>OU696669.1:24551916-27051916 GCA_916049575.1 Ancistrocerus nigricornis | reverse complement strand
AGGGACAAGACCGGACATAACATATGCAGTGAATTGTGCTAGTCAGTACATGGAAAATCCTAAGAAACTTCATTGGAAAGCAGTAAAAAGAATTTTCAAATATATAAAAGGGACAAAAGACTTTGGATTATATTACAAGAAGGGAGAAAATCTGAAATTAAGTGGATTCAGTGATGCGGACTACGCTGGAGATAAAGAAACAAGAAAATCGACTACAGGATATGTTTTCAAATTGGGGTTGGCAACAATAAGTTGGAATTCCCAAAAACAAAAGGTAGTAGCTTTATCCACCACAGAAGCGGAATATCTGGCTGCTGGTCAGACTGCGAAAGAGATGATCTGGATAAAACGACTGATTGAAGAGATACTAAAATGTAAAATTAAAGATGCAGTAATAAATATTGACAATCAAAGTTCAATTAAATTAATCAAGAATCCGGAGTTCCATAAGAGGACTAAACATATTGACGTCAGGTTCCATTTTATACGGGAAAAATATGAGAAAGGAGAATTTCAAATTGAGTATGTTTCTACAACAGAACAGGAAGCCGATATGATGACAAAGCCATTACCGAAACAATTCTTTCAGCGAAATAGAGAATTATTAAATATATTAAGTTTAAAGCAAAGTATAAGTGGGAGTGTTACATAAAAATTACGTTGTATACTTAGCTTAAGTTGGTAACTATTGATATATACACTTCCGGTTTGGTTACCGACTTTCTTTTGTACGTACCTGTTGCTCTCACCGCCATTAGCATTGTCGTTTCAGCGTGCGTTTGTACCTCAGCAGTATTAATAAAATATCAGTTCATATCAGTGAGATCTCTTATTTATTTCATATACAAACCTGATAATTCAACAGGCGCAACGTATCGACGCGAAATTAAGAAATGTCACGCGTTACTTAATTTAGAATAAATTAGGTAGAGGCGCACGTGCCGATCTGTCACGTGACGCAGAGCAAGGAGCCGTTCGGCAGTACGAGTCAGGAGCGGGACTTAGCATTAGACCTTCGTAGAGTACAGTCCGTTTTTGTATTTCGTATAGTCGCTTCGCTCCCGTGTCTTACTTAGGCAGTACCATTTCGTAAAATTGAGGAGATCAAGTCCGATTAGTTTCGTTACCCCGTAATTGCTCCCACGGATCCGAGAATCGACATCTTCCACGTAGGAGAAGATACGAGCGTCTGGCTACCGTGAGGAGACAAGGAAGGACGTGGAAGCTGGAGGAGACCCGCCATTTCGTGTCGTAGTTTGGTGGAGCGCGAGGTCACCTGTCTAGTTCCGTCCAGGCGGGAGGAGGTACAGCCGGTAAGACGGGATTCCGTTAGCCCTCATATATCGGGAAAATAGGTGAACTGGCCAGAACGATGATGTTAGGTTTGCGGAAATTATGTTTTGGGAAATATTGCGTTAATAGTAGATCCTGAGGGAAATTAGTAGCGCCGGAAATCGTCCACGCTACCGTCTTGCATCAGTTGATCACTACTTTGGAATTTTGTGGATAATCGGGAGACGATAAAGTTTCGGAAGTCTTCGATTATATTTCGTTCGAAGTTCTGGCCAGAAGTCCCTTGTTCGGTCGTGTCTCGTCAGAGCACTTTTCGTTGGTCGCATCTGCGACGTTTCGTCCTGAGAGTGGCGTTAGTATTGCGAGCGAAATTAATGTAGTGTATGCTAAGTACTGTATCGTCTTGTGTGTTTTATGTCATTTCGGAGATTCGTATATTCGGTTAGAATGAAAAGTATTCGGTAACGTAATTCGTTTATGATCAATATTGTAAAGCCTCCGTTCAGCCAAATTCTAACTTCGTTATAGTATCGTGAAAGCTCTCGATTCTTTATTGAAGTATTGTTCATATATAGGAGATTATACTTTATCGCGTTCGGGTAAAATCGAAATGTAATGAGTAGGGACTTCGAACGTAATTTTTGTAACTCTTGTTTTCAATTAGTTTCTGCTACTTTATACAAGTAAAATCACTTATCCTTTCTCTACTAAAGAAATAAAGTATTGTTCTTATTTTGTTACCGGAAATTTGCTGTATTACGTTTGTGGTAATTCTCTTACCCCGCCCCTCTCCGTTACCACCTCGGTGGGCTGAGCTACCGTTTTCGTGTTCCGCTTCACGCACCTCTTCGGAATTTAGTAACTCACATCTTATCTTAATTTCAAGGCTCGAGTGGTAGCCGTAAGCTACCTGGCGCCCAACTAAATTCAATTATTCAACCGAACAACTGTTTAGCCTTTCGTTACTAAAAAGTATTCCGAAGAGGAGAGCGTGGCGAAGGTGTGCACGTCTTCTCTCGTCTCGTAGAGAGAGAGAAGCGCGTTACAAGTCTCACTTGCCCGTTCCTTTTATACACTGAAAATGACGTCATAGCTTGAATCTAATAAACTCACAGAACTGAGTAGCTCAGTATCACTTAAGTGCGAATAGAAAGCACCTATTGTAGTTTGTTTTGCAATAGCAGTTACTAGCAATGTTAAAGATGACATGGCTAGGAAAAGTATTGTTGATCAAGTTTTCAAACATTATACTAATAAAGGATTTTGCCTTGATAAAAGAATTTTTACTATAATTGCTAAATATGTAATAGGGGGAATTTCTCCTGAGTTTTCATATGAGGAATTGATCAGACTCCTTGATACTGAGCAAACTAAAAAATACAGTGCTTTTAAAATAGCACAAGCTATAAGGCAGTCAGAGATACCAATTACAGTACAAGGTCCTAGTACAGCAGAATAGGTAAAGGTTTTGAAAAACTTAGCAGTAAGCATATCAAATACAGCTAAGTCAGATATTTCTTATGATAGTAGCAAATATTATCGTAGAAAATGCAAATGTAATTGTTATTATTTAAGTCAAGACAAATAAACAAATGTAAGATAATAAATAGAGAAGAGAGAATATTTGAATGTCATTTATACAATGCAGCATTCAAGTCTAGTAAAAAAAGAGTTAAATTCATATATGGAAATGCTTAAAGTTAAGTTTAAGAAACTAATACTTAATATATAACGAAGATGTACATATTTCATTAATTAGTAATAGTTTACATAATAATCTTTTAGTATCTAATAAAATATTAAAAAATGGGAGAGTAATGAACTGAATATTTTAATCATTAATAGTAATAATTGAGATAATAGCAATGTCTATATAATGAGCTTATCAGTTAGACTGTTTTTAAAATCTCAATTATATATTAAATACTGTTAGATGTAATTTATAGTACATTTTTAATAAAAATCCAAAAAATTACAAAATAATATGAATATAATTTTAGCACGTAATTATAATTTAGTAAATTAAGTAATATTAAATGATTATCATGAATTGATGTAACTAAGTATGCTACAAAAATATATTATTATAAGAGAGAATTACTTATATGTTTTTATAGTGATAATAACCAATTAACACGGTGAAAAGGTATTTATGCATTACTTATTTAACAATTAAGCTAAAGCTCACAATAGAGATTGAATGACATTTTTATCCACGCTTAATATAATGCTAGCAATTGTAACAATCAATGTTCTATAATTTAAATATATTTTACAATTTATATACAAGCCTTATAGCAATGCTTCCACATTTTGCATAGTCTTTGGAGAAAGCTCTAAAACTGTTAGTATAGCTTGTCTAGTCTTGAGCGTTAAGAACTCAGAGATTTAATATTGTTCATGTATTGAATCAATAAGATATATAGCCCAGCTGTTAACTATAATGGAAATACTTATTATTGTGAAACTTATTTAACTAATAAAATTAAAAAACTCAAAAAAATGAAAACATGAAAGTCTAAATAAAAATGTAATTATATATTAATTTTAATTTATGCACATTATGATAATATAGAGTTAAAGTAATATTTTATTATAATTTTTTACTCTGTTGTGGTTAATGATAACATTTGTTATTAATGCCTGTTAGTGCCCATGCTGAATTAAACTTATTTTATTTCTTTGTTTCTTTTTAGTCACAGCTTGCTGCAACTCTCTTTGGTGTACGTTGATAAACTGACTGGAGACGCTAGCAAACAGAGAAGAGGGAGCGCCACTGAGCCGGCATTCTTTCTCCTCATCCAATGGGGATTTCTCTAGCGGTGGCAGATTTTTTGAATCATGTTGCGTGTCATGTATTTTTACACTTCATTCGTACATTCTCGTGTTCGCGTGAAGTTCAAATTTAGTAATGTAACATTTGGATTAATTTTGTCTAAGATCAATTTATGTTTCATTAATACAATGAATTCAAGTGTATATATACCTATATCTATATGTATATGTATATGTATACATCAATTGAGCCAATAAGAAATCTAACGATAACTTTGTATTTTATATCAGAAATTATATGTAAATATTACCATTTTTTAACCTCGTAGATTTACTGTAATATTGATTAGAGATTTTTTAAATAGAGGAAATGATAGAAATAGTATAAGAATAATAAGAAAATTATCGTATATATTAATAAAAATTTATTTAATAAAAAAAACGGGTAAAAATTCTTCCAATAACACGTATAACCTCTAACATTCGATACTTGCAGATATTGATGTTAACATATCTTTTATTTGTTTAATAGTATGGATAGGGGGTTAAAACAGATGTTATGGATGTCATGGACATTACGAAGTCGGACTTTATGTTCAAACTATGCAATATCAAATCGAATTAGTCAGACCATTTCACAAAATTATTGGACCACTAATAAAGGTAAATAATCTTATTGCGACATCTATTTTCTTATTATAACTTAAAATTTATGTTTCTTAAATAATTTTGTTCACTATCTATTAATGCTATATAGATATATGTTGGTCGGATAAACTAGAACCATTAAAGAAAATAATGCAAGATTCTGAGACATATTCGAAAAAAGATTTTGTACGTATCTTAAACACTATTAACGATAAACGTCCACATATGGACTTGAAAGATGCATTGGATGTATTAACAACACTAGCTAAAATAGCCAAAGAAGATAAATACCACATAGATTTTATGCAGCATGAAGGATTTCAAATTTTGTGTGAAAAACTAAAAAAACAAATAAGACTTATGAGTCTAACTGAAGTTGTAGAATGTATAAAGTTACTTACATTTCTTAATGTACCAGCTTCTACAGTTCTAATGCAACATCTACTGCAGATAATAAGAAATTCTGTAAATGATCTACAGATCGACCAAGTACATCTACTGCTATGTTTATTAAAAAAAATGGAATGTACTTCATTATCATCTGCATTACTCATAGCATTGCCTATAGTGTTACCTACTATTATAAATACAAAATTAAATTATGATGATTTACATGAATTATCTATTGCATTATTCCGCATAAAATTTGATGAACAAAAGGATATAGTTCTTAAGATCTGCAAAAGTATACAATCGGTAATAAAAGAAAACCCCAAGACTGCTTCAATACATGCTCTTAAAAACATATTTTCTTCTTTGTGTTATATACCAGCCAAAAAATATAACTCAGCTGTATTGTTAGATACTATGGAATTAGTAAGAGAAACACTTTTTCATAAGGCATATAAATTAGGTGTAATGGAAGTAATCGAATGTATACATGGAATATGTTATAGCGTTATAAATGGGTAAATATTAAATTCTAATATCCATACTGCTATATAGGTTCTTTTAATGAAGATTATATTAATTTTTTGTTACACAGGAATATGGCTCCTTATAATGTTGCCTTCATGAATACATTACTTGAAGTGGGAATTTCTAAAAATCCAGACATTCATATAGCATGGAAAATTCTAAGACATTTAAATAACATGCAGTATGTCTATGTGCCTTTCTTAGAGTATTTATTGAATAAAACTTTATCAGAGGATATCTCCAGTAACAATATAAATGTACTCTTGAATGCATTTTGTATCAGTGGTTACACACCAATTCCTTGGACTTACATAGAAAACAAAATCTTACAATCAACATATTTAAGTACTTGCCCTGTCAAAACGCTACTCCAATGTACAGTGTACTTAGCATCATTAGATAAATATTATCCACAACTATTGTCAATAGTTTTTATTAAATCACATGTGAAAGTTTTAATGGCACAAGAGGATAGTCATATGCAATGTGCAAGGTTGTTACAATTATATCAAGGTGTAAAAACATTATGTGCAGAATATAAAGGTCCATGGCCTTCTACAGAAACACTAACTTATATCCATAAAATGACATACTTTCCAAAGAAAAGTATATTAAGGAACTACCTGCAAATAGCAATGGGTGGTCCTCAATATGTATTAACCAACTTGAGAACAAAACTAAGGCACAATATTGGTAAATTTATTTTTGTCCTAAATAAACAGCAAATAAATAAACATTACATAGTTACAAACCAAAGTAGACTAATAAATAACAATATTTATATTATTCTTATAGATTATGCTATAATTATGCGGAAAGGTGGATATCCCATTGCATTTAATACATATAATTCTGAAGTACTGGCTAATTATAGTAGTTATGTTGAGGAATTGCAGTGTCCACCAGAAAGTTATGTGTAAGTATTATTTTTATTATTTTAGACACCAATATAGATATTTATTCTTTTAGCATACTTATCCTTGAATTTCCTCGCACTGCATATTCAATAAATACTGAGCGTTTATGGAATGTCAGGAGGTTACAATTAAAGACTCTAGAAAAATGGACTGGACATAAGTGTATTGATATAAATTTAAACATTTGGGAAAATCTACCAAACCATGAGAAAACGTCACATCTTATGCAGAAAATTAGAAATGAATGTGATGATATAGTACCAGACATGTAACATATATAATAATAACAAAATGCAAATATAAAATGTTTTAATGAAAAAATACTTTACAATATTTGACGTCATATGCACAATTAGTATTTAATTCTGTAAATTTAAATTCTCATGATCATAAAAAATACCTCCTTAAAATAAAAAGCTTAGTTAAATAGCTTTTTAATTAGTGCAGTTCACGCATTTATTTTTTTAAACTTCATTTGGATTTTAATTGAAACTTTATTTGTATATATGGCTTATGTATCGTATTAGGCTAGTATGAAAACAAATGGTTAATATATCAGCATAAATGAAGGAAGTTTGGTAATTAGCATTACACAAAAATAGGTTTCCATATACTAATGATATTTTTTAAAAACTTACATGCTATTGATATATTATTTAACATAAAAATATAAACTTTGTGATATCGCATTAAAAAATACATGTATATATATATATATATATATATATATGTATACACATTTGGGAAAAATGAAAACAAATGAAGTCACATGTTATATAAGATAAAACATTTTAATGAAAAGTAATAGTAGTATTATAAAAGACTGCAGTATTCATTGCAATCGAGAGTATATATTCTTAAGATAAAACAACTATAATTTTATTAGAATATAGATGCTTCAATTTAATTTTTATTTACATACAATTAATAGTACTAAATTAAAAACTTAACAATCCATAATATGCATTCATGATTTCAATTAAAGTAATGCACTTCTGTTTATATTCAAATATTTCCAAAAACTATTTCCATATTTGATAATAAAGAAAAAGTCATACATAAAAGATATAATAACAAATTAAGCATGAATATTGGTGCTAGAATTGTTCCACATATAAAAAATAATATCTCTTTTTCCTGTACAATTATTAACAATGTATTTCATCTGAAGTGAATATTAAGTGAATTTATAGAGATATCAAATTGAAAGAATAAAAATAGATATACCATGTAGTAGCACCAATGTCTGAACATTGTGAAGCACCAATTAGCACCACCTTATAAAACAATCGGAATATTGTCCATTTGAATCACGCATTTAGACCAAATAATTTTAAAGCATTAAAAGCAGTAGCTAAAGCAACTTCTTCTGGAGTTGTTTGCATAAATGCTGCTACCATTTCTACTATAGCTGGCAAGGCACATGGTTCATTGCGTTGAAAAGTGCAATAACGATGAAGAAAAGTCATAGATCGTTCGGTCAAAGCATCTTTAACGTGTACAGGTAATTTACTAGCTCTAGTATTAGGATACATGAACGGGGCATCGGTTTCAACTAATATCTTATCTAATGGCGCTTGACCCGCTTCTAACAATTGTCTTATACCACTATCCGATTTATCTTTACATAAATAACCTGTAATTCCTAAATAAAATCCTTGATCCAAATACATTTGTGCCTCCTCTGCAGTTCCGATAAAGGAATGAATTAAAACTGGTGGTAAACGATTTTTGTAGTTACTAAGAACTTCCAATACATCGGCTTGTGCTGCTCTTTCATGTATTATAAGTGGTTTATTTAACTGACATGCAAGTTCTACTTGCTTATGGAAAACAGCACGTTGTGTTTCAGGATCAGAGAAGTCACGATTATAATCTAAACCACATTCTCCAATTGCGACACATTCTGGATTTGTAGCTATGCTTTCAAGCTCTTGTAAAGTATCTGGGTTTTCCCAGGATTTTGCATCATGTGGATGAACACCAGCGGTCGAGTAAAGTGTACCAGGATATATTCTGGTCAGCCTTAAAGCTTCTTTACTAGAACGAATACTCGCACCTGTAACCATGATCTTTTGGACTCCTGCATCTTTAGCTCTTTGTATCACACTATCCAAATCTCTACTATATTTCTTATTTGTAAGATTGGCACCGACATCAATGAGAATATAATTTTCATAACATTGTGTCATAGCTGAGGAAATGGCATTTTCCTCTGAATTTGAACTAGCAGCATTTTCTGCCATTGCTTATTATTAGGCTACGTAAACCTGAAATAATGTAAAGTAGTATTCAAACAAGAATTCTAACGGGTGTATTGTCAATAGCATTATATTTATACTTAATCTTAACTATATCGATATTCTTAACCTATAACAAAAAAACATTCTTAGAAGTAATATACGTAATGCGATATTTACGTATATTGTTTATGAAATAATATAACATTTAAAAATTATTTGGAATTATTTTAAACATCGAAATTAAAATTTATATATAATATATAATTCAAGTATCAATGCAATCTCATGAAGCTAAATCTCTTAATCAGCATAATTACTTACTGATAACAATGTACTTTATTGAAATGAACAAAATTTCATTACATATACCTTATTTATTCTCTATAAACTATACGATAACTAAACGAACAAAACTCCCGATGTCAATCACAATATGTTCACTTCGACATTATTGATAGCATAAAACTCGTAAGATCTTACATTTTGAAGAGGTTAATGATGATTAAATACTATTGACAGTACCTTTTCACATTATACTTTTACGGACTGACAGGTAAAATCATAGTATCTAATTTTATTAAAATAATACATCTATTATAACATAGAATATTTGGAATTTCATTATAAAATATTGGCTTTCTAATTTCTCGTATAGTTCCAACTAACTGAACTATACCTTTTTTCTTATAGAACAGTTTTTAATTTTTCTGCATGTATAAGTAATATAACAGAGCGAAAATATGGTAATCGGGGAGAATTTGATCCTCTACAAACTCTAAACCGGTTTTTTTGTGCAATTTTCGACATTTTGAGTTCCCATGAGTCCAAAAATGCAAAAAAATGGGGCCAAGTTTTTTTTTTAGAATGTATGGGTTTGCGTGTCGGCCTGTATTTGACCACAGACGAGGTATAAGAATAGATCTGTCTCTTATGCGATTTCGTGTCCCACTGAAATACCGATCGTGCAAAAAACAAAGGTTCTCTTAACACCCGTATCTGTTTGAAGACAACTATTAATCATTTTCTTTGGAATTATAATACCGTACTCAGAGACGAATTAAAACCTTTTACAGGGCTTAAACACTTAACACTTCAACTACCACCCTAATCTAATATTTATTCATTATTTTTTAATAGAGTTTCAATATTTCATTTTCCTCTATTTTATGGATAAAGTTAGCAAGGCTAATTATTAAAAAAAATCTATAAGTTCAATCGATAATCTTGTTTATTTAAAAGTCTTTTTCCTTGAAAAAATGTTCGTATATCTCAATTTTAAAGCTGATCATTTTAAGGAGTTTCTTTTCCTTTTATTTATTGCATTGTGTCATAATAAAATAATTTATATTTGAAATCGTGGTTATCGATGGAACTCCATAGGTGTTCATACCACAGATGAGGTATAGAATAGACCTATCATGCAATGTAAATTTTTGTCGCACGGTCCTGGGGCTACGTAGCCCCATTACCATTTTAGTGTCGCATGCGACAATATCGGTTTAGAATGGAGAAAGGCAACAGCGCTACCAAATCTGTAGGAATGATAACTAAACATAACGATTGTTAATTATTTTTAACTGACATGGGAAAGGAAAAACTTTTGCCTAAAGAAGTTCCACTTTTCTTTTTTTCTATCTTATACCTCGTTTGTGGTAGCCTGTGGTAGCCAGCACAGACCTGGCATCTTATGAGGCTACGGTCCCATATTGAGCAGTTGGAAAAATGTATGAGCTGTTGAAAAAATACACATACACAAAAAATCTGCGTTGCAATTATCATGTAGCGCCTGTAATAAACGAATCTCTTGAAATTCCTTAAAATATTAAAAGTTTAAGATAAATCATATCTTATAAATGTCATGCCTTAGGTGTAATCATGCCTTATAATTAATCATGCCCTATAATTAAAACATGCCTTAAATGTAATCATGCCTTATAATTAAACATGCTTCAAAACTAAACATGCCTTATAATTAAACATGCAATATAACCGATTATGGATTCGGTTCAACTACCAAAAATACGAATGTATAAGTGCAAGACAGCCATTTGCTAGATATTATTTGCGATGGGATGTATATTATGTCAGACATGATATATATCACATCGAAAATAATATCCATTGCCCGGGTCCACCACGGGGAGGTTGCTGTTAGGGACCCACGAGCTACGGGGACTCTACTTTTATATGAAATACTAAGTTTATATAATCATTTGAGATGCAATGAAATTGAATCTTTTATAAAATTTATACATAAATGTAAAAAAAAATAATCGCGTTTAATGCATTTTTTAACAACTTGATCAGAGTTGTTAAAGAGTGCAAGAAAAGCGACTGTAAACTCTAACCGCGTTATCTACCTAACCGCGGGGAGAACAAAATCTTTCTACGTTTCATGCAATTAAACCGTAGAAAGATTTCTGTGCTCCTGTATAAAGCTGAAACACTTGTGAGCTGCAACAAGCAAATATCTATTATATTAACATACATACGATAGATATAAAATGTAACATATAAACACAAACAATATAATAATTATAACACGATAATCGAAGAACATATCTGAAAAATTTCTCATGTTAAAAGTAGTATCATGGAGTACCTGTAATAAATAAATCTGTTAAAATTCCTGAAAATATAAAAATTTTAAGATCAATTACATCTTATAAATAGCCATACTTTAGGTCTAATCATCTCTTATAATTAAACATGCCTTAGAATTAAATCATGCCTTATAATTAAAACATGCCTTATAATTAAAACATGCCTTACAATTAAATCATGGCTTATAGGTAATCATGCCTTATAATTAAAACATGCCTTATAATTAAAACATGTAACACCTGTAATAAATAAATCAGTTGAAATTCCTGAAAATATAAAAATTTTAGGATTAGTTACATCTTATAAATAGTCATGCCTTAGGTGTAATCATGCCTAAGAGGTAATCATGCCTTATAATTAAACATGGCCTATAAATAAAACATACATTATAATTACCTATAAAGATACCTTTTAAGCAAACATATAAGATATCTGATCGTGGATTCGGTCCTACTTCAAAAAATACCACCTCTATAAAATTCTTCTTGAAAAAAGACATCTGAAAGATACCTGAAACAAATTATAACTTGAGAAGATGCCTTCCTAATCGTGCATTCGGTTTTACTTCCAGAAAGACAACCACTAACAAATTTTTCTTGAAAAGATACCTGAAACAAATTTTGGAAAATGACTAATGATGTAATTTTTAAATGATTAAATTGGCATTATTGGAAGTAATTAGCCTTTGATGTTAAATATCTACATGAAAATATTCTGTGTAAAATTTTCTTAATAAATTTACCGTGTCCAACGTCATATTACCCATTGCATAAACAATTTCACATATTATCGTAACCATAACTCTATCGAGAACAGATCTATGTTTTATAAGAAACATCATTCTCAAAGATAAAAAATGCTGAAATTTTAATTGGAGGTACGCAATTAAATGTAGCAATTATCTTTGCCACGATGTAAAAATATGATGTATAAGATTCTAATTGTACGTATTCGTATTTTCAAAGCATGCTGTTTTTAAAGTGCATATAAAATCATAAATTGGCACTTTGCATTGAAATAAAATTTTATAAATTTATTCTGCAAGTTTATTTATTAATTTCATTTATTTTAATGAACGCTTGTTTAATGAAAAGAAAAAAAAAATAGCAGCCAACAAAGGGCGCTTGTGTAAAACGCGAGCTGCCACCAAAGGGCGCTAAATGGTGCATTTATTCGTAATGTACTATGTCATATTCTCCATGTGAAATTATTTTATACGTTTCGTGACTCTAATTAATAATGACTTTACTTTTTATTTTTATTTAAAATAACGTAATTCTTCTATTATATTGAAATGAATTTAATTTAAATTGAAAAAAAAAAATAATAAACTTTTTTGACTTTACTTGAATGAAAACTATTTTTATATTCGAAATAGAAATTAATGAAATTCTGACTTATATTGATCAGTTAAATATCATTTTGCGACCGCGTTGCAAAATGGAGAATATGACGTAGAAAAAAGACTACCAATACTACAACAATTGAGTGACTGCGTGGTAAAAAAAGATGACAATTCATATTCAAAGTTCTGCATGCTCAGAACTTTGAAATATGAATTATCATCGGTAGTTGCCCTCTTGAGCCACATTCCGTGGGGGCCTCTTCGGCATTTTGCCTCTTCTTTGCTTCGTGCCCTACTGCATGGGGCATTCCCTATTCCCGACGCAGGAAGATATACTTATTAAAAAATATCCATCGTTCTAAACGTGTGTTAACAGAGTTTAGCATATTAGAATGTTCAATGACTTAGAATCAGAGTCGTCCCTACAACAGCAATTAGAAAAACCCTACAACAACCCTAAAAAACCTGAAACGAAAAAAAAAACTCTTTACGTAGAAAATGCAACAGCTTTTTGATCGAGAGAACCTCTTCGTCGAAAAGCTGATTTTTCTACGCAAAGTTTCGAATCCGAATCACTGCCACGACCATTATAATATGCTAAACTCTGTATCACACATCATTTAAAACGACTTAAGGATATTTCCCAACATGCATTCTTACTGCGTTAAATCACTTCTTGCATTCTGTGATTTCTTTAATTTTGCTTTTATTATAATCATGAATTGTAAATATTACTTGAAAAATAACTTGAAAAATTACTTGAATAATAACTTGAAAAATAAATTGAAAGATAAAAGTAACGTGAATGTAACTTTAAAATGATTTTAAATAACGAAATCTATCCTAGCCCGTGGACGACCAGCGGAGTCATAGACTCCGCCAATCGTGCACATTTACACGAGCACATTTAATCGAATGCCCCAGCAGATTATTCTTCGATGAACCTGCTTACAAACTAAAATTAATACTTCGCACTTTGAAATTGAAATTATCGGATAGAAGAAATAAAATAAGTGTGATACTTTTAGTTTATAACACTTAAATTCTCAATTAATTTGATACATTTGAAAAATCGCGAATGTGCAAAGTATTAATACAGCTTAAGAAACTAAGTATCGAACGATTCAAAAGTTTTGCCACTTAAATACGTCTCTACTTCACGAAAAGTAGAGATACTCTTTCTTTCTCTAATAATTGCAAAATACTTATGAATGTTCGATACAGTATAAAATGGTACAGAATCGTCGCAAAATAAATTTAATATAGACATGATTGAAAAATATGATTTGCGACGATTCTGCTAATACCCGGAGGCGGGACTTTCCACTCCTGAGTGGAAATCACACCCTGCGCCTTTCCCGGCCCTACCTACTTAAAAACTAAATCACACACATACCAGAAACTCTACGTTACTTATATTAAAGCCTACCTAGAACCTATATTTAAAATGATTAGTAAAAAAAAGCAAAACTCATTCACACCAACACACTCACTCCACGATTCTCTCACATACCGCCAGGGTGCAAAAACCTACTCTAGGGAGGATACCCCGGGGTACCTCCGTCACCCTAGCTCAAACATTCTTTCTCATTCACAACACTAATGCGTACCTTTTTGCTGAAATCGACTGTCAAGTCTAGTGACCATTGCGTAATATATCAATTTAATTATTATCAAATACGACGCGAACAAAAAATATTTCAATCAAATATTAAGTATTTTCCAGAAAATACTCGTATGTATTAGTAGATGATCCTACTAATAGTATACGAGTATATTCTAATTATACATTTTCATATATGTGACTCTATAATGACTCGACTTATACGCATTTAAGGATGCATAACTACACTTCGATGTGCAGTTTTATTTCTCGCGTAACACCGACGCACAATCCACCACTACCACGCATACAAGGTGGAAAGTACGTCGTGCACGATACACTAGCCATTGACAGTCGCCACAAAAAATGCAAGAAAACCGTGCTAACCGATCTTTACTCATGCATGTAACACCTGGGCACGTGCATAAGTAAAGATACAAGAGATAGCACGGGGGGGAAAGAAATAGTAAGTATTAGTTTGATTAGAAGCTGAAAATCCTGATCTAAAAGAATATTAGCTTAAAACTAGGGCCTACGGACTGTGACTCTACAAGTCTCTTTCTCATTTTTCAAAAAAAGACTCTACTCGACTTAATTTTTCTGCAAAGCAAGGACTCGACTGAGACTTTTCCTTTTAATGCAATGACTCGACTTTTATATAGAAAGATTTTAAATTTTAATGTATATATTATTCAGCAAAACCCTCGGACGATCCCATCTTACAAGTGACTCCTTTAATCACGTAATTAAATCATGATATTGTGTCACTTGTAATCCGGTTTCTATCCGTCGCGAATTGTCTTCTTGTTCTTTATTAGTAATGCCGTAATAATCGACCTGTTATACCGTTATGGAGTAATAATTCTAATTGCGTTTATCACATTTGCATGAATTTAAAAAAAGATACGCGAAATCTACGTGTTAGAGTTTCATATAAACTCAGTACTTGCGAACGCACCGATAGCAGTGTGGCCATCCGAGAGTAAGGATCCGAATAATCGCTCAATTTGATAATCGAGTAAAGATATTGGGAAATAAATGAGAAAAAAAGGTTGTTAGTTTATGAATGAAGTTAATGAGAATCTAAGCTAGGGTGAGGGTGAACTGGCTCATTGCGCAATGCGGAACTCCGTACATCTTTTATATATGTTGAAACGTTAACTTCTGATTTTTGTTCCGTTGGTCAATGTACACCATCTACTCGATTATCAAACAATGAGCGAAAATTAGTATTCCAGACTAACGTTTCCGAGGCACTGGGTCTCAAGGATTTGTTCCAACTCATAGAGCTGAACCCCTAACTATCTTTTTTTTCATATTTTATACAAACGATCATATACTATAATACATACTCCATAACGGTATAACGGGAAAAACAATTGCTTCAGTAAATTTATTGGGATATATTACAAATTAGCACAGTTTATATATACTAGTACGATGCAAAGCATGTTCGACATATTACATGCTGTTTTGGCGAATTCGGATAATTAATATCCGAATTCTACGCTAATTTCGAACGGGATAAAGTGAATTAAAGCGTGAATAAAGTGAATCAAGTGAATTGCATACAAGCCTTGTAGATTTTTAGTCAAAATAATCAAGATTTCTGTATATTAAAAATTTTCTAAATGAATTTAAAATGAATTTAAAATATAAAGGATGGGATGGATCATGGATGGAAGATAGAGGGAAAAGCTACCACATAAGGGCCATTTGGTTAAAAAACCGACCCGTGGTAAATGCTGTGTTGAAACGTAAGCTATCATATGAATTATACGATTATAAGGAACGACCCGTAGCAGTCTTGTGTTTGTTAGTAAGATACCACATAAGAGCCATTTATATGCTCGTGGTAATGCTGTGTTTGTTAGTAAGTTACCACATAAAGGCCTAAAAAAAAACCGGCCGTGGTAATTCTGTGTTTTTTAATAAGCTACCACATGTGAATCGTACGTTTACAGACAACGACCCGGTGGCAATGCTCCGACTGTTACATTTTACCACATAAGAGCCGTTAAGCTCGTGGTACGTGCTGTGTTTCTAAGACTAGCTTAGTATCTACTACCACATAAGAGCCGTTAGGCCGTGGTAAGGCTGTGTTTGTTAGTTAAAAGCGACCACATAAGAGCCGTTTAAGAGCTCGTGGTCATGCTGTGTTGAGAGTCCACCGGGTCATTTTCGGCATTTTTGTGTCTGTAAACGATGACTCGTGGTAGCCTTGGGTAATGTGTTAGTTAGTTACCACATAAGAGCCGTGGTGAGCTCGTGGTTATGCTGTGTATCGACTACATACGGGCCGTTCGATTTATAAACGATAATTCTGATAGCTACGTGATAGATTAGGTTAGTGTAGTGTGTTAGGTATAGGTATATTGGTATATAGGTATATAGGTATGTAGGTATAATGGTATATAGGTATAATGGTATATAGGCAGATAGGTATATAGAAGTGGATAAAAACCCCAATCCCAAGATATTAAACAATTTATATTCACTTTATAAATTTACTGAATTCTTGATTAATTTTAAATAAAAATCTACAAGCTTGATGCACGCGAATAAAACAAGAAGACCCTATCCTAACATAATAAAATCATATTCATAGAAAAAGAAAATGTACCACTCGCGAATAATTCCTCGAAAGGATTTATTCACGGTCACTCAATTGTAAAAAAAATCTACGTAAAAATACAACCGCTCACCCGTGCCGATTCGGACTTTTCGTCCTCGACATGGTTGGGTGCCGGAGGAACTTTAAACATTTTACTCACCATCTGTAACAAAAAATGGAACAAGCACATAAGTTATCTGTTTATAATATTGAAAAATGGTTAAAATATTTCACTTGAATCTTTTAATTTAATAAATGGAAAGACACGACTACTTACATTAAACGATGTAAATCCGTGCGGCGGGGTAGTAGGTCGAACATCTGCTTGATAAGGTGGGTCCTTCATTGATTATCCATCTGTAACAAAAAATGGAACAAGCACATAAGTTATCTGTTCATAATGTTAGAAAATGGTTAAAATATTTCATTTAAATCTTTTAATTTAATAAATGGAAAGACACGACTACTTACATTATACATTTTAAATCCAAGGCATCGTGGGTAGTAAGTCGCTTGGATTCCGACGGAGCTTCCAGCCTCCTGGGTGTGCCTCGCGTGTAATTTTAATAATGACTCTACTTACGCGGCGAACAAAATTATTTTTGACAAGAAATCGATTTTCTTGTGTAGTGAAGCTAACGCGACCGAAATAATTTAATACGGCGAACAACACTGACTCTAATTTTCGCACGAACCGAATGCACGCGACGAGCCGAACGCGCGCGACCGATGCGGCTCGAACGAATTACGGACTCGAGGACCGAATTACAAGTGGTCGAATCGGACGCGCGCGACCGAACCGATCCGACCGAATTACGGAAAGGTAGGAAGGGTAAGGAAAATAAAACACGTACACATTTTTTTTAATTATCTTTTTGTTTTAACCAAGCGTTCATTAAGATAAGTTAGTTAAGTTATATGAATTTAATAAAGATGATATGAAATTATGAGCAGGATGCTTTGAAATTAGGAATACGTACCACGATTGCTATATAAATTTATTGTGAATGAAAAGAATTAAAGGATTCAACTGCGCACCTCGAAACTCTATCTCTAAATAATATTTTTATTAAGATGCAAATTGTTTTTAAAATTAAAAACTATTGAATTGAAGTATAGATTTAATCGCGATAGAGGAATGGTCACGTTAATATGCTATTCTTTAAATACCTATATAAGAAATATAGGCACAGCATACTTGTAAGATGAGGGAAGAAACGGTGAAATGAATAAAGGAATAAATGAATGAAAGGAATGAATTTTAAAAAGAAGATCAAAGGCTAATTACTTTCGATAACGCGTTAGTGCAAGGCAGCCAATTCGCTAGATATTATTTGCAATGGAATGCATATTATGTTAGACATGATATGCATTACATAGAAAATAATATCCATTGCCCGGGTCCACCACGTGGAGGTTGCTGCTGGGGACCCATCTCAGATAATTTTAGAAGTTAAATTATATTAGAATTATGTACTATTGTAAAATAATATATTATACATTGTGTAATAATAATATACAATAATAAATTTAATGTATTATACTGTAAAATTTATAGCGTTATTTAGAAGCAATGAGTTAGACGATAAATTAGAATTTATAATAACGGAGATGTGAACGTTATGAAAGACTACGACGGAATGAGCTTCTGCCGATCAATGACACTCGCGCAAGGTTGAACGCGTTCGATCTTTATTTACTCGCGCTTATTTCATTTTACGTCTTTGTAATATTCTTATAATAATTAAACGTTTAAGAATTCACGTTGATGAATATATCGATTTAGTAATATTAATAAAATGTATTATATAATAATAAAATTTATAGCGTTATTTAGAAGCAATGATTTAGACGGATTAGAATTTATAATAACGGAGATGTGAACGCTATGAAAGACTACGACGGAATGAACGTCAACCGCTCTATGACCCCCGCGCAAGGTTGAACGCGCTCGATCTTTATTTACTCGCGCTTATTTCGTTCAACAGCTTTGTAATATTCTTTCAATTAGTAAAACGTTTAATAATTCACGTTGAAAAATATATCAATTCAGTAATATTAATTAAATGTATTATATAATAATAAAATTTATAGTGTTATTTAGAAGCAATGATTTAAACGATGAATTAGAATTTATAATAACAGAGATGTGAACGCTATGAAAGACTACGACGAAGTGAGCTTCTACCGCTCAATGACCCTCGCGCAAGGTTGATCGCGCTCGATTTTTATTTACTCGCGCTTTCTTCGTTTGATGTCTTTGTAATATTCTTTCAATAATTAAACGTTGAAGAATATATCGATTCAGTAATATTAATTAAATGTATTATATAATAATAAAATTTATAGCGATGTTTAGAAGCAATGATTTAGACGATGAATTAGAATTCATAATAACGGAGATGTGAACGCTATGAAAGACTACGACGGAATGAGCATCTACCGCTCAATGACCCTCGCGCAAGGTCGAACGCGTTCGATCTTTGTTTAATCGCGTTTACTTTGTTCAACGTTTCTGTATACTCTTTTAACAAGTAAAACGTTGAAGAATATATCGATTTAGTAATATTAATTGAATGTATTATAAAGTAATAAAATTTCTAACGTTATTTGAAACTAATCATTTAGACGATTAACTCGAATTTACAGTCTGTCGAAAACCGTACACCCTTAATAGAAGTATAATTTTTTTTAAATTGAACAAATCGACTTGAATTTTAGCAAGCACATAGTAGGACTAGTTTAGTGTTTATTGTAGCTATTTCGTTTAAAAAAAAAACAGAATCTTTAAAATTACAAAGCAAATAAAAAAAAGTTGCAGTCTTTTGCAGTATCTCGTGGGTGCTGTTACATAGAGTGCGAAATTCGCGTCCGTCGTTCGCGACAGATCTTCATCTATCTACATATTGATAATACCGACTTCGATTATTCGGTTGTATAAGGTTCCTAAACTCACCGCTTCATATCATAGAAGGCGTAAGAACACGTCTGACTTTTCGCTCGATCGGTATTTCATAGTTCATACTTTGGTTTCGTTAAAATGGCGCTTGTGTCGATCAGGAATTGTTCACTATCAAATATTGCTGGTGATTACCTTACTCATTTTCATTTAGTATATGCAAGTAAATGTAAGGTGATGGATATCAAAACATACGATGATGAAGTGACAATTTCACGACCGTTGTTCTTATCGTATTCATTAAAGTCACTTTGTGGAAAACTGCAAATCAGTTTGGCAGTAACGCATATAAAATCAAGAACGTTGTTTTAAGTAGGATAATGATATTTTTACTTCGTTTTTGAATGAGGTATGCTATGCCAGATTTCTCACGATAAGTTCTAATGGTAGACAAGTAAAGTCTGACGTGTTTTGAACGCTGTCGAGTTATTTTTTATTTTAGTATATTTATAAGAAGATGCAGGCAATACGATGTTACCTCACAACTCTTTAATAGCTTTTGGTTGCTATTTTCCTAATAGTTAATTACGTAACTGGAGGTTATTTTATAGTACAGAACTCTTGTTTTGTTCGATGTATATTTTATTTTATAGAATTCATTAACGAAAATTATACTTTTCCCACTCATTTAGAAGTATCATATAATAAGTCCTTTTTTTTTTTTTTAATACCGAGTCAAATACCGAGTTAAATATCGTTATATAGTACGTTATTTATACGTTGTAGGTTAAGTTTAAATGTTATCATTTTCTTTTGACGTTATGTTTTTATTTTGTTCGTTTACTCTTCATTATAGTTTCAAGTAATTATTATTAGAAACAATTATCAAGTTTCTATTGTGTAAAATGTATAAAAAAATACTGCCAAATAATTGTATAAAGTTAGCCCTAATTCCAAAGAATGAACAGTAATGGAAGTAGATATTGAAAATAGTTGGTCTATGATAATTTAATTGTGGAACAATTGTCCATCAATTATATTCATACTGTATTAAAATGATTATTATTGAATGGAAGCTATGTTGCTTTTATCATGCTTCTTTAATAAATATCTCGTGACAAGTTAACTTGTCTTCCTTGGTTAATAAGCTTTCTAAACTAGTATTGCAGTGTGCAATACAAGATTATAATAAGTTACCGAGAATGATAATTTCATTTATATATTTTTCTGTTTTAGGATATGTTAGCTGTAATCGATAGGACATGACAAGGAGTATATACAAATGTTTACTGGTATATATAATACATGGAAATTATTCGAGTTTTAATAATTAATTATCATTCCTAATTATATTGCCTATATGCATTAAGACATTTGTTATTATTACAATGTCACAAGCTGCTACTGGTACAGCCCCAGCGTCTAACAATCAAAATGGAGCAATTGCACATAATAATCATACTCTCGCTGGTGTCATTGGACCAGTTCTAAATAATAATAACATGAATACTACAAGAAATAATAATAATCAGAATCCATTACTTAATGTACGAGATAGGATATTTCATGCTATTTTTATTAAGGCTGCTTTAGTCTATGCACGAACATTTCCACGACCTGTTAGAAGGTTTATAGAGTTTGTAGTTTTATTAAAGGTATGCATAATATCAGAAAAATATTTAAATTTATTATCATATTATAGATGAGGACTAACATTTGAAATATGTATTTATTTTGTAGGCAATACTGGCTTTCTTTGTACTCACTTATATTCACATAGTATTTTTACGAGCACCTACCAATTGTTTAGAACACATAAGGAACGATTGGCCAAGAGATGGTATATTAAGAGTTGAGATTCTTAGAAATGATGACGAAGAGTACAGCATAGAAAAGAGTTATGCGAAAGAAGAAAAGCTACAACAAGAAAAAATTAATGATTTGGCTAGTAATTTAGGGATATTGACACAAGATGGGTAAGCACAATCGATACTACTAAAATGAAAAGGCATTAATGTTCGATAATCTTTTTGTCTTAAGAGAACATACAAGTTTAATGCTAATTAAGTTTTTCATTACCTTAAAAAAATAATCTTAATACAAATTTATAATAATATTAAATATTTTTATTTATATTTTATTACTAGATAATCATCTAATAATTTTATAAACATTTGTATAAATAGCTTTGTAAACATCGAGCCATCTTCCGTTGATGAGGATCAAGAAACGCTCTACGCGTCTAATGAGAGTCCTGAAAATATTTCTTTACCTGTAAAAAATGTAGATGTAACAAGGACAACAATTTCTGGTGGAACGCAATATCCGAACTTGAATGCAACAAATGCAACAAGAAGTCCATCATTATCGACTAGACTTTGGAATGAATTAAGTGCCATGGGAGCAAAGGTATATTAAGTATATATGTATTAAGTATATGTATTAAGTATATATATAATAAATTTAATTCTTAATATCTGTTTTAGTCATTGGATAATATTGTATTGCCATTGGTAAATACGCAACAGGAAAATGTCACGCAGGAGGAAAAGTCTAATACGGATGAAGTAATTCAGCCTTTGAAAGATGCTGCGGATGTTGAAAAAATATCCAGAACAGGTTAATATGTTCATAAAATAATGAATGCACATTTAGAAAGAAATTTACACCCATAAAGCACATAATCCTGGATTTTTACTAATTTGCTATTAGTTCTTCCAGAGGATGGTTATATAATGGAATATTCGTTAGAATATGGTTTCCTGCGGTTATCGCCCGCAGCACGCCAAAGATTAAAGATACCAGTTAAAATTGTTAAGTTGGATCCGTTGAACGATAAATGTTTCGGAGACGCTTTTTCAAGATTAATACTGGATGAATTTTTAGGATATGATGATCTGTTAATGGCGAGTATCAAACCATTAGTAGAGCACGAAGATAATAATGGCTTTTTACGGTAAGTAATTTGAGATATTAAAATATAGTAATAAGTATATAATAGTAAATGTAAAGACTAAAAAGATTACTATAGTTTAGTAGATTGTAGAATGATACTATACGCAGATGTTCTGTAATTGTAGGAGGTGTCAAAAATTTGACAAATAAATATTAAAAATTTTCTTAATGTATGAAAATAAAAAAGAAATGTTATATGAAAGTGGACCAGTAATTTATTATTACCGTGTTATCTTCTGTGGCATAAGTCACTCTTGTCTTATATGATATAAAACATTGCAATAACGTTATAAAATATTATTTTACATATATGCAGGTAATTTTACTGGTAAAACTACAAATATTTACAATCCGTATGATAACATTGTAATAAAGGATTATTAATTGTGTCTCATATAACACTTTCCTTATTTTCACGCATAAATTGTACGAACATAAGATCTAACACAGGATCATATACATACTAACATAAGATCTCACATATATCCTTACATCGGATCTTAATAATTTCCTAATTCTATTTGTTACAGAAACGTTGTAACCGGTGAACAATATCGTTTTGTAAGTATGTGGATGGCGAAAACTTCGTATCTTGCCGCATTTTTCTTCATGCTAATATTTGTAAGTATCATTCATAAACCTTAAACTTATAACTCTTCTATTTAATAATTTAAGTACAGGAATTTTCGTTTATTCACTTCATGAGATAACAAAGGCGACATTGCTTTTTTTCTTTATCCATATCTTCTTCCCAATATTTTCACAAAACGGATCGCTGTAACATGTTGACGTTGAGCATAAAAAATAAGCTGTGGGTGCATTGTTCAGGAAAGTAATACCATAGGAGACTGAAGTTAAATTTACTTTCACGTATACGTTTTCGATGCAGAGTTATTGCTTTTCGTCAGGTTACCTACACGATAGCTCCGCGCGTGTAAAAGGATATGGCAATCAATTTAAACTAACCACCCAGCGAGGTAACCCGCACATAGACTTTCAACTCTCCCCTGTCCTCATCACAGCGATCCCTTTGGAGTTGAACCGGTGGTATAAATCAACGTTATTAGGGGCATCATGTTCGTTGTGGTGGCCCCAGGCCTGTAATTTTGTATCAAATTGTCATGAAATACATCGTGTTATCCCATGGCTGGAATTATAGTATTTGTTAGGTATAGGTATTTTCTCATCGGTATGTAAAATATAAAATTCGACTGGTGTGTTAATATCACGAATACTATTCGTTATTAGTACGATGATTAATTTCTTTTCTCTTCGTTTATAAAATTCGCAAAGAATTGTGATAAAAAAATGTCATCGATGGATCATCATGCTAGTATATTTATTACAGTAGGATATTTATCAGATTTTCCCCATAATAAACCTCGGTTGCAATCTAGGACAAGCGATGAGGGAAGGAAAGTTCGAGTTACGCTCGTGCTGTTACACGTGAATTCGAGTTGGCTTTAAAAGCGTTCTGCCCTCGAACGCACCCTCTCCCTACCCTCGCCAACGATCTAGTCCGTGGTCACGTGTACGTGACTGTCGTTTACATATAGTCGTACATCACATCTGTTCTGTCAAGTGCATACGATACCCTCCGTGCCACAGATTCTAGATCCGTCTCGTTTTTCATTACAACCCTTCGAACTATTTTTAACATTACTTCATTAACTTTTACGTGAATCATAAGATATGTATGCTTACAGTATTTTTCTATATTCGGTCTCGTTCGGCATTGTTCGGTTTTGATCGTCAATATCGACCATGAAAGACTTGTCGAATTATTAATGTTTTCATCTTTAGAAAGGACGGTTTTGATTCAAAGTCAATCTATTTGATTTACTCTTTTATTTTAATATACTCTCATATTTCTTTCATCCCCCTTACGTATTAAAGGTTTTTCATAAATGGTAGAAATTTTTGTTCACAGACGATAATCAGTTATATGGATAAATGAAGTAACGGGAAAAGATTGATCAAGAATAGTACACGGGCTAGTATATTAGATTCGTATTTTTGATGATTAAAAAAAAATAGAAGAAATAGAAGAAGGGAGAGTGATAACGATTTCCGAGGAGAAATTTCTCGAGCGTGGGATGCGCCCCCGTTAACGGGCATCGCCCGATAGTAGATTATCTTCGGGAGGGTATCAGGTGCTACTTCAATTTCTACGGATCGCAATACAATTGCATCATTCGTTCAACACGGTAACCGAGTGTGACTGTCCCGCTTTCCAATTTACTCGATGCTAAACCTTTCTAAGAGCCACCACCGCTACTGCCGTTACGACTGCCGCAGCTACAAACCATTAACGGAAGCAAATTCTATGCGACCCAGACTGTGTTGCATTGGATAGACCCGGTAGAGAACGATAAAGGTCTACCTGCCATCCTTTCTCACCCTTCTGTCTTTCTCTCTTGCTCTTCCTTACTGATTCTCTCTCTCTCTCTCTTACTCTGTGTCTTTCCTTTTCATCCCTTTCTTCATCCCCCTTTCTCTTAGTAGGATTCTTATCTTTGCACAAAATAATATCTTTTATACCTAATGAAAACAACTGGGGGCTCTTAAAGCCGTTAACCATCCAACACGTTTACACGACGACTCTCCTAGTCACAATTTTTGACCGATTTTGATAAACAAGGACTTAGTCGAAAGCTGACTGATTTTTTGTGATCTTTTTAACATTTTCAAGAAATATTTATTTCTTGGCAAAAAGACCCTTTTGAGCTAAAAATGACGTCAATAGACAGTAATCATGTATAAGATTGTCTATCTTTGAAGGACCCTCGAAATCATTAGATTTCATAATACTGTGACGGCATGCATCATACTTCAGCCGCACCAGTCGACTGATTCATTTCTGATGCAAAGGTGTTTGAATTAAGATAAGCAAGAAATTTGTGAACTTTGTCATTTAGGAGTTAGCATAGTACTTCGTGTTAACTAAGTTTAACAACAGTTTTAACCCATTACCTAATTAGGTATTTAAAGCCCTTTTTTTAAGGAACACAAAAGATTCTAATGACTCACTTTGGTAACGATAAATAAAAATAAAAAAGTGAAAAGTAGGGGTTGTAAACTACAACTTTTTCCCTCGTGGGTCGTTTCTGACCTGTATGTTTGCTGCAATTACTTTATCCCTTACCATTTAGTTGTAAATTTTGAAAGCTTATGTTTCTGCATGATAATAATAGGAGACATCGTAGTAGGAGTATTTCATTCTATGTTTTATTTTTGTTTAGGGTTTAGGAATTAATAGAAAATTTACTTATTAATTTTAACCTAATTTTTTTACAAGTTTGTCATATTAAAATAGAAAAAAATACTATATAAATAATTGCATAATTGATTTTTATTTATTCCGACGAAGTATCAACGGCAACATCAGTACTTTTCTTTCTCTTTTTAGATGAAAGTTACTGATATTTATGCACGCAATTTTAGGCGATAATTGTAAAATTAATTAATAAAATTCCGGGTATACTTAATCCAATGATACGTTACGTCCTACCAATAATGTAATCTCAAAAGATAAAATATTGGAAACGAGCGATACGAAACGTATGCTATTAATTGCATAGTATTTAACAAAATTGAGTGCATTCGAAAATTCTTTTTTATTGTTAAATTTAATTCAATTCTTTTACAAATTTCATCATATACCTACATATATTTTGTTCTCGTTGTTCCAGACCGTGTCTATATCAACGTTGCTTCGCTATTCTCATCACCAGATCTTCGTCATTATCGGTAAGTACTAATTGTCGCTTTTATCATCGATTTAAACATATAAAGTATATTCCTGGTATGTTATTTATCATGAAATTTGGGAGTGCCGAGAATTTAATTTAAATTTCGCAGCAATCGCGAAACGTGTGGTAGTGTAAGAGACGCGATTGATTGTATCGCGACCGAGGATGAACAACAAGCTGACGTAACGATCGTTCAGCGATTACGTCATATCTCTCTCTCTCTCTGTCTTTCCCCCTCTCATAGAACGTAGTTACAATATCTAGCTTGATGACTTCTCACGAGTAAGAAAAGGATAATGATCTTCGTTGAAGCGTGTCTCCGCATTCATAAAACGAGCATGCCTTATCGTCCAACAGCAGTCGGTGTTTGTCACTCGTCAAGATGGAGTTGTCTTCCTCATCTTCTTGTTTTTTAATATTATTAACAACCGTGATCGCGATCATTGTTATAAAACTGATCGCTTTGGCACACTTTCAATTAACGTATTGGAAAAAGAAGGATGTACCGATGTTACAAGATACTCCTATTGTGGGATCGCTTTGGAAAATGTTCCTTCGCAGGATGAACTTCAAAGATTTTGTCTTGAGACTTTACAAAACGGAACCAGAGGCAAAATATATAGGAATTATGGATTACGCGACACCCTTACTCGTTATACGTGATCCTGAATTGTTGAAAGAAATAGGAGTGAAACAGTTTGATCATTTTACCGATCACCGTGCGTTCGTAGACGAGACGGTTGATCCTATATTTGGTAAAAACGTTTTTTCCCTACGTGGAGAACGATGGAAGGAAATGAGAAATACTCTCAGTCCATCATTCACAGCAAGTAAAATGAGATTCATGTTCGAGCTCGTGTCAATGTGTTCGCGCGAGTTCGCTAATTATTTCGTGAATCATCCAGACGAAGGAAAGGAAGTCGAGGTAAAGGATGCTTTTACGAGATACACCAACGATGTCATCGCGACAGTGGCTTTTGGCATTTCAGTGAACTCTATGAAAGATAAGGAAAATGAATTTTTCACGAAGGGCGTCGATGCCACCAATTTCAGCGGTACCAGTAACTTCCTTAAGTTTACCTTCCTTCGTATAGCTCCGAATCTTATGAAATTTCTTAAGATTGGCTTCCTAAAGCCAAGGACTGCTAAGTTCTTCAACGCAATCATACGCGAGACAGTGCAGACGCGAGAGGAACATAAAATCGTTAGGCCAGATATGATTCAACTGTTGATACAAGCTAAGGAAAAGGATTCCAGTAAGTTGGACATTCAAGATATCGTAGCCCAAGCGTTCATTTTCTTTCTGGCTGGTTTTGACACCTCATCAACATTGATGTGCTTCATGGCACATGAATTGGCTGTAAATCCTGATGTTCAAAAGAAGTTACGCGAGGAAATAGACGAAGCTATTCAACGAAGCAACGGTGAACTCTCTTACGAAGATCTTTCAGCGATGGAATATATGGATATGGTTATAAACGAGACGTTGAGGAAGTACCCGCCTGTCATGTTCATGGATAGAGTTTGCGTTAAAACTGCGACTCTACCACCAGCGTTACCTGGCAAGAAAGAAGTGATCGTCGAACCTGATACCGGCATTTGGTTCCCCACTTACGGTTTTCATCATGATCCTAAATATTTCCCAGAACCGGACAAGTTTGATCCTGAAAGGTTCAACGCACAGAACAGGGATAATATTAATCCTTATACCTATTTTCCATTTGGTCTTGGTCCTAGAAAGTGTATAGGCGAACGTTTCGCTCTTATGGAAACAAAAATGCTGATTGTCCACATTCTTCAGAAATTTGTCATCAAGCGTACAAGCAAAACGATCGATCCAGTCGTCTTCGATAACGATTCGTTTAATTTAAAGATTAAAGGTGGATTCTGGATCAATTTGGAACCCAGGAAAGACTGAAGAATATGGATTACTAACCGATCAGACCTACTTTCTCTATGAAAGTGATGTTATTGACAAGTTATTGCGAATACGCAGTATTTTACAGTTATCTGGCATATTACCTTTTTTTAATCTAGATTTAATTTTCTTCCAAGTGCTTCTAAGTGATATGATTTATCACGAGTATATACGCTATATGTAAGAGGACTCGTAAGTGTCGACTAATACAGTGTATCCTTTATAAGGAAACGGATCTATTTTAGGAATACCGCAAGTTCGAATTGACTGATCTTTCGTTTTTTACCATACTCTTATCTATAATTGGCCTGCAGGATTTTCTAATCAATCAAACAAGAAAAATTAGGACCAAGTCGAATTTGATGGACTGTCCAACATTTTGGAACTTTCAAATTATTTTATTTCAGAAATAGATTTATATAATAACGACAGTGATAATGTAGATAAGTATACCTAAAGGTTGAAAAACACGACTTGCGAAAGACAACGTTTATCCGAAATCGACTTGGGGTGGCACGCGATACGCAAAAATGCGTTTTAAATATTTCAAGTGCTACAAAATTACTTTTTCTTTGCAATTTTTTCATTATTTTTCATTCACGAGTTCTCTTTAATTCGTTAACTAATACTATACAAAGTGTTTCCTTAAACATAAGTCTATTGATTTCGTCTTGCTGCGACCTACCATTTTGTGATAATAAAAGTATGTAGTCCCATTTAAAACAAAAAAACAACTTTGATGACCTTGAAATCTTGGAAAAAAGTGTTTGCCTATCATAACATTAATATTGTTTTACTCTGACATCGTATTATAAAAACTGAGATATTCACGATGCTCTAGTTTAAATGGAACACCTTGTATATCACTATGATTAACCACTTTCTCGATATTATTCTAAACGGTAAATACTACATATACCTTCGTTAATGTGCGTGTCTTTCTTTTACTTGTATACAAAGCCGTAAGCACTAACGCGCCGCTCAAACGGTAGCCTTAATGCCTCATAATGAGGGTAATCTCCTCTAACGAGTATTCACAATTCACCGTATCCAACCGCATCGACGTTTTGGAATCGTGTATTACTAACAAGCTGTGCGAGAGACGGGGAGGAAGTGGGACCAGGGGAAATGCATGTGCGCCGTTCTATCGCGAATCCTATTGTGCATCGGAGCGTAATCTTTAAGTGTGTAAGTGCGCTCACGAATCATTACCTGATCAATAATCTCTGTGATAAATCATTTTTTTTCCCTTTTCTTGTTGATTATGGGATCTTAACAAGCAGATTAGTAAAAAAAAAAGCAGATGTTTTAACGATATCGATTGCTTTTAACGCGAGATTGCAATAAAGGATTTACGATATTGATAATGTAGCATTTAAAGAAATGATATCTATGGATTTGTTAGAAAGTGGTAAAAAGTTTGATGAGATTGTTATTATTTATACGAGGAAACAGCGAGATAAAATGAGAAGTTCGACTTTGGTCAACCTTTTGCGTCATCTGACTTGAACTCGAGTCATCGTGTGACGCGAGCTACGTGTAGATCATAAGAAGAAGCACACTGTGCCTTCGATCAATTCAGTAATATCGTAGGCGATAATGATGTATATAATCGAATTTATTAAATTGTATAGTATTTTATTTTTCAACTTATTTTATTTATCTATTTTATCTGTGTTATGATTCATTGGCGTGCGTAGATATGTGGATACACTTATACAAATTTGTTAAATGTGTTTTTATATATCTTGTGTATGTTTTGTACATTTATTGTAATAATAATAAATACTTTCGAAAGAGAGTCGTTGAAAAGAGAAATATATATATACGATATGAAGAATAGAGTTTAAGAACCATTTAACATTTAATACCGACTAATTGTGAATTAATGGTATATTCTTAATTAACTTTGTTGAAATTATAAATGATTATTTTGCAAGTTGATGATACTAAATATTTGATTATTTCTGTGCGTGATGAAGAATTAGCACAGATTGTCTTATCACGTGTTCCCCTTTCACTTCCTTATACATGGTTCAATGTTTTTCACTCCGTATTACCAAATTATATAATATATTTAGAAGGAATATACATGAATTGATTTATTATTTCATTTGTTTTATCGACACGGGGAATTGCTTAACTCTAATAAAGTTAATTCTTTGACTCGTGTTAAGTAAGCAGATTATTCCGACACTTGCTGAACGAATGTCAATTATTTTTGCCGTAGCTGTTGTCTCCAGTTCTTTAATAGGATTGATTAATTCATAGAGAAAAAGTTTTAACTTATGGTACTCTACAATTATCGAAAGTGCATAAAAATTTCCATTTATTTAAAGTAGTTCTATCATTAAGTCTATTCTATAACAATTATATTTTTTTCCAATTTGTGATACGTGGCTGGCCTCGTTCCGTTTCATTAGCCTTTTTATAAGGATATCTGTTATAAACGTAGTATTAAGTATAGTTCTTGGAATGGAAGAACATGTATATAGAAGGATGCGTAATTTCTGCCCACTCGTAATTTAACCTTCGCTGTCACTGTTTAGTTATACATAAGCATCCAAGGATAAGTGACCAAAGAGGATGTAACAGATATGTCGGCAGTGAGACGCGTAATAAAAGATGAACTAAACAATAAAATCGAGCCAAATAATAAAAAAAAAAATCTGTCAGTTTAAAAAATTGGTATAAAGTTCTTTGGTCATAGCATACCAAATATTTATAGTTTTTCTAATTCTAAATATTTATAGAATTTCTAATTAGTAGCTGCAACAATTCGATAAAACCAGTTTGTATCGCTTAATCCGAGTTACTTCTCCTGTATGATGAAAAAAAAGCTGTTGGTTTGATCTTTTGCCAGATATCGTAGCATTTGTCCCCAGTTGCGCGTAAATTTGACCCTTGGCGAAATCGAGCGAGTTCACCCGATAGTCGACAAACATCCTTGAGAGCAAAGGTATCTTCTAAGCCGGTATGTTCCTCGGTGTTTCCTTCCTTTCGGCATCAGATGTGCTCCCTCTCTCTCTCTCTTTCTACCTTTCGTCTTCCCTTTCTCTTCGTCTCTCCATGTCTACATCCCGAGCTAAGTTTCTTCTTCAAAGCTCCTGCCAACTTCCTGGAATATCGCTTTGTACCTTCGTGCCGCTCTGCTTTATCTTTGAACCAGAAGATCGTCTGAAAGGGGATGTTCAATTTGTCATCTTGTTTGACTAACGCTTTGGAAATCCTCAGTTTCACTAGGACGATCTATCGAGACTACGGAAAAGAAATATACGGTCATTTGAATTCTCGACTTTTTAAAGATCTACAAGGTCATCTGGTTCCTTAGATTTTTTTTTTTTATAATACAATTTTGGATTCGTTTTCTTTCTTTTTGTATTCCTTTATGCATATCTTGTCGAACAAGATTTTGAAGAGAACGAGAGAGAGAAAGAAATAGATTAGCATCCTCTTACGTTTGCTTGGGCGTGGTTAAGGGAACGTAAAACGATGCAAAAAGTAACGTCTGGTAGTTTAAACAGTTAGATCACGAGAGGCTATTTTCGTAAGGTAATCGTTTGAAATACAAATTTGCATGGAAAAATACGCCGTACCTCTCTCACACCCGCTCTATTCTCTCTCTCCCCCTCCTTGCGTTTTACTCTTCGAGTTTCGGATGTTACACGTTAAGCAATTTCTGGCAAAATTTGGCTCGTCTTCCATATTCCATCGGTGCTTATCTCCGACATTCTATTTCCTTTTTGGCTTACCACTAATGCTCGTTCTTTTCTTCGTATTTGTTGAAAGCTATGTTTCGTAAAAGAATGATATACATTGTGTCATGAAATAATTCTTGTTACTCATATTGATATTATCGGTAACGTTGATTAAATTGAGCCAATATCTTATTCATCTGTATATTTTTTAAGCTATAAAGACAAAATTAAATAAATAAGATATCTTCTCGACTGATAAACAATCTAACTTATCGTGAATTTCAATCGATGTATATTGCGAATAGAATATTTATTTAGTGTTAAAAATTGTAATTGCTTTGATCATTTTTTTTTCTTCTAAATTCGTAAGAATTGTCTCGTGGTAAAAATAGGCGTGAGAAAAGCGAAAACCTACAAAGATACTGCCGGCCATAAAAAAGAAAAAATATGTTAGTATGCTGCAAAGAAGATAGTGCGGTGGTTGTTTCGCAGAAAACTGTGATACAGGTAGGGGACGTAGTCAGTGCCACGGAGTTTTTAATAACCAGCAGCGAAACGGCAGTTAGCCGACGATAACTTGAGATCTAAAATTCATTGAATCTCCAGGATTGTCGAGAAAATATGTAACCGACGATGTTCTTCACATCGTAAAAAGAAAGACACTGGGGACAAAGTGTGAGAAGCTGTGGATAGTTGAGGCAGAGAAAGAGAGAGAAATATAGAGAAGTAGTTGGGAAAGTCGGTAACGTTTGTTTTTAAAGAAATTATTTTGCTTTACTAAAGGATATACGAACATGTGAACAAATTAATTTGAAGATTTGAAATTGTAATGTTAGGTCTGATCTTCTGCGAAATTGTAGCATCTCAACACTTTTACAAGTTTACCTGATCGTCATCTTAATCAGTATTTTTTCGATGGTGCAGATCGTACGTAATATTTTTCTCATTTTAATTATATTAGTACTTCAGATATATCTTTTAATGTTTGCCAAAAGTTACTTTGTAAAATTGTTGTTCTGCGTGATGATGACTTCGCACTGCAAGAGACACGAGAGAGATAGGAATAAATCGGAAAACGTATTAGTCATTTAAAATTACTCCTTAAAGGTTCTGGTTTTAATGCGATGAAGTTCGAAGAAAATTTAAATCAAGATTGACAAAGTTTTAAAATTAATTTTTATCGAGTTTCGAAGTGTCCCCTCGAACGCTTCGACCTCGACGTCTTCAGAATGCTCCACTTTGGTAATAACTTTCTGTCTGGCGAGATCTTCGCTGGTAATCTAATAAATATTAAAGTCATAGGTATTGCCAGACACGCGCAGCATCAATGATGTCGATAGCATAATGTTCCGTTAACACATTGAACGTTAAAGTAGAGAAAGAAACATGACCTTGGGGGTCATATATCTCTATTATTGTTTTCTTTTGAAAATATAATTGATTTGTCAAATTTTTAAGAATAAATATATATCATTTGTTCTTTGATTTTTTTGTCGGGAAGACAATGCAGGAAGTATCTGCAATTAGATGACATAATAAACGTGAAGTCTATGTTTGGAGTTCCATTTAAACCTCTTGACCAAACACAGCGTGAGTTAAATATAACTCACGTGGCCTTCAAAGTATTAAGTACCATGATATGTTTTAGTAACACGTTTGGTCATGTATATTTTACAAATAGATAATTATCCTTTTTTCCGATTGAGCAATACTATTTCAGAAAAAGTATATTAATTGATGTTCTTATTTTATTCTGTTGCAGTGGATCTCCTACAAATGTTGGAATTCAACATGTCTGTGTCCTTTCCAGCCGCATCCCTTTTAACGGTGATTCTGGCACTGGTTGGTGAGTATATGTATAACAAGAAAGATATTTAGTTATAATTTAAAATTATTACAATTTCCTTCTTTATTTCTTCCATCCTTTAGCCTCTTTCATCTTTTCCCACTGTTTTTATCCTGCTGTAAAATTTGGATGCAAATCACAAAAGTGTCCAATGAGTAATCAGGCCTATTGTGCGTGTCGAGAGTGTTTCTCCTAAACCGTACCTACGATATCGGCAGTGGTATTCTTGTTGGAAAATATGGTGTGTCGATAGACTGTCTTATAGACAGAGAAGCCATATTGTCTTTCGTTACACATATTAACGATTTTTATGGGTGAACAACTTTCTTCTCATTGATTGCAAAAGATCTAACTCTCTTCTAATCCAATAGCTTTGCTTGGTAGTTACCTTGCCGTGCGTCGGTAAAAATGATCGAGATCTCGGTGATGATTAAATGTATGGTGCATAAGGGAGATGTTGTGACTAATGTTGATCAATGTGCTGAATGCCAAAGCCTTTTTTACTCAAGATGCTACAGGTTCCACAAAATTCTGTCCAATATGTCTCCACTATCTCCTCAATTGCAATTGTCTCGTCGCTGAAACCACTAGTCCATTTGTAGGGAGGTTATCCACAGAGCTGTTGATAGTATCTTTAGAGTCGTCTATGATGTCTGCAAAGTCGACCACTATGTCTGAGATATCAAAAATCAAAAGATTTTTTTAAGTATAATGTCGACATTTGTAGTATTTGACTGCTCTAAGATATGTTATACTAAAGTTTGGTCGTTATCGAATTCTTCATGGACAATGATTCCTTATAAATTATAAGGTTTCTACATACATACTTCTCGCATGGACACGATAGGATGGAAAAGAAGGAGAAAAAAAGTTTTCGTATTCATCGTAAAAAATTTTGTGGAAATTGCTGTAACTCTTGGCATAATTACACACTAACTTTGGACATCGTCGTCCAGGAAAAAAGATTAAAATATTTACGGTCTCCCTTTTACTAAATCACGGCCTCGGTGTGCTCTGAGGCTTGCTCCCTTGTCAGTACGACGTTAGCTCCGTTACAAAGTTGATTGGCCGGGTCGGTTAACCCAGGATTCTGCATAAATTTCTGATGAAGGCGCAACAGTTGGGTAACCCGCTCGAAGTCCATTTAGCAGGAGGCCGTCACGCAGTACTGCCTTCGTCGTCTCAACGCCCATTTCCATTTCAACATCCTAAACTCATCGCGATTTCGATGTTCGTTACTAACACCTACCAGATTGATTTAAAAAAAAAAAAGTGATATTATCGATCTCCGAGTCCTTGAAAATATTTGACAAAGACAAGATTACTTACATGTCTATACCTTCGCTTCTATATCAAATTGCATTTCCATATGTTTTTTATCACCAGTTGCACGAGGACCAGCAAAATAGCAATAGATGCGATAAATTTCTGAACTGGTGTCTAATATAAATTTTAATATCAAGGTTCAACCTATGCAGACTTGTATATTTTGAAAAAGTTGTTGGTACTTTTATATTTTTATTTAAATATAAACCAATGATTTATTTTATTACAAATATTCTTTTACTACTTCATTAAAATATATTACATTTTTACTGTTAAATATGCATATTTTTGTTTAATCGTTACTATAATAATGAACTTTTTTTGAATACATACGGTATCGTTTACATTCTGATTTTGACATCATTGACGCAGCCTCCCCGTGAAATCGTCCACGCGTCGTTCAACATTTCGCTCCACTTGAGAACGGTGCGAGATTGATACGATTTTGTATAATGAAATGCAAAAAGAACGAAGAGTAACCAACAGGAAAGTGTATTAATAACGCGTGATCGATTACTTAAAATGCCGTAAACAATAAAAGAATGGTAGTGATATCTCGCACTCTGTATATTAAGTTTCTTTCTCATCAATTTAACGTGTAATAAAATATACCGATATTTAACGTTTCCCAAACATTTTCAATTACAATTCTTGGATATTTCTAATAACAATTTTCTCTTTGATTTTAATTGACATAAAATACAGTAACATACTAATGGATCTCTTCGTTGAAGATAAACTGGACCACGTAAAACCATGTCCATGGTGCTCGCACAGGTCTAGTAATTCGAATATACACGAAAATAACCTACAGGAAGCTGTTGATGCAGGCCACACCGTTGGCTGATAGTGCAATGCAGGAAAACAGACTTGTCAAACGTATAGCCTCTAGGATTGTTGCTTCCGGTAGGAATGCGAGGTTGAATTTCGAGTGGGTCGTAGTTGTCGAGAAAATTGAACGAACTTAGAAGTGTCATGTCTCTGGTAAGGATTTCTATGAGTTAGGATACGTTGATGACACGTAATGGTTATTAGAAAAGGGATTGTCTTTCGTATAAACAATGCACATTGATGTAGGTATACTAGATCAACGATATAGAGAGACCGCACACAATTTTCTTTTTATCGTCATCGCGTGTCGTATTATTTGAAAGTGGCCGCTATTGCTTTGGTCAAGCTCGATGAACACATGCATATACATATGGACGTATAATGTGGTCTGTTCTATTCCAAGCTCCGGCGAAACTCAAAGGACATCGCAGCCGGTCAACTAGAAATATTACGTCCATTAGAACGCGTTGATTTTCGAGGTTCACGCGAAATTGTCAATGATTTGAGTGTAGACAACGTCGATGATACACGTCGACCATTGATTAACCACATTATTAACCGGTCGTTCCTTCGGATAAAATACCGAAACATTCATTGAGAAATTGACATATTGTGTTACTCTTTAAGATTTAAAAAATTTCAAGAAATTTTAGATAAGAGATGTCATTGAGTATCGTGAAAATGAATGACTTTATGAGAGATACAATCTTGGGCAGGTAAACAGGTTTCATTGAGAAATCGTAATATTGTGTTACCCTTTAAGATTTAGAAAATTTCAAGAAATTTTAGGTAAGAGATATCATTGAGTATCGTGAAACTGAATGACTTTATGAGAGATACAATCTTGGGCAGGTAAACAGGCTTCATTGTTATCGGGTTTAACACGATCGATCGTTTTTTAGAATTTTGATGGATTTCGCTATTCAAGATATGCCTGTTCTTTTGTTGATGATCGAGTGATATAAGTCTGTTCTTTGTCTCACGGTATACATCTCCCTTTCTTATCAATTATTACAATGTAATCTTACAAATCAGATCATATAGATTAATTTTTCAGAATTTGGTGTTAACTCTCTTCTTTTTTACCTTCCTCACCGTCCCTCCTTTCAGTCAGTCAATTTGTAATTTCTCACGTGTCGTCAGCGGCATTTGAGATACAAACAGCAGCAATAGCATTAGCATTCTTAAGGAACATTACTCTTAAGGATTCGTGTTTCACTTCGCAGTATGTGTCGGGATCAAGAAACTAATTATCCGACGTTTTGCCCTTAGTCTTCGGCCCATTTATCCTCCTCTTTCCGAGTTCGTTCATTCACTAGTACTGTCATTCTCGCCACCCTACCACGCATAATATACACTTGGCATCCTACTTCCGCTTTATATATCTTGCAAGAGGACGTGGTACCTTTTTTTCTTCTTTTGGAACGAATCGTCGGAGACGTTCTTCGATTTTTTTTTCGGGTGACATTAAAAAAAGAAGGAATTTGTTATACATTTGTGCCTGATATATTATAAATTATATTAAAAGAATATTATTTATTGAAGAGGGATGTGACATGTCACGTACTGTCGATTTTAAAAATTACTTAAATTGAAATTGATAAAAAAACAAATTATGTAGTGTAGCTCTATAAAAGAATTATCAAATAAGAATATCAAATTTTGAAATATATTTGAAATTTGTATTTTTTCATAACACAAAATTAAGAAGCCAACATCAGTCCAAAGATCGTCGACCACTGTACATTAATCACATTTCAGACAGAATATTCTTCAGCGTGTTCGTATTACACTGTCGTGACCTGACGACGACACACCCTACGTTACTTTTATTATTTTCTTGTGCTCCCCTGTGGTTTTTGATATCGTTACGATACATTAGGAATACATATACTGATATCTGTAGTTGTAAGGTAAAACGACATGTCACATTTTCAAAAAAATTTCGTTTTATTCCTTAACCCCTTGTGAATGCATTTTTTCAGAAAAATCACATCGTTACCATGTCGATCTGCATCTCGTTTTTGATTAAAAGAAATTATAAAAAGTATTAAAATATTTTATAGAACACAACAAACCTTATTTTATTTAAAAAAACAAACAACATGCACAACATTTTTTGCAAAGAGTTAAAGCAAAGAAAATGGTATTTGTGTTCTGAAATAAAAGAAAATGCAACAATAACGAATTTAACGAAAAAAAAAAATTATGAATAAATGTTAAAAGCATTAACAACAATATCATCGTTGCATCTCACATACATTATCTTTACTCTTGTTTAATTTAGACCGCAAAGAGAGAAAGGGAGAAAGAGAGTACGCGATACCAGTTTCGCATAATCTACATCACGTGAAATCGTAATCGACTCTCGAAAACCAGAAAGATTTAAGGCACTCGACGTATTTCACAGGGACGTAAAAACGACTATACGTGGAACGTTTTAATGCACATAATGGAGAGCGAGCGTACATTTTAGCGTAGAAACAAATCGTGCGGCACGCGTCGGATTTTAATTGTGCGGAAACTATAGCACTGCTCGAGCGAAGCTTCGATGCAGTCGGATCGCGTGTATCGATTGTACTCGCTTTGGCAACGATGTTCCTCATTGCCAGGATTAAAGTGTCGTTTATGGTTAAACTTTTGATTCGGTAAAAGTCTCCTCGTTTTTTGTTCGCTTTTTTTTTAGATATAAAGTATCATTTCTCGATCATACTTGTTTCATTCGATAAAAGGTAAACAAAAAAAGAAGAAAAGCTCGAATGTAGAGAGAAAAAGAAATTGCATTACGAAGATTTATCGAGTTCTTCAATTTATGGAAATCGAAAACTACTTTTGGGTAGTTTGTAGATTAGTTTTTTCAGCAGATTATGGATAAAGTTGGATGATAGTGTATTTTTAAGGAAGGAGAGTCGTTTAAGAGAAGGAATGCCAAGGCATCGGATCTTATAAACTTAACGGCATAGGATCATTAGTCACTTTCACTCCTCCTCTTGTTTCTCATTCTTATCGTGTACAATAAGAGCTTCCTTTTCGTCTTGTACATTTTTTATCTTCGCGAGACACTCCAGCTAGAGGGAAACGTGTCGTACAAATTTGGTTTTTAAGGAAGGTTGTTAGATAAAGAATTAATCATATTACTTGAAATCATTTTGATTTCAGCACTTTGAGCTTATCTTTCGAATCTTTATAAATAGCTTTATTTTTATTTCAGGAATGGAGGCCATCATGTCGGATTTCTTCAAAGATACCACTACTGGGTTTTACATTATATTGATAGTTTGGACGGCCGATCAGTACGACGCGATTTGTTGTCATACACCTGTAACGAAAAGACACTGGTTAAGGTAAGTCAAAGAAAAAGTAAAATACTTTCGTTTAGAAGTTGTATTTTAAAAAAAATACGTCCATAAAAATATGTACATCGAACATACGACTCTACACAGAAGTAATACTTTACATATCTATTAGTTCGTATTAGTAGTGAGTGTAGAAAATATTTGTACACTTTTTAAAATTTAGTAATTGTTTTTAAGTGGACCAAGTTCCTCGATAACAATTAAAAAATTTAATTTGCTAAATAATATATGTCGAGAATTTATAAAAAAAAAAAAAAAAAAAGCAACATCGCCCACTGTCGAATGGAGTAACCTCCACCTTTTTCGAAGTCGTTTAAAAATCATTAAAGCTTTTTGAAGTGATACAAAATAAAATATACTCTATTAAAAGATCTATTAGAAAAATTAAAAAATATCGTGAAAAATAGTTAGTATAATATACAACTCGACATTTAAACTCGATAATCGATAGCGAAAGCGATCGTCGAGAGTTTAAGAAAGAAAGAAGTTCGCCAATGTCTTCGTAACTGCGGTGAGAGACTTGAAATCGATAAGAAAAAGATAGAAAATCCGGAAAGCGTAGTAGCGGCGTTAGTCCAAGGCACGAGTTAGAGGCCGGGCGATCGGAGGAACATTTAATTAAAAAGGATTAAACTGTTCTTTGGAGAGCCTCGGTTACTTTGGCTTGTCCTCCCTCCATCCTTGGGCTCTTGAACGGACTAAAACCGAAATGATCAAAGTGCCCGTATCCTAACGACTTTGTTTGTACATCTTTTGGCTGCTTGCCCTACTCTTGACGAGAGATAAAGGAGAAACTTTGCATTTAAATCTTTAACACGTTGTATATTTATTGTACTGTAGTATTATTTATAGTTAATTATTATAGCAAACGCGATGAAAATTATTGATCGAACAAGCAGATCGAGTATTCGAGATTCGGTGGCTGAATGACGACAGGAGGCGACTCGGACTTTACGCTCGATATACTTTAGGTACCTACAGCGTGTAGAGAGCTCGGTGGTGAATCGAAATCCACCACCTACCCCTCCTCATACACTCTCGTCTTTCCACGTTCTACTAAATCGTTACAAACGTACGGTACATTACAGACGTTAGGCAACGATTAAACAACACTCTCTGGGTCATTAATGTTTCTTCATTGTGAACACTCGTTCAAATATGTTAAAGAAAGATTTGAACATTATTTTTTTAAAGGTATGAGTGTATATTTATCTTGCTGATCAAGTAAATAGTTTGTTTAATAATTTAGATACTTATCTCAATATAATAACTGCCTTTGATTCTTTCTTTCTCTATTACTTTTCGTGACTCTTCTTCTTTGCTTCGAAGATATGCTTTGCAATATTTATAACAGTACCAAAATCATGATTAGGAAAAGAAAGGTGTACAGATTAAGATGTACTATAAATTTTATTCAGTTATCGTTATATAATTTTCTAAAATAACTTTTGCTTCTCTATAAAAATTGTAGATGACCCGAACGAAAAATTTTGTGTGTTATATAAGCCTCATGGAACGTGTTTAGAAAAGCTTAGAAAAAATAGTTTAAAATAAAAGTTAAGAATGATCGAATATTACACGAAGGTATTCGATGTTATCGGTAAGTTAATTCGCAGTCCGATCGAATCTTGGCTTTTTGCCAAGCGGCGCGGTTATGCGCGCTTCTGGGTTACTACAAGAGGTACGTGACCACCATCGAATACCACGGGACCAGCTGTTTCCACGGGTCATCCGGTTTTAATTAGAAGACCGATTTCCGTTTACATGCGGTTCAGTCGATAACTCTGTATTCCTATTCTCTAACGTACTCTATGCTTCTCTTCTCCTTTGCCATCCAAATCCTTTCCCGATTGAAACAAACGGGTTAGAGATTAACGGAACTATCGTCTTGGAATCGTTTAAATCATTGTCTCGAAAGACTAAATTATATTTATTACCGTGAAATTAAGTATTTTATTAACCCTTTGCCTTATAATATCGTGTGAGACTCATGGTATAAATTCCATGGTTCAATTATTATAAGTATTTGCTTTTTAGTGTTCATTAGTAAACAAGCTTGTGATTAATTTTTTCTAAATTTCTAATATTAATTTGATTCAGTGTCGAATTAAATCAGAAGGCAAGGGGTTAATAGGTGTGTCCCTAATTACTCCAAGAATAGAATATGTAGGAGTTTCGTCGAAAAGGTCTAACCTATGTCTCAACTCCTTTCGGTATCCACCCACATATTTAGCTATGATTCTTTTTACTCGTGATAATAACACACTAGCAAGAGAAAAATATGTCGTTTTCTTGGAAAACTATCAATAAGATCTTAACTAATAATTTCTTTTCAAACATCACGTTATTAGGAAGCATTTCATTTTGGAATATTTCATATATTCGAAGCTTGGTCTTCATTTTAGTGCATGTGTTTAAGCGGAAGTAGGACGATGCGGAAGAGGTGTCAATCATTCAACCTGAAGTGTCTCTCACTTTGCGAATGGCGTAAAGAGAGTAAGAGAATAAAACAGAGATATAGAGGATGTTTCCCACGTTCGTATTTGACCCGTACTATTTACAATACGTTCCTGATTTTTGTGTCAATTCGTACGCATTCTCGAACAACTTTGGAAACCTCGAGCCTGCATGGCGAACGAATCTCGTATGAGCGAGAACAAACGAACCGTGACATTTCCATGGAAAGGATGCGTGCGTTGAAATGTTTACGTTTAATTACACTCCTCTCTCCCTTTCTCTCTCTCTCTCCCCTACTCTTCCTCTGTCTCTATACCTTTAGCTATCTTTCTTTCTTTCTCGTTATATCTATGATGGAATTACACGATTCCACGAATTTTACTTCCCGTTAATAGACTTTCAAAATTGCTGCATCTTGATTAATAAATCATACTTTATTACATTGGTTACGTTAAATTATTCCATGTATTTTCTCAATATTATACAAATATATGTCACGTGTTCTCGTTGAAGAATTTTTAACGATTTTACAATCAACTAGATTGGTTTCTTTCCTACTTTGTTTTATATAGGGTGTTCGGTTCCATGTAGTCAAGCGGAGGACTACATGTACACATCAATAACTTGAATCAAAATGTCTAATACCATTTTTCGAAATTCGACTTAGTTAACGAATTATTAACTAACAAAGATCGGTCAATTACGGCAATTAGCAAAAGAAGGCGGTTCACTCGAGCTCGTAGCTAGGCAAGAGATGAAACGGTAGGAAGAACAATCAACAATAAAAGACGTTACATGTCGCTGCTCGCCGTGATTGGTCGATCTTTGTTAGTTAATAATTCGTTAACAAAGTCGAATTTCGAAAAATGGTATTAGACATTTCGATTCAAGTCATTGATGTGTACATGTAGCCCTCCGCTTGACTACATGGAAGCAGACACCCTGTATAACGATAATCAACGGGAATATTAAAAGGTATAATACGCGCATATACAATAATACGCATATACAAAAGAGAGACAGATGGAAATAAAGATGAAGGTAGACATAGAAAGAAAAGATCCGACTCCATGATACGATTTTATTTCTTCGAAACGGCCGAGGATAAACGCAATAAAGCAATTGCTTCTACAAACTCGGCAGGTTAAAACCTCAACCGTGGTAAGAGTTTCATCCATTTGTTCGACGATTTAAAAGGGTCGCTATCCACACTCCACATACACGCGAATACATATATGTACGTTACGGGTATTCGTATTTAGACGCACTCCAATACGCCTGCGTACGTATCATTCGGTAGAATTAAAGAAGTACTTTGAAGATACGACTGTGGCAGTGTTTAGGGATTACGGACTTGCTTCTTTACGTTCGAGGTACACGCTTGCTTACAGATATATTTGGACATTTGTTTGGTAAATTAATACAAAAGTAAGAAAAATAATAACTTCAAATCTTTTTATAAATTTTTTTATTGAAGTAGTAATTAAACTAATAAACAATTTACTGGTGGTACTTGGTGATGAGGGTTAAATGGCACTGGTCATCTGTGTTGCGGGTAATAACTCCAATAATTTTTTTCTATTGTACTTGAGTCATAGTATGGTCTCTTCTATCCTTTGATTCCTACAGAAAAGCCTAAAACAAAAACTGTATAACTGTAGTTATCGAATCCCATTTCGTTGTCTCATACAACCAGAAGTATTGATAGCATCTGGTTGGTATACCCTTAGTCTTCTTTTATCCGTCCATGGTATGGGTAGTATTTTAGTAACACATTAATACATATAAATATCGTTTTCATACAGATAATACATACGACGGGATAACAGAAGACACGTAGAAAGGGAAATACGGGGATCTTGTGGGAGTACGGAATACCCTTACCAAGGCGCTATTAATGCTTTTGGCTGTCCGTGGGCATCGAAGGAAAATGATGGATAGTGTATTTGATAGAAGGGGATGCAAATGGTTTCACATTACTAATCCCATTGTTTTGGATTTGTTATCGTAAGTTGCAGTCGCTCCTACAAATATTTGGAACAGTTAGTTTACAAAGGAGTTCAAATATTCTTTGGACATATAATTTTTTAACGAAGACAACAATATTTTTAGATGAATAAGAAAGGTCATGTATTCTATTTTAGAACCAACAGGTAATCCTGTCTCTTCTTCTTTACTCCCCTCTACCGAAACGACTCGTCCTTTGACATTTGGTCAGAGCTGGCTATTAAGAGCCATGTGTCTTTCCCTTTCTCCTAAACAACTTTTTGTCGTTTGTCTAGCATAAAGGTTCACATCTTTCCCTATACATTTTGAGCATACCTCTTAGATAATACTAAGGAATTTAGGAAAACTCCATTACTTTACTCTAGCTTGTGAAAAGAAGTTTTCTTGCTCTACCAGATCCTAAATTACCTCAACATTAACCCTTGCAGTGACACCCTTACATGGCCTAATTACCTTTTGTAGTAGCAATATTTTGTACTAATTTATTATTCTTTACCAAACTGGGTCAACAATAATAGTAATAACAGAACGCAATCAAAATTATTTATTATTAGAGGATGTTACTATGAGGGTTAGCACACAAAACTCTCCATTCAGGCCATCAACAATTTTCGTCTAAAAATAAAAATTACTTTAAAACATTTATCACAACTGAATAACATCTACAGTACATTTTAATCTCTACACCTTTCTTCCAACAATCATGATTTTTACACTACTATAAACAAAACTAAATCATACGAACGTGGGACGGATGCGACCCACGCAGCCTGAACACAAAGTCTTCAAAAAACAAAACTATATCCATGATCTTCTCATTCTTCAATAGTGATCATCGTTTCACGGGTTAAGAGAGAAAGAAATTATCTCCTCGAAATGAAAAAAGAGAAAGAAAGGGCGGTTGGGGGGATGGTCGAGATGAGCAACCAGAGGTAGGGGGGGTGGTGGTTGTTGGGGAAGTAGAAAGAGTATCGTTGAAGTGTGACAAGGAGAGGGGTGGGTGGGGGGGAAGACGACGACGAGGATGGCGACGGCGACGTCACGCGTCGACGGCTCGTAACAAGTGGCGCGCCGGAGTGCTTACAATCAGCTGGGCTTGTCCGCAAATAACATCGGCGGGATGATTATGATTGAATAAGGTCCGTAATTGAGGCTATTGAGCAATTATATAAATAAAGCGAACCGCGGTGTGTACGGCAAGTGTGTGTACCGGGTGGTCGGTCTATGTAGCAGTAGTAGGACGATCAAAGGAGGGGGTTGCTGGCAGGCCAGGGGTGTTATTTCAGCGTTATGACCGAAGGACGAGGAGGCAGGAGAATCGGGAATAGGATGAAGAAGGGAGATCGCAGGCGGCAATGCACGCTTACCGAACGGCAGTGAGTTGGGTGGAAAATTACAGTGCAAACATCACCTACACCCGTATAACGCGATCCGTGGAACACATCACGTCGGTGTTTCGCATCAGGCGGGGCCGATGCTCTCGAATTATTCCTTCCTGCCAAACTACCTCTCGTTTCTCTCTCTCTCTCTCTGTTCGAGTTATTTGTTGTAAAATAACAGACGGTAAAAAAGCAAGAGGTAAAAGTAGAAATCGTTTAGTTCGATTTCTTGAGTTGACTAAAGGTATTATGGATTTTTGAGTTTCTTTGGAGTAGTTTAAATATATATTTTGTCGTTGAAGTACGAAAGAAGTGGTAAGAAGTGTCGTTGAGATGTAAGGAGAGGAAAGAAGGTTTCCTCGGAAAAACTGTAATTAGTTCGTCTGTCCTTCGTCTGTTTTCTCATATTTACTTTCCTTAGCCGGAGCGTAGTGTATTGCGAAAGTGTGCAGGAAAAAGAGAGGGAGAGAGGAAGTGAGAGAGAGGATTGGGGACGGGATGGAGAACAAAAAAAAAAGGAAAATGCGAACCCTAGGAGCTCGATACCTCCAGAGTTGGCGTTTTAATCAGGGTGTCACGCTCGTCTCGAGTCTCGGGTATCTCGACGGTGTCTAGGAGGTGGAGAAGAGTGCGAAGGGAAGTTCGAGCAGGAGGGGTGTTAAAAGCGAAGGAGCGTCAGACTGGCGCCAAGGCGTACAGAAGTCTGGCTCCAGTGGACCGATGTACGAAAGAGTCTTCATTTTCTATAGATCGTCCTTTTCGCATTCCGTCTATGTACGATCAATGCTTCCTTTTTTTGGGGGCTTTTCTTAAGATTAAATAGTTTATTCTCATAACGAGCTTGGGAACAAATATTTTTTCGGAAGTATTATGAATTTCTTGTTACATTCTTTTGAGGCACTTGTTAACCAGTTAGCTGTGTTTCACGAATTAACTGGTCATAAAAAAATTGCAAAATTTTGTGTTATGTATATACATTAACTCGTCAAACACAGCTGATACGATCAATGCTTCCTTTTTTGGGGGGGCTTTCCTTAAGATTAAATAGTTTATTCTCATAACGAGCTTGGGAACAAATATTTTATCGGAAGTATTATGAATTTCTCGTTACATTCTTTTGAGGCACTTTTTAACCAGTCAGCTGTGTTTTACGAATCAACTGGTCATAAAGAAATTGCAAAATTTCGTGTTATGTATACCTATACATGTCATGAAACAAAATTTTGCAATTACTTCATGACGAGTTAACTTGTCAAACTCAGCTGATATTATTTGACCCACTTCGAAATTTTTACAATTGCTACATGTATGTTTAGTTTTAGTCTCACTTACTTAAAGTAAGTGGCAATACCATCAACAAACGTTATAAATGTTTCTCTTATGATAAGAAGTTAATCTTACGATAAGATTGTTCGACGAATTAAGTGAAATTAATTTTGGTTAGGTACATATGTGTCGTGATCGTAATGGAGTTATTATCTTTTAAATATCGGTATCATTTTTCTTCGAATTATAATCCTCTAAAAGGGTTTTTAATAAATTCCGAGACACGGAGTGGGGTGATTAATGTTATTAGAAAGTGCCGAGAGGCGTTTCAGCTGTGGTATCGTTTCGCACCGAAACGAATATATATCCGAGCTTTCGTGGTCCATCCATACGATATTTGCCGCACGACAAGGCGCATGATTAATCGTAAACAGCGGATAGAAAATTAGTCGCCGTAAGATAATTAAGCGACATAATTAATTATCTTGACTCTACGTATACGGACGGGAATACTAAGTAGCGTGTCGACCGTACGTAGAAAAATACTTTTTCCTAAGAGCACGATGAACATTCTCTCAACGGCTTTTATCCGTGGAAATTATTTTCTTAAGGTATCGCAACGTAACGCGTTGTCTGGCAATGTCGATCTGATAAATACTATAAATAATTACGTCTTTTCTTCTATAATTCTGCTTATAATTAGAGAAGAAATAGAAACTGACTTAAGGCATGTGATTTATCTCTTTATGCAAGATAAGTCAGTCAGAGTTAATATTTAAAATAACTTATAGCTTGTTGGTTGTATAAAAAATGTTTTATCGTAGGTAAAAGTGGGTGATGGGTAAAATATGTTAACTATGAGGTTGGTGTGACATATCCATATATTAAATTTGATAATTTAGTTAAAAAAATAACTCAGCCTATCATTTAATATTGAATTATTTAACCAGGCCAAGTTAAATCTACGTAATTGGTTCTCGTGGACAGTGAGGATTTATAAGCTGAAAATGAAGAATAAGAAAGAAAGACTTTGTGTACTACCATTCGTCTATTCGCGAAACAACTCTGCAAAAATTGATTTTCTCGTAATACCCTTCGCACTTCTTCGTCTCAGAGAGAATCTCTCATCTCTGTGAGTACGTTTTCCGAATCTTGCGAACAAGAGTGACGATGGAATACTTTCGGTCTTCCTTTGATATTCGAACGTTCTTTTTTGAACTTTTCAGAATGCCTCTTGCCGAAGAGGAAAATCCCCAATTACGAAGCGTCGATTCCTTTGAGACTGCCGTACTTATGTTTTTCTTCTTGTCTGACGTAAATTGATCGGTAACAAGTGAATATGAAGGGAAAGTTTCCAAAAGAAAGCGCGAGCGGACGCACAGCTGACGTATAAAGTTATTCTTTCATTCTTTTCTATCTTTGTCTTCTGTCCTTTTGATCATCATCTTCGTAGTTAATCGCAATTTGATACGACGTTCGTACGCGATGTACTCTCTAATCGTGTAGCCGCTGCAGCTTCCGTTTGCATTTGAAATTTTCTTTGGAGTGGGGATGTGTTCTCGAAGATTGATCTCCCTTTTTTCACGATAATAAGAACTCCTCATTGTTCAATTTATCGCGTCAGATGAGTTTGAAAGAAAAAAAGGAGAAGAAAGTGATGAAGGAAAATGACTTTTTCTGATCCTGGAAAAAGTGTCGTTTTCTTTAAACCAATTAAAACAATGTCAACTTTTAAAGTTTTCTTGCTCCCAAATATGTTCGAAGTCAAACGATCGTTAAAAATTATTGCTATTTTCTAATAGTTCTATGCAGTACTGCATTAAGCTTCCAGTAGGCCCTAGACAAAATGTAAATGGGGGCCCAGGTTATATCATTTCGTTTTGTTTCTTGGCAACTTAGTATTTCTTATCAAAGTAATCAATATAATATAAATTTAAAAAAAAGTACATATATGCATAATTTTTGTCATGGGGTCCGGAGTTCCTCCAAGTTAAGGACCCTAAACATTTGTCTTGTCTATAGGATTAATCCAGCTACAATTCTATACACTACATCTCCCAAACTATCATCAGACTCTTTCAAAGAAGTAACAGTAGGTATATAACCAAGCACCATTCTTTTTACAATCCAACGTTAATATGATAATTCCATAGCACATTCGAACAGGCAAGTATGTAGGCAGGCATACTCATTCGTGTTTCTGAAACACCGTGGCAAATCCTCACGAATCTGTTTCGGTACGCAAAAGGCACGCAGCACAATGTATTCGCTCGATCGCAGAACAAACGACAGCCATCCGCGGTGTCGCACACTCCTTCGTACGATTTGCTACCCCTCCTTCTCTCCCTTTCACATATACATACCATACATACAAACGTACACGTGCATACAAATTCCTACTTGCACACAAATAATTTCATTACCCCTATCGGAGACTCGTGGCCGTGAGGACCAGGCTAGTCGGGGTATAACGGCATGTGGAGGCGAAACTACACTATTAAACGGTGTTCTGACGGGCGCCAGTTAGGTGCATGAGAGTGTAGCCCATTCTCGTCGTGTCACTCCGAATCTATTTCCATAGTAATGGTGGCAGCTTGCGTCTATAAGAGAGTAGAAACCTGTTTCCATTCTCGACTTTCGGACGGCGGGTAACGAATGTTCGACTTGAATTTCTTGGACCATTGAAACGAAGTAGTATAAAATAGCTTGTGTTAACAAAAATATCTTTTTGATGCCTAGGATTGAACAGGGTGAGTCACCAGCTATTGCCACCTAGTTTTTTGTTGCTAGATGGAGTCGCTTCAGAGATTTGAAAGTCAACTTAGTTTTTTTTAGATAGAATGCTATATTTTGGTACTTATTTTTTGATAGCGGCTATCGAGACGAATCCAATGATGTGCAATATGAAGGTCTTGTTGAGACATTGATGAGTGTGAAGAAGTTGATATTCGAATCTCTAAAGCGACTACACTTTGTAACAAAAAACTAACGTCATATAATAGCTCTTGTTGTCCCATGCAACTTTTGTTTCAAAAACTTGTCTTACTACTATCATACTTTCGGAGTTATTCTAGGTGGCAATAGCTGGCTTGTATATTTACCTACTTTTGCAGTTTCGAGCATCACCCAAATCATAATCTAATAGCTTTTTCCATTTTTACAAAATTTAGGAGAACACTAAGCATAACTTTATAGATGCAACTGTATTATCCACACAATTAGAATCCTATCGTTGTTACGAATTTAGTAATTCTAATAAATAATTGACTAATTCTTTCTTAATTTTATTCTATAATAATTCGAGAGAAACGTAGGTCGTATCCTTAAACGTTCTCTAATTACGGAACGCGGCATCATCCGAGCGAGAATATAGCAGGTAACCTAAAACGGTTGCGAAGCTGTTTCTGCGTTGGGTGCGGTAGGAATCGTGCGACGCATTCTCGTCGAAGACGAAGATATCTGAAACCCAAGCGAACATATTAATAATATCAGGTAGGGTTTAATAATGTGGTCGTTTCGTAACAGCGTTCCGAGTGCTTATTCCTCGTGCAAGAAGTGATTCGAGTACTGTGCGTTGACGAGGATAAGATGTGCAGGAGTAGGTACGTGTGTCTCTGCGCGTGCGTATTTGTGCGTTGAGAGAGAAGGGTGGGAGGTGGGAAGAGGATAGCATCCGTTACTAATTGCATTGCTATTTCGATACGATTCTCGATATATATATACAGGGTGTTCCACCTTACTTGAGAATCAAGAATATCTCTCCTAGTTTTTATTATAGGAAAAAATGTCAATGGAAAGCATGATTGTATTTGAAGAAGCAAATATGATAGGCAACTAATTTTTAATTTAGTTAGCAATAGTTTTTTAAAAATGGGTATATTTTATCATCACAAAATTATAGCCGAGGTCAAGACGAATTTAATGATTTATACAGAAAGATTGCTTTTTTGGGGGTGGATAAAAGTCGAATTGGAAGCAATTTAGATTCTTTTATGAAGTAAGTGAGGAGTTGTTTATTGATATTAGTTAAGATTAAGTTATATTACCTACCATTTGTATCAATTGCCTAACTTTTATGAATTGTCTTTACTCAAGGTCACGCGTAAATCACTGTTTTATAGGTCATTGAATTTGTCTTTATTTTGTCATGATAAAAATATATAGTCTCGTTTGAAAAATCTTCGATCACCTTGAAATCTCGAAAAAATGATCTTGGGAAAAATTTGGTTGCTTAATTAATTTTTTTACTATAATAAAGACAAAGCAATTTATTCACGAAGTTCTAGTTTGGTAGGACACCTTGTATATCACCTTATATGAGTTGAATATACCTCGAAACTTTGCCGATGCTACATCGATGTTCGGAGATTCGTGTAAATCCGTTTATCGTCTTATCGGTTCAGAGCTTTGCGCTTATTATCTTTCTGTCAAGCATATCGAACGATAAATTAGGGATAATTTCGACCACTCGGAATCATGTAGGACGGTTTTGAAATGAAAACGATAGATATTACTTCGACATATATATTTGTCATTTCATTATCGATCTGTCTCGAATACTTTTATGTCGCAAAACATCCCCATTTTTAACATAATATATGTTAAACTTAAAACAAAACGAAAAAAAGTTTGTTCGCGAACGAAAGAGTATATCCGCGTGAAAAAGAAGAAGGTGAACTCCCCGTGTCACGATCCCCAATTATACGTCATAATTCTAATTTATTTCATTTACTTTTGACTCCTACTCGAAGAAATATCGGCTACCATTCTCTGATGAGAACCTCTTGGTTAAAAGTTCATAATAATTAGGTACGCGGGAAAATCTCCCTCCCAACTACCCCGACCATCCGCTTTTCTACCTTCCTCTTTTTTCCTCCCACTCGTCGACGTCGGATGCCGCTTTCCATTAGAAGAATAATAAACTATCACCAAGTTGATTCTTCCGTTTCGCAGAAAGAAAAGAAGGAAACGGGTGACTCTATCTCTTTTTCACGGGAGGTAGTTCAGTGGTGGTGTTGCTGGAAATAAGAGAGAGACGGAATCTCAAATTGAAGTGAGATGGTAAGGAGTATGGAGGGGAAGAGGGTGAGCGACAGAAAACAGCGGTAATGGAGGTTAATCACAGAGGGGTGATTGCAAAGAGAGAAAGAGGGAGAAAGAGAAGTTGATGAACGCTGTTCCGAGAAGGAAAGAAAGAGAGCGTAGAAAAAGTAAGAGAGAGAGAACGAGAGCATTGAATTTCTATCCCTTTCTCTCACATTCTTTTTTCTTGTTTATTTATTTTTCGTCTCTGACTTACTTTTAACCCTCCTAAGATTCGATCGTAGCCATAGGAAAACTCGTTCGGTTGCCAGGGCATCGTCACACCCCAAACGATCGAACCATCCTTCCGTAAGAATTTCTTCACAAAAAGGCGAGAGAGAGACTCTTAGCAACGTGATGATTGAACGACCATTTTTCGTGTACATGTGTACAATACAGGGTCTCTCAAAAGTTCTGGAATGGTTAAATATCTTAAACGATATAACGATGTATTTTTTAGATAAATATTTCTGACATAATGATTTTTTTTTAAATAGGACACCCTATATTTTATTCTTCATCGTTAGAGCTTACAGCCAGATCTTTTCGAAACACTGATTGATATCTTCTTTTTCATGACAATTTTCCGAGCTATGGGTTCTCAAAGATATAGTAGTGCTCATATTAGTATTATCCTGGGTGTATCACATAGAGGTGTGTATGTGTTTGGTTGGATGATGCCTAATTAATACAACACCCAAAAATTTGTAAAATCTTTAATAAAATTTGTAGCTTTAATTCTGCAAGATAAAGTACAAAATGTATTTGTATAATCTCTTAATTAGAATGTTTACTTGTCAAAGTAACGTCGAAAAGGAGTTCTTACTACATGTTTTTTCCCATTTATGATACTCTCTCAATTTTCATCTGCCAACATATAAAAATTGGAAAACTATTGACACGATCGATTTTTCGAATATCCATTCACTCATACCAGTATCAAAAGCGTTAATTTTATACTCCCTTTGATTTTCAAGTTTATATTCGAACAAATCTGTAAGCATAAACCCACAAGATTCATTCTTCCCTCATCTCTTAAATGATCTCACAATTTCTCTTTTGACCAATGTAGATATATTTAATAGCAGTATAGCTTTACTCAGACGGAACAAATGATATCTCGAAAATACGTCTTACGTAGCGTACGTACGTAGGTGAGTTCGACGTAATTCTTCCCTTCTTTCTCTCTCTTTTTTCTTTCTCATGTCAGTTGTAAAGGCCCTTATCGAGACTCTGCAAAAGCACGAGGCGCGAATTCACGTTCTGAAACCGATCAAGCGTGATTCCTCATAATTGGTAACATTCAACCCTCCTCTTCGTCTTCCCGCTCGTACCACCCGCGTGCGCGCGAGCGCGCACATACGGACGTACATTTCTCTCTGATATGTTTGCCCGGAGACTAGGCGTTACCATGGGACCGAATACTGGTGCCGTTGCCATATTGGTTAGACCTCGTTACTTTCCCCGATTTCTTGCGTAATCGAGACGCGTCTCGTTGATCCGTCATTTCACAGAATCCCTAGCCTCGATAATACGACACTAATGATCATCGTAATTCGTATCATTTTTTGAAAGATCATCGCACGTTATCAAAGAAATTACATCAGTTTGTTTTGATATCTTCGAAAAAGGACTATAAAGAAGTTTTTTTTTTTTATGATTACCTTAAAGGGTCTCTCAATTGTTTTTAGGATGTAGGATATTAATATATAAAATTAATTTCAATATTTTATTAACCCTTTGCACTCGAGTGTCAGTTCTGAGACGACATATTTCCAACATCATATCATTTCATTTCAAGTGATATATCACTAGCTACATTGAGAAGAAAAATATGTTCGAAGATTCTGGTAGGTGAATTAAAGACAAATCTGCGAGTCCAAAAAGATTGAGCTTCAGGGAACACTTGACATCGTATTATCTTCAAAATCAGTCTTGTCGAGTCCCACTCGACACCAAGTGCAAAGGGTTAATTCTTCCGTAATAAAGATATAGATAAAGATTACAGAAAATCACCACAATATTATTTATAATTAATAACAGAAAATTATTATTGCATATGAAATCGTAGATTGAATTTTATTCTCAATATTATTCATTAAAAAATCACATACGACGAATTCCTCTCTTCGTGCAAAGAAACGCGATCGAGATAACGAGGTAGTCTCTCTATCTTCTTTCTTTCTTTCGTCTGTCTGTCTGTCTCTTTCTTGAGCCCTTTTGCACCACTCTTTCTGAGAAGCTGAAGAGCCGAATAAGGATTGCCGATGCGCAGTGAGCTGGAAATGGATGATCTCTGCAAGTTAATTTGTAACTTGAGCATTTCGTCGGTGGGTGGAAGCTATCGTGGGAGCACGACGGTGGTTTCTATAGCTGAATAAGGCAAGGATGCGAAAGAGAGAGAGAGAGAGAGAGAGCTTGGAAGGTATCACGGTATCTCTCGGGGTTGTTTGTTGCGCTAATGCCTAATTAGCGGGGTGGTATCGCATCGCGACAACAGAAAGTCGTCCATTTTCCGTTGTTTTCAACGCTTTCGTACCGTGAACCGGCCACCTCTCATCAACGAAATCCACCGAGAACATTTCACTCTCTTTCTTTACCTTTTTTTCAACCTTATATTCGACTTTTTATGCCTTTCTTTCCTTTCTCTCTATTTTTCAAGTACACGTAACAGAAAGATTCTACTTATCTCACAATTTTGAAGAATTCGGAGAAAGAATCGAGTTGAAACGAAAGGAAGACGATGTTTGATGAATTAGAACGTATTCACTTTTTAGAAAAGTTAATGCCTTGAGTGTCAAATCGATTTTGGATAAATTCATATTTCTATCCAATGGTCAGGCTTAATATTTGGTCTTTTAGGTCTCCTGCGTGTCATAGCAAATATTACGAAGTTTTTATTTTAAAAAAAGATTATTTTACTACCAGCCACAACGAGATCGTGAAAATGGCAATTGCCTTCGAAATTGATCTTTTAGAGATTCGAAAAGATTCGCGGTCGATTCTCACGAAGGCTACCTTCAAACGTCTTATGCCAATATCCGGGGATCTCTTAAACTCTAATTCAAATCCCGTTTGGCGGCCGCAAACCCGTTAAGGCTATGATGCGACATTGTCGAAGGTAGGTCTTTATCGCTCGGTCGGGGCTATCAAAGAACATGGGGCATATTCACGAAGTTCATCCAAAAGAAAATAGGCTATATTCCAGACGGCAGGTTATTAACATTTTTTTTTTCACTGGGATCTCTCCTAAGTCTTGTTTAATTTAAGATTGAAACATTGGTAACACATATGGTGCTTCTTATATGCTTTATTTAAAAAAAAATGAAATGTCATTAAGAAATCTACAAGAAAATAGATGAGAAAGTATAACAAACAATAAGTGTTCTTTGTGTGAACAACTTAGCATTGGATTTATCCAAATCAAAATTACATTAGATTTGATTTAGACAGAACTTATCTTTCAAATATATGGTTGGTGTCATACAATAACGAGTCAACCTCCATTTCATTTAAATGTCAGCTATATCACTATGCCTACATAGTCTTTGTAAGTAGACAGAGTAGTATAACTAAAATTAAAAAAAAAATTTGGATTGATTCCTTATTGCATAACACACCAACCATGTAAAAATCATGTAACAAAGAAAAAAAAATATCTACTCTTCGTAATTTGAAACTTAAAAGAAGCTCCATCCAGCCACAGAAAGTTTACTTTCATCTCCTCGAAATAGAGGCGATTATTTCATGAATATATCGCTAGGTATCGAGGAGGCATTACAATCACGTACCGTTCGGTGGACTTAAGAGAGGGCGAGAAACCATCTTGAGAAGAGAGTTCCTTTCCGAGAAAATGGCTTCCCCACCTGGCCCTCGAAATCCGTTGAGCGTGATAAAATGATCTCTTTCCAGCGTCTCGGGTTAGGATCATTAATCATGTTATTCCAACGCCGGAACGGTGGCTCGAAAAAGTGCGAGAAAGAGGGTGACAGGCTGCTACCGTTGGTGTTTCTGTTGCCTGTAAGCGAGATGGGGCTGAGAAAGAGAGAGAGAGAGAGAGAGATCTTTCGAAAGCTGAGGTCGCTTATTGTACGGTTGGCAGGTTTATCCGCGCTTTAATGCGTATCTACTGCATTACGATGCTTGCGTACACGCGAGACTTGTCGTAATAACATAGAATAGATCTCGAAAATCGTTGCTTATTCCACTCGAGTGTCCTACGTATTATGGGTTCCCGTCGTCTTATGTGTTACCATACGGTCAATACATATAACGTCCACCTTGTGTGCATGTGGACGACGATAATACGATCGAGGGAGCTATACAACAAAAAAAGTCTGACTCTACTATCCCCGTAGAGGTCCTTGGAGTTCATTCGTTTTCAGATCGAGGATTCTCTTTCGTTTCTTCTTAAATATACATTTCTAGGCTTTCCAAGTTTTTTTCATATTCACCACGCATCTTAAGGATTTTGCATTCGTTGTTACGAATGGAAGATGGGATATCGGGTAGGCATATAATCATCTTATTGAAATAGCGAAAAGCTCTTATGACTTTTTACGTGCATCACATTCTTAAAAGTTAGGTTTGGTGTCCTGGATAGAATTTTAGTTATTTATTTTATCGTGTTCATCTTTTGTGAAATATTCAAATCTATTCGATGAGAAAAGAAAAAGGTATAACAAACATTGTTGGGTATCCTGTAAAAACATTATCCAGATTTTCCGTAGTAGTAGTTCTCACGAGCCGGTAATCTGCGAAATCCTGGAAAGTTCGATATCATATGTTCGACTCCCATGACCGTCTTTCTCTCTCCCTTTCTCAACAGCTATCACCGAACCATCTTTCTTCGATCTGTGTCTCCCTCTCTCCCCCTCTCTGTTTCACGCCCGTGCACGCTCACGTATTTATTCGTCTGCTCTTTGGAACTCGACCGTAACTTCTACGGTCAGCACCTTTTGTCCTTCGTTCATAATATTATTTCATTTTCCGCAAGATGAACAGCCCAGGAGCTATACGTAAAGGGATCACCCGTCGTCATCCATCTTGACACGTAAATTTATTTACCGATGTGTATATGTAGATATATAATATTATAATAGGTATATTGCTTGTTCGTGGCAGTTCATAACACAAAAGTTGTGATTTTTGAGTCATTGGTAGGAAATTACTTTGAGGTGGTAAAACGACATATCTAAGCTCAAACCAATACTTGTGAGAAAATTAAATTAAAGGTAAGGTTTGAATATTATAAGGGTTCAAAACTTCCACATAGCCTCCTGAAAACGAGCAATATTTGAATTGCTCATATAAAATTGGATAAAATATCGGAAGTTAAGCATCGGTCAAGTGCTTTGGCACTAAAATATTGAGAAAATAAAACAAAGCTTGTAAAAATTGAATTAATCGCTTTAGTCTGTGAAAGGCTCATATTAATTCCGTGACCAAGGTTCTTTTTTGTATCATACTTCGTTTCGATTGACCTATAAACAAAACAACCCAATCACGAACGATTAATTCTCAATATTTCATCACATCTCAGAATGAAAAGTTGAAATCGATGTTTTTTTCGTAATTTCAGTCCCTGTACGTAGAATCAAGCATATAGCTTGGAATGAGTGGTTACGGGTTACACACGGTCACGTAGAAATATATAGAGGTAAATACACATAGAGTAGGACGCACATTTCCGTCAGGAATTTCGCTTCATCCTGTTAGGTTCAGGATCCTTGGAGTGGTCAGAAAGGAGGAGAGAAGAACTTTGCTTCTCTCTCTCTATCGTTCATACGTACACATACAGGCGCGTGAGGGCACATACAGCGTTGCGAAGAAAAAAGAGAATTGTTTGCACTTCCTTTCTTCTCTTCAGCTAGCGTTTCTCCCACTTTCTTTCGTTCCTTCCTTCCTTCTTTCTCCCTGGTCATGTCGTCCCGTCGATGCCCCGCGGGACCCCGCCGTCCCGTCGCGACCGAAGCTCAGATTGCTTTTATACCGTGGATTGATTGACAATATACTTACGTTAGGCGAGTGGACCGTACAGTTATGGAAACGGCCACGCACCCTCCATCCCGTTCCTCGCTCACTTCCTCTTGTTCCAATCTAAACGTGACCCTCTTTCCAGTACCGGGACATCGCTGCGGGACGCTCGTTCCACCTTTCTTCTTCTTTCTCCTTTCCTTCTCTCTCTCTCTCTCTCCAACCAGACTAAACCATTATCAGGAAAATTTCTGGATGCAAGAGAAAATGTCTCGCCAGCCTTATGGTATTATGCTATTAGTCGATATATGTACGACGTTTTAACTCGTGAATGTTCACTCCTCCCCTATTTTCTTTTTTTTTGAAATTGTTATCGATTGGACATTCGATAGCTGATTTGGTACTGTGTAGTGGAGTTTTTTTTTGTATGTTATCTATATATTTATGTATTAATTTTTACACATTGAATGTTGTGCCAATTTTAAGGAAACCCATAGATCTATATAATTTTATTAATAATTCTTTTGAGAATTTACTATTACATCTCTTATATCAAACCTCACAGTTTTTATGATCACTTGTTACAATCTCCTAAATATCGATACAGAATATTAATCAATATTTTAAACGCATCATGATGACTCCCATGGCATTCAACGTCTTAATGAACAATTATGTTGAAAAAGTATGGAACGATTTTTTTGTATACTTATAAAATCGTAAAACTCCCACAAAAAAGTCTTAAAGTAACCCTCAGCATTCCAGGAAGAAGAGAGATAGAGAGGGTGGTGATGCTATCGGTGATGGTACTATTCAGTGAATTCAGAATGCGTTTGGAGAATCTCCTACTAGCTCCTTACCCTCTCCTCTACGTTTCCCATTCCTGGAAAAGATGTATGAATCGTCGCAGGATGGTTGCGGTTGCCTCAACGTGAGACACTTTAGAGGCTATGTTCTTGGAATACGTAACGCGGGATTTCAAGAATAGTTTTTCGTCCTTTTTTCTTCTCTTTGCTTCTTCCTTTACATCCCTACGTTGGGTCTTCGTAACTTTATCGATACCTCGGCCTTTCGAAATCTAATTTTGCACGACTTATACGCTAGAGGTTCCTCCAGGAACATTTTTGGTAAGAAAATCGTTCCATTTAGACAGGTAGCCTTTCGTTTTATTGACCTTTGGTGTAAAAAGCGAAGTTTATTGTAATAGTGAATAAGTTTCTTAGACTCATGTATTTGTTTAGGTATGTTCTAAATTTTGAGCTATCGCAAGAAAAATGTTTTGACGTGACTATAAATTGTCTGTTATATTTTTTGTTATATCGAAAGTATAAGAAACTATGTGATTCTGCCTAAAATTCGTTAATGCCTTCCTTAGATAATTTAATGTATATTGAAATATTTCAGAAATATTCGATAGAACGTCAATTTCTCGAGAGGGAGGAGAAAGAGGAGCGGACTTTCGAAATTCCTTTGCTTAGACGTTCCAATATACTAATATCGTAGTAAACTCTTCAATTTCGTAGACGTAATTTACCTATGAAAATTGGAAGTTAAATCTCCTATATTGTAATAGATAATTCTACCAAAATTTTTCTAAATTTCGATCTATGGTATTTCTAAGATCATGTCATTTTATTTTCATGTAAACTTCAGCTAAAATTTATTTAATACAGTTTATATATTTTATGCAGATTTATCTATCTATTATAAACGAATGTTTCCTTTTAACTCATCTTAAAAGGAATTTCAAGACGTCTTAAACTTGGATTTCGACATATATGAAAGGGCTGGAGGGATCTTCGTTGGTAGGTGGGCGGGTGCGTAAAAGCGAATTACTTGTTCGAAACGGTACAGAGTGTGGAATTTCACTCTTGAAGTTTTCAACGATGGCACTCAACGCGATTCCTTTCGACAGCGCGAAGTTTGGTTATACCGGGACGCCCGGCACGGAATGGCAATAGTCTTGAAGATAGATTAAGTCTTTATCATTGTCAAAATTCCAGTCATTCCTACTTGTGTCGGAGAAGTTACATTCGAGTGTTTCTATTGGTTCTTATTCTTTTTTAAACACATTTCTTAATATTTTTCATTTCAAAGGATAATTCTTTTGGATTTTTCTCCGTTATGTCAATTTCAATGCATAAAAATAAGAAACACGTGGTATATGGTTGCGTTCGTCCGTATTTTACCTCTTGAATCAAAAGGGTTTATAGTACACACCCAGAAGAGTAAAAAATGTCTAATAAACATGGGTCCTAAAATCAACTCATTCCCTGTAAATAAACTTTTATTATTAATAAGTGCTCGATACTGTCAATGATTGTTTTGCGTCAAAAAAATAATTTTTGCTGGATTTTAGTAATATTTTTTGGTTATTTTCATAATAAACTAAGCAAATTCGTCTATTTACATTCAATATATTCCCAAGAAATTCACTTACTGTAACGAACACTCATTAATAATAAAAGTTAATTTACAACGAAAGAATTGATTTTAGGACCCATGTCTATTAGACATTTTTTACTCCTCTCGATAAGTACTATAAGCCCTTCAAGTAACAGACCTCTTTTTTATCACCCTGTATGTATATATGATGTCATCAAATTTGTATTCTCTAAAATTCCCTTCAAATCAGAAACTTTAATTTCTAATTCGGTTCTCAATGGTCTCGTAACGTTGTTGTTCTCTGTTTCCACGAAAGGAAAATTTTCTAGAAGTAGAGTGCAGAATAAAAAAAGGGACGTATACTCTAAGAAATTAGTCGTCATAGCCGTCAAGGAGGTACACACGGAGGACTATCGTGTCCGTTCTATACGCTCTTCGAACGTACGACCCAGATCGACTTTCTTTTCGCTTCGCTTAAGAGCATGCCAACATTGCCTCAGGCTCCACCCCGATCCGCAAATATTGGCCATATCGTAACAGCGCCTCGTAAAAATCACTTGATTATAATCCCTCCACCCTTATCGCACCAACGGAGAGGGCAATAGAGAGGGTCCTCCTCGATGGAAGTGCGAGCGACTCGCGTTTAGAAATTTGTTTAGTTGTTAGACAATACTTTTTTTTTTTTTTTAATACTTTTCATTTACTTTATTTTAAGTTCGTTATTATTTCAAACGAAGTGGAAACTTTTAGGCATTTAATCTTTACGTATAATTAATTTATCTCGACGTCGTCGGACCTATCAGGCAGGATTCGTGATATATATCCAGCCTGGAACGTCGAGTTTCGTAGGTGCAAAGTGCCAATACACCGATATACCATCGACCCCATTTTCTTCCACGAAATGAAAGTAATTTATTGTCCTTTTTACGAGCTCTTTCGATATCTACAAGATACCCAGACGACGGGAATACGGTTCATCGTTGGCTAGTTAAAGAAAACACAGTGCGTGAGCGCGTGGAATTAAGTTTGTGCTTCCTCGATTATAAGTTCGTGAGACGAATCGTATTCGTTCGTGTATTTAACTTATGTGATTAAAAATAAGAAACTAAAGGTTCGAGGGCTGCCTTTTCGATGCATCGGAGCAGGAACGGAAGGTCGCCCTCACGAAATAGCGTAAAGAAGTAATTCAGTTAAGAAGAGATTAAGAGATAAAGCGTTTCTACGTTTTATTTACCATAAAGCCTGTGCCAGATTAATCCTTGGCGCGATGAGAAAGATAAGTTTTATGTGTTTTCGGGATATAAGATCGGAAAGTTCGTCAATTGCGTCGAAAGAATTTTTTAATTATTCCCCTTAATCCTCCGATAGTCTCGAAAGATTTTTTTCATTTAAACTATAATATAATAAAGAAACAAAAGAATAACTGCTGAGCTCAAACTCGATCGATTATCATCGATCATCGATTATACAAACGATCAAGAATTCGTTCGATCGCAAGCGTCGATATTATATATTACCTAACAGTGAAATTTATTATGTGTTTCAGATTTTTCTACCTCTATCACTTCTTGTTCTATGCTTATCACTATCGATTCAACGGCCAATATAGTAGCTTGGCACTGGTAACATCATGGCTTTTCATACAGGTAAGACAAATTCCCGTTGTCTTTTCTCAACAATAGTGTACTCTTCGTTTATAGCTTACCCTACAGTCTTTCAAGTGGCCTTGTTAAGCTTTCCCCTATCTATGATTAGACCAGGGAAGTCCAAATATAAAATAGGGTGATTGGGGTGTACTAAAATTAGTCGAATGACTTGGAATTCAACTTAAGATGAGATACAATGGTAAAGGAAGAAATTATGGTTGTATTGTGAATGAAAAGCGAATGAACGAACAAGAGAGAGAGAGAGAGATAGAGACGAAAGGGTAGGGGATACTTTGCGAAAGAGCCCATTCGTCGATGGTGGGAATCTGCGATTGACAGCGGCGGCAGGACGAAGAGCGTGGCCGCGGTTGTATAGCCTAGAGTCTCGCTATCGTTCAAACGTAAGTTACGTAAACGCAAGCGGTACAATGCTCCTGACAGCTCGATCGATGGAAATAATTTAATGCGTACCTGGTGCCAGGAACCGGTGTACATTTATACACATCGAAAGATACCCTGAAGGATCTGCATGCTTATCGATATAGTCGATTCTGCGATCGGCTTTCCCTTTTTCTTTGGAACGATACACATAATGATTAAAGGATTGTAGGAGGCAGAATTTCTATTTAGGATCGAACTTGGCTACAAATTTTAGAGGCTTCTAGAAATGGTTGAAACTTTTTGCACTCGAGTGTTGCTTCTGTGTCATTGTGTCTTTTTATTTCAAATGATAGATCATTGGTTATATTTTAAAAATAAATATGTTCGACTTGATTGTAGCTGAATCAAAGATAGATCTGTGAATACAAACAAAAAACTGAGCGTCGAAAATATTTTCAAAATCTATATTTTGAAATATATTATTCAAAAATATTTAATGATGACTTTAAGTAATTTTGAATTTTGAGTAATAGAGATTTTTCAACATAAATATAACTCTTATTTCGGGTCTCTGGTGCTACTCCACATCATATTATACCATCGAGTGCAAATGGTTAGCATTGATGAAATAGAACACTGACTTTGCTTTGGAAATTGACCATAGCCAGAAAACATGTTTCGTTGAATTTAAGAATAAGTACCTTATTTATTGCCCCATTAAGTTTTTTTCCTTCCCATATACAAACCATATAAGAAAGGTCCTTATAGAGTTCCTATACAAGCACATATATCGGTACGATAAGTTAGGGGACAGTATTCCCCACCTTGCTTATAGTTCCTACTTTTTTCCCCGGTCACACACTATTCTAACACGAGGGATGATGAATAGCATTGAGTCTATTAACCGTTATTGTAACCCATCTACCAATAATCTCGAATTAATTAGGTACTTCAGCTTCTACTTCCTAGATTAAGATCGAGGAAGCTCAGTTGCAAACAGATCGAACACAGCCTTCTTATAACCGACCAGCTATAATCCAGTTCGGGCAGCGCACTTTGAAAAGCCAATAACTCGTAATTAGATTATCGCGATGGCTGGTATTAACACAGGTATTGTTATAATGGTATTACAAGGGCTAGCCGTTGCGTTAATAGCTGCGTTCGACATTTACTGTATATATTTCGCGTGGAAAAATCGGATTACCATTAAAGTGTAATGGAGTAGCTAATTAATCGATGAAAGTTAATAATGCACCCGTGGGGTACCATTCGGTCGTCGAAAAAATTTCGTATCGCGCCGTGTACGAATGTCTAGAGTGTCTTCCTTGTTTTGATAGAAATGTTTCTCTAGTGATGGATTCAAGGCAAGAATCTGACGAGGATCCAAGACAAGAATTAGACATACTTGTCTTAATTATTGGAAGATTCTTGATATTATATACATATTTACAGGGTGTACGGTTCCAGGTAGTCAAGCGGAGGACTACATGTACACAACAATTACTTGAATCGAAACGTCTAATACCATTTTTCGAAATTCGAGTTAGTTAATAAATTATTAGCTAACAAAGATCGGTCAATTACGGCGATTAGCAAAGGAAGGCGGTTCACTCGAGCTCGCAGCTAGGCAAGAGATGAAACCGTGATTGGCCTGCTCGCCGTGATTGGCCGATCTTTGTTAGTTAATAACTATTTAACTGAGCCGAATTTCGGAAAATATTATTAGACTTTTCGACTCAAGTCATTGATGTGTTCATGTAGTTTTCCGCTTGACCACATGGAACCGGACACCTTGTATATATTACACATATAATTTAAAGATTTATCATAAAGATCATAAAGATTTCCTATATTCAAAAAGCACAAGTCTTGTCTGGATTTTACCAAGAACAAGAAATGTGCAGTCTTGTCTTGAAAAATCAGGCAGGACAAGATCTTGAAATTCTTGTCTTGCCGTCCATCCTCATAACCCTCATTTTTAGTTTAGGTTCTTCAAGCGTTACGATAAATAATACCATCGCGGAAAATTCATAGAACTTGGCCGTTATCCGTTTCCCTCTTCGTCGTTCTCATTAAATCGATCGACCGATCGTAAATTATTTGGTAGGTTAACGAGTTTACGAGTGTCTCGTGCCGTTGGAAAATTCAAGTGGCCCTAAGGGCTCCAGTCCTGCTGCTGGTGAAGCCGATACTGGTTGGTGGTAGCAACGAGAAGTCCGCGGCGGAGATCGTTTTGACCCGCGACTGGGTTGGATGCCGGCTAGACCGTTGTCGTAGATCAGGCTTCCTAGTTGGTCGATTAGCCTTCGGGCGTGATTATATGTCGGCCGATATCGGCATCGTCGGCTCCACCGATTATCCGGCAAACGAAAATTCGATTTCCTCGGGGGCCACTCACCCTCCACCTCTTCCCACCTCTTTACCACCAACTGTCGGTGCCGTCTTTGTCCATCGTCTCGCCGCATTTCTTTACTTCCTTCTCCTCTTACTTTTCGTTCTTCCTCTTCTTTCTTGCTTTTTTCTTTCTTCCTTTTTTTTTTGTACGTTCATCCTCTTATTTTTCGAACGACGCGAAATCGTTCCATTCTCGGCGACGAATCACAGGGGATACCATTTCCTTCGCGTCGCCGACAGGTGCCCGGTCTCGAGATATCTATTTTCCATATTCAAGATTCCTTCTCTCTTATTTCTATTCCAGTTTCTATTTCTCTCTCTCTCTTCTTGCCTCTTCTATCTTGCTTCAGACTCGAAATACAAATGACTATACGAAGATACGAGAGGATCATTCGGGATAGTTTAAGTTAGTTTAAAATTTTCTATTAACTATCGTTCTCCAGTGATACATGGAAGTTTTCATTGACTTTTTCATAAAGTTACGTACCTTAACGTTATTGTATTTTTTTGCATTGTTTCGTTAACACCTGCAGTGGAACACGATATGCAAGAGGATTACAATCGTGGGCTGGGCTCGATCGAGGGCAAACGAGAGAGAGAGAGGATGGTAGGGTCAGCGAGGGGGTTGGTAGAAGATAGAGACGCGTGTGCAGGGAATGGCGTGCGGCACATCGCTCGGGGTCAGGACGAAAGAGAGCGCCGACATAGAACGAATTTGCCGAATTTCCATATAAATTTGCTGGCCGCGCGCGCGACACACAAGGTCTGAGCGGGAACAATTGGCCACCGCACGCTCTACCTCTATCCTACCACAGGCGAGATATAATACGGTAGAACGTTACTTCTGTTTGTCACGGATAACATCGTTGAACAATCTAGCCTCGATACTAATCCATCGGATGTGGTCCGTGATTTCTGCTACCTCGAGATTACTTATCAGATAACGATTATAGTTTTCCAAAGATGTCTTATTAGCATGATTATTGTTAGTAGCAGCTAACTTTGAAGTAAAGGGTTCTTTATATCCTCTTGGGTTCTCCTGTATTATGCAGGTAACAAATTTTTACAAACGACACTTGGTACTATTCCCTTGTTTATTGAGTAGGACATAGTGAAGTTTTCAGATTTTCTAGTGCCTGCCTTTTTTTTACTGTTTCAAATTATTGTAAACTAGGATGCCTCAGGAGGTTATATTAGGGAAGCAGAGATACGATTTGGAATAGTCCTTTCTTTTGTAATTAAATAAAATCCTCTTCGTTTTTTTGTTGCAGCATTCGATGTTGTACTTCTTCCATCACTACGAATTACCAGTGATACTTCAACAAGCTCAATTGCAGCAGCTCCTGCTACGCAATTCACCTCAACCGACACAGCCGCCGACGCCTAGCACGGCGCCAACGACGCCTGGACCGACGCCCACGACGACGCCATCGCCTAGTCCGAGTCCATCCACACCAACGACCGAGCAAACGCAACAGAACTATATTACCGAGCTGTCGCAACTTGATCCGGATCCGAACAATCCCGAGGACATTGACGAGCGTATCTCATCTGTGGAATCCTCGAACGATCAGCAAAGTGAGTTATTCCAAGAAGAGTTACTTATATGTATCGTATCCCTAATTAATGAACCTCCTGATATTAAAATAGTACTTTTTTTTGAGGTACTAGTTAATTTTTAAGGAATTACTTAGTTTTATTTCAGAGCTTTTTTTCAAATTATAGCGAAGTTGTGAGATAGATTTATCAGTGTATAGGACAAAAGTTGAAAATGTTGATGAAAAATGCGGTTTTTAGGTTTGTTAATCAGGGTAACGATATCACCTCTTTTATTTTATTCTTCTGGAGCCAATACACCAGGGGTATCGTTCGCATACATCTCTTTATGATTGATCACTCAGTTTTTTTTATATTTATTGCAAAATCCTACTGTTTTGTTAAAATGAATTTCTCATTGAACAATAGTGTCATGCTTCTAAAGCGAACGATCGTTCCTTACATATTCTTTCTTTTTCTTTCATACCACCCCTTTCATTTCTTTTAACTATTAATTCGATTTTTGAAAAAAGTACAATGCTATAGATTCATTTATGATCATCATTGTCATTTTCTAAACTTAATTTTGATCTCATCATTTCAAGATTATCATAATGATTAGAACCAAATATCCCTGTAGGTACTATACTCGTATCTCTTTCATTTATGTGCCACACAATGCGGATCTCACATCGAGTTACGTTCTTTCTCAACGATACTGTTTTAATTCTTGTTTCTAGACACCGTTTTTTCGTACTCATGATCGCACCAGCAACGTTCGGTTTCCAATGTTTGCCATGTCGTCCGGTTCTCAAAGTTCCGAACCTGCACTTTGTAGATCCTGTGTCACTGACATTTGTCATTCCGTAACATCACGGTTTGGCACGCGATATGTACCACTATCGGATTTCTATTCGAACTGTTACGGTAACCGACGGTTAGGAAAAGTTGTACCAATCTTTGGGCCTTTTTAGTCCAGTTAGTTTTCCAACCGTCTGGAATTTTACTTCTAGGTTTTAATATACAAACATAACAGTGCCACCTAGTCGATTGCATTTGCTAAGATTTTGAGCCCTTTCTTCCCCCCTAATCGGACCACGATGTGACTTTGAGTTACATTTGAAATTTTTTGATTATTTTATATTTGCATTTTCCAAAAGTTTTTTTTGGGGCTTTTACATTAAATTGACAATTAACACGAACAAAATAAGTATTTGTAAATTTGGAGTTAATTATAATGTAAAAACACGTGGTACGATTAGGGTTAACCTTCCCACTCCGTTATCATAAGGCTTCATTCCTACTGCTTCAAATTTATCAATTGTCATCAAGATTTTTCTACTTTTTTTATGATCCAGCTATTTCATGAGACCTGCTGCACCAACCAAAAGCAACTACTCTACTCGATACCTTCACCATTCACATTATTAGTTTTACTTTTTGTACAATCAAATTCTTTATCATAAGAATATCTTCGTCATCAGTACAAAACGTGATTTCAACAGTTAGAAATCCTTTGCACGGAAAGATATCGTGTCGAAAATTAAGCGTTGGGCCCCTTTTCCGCGTAACGAAACGATCCAACTAACGACGATTACTTTCTGGCCTTTTAATTTAACCTCGGGTTTCAACCACGAGCCGAACGATCGATAATCGGCTTAACCGCTATCACGCCATACGACCCATAGAGAACCTTTGTTTTAGCTGCTCGATTTACTTGGTCTATTAATTTATGTTGCTTTAGTCTCGTACGATAGGTATTTCTACCTATCGTACGTTAAGTATTTTCATCTGTCACCAGTTAACCAGCTAATATTTACCACAACCAGTTAATATTTATTCAATATCTTTTCCAAACTATTATTATCAAGTAACCTAATAATTAACAAGTACTCTCATTAAGTTGCTTGGTATCGAATTGATTAAAATATCATTGTTATTTACGAATCCTCGATCGATGCACATACCATTATATTAATCCCAAAATCATCACAACTCCGACCATTTGTTTGCAACTCGTCTGTCGTAGCTTAAGGAGAGATCACACCGCTCCTTTTCCTCATGTAAAAGTCGTTCGGTTTATTCTTTTTGCTATTCAAAAAGGTTAGCTCGCGACATATTTTGATTTTTAATCATTAAATATTAATAATTTCAAAAAAATTTAGCAGAGACAAACTCTAAAATTTTCCCAAGTTTTAGATTTTTTATCTCAGATGCTAATCAATTCTGAAAATTGATTAAAGATCAAAACGTTCCCATAGCATTGGTCAAGATTTTAAAATTAACCGCGAACCGAAAGGACATGGTTCCCGAGAAAAGTGTATCAAAAGCAGTAAAAGTGAAGGTTTTCTAATTCCAGATTCCTAATTTTTTTTTTTGTCGGTAACCTTTCACAATCGATACTTGTGCTAACAGAACACTGCCTTGTCAATCTCATACACCAACCACATTTGAGATTTTTTACAATTAATTGCTTTTTCTAAAAATTACTTTTGTATATTATATTATTTTACGTATTAAATAGTCAAGTGTATTTAGTTAGTAGTTTAGTTTAGTTATAGTTTTTTTTTTTTTAAGCTTGCTTTATCTTGCAAAATAAACATTGGTTACGGGTATTAAACAGACATAAAGAAACTGATCGATCGTTATTAAGCCAAAACTCGATTTACAGTCTTTCGGATTGACAGGACACAACACTTGCTCTGTTTTCTTACTATACCTTGCTTGGATAACCGCAAAAATTCCTTTTTTTTTTAATCTTTCGGCCGTGATCTCCCTTTAACGGGTCTTCTTAATTTTCTAAATTCAGTAATGCCTACGGAAAATACGACGAGTGATTCCATCGACGGAGATTTATCGGCGGAAGTCACCGCGATGGAAATGGATGTCACCGTGGACGGTGGTTCTTTGACGGATACCTCGACGTCGGAGGGCTTCGAGGTGATCGAGGTTACGGAAGCAAGCCGGAAAGAAACAACAACAACAACGACGACGACAACAACGGCGACAAAAACGTTGTCCGCTACGGACAACGAGGAGCGTTAGTCGAGAGTCCGGAGTGCGAGCGCGCGTGTCCCGCGATGATTTCGAGATAAAGTTGAAGGATTAGACGTTAGATAGGAACATTGTGTCTTGCCGGTTCGGGAATGCAATGGTTTCAAAGACCGAAAAAGAGAACTCGTGATCATCGCTAAAAGAAGGACGTGGTCCATATCGGATCGAAGTTTAGGCATATTTGTTTTAGATTTTTCTTTTGGGGCCACTGGATCTCGTTGAAGTTTTCGAAGCTATAAAAGTATGAAGTCAGATAGAAAAAAAAAAAATGGCAGCTTTTCTGGCTTCGAATCTCAAAAAAAAAGACGCTCAGGAATAAACTGAGACACTTTCTTTCGTCGGACGTAGAATAATGAGAGAGTATTTAATTTAATTTTTAATTTTCTTCTTTTGTTCCATTTTTTTTTCCGGGGATGGGTAAAAAACACGCAGGATATATAGGAAAACATCGAACGCGGGTCGATCACATTGGGTGAGTTTTAATCGAAAATGGCCGTAGTCTTGATGGAAGATCTATTTATGGATCTATCGATTTGTATAACGTTATAAAACGTTAACGTCAGTATTTACGTCTTTGCTTTACAGAAATACGAATCTTATGTTCAAGAGGTTTCCAAAATTTAGACTTTTTATTATCTTGGGTACGTTTGAAAGAAAAACGTTTGTAAAAGCAATCGACAAAAATCGATAGGTATTTTATCTTTATTGGCTGCAGAGAGTGGAATAGAGTGTGAGAGAGATAGAGAATGACAGAAACAGAGAGAGAGAAAGGTTAGAAAAGAGGGAGGCGTGATCGACATATAATTTTTAAACGAACTATTCTAGAAATATAATTTAAGCAGAGTAACTGGTGACAAACTTTTAATCGAGAAGGTACTTATTGCACATGTATAAATAAATAAATATTTATTATTCGTTAAAACGATGATTTTGGAGACTCAAGATTTGCTGTGTTTCTTTCGAAAAAAAGAAATGAATGTGTGAACGAGAGAGAGAGAGATAGAGAGTAAAGGAGTCAAAATAGCGGGAAGAGAGAAGGGACGAATGAAATTTAGATCTCAAGTGGATGAAATAAATGGGAATAGTGCGCGGAGAAGCGAAAAGTCGGTAATGCACTTCTTCGAAGATTATACGTAAAAGGGAAGGAGAAGATAAAATGGAGAAACAATGTGTCGCTTTATCGTTCTCGTGTGTCACACGTTTGTTAGGTACGTGACTGTGTAAAATATTTTCTCAGAATATTTATAAGAGACTCCTTGGGTTGTAAATAATACTGTTGCTAAATTGCTTTATTATTGCTACTACTAGTACAATTATCATTATTATTGTTATCATCATTAACACCATCATCGCCATCATCATAATTATTATTTACTACTACTACTACTACAACTATTATTATTATTACCTTTATATAATTTAATCATGGTTGTTATTATTATGATAATTATTAATATTATTATTACTGTCATTACTATCACCACCATCACACGATCATTGCTATTATTGCTACTATTGCTATTACTATGAAATGCTCTATTACCATTAGATTGTACAATAAAAAGAAGCAAGTAAGAATAACAAAACCACGCGATATGTTTCCCAAGATAATGTTACATTTTTTAAGTGGCAGGTTCTTTTTCGTTCTTTTTTCCTATTTCTTTTCAGATACATCGATAAACGATAGAGTACCAGGAGAATTTACACTGACAATAATGCTAAAAAAATGAAGAGGAAGAGACATCGAGTTCAGGTAAAGACGAACGTTGGGATTTTTATAAGATTGATATCGATTGTCGTATCGTGATACGAGCGATATTTAGATTATGATGCTGGATATTGTAGAAGGAGGATTAAAAAAAGCGATAAAGAACACTAGACCGATAGGTTATGTGTATAGCATTCGGAGAATCAAACAGGTGGCGCGTAACGAGAAGAAGAAGAAAATCGTGATATAAAAGGAAAGAGACGAAGATAGTATCTCGTATATAGGTCGTATGAGAAAAATTCGCTATAACTTTAAAAATATAACGTTTTGAATAGATTTTAACGTAATTAGAAACAAGTTCGTCATACGATTCTAATCCTTCTTCTCGTATAATCCTTCTTCCTTTTAATCTATGTATATGCGTGCTTTTATTTGCGTCCAAGCGCGCGCGCGCGCAGGTGTGTGTGTATAGTGTAAGGATACGTGACTTGATAGGAGTGGCTCGACCGATCGTCATCGACCCACCTACGTCGAAATTCCGATTGGCGAGGTATTCCATTTCAACGGGTACGATTTACAGCACCTTTAGGATCCTCCCGATTACCACTAGCCCATATTATCGGAATTCTCTGAATTGATTTGTTTTTAATACTCTTTCAAGTATTTGTAAACAAGTTATTATTTTTTATATCAAATGCCTGGGATTTTACAGTGGGTTTATTTCTTTTTAACTGTAGAGTCGACAATATATCATAATTATGAATTAAAAAAATAAAAAAAAATATGGGACGAATGTTTAGTGATTTAGAACTAATTAAGGAGACTGTTTTAACCTTTTTCAGGATAGAACAATGGAAATTAACCATGGTTTCAGGAAATTAACAATATAAAAATATTTAATTTAATTTTATTCTTTTCATTTTTTTTATAAAAAAGTTTTTTTTTCTTTTTTATATATTACACCTTTTTCAAGATATACCATATATTTATAGGTTTGTAGAAAATTATTTTTTGGGGATTCTTTTCATCATGACATAATAAAAAAAGCCTCAGAGACTTATTTATCCGGATGAAAGTTAAATCTGAAATCTTCTTAACGTATCATCGATTTATTCCCTGAATATCTCCTTCATTTTTAATGATAGAAAAAAAAAAACAACTGGGGTTCAACACATTAATATTTATTTTTTTGATTTTCCTAATATCATTAACTGGTGCTTTAAATTGTAAAGTATCTACTATTGCACTATGATAACTACATATATTTCCTAGATATCGCGAAAAAAGACTGTCTATCATTGTTCCAGATTTTGTTGTTGCGATTAGGGTGGAATCTTGTTACTCATGACCCAGTACTGTATTTTTAAAAACATTTTCTTTTTTACATATAATTGTATTACAGTTAATGTTCAGATAGCAAGGTACTCAGACAGAAGAACAGTTGTAAGAATTTCTTGTGTCCTAGAAGCTCGTCAATGGAGTCGATGGCAAGCAGGAAAGGAGTTCCTTCTAGAGAGAAAGCGAGAAGGGTGGATGAGAGGAGAGTGGCAAGAGGGTGAGGAAGAGATGAGGAGGAAGAGAGAAAACAGAAAGCCCGCGGGGACTGAATTTGCATCCGGCAAAGCAACCTCGGACTACTTTATTTGATTGGTTGCCCGCGGGGCTTGCCTTCTATCCTTGCACGGACGAGCGTACATGAATACGCATATTCGGACTCTCCCTCTCTCTCTCTCTCTCTTCCTTTTTTTCACTTCCTTTTTCCTTCACAGTCGACCACAAGAAATAGCCCTCCAGAAACGATCTCGGTTTTGCTACCTCTGACACCCTCGGGGTCTCTACCCTATCCTTCTCTCTTTCACTGTTACTTCCTACATTTCTAATCATATTCTCATTGGTTGGAGAGACGTCTTTAATCCCTCATCGACAGAACCTAGAACTGTATCTAGAACGGATTAAACTTCGAGGTTGTGAAAATATGTTTTTTTCTGTCAAAGGAATTTGAAGATCACGATGTACATCCTTCTTTACTTACAAACTTACTTTTGAGAAACGTCATGTTTTCGTGTTAATACTTATGAAACGTTTGACATGATTCCATAATCGATCTCACGAGTCAGGATCGATGATACCAATTCAAAACTTTTATAACAAATCTTGACTTGTCCTAAAACTTCCTTTAACCTTTCGTGTACCAGGTGACTAAAAATCCTGTCTTATACTAGGTGGGGTGTGACATACCCACAAATGTAAGATGTAATAAAACTAGTTTGTTTCAATTATTTGAGTGTTTTATTTATGGAATAATATTTGTACATTGTAATCAATAGGTTTAAATAAAAAAAAAACGAAGTAATTTAATATTTTTATTAGTTTTATCAATAAAAGAACAGAAACATTTTTCAAATAATTATGAATGTTCGAGGACTGGGGTGTGTCATACCACACATAGTACACAAAAGGTTAAATTAATTTGGCAAGTAAATAAGAAAGAGAGAGAGGTCGATTTTTAATGACGATGCTAGAAGCGAAGCAGTCGATCGATTTTCATCTTGTCTACCAGCCAGTGATGTACAACGTCGAAATAATCATCCGGTCTAATAAAAATGGCTTATCCGCGAAACAATGGACTGTCGTTTGCAGGACATCCGGCTGGTGTGCAACGAGACATCATCATAGAGAGAGAGAAAAAGAGAGAAAGAGAGCGCAACCATGACGTAGGCTCTTGCTTTGCAAAGTACTCGCCTCCTACCTGCTTCCTTCAATCTTCGTCTATCTCCTTTTCTCTTTTAGCGTATTAAACGCTTCTACACTCCTTCCTCCGTACTTCTCGCTTTAATACTTTTGCCCCATCTCCGGTAGGACGCGTTTCGATGTCGAAGTTCTTTTCCTTTCTTCGACAAAACTAAGCCACAAGTGGTTCATATCTCTATCATGAATTAATCCTTTTTAGTTAGTTATTTGTTAGCAAAAAAAAAATATTTTCACTGTTCTTTAACAAGTATTTAATAACATTATAAAACATTTCTTAATAAGCAATTAATTGTTGAATGAAAATAATCCAATTGTTAGATACAACTTTCTAAAAAGTGTCCTGATTTGTTGGATATTTAATAATAAATACGTTGATCGATCCACAAAATTTATCTTTTGGTTCACAATGATATAAATAGTTCAAATGTTTTCTTTCCTTCAGATCGTATCATCATCATTGAGAAACCTGAAAGTATGGATTAGCAGAAACACAGGACAATGAACTTGTCATACACTTTTTTCTTTTTTACCAAGTATTGTAGGGGTATTGTTCAAAGCAGAGAGTGCGGTTTTTACCGTAAATCTTAGTTGAGCCTTCGGACGTTGCGGCGCTGTTTCGTTTCGACGCCCCAGCGCGTCGCTCGATAACACCGTAGAGGCAGCTTTCTCCACCCACCTATCTTTCTCTCTCTCTCTCTTTCTCCGTTCAATCTCTTTCTTTTCTCTCCATTCTCTCTCTTTCTCTTCTCCCTCTACTAGATTTCTCTTCTTCTCTTACACTCTCACGGTGTACCAGTCATCCGATGTTCCGACCACGATAACATCTGCTTCATACAAGGCCTCAAAAGCTCTGTAACTACACACCCTCATAGAGTCACAGCTTTCTACCCTTCGCTCCTCTATTCCTCAGCTTCCAATGTCCAGCATTTCCCTCTTCCAGAACGATGGAAAGAGAGAGAGAGAGATGAAGAAAGGAAGAGAGAGAAAGAGACTACGGTACCTTGTCATCAATGTATCGCGTTACCTCACGTCGGCCTCTCGTTCACGAGGATAATAGTAGCCGCACTTAGAATCGATTCATTAGCTCCTACCGATATTATCGTGGAATTGGAAGCAGGATATTTTTCTTTCTCTCGTTTATGATGGCCAGTGACGGTTATGATAGAGATTTCATCGAAAGTTGGGATTTAATCGATGGGTTCTTGAGGCAGTACGAGATAACCCATTCGCATTATTAGTACATATAGGGTGAATCACGGATCGTGGTGGTTGAGATTATTATGTTTTATTTCGCAGCATTCCGATCGAACATTTTTTTATCGGATTTTGCATTGTTCCAAGAAAGCTTTAACATGGTTTGTAAACGTCGATTCGTACGTAAAGTGTACTTTATGGAAAAATGTAGCTCTTTGTAATTAAATGGTTGTAAATTTGTTCTTGACCCAGATGAAAAAAAATGTTGTATGTTCCGATATGTACCGAATTTGTTTTAAAATTTTTTGATAGATGTAATCAAATTATATGTTTATTTGCAACAAAAATTAAGATGAGCTTGAAAAAACTTAAAAGAATTGACAAATAATCCCTTAAAACCTTGCAAAAGATGATGACAACATTTTCGATCATTACCACCAAAGAGCATATATAATTTTTTAAGACAGTTTTGAAATATTTATTTTGGAACAAAATTGTTGGTTATACGTATCAATTTTCGACTTTTTCTTATAATGCAAATGAGTTAAGTAGGTCATAACAGGTTTTAATTGTTGGGTGATCCACGGGCTTATATTTATTGGGTTATCAGGTTGGCACAACGTAACACATCTTTTCTACTTGTAACAACATATTGTTAAGATCTATGATCGATGATTCCAGGATTAATAAACTTATCAAACGAAAAGAAGATCAACAATTAACAAAAATTGTCTCAAAATTTTACTATTTTGTTGTTAATAGAGAGATATATTATTTTTGTTCCACACTTAAAAAAAAAAAAGATGCAAGATTTGCTTTTCAAGTTCTTCTGATCCTTTCTGATGTGCTTGGTCGTCTGAAAGAGTATAAAAAACACAATGTTCTAGCGAAAGAACGAGAGAGCTTTGAAAATGTTGTACAATTCATTCGATGCATTGCGAATATTCGTTTAAACATGTACACCCACACGAGTATAGTTTCTCCATCTCTCGTTTCTTCTATCAGTAAGCTAAGCATTCGCACCTTGCGATCCCATCAGGTGGATAAGTAATTGTTTATTGTACCGGAGGCGACGAGAGAGTGTAGAGTTGTGACAAATTCGCACGTGCGCGCGCGTACAGCATGTACATACTTGAGGAATGACGCGCACCATTAGCTAATTACTGAAATCTCCTGCGGCGATGTTCGTGCAGTTGAAAAGACTCCGTGGCGCGCTACGCGTCGAAGCGACTTTTCTGCGATTAGAAAAACACATTTTCTATCGTTTCCTCTTTCAACCCCTATCCCAGTGGTTCTTAACCCCTTGCCTTATAATATCGTGCGAGACTCGTGGTACTAATGTTACGACAGATATGTAAAGCACGAGTTGTACAATTTTAATGAATTTTTTAGTGTCTTTTTTTGGACAAGTTTGTCAATTCTATTGTTTGTAACTACATTTGTTTTTTTCTTTTTTTAATTGCTTATAATAGTTTCAGTGTGTGTTAAATTAAATCATAGGTCAAGGAGTGTTTCACGGAACACTGGTGGAAACAACTTGGAGAAAGTGTTCTGGTAAAATTTGAAAATCAGTGAAAAATTAAGATGGTTATTAAGATGGCTATTGACTGATATGTGAACCGTTATATAAGTGATTTTTAATATATTATGTAATGTAACAAATATATACATATCTTACCTACTGTTTTAATTTATGACTGTGTTCTACAAGAATTTTGTAAAATGATTAGTGTTCCGTGATTTTGAAAAGGTTAAGAACCACTGCTCTATCCGTTTTATCTTCTCTACACGAGATTTTTCTAAGGACGATGTAATATTTGATCGATCGATGTATTTGGATTAAATCGAAAGGAAAAAGAGCAGGGAGAAGTCGTTTATTTGCCTTAGATATTCTTTCGGAGTTCTTGTACTTTAGTTTTCAAACCTTTCCCGTACCTAGAAACAATGACATAAAATGAAATTTGGAAAAATTGACTTTCTGACCAATAATAAATATACAATTTGTTAAATATTTTATAACAATATAAAACGGTTTAGAATGTTGCAGGTACAAATGGGGTATTTACAAATGATAATCCATTCAGTTTTGTCGATAAAATTAAATAAGGTTTAGAAAATACAGATTTGTTGACACGTGACTTCGATGCTGCAGTACTTGCAATGAGTTCGAAAATTCTATTTGATAACACCAAGTATGGGTATATAAATTATAGTCATACAATTTATCGACATAAAAATCATTGAAAAAAATATTTGATACACAACATCGTTCGTTAGACAGTCGATTTTATTTCGTACGTACCAGCCAACGAGTATTTATGCATTTCTTGTGACTACTTGCAGTTAGTTCTTCATGCTCGTATACGATTCATCAAAAGAATCCTGTCAGGCGATTTGTCACGAGGAACGTAAGTTATATACCCGTGTTCCATGCATTTACATTATTATTATTAATATCGTATGAATGTAATTTATTTAAAAGCATGGCGAGGATCAACGAATCGAAGTTTCAACGCACGTACCGGCGAAATCGAGGTTAAAATTAAAGGAAGGCAGCGTCACAACATCAAAGTTCGATCGTGACCCTCTCGCGATAGTTAGCACGCGATCGTGGAAAACCTCTTCGAAGGAAATCGAGACAATACTGTTTTCCTCGATCCATCTTTATTCAAGACTAAATAGAAATACGGCCTGGCTTAAATCCTATACGATGAAGGGGGGATCTTGGCTTCATGGGCGTAGTTACACCTTTTTATCGACACGAAGAAAGGAAAGTGGAGTATTCTAACGGGTTTAAAGAACCGTTGAACAAAATTTGTACATTTCTAATCAAAATATTTTTCATCAATAATCCGATATCTCATTTGTTTCTTCCTGTATCTGACATATTTCTAGAGTCGTTTTTCACATTAATCCCAAATTGCTTAGGTAAATGTTACAGTTAAATCTGCTAAAATTGTTACCTGACTTTTTTATTGATTCTAAATTGATAGTAAAATATTGATCAGGTTATTGGGAATCCCATTAAGTATTGCATAGTTAATAGAACAGACAATGTTAACATTTTAATAAATATTGATTGTTCTTGTAATCATGCATGTATCTATGATGACACGTTCGTGAGAACATGATTGTGATTGAGAAAAAGAAGAAATATGGATCGATTGTTAATTGATAATATTTATCTATATCTAAATCTATTTTATGTTGCAAAAAGAAATAAGCGTTCGGAAATAAGCACTTCGATCGTTTTCAAGTAGGTATATCTCACTTTCAAGCTTTTCTCGATAGTTACGCCTATGTAGGAAGGGTGTCCTCTCCGTTTCCACTCGAGGTTACCAACTTCGTCGTACCTCTACCCCGCTCGCTTGATCAAATTAATCCATTCCCAATCTAATCAAATCGCGTGAATGTCTAATTTCACACACGACCTGTTTTCTACGCGTCTTTTACCATCGAACCTCTCTCTATAATACATATTTTGTCTGGTTTTCTTTCATCTCATATTAAATACTTCGATGAACAACAATATAAAGAATTTTATAGCTCAAAATTTTACAGGTAGATATAATTTAATTTTATAACAGGTACATCAACTTTGTATCATTTTCCAAATTGTTATATAAAAATAAAATTATTCTGTTTTTTAATTACAAAATGCATAACAGACGTCTTCGGGAGAAGAACGAAAGAGTAAATTAAGCAAATATGACAAATTATAGAATATTGTAACTAAATTGTTTAATCATTTTCGTGATTAAAACCAATCTCTTCGTGCTATTTCATTATCAATTCTGCATTCCAATCGATTTATCGTCTTAAAATTAGTATATAAATGTTTTTATAAAATATTATAGCAAGAGTATCGGAAAATTTGAAAGCAGGAAAAACAGAGTAGGGGAGAGTAGTTATCGTTATTAGTTGAACATAGACCGTTAGCTGGTGCACAATAAAAGGTATCCAAAAGTTTCTAACTCCGAGACGAGTTTGTTTCTCAAGGGAGAAAGGGAACGACGGGGGAGACGATATTGTAATTACAAGATCAAATGGTCGATTAACACGAATTTAACACCTGCGGCGCTGCCCGGATCAACGTCTCCTCTCATAATTAACTTGGGGGTAACATCAAACTGGTTAATACGCGTCTCTGAACAGTTTTCCTCTGACTCTCCTATCTTTCGAATTTTTCCTTCCGTTTGCCGTGAAAGTAGGTAGCTATGTGTACGTTGTATTTGAATGAAGAAAAATTGGATTTATTCTCTTTTTCTCTTTTTCCAGCTGTAACAATTCCGTTATAAATTTCTTACATCTCGACTGATCTATTTTGGAAAAACTAAAAAAATTTCCAAATAATAATTTTTTTAATAAATAATACCGTTAAAACGACGCGAAAATTTATTGTAAGGATTTAACGAACGAGGAGGTTGGTGAAGAACGAGAGAGTAAAAGATAATAAAAATGGTAAATCGAGAGAAAAGTCGCGTTTGATCTTTCAAAGGGTACCTCGAATGTCTAGTCGTTGAGTTGTACTACTGAAATATAAGTTCCTACCTTCCTCGTCTGTCATTGCGAGTCGAAAGTTTATAGTTATACTTTTAAAAACAACGAGCATTTTTTCATGATCATTATTGATAAAAGAAAACAAAGAGGAATAATAAAAAAAAAAAAGTGTGGTTCGATGCTTCGGGTTTATGGACGTCGTCATATACGACGATTCGTTCCACTCACGTTGGAAGCACCTTTGTTAGGTCGGCTTTAATGTGCCATGCCCACTTTCAGCTTGAAAAAATCGTTAAAGTTCGCGACCGCCGTGTTTATAGGTGATCTTAGCACCCTTACTTCTTGACTTTGAGTAAAAGAAAAAAAATAATTATGATAATTCAATAATTATTTCGAATTGTTGACGACCAACAGCTGTATGTGGGTATAGAGACACACTGGAGCCCCCGGAAGGTACGTTCGTTTGTAATTATCCGAACACCATTTTGTTTCATCTTCATTCCTCTAGCATGGCTCGTGATACACAAAAGATATGTAAATGGTACATTAGTAATGGCATCGAGCTGGGTAAATGTAAAATAGACGTCTCCGTCCGCTTAACTCTCAGGTCTCTACTACTCACCGCCGGTACCGCTACTCCTTCTTCTTCTTTTTTCTTTCTTTTTTCACTTCTCTTTTTCTCTGCTCCCCCTCCCTACGCCGAACTTCGACGTAAATTAAAACATGTCGCGCTTCGAGCGTTTCTCCCTTCCTTTTTCCATTTTTCCCCCCTCCCTCTACTTTTCCTTTTTCGCCCGTCATGGAAGAAAATTCACACAATGGAGAGTTAATTTTCTTCCGAGTCATGCTCTTCTCGTCGATGCCTTCGAGTTCGATAAAATTAGATGCAAAAAGGGGAAAAAAAAAGGAACAGGAAGTATCGTCGATTATTATCAGGCTACTAGAGCGTTTCATATATCTTTCTCTCTTTTGTGGAAATTCTTGGAGAGTTCATCTACGATTTAATGATACTTAATAATTTGATAAGCTACAAGAGATGTTTAACCCTTTTTTGAAAACAGGACGAATTTGACGAATTTATTAAGGTTCTGGCTCTTAGGGTTTAGGAGGGTGTTTTAGGTTATTTTTATTTTTTTTTTATTTTTTTTTTACCAAATTAAGGATGATATTTAAAATAATTAAATTGCAGCGTATTACGGAAGAAATTGAGTATAATGTAATCCAGTTATAACATTTTATAAATTTATTTTGATAGAGCATTTACGCAATGCGAAAAATATAAGATGCCATCGCATACACAACGATATATCGTCGGCCGGTACTAAAAGGGTTAAGATAATAAGAATGAATAATAATGTATGTTGCACACGGGAGTGGTCTCGACTCAAGAAGAAAAAGAAGAATTCGAAACGGATCTAAACGATGGAGAAGAAGAAGAAGGCTAAAAAGAACGGGTCAACTCCCATTTCGAAGCATTGTCATTCACCCTCCTCTCTCCCAATCCCACCCCATTCAAGTCCCGTTTGCTCTTGGAGGATTATTCGCTTATCGGTTCATTGTGGATTCCTCCTATCCTTTATGAGCGGCGTCTGTCTCCCTTGCATGTTAAATATCTTTTCTCTCTCTATTCTCTTCCTCTCTGTCTTCGTCTCTCCTACACTTTCTTCACCCAACCTTTAGATGTCTTTATGGATTTCTTCGCAGCGTGCGTGCTCCTATGTGGGATTAGGGGTTAGACGTACTTGATGGGTCATTTAAAAAAATTTTTTACACCCTTCTTTCACTTATTGTTTTATCTATAACGTGTTGTAGGAGATAATGAAATAAGTTTGACAAGATTTCTAATTGGTAATACATCGAGTTAAAATAGCATTATTCGAATTTTGTTCATAGTTTTGTTATATCCTGTACAGAAATGATCGATTTCGCAAAAAATTTATCTCACATTTTTTCATATTTAGCTTAGTCGTTGAAAAGACGGCAAATTGATATCTTCGTTCATTCTCTTTCGGTCTGTTGCTGCCACGATAGCCTCGAAGCAACATGTCTGATAAAGACAAGAAAAAAATAAGAGGAACGTAAGTCTAGAGTTATAGGCTTTCGCTATGCGAATGAGAAAATTCCACGAGCCATTCTTCCCGGACGATAGACTTTAAAACGAGGGCTCGTCGCGAAAACTATTTCCAACTCAAAATTGTGGATACGATTCGAAAGTTTGTTATATGAAAAAAAAAAAATTGTTTTCAAGGTCTATAACCGTATTGAAATCGAAGAATTAAAGCAGGATAATGAGAAATTATTCTCAGGACTTTTCGTTTTTTAAGAATTGTGTACTAATTTCCATAGCCGTCGCGACGTCGTAGTCACGGGTCACGGCTAGCCGGAATAATAAGTTTTCGAATAATTTTACGCACAGCCGATCACATGAATTCGCTCGCTCGGTTTCCTACCTTTTCCCCTTCTTCCTTCTGTTTTCCCTCTCTCTCACTCTCTTTTTCACACTCTTTTACCTCCCCTCTTTTTTCATCTTAGTTATTCTGTCGTTTTCCTGTCCGACTTTAGAGGGAAGCTTCTACTTACGTTCTTCGTCTTCCTCCTTCATCTAAGAAATAAACGACTTTCGATCTATTTAATTATTATAAACCTATATTGAAATAAGTGAAATCTATATTAATAAAAATGTAATTGTTCGTTTGTTTCTAACCACTAATCCTTGATTGCTTGGAAATTTTGACACAACGTTGCATTCGAATATGTGCGTGTTTTTATATACCTCTATATGATTATAAATAAAAAGTAAGTCTTTTAGGATGAAATTTGTAATTTAAATATATTTGAAATAGGATTTGTTTTAGTATGGATATAATTAAATCGATATTTTCAAAGCAACGAGAGATAGGTAGATAGAAGTTGAGAAAATTAAAAAATTGAAAAGTTCAAAAATTCTCTGCTTTCTTTTTTCTCCATTTAACTAGAATAAGCAACATCTGAGAACAGCTAGTACTAAATATTTTTTCTATAATGAAAATTATCTCTATGTTCTCCAAGGAATAATGCACACAGGAAATAGATTCTCATAGATTCTTATTAATAAGTCTACCAAGTTTATCTTCCGAGTAACAGATCAAGAGATAGGTAGATAGAAGTTGAGAAAATTAAAAAATTGAAAAGTTCAAAAATTCTCTGCTTTCTTTTTTCTCCATTTAACTAGAATAAGCAACATCTGAGAACAGCTAGTACTAAATATTTTTTCTATAATGAAAATTATCTCTATGTTCTCCAAGGAATAATGCACACAGGAAATAGATTCTCATAGATTCTTATTAATAAGTCTAACAAGTTTATCTTCCGAGTAACAGATCAAAAGCTAGATAACTAAACGAATTCTCATAATTCGTATTAATTACTGAGATAACACGATAGAATGAAATTTTGGTATTAAATTTACTTGCTTATAGCAACTCATTGGACCATACGGTACTAATAATACATTAACATTCTCTAAAACATGGTGGAAGCAGCTAGAAATAGATATACTTGCGAAAATAATTATTATTCGTATAACCGTGTCTGGTCGCGTTCTTCCTCTCTCTTTCTCTTATGCACACACGCATCAGCATATATAAACACATACGTCTATACGCATGCCTGAGAAGGCAAAGATTAATATTGACGAAGTCACAAAGCCGAATTACTCTCTGACACGCTTTCTCGCTATCACTTTCCGAGGCTATCTCGCGAGGAAAATCACTGCGCCATGAAACTTTTGATTTGGCCGTTTAACGGTTGTTTGTCGAACGATCGTCCAGGAATCTCTCTTTGTAACGTCGTAAATTTTCTCTATCGGTATAATGAATATTTGTCTATTCGTATTTGTCGTGGCTTGAACCGTGTCAAGTTTCACGTTCGAGCGAGTTTACGAGAACGCGACCAAAGTTTACGTTTCACTAATTTTTCTTTTTTTTCAAAATCACGAAAGAAGTTCCTCTTTCCTTGAACCTTCGACGTTGTAACATTCTTTTAGTATGCATAATAGGTAGAGGTATGTATGTACGCGGTGAGTAGATTTGAATAAAAGAGTGAGAGAGAGAGAGAGTTAATGTAAATTCTAGTTATCTTTCAATTCCTGGATATGAGAACGATCCCGTGGGATTCATTTTGCCGGTAAATGGAAAAGCGTTCTATTTTGTATTTGTGGAATGGAAAGAATGCTGTAGTACTATGTCGAGCTTCTTCCAAGGTAGAGGGAAGTGCCTTTACGTATTTATCCTTCATTCGAACTTTTATTTTACATTCTAGTCCGAACGCAGAATTTAGATGCGTATGATAGGTCTTTCGTCTGTTTTTTTTACAGGTCTTTGCTTGATTTTACTTTATTAAGAAAAAAAGAACCCAGAATCAATCATGAGAAGGTGGCTGTGAGTCAAATTTGACCCCTCCACTTTTTTATTAGTCTAAAAACTTATTAAATAAAATCATTTTTGTAGAAAATCTTTTCTAATTTAACCCTGGGTTTCTCACCATATACCACCGAAGATGCCTCGGTTAATACCTTTATGTTATTCTATAAAAGTTGAAAAATTAGATTAACAATTAGTTTTTTATTAAAATTGTAAGATTTCACATTCAAAGAGGAATCTGAAGATATCGAAATAGACTGGATTTTTCGTTAGTCCACTTTGACCTAAAAAGATAATTATATTACACCAAGGGATATACAATTCCAAAAAAACAGTTTCCCTTTGTTCATCGATCAACATTGCAGCAATAGATCTTGATATTTAAAAAAAATCATTCTTTCGTACATAAATTTATCTTCATTCTTCACGCGAAACTTTTGTAAGAAGCTTCCCATCGCGAAAATGGGGGCAGAGAGAGAGAAGGAGAAAGTTACAAGGAGGGAGAGGAAAAGAGAGGAAAGCTTTTTTTATTTAGTTCAAAAAGGAGAGCAAGAAGCGAAAGGATATTATAATCACGTTGTACTATCGATTGACGTGTGCCGGAGGGTTTCACGGGGAGCCGTTGTAGAAGGAAAAGGGTGCCAGATATAAGGGAAGTAGTAGAAGCTGCAGGGAGTAGACGCCCCCTAATAGAATGCCAATATGATTATGTGTGCTATGCTGCATCCAAACCACGATCCACTGTGCACCTACCGAACCCTTGAATACTTGTACTCGGTGTGATCGAATAGACTCTTGCTGTCTCTTGAAATGGCTGACTAAACTCGTTTCGCCTTTACCCCCTCTTTCTCCTATCTATCTCTCTATTTATCTATCTTTTTCCGATGAAAGTTACACGTGTCATATGATACTATATTATTTTGTCTCTAATCGAAGTACTTTAATAAAAAATAATATCTTAATAAAGCCAAAAAGAGGGTCAATATTTTCTAATTCTGTCAAGACGTGCTATAAATTTGCAAAAAAAATTAAATAATTACTACTTCTCTAATCAAAGTAGTTTTAGTAAAAATAATTTTTTAAAGAAACCAAAAAGAAGAGTCAATATGTTTTAAATCTGTCAAGACGTGCTACAAATTTGCCAAAAAAAAATGAGATACGAGATTCGATATTACTACTTTTCTAATCAAAGTAGTTTTATTAAAAATAATATCTTAAAGAAATCAAAAAGAAGAGTTAATATTTTATGAATCTGTCAAGACGTGATACAAATTTGCAAAAAAAAAAAAAAATTAGGTTCGAAATTCGATATTACCTACTACTTCTCTAACCAAAGTACTTTTATTAAAAATAATATCTTAAAGAAACCAAAAAGAAAGAGTCAATATTTTCTAAATCTGTCAAGACGTGCTACAAATTTGTAAAAAAAAAAAAAATTAGGTACGCATGAGAGACCATAAATGTCGGTCGATGTTATGCAAAACTTTCGATTTATAATGTTTTCCAGACGAACGCGTTAATTCTTTGAGAGTAAGTGTTTATCGGAAAATCAAGCAGTCATGTGTATTCGATGCGCCGCCAATGGTAAGGTGCATTATCGCGTACATTCGAGTGGAAAATGGCGTTAGTTGGAGACGCGATCAATGGCGTCATAGTACGTTTCCTCCTCCTCCACCTTTTCCGTTTTATATTTCGTTGTCACTACCTTTTTCAACTTCCGTTCTCAAGAAGAAGCTCCCTGATCATTTCGCTCTACCATCTTTTCTCCTAGACACGATATATCTCGTCTTTTGGAATTCTACGAGGCGAGTAAAATTCGATCACGTAACAACACTCTTGTAAAAATCTATTTTATAAAGAAAAAAAAAAAGAAGAAGAAGAAGATTCAAAATTGTAGTACCGTTTGTCGTACTCTATTTCGGACTAGATCGACAATAAAGTGAACGCGATGGTGCACAGGACGTCAGGAAGTGCTTTAATAGCGAACGAGCGAAAGCGTCTATAATACATACCGAATGATACATCCGGTAGAACATCCAGCATCCTCTCTCTCTCTCTTCCCCAATTTCCACCCCTGTTTCACTCACCACTCTCCTCCAGCCTCGATGGCACGGTTCGACCGTACAACGGTACGTGGTATAGGGGTAGTGCCCGTCAAAGTTAACCTTTGTTTCGCGCATGGCTAGTCTTTCGAGTTTATCAGTGTGTAGCAGGTGGCAGAGCTTTATTTATAACACAACATCCCTTCCTTCCTTCCTCGTCTTTCGCGGAACCGGCGGTTCTGCTGTAACTGAGAGCGCGTTAAGCCGTGCAAGCTCGTTCCTACGTTCTCCTATATGCTTGAAGGATATACGCACGCACGTGTGTATATATCGTCGATGCGGTTACGTGTGCATCCCTTTCGTAGACGAGGGCAAGATTTCTTACGTGGTTGGCAATTTCTTCGATTTTTTTTTACATAAGCTTTTCTATATTAACCCCTTTTGTTATGATTTAATGAGATACTCGATCAAATTGATGGTAGAAATTTAGAAAAAAAGGGATTACAAGCTTGTTTAAACAGAGATTAATGAACACTAGGAAGGGAATAAATAAAAAAATTAATTTGGGAGAATTGGACCATGAGTTTGACTCGTGATTTTTATTCTCATTTCGGAATTTATAATATGAGTGTTACATGATATTATAAGGCAAAGGGTTTGTCAGACTAATAAAACACTAACTATATACAAAAAATGATCTAAGAAAAAAAGATTTGATAACAATTTTTTTTTTTTTTTTTTTTTCATGTAAATAAATGTTTTTTTTTTTTTAAAATTACAAGTTTAAACATTTTGTGATTATTTTTATAATCACTAACACATGTATATGTATTAGAAAATATGGAAACCGTATACAGAAAAAGACGATGCGTGAAAGAAGCGTTTTTCTGCCAACGCACACCCCGCATACTTCTTCATCGTTTTCTCTCTCTTTTTTTTTTTTTCTTTCCCCGGCACCCTTGGAAGTGTACTTAACGGGCACGCCGCCCGGACCTTTACAATCGCGGAATGTGCGACGGCGCGTGAACGCTTTTTCGCGTCGCTTAATGTCGATGAAAGCACGATTCTTTGTTCGTGCTCGTGATTTTCCGTTTTACGGTCGAGTTAAGAAGGAGGTTATCCGCGGGAAGGCGTTACGATTTTACCGTATTATGGGGTATTAAACGCCATAAGTAGTCTCGGCTTGGGAATCTCCTTTAATTTCTTCGCCCTCCTATATACGTCCGTGATCACGTACTCATATATTTTTATTTATTCTTTTTTTAATTTTATATACAGATTTACTCAACTGTCAATTCGAGGGTAGTAGAGTATATCTTCTGGTTGACGTAAGATATGGATGAAAGGGGTTGAACGTAAGGTTAACGTTCTTAACATTTTCATGCCTAATTTTACTTAGATATCGTGTATTAATTTTAAGCATATGCCTTGCAATATTTATAATAGTACAGGAATCCTAATTGTGATCTGCTATAAATGTTAGATAGTTAATTATAGATATTGTTTTTTTTTTTAAATTGTAGATAGCCTGAATGGATAGTTCTTGGCATAGCAAGTATTTGCCTATAAAAATATAAAACTGAAAATATAACGTTAACTCTGTCGGTAGAAAGAAGTGAAATACAACAATTATAAGAACAGCTTTAGCTTGTCACGATCGTGTAAATTTCTAAAAAACAATTGAAATTTGAGTATTCTCGAAATTCTTCTTGATTAAATAAAGAATTTCAATTATTTTCTTACCATTAACTCTAGAAAAAATATTAGCTGCATATCAATGACGTTGCTAATCTGCTGCAACAATTTTTCGTAGGCACGCATTTGGGGTAGGGAGTAGTAAGAATATATGGGGGGGGGGAGTACGTTGAACGTCTTGGGACAATGTCCTTCAACGTTCAAAGGGGGCATCGAAAAAGGCACAAAGATGAAATTCTTAGCGGCGGAAGCAACAATAGGAAAGCGACGCCCGTCGAGAATGGCGGAATTAAATTTATTCAGGCAGTGCCAATAAGTCGGAAAAGTCGCACCCTAAAAGCCGGAATCCGCTCCTTCGTTCCTCCTCTCTGCCACCCCCAACACCCTTCACACTTCTTTCCTTTCTTTCTCTTCTTTTTCTCCTTCTCTCTCTTTCTCTCTCACGCTCGGCCTCTGTTTTATTGTACATCGTAGAAAGCGACGACGGGCTATGAATGTTCCGTGAGAATGGCGCGCGATCGACTTTGTCGAAGCCAATACGAGTCGGGTCAACTTAAAGAAAAAGAATATGGCGTGAACAAGTTTATGAATTTTTTCGTGTCTAATAAAATGTAAAAGAAAGTAACGAGAGACAAAGAGAGAAAGTGAGAAGATTCTTCTTTGAACGATAAGATCTTCTTAATTAGATGCGAAGTTTGGGAAGATTTAGAGATATGATTGGACTGAAAGTTTTGAGAATCTTGGTAGTGTAGAATGGGAGATGAAAAGAGTCTGGTCTTTTTTTTTTCTAGACGTTTGTGTGCATCCCTTATATGACAAGTGTTTCTTTAGGAGGTTCTTAATAAAGAGAGAAATGTTATATGCACTTTTTTAACAATAAGATAGATAGTTGAACTAATCTCTGCAGTCTTGCTGAAAATACTGGGTGTGTGATGGAATATTTAAAAGAATTCTTAAGCAGAAGCAATATGCTAGAAGCATGTAGCTCGATAATATACGTATTTTTAACTTCTTGGAACTACACATAGAATTTTCTCCAAAGATTCGAGAACATCTTTAGCTTGGAATCAAATTTTTGACTATATTTACTACTAAACAATTTTCTATTTCCATTCTCCTTTTCTAGTCATACTTATAATACACTCTTAAAAAATTGTAAGTATAGTTAGTTATATCGGAATAAATATTGAAATATTCACGAAAAGTTCGATCGAGCATACAGAAGTGATTACAATGTATCGATTTGACTCGTGTCAAAGTTATAAATAGAAAATAATCGCGGATGCCACCTATTTCTTAGAAAGGAACAAAAAAAAAAACGACAGCGAGTATACAGATAATGTTGTTCGAGAGAAACGATTCTACCTTGAGAATCACTGGGGACTAGGTAACGGGGAAGCAGTTGTTTAATCCGAGCTTGATTTGCTACGGTCCTTGCAAGAAGATCTTGGCTTTTACGATTATCGTTCCCAGTAAAGCTAAGGAGTAGTGACGACGCTATTGGGAGAAGGAGAGTGAATGAAAGAGACAGAGAGAGAGAACGGCGCGTAGCTCGTAATTTGCTTGTTGACTTCATCGATATTAAGCTTGAGAATATGTACTGCAAGGAAAGGTATTTTGCTATAATCGATTTACCTAAGCATCGTTATTAAACAGTTACCGAAAGCAGACATAGTCATCTTCTTATTAGCAATTAATTTTCGTCCTTTAACCTTTTGATGATTTAATTTCTGCATTTTGGAGAAATATATGTATAAAATAGAATTAAGTTGGCTGGAAATGACTGTTTTTGTGTATGTGAAAAAAAATTCATGAAAAATCGATTATTTAGAAAAGTTAGTTTAGTTTGAATTTAGTCATTAGTTTAATATGCTGTTGTGGAATGATATTGACACAATATGATAAAAGAAAATAATACATTTACAAAGGAAAGAACATCCTACATACAATTTTTTCTATATACAAAATGGTATGCAACTACTTTTTATGCACAACGGTTATACTCGTCACAACATAAAATATAACCATTTCTTCATGACGAGTATACTCATCAAGCACAGCTGACTGATTAATTCACTTCTCTATCAACGATACTATTCGAAAATAAATTTCTTAACAATTTCACCGAATCTCGGGACGAGTTCCAATAACAACTTCGCGTTTCACCAGATATAACGATATTTACATCGAACCGTAGCTCGTATCTCATGTAACAAGCTCTTCCTTTTCCGGTTTCCTCGACAATAAGAGATTTAGCTCCTAGTTGTTCGCATTAATAGCATAGAGGAGAATTCGATCGTACGAACTAAATTACAGATTCTCGAAGTATTACCCGAACGGTTTTCTCTGTTCAAGTAACACAAGAACTCATTAAGAGAAAATTACACAGATCATCGGAAAGGGTTATCTCCATATGGGTTATAAAAGGACCGATGGACTAACGAAAGAGCCAAAGAGAGAGAGAGAGAGAGAAATCCTTGGTTATTCCCTTATAATACGTGCCTTTTGTTTAATGCTGGCTATGTTTAGACAGCATCGTTGTCCAATTCAGACGACAGTCTCACTGAAGGGTGCCCGAGGAAACGGCTTCAGCTTCGAGAATACAGCCTTTCGGGTGTTTCAGCGAGCAACGACGATCGTCCTCGGACTTACCAAGCCCGTACTAATTATAATTATCATCACCGACGAGCATACGCACACAGTATTACCAGACAGACCATCAACACGTGGAACACGACTATGGACAGGAGCGTACTCTCGGAAGCTTGCTTCGCGACTTTGCTAATTGCCATGCCTTCGTCTCGTGTCTTGATTATACTACCGCGAGCTTGGACACTGGCTCGTACTTAAACCAAGGATTCGAGGCGAACATAAATGCCTATGTCACGTTAATCCCGTCCGACTCTCTGGCAAGGCCACCAACCGTAGACGTAATCACGTACGTATCTGTGATGATGATGATGATGGCTCTTCTCTATCTTTGTACCTATCTCTTTTCTTTCTTTTTGGAAATAATTTCAATAACCTTTTACTTTACAAAATTCGTTAACACAATTTTTCGATAATCAGGAATTCGTTATCACCGAGTTTCTTGAATCGTGTTTAATTTTAATAGAATATTCGGCAAATATCGATCTGCTCGTAAAATTTCTTCATTCATTCATTCGTTCGTACAGGATAATGGTAATTATCTAGCTCGAACATCGCTAATTATTCACGTCGGTGTACTTAATATACGGAGGTATTTCGAGGAAGCATATTTTCATTGTAATACATAATGCTTATTATGGGAATTTTTGTAGTTATCTATTATGTAAGCTGATAATAATTAATGTTAGAAATATTTTGTTAATTCTACAAAGAAGTAAGTATACTACGTATAATATTCTGGTAATCTTGTAAATGCAAAGTCATATCGTGTGAAAATTATTATTCAATCTCGATCTATAAGTATAAACGATAGGTATTATGTTTCAAAAAAATAAATCAAAATTCATATAGATTTATAATTATAAAATTGTTTGTGTTGGCAATTTTCGTACCGAACTCATTTTTTTGGCACTTAGCTCGTTATTAACCCTTTGCCTTATAATGTCGTGTGAGACTCGTACAAATTCTGAGACTAGGATAAAAAGCACGAGTCAAACTCATGGTTCAATTCTTCCAACTTTATTTTTCTTATTTATTTGCTTTTTAGTGTTCATTAGTCTCTATTTGGACAAGCTTATAATTAATTTTTACAAAATTTCGAGTATTAATTTGATTGATTGTCGAATTAAATCATAAGACAAGGGGTTAATGTCTTCAGTTATCTAAGTTTTATTATTATTTTTCCATAATTAAAAAAAAAACAGTCCGTTGCCTAGATGGAATTCGTGATATAAAATGTTTCACAGCGATGACAGTTCGTCGGTGAAGGCGTAAAGCCTTCGAAAAAGATGAGAACCTCGGTAAGTGGCGAAACAAAGTGCTGATAAAAGTAATTTTAAGAAAGTCTCTTGAGCGGACGGCCGGACGAACGAGGAGTGCCTTGGCCGTTCTAAGATAATGTATTGGAGGCGAATTGCAATGGACAGAATCAACCCTTCGTAATTTACTTGGAAGAACACGGTTACACTCGCCTACTTGTACGCGCGTGCGTAGAAAACCTTTTCTCTTCGTCTCTTTACTCCTCCTATCGTTGGATGACCTTCTGACAAGCAATTACACCGCGAACATGGAAGGGAAGGCGTAACGGTGCGAATAAAGTGCAACTCTGGAGAGATCTCCTACGGAACGCAAAGGAATCGTAAAGTCGGATGGATTCGTTCGTCGACGTTACTTGGCATAATAACTTTTATCTGTATTACGAATTATTGATAGAGAACGAGATGATCGAAACACTTGTTTTTAAATTAGGTTGATGGTAAAGAAAACTTTTTTAGGCAATTTTTATAACATAGTCTTTTATTTAAAATTTACAAGATGATCCATGAAGCTTGATCAGTTTATATTATTCTAACGTTAGTGGTCCATTGATATGTTTTTTTTTGTGTATAACATGGTCCAAAGGGAACCTTTAATCTGTACGCCTTTGGCCACATATGTGTACGTTTAGTCTTAGCCACGTAAGTGTATATTATTTTTTTTTAATATTCTTGATTCCTTCTAGCGTATTTTCTATTATTTATTATTATTATCTAACTACACAAGAAATTCGATAATTTCTTTTTATCTTAAAAAAAATTCGTCCCTGAAGAGGTTAAGATGATTATAGTAAATTTTTTCACCTTTCTAATCTGCATAACCGAATTTTAAAGGAAGATCATGTAATTTTAAACAATTGGTATAATTCTTAGAAGACTAACTACCTATATATGTGTGTGAAAAGACGAGGAGATTCGCAGTGGACGAAACGCAATATTTGGTAGAAATTCGGTGAATCGAAAAGGAGTGGATGCTTCGACGATGTTAACGCGACAGGAAGGCGGACGGTCTGTTGCGAGTCGAGTGAATCGATCACATGTCAGTTCGTGATCGATCAGCCACGGTGTTGGTCGCTGCCTCTGGTGCAACGTATTTTGTCATTCGAACAAATATCTCGTCAGTCGATCGGGTGTGAACTTTATGATCGATCGGACGATCTATTCGGTAACGGTACGTGCCAATCTGTTACCACTTGCTAAGAACTTGAGAAGAAGAAGAAGGAGAAAAAGAAATAGACTTTCCTTTAATCCCTGAAAACCTTACGAAAGACGATGGTTTCGTAGTTCGTATTACCGATCGAGTATTTGATCTTATATTTTATGAAATATCGACTCTTTTTAATGGTACGAGAATTAAGAGGTTCTTATTTTTTCCAAATCAAATAGTGATTAAAGAAAATAGAGAAAATTAGCTCTATAAATTATTTTTCCATGAAAGATACGTACGAACATTATCAGATTAAGCTCCAGCGGGCCCCAGACAAAATATTAATCAGGCTCCACTTATATAATTTTTTTTTGTTGATCTTGGATATTTAGACCATTATCAGATTTTTATATGATTTCAAAAATAGAAAACAAATATGAAAAATCCCATGCCTAGTGAGACAACATAATTTTGACATGTTGATAATAAATATAACTTCAATTTAAAAAAATATAGTTTTAGCAAACCTAGGGCCCTTCTGAATTGGTTCTAGACATTTGTTTTATTTCTCTATTAGTTAACCCCTTGCCTTATGATTTAATTCGATAATCAATCAAATTAATACTTGAAATTTAGAAAAAATGAATCATAAGCTTGTCCAAATAGAGACTAATGAACACTAAAAAGCAAATAAATTTGGAAGAATTGAACCATGAGTTTGACTCGTGCTTTTTATCCTACTCTCGGAATTTGTACAACGAATCTCACACGACATTATAAGGCAAAGGGTTAATTCAGCCCTGAGTACGACAGATAGTTAAAGATTTTTGATAGTACAATAAAAAAGAAGATACGATCTTCACATCCCATTTATTTCTCGATTGTTTCTACGAGCATTTCCTGATCGACATTCGATATAATGACGTATAAAAGCAAAAAAAAAAAAACAGATGAAAAAATGAAGTGTGGTGAGGGGTGGGGGGTAGTAGGCGGAAGAAGATGAGGAAGTATAAGGTACAGAATTACCCAGGACAGAACGCATTACATGGAGTGCTCCACGTACATTAGAGTAATATCCTTACCTTGCTAACGGTCTACCTTATATCATAGACCAGAGAAATTTCCGACTGACGAGGTAGAAACCGTGGATGGTAAGCCGTAAGATACCTTGACGTACAGGGGCAATGAAGTTACTGCGTATTATATTGGAGAGGAATACCCGTAAACATGTGAAGATTTAATGATTTAACGTCGCGACACGACGGACGGGAGCGAAAAAGTCCTCTCGTGTTTCCTCATACCCCATCTCTTTCTACTATCAACGTCCTTTTCTTTTTTATGGAAACGAGCACCGAAGCTCGAGAGTAAGGAACTATGCCTTTGAGTTTATATTTATTTTCTTTTATAACGCGAATATATACGTATGTTAAAACGTAGAACGAGAAATAATGGTTAAGATTAGGTATATAGATGTATATGGATCGAAGAATCAATGCTATCGTATTTGCCTGGTATCTGGCATCGTTCCGAAGGAAACGTAGGTAAGCTGAAATTTGGTTATTTTAATGATAATAAAATATTTGAAGTTATTTTAACAAACATTGAACAACAAAGTTGGATATGATAATTCAACGAGTTCAAGTTAAATAAAATTAATTTACCCTTCCGAAGGGATTCTCTAGTAATTAAAGTACTTATGGACCCTTTTGGAGTAAGACTGCCTATCAAATTTTAGCTTTCCATACTTTATGGTATCTGAGATATTTTTGGTTGAGAAGCACCATTGACAAATTTTTGATTGTATTTACGTCATTTGTTATTATATTATTTAATATCTCAAATTTGCAAAAATTTTTTTATTTTTGTAAAGTTATTATTAAAAAAGTTTTTCTATTTTTCTTTGCATTAAAATATGCTAAAAGTTTATTACAACAACAAATGAATGAGTATTACATGAAATAAAATATCTAAAGTACCACGGACCCTAAATGGTTAATGATATACAAAGAATACAAAGATATACATCGAGTCTATCTCTTTCTCACTTCACCTTTTTTGACTTGCATCCTTCGTCTCTTTCCTATCTCTCATTCTCTATACGCGTCCTAGCTATCTGGAGCTCGATTAACTAGACAGACCTTGCGGCATACCTGCCTAACAATATCTGGAGGTCCCCAGAAGGAAGGATTCTCTATTCTCGCCGAACATATTGTGGAACACCCTTAGAGACGCTTTCTCCTGCTTTCGAAAGGGTGCTGACCAACTTTAGCGTCTTTACCCATCGCCCTTTCTCTCTCTCTTTCTACCATCTCCCTTCCTTCCAATTCAGGAACTAACGTGCTATCCAAACGTGTGAAGGTGCTTCGTGAAAGAGGATGAGAGGATCCGAGAGACGAGTAAGTATAGTCGTCACGAGGTAACCTGGTCGAATGCGTACGATTTGAATACCCCTATGGTTTTCAATACGTTGTGGTTATTGTTTTACGTAAGAGAGAAATGAAATATACTGGGTGAACCACGAATCGTCATCAGTGGATATTATTCTGTTATTAGCAGATTTTTTTATGTGGTTATAAAAATTATTTGTCAATTCTTATTCTTATGTTTTTTCAAAGTTATCTTGAATTTTTTGCAGATAAACATATAATTTGTTTATGTCAATCTTTAAGACGAACATAAGTATTTTTTTCATCTGAGTCGAGAACAAATTGACAAACTTTGTATTACAAACAGCTTCAGTACAAGCTTTTATTATTTAAATTGGCTTATATGTTTGTCCAGTACAAATCTTGTAAGCTAAATTTGACTCACTTCTAGATATCCAATCGACTTGGTTTTTTTTTTTCTATATAATTATATTTTTCTATAAAATATTTTTTACGAGACGAATCGTGTTAAAACTGTCTTAAAACCATGCAAAACTTGATAAAAACATTTTTTTCAATAAAAACATACACATTATGTATGTGTATGGTAATAGTAAATTGCACGTTTCTCTATTCATCTTCGTAGTACCAACATTATTTTCTTGGTTTCGTTCGTAGATTAAAAATGTCTTATGCCAAAAATAAGTTAACATTTCGGGTATTCAATTAAACTAAGAATCATATTTGATAAAGCTATCACAAATATCGTATACCTACCTGTTAGGAAAGCTCGCATCGTGCTCAAGGAAAAGGTCGGATACATTGGATTCGAGAAGATAGAGATCGAGAGACTCTTCGGAGAAAAGAAAGGAACTTTTCTCGGTGGTCACGTATCCGTCTCGAAATCGCAAACAAACGTTAGAATCTTCGAAAGCGACCCTTACGTGAGACGCGTCAACGCGCTGATCGCAAAAACGTAGAACGATGATGGAGCGAGAAGGACGGGGGATATGCTTGGACCAAGACGAAAGAGGAGAATGATGGAAAGACAGAGAAATAGCGTGAGAGAGAGAGAAAGAGGATGTTGATATAAAGTCTACATTGACTTAAATCATAAAGGTTACCCCGGTGCCGGTATCGGGCTGAGTGGATCGCAAATACTGCATACCCGCGTCCACTTTCGTAAACGTTCGTACTTTTCGTATCATCGACTCTCGGTACTATCGCACGTATGTCTTTTGCTTCGCTCTTTCGACTAAAAAGTATAGTAGTTCTATCATTCTTCTTCCTCTTCTTCTATTTCTACTTCGTACTCCGTATTGTTTTCTTCTTTGTCTTTTTACCAAAGATTCTCAATAATTTGTTGGAAATAAAGTTGTAAGAATTTACGTGAATTAAGAACAGGAAATCTTTAATTAAGAATAATTTCTAATTAATTTTAAAAGTGTGGGGTGCTCGACATAATCTTTAATTAAGGGACACCCCATAGTTTTTTTTTATATTAAAGATAAAGGAATATTTATACTAATTTTTACCTATAACTTTTTTTTGTCATTCTTGGCTTGATTTCGAAGGGTTGTGTCTAGAGTCGGACATATAGTGGCTTAAACAATAAAAACTATTTTTTATGTCGAAATATACATGTGTTTTTTAAATTACAATTTTTTCATCTATCTGTAGGTACATAGGGGAGAGTGGGGTAATTACGAACACCTAAACGGGAAATCAAATAAAACAAAACCTGAATAAGGAACCAAGTGTGTTTAACGTTTATTATATACTTTATTTAATTAACTACAATCCTTCGATATTAACTTAAGTAGTCCTAAGTATAACTAAGTACATTCAATAATTAAGTTTTACACTCGTACAATTATTCATGAAAAACCCAATAGTTTTTCACCAACATTCGTGATTTATAAAATGAATAACTCATTTCAGCAAATTGTACACCAAATTATTTTATTTTGCTGTACATTCTTAAATAAATTTTCGTATGTAGATCGTTTAGTTTATTATATCGATCATCGATTTATTAGATCGGTAATCGGTAAGATAAGCAATCGGAATAGTCGTACACTTTCGAATTCGCAGAATCGTTTTTTTTTCGCGCCTCGAAGCTGATCGATGGCGGATATTGACTACATCGCTACGAGGGGGATTGGGTGGCTTTCTCATTTCACAAACCGAGAGGGACTTCCGGCGGAACAGGAAGTCGACTCCCAAGAGACCGGGAATTTGGTTTAGTGCGCTGCCGGTTGTCGCCGAATTTTCTCTCTTTATCTCTCTTTCTCTCACACATACATAGATACATACACGTGCATAGGTTGGCAGATCAGAGCGAGAACTCGGTTTTAATCTTTCTGACAAAGTTTTTATTCCACGTTTTGGTTCCTCGGCTTTATTCCGTTTTTATGAATCATCCTTTGTATTTTTATGACATAGATCAGCGTTCATGTTTGAAAGAATTTGAGTTTATAACCTTTAGAGGAACAGCATTTTTTTTTATTAACATGTTGGTTTTGTTTTTTTCCAAATGCAACGAATATATTGCACGGAATTGGAGGATTTGTGCGGAGTCCATAAAGAGCTTTGCTGGTCTTCAATGGTAGTAAAGTTTTGAAATTTTTCATTTCACAAATAGAGCACGTTTAGGGGTTTTTTATATTGCTGTTTATTTATTTATAGTCAGATTGACTAAATGAATGGACATATGTACCAGAATTTAAAGAAATTCCCTTACCTAAAATTATTTCTAATATTTATGTTAGATTTATGATATATACATTTGAATAACATTCGTATACATTGATTGATTATTTAGTAATGGATTTTTCAAAGCCCCGAAACGAATTTTCCCGTTTTCCTAAAAATTAATAAGAAAAAATTGAAATAGAAATAAAGAAAGAAAAGCCAAGTTTTTTTATGTTGCTACAACCACCTACAATTCGTTGATCGTAAACTAACGACGAGGGTGAGCAAGCTATCAGGATTGGTGACAATCGATGGAAAGAAATGAAAATTAGTGGAAACGGGCACACCACGAATGACCAATTTGGACCAATAATTACAAAAATAGCCCTTTCATCGGAGGATAATAGCTCGAACGGGAGAAGTCATCGAGAATCGCCGATAAATGCAACGAGCTGGGTAAACACATCGATCTCTTCCAATTCACCGATCAACAACTAACGCTTGATGACTCGACTTGTCTTCACAACAATCTTTAATAAATCCTATATACACATCTATATTTTTATATATTAAAAACTATCCAACTCTTTCTAAATAGAGATAGAGAGAGACAGCAAGTACGATAAAAATTGTAAAACTTCCTCTTCTCTTTCATGACGTCGGACGTCAGCCATGCTTGTCATCCAATTTGGCGTTTCACATATGTATGTACGTACAACAACATCTTCACCTTCAATACCCGCCATTGTCGTCTTCGTCGTTCTTGTCTTCCTGGTCTTCCCGAAAAAGGATCGTGCCTGGTGGTCGAAGCTAGAGTGCCATTATCGGATATTTGTGGCCTAAAATAGAGGTAGGTATCGTATAAAATGACAATAAGGGTGTGCCATACCACCCTCGTACGAATAGCGCGCTAGACATCAATAACATTCGTTACCCGCGATATACCCTATATATGGATAACCGTGTTCCTTCTCGTTGTACACGAGCATCAGATCTTTCTCTTTTCTCACATATATATATAGGTATATGTAGGTGGTAGTTCGTAGTACGGTAAAGAATAGCCGTTCTTGCACGGCCATACAAAGCCACTTTACGTAACTTATATCGCCTTTGTTAGAAGCTACCTCATTCCTGTACCGTTTCTTCGTCGTTGTCGTCGTGTCGTTGTGTTATTTGCCGGGCTTCGTCCCGAAATGGCGCTATGCACAAAATGGATGCTCAAACCATATGGCGCAAGCGTTAAATTCGCTGTACAGTGAGTTTAGCGGGAAATTTGAATCGATTTAAGGTCTAAAGTTACAATTCTCGACCTGTCAGCTGTGCTTGGTAAGTAAATTGGAATTTTAGTGAAAAGTCAAATATATTTGTAAGTTTCAAGATGTTTTGAATATTTGGAGGCTAAGACGTGATAAAGTGAATAAATAAAAAAATATATTGTAAATAATTATTATGAAAAAACTGTATGTAGTGGGAAGAAGCAGTTCTTTCTTTTGTAAATGTACTATTCTTTTGTTCTAATTTTAATGACTAATCTCAGACTAAACACATTTTTCTAAGTAATCAGCTGTGATTGATAAGTAAATTGCAATTTTAGTGAAAATTCAAATATATTTGTAAGTTCCAAGATGTTTTTAATATTTGGAGGCTAATACGTGATAAAGTGAGCAATAAAAAAATATATTGTAAATAATTATTATGAAAAAACTGTATGTAGGTAGTGTGAAGAAAGAAGTTTTTTCCTTTGTAAATGTATTATTCTTTTGTTCTAATTAATGACTAATCTCAGACTAAACACACTTTTCTAAATAAGTGATTTTTCATAAATTTTTTCATAAGCAAATAAATAAATAATTGTTTTTAATAAAATTAAAAAGTAAAACAGTCATTTCATTAGAACTTAATTCTGTATTATATCAGCTACACATACTCTGTGTTTCACAAGTATACTCATTGCTTAATTTTTGCGACACAATTTTCAAAGAAGTCATTACAGCTGATTAGTTAAGTATAATTTCTTCTCAAGATTGCAACTTTTTTAAATTATTCCCTTATCATTTTTTTGTTGGTTCATAATAAGTAACTCGATCTTTATTTCGAGAAGCCCATCGACGACGTTTCTAAAATCACAGTACAGTTTGAGTAGAAGAAGAAAAGTAATTCTTGGTGTGAGTTTTACCTTGTTCGTCCTCTCCATTTTGTTCTTCTTTTTCTCTTTTTCGTTTGCTTTCGTTTTTCAATACGTCATGGGAGCAAAGCCCACGAAACGACAGGCAACTCTTTCCAAATAATATCGCGTAGCCGAAGCAACACAAGTGTTACTTTCAATATTCCAAGGGCTTCCTCGATACACCGTGTGTATCTCCGTTTGAATTCGTCGCTGTTTGACTTTCGTTTTTTTTTCTGCATCGACGAATAGCTATAATAAGTTATTCGGTCTAAGGTATTTTTTATTATAACGTGGATAAGTGTATTTATGATGGACGTTCTTTTCTTTAGTCCTTATTTCTCTTCTCTCTTTTAAAGCTCGAATATTATTTTAAGAAGCGAGACTGTCGAGCTTTCGCACTCAACGTCATTAAAAAATATCTTTTCTTGTCACTGGTGTCTTTTCTCGGAGTAAGTTACTTAAAGGGTGGCTAAATGATCCATTTTTGCAGTTTAACGCGTTTACTCCTGTGCTCTTTTACAGTTTAACAGTTTACTACGCGCTCTTTCGCCTCAGGCTTTTCCTTTCAAGTATTTACGATACCAAAAAGTGTCATCGTTGGAATTGGACTTTATAAAATGGCAAACTTTTTTTTTACATTAAGAAAGATATTATCTATTTATAAGAATTCATAAGGTTATTGAATATCGAATCAAATGATATAAAAGTTTGTCTAAGATTAGTATCAGAATAAGTGTGATTACTGAGTCATGAATATCTACGTGTTTAAAAATGGGATAATATATGATGAAAGATCGATTGATCCTATAAAAAGTGAGTTCTATTTCAAATTAACCTTATTGTGTACCTTTAATACCCAAACTTAATCTATATATCATCAATTTAATAGATTTTCCATTAAAGATTTTTATCAAAGTATCTACGAACCGACCAGTCGATATTTACTGTTAGGTTATATAGATCGAGACCGAAGGATAAGAAATATGAAAAACAAGGAAATCGTATTTCAGAAATAAAATAAAGAAGGAAAAAGAGAGACAAAGAATTCTCCGTTCTTTCAACGTTTTACTTCACTTCGGTCACTTCGATAAATGTTTCTTAACCGAGGGTTAGTCTTTTCTCTCTCTCTTTCTTCCAGAAGTAAGCTCCAAATATTTTAAAACTCTTACTTGGCAAACTTTATTCCATAGGGAATCTTCCTTCGGTGTAGATCGTACGGTAAGAGAACTATGGATCACGAGTCTTTTTTTCGAGATCTACGAGTTCCACGAAGACGTTCACCGCGATTGTCCCTTCCATTGTTTACGATTCGTGAAAGGTATCGTTAAATTTTTTCGAAGTAAGCGTAAAAATTCATGTTGGTGAATCATCTTTGCTATAAAAGTTTCAAGAGATGGAGAAAGTACGTTTGTTTATCTTCAATATCCCATTAATTTATAACAAAAGGATAACTTACGATATAATTTATTTAATTTTATTTTAAAACTCTTATAACGATTACAAGCACATATTTTAATTTTCGCAAATACCTTTCATACATTCCCAAAGAAGAAGATTAAAATTTGTTTCGTTAAAATAAATTCTCGAAAACATGAAAATTATTTTTAAATTAAAAGCTCCGTTATTTATGGTATACTAAAAGCAAGCAATTTTCTTTAAAAAAAAAGCTAGGTAAACAGGGAGAAAGAAAAAAAATACATGACGTAACGAAAGACATCGTTTTAGTTAAGTCAAAATTGGGGAAAATGATCAAGGACGTTCGAAAGAGGGCGAGGGCTTGACACTTATTAAGTATCTACCCCCCACGATCAAACAACGAACAGGAGAGGTCGCTTTTATACGAAAATGTCATTTTATGCCGTACACTCTCCCACCCTCTCATCTCGATATACCACCAAAGCTTTCTTTTCGTTATAGTCGCCGCTCTTATTCCCGGTTTAAGAATTAAATTAGCCGATGCCGACGCAGCTTGTCCCTGGTGAGTCGAGAAGAGGGAGAGAAGAAGATAGGGAGGAAAAAAGAAGAAAGAGTGAGTGGGTGAAAGGTGGCAAAGAAGAAGAAGAGGGAGAAGTGATCCCCCAATATCTACCAGAGTCACGAAGACGAAACACTCGAGAGTACACCAGAAGAGCCCACCGACCGACGACGACGACTCGAATATCCTTTTGCGCGAGAAAAAGAAAGAAAGAGAGAGAGAAAGTTAGAGGGGGGGGGTTGGACAAGTAGGCAAGCGAGCAGCCAGGTAAAGTACGAGGCAGGATATTGAAATTTCCCTTCGAGGAAGTATTTTTCTTGTTCAATTTCTCTCCACCGGGTCGAGCTTCGTTCTTCTCCCCCTTTTCTCTCTCTCTTTCCATTATACCAGATCTTTCCTCGATGGTAGGCAAAACCAAAGTTCCCCTACATTTCGCGAGTAAATGTCGTAAGAGCTCGTAGAAGACTTTGTAACGTTATGTTTAATCTTTTGTGTTTTCTGGCATACGTGTTACACTTTTATATTCTCATAGGTATATAATATACAGGGTGTCTGGTTCCAGGTGTCCAAGCGGAAAATGACATGTGCAAATCAATGATTTGAGTCGAAAAGTCTAACACAATTTTTCAAAATTCGGCACAATTAAGTAGTTATTAACAAACAAAGATAGGCCAATCACGGCAAGCAGTGACATGTAACGTTGTTTATCGTGGATTGTTCCTCCTACTGCTTCGTTTCTTGATTTGTTGGAAGCTCAAGTAAACCGCCTTTTTTCGCTAATCGCCGTAATTGGCTGATCTTTGTTAATTATTAACTCGTTAACTAAGTCGAATTTCGAAAAATGGTATCAGACTTTTCGACTCGAGTCATTGATGTGTACATGTAGTTCTCCGCTTGGACACCTGGAACCGGACACCCTGTATAAATCTGTGTTGGAGATAAGAGGAGAATGTAACATCGCATGGCACGTTGTTTAAGCTGATTTTGGATATTAATTATACGGAATACGCGAGACTGCTCATACGAGAGATTTATTTTCAGCCGAGTGAAAGAATAACTGGGAGGCAAATATGCAGGATTGCTGGGACTATATTAAAAGTTCTGTTCTTTTTATTCATTTGGCTTCTTTTTCTTTTACCTCGAAAGAAAATTATTTTCTGTGATCTGGGAGGACTTTTATAATTGTAACTTCATTTTTATAGTTAGAAATCTTGTCTTTTGCTTCTATTAAATCGAAGATATCTAATATCAGCAGTTCTTAGTTATTCCAAAGCTGATATTTCCACCTTTTTTTCTTTCTATCCATCTATCTCTCTCTTTTCCTCTTACCTGGAAGTAAATTATTTTCTGTGACCTGGGAGGACTTTTATAATTGTAACTTCACTCTTATAGCGATAAACTTTTTCTTTTGCTTCTATTAAATTGAAGACAAAGCAATTCTTAGCAATTTTAAAGCTGATATTCTGACCCTTTTTTGGCTGTAGACATAGTCTTTAAGCAGTTAGTCCAAAGTGAATTCTCTATCAACCTTATATTGAGTAATAACACAAGTGTCTCTACATTTTTGTTCATCAACATTTTTTTTTTCTGAATTTCAATTTTTTTTTTTATTAACTTTTAACTATTAACTATGTAAAGTAAAGTATAAACTATTTAAAATCTAACTTATTAACTATTTAAATACTATTATATTAATACTAAAATACTATAACTCTTAAATATGGCATTTAATTTTGGGTTAAGGTTGTCGAAAAAGTACAACTTTAATTACCTTAAAAGTAAAAGAAATTTATCAGAAGACATATACACATTTTTGGTAAAGATGGTTTAAGCTATAATACTATAATGCTATGGCCACTTTTCGTGATATATACAATCATGAGAATCACCCCAATACGTCACTCAATAAATCATCCCAATACGTTATCTTAAAGATGACAGTCGAGTACAAAGGGTTAAAATAGAAAAGTTCATTGACACAAGACCCTAATTATTATTTTTCTAGCATCGATATAAAAATACACACAAGCATGAATGTGTACACATTTGGACACGCTGTTACATATATCGACGTCTTTCACGCGACGAAGGCGATTACTTAAAGAGACCGACTGCTTTTATTGGCTCGTTTCTCGAACACTCGGACCCCTCATTCTCTTAATCCTCCTTATCTTCCCAAGTTGTGGTAGTAGGTCGACTACATCACGGATGGTTTTGGCTACAGTACCATTAGGTAAGAAAGAGAGCTTTCACAAAGTCGGAAACCATGCAGTTATACGTCGAAACTGTTCGTAGAAAAAGAGACTAAAGGGGGTGTTCAAAGTAAGAAAGAAAGAAAGAAAGAATTCTTCGCTGTTGGACGCTACCACCAAATCGTACTCCGTTCGTCATCCCTATGCCGTTAAAGCAGAAGAGGACCGATGAACGGGCCCGTGTTGTTTCTGCTCGAGCAATAAGAGGAGTCTCATTCTTTCCACAAATATACTAGAAAACTCTAATGAAGACGTGCTAAGAGTTTATCTTCGAAGGAAATCGTATATATATATACACACACACACATTTATACACAGCCGACGATTGGTTGGACCCCAAGGGATGACCATTTCGCGCGTTTTCTTTTCTATTTCTTTTCTCTCTTTCTTTGACGATGGTTTTTATGACTTTTGCGAGTCTTTTTCGAAATTTTGTAATTTTCGGCTATTTTCTTAGTCAAAAACCTTTTGTTAATTTTATCGTTTTTAATTAAAAGATCGTTTGTTCTTTAACCGTATAGAAATGTGGAGACGAATTATTAGAAACTTTTCTTTCTAACCGTAGTTATTCACGATGAAATTCCATAAACTTCTTAGAATTTACTTAGAAATCATTAACACGTATACCGAGAATCCTTTAGAGAATAAAAACGATCTGACGATATGAACGTCGATCGATCGTAAAAGCAATGAAAAAATTTCAACGGACAATTTTCGTTATCTCTTCGCCTTTTTATGGACTTTTCACGGGAATAAAAAGAGATCAACGCGTGGGAATAGATAGAGGGTAGGAGACGAGGGAGAGAGAGAGATGTAGTCAGTTAAAAGGAAGGCGAAAGAACGCGCTCGATTCCTCCTTCCACATTTCCTTCCCTCAGGGCAAATTTATCTCTTGTATATATAACGGAGTCACGCGAGACTGTTCGTTTTAAAAGTACTTGAAGAGCCGAATACGCGTGAGAGATAGCGCTCGCGATAAGTGTCCATCGATAGAACGGTCAACGGATATCGTCATCTTTTATATGGCGTCGTATTCGCGATGAAATCGTTCACCCAAGTCTCATCGATCCTCACTGGCTTATTCCTCGTTACTAGCGTGAAACAGATTCCTAGATATGAAAGAGAGTGGGATTCAGGAAAAAAAGTTTAGTAATAACAAAAAGCGGGACACGAGGAGAAAACAATAGAGAGGAAAGCCTCGGAGAATTTTGACGAATCAAAATTGATTTTCTCTTGCGTAGAATGAAATTTAATCCCTTTGATCCGACGATAATACTTTTTGGAACGTTTCAATTTATCAGATTTTTTGTTTCGCTAACCTTTTATTTTCGGGCAAACTTCGATGCACGGTAGTTTCATTCCGAGATGAAAGTCAGAATGTGAGAAGTGTTTTTTTGCGATAACTTGATTTTGCTTCACGGTATTTACGGTTCTTTTATTTTTTTCCCGGAAAATATTTTCGATGGTTAAGTGAAGAGGGAAGTACTAGAGTTACAGCGAACTAGGAAGCAAGGAGATATTCGGGGAAATAGATTCTTGGAGTCATTAGTATTTAAATACCAAGAATTTGTATACCTTGGAGCATTATATATCATGAAATTTTGTCATTAAAAATATCATAAAAAAAAACTTTCTTTTTTTACATATGTCATTTATTTACGAGTACCTGGTAATATGATCGAAAGAAACCTTTGAGTTCAATTCGATATTGGACAATGTTGCATTTTTTTTTTAAATATTTAACAGTAATAAAACTCCAATAAAATTTGATCTGTCAGAGAATAAATAAATACCGATACTCAGACATTTTCATTTTCCAATTCGGTTGAACCAAGACAACGATGGTAAAGGGATTGGCTGAACGTTGAATTCCTTGTAACGTTACGAAAGTAATATCTTTTTCATCGTCCTTCAGAAAATTCTCTCGGGCTTGAGAATTTCTCGGATAATAGATAATAATGAGGAGGGTGAGATTGCTTGCTTGCTTCATTCGAAAATAAGCCAGCGTAATGTGCCTCGAATTAATTAAGTTACCGAACATAAAATGTCTTTAATCGCAGCCGATTATGAATGATGCATTAAATACATACACTTCTAAGACCGATTTTTCTATACTTTTGTTTATAATATTAATAAAAAAAAACTTACACAAATGTGGCTCATATGATGCTAATAATGGAACAATTTTTGTTTCCTACTGTAAAACGAAAACACACCTTTAAAGAAATCTTGACTTCCTGTATTATCATTAATATTTACGAAACTTCAATATTATATAAATTCTATTGGTATTTAATCTGCTATAAAATAAGAAAATACAGAGTAAATCGAAAAATGTATTGAAAAAGGTCCGAGACTAGGACAGGGTCACAAACTGTTATCTATACCTTATTGACGATATGAAAAATTTCTAAAAAATAATTTAGTTGATTTGAATTTCATTTTTCAGTAGAACCAAAAAACTATTCCCTCATTACCACATAAGCCAAATTTCTACAAAGTTACAAATGTATTTTGAATTTTCGTCATACCGAACGTTCCTCCCAAAAAAATAAATTTCTCTCGTTTCGAAGTATACACATGAGTTTCCGATCGTTGCCATTGTCGTAGTTGACGTCTCGTTTCGCTGCAGGCTGTTTAGCAGCTCGCTCGCATTGAAATAATTCTGAGAGAAATTTGATTTGCTAATTCGACATCGGCTTTCAGCGTTCTCGCATAAGCCCTCCGTATCTGAAACTCCGTCTCCTGACCGAAGTCACAACCCTTCGACACTCGCCCTTATCCTCTGGTACCCTACCAACCCTCCTCCTCCTCATTCCACTACGAGCACCACTAATCACCCCTAGAAGCCACGCAAGCAACGCTGCTGGCATATCCAACGTCATGTTACGTCTTCGCGAAGGTCCTGGTGCAACGACAATGGCATTATAATTATAATTGCGCTACGGTAGTAACGTAAACAGCCAGCTTTGTACTTTCACGTTGTGTATACGTACACATACACTCGAAGAGTTCTTACTCTTATTAAATGAGGCGGTTGCGGTGCCGGCAGCAGCACCACCGTGTCATTATTGCAAGATGTAATATGCAAGTAATGCAGAAGCGTGTCGAGCGTCGATCCTTCCTTCTCCGAATACCTACCTGTAGAAAGAGGGAGAGAGGCAACTTGCAATCAGTATAAGCAGAAGTATATTAGAGGATGAATAATTTTCAAAAAAGGTCATGGCAGAGAAAAGTAAGAAAGAAAAGAGTTTCAAAGAGTTTCTCTCTCGATTTGTTCTATCTTTTTTATTTCTTTCATACACACTTTTACGATTCAAGTTCAATTTATATATTATCTTGAGCGTTGTTAGCTCGTCGTAAAAATGTTGGGTAGAATTTTGATAACTTTTATGTAATCGTTAAAAAATTAAAAAGTATAGGCTGTAGTGTCGGGAATATTTTTAGTAGCTGTTAAAAAGTAGTTTTAACTCTTTGGTATTTTTGTGGTATACGAATTAATCAATTTATTTAGAAAATTGTACAAAAGTTTGCTACAACGACAAATTAATTATATTATATATTTATATTAGAAATATATATTTTTATATTTAATTTTTTTATTTTCGATCATACTAGAAGGATAATCAACGAATGAACGAACACAAGCCGTCGTCGGAAGTCGTTCTTATCGGTCCATCGCTTGCGCACAGTAAATGTAAGTCTCATAAAGGAGAGAAGCGAGCCGTTTAAAAGCGGAATGTCTCCCGTGAGGGGCGTGAGAGAGCAACGCCGATAATAAATATGTAAAATACGGTTTACGGGCAATGTGCACGCGCACACGTTCGAGTGGTCCGTATATATTCAAGTGTGATACTTGGAAAAGTGCGTACGAATGGTTTTTGATCTCTTCATTTTTCTCTCGACAATTCAAAAAAAAATATTTCATATAACATATCAAGAATTATATAAATATGGTTTGTTTGCTTTCATAAAATTGACATAAATTATCTTTGTTATATCGTATTAAAATATTGTAGAGATCAATTTCGTAATTTTTCTATTTCATTTATTTATATGTATATGTTCCTAGGAAATATGACTTATAGAGGATAAAATGTATATTAAAATCATATATAAATATCCATTATTTTATTTTGTTTTTTCGTCTAACGACACTGAAACATTTTGTTATTTTAGTTAACGGATAGTTATAAAGCATTTATTAATCAAACATCGAAATATAGCGGTCAATTTATAATATTAATCAACTTTCATATAATTTATCTCACTAATAAAACACTTCGATTTAATCTCTTATTTTTCTTCGACTTATAAAAGTTTTCAAGTTAACGATATTCGACTGTATATATTTAATGTTAATAATTTCAGCGTTAATAAAATGATTCAAAACGTTTACACGAACATTCAGCAAATTTGTTAGATGTAGTATCGAAATACACGCACTCGTGATTACGCCCATTTAGCTTTAGTCGGTTCGACTTCAACCTCACATCTCTATCTCCCTCTCTCCTGGTCGTTCTTGCTTTCCCTTGGTACAGCATTTACGTTGACTCCGTATATTCCATAGGGTGATGCTGGATACCAAAGCTAATCGTCCCTTACTCCTACATCCCTTTGATGATTTAAACTGGCCCGCGCTTCGATAAGATCCATATATACCCTTCATATACACGCGTATTATACTTATGTACAGGTGTATGTACTTAATACGTATCTATACCTACGCGTTTACTTGAGATAGTTGAAGTTGGTTAATAATGTAAATTATTAAATATAAAATATATATTTAATACTATATGTACGTATTAAGGAAAAGGACAAAGAATAAATTTAAAGATTGGTAGGTATAACTAGAAAAATATATTTAAAATCTATTGGTGCAACTATTTGTAATTTTCTTTATAGCTAATTATTTATTGGCATGTTTTAGCTTTTCGTCTTTATAAATCACGTATCGTATAATATCATTAGTTTCTATTAGTACAAACTTATGAAGTGTATTATACAATGTTAATTTCATTGAGTATCAAATTAATTACCATTATTAAATAAATGATTTCGAACTTAAAAAATTTCTTTGCATAAAACGAAGCTCAGGAAAACTCGAAACGGTTCATATAAGATTCTCGGGGTATCTTACATTTCATTTTTCTTTCTTCTTTCGTCGAGAGAGAGCAGTTATTTAACGCCTCCTCGAGGAGAACTCGAAGAGCGAGAAAAGTGAAAAAGGAGTTCTAGAGGATGGTAAAACGGTCCTCTCATTACGCTGGCTGCCTGTTTATGCTTTCAACGGCATTGGCACGAGGACGGTAGAGCCGAAAACTACTCGGGTAAGGCAGTGATTTACCGTTCGTGAGAAACTTGTCTCGTATTTTCTACCCCTGGTTTTGCCTTCATCTCGTTCACTGTGATTCTCTCTCTGTCTGCTTCTTCCAAGTTATATTTGATTCGAAAGAAGTCAAGCTAAAATCTTACCTAAGATGATCGTTGACGTTTTAAGCAAATATTCTGATGATTTTACTAGTAGGAAATATAACCGTTGATAATACCTTTCAAACTTTAATTCATTATACTTAATACTTAATTTTATATAGCTTTGAAAAAACGTGTATTAGGATCAATGAGGATGAAATACTTTTACAATTATTGTAGTACATTTTTCTTAACGTAAATTATTACATATTTTATTATATTTTTTCTTATAGGTATTTTTTACAAAGTAGATATTAAAGTGTGTTAAATTTTAAATTGAGCAACCTGTATATTAAACGGTAAGGGACGTTTTAGAGCGATTATGTGATACCTTAAAACCCATTTCGAGACTGGTGTTGATAATTTTCATCGACAATTACATACGATAATCGAATAAATCACGTGCGCTCGCTATCTCGTAGACAATTAGCAGTCCGGTAACAAACACCTGCGTTGGGTTTAATAAACCTTGAACGCGTTCTCGTGTCTGTGAATGATTATACAAAATTCGTTTCCCATGTTGTTAAGATTTACATAATTATTTTAGTGGGTTTTCACGCATAGTTTCGTTAAAAATTTATAATAATTGCTTTCCTTACGCAAGGTTTTCGATTATCACATATAAAAGATTTTTTGTGAAGACAATTAAAAGGCCACTAAATTCCTGACCATTGACCAAATTTATTATGAATTAAAACTACTGTCATCATTTTTAACCCTTAGAAGACCATTCAAAAATAAATAGTAGACCAATTAGATCCTTCCAGTCTTCTAAGAGTTAAATAAGATATTTCATATAGAATAAAATAACTTACATTAATCAGTTAACAAAAGGAATCACTTGTTATATATAATGAATATAAATATTGTACAGTTCTCTCATATAAAAATTGTTGTATTACTTCAAAGGATCACTCAAACGTAGACATATATTATAATTCAGTTTAGGAAATAAGGATATGATTTTTGTATAAATCGTTTTACTTTGACAGTAAAACGATACACGTATACCAGCATGAGAAAGAGTGCAAGAAATAAGGATCATTTCTCTCTCTTTCTCACCTTTTTCTCTCTTTCTAGTGTCATCGAATTATTTCGCTACGCTAAAGAGAAATACCACCCTCGTATCATGGTTATTCTCAAGGAGGGTGTTACGGTACGCAAAGAGAGGAACTAATACTCGCTCTTTGAACGTCTCGATATACGTATGGAAACGTACGACAAAGAATGTATAATTTTACAAACAATTTTACCTAACAAGGTGACTATTAAAAAAAAATATATATAATTCTATCAAGATAATCATTCGTGTTAACAAGCAACATATTTACCATGTATCATCGAATATTGAGAGAGAAATACGAAGCGTAAAAGAGAAACATTTTTTTAAAAGTGGCTGTTTCATATTTTTCGATTAATAAAATTGCCAGTTACGAACGTTTAATAAATAACATTTATTTTAAATCCGAATTGAATTTTATTCGAGCGATTGAAAAATTTGTTTCGAAAGAGAAGGAGAAGCGTAGAAAGAGTATTTTGTTACGAGTCGATGATGTTGGAAGGGAGCGACCTACACGCACATTCTCACGCGCACGCACATATGAGGGTTGGTTTCATCGATCCTTGGAAGTAATACATTTGACCTAGCCGTGGTGGTACGAAATTAACTTTGTCACGCGACTATTTGTACGATATACGCTGGGTATACGAAGTCTCTACCGTCTTTACCTCGATACCACGGTGTTTTCTCACTCTTCTTTTTCTCTTATTCTCTTTTTTTCCTTGCTTATAAAGATCGAGGGCAAGGATGGATCCAAAAAAATGGTTGACGAACGGCTATCTTGTAAGACGTGACCGACCAGGCAAACTACGTGTATTCTCAAGCAATAACATCGTTAATGTGTGTTAATTTCCCAAGAATACTCGTCGCCAACCTGACCTAATGGAGATCTTCGAGATTCTTCTTCCAGTTGTTGCGTTTTCTTCGGTGTGAGACTTCTTCTTCGTGTCATGAAAAAGATAATCGTTACAGCTGATTTAGTTCGATGACAGAAATGTAAGATCAATCACTGTTTTGTGTCGATTCTACACAATTTTCAAACTATTCTTAACCCAATATAGACTTATTTATAATTAAGGAATAATAATAAAAATTGCTTTGCAATCTGTTTCTTAGATGCAGTATCTGTTTTGACATTTTTTTGAAGTCTTAGAAAAAATATATAAATAATATATCTTGTTACATGATTCCTGATATATTTTTTTAATCATCCAATTTTTTCTTCCTATCTAATTAACCTCTCCAGTGTAAAATACAACAACACAATCCTTCTTGTAATTATATTTTATTCATTTTCAATCGATAGCGATTAAATAACTGAAAATACAGTGAAAGAGATTACGAATATGAAAAAAAAATCATATTCATTTACGTGGCTAGTCATTATTGTAAATTAAAACTAAACTTTAGAGAGAAGTTTAACTTATCGATAGATTTGTTCAAAAAACAAGTTCGATTGCCTTAAAAATATGAAAGTGACAGAAAGAAGCAGAAACCTGTAAAAGATTTTAAAAGGCTGGCATGGTGCTATAAGTATCGACAATAATATTCACTTCGTCTACTTCGACAACATGGCGGGTATGCGTATCCGTGCTTTTTAGTGTCCATTACCCAGTGAACGCTTAAGTGCGACGTACGATCGATGTGCGGACGGTCATTCTTTTTCTCTTTCCGTTAACGTCTGTTGCGTGGTGGGGAAGAGCAAGACGGAAGAACAGAGAGAGAAAAAAAAGAGAGAGGGACATGTAAAACGTCTACATGGTCGTACGCGTTCATTTAATACGACTTTACTCCTGGTACATCCATAATCCATTAGTTTTATGATAGAAATGAAGAGGAGGGGGGAGAAAAAGAGAAAAGAAAAGGAAAACTGCTATAAGTAGTAAAAAAAAAAAAATTGTTTTAATCACTAGATCAAGACCGTCTGTTTATGTATAAGTGAAACAGTTGATAATCCTTTAACACTAGATTTACGGACTGAGCCAATTTGACTCATTAAAAATTTGATTACTATATATATATGAAACTTTGCAATTATTTAAAAAAAATCATACGTGGCTTTTTAGTTAAGTAATGAAATATATGTAAATGTTGATTCCTCTTCTTTTCTTTCCTCTTTATATTCTTCTTTTTTTACTCAAGTAAAAATAGGTATATAAACAACATCCGTAAATCTAGTGTTAAAAAATATGTTCTCGTAATCACGGATTAAAAAGTGGTTAATTTACTCGAAGTTAAATAAAATGTATCTTGTAATGTTTGAAAATCTACACAAATATTATTACATTCTATATCGTCACGTATAAAAATAAAATATTGAATTAATTAATTTATAAAATGAGAATATTAAACTACGTGAAATTCAGTGCGACTACAAGCAGCACGGTATGTAAACGATGTGGCACGGAATATTTCGATCATCGACGAAATAGCTTATAGCAAAGCGTGCGAAATTTTATGAAATATTTAGTGAATAAAAGAGGGTATTAAACGATGGTAAAATGGTCATAATAGTTTAGAAGCGTGACGTTTGAAAAAGGGATATTTAAAAAAAGGGAGAAACAGAGAAAGTTCGAAGCACTTTCCGGTTTCCGGTAAAGTGATCTTAAAGGACCTCCTCGCGGTCGATTGGATGAAAATAAAACGTGGACACTACTACCAATACACTTAGAGACCAACACGATTCAACTTGCTCACGTTTCCTGCTTGGTTTGCTCCCAAAGAAACGTGTATAGGGAAAGAGAGAGAGAGAGAGGAGGCAACGGAAACAATTCCAAGATAATAAGATAGGGTAGAGGCAGCTGGATCTAATGCAGTGCCTTAGGAAAGGAGTCGATTCGTCGAAGTAGAGAAAAAGTATCTACGAAAGATGGATGAATGGAGTCGAGAACTTTCCTAAAGTTGTTTATCCTTTTTTTTTCTGTATGTATATATAATAAAATACGTAGAAAACCTGTTATGTTAATTAAACTTTCTCTTAATTCGAAGATATTACAAAATCCATCTACTAAACTAAGTTATTCCTGACAATTTTTAACCCTTTGCACTCCGCTGTCCCCTCTGAGGCACCATATTTACAACATCATATCATTTCATTTCAAGTGATATATCATTACTTATATTGTAAAGAAAAAAAAATTGTTCGAGTTAGTAGGTGAATTGGAGTAAAATTTGTGAATTTAAAAAAAAATTGAGCGTCAAGGACATCGTATTATCCTCAAAATCGGTCTTGTCGAGTCAGACTCGACGCGGAGTGCAAAGGGGTAAAAATCGTTTTACTGTATAAATTTGATTGAAAGTAATGTAAAAAGTGTGACTGTCGTTTCGTTAAAAATAACATTAGATAACGTGGCTCGCGCGTAGCGTCCAAGCTTTCCACAAACGAATCGGTTCGGGATCGTGGTGAAGAAAAATAAGATCGAGAGCTTGGGAAGTGATAATAGAGAGAAAGAGTGTGTGTGTGAGAGAGAAGAAAGTGGTAGCAATCACGGAAAATGATTAACCGAGGGGGAGGAAAGGGTTGAGACGTTGGAGGACTCGCAGGAATTAAGGAAAAGCCACGTACGCTCGAGGAAAACACAAGACAAAGATAGAGAAGGAGAGGAAGGGATAGAGGGGGGTATGTACGTGCAGGTCGTTTATAGAGTGGTAGTGTTCGAACACGAAAAAGAACGAAGAGAGTGGAGAAATCGGTAGAACTTAAGGGATGAAGGTGGTACTGGGAAGAGTGAGAAAGAGTGAACGAGAGGGGAAAGTATAGGGTGGACAGAGTATATGTGTGTGTGTGTGTGTACAGAGAGAAAGAGAGAGTTGGGCAAATGTAGAGGCAGGCAGACGGACTGACGGACGGTAGATCCCCGACAAATGGATTAAGCGCAAATTGCTAAACTCTGTTTAATTTGGCCAAATGAATTTTGTTCCATCGTTTCTCTCTCTCTTTCTCTCTCCCCCTCTCATATCTACTCACTCTATATTTATCTCCCTCTATTTTGCTTTTCCCTTCGCGTCGTCTCTATCTCGTTCTGACCTCTGGAACACTCGGGTGGCAGTCTACCCACCACGAACTTTCGGATAAAATCTTGTTTACCGGATAGATGCTGGCCGAGTTTAGCACGAGGCTCCTCCCTACTTTTTTTTCTTTACTATTTCATAGTTTTACGCGTTGGTATCGAAGATGGTTTCATTTCGGACATACTTTTTACATTTTTCGAGCTCTGTAACAATTAGTGCGATTCCGAAAAGAGAGGTGCATTCGATAAGACGAAGATGTAACTTTGTTATTTTTTCGAAAAATTTTACCATTCTGTAAGGTAGATATAGGTGTTGGGAAAAGGTTTCGAAAAAAAAAAACTAAATTTATCTCACTTAATTATTTTTATTTCACGAGTAACATAAGAAAATTATTTTTATTTTGCGTTTACTTCAAATAAATTATTTTGAAATAATTTTCTATTTCGATTACTTCAATTCAATCAAATAACAAATAATTGTAATAGGAGGAGGAATCAAATAAAAAATAAAATAAGGATTATTAAACCAAAATAATTTAACTGCTCAAATAAACTAATACACGATTATTTCAAAAAACATGTAGCTAAATAAAATAATCTTCTTACAATTTAGGTATCTTTATCCAAAAAAAATTTTATTCTTTCCTTAATCACATATTGAATCCATTTAAATCGAGTGACACGTTCACCCTTTTACCACAAAATCTCGACAACCTAAAGATAGCCGTATCAAATGAATGCAGCACGTGACATGCTAAGAAATCGAGTAAAGTATCCCAAGTAGCAAAAAAAAAAGGATTAGATAAATCTTCGAAAGAGCAACGAATCGTATCTCTTTCTATACTTTTGAATTTCTTCTTTGTTTTCCTCGTGGGACAGGCAAGGCGTCAACGTATGATACTCGCGGCGTTGGCTAGCCATTAAACGCGCAAGTACGTGCCAATCGTGGCATTAGTTTCCTCTGAATGGACCAACGATATGTATGGCTCGCACGTAGCCGTGCAGTTGCACAGTGGATAACAGCCGTATAATGTATTCCGGCTACGTGATTGGCCGCTCACGGAGACGCGACGATACGACCTTGTGAATGCCTCTTTAATGAGAGCGCGCTTGCGAGCGGATTCCCTCAAAGACGCCCTCACGGGCAACCTGCCGAAGGATCGATTTTCGTTCGCCTCGCGACGTAGTCCACTCGACGAACAAGAAACCTTTCGAATATTCATGCATTGGGAATTAGTGGGAAACTAAGAAAAAAAGCATCTTCCTTCTGAGTGCCTCGATTTTTTTTCGGTGTTTGGTCTTCTTTTCCCATCTCCTCCCCTTTCGTTTTTTTTTTGTTATATGAAGAGAGCTCTACAATTAAATAACCATTAAAACGCAATCAGATGACGCACGTATTTTATTGGTCACGTTTGGCTGTTAATTAAATTGATGGTACAAAAATATCAAGTTGATCAAATATTTGTTTAACTGATGTATCGTTCATCGTTTTTGGTATACATTTGGGTATGAGAATATTGAAAATGTTTTTTAAATAACAGTCTTGATTTTTATTTTAATATGATAGTCGAGATATGTGATATTTAATGTAGTAGATGCAGATTTCTATCTGTTGATATTATTGAGGAATAGATTAAAGAATTTATGTTTTTGTATTATTATTCATTGAATTTGTTTGCAAGGTTTCTTGTTCACCAATTTGATCTGTTTCGTCAGAATTTTAGCGAAATGAAATTCATGAATACAATGTAAAGGGCTATGGTCGGGTTTCCAATGACGTCACGGTAGTTCCCTGTTCTTGATTGGAAAAATGAGAAAAAAATTGCCAATTCTACTTCCCTCTTTCTTTTCTTTATTATCTTCGATCAAAAGTAAAACAGTCTTGCATGCTATTACATGTTTTTCTTCATGTGTGATTGCCGTATAGGTCGTTAGGTTTTTATTGCTTTCCTTCGTCTAATAAACACCTAGAGCTAATGACAGGTTATGGTTTTCAAAGAAGTACAGTGAACGTAGAAAGTATTCGTCGTTGCATTCTTTAAAATTTAGTCGCTTTTTTTAAATAAACAATATGTCAAGAAAATTGCAAAAATATTTTAAAAACTTAATACACTGTATATGTTCACCTTAAACGGCTGAATAAAATTATTTCGTAATAGATTTTACAAAACACATAAATTAATAACTATGAGACTATGACAATTACTATTGCAAATTTTAAACAAATATTTTCTACACTTACTATACATGTTAAGGTCGAACAAGTTGGTCGACGCTAATGAATTTCATAAATCCTTATCTATCGAAATATATAACTTAGGTATTGTTTTATTACCTATGCCTATTATAGAAGAGAAAATGTCTCCAAAGAAAGAAAAGAAAGGAATATGAGCTGCTAAGACAGCTAATAGCCCGTCAAAAATTATTCGTAGATCATTCTTGTGTAGGTTCTCTAGAAAGTCTCCTAATTTACATAATACACCCAAACCAACGATTAGAACCAATTCTAATGCAACAGACGTTTCTCTATCGCTTTTGGGCATGATTAAACGAAGAATTGAAAAAAAGAGTGGGGGAAACAAGATACGCGGACGTTGTTCCCACGTGCTGTGGCGATACTTCAATAAAAACTTCAGATAGGGTGTTACGTCACCCAGGAAGAGACAATAAAAATTCATATAATGATTACACCAGTAACGTCAATAATAACAATAATAACTGACAATATAATGATAAAAAAATAGTGCTTATATGGCAGAGGAATAGGAAGTAACTTTAAGTATTATCACTCAAGTGGATAATTCTATCTATGATTTAAGATAAATACCGTTTGGACGGAATCGTTCTGACGTCTAGCAACAATTTTCTCTGCCTATCAAAGTCATGCACATTGTGAAACACACGTGGGAAGCAAAATTATACAGATTACGTAACTTCTTCTCACAGAAGACTACTTTGTATACAAATCTCCGAACATTGAGAAGATATCAGCGATGTTTTCAAACATTTGTCGATATATTCGTATCATGTGTCGCTCATAATAAAAAAAAAAAAATCATCGAGCGGTATGCGTTTCATATAGATTGTTCAAATGTGATAATTCGTGCACGTGCCAACAGCAATGGTTGATTAGCAAGAGAATTCATTAGTAACGTCGAAGTGGGGCCTCGGTAAACAACGTTGGGTATAGTCATCGTCGTCGTTTATTTGTATCTGTCGAGTCGAGGCACGCGCGTGCGAAGACTGTCACGCATGTTATGTTTGTAGATAATGTTCTTGCCCCTTTGCTTCTCTTTCCCTATCTCTCTTTCCCACTCTCTCTTTTTATGGGCGTGCAAAGGTTAAATTAGCAGCTCCGCTTCTTGAACATACTCGATGACGTGATAGATCATTCACGCAGCGTTAATTCCGAGAAATGTTTTGTGAAATTCACGGTCATGGAAGTAGCGAAAGCGAATTGTTTGTTTATTCTAATGTAACCGCGATAAAGTGCAGAGCTTTAACGTCACTCGGTTGCTGCGAGAAAAATATTTCGAAGAATTCATTTATCTTTTGATTTATGTCTTTCAGAGATACAATAATCTCGGAGATAATTAATCGAAAAAATATAGAATTATAATTAAGTTTCAAGAGCGTTGTTTTTATTCTTTAGGAATTAAGATACAGTTATGCTCAGACATTTTTTATTATAGAATCCAACATTTTGTATTTTTTTCAAGATAATAGAAGGATTAGTTTATTAGATTTAATTGTTTAAAAAACGAAAATTTCGAAATTACAAAAGATGACGTTTCGTAATTTTTTATTATTTTTTTAAACAACGAAAACACGATATCTAGTAATTAACCCTTTGTTTTTTAGCAAAATTTCATACTTGATAGGTTTTGTTATAAAAAAATTAGTCTGCTTTGAAGAGTAGCCAAATATTTCTGAGAGTAATTGCACAATAATATTGTTTTGTTAGGTTTATAATAGCAATAATATCTCAACGTATGTGAACATCTTTGTATCAGGCTTAGACGATACCATCTTTTAATTACCAGTCATCGCCATACACGGTGTCCCACGAAACTGGGTCGAGCTATAGCTTTGAAAGAATTGAAGGCCGAGAAAAATGTCATACGACAAAATTTAATGGTAAATGCTCCTTATTTCTGTGAAACTTTAATGCATTTTTGTGCATCGGTGCAGTTGCAAGGTACAATTGCACTTTTAAAAGAAAATAATTTGGAATAGACTAATCGATGCAGTTTTTCACCCTCTACAAAATATCTTAATAATGTTATATCTGAATGCGTCAAAGAGTAGAATAACATCAAATTTAACAATTTTCAGCCATAACATTATTAACCTGTTCTGTAGAGGATGAAAAACTGAATCGATTCCTGTATTCAAAATTATTTTCTTTTAAAAGTGCAACTGCACCTTGCAACTGCACCAAACTGCATAAAACTTTCACAGTAATATATAACGTTTAATACCATTTCTCTAATCACTTCAAAGATATATCTCAGCTCAGACACCCTGTATAATAAGGAACTCTCTATAGCCATGTCTAAAAATAACGATAGTAAATTTAGAACCTCTTGAATTTCTTCTTATCTGCCAATCAAATTGAGCTTAACGTTACACGATCTTATCTATTCACATTAACTTTGTAATATGTTCTACATACAAACACTGCAACGAGAAAATAACATTCTTCGTTAAAAGATACGAGGCATGTGAAAAATGTAAATTTCTAAAACGATTATACATCCTAACTCGAGATATCGACAATATTATGAATTTCTCTATTTTTAATATTTTTTTCTCTTCGATACATCGAATAATCATCTCTCATAGTTTCCGGGCGATAATTCGCTTCCCCTTCGAAAATTTGAAACACCGGAAAGCGAGTCACCCCGCATATTATTATCGAATATGCCCCGTCACGTTTTATTACTATTAATAATAATGAAATTCCGTGCGTCTATCTCCCGGTAATACATATATATCACTGACGTGCACCCGGATTAAGCGCAGAGTAAACAGTATAATCTTGTACAAAATACATTCGCTTCGACCCTGTTACGTATTAAACGCATTAAATGGAACGGTACCATTCGCGATTCTGTCTTTTATACGTACCCGTTCATAGTCTTCCCTCTACGTATTTCCGTTTAATTGCATTTTTTAACCATACTCGTAGGTGTACAATGCACGTGCAAACGTACATATATATATAAACAGAAATAGAGTTAAACGAGGTATGTTAAGAAACATAATTAATTTTCGATAAGCTCGCATACTTGAAACGATGTGTAACTGGCGCGAAATAGCTATCGCGTTAATTAAAGCTTAAGTAGGGCGTGTTAAAAACATTGATGGATAATTTTATTGAAATACACAGATAGGGTAGTCAATTTGACGATCTAAACTGGATAATACGTTTGATTTTTACAAGAACATTGGATTCTCTCTGTCGAAAATGTTTTAATGACCAACGAATTTGACGTAGAGCGATACATCAAGTGTAATTTTTCTTGAAACAAATTGATCGAAAGTGTTATATTTATCTACGTTGAAAAGTTTTAAAGGACAATTGAAATGACCGTGTTCGTCAACGAGTAGATATGTCATGTCCGTGACACGCGTAGACAATCATCGTGATAAAACGGTAAGATGTTAAAGCAGTGGGTCATTCAAAAGTTGAAGAAATAGAGAAAGGTTAAATTCGAGTTAAAAGGTTAATTAAGGTTTATCGATGTTAGAGAGTTTTTATAAAAAAAAGAAGAGAATTAATATCCTTTTTATCTAACACATTCTTTATCATATATACAAATAATAAGAAACTAGCTTTGGTCGTCCTTAAAAAGGATCAAGGAAGGTCTAAATTTAATGATTTCCTTTATATACAGCTTTATAATACTAGTTAGAGTTTTTAATATTTCTGTGCATAATACGCTCGATAATAATGAAATTATGCTACGTTGAATTTCACTATCACTTTGAAACTTATCCGGTCGGACACACGAGTTAGATAAATTTAGATAAGTCTATGTTTTAACTGCATGGCCATTACTAACGCCATTAGCATTACAAACATCGTTAGAAATATTATTCGATTTCCTGTTCTTCAAGGACGGATGTGGATCGCTTCTTTCTACGATGTCCATCCAAAATCCGTCCTCAGCCGTCATGTTGATAGCTTTTTTCGACAATCTCATTGGAATCGAGGTTTTGGCGCAAGGTTTGAAATTACATCTTGCCAATAAATGGAATATCAAAACTTTCATCTCCAATAGAGCAAACCTGTTACCGATACACATTCTTGGACCCATTCCAAAAGGCATGTAAACACCAGAACTATGAATTTCCTTGCTACGTTCGATGAACCTGTCAGGATCGAACTTGTACGGTTCATCGAAGTATTGGGGATCATGATGAAAACCATAAACCGGGAACCAAACATTCATGCCTTTCTTGACAACGAAAGGTTTGCCACCTGGTACGGCTGGTGGTAGTTCGAACTTCTCCACACAAAGTCTATCAAGAAAGACAGCGATCGGATACCTTCGTAGCGATTCGTTTATCACGGCATCAAGATATTCCATATTGCTGATAACGTCGTAACTTGGATCCCCGTTATGTTCCTCTAGGACATTGTCAATTTCCTGTTGTAGTCGCTCCTGGATATCTGGATTAACGCCAATTTCGTGACAGGTGAAGCACATGGCTGTAGAAACGCTGTCGAAGCCACCAAAGAAAAAGATGAAAGCTTGAGCTACCATCTCTATCAATTCGAATTCAACTCCGTGTTCAGCTTTCTTGTCTCTTGCGTCCATCATCAGCTGTATCATATCGCCTCTAACGATTTTTTGTTTATCTCTGGTCTCGATCGTAGTTTTAACGACGTCCATGAAAAAGTTAACTACACGATCAGATATTAATTTGATGTCGAGCAGTCTCATTAACTTGGGGCAGCTTCTCGTTAAGAAAAATTTGATAGTTTGTGCTCCACCAAAATTTGTTCCCTCTTTTCCAAGAACGTAAAAATCATTGTCTGGATCTTTCATAGAGTTTATGCTGATACCAAAAGCGCAGGTCGCGATCACGTCGTTGGTATATCTCGTGAAGGCATCCTTCATTTCTAACGTTTTACTTTCCTCAGGTAACTGTGATATGTAATCCGCGAAATCAGCTGCACAGCCGTTCATCAACTTGAACATTCCTTTTAGCTTGCTGGAAGTGAATGCTGGACTCAGCATCGTTCTTGTTTCCCTCCATCTGTCACCTCGTAATGAAAAAAGGTTCTTCCCGAAGAGAGGATCCTGTACTTCATCGACGAAATTTCGGTGATCCGGGAAACTGTCGAAATGCTTTACGGCGATCGACTTGACCAGATCAGGATCACGAATTATCAGTATTGGATTACCCATATCGAAGAATCCGATGTACTTGGCTGTTGGATGAAAATGGTAAGCATCGCCGGTTAGCTCGGCCATGGATCTTTGACGTAATAATGCTGGTGCCATGTTCCCTAATACAGGCCATGGGTCCATACAAGGTACTCCAGCTTTTTTGAAATAACTCAAGTCTTTAAATACGTAGTAATAAATCGCGAGAACCACGACCACGAAGGCCAGGATCATTGCCCAGGCCTCCATTTCGTGTTTAAGAGTTTACACGATATACTAGGAATACGATAACTACCGAGGAGAGATGCTTCACTGACGAGCGAACGCAACCGACTGACCTTCACTCTCGCGTTCGCCATTAATATAGTATATTATCCCGGCGGACGCCATTGACGCGCTTCCCCCGTTTTCTTACATCACGAGCACGCCTTCTAATCTTTTTTGTTGGATTCTACTCATCTATAATTATCTGTTTTGATTCTCTTTTCGATTATCGTTTGATCGAAGTTAAATCTTCACGAAGGTCCCAAAGATTTTGTCAATTTTTGAGAATTAGTTTACTTTCCTAGGAATGTTATTGTATGTTTAATGGGATCGATAATTCTGTAATATCGTGAAACCGGTTCGGCAATAGTTGCTTCAGGTGACGAAACTTGGCTTGAGTCGAACGGAGAGTCGAAGACCCCAAGGTGATGTAAAATTTCGTTGGTGTGAATCAAGGAAACTGGTTTCAATGTTTCACGAAACATCAATTTTTAGGCATGACCGCAGGGAGTTCCTTATGTTCTCGACAGAGCAAAAAGTTTAAGGCTTAGTACACACTTGTATTGAAAATCGACTGTCTATGAATCTAGATCATGTTTATAGACAGTTCTTATACATGTCTTTATTAAAAAATCCTCTTGGGTTTTTACGTTTCATAACAAAATCTAAAATTTATATGAAAAATCTGGTTGCATCCGAAAAGAACCCACTAACAATTTCGTTTCGATCCGATTTTCGGTATACAAATAGCAGGCATTTAACAAATTATAAAAGTCCTAATAATCTATCATGAGAAGAATAAAATTAAAATTTTGCAAAAGTATGTAAAATAGTGACAACTAATAATATGAATTTTGTCCAAATTTGGTATCAAAGCGATAAAAATGGTGAAAAAAAAGAATTGTATTCATTCTAACGCCTAAACGACTGAAATTTATTAAAAAAATTTCGTTACACCCAATGAAGATACACTGACAATTTCAGTTCGAGTGTTTAAAAATTCAAAAATTTCATAAAAAAGGGGGGAGACGAGTGCACCTAGTTGATCACCAACCCGTTTGCTCTAAAAGCTTCACTTTTTTGTTCGAGGGTCCAGCAACCCCCCCTTCTAGACTAGTTTATCATCAACTACGATCTGCAAATCTTTGTATTGTTTTTATAATAACAATCGGTAGCTTTATCGTGAGCAAACGAGTCATGTAAACAATTTATTTAGATTAAATCAGTCATAGAAGGAAAATGAATGAAGGAGCGAAACAAATAGCTTTCGTATGATTACGGAATTCAAACACGCCTCTTGAACTTCCAACGATGCGGCTACGGAGCAGCGTGTCATTAATATTCAAATTATGTATGCTGACAGCTCGCCCCTCGTTTATCCTATTTACACGATGAATTCACGAGAGCTTGCTGACGCAAAATCCACCTCAAACGCATCTTCCTTATTATCAAGCTTTACTTTTATATTTAGCTTGGATAAGAACCTTGGATTTGTAGATGATCGATGAGACTATGGTCGATATTCGGCATATGGGTGATAAGGTATTCTCGATGCTTTATCTAACGATTATTAGTTTACTTTCTCGCTGTCTACTTTTCATTCTTATCTTATCGCAATAGATACCGGCTTGTTTTTTATATAAAAATTATCTTTTTTCTTTAAAAGTGCGAATGTAATGTTCAGATAAACGCCGCGTGCAAAATCTCTCTTTTTCTTTCTATTTATGTACATACTTGTCTCTTTATGTCTCTTTATGTCTCTTTATTTATAACAGAAATTATATACATATTTGTCTCTTTATTCATAAAAAAAGACAGAGAGAAAACAAATAAAGTTTGGCAGTTGAAAAAATACAAAATCTCTTCCCTATCATAAAATAAATAAAAAGGTGGTGTATATGAAATCATTTACGATATCAATAATAGAATTTTTAATAGATGATCGATAATAGAATTTTCTTCTACAGGATATATACATATATATTGCTGTCCATTTATGTTGCGATAAGATAATGGATACACTTGTATTATTCTCTACAACGATATACAATTTGATTGTGATGCGATCTACGCAGTTGCATGTAATCCAAAGCCGTTATGAAACGTGATTATGCATAACAGGGTAGACTTTGCTTTGTGAACGCACAATCGAAATTCTGTGTATTGGTATTACGGTAACTTGACTTGTATAAGTGCATATAAAGAAGAGAGAAAGTAAAATTCGTATTATTATCTTTTATCGAAACGCATCTCGTATTTTTATTGGGATAGAGGCTTTAATGGTTATTGTAGAAAGTTATATACCACGTTATGCTTTAATAAGTCGACCTTGTTCAAATTTGTTAAAAAATAATGTTAAATTTTGTTTCGATTAAGAGCAGATAAATAAGTCAGTATAAGTAAAGACTGTATGTCCAGCGATCGAATAAGGACCAAGTGTCATCGTATTTTACTATTTTAATATTATATTTGTTTACCTTTATTATCACTTTTAATAATACATTTATTTTTATTCTATTTAATATCTCGAAAAAGAATTTTATCTCATCTCAAAAATATGCAAAGACAAAGTAAAACGTTTCATTTTAATAATGACAAACGTCGTTGCTGAAATTTCGTGTACGACATTAATTTTTTACTCGACTTTTATACGTAACGAGTTTTTCGGTTCCATGAACTCGGAAATCGCCCCCAAGTTCCTCGTTTGTCAATATCGCAAACCTGTTGCTTCCGAGAAACGATCTTCAAGGAATCTCGAGAGACGCTCGGTTATTAAAGCTCGGAGGATCTTTTTATTTTCGTGATGTGAAATTAAAAATTGAGTCCATATGGGCGTGGAAAGATAAGACTATTGGTAAAGAGAGTTTCACGCGATTGCACGAATGCCTGTAACTTTCGTCGAAATACGAAACATGGTGTAATACGTGTGTCAACGAGTCCACAGAACTGAAAATGAAATGAAAACAATAAAAAATATTTAAAAATTATCTTCCCTTTTCAAAAAAGAATATATTTATAAATTCATTAGTATCGAAGAGATATCGATAAGGCAAGCTTAACGACGAAGATAATACATATGTAATTAAAACGATTAGCAATCGTAATCTCTTTAAAATAAAAAACATGAAATTGATTGCGACATTTTTTAATACACAAATTTGTGATATAAAATCGGCACGTGGCACGAAAATCGATCGATTAGTTTAATCGTAAGCAAGAAATTATCGTAAAAGTGTTATTTTAAAACAAATTACTGAAATACTTAATAACACAGAAAATTGAAATTGTCTAGCATTAATTTTCTCTGAGCCCGCGTAACATTTCAATTCACATACCCACATATCTATATTTTCCTGATTTGATTTTAGCATCAAAATTGAATAGATTTCCATTCATAAAGTCTATAAATATGTACACCTTGGTATCTTCGAAATTCTGAACAATTTTATTAAGTATAATAAAATATTAAAATTAATAATGAGTTCGTATGAAAAGTTGTAACATTTTTGTCTAGCCACATAAAAAAATTCGCATCATAGAAGATTAATAATATATTTTAGATTAATAATATAATTATATAAATGAAAAAATAATTTCGTAACAATCGATAGAAAAGTTGTAGCGAATCTAGAAGCGAGATACGCTGCAACAAGTTAGAATAGAAGTTCTGAGTCTATGTTAGGGTAGGTAGAACGAAGAGAGGAGGGTGACGGTAGGGAATAGTATTGAATCGACTGGCGTGGCACCGCGGGTTATTTGGCTTTCTCTCTTAAGCACAGTGGTACATCGCCTCGAATCCAGGATATTGCAAACGATGGGATCAGCGTACGGAAACAAAGCCGGGCACTTAGCGGCAAATTAGCGATGGCCGGGGGCGCCACTGTCGCTCTTCATTACACCGACATTCACCTCTTACCATCCTCCGGCGAGCCTTAACTCGTTCCACCCCCCCCCCCCTCCAGCCCGACCCTTTACCGCGGCTACTATCCTGCGGACAATGCGCACCCACCTACTCACCCTCTCGAAATCCTTCGTCCGCTTCCTAGACACTCCTCCCCTTCCCCCCCCCCCTCTTCCCATTCCTTTTCCCTTTCCACTTCTTCCTCCCTTTTACTCCTTTTTACTTCCTTCCTCTACTATCCGTGCATCGACGAATCAAATAACCGACGTGGCTCTCGAAGAGAAAAAATTCCTCTCGCGGTCATTTCATTTTCTACTTCGGCGAATTCGAATTTACGATCGCTTGCGAAGAGAGAGAGAGATAGCAGCTTTCTTTATTTTTCTTTATTTTATCTCAACTTTTTGATTTCGATCGAGTTGATATGAAGATTTGGGGGATGTTATTGGGTTCGGACAGCAATTTTGTTTTTTTTTTTGTGAAAATAAACGAGAATCTTAAATTCAAGTAAACGTGGAACAATATGATGTTGTTTGGAGAGAAAAATGAAATTACTTTAGGAACAATCCAATATTTTCATGGAGTTTTATTTATTGTATATAAAAATAAAGTAAGCAGTTTTTCTTCTCGTATAAGACTATGAATTCTAGTCTGTCTTAAAATGACCAATTCTAACAGTCTTTTTCCTTCTCTTAGTCTCTTTTGATTCTTTTCTTTATTTTTATCTAATAAACTTTTACGAAATTCAGCTTAGTTAACGAGTTATTAACTAACAAAGATCGGCTAATTTACTAGGATGTATTGTAGAAAGAGAGAGAAACGAGAAAGAGAGAGAGAGAGAGAAAGGGAAAGTCATTGTGAGACTCCAACGTAAGGAAGTGTCGTAGAAAGAGAGAGAGGAAAGAAATGTAAACACGTTGATCAAACGTTACCTTACGATGGTTGTTATTAGTTATTGTGGATTGTACCTCCTAGGACATCGTTTCTAGTCTAGCTGCGAGCTTAAGCAAACCAATTTCCTTCGCAGATCGCCGTGATTAGCCGTTTTGTTAATTAATAATTCGTTAACTAAGCCGAATTTCGAAAAAGTTTATTAAACTTTTCGACTCAAGTCCACACTTGTGCATATATACGGACACCCTGTATATCTCTACGCTAAAAAAATTCTTTGAAAGAGGAATTTGCATACGAATAAAATTCGTCTACGAAGAAGAAACGATATGGGAGTAAGTAGGTATACGATCAAAAAAGTATAGTAAAATGTGATAAAAGATCTCAATAAAGTACATTGGAAATTAGTCAATACTCCGGGATTCAACTCGACTGTCGAAATTGCAATGTTACGGTGCTCACCACTGTGCTAGATATTTTTAATAAAACATGGTGGTATGTATTAATTATTAATTTTGTAATAATAACTACATTTCAAATAATATGTATCATATTTACTTTAAACTTATTAATTAGCCTTCAATAAAACGCGAATTTTATACCAATTTACTTTGGCTGGATATAACATAATTTTTATTATTTTATGGATATCATCGTAAATTATTTATAATATGTTTAAATAAGGCTCTATTTTTTTGCAATTTACTAGTGGTCATTTATGACCATCATCGGTTACCGAGAGAATCTTGCTAAAAAAAGTAAGTTGTGGTCACGATTGACCACCGTAGCAGTCAACCTATTAAAGTAAAGTGTCTTTTGTCATAAGCCAGCCACTGTGGGTAGCCTTTTCAGTGAAACAGCAACAGTATACGTGTATTTCTCATAGGTATCACATAAGTGCCATGTTTAGGGAAAGTGATTAAATATAAAGAAGAAAATGAAGAAGACTAACAACAATTTCAGTTTATTCTATAATAATCAAACGATTAGTCGAAACTTAATTTTCCTTTGTACACTTTCCATATCGTTTTATCTTTTATTTAATATCACAATTGTTTGATGTGTGAACTTTTTTTATAGAATTCAAATCCTCATATGATTATCACGTTATCGGGTATCTTACCGCAAGGTCACTTATCAGTTAACGTTGTCATATCCATTTCGTGATCACGATTCGTTCGTAAAGACTTCACGTGAAAAGCAGCTTAGTGCTTCCCAGATATTTCAATACCCGATGTAAATGTTTATTAACAAATACATAAAACCATTTTACGAAATTTTCATCATTTAAATATTCATATCATTTTAAACTATTCTCCTTCTATCTTTAAAATCATTAAGATAATTCTAGATAGTCTTATTCAAATAAATAATAGGAAGAAGAAAGCAAGCGAATAAAATCCATACGAGAATAGATAACATCACCGGTGTGGATTTCTCTTTACACCGTGTCCGTGTTTGTACGTAGAAATAAAAATAAAACGAAATATATGTAGTATAAAGAAGAAAAAAAGAGAAAACAAAAAACAGACGGAACAAATGCAAAAGCTGACGAAAAGAATGCGCGATATGCTTAAGCCGTATTATACTGCATTTCCCGGAGGAATATTTCTTTTTGACTCGACTAATGTCTACTGCTACATAGAAATGTTCTTCTAGAAGACAAAAAAAAAAAAAACAGCAATGCCATCCATCTCCCTTCACCCTCTATCTTTCTCTTACCATCCTTCTTATCGACTATTATACAGGATCTTTTAATGGAGAGACACTCTCTCTCTCTCTCGCACGCGCGTTCAATTATCGATGGATCAAACGGCTTAGAGGGGATACCGAACGCTTTATTGTCTCGAAACTGAATGATTCTACTTACGTTAGGTTCCGCGAGTAAAATAGAAGGACCATCCCTTCTTCCAAGCTACCCTTCCATCCAACATCTTTTTCTTCTTCCCATCTTACGATTCCGGCTAGATATTCAAAGACGTTCCAAAGCGTTTCAATAACTCTTCGATTCTCAAGAGATCGTCTCCGAAGAGTTGAATCTCCCCCCTACTTCTTCTCTATCTTTCTTACCGATATATTTGTCGTAGAATTTCTTCCGATCATATTCTATAAACAATATTCGAAGCTTTCTTCATATATCGTAAGATATCTTAGAGACGATCGTATCTTAAGTAAATATAACAGAATTTTTGAATATTTCTTATTTGTTTTAGATATTTCAATCCGTTCATCATTTTTTTAAACAATGTGACTGCCACAAAATTTTGTAATCATAATAAAATTTGCATTATTTCAAGTATATAATAATAAATTCTATATAATATGTTTAAATAAGATTATATTCTTATCACTAGACTGTGGATCTTTATGCAAATACATATTTGTCTTATTACGTATGTTTTTCAAATTTTACATATAAGACAAACCATTGAATATGTCACATGTATCCTTTGTATTTGACATATTTTTATTCAGTTATCAGCTCTACTTGCAATATTTGATGAATCATGAATTATAATTCATATGAATTTGCATAAAAATTCGCAGTCTACTTATCACTAGTGCCTTTATATCACTGGTAGTTACCCATGATTATCAATCTCACTGAAAAAATAAGTGGTGGTCATCGGTGACCAACGTGACAGTCAAAGCGTTAAAAGGATAATGATTCTCGCATGGAGAAGAAAATTCGTGAAAATCGTGAAAATAATTTTCCTAGTGCGAACTTTTCGAAAATGAGAGGGAAATTTTTGGCTTGAAAAGGAACGGAGAGTCTCGTTCGGGTGACTCGAACGAAGAAAGCTTTAAAGTTTTCCCAATTGAAGGCAATGAATTCGGGAGTAATCTCTTAAAGGCACGAGACTCGGTAGCCGCGTAATAACGACGAGGTCGGTGCGCTTCGTATAACGTCTGGTGGAAAAGGAAAGAGAGTGAGAGAGACGGAGTGAGGTTGAGGCGAAAACGTCGGCTAGGTTCTGGCGAGCATCTGCATAACAAAACGCACAATTAATAAAGTTCTATGGTGTGGGGCCGAGCGACAAAAGAGCATTTCGTCCTTCTAGATTTCTCCTGCGACTCGCGGACCTTCGTTCCCTCGCTTATACTCGGTTCTTTTGCTTCTCATACCCCCCTTCTTCCTCATCTTTTCTTTTTAGCCTTTCGACAGATTATGAGGCAAAAGCGAAAGGACCAGAGATATCAATGATAAATCAAGATTTATGTAATTTTTTTTTTTAACAAAAGTGAATAGTATAGTATCGAGAGTTTAGGCTAGAATATTTAGAGTTTTTTTTAGAGGGATTTATGAAAAAAAAATTTATCGTTCCTGTCTATCTTAAATACAATATATTTTTTAGCAACATTTCAATTGTGTTATTAAATGTGAATCAGCTTGGAGATTGCAACACGTATTATGCTGTTATATGTTCCGATAATTATAAAAGTTACCTAAGTTATATATTTTTGTGGTTCACATATGTTTCTAATTATATTTTTAAAAGCATCCTTTAAACAGCACCTAAATTTCAATAAAGAAAAAATAAAAATAAGTACAAAAATAAATAATAATATTCACTGTTAATTTAAAAAGTTTGAAAACAGTAAGAAACTGATAACTATAACCAAGTGATTCAAAAAGCAATTTATAACTTCCTCTTTGCCTATCATGTAAAACAGGAACGAGCAATCTTATTTTACAACATCAACTACAAATTAAAAAATTTAAAGTGTCAAACACAAACACAAATTATCTCTAATTTAACACATAAAAATATATATTTGAGAAAAGCTTGAACGGTCATTCCTAATACAGAGTAAGAAAAAAGCACACTGGGTTAAACGTGTTAAATAGCTGCAGCACAGAATACTAGATAAATTCATATTCTTTTTAAAATTCTTGTTTCAAACCACTTTCATAATCACGTACCTACACATATCATCTTCTACAACAGCAAAGAATTTCACACTAGTCCAAAGACGAGAAGAGAGAGAGTTGGAAGAGACGACACGCGTCCCGATAGTAGTTTCGTGGCGCGCAATCCAAAAGTTTTAGCTCGCGCAAAATGCGAGGCGCATTATTTATCAAACGGGGTAGGCAGTCCACCGAAGGTATAACGCGAAGAAGACACCCTTCTCCTCATCCCTCTACGCGCAACCTTCTCATCTCTTTACTCGCGTCCTTTTCCCTCCGTTCATCTCTTCCCTCTCTCTCCAGTCATCTCTCAGCACCTTTCCGACGGACTGTCTCGTCCTCCAGGGTAAACAGTTTTCAGAGCTCAGCAGGTAGAGTCTAGGCTGCTTAATATTTCAGACGAGCCGAAGCTAACTTCATGCATACTTATATCGTGGCGCGTGACTCGCGCTAGCTACGTCGCGAGATAACCTGCGGCTACGTTGTCGGCCGCCTCAATTTCGGATACCCGATGGCTCCTTACTCTTAACGATCTTTTCTTTAACAAATTTCTTTTCGATGCGAGCACAAATTTATACTAGGGGTGCTAGTAAACGTGAGATAAATCAAAGTGTACACATTTCGAAACTGTTTCTCAAGTTTTATGGAGTTTTAGATACTAGTGGATAGCGTTGGTGGTATAGAAGGGGTTAATGAGAGATTATTCTGGTTTTTATATATATTCTAAAGAGCCAGACTATAGTTAGTATTAAATGTGCAAATTTCAATTCAATTTAATTAATATGGTTACATGTTCTACAGGAGTCGTAATTTTATTATCGACCTCATTTTAGCCCGACATAATTTAAATAAAAATAGCAAAATATCTAGATATAAAAAGAATAAAATAAAATATTAGTTATTTGATCAATTTAATAAGATTGGATGTAAATGTTCTGAAATAATAAAAAAAGGAATTTAATTTTCAATGGGTGTCATCACATTTGCCCGTATTATAACAAAAGGTGTTGGATCGAAAATTGTATTCGTTTTAGAAGCGTTAGAAGTTTTCTTTCTATAGCCAAATACAATCGTCTGCTAAATGACACTGTATCACCTAGCGAGAAGTGGTCTCTCATACTTTGTTTAGTCTAGCTCGCTCTTAGGAACCGTTAGTTCCTAATCTCTATCGATCGGTTTATTTTCGTTTCTTTCATCAGTCTTAGGTCAACGATCGAGTAAAGACGTGTCTCCTCTTATAAAAGAATATTTTCTATATTAAGAAATATAGTTACTATCAAATCTAATTATTTAGTAACATAAAAATAATAATCTTATAAATAGTTAAACATAAAAGATAAATCGATTGTTTGCTAAAGACAATTCATCCAACACCATGCTATCTACATTAACTTCACAATATTAATATCGTTGGAAAGACGAATCGCAACGTATTTTCTATATTAAAAACAAAGTATTACTGAGTAATATAGTTACTAACAATTCTAATTATTTAGTAACATAAAAATAATAATCTTATAAATAGTTAAACATAAAAGATAAATCGATTGTTTGCTAAAGACAATTCATCCAACACCATGCTATCTACATTAACTTCACAATATTAATATCGTTGGAAAGACGAAAGTACCTATATATCGACGAACGTTGAACGACGAGGCCCCTTTTCTTTGGGTTTTCCTTCAAAAGGGTACACAAAAACATCGTCATCGGTCTTCCAGGCGTGTGATCGCCGTCAGATTAAACCACGTAATAAAAATACGTAGCATGGGCCAACCCTATCTTGGTTATGGGATTCCTCCGACAATATGGCAAGATGTTTGATGAGCCGATCGATCACTAGCTCATGTCGGCCTTCCAATAGAGGAACCAGAGAGAAGTGTGCTGGGAAAGTGAGAGAGAGAGGGTCGTGTACGTGGGTTCGCACGTGAGATCGCACGTGCGCGTGCACACTCTCACGTGCTCTTCCATGAGTTCCTGTCTCGCGAATCCTTGCAAGAGGGTGCTCTACCCTAGTTGATGAAACAATGCAGATGCGATAAATCGCTTGATATACTGATCGGCCAATTACGTTTGATACTTCAATGCTCGTAGAAAATATCAGAAAGTAGATAAGTATATCGATTATTTTTGCTATTTATTGGAATAGATCTGAACCTCTTTTTGTTCCGTAAAAAAAATTTTTGTATTCTTTTAATTGAAATGAGAATGTAAATGTATAAAATTGTTAAAAGTTTTTTTTCCTAACTTTGATTTTAAATTAAATGTGTGAAAGTGAATAAAAATAGTATATGAAAATTATTTTTGATATATCAATTCGTGTCAACAAAGTTTGTGTAAAAAGAGGTTTTGGTGTATTTTATGACATATAAGTTGTCATCGTAATAAATTTATTATTATTCTCCTCGATAGTGGGTTTATATCAGTGGTGGTCATCCATGAGTCTCACTTAGAAAATTGATGATTATGTGACGAATTATATAAAATTAAGATTACTTGAATTCTAATCTATTACTTATCTATTAGAGACAATTTACGAGGTTATGAAAAAATATCATAAATCTTTACTTAAATCTTTACTTTATAGTCTTACCTATCGATATAAATTTTTATTACGAAAAAAAAGCATTATCATCAATTCAATCAGTAAGAAAATGGACTCGCAACACGAGCAAGTAAATAAAAGTATAAATAAATTTATAGGCTTTAGAGGGCCATCGGTATTCATATCGAGAGTATCTGCGAATGCATAGCGGATTTTGTCGCGTCCGGAATAAAAGAATATATTATTAAAAAACGCCCTCTCGCTATCCTTTTTCCAAGGAAGAACGGATGGTAGGAAGAAGGATAAGCAATTCCCTGCTACGAAATTGAGCAATTTTTCTGTATTTTGTTTACACGGCTGCCGAGCGTGCATTATTCCATTGGATACGATGGCGCGCGCACGCGAGTTCTTGGATGCCATTTGCATTGTTAACGGCATGGGTAGATCGCGGTAGTATGTTTGTATGTGAATGTATGGGGGGGATTTTTTTCTTACTCTTCCATCTTATTTTTCTTTCGTTGAAGAAATACTCCTGACAAACACACCACCCTTTCTTTTTTCCCTTCATCTCGATCTCTTAATATTCTATCGTCCTATGCTATCAACCTCTTTATGATTGGAACATTTCGTACTTCTTCTCGCTACTAGATATCGTTAAATCTCTGTTGGAAGACGAGTTACTACTTTTTTCTTCTACTTTTTTTTGCTTTTCGGCATTGTGATAGAATGAATCAATGTGACGAATGGATTAAGAAATTAATTTATATTTTCCTTGTAACTTCGAATCTTAAGATTTAAAAAAAATTATAGTAAATTAATTCTATGTTTTTATAGAAATTCAATTCGTTTGATTCATATATAAAAAAATTATTCTGCTTTAAATTTTTAGTATTGACGTGGGCATCTCACAGACGGCAGGTGAACAAATTTGAATCTTCATTTGCTTTAGAGTGTATACATTTTGATTCCATATAAAAATGTTTTTTTAAATATTTTTTTAGTACATAATTAACAGTTGGAACATATTTTCAATAACTAATGTTATTATAATAACATAATAAATGATCTGCCTAAACCACGTCAGTACTCAAAAGTTGTCCCAATTGTTTTGTGACTGATTGTACATATTTGTAATAAAAAAAGAATAAGTTAGAAAATTGGGATCAACTTCGACACGATCGAAAAGGTTAAACGCGTTATCGAATATCGTAGTAAAATTGTTGAACATCGTCGGTCGATGTACCATCGTAATGGCGGCGGGCTCGATTAATATCGTGACACTTTTGCCTGAGGAAAATTCATCGGCTTGTTACTCTCGGTTATCTCCCTGCGTGATCGAATATCGCTTTAATGCGCGACGTGGTCTCGTAGATTCCCCGCGATGGTAATTAAAGCGTAACGTTCTAGAATCATAATTGGCGATGTGCCCGATCTCGTCGCGGTGAGTCACCGTTCTCGAATATCGCTTGTTTATCTTTCAAACTTGCTTGCGCGCACGACGCACGATGGAGACACGGTTAACGCAAGCCGCCATCGCAACCGCTGCGTGCACGCTGTTTCCCAAAGTTTGGCGGTTCTGGAATAATACTGTTAAATTTTCTTTCACGTTGGATATGGAAATTGAATGGGTCGAATAAAATGTCTGCTTCCTTTCCTTGCCAAACCACAATTATATTCACGAATTTCTTCACGTGTAGAGTATGATTAATTTGTGTGAAAGACAAGGTTTTCAATAAAATAATATATCTATTTACGATTGAAGACTGGAAATAAAAAGGCTGTGAGTGTCAAAATGTAAGTTTCGAGGAAAATTGATATAAAAATTTGTAAGACGCAACTAGGGGATGCTGTAAGCTTAACTTAGCGATGGCTGGGACAAATTGATTGTTTGGTGGGAAACTTTCAGCCTTATTTCATTGCATTGGCGTGGGAATTTACATTTTTTTTTTAAATTGCAGTTACACGTTTTTTTTTATTTTCAATTTTCAATTATGCAAAGTATAGCTTACTCTCCTTTTACACAGTATTTTTTTAGACGATTTTTTTAAAACTAGTTATTCACAATTACTCGATTTTTAGTAGCACAAGTTTTACTGTTTTTATATTTTTTTCACCACTTCTTTGCATTTATTTTACACACTATGTTTATTTGATAATAATGAATACCATTATATACTGCCATAATTAAATTAAATGTTTTAGTGAAGGCATGCATTTATGTTTTAAATTCCTTTTTTTGTATATTTTACGTCCTTTAAAATAAGTTTTATATATTTCTACCAATTGGTATCCCCATAACTTGTTTTAGATATAAACTAGACATTTTAGACTCGATGTTTGTTCTCGAAAGGACTATTTCGTTTATCTGACGAATCATCTCTTTAATTTTTTAGCACTACAAGGAGAAGGCATCGATATACTTATGCATGATTCAGTATTTTAATGGTCTAAAAAATATATCTATCTACTATTTTTGGTGCGATAGAAAGAAAAAGTTAACGCCGAGGAAAAAAGACAGAGAGACGGTTACTTTACTTTGCCATCCGTATCACTGAAAAATGATCGCATTGTCAAAAGTGCTGGCGAGCACGGGCCAACACCTGCTCCTCATCTCATAATTCTCTTTTATATGCGAGAATCACTCCAGTTTGCAAGCAATACGGAGCTAAAAGTTTGAAGCTAGGCTTCTTTGAGGCTTCGTACCACGAAAATTCATTCAATTTCATCAGAAGTCTTTTGAAATCTTTCTTCGTTCGATGGAATTGTTATTCTAATTAATTAACTGATATATCAAAAGTTTTGATCTTGTTATAAAAAATTGTTTGATGCAAAAACAAGTAACAAAAGTTGTCCTGCTTCTCGTCACTCGCAAATACATCGTATCGGTGTATGTGTACCGAAAGAGATCAAAGAATTTAACGATAACGGACTGAATTATCACCCAGTAATACTGTTTTGATGACTTGCAGAAAATTGCTACGATGATATAAGTTCTTCGAGTGTTTGCTTATGCTCGTAAATATCGACACGTGTATCGAATTGGAATAAACAGTAGTATAAAAAAAGTCAATAACCGGTATTAAAACGAATCAAAGTGTTCAAAGAAAATGTGACCAATTACAAGATAAAATAATAAAAACGGATAGATATATTGGACCAAATAAGATTGTCAGGACTCATCCGTGCACATAGAAAATATAAATTAAAAATTACTCTAATAAAAAGCTTTACGATAATAAAAAATTAACCAAAAAGCGAGTGAAACATAGTGAGATTTAAAAAAGATACCTTAAGTAATCTGCATTACAATTTTTATATTCGTAAAAAAGCCATTTGTTGCATTAAACTCATTAGTATTTCATTTTTAAATTTTAATTTAAATAAACTTTTCATCTCTCTATACATCAAGAAAATAAATGGTGCAAATATCGTAATAGAATTCTTATTTATGTCGGAGCATCAAAATGTGTGAAAGATTTACGAGGAAAAATTTGATGTCGCTGTTATAACCATCTTTTTTTCTCTTTTTCTCATACCTCGAAACCACAGTTTAAAGAGATATAAATACGGGTAAATAATTTGATTTCGAGAGTGCGACATAAGGCTCGTAATACGTGATGCAGTAATATGCAAAATGAGAGAGAGAGAGAAAACGGCTCGTCGAGCGATCAAAGCTACAAAAGGTAGACTGTAATTCTCGAACGAACGCGCCGAACAACTTTATGCGAGTGGAGAATGTTATTTTACGCTTTGCAAACACTCGGCATCATGGACATTCGTCTCTGACGTACTAATATGTGTGTGTATGTGTGAGAGAGGTTTGGAGGGAGTGGCAGGGAGAGTTTGGGAGGCAACAGGTTGCACGGGTCGAGTACCGTTAGAAACTTGCCAAAGGTTTCTACTGCGTGATACGATCTCGCGGTATTCTGCGTTTTAGTACGTGAAATCATCGATAAGTTCGAAGCTCTCTAGCTCCTTCTTTTTACTCTTCTCTCTTTTAAAAAGGGAGAAAATTATCTGTGAGTTCGTTCAATCGAGACTTATTTTATATTTTTTTTTGTAATTTTAAATGTAGGTGTTCAAAGATCTCGAATCGTTTAAAAACCGAGTAGATTGAGTACTCGATATAGTATTTAACGTAATATGGTTCACTTGTGTATGATAGTTCAAGTGCAGACGATGTTTGTAAATACAACTATATTTTTGATAGATTATTCTATTATCTGTGCCACTGAACTCATTTGATATTATCGGTTGTTTATAGGAACGGAAAGTAAACTATTAGGTAATTTGAAAGAGAAAATGAGATAAATACTTAAAAACTGTGTCAACTGGTGTTTAATTTGTTAGTATAGCACTTAAATATAATATTTTGTGAAAATAATAAAAATTAGGAAAAACAAGTTTGACTCATACTAGTAAGAAATAATATTGCAGAAACTACGTAAAGAAGATTAGATTCAAAGAAAAATGACGTCGTCTGTTTGAAAATTGCAACAATGCGATAACGTGGTATAGTTTATCGTCATGGCAATACTTTTTTACCGATAGTTGACCGCTGAATGATATCGGAGTTGATAACTCATGTAATTATCACTTTCTATCAATGTTTTTCCAAACGAAAGATCAACAGTCAGAACGTATATTAGAATCATATTTTTTTTCAATCTATTATCTCATCTATTCGAGTTATTAATGACAAAGCAATTGCGTCGTGGCTCGATGAGATTCGTTAGAACGAATTGGCAACGATTACCAAGGGAGTTGGATTCAAAATGGCGTAGTAACGTCGCAGGATATGAAAAATAGTTTCGTTGGACGGCACGAAAGTAAAGTTGTCGGTGTGGAAAACTAAACTGGGCAAGCAAGGAAGAGGGCTTGGTCGTATGAGAGGAAGAGGAGTAGAAGATGAAGGAGGAGGCATAGGTAATCAGAGCCAGAAACTTTGCTCAATTTAACTTTGTTAATAAGCTATTTCATCGGCGCACTTCTTCGTCGGATAAAATTCTCGAAATGTATTCGGCTACCAAACAAACTAATAAAAGGAATTCCATTATTATGCAGAATGGTCGAACGATAAGAAGCGCACGCGCGCTTGGAGCTATTTTCTTCGATGAAAATTTGCAACTAACGATGTTCCCACTCTCTTCTTATTCATCTTTCACTAAATATGATAAGATTGTCGTATATATGTATATTCAATTAAGGATTGCCCATATTCGAGATAAAATAGTTCAATTTTGTGTCGATAATAATTTTTACTTAAATAATAGAGTAGACGTGATGATTCAATTATTGTTTTTTAGTTTATTTCAGAGATACTGTTATTTTTCACGATATCGAAAGTGTTTAGAATTTCCTTTTATAGAATTAGATTTTTCTTAAATTCGATATAACAATGATAAATGTGATACAAGGTGGACACTAATTTGTAGGAACTCGTTTAAAGATAGATACGTCCTGCGTATAGAATCTCTCGTTAAATTGAGCCAGTTACTCTCTCCCTCTCAACTTCTGTCTCTATTTCCCTAAGTGGATAACGTCTTGCTCGTCAAACATAACACGCAAAGTGAGCTACGGGCTCTACGCATAAGTACTCCCTCGTAATACCAGCAATTGATGACTAGTGCATTCTCGTTGTCAGTTATGTTAGGGCACCTATCCTAAATCCTGATAGAATCGATGAACATCACCGCAAATATACACGCATACGTCTACCTGCGATAACTCGTATCGAGAAGAAAGCACGCTTATTGATTAGGGACTATCGACGCGTTAGGTACAAGAGGGAAGAATCGATAAATTTCTCGATTAAAATCACGTTGAAATTACTATATTACGAGGACAAAATTTTAAGTCAATTTTAAGCTTTAATCTTATTGGTTCCAAAAAATATTTTGTTTAATAGATATAAAAAAAAAATTAAATTAAAAAAATTTACAGTATAAAATATTTTGAATTGGAATTTAAATGCAATAAATAAATATGTTGACGTTTTTTCTCTTTTTCATTAACGTATCACATCCTAAACCTTCAAATTAATAATTAACAAACGAGTTGGCTGAAGAAATACTTTTTTCTACATAAAAAAAAGAGTAGAAAAAATGGAATTTAAAAAATTTGCAGTTTTAAATATTTTTAATTTGAAATTTAATTTAAAGAATCACATCCCAAGCCTTCAAATTAATTAATAACAAGCGAGTTCGATGAAGAAATAATTTTCTCTACATAAAAAAAAAGCGTAGAACAAATGAAATTGTAAAAATTTGCAATTTTAAATATTTTTTAATTAAAATTTAATTTGAAGAATCACATTCTAAGCCTTCAAATTAATTAATAACAAGCGAATTCGATGAAGAAATAATTTTCTCCGATATAGTTTTATACCGCATGTACTTCGATGTTAGTTATTTTACAGGAAATTCGCTTCCAAGGTACCGATTCATTCAGAAAGAGAATCTTTAATTTCGGCGAAGTGCACGCGAGGTCTGCAGGTACCTACTTCAATTTACTCACACGTCTATAACCGTACTCAAAAGAACGTTCGGAACACAGTACCTAATGACAATGTGTCGCTCCAACCTATACGTGCCAAGCACCCTCGTATTCGTCACGTAGAAATAACAATATAAAAGAGACTGTAAAAAAGCTGAAAGTCAAGAACGATAAGTCTAAACAATGGTTTAACATTTTCTTGACAGTCCTATTAAAAAAAAAACTTTAAAGCTACTATCAATAACCTAAATTCCCCCGAAAAAAAGTTCTTTCGAATATTCACTTCCTTTCTTTCTCATATTCCCCAGACAAGAAAGTGCCGCGTATCGTCGTCGTAGAGCAGCTAATTTGTATAAATCGTGCGTAGGAAGAAGAAGAAGAAGAGGAAAGAAAAGAAGAAGAAAAAATGGAGAAGCATATTCCGCACTCGGCTAACTACCTACGGGCGAACGTTCACCAACGTTGCCGCAAAAGCCACACGCAAGTCGGCGAGAGGCAAGGAAGCCGAGATCTTTATGGCCTCAATAAAGCCAACCTCGCCGAGCTTCGAGTTACAAATGACTACTGGTACCTGAAAACTATTGCACCGACCGTTTATATACGATAGCGACTCGCGCAAGCACCTCACTCCCCTAGCTCTTCTTCCCTACCAACCCCCCCACTATTCGTCGCTTTTCCCTCCATCGCGTTTCGTTCCCCTCCCCCTATCTCGCTGGAACGTATCCACGGCTGGTTAGGCACATGAAATAGGACCGCTCGTAAATCCTCGTAACACCTGACCCACCCGTTTTCTTCTTTTCCTCCCGACAACCTACTTTCTTGTTTTTTTTTTTTTTTTACTTTTCTCCTTTCACGTGGATTATCGTGATAATAATTGTTATTAAATAGACACCGTTACGTGCGTCTCGACGGTATCAAGGTATCGAAAGACAGAATGTGTTTTTTTTTTTTCTTGTTTGAACAAATGTTATAGTTTCGAATTGCATTGGAAAAAAGGGTTTATTTTTAACCCTTAGAGGGCCAGGATTTTTTAAACTTTGGATATTTCTATTTTTTTATTAAATTTCTAAATTCTAAATTCTATTTTTCAATAAAATTATTTCTATTGAAAAGTGATCTAAGGTTAGAATCGAACAAAACGAATTTTTTTTCTTACTTTTTAGCCAGCTGTATGGCTAATCTTCGTTATTGTAAATTAAAACTAAACGTACATATTTGTGTTGGTATCCTGAAGAAGATAATCTCAATGAAAAAAAGTCCATTGATCGTCTTGGATTATATTCGAAACAATTGCTAGGTTAAACAATTACAGCTGAGCAATGATGAATCAGTCAGGACATGTAATTTTATATGTATAGATAAGAATTCTTGTCGATCTTACCAAAATTGGGGGATGAAATGAGTGACAAGGAAATGGAAATATAATTAAGACTGTACTAACTGGCAGAAGCACCCATGTTTGCAACAGAAATATATAAAGAATAAAAAGAGAGAAAAATACTTTGTGACTTCGTAACACGAGCGAGCTATTTTTCCGTGTCATACTATCCTCGCATCGCGTCGTGTCGGATGGCAGTAGCAACTGGGTTGTTCCTTGCGAAAAGGTAAGGGAAAGAAGGTTAGGTGGTAGTCCTGACGAAGGAATAAACGAAAGACGCGAAGATGAGGTGGTTGATGCAACACTGGATTAAGCCTCCAGCGGGCCCCAGACACAATATAAATCGGGGCCCATTTATATAATTTTTGTTTGGTTTTGGCAACTTAGGCCATCAATTAGAGGAGTGTTTGATATCAATTAATCAGATTTTTATATGATTTTATGAATGAAAATGAAATATTACAAATTCCATGCTTAGTGAGGCAACATAATTTTGACATTTTGATAATAAATATAATATAAATATTTATATATTAACCCTCTAATGATGGGGTTGGCAAGAAAACATATTAACCATCATACATCTCTAATTAAAATAAAGAAGTAAATAAAAGGAATACTTTTAACACTTGGCTAGATAAAGCTCTGATCGCATCCAACCTTAACCTTACCATTAGAGGTTTAAATATAATTAAAAAAATATAAAAATTTTTACAAGCCTAGGGCTCGATCGACTTCTAATCCTAGACATTTAACTTATTTATCTATTAGTTCATTCGGCCCTGATACCGAGACGAGAAAAATAAAAAAATAAAAAAAAGAACTCGAAGAATTCGAAGACGTTGTCGGTGTTGCGTTAAAAAAGACTCGATTGTATAAAAGTATCTATCGATTTGAAATATAACGCGAAAGGAAGAAGAGAGTAAAAAAAGAAGAAAGATTTCAGAGGGCAAAATCAGAAAAGAGGGTGCTGTTTCCGTATCGAAGAAAAAATGCGGAAAAGTAGAAAGGTAGGTATGGAGGGGTTGTAATAAAGCGAGTACCGAGCGAAGCACGCCCCGAAGCTAGCCAGCATCCTTTATAGTTACAACCGTCTTCGATTTCAAGAAGGGGCTCCCGACAGATCAAGCTGCTTACGCAATAATCCTACCATGGTACCGCGATAATAAGGATACCGGATGAACTGCTAGCGACGAATATAATGGCAGCGAACTTCGCTCCGGGCAAGCTCGTATTTCTTCCGAGCGAATAATCGTCACTTTTTCACCTTTGCCCTTTTTCTTCCGTCCCTTTTCTTCCATGGCCCTTCATTCTCGTCGATTGAGATCAAACTCTGCGAAATGGCGGGGTCGAGAGGTGGGATGATAAAAGAACCGCGGTTTAATATCGTTGCACGACCGAGTAGAAACATCTTTTTAACGGGACATACGCAAACATGGTTACTTATCCGAAGAAGTTCAATATTTATCGAACTTTTTCTGTCTCTGTAATAAGTCTCTGTAACTGTAATAATATCAGACCTGGATATTTCTGAAATGACATTATTTGAAATATTATTACAAATGATGTTATTTTATTTCAGAATTATTTTTCTGACTGAGATTACGTAACGTTATTTAAAATATTATTTCTAATAATGTGTTATTCTATTTTATAATTATTTGAAATAATTATGAAATTCTATTATTTGAAGTAATTGAGTCTGGTTTGGATTGACGTTCTTTGGTTTACCGTTTATTACTGTTTACTGCATCTTATTTTTTTGTCCAATTTAAAAATAACAATAATTTAGTATTTCAAATGAATCAATAAACATTTGTCTTTTCACATAAAAGTATTAAAAATAAAGGTGAAAAATCCTTTATTTCTTATCTTCATTCCAAATAAAACTTGCTCAATTCTGAACAATATGAATATACTTTATGTCTTTCTCTATATATTATACAGATCTTTCTCTTTTTCTGTCTCCCCTCACCTAAAGGATCGATTTTACGTAAAACGCGAGGAAAGTTGTACGCTCGCGCTCTCTATCGGAAAGCAAAATTAAGGACGCTTTCTGCAATATCGGAAGTTCGCTCGTTGGAGAAGCCGCGACGCGTTCGATACAAAGGGTCCGAACCTTTAGAGGGATGGGAAGGGGCGAGAGGAATAAGAGGAGCAGCATGGGACGTACGATATTGAATTTTCCGTCTATATCGCGGTCCAAAGTGCGGCGACGGGACATACATACGGTGGCCGGCAATTACTAAAGCAAAAAAAAAAAGGAATCGTGCTTTTATATCGTCACTCGGTAGAAAGAGACGGTGAGTGAGAGGAAAAGAGAGAGAAAGAGTGTTAGCAACGAACCGGGTACAGACGGAAAAGAACGGAAGGCTCGAAACGAGCTGGCTTCTCCAAGAGAGACACGACGATGGCCAATGGCCATTCTCCTCGCATTGACCGTACTACCTACTCGCTAATTACACGGTAATTGTGTTTTGTTAATTGATATTATGAACGTCGAACGGGTATTGCCCGACTCCTTGCCTGTATATACCACTTTTGTTCTTTTCTTTTGGAGCTTCCTTTTTCGTTCGACCTGACTACTCGTTTTTATGACAGATAAATTTGACAATTTTTGATCACGTATTGAAAATGTTTAGGCTTTATCTATCGGGTGGCTATTAATCTTTTGTTTTATCATATTAAGTGGGACTCGTGGTGCAGTTGTCACAAAAAAAATAATTTTTACAATCATGTTGTAGGTACATGGTTTAATTTGAACGAATTTATTTTTTTTGGATCTTCGTTTCTGTTTGGACAAGCTTGTGTAACTACATTCGTTTTTTTCACTCATTGTGATGTTAGAAGGCAAGGGATGAACAGGATTTTTTCGGTAATTTTTATCGATCGGGTTTTTCCTGGCACACATTCTTATCAAATAAGGATAATGTCTCGGAAAATTCAAATTTTGTTATAACCTACACTCGCCACGTTTTTTTTCCGTTCTTGAAATATTTCCTAAAAAAGAAAATTCTCAATTTTTTGACGGGGTGATTTCACCCCTTAAAACCGAATTATGGCATCAAAGAAAAATAGGGTTGTATTATGGATGCAATATTCTACTTGTGTGCAAAGTTTCATAATTTTTTGAAATTTCTGGGTTGCCTAACCTTCCTTGTGAGTAATTCGACTGACTACCGTCAGTTTCCCACATTGCCAGAACAAACCTATACGATAAATTAAAGGTGAACAATTTTAATAAACGAATATGTTTTCTACAAGAATTTGAATATTATAATAAAAAAAAATATAAGTGTAGCTTTTAAAAATTAACACATTGGCAAACAACGTCTCAATACTTTATCAGCTCATTAATTAATTTTATAGCATTAATTCTTATCCTTGATGCATTCTGTTAACAACTAGATTCCCTTTTTCCAACGATAACCGAATATATATAAATTTGTTGTCAATTATGAGTCAAGATTTGCGTTTCAAACGGCAACGTCTTGTCGTGTAGTTGATTAAATAAGAGAAGGGAAAGGAAGGTCGAAAAATCCGAAAAGAAGGTGCACCCTCTCTCTCTCTCTCTCTTCTTTTTCGGCTCCATGGAAGCCGTCCTTGAATAGCGCGAGCTACTCTTCGCGAGGGAAGATCTTCTCGAACCAGAACGAAATTCGAACTCAGGCTGAAGACTCTCGACGAAAGAGAACGAAAAAAAAAAAAAATGTATTGAATACCCTATGTATCGTTGTAGATGCAATCGGGCTATTAATTAAAGATATAAGCTTGCAAGAGAGAGAGAGGAGGGTAAGAAATGTGGTGAGGGAACCGACTCGTTCGAGGAGAAAGATTCTTTCATCGAACCTTAATACCCGTAGATTGGATGGGTCGAGGGCCTAGTTGAAAGAATAAGAAGGAAACAGAGATGCATAGATAAATAAATAGAGTGAGTGAGAAAGAGGGATGCTGGAATAACTCAGGATAGATTTTTCATTTCGCACATTTTTAATTATGGTCCAAGGTTAATCTTACGGGGATTCCACGCATAATACCGTATAGCATATCGTTCGTTATTACGAGAGAGGAAAAATTTCTTTTTTTCATCATGAGAAAATAGGAAGAGGGGATGAAGAGTGTTTGAGTCTAGCTTTGTTTTTTTTTTTGTTTGAATTATTCACCATAAATAAAAGTCTCCAGCGGCCACCCTATTTAGTTTTATATGTTTTTTCTTTGTTTGAAGTATCTTTTTCCTAATCCAAGACACTGTCTCTCTCTCTCTCTTACTCTCGATGAATATAGTTCCTTACTGGTAGAGAGATTAAACGAGTCTACGCGAAACACAGCTCGGTCGAGCGGAATCTGCTCAAAATTACTGTCGGGAAATTTCTTCCTCTCTCTTTCCTCTATTTCTATCTCTTGAGGATTTTCGCACGGTCAATGATTACCTAGCGTTTCTGCACGAGGTTAGATTATTAAAATCTCGTTCTGTAAATAAACACGAATAGGTGCGACAACCAGGGTGCAGGAATGTCTTTCACGAGGGATGAAAATAAATGCGATAAAAATTTTATTCGCTCACCCTTTCTGTCGTTGATGGAGAAAAACTGTATGGAGTATGCTCTGTATCTATCTGAAAAATATAAGAAAAACCATTATTTTTAACCTTCTTATAATCATTCATACAATGGAACAATTACACAGTATTTAAAAAATTTCCTTGCATGCAATGTAAAAAAGCATTTATTCTCTCGGCTGTTATTTTGTTACACACGATATAAATATTTTATCCAATTATATACAGGGTGTCCGGTTTCAGGTGTCCAAGCGGAGAACTACATGTACACATCAATGACTTGAGTCGAAAAGTCTGATACCATTTTTCGAAATTCGACTTAGTTAACGAGTTAATAATTAACAAAGATCAGCCAATTACGGCGATTAGCAAAAAAAGGCGGTTTACTTGAGCTTGCAACAAATCAACAAACGAAGCAGTAGGAGGAACAATCCACAATAAACAACGTTACACGTCACTGCTTATCGTGATTGGCCTATCTTTGTTTGTTAATAACTACTTAATTGTGCCGAATTTTGGAAAATTGTATTAGACTTTTCGACTCAAATCATTGATTTGCACATGTAATTTTCCGCTTGGACACCTGGAACCAGACACCCTGTATAAATATTGACAATGTCTTTCCAAAATATTCCATGATATAAATACAATAACTAAAACGAAAGAAAAAATGAGAAAGACGAATAGATTGGATGATACTTCAAGATCGAAGGCAGGCCGACCGGAGGAAACTAATTTCGGTTCCGTGGCGCATCGTCGAGTCTCGTTAATTAAGCCGTGCAGAGGTTACAATGACGTATCGGAGATATGCAGCGTTTGAACTTTGATGAGAACGATGTCTATATAGAGGTGGTTAATGCGGTGACACGCACGGGGACACCCCAAGAGGGAGTGGCCGACCGACGACGACGCTGCCTGGTCACTGCTCAGTCGATAATTACTTATCCCCGGCTTAATGTGCGAAGCTCATCAAACTGTGTGTGAAATATCGTTTTCGCGCGTATATACGTCACGATCCTACCATCCACCAGGACTGGGACGTTCTCGAGAAGGAACACGATAGCTCGAATATATGAAACATATTATACACTTGCATACATATTATATATATAACAATATATGAGAGTATGGGCTTCGTCGCACGGCTTATAGGGTGTAACCGATTAAGTCAAAATTCGACGGGTCGCCTGTTTGCACTACGAAATAACGTTGGCCTTCTCGATCGTACCAATTAATGGACGAGCATGCTCCATTGTCAGATAGGTTTCTCCCGGATGAATTCATCTTTAGTAAAGTATATATCTTTTAAAGATTTATTTTTTGTGTGTTGGGTAATATACAGGGTGTCTGATTCCAGGTGTTCCAGTGGAAAACTATATGTATACGGTAATAATTTGAGTCAAAAAGTTTAATAAACTTTTTCGAAATTCGATCTAGTTAACGAGTTATTAACTAACAAAGACGGCCCACTCCAACTCGATAATAGCCGAGAGACGAAACGGTAGGAGGAGCAATCCACAATAAACAACGTTACGTGTCGCTGGTCGTCTTTGTTGTTCGTGGAATATAATATCTGCTTCTGCTCTTCGTGATTGACCGATCTTTGTTAGTTAATAACTGGTTAACTAGACCGAATTTTGATCAAGTTTGTTAGGTTTATTCACTTAAGATGAACTTGTGCGTATTTTGTTTTGTGTTCAGACACCTGAAACTGGACACCCTGTATATGTATTGGGTTGGCATGAAAGTAATTTAGGTTTTTACAAATAGCGTTTCAATTGGTTTGAAGGACTTTTGACAATGTTATGATTTCTTTTATTTAATAATGTATATTTTTATATAATTTATATAACAAAAATTGACTTTTATTTCCCACACAAAAACGTAAAATATCTACATATAAAAAAACTAAATTACACAATGTGTACCTATATGTATCACAATCAGAAAAAAGAAGAAACTGGGTGTATCTTGATCATCTCTCGTCCATTAAATGATTTTTATCCAAATGATACTCAAGTAAAATATTCTATAGTTGTTTCTTCGTCTCTAAATGTCTACTTACTACCTACTTCTCTTTACTTCGGTCAACGATATCGAAAGTACGTAGTTTCGATAGGTGCGAAGAGAGAACAAGTATGTGCGTCCACGCCTCGATTAGGAATCAATGCTAGCCGGCTGAAACGCTCGGTACAGTGGCCGCATTCTATTGCACGTGGGACTCAGAATATTCCTACGTGTCCGGGAATAATGTTCTCCTTTGATTCAACCCGTTCCATTGTGAGCTAGTGCGAACGCGCGCGTCCACCAGGTCTCCCGTGTGTTTCGTGAATGCATCACTACCGTAGAAACGATCGATTTTCTCATCGGACGCTCGGCCCTTTCGCTGTATTAAAAGTACTTTACCCTACGTATTCAAAATGGTCAACGACGATGGATAATTATCTTTTTTTTTCGATGAAAATGCACGAATAAAATCACTATAGGAAATGAACCGTGTAATCATATTTATTTAAATTAAGCCTCGTAGTAACACTCGAGGGTTACTTGAATAATAAATCATTTTTATTGCGTTCTAATAACTTAATTCTTTTCCAACAATTATTATTATTATTATTGTTGGTTTAGTGTGGTTAAAAATAATAGATTAATATGGAATATTGATTAAAACAGGTAATTAAGCCTTGTAAGAAAGGACACAAAAAGGGTGAAAGTTAGAGATTGTTGATGGAAAACGAGAATTCTTGTTGGGTTTGCAAATTATGCAAAATAGCTCTATAGAAAGCAAGAGGGTATGTGTCTAGTGATATATATCCAATGATTTTGATAGAAAATGGTAAATGTAGTGTACAATATTGTGGTAAAATTGTTAAATATAACTTTGTAATCAAAGAAATATTATACTTAGTGTACGAATTCTTCTTTTGGAAGAGGACATAGTACTTTTAAATCCTGTTTTTTTCTTCGATAAACAATTTTTTGTTACACTTAACAGGAACAATTTTTTAACTTCCTCTACAAATCGAATCAGCAAACATGAGAAAAGAAGAAACGATAGGTCCCAACGGAATTCCATTGGGCAGGAACCGGTTTCGCCGATTTTATTGGTAATTTCGTTAAAATTGTAGAGAAAGAGGGAGGGAGTATATGTGGTCCCTCCCTCGTGGCATGCAATCAGCAAACTCTCGTTGGCATCCGAAGCTTCCTCTCAAATTACCAGCGAAGCCGGTTGAGTCCGGTAAAGTCAACCGGTGGCTGCCCTCAAGAGGAAGAGAAGGGAAGAGCCGGAGGAAGCGAGGAAGTGATAGATTGAGAAAGAGAAAGCTGATCCCGGTGGATATTCCAAAAACTTTGAAATCTCAAAACTTTGCTTTTTCGATGGGGATTGTTAATTTCTCACGAAAGGTTCAAAGAATCGCTAAGGTTATTATAAAAATCGATTAATCGATATTCCAAATATACCTGGATTAACTTCGTTTATAAAATAGAATCTGTCTCAATTTCTTTGAACACATTTATATCTTCCATATGTTTCACGTTGCATCCCACAAATTGCGTGATATTTGACCATCGTATTATTTCAACAGTTTCGTGTAGAATACACATTACGAGGGAGTAGTCGGATGAGTAGGATATTGTTTGCCAGGTCACCCAAAACTAGGTGACACGTACAGTTCTCAAGGGGCTGCGTCATTCGTATATGGGTGACGATCATATCGACTGATCACGAAAGATATTACATATTTTAAATAAACTTATTATTTATCCAAAACAATTTAATTTTGACTTACAACTTATTACAGTGACACGAAATAAATATTTGTCTAGCTAGTAAACGGGAAGATATTCAAAGTTACATCAAAAAGTTTGCCGATGTGGAACAAGGAGGAAAGAGCCACTATCTTTCTTTCTCGGTCTTACTCAATCGCGTACACATACCTTCTCTTTTGTAGTATGTGTTCGTCCTAGAAGCAGCCAAGCAGAGTCAAAGAAGAGTAAAGGGAACGAGCGAGTGAGATGCAACGCGAAGAAGACGATGGAAAAAGAGATAGATAGATAGAGAGAAAGCCAAAGCATTATGAAAGTATTTTCCTAACCGACTGGCAAAGCCTCGAAGACATTTATTCCTGCGAAAAATGAAGTAAAATAAATGTAATGTAAAAGGCAAACTGACTTGCACGAGATATTCTACGGACACTCTCTATCTCTCTTCCTTTCCTTATATTCTGCTTACGCACCATGAGTGAAAGAAAGATGGACGAAAGCAACGTTGAAGGGAGAAGGAGTGCTGGTAAAAGAGAGAAAGAATCAGAAAGGAAGAGTAGCAAAGAAAATGAAGAGATCGTGCTCGAAGGAGGATAAAAAACAGAGACAAACTCCTTTTTTCCCTGCTAGCCCTGCCAGCACACCGTCTTGTCCTTTCAGTCGGGAGAACGATCCCTCTTACCACCGTTCGTGTATCCAACAGCCGCCCGAGGGATGCTCGCGTCTTCCTTCGGCACTATCCTCCTTCTTTATGGTCGTTTCAATATACTCCTACCCTTGACGGCACCGACTCGACAAAGCACCACTTTTCAACTTGACATTTTAATTTTTTTTTTTTTTGACATAATCCTCTTACCACGAGGAGGGAGGAACGTGGTGGTATGTGTACACGAAAGGAAATCTTAGCATAGAGCAAGTGGCTACATCGAGAGCTATACGTTTTTTTTCCGGTATTCGTCTCTTTACCTTTCGTATTTATAAAGATTCAAAGAGATTATTTATTTTTTAAAAATCTAAAACTTTATATAGATGTGACTCATATGGTGCTAATTGCGGGATAATTTTTTCTTCATGCTGAAAAATATTTCTAAGGGTAAAAATCCGGCTTAAAGGAATCTTATATTAATTAGTATTTTGAATGGATCATATTGTGGTTATTAGAAATTTTCAAAAGAATTTTTTTGAGAAATTCAATTTTAAAAAAATACAACTATTAATTTGACTATTTTCTGTATGTTAAATAGTTTTTTAAATATTAACGATAATACAGAAGGTTAAGATTTCTTTAGGGCCGTGTTTTGGCAGTTAACACGTTGAATGATATGAGCTATTTATCATATTTTATTTTAAATGTGTATTAGCATTGCTTATCAACCTTTATGAGAATATAATCATCAGTCATAAAAATTGTGAGTTTTAATATAAGAGATGATAGTAAATTCTTATTCAAAATTTGCTCCACGATAGAAATTCAAAGAATGAAATATTCGTGGACATCGAAAGAACTATGTTCGATTTAGGAAGAACGGAATCCTCGGAACACTTTTTGTGGGGAGCCTTATTGTTAGATCAAAAAAAGAAGATCGAAATAAAGAAAGAGCTAGAAGAGAAGGCATGGAAAGGGTATAGTCGAAATGGAAAGGAAGATATTTACCGGCGACTCCTCTTACAACTTTGGTAAACTTCAATTCCTCTTTTCTACGTCTTACCTTCTCTGTATTTACAATTGGTTACCCGATGCCTAATCTGATAAAATAGAGAGAAAGAAATAATGGTAACGGACTTTCCTAAAGAATTTACAGCGTACGTCCTGCATAAAAAAAAAAAAGCGTTTCCCCTAGATACTATCTCTTTTTTAAAATCCTTCCCAACCAATATCCAATCGAATCACAAATTAAAAACATACGTATAAATGATTTAAAAAACCTAAACTATTAACTAAAAAAAAACTAAACTATTACTAAGCTGTAAATAGATAAATTCTATTGGAAGGTTCTCCCTTATAGGAGAAACACATTCCGATAGAGGGCAAAATCGAACATCGATATAGCGAGAATGGATTTCGATAAATATTAAAAAAGTTCATGCGTGCAAGAGACGTAGAAGAGAGAGAAAGAGAGATAGAAAAATAAAAAAGAGTACAGCTTCGGTGGAAGCGTACGTTTCGGCTTATCATTTAAACCGGTTTTAAAAAGTGGAATGAGAGCGAGGGTGTGAGCAAGCCAGCTGGTTGTGGTGGTGATATCGTTGGTGGGCGTATTGCGATGGTGGTAGAGAGTGGCTTTTAACGCTTGATTAATGCCGAGCGGCTGGGAAATATGAAAATAATTTGGAATAAAAATCCGTGCTGGAACGAAGCACGTTGAAGTCAGAAAATTGGGAATAATCTGGGGGGGGGGTCCTACCTACATCCCTACCTGTACCTTTACCCTCAACCCATTTCCACCGAGCAACCATCTCTCTCTCTCTCTATTCTCTAGCTCTCGGCAGAACGCGAACCGAACGATGGAATTCATGAATTTCCGCGAATAATTAGCGGCTCGCCCGACGTCGACTCTTCTCCTATTTGTTCCGTTGCGTAGCTGGTCTCTCTCTCTCTCTTTCATATACTCGTATTCGCGATTTATTTTCGAGCAAATACGCGCAATTAAGGCAATCTCGATATCAATCGGTGATTTTAACTGATCGATAATCAAACGGCGAAAAAGCTGTTTGTTTTCATATATACCAAACTGACTCCATCTCTTTCTCTCTGCCACTCTCGTACACATACTATGTATATGCATGTCGCTTCTATCCGTACCCTATCCCTCGATGCACACAAATATAATGCGAAAGCATCGAAAGCACGTTCGATAATTGGGCACTTTTCCATCCGTACGTTGTAATACTTTTTTTTCAAAAAGTCACTTAACGAACGATATCCGTCTCGCTTACAACGCTGATCCGATAAAAATCAGCTCTTTGATACCTAATTTCTCGTTCTTGTATTTAACCTCTTAGTGTCCAAGATTATAATTTGTTGTAACACTATGTTCCTCAGTTAGACTGAAATATAGGGGAGCAGCATAAGGTAATGTTATACTTTATTTAGAAGCAATACGTTCCAAACTTTTTGAGGCATTATTATTAATTTTTTGTTTTCTGACATGGTCAGAAACTGTTGTCACTTTGGCTAAAAATTACAAATTTATCATTAGGAATTTATTTTCTTTCGTCAAAGATACATCAGACTATTGGATATATGCTGGTAAGCTAATTAATCTATTTGTTCCATCGGAAGAACATAGGGTTCTAGGAGGTTGAAACAAAATTAATACCTTTCTTTACAATATCGAGTGAGACTCCTGATACGGATGTCATGCCAAACATACAAAGCTCGAGTCTACATTTTTTTCCACTGTTAATTATTTTCTATTTGGAAAAGTTTATAAATTGTATTGCTTGTGATTACATTGGTTTTTCTTCTGAATTTTTAATATTAATTTCTTTGAGTATCAAATTAAATTATAAGGCAAAAAGTTAAGAGCAATGTGTCTCCGATCGATAGGTGATCTCAAAATGATACTCTCTCGAGATGATCATCGAGAAAGTTTCTTAAACAGCAACGAACCGTGTAGCCATTCAAAAAGATTCCTCTTCTGGGATTTCGTGGCGTCCGAGCGAATAGACGCTACGAAAAGAAGGGTGGTGGGTGAGCGAGAAATCGCGCGTTCTCCACGAATTCCATTAATGTATTCAGGGCCGTTTGAATCGGCGATATCTGTAAACCTACTTGGAAATTTCAGGGCCTCCTTTCCTCCTTATAAATATTCAAATTACTGGCGCGCAACCCCTTCTCTCCTAAACGAAGCGGAGAGTCGGGGTTTCGTGCGCTTGAATTTTCGAGACTTAATTGAGGCGAAATTTAGATCTCTCTCTCTCTCATTTAAATGAGCATATCTCGCGAGAAGAGAACCGATCGAACGGCCATGAGATTCCAGTCGTCGATCTCGTTACGAAAGTAAAAAAAATAAAGTCAGACGATGTCTGACAAAGAGAGAACCAGACTTGTGGGTCAATTTTGGCACGGAGCTTCTTTAGCCGAATATATTGGTCACGTGATTTGCCAAAAGTTATAATATTCCACCGTTTTTTAAAAATTTGAGGTTAAAACTAAAAATTCTGGAATTTTTGGTTATAAATAACCTTCAAAGATTTTGTTCCTATCATTATTATATCATTATTAATTAATCATTAAAATAGTAGTTATATTGAAAATATAATTTTTTACAAAGACGAAATACTATTGCTAAAAAAGTATTGCCAAAAAGACTCGAATCCTAGAGCACAACCACACCGAATCTTTAACAAGCTGTTTAACTTATTTAAACAATATTTTTGAAAAGTAAAGAATACGTGTCACTTAATTCCGCATTCCCAACGTCTTTGCAAAATTTTAGCTCCATCAACAAACTTTGATTTTTGACCTCTAATTTTAAAAAAACGATTGCGTGTTGCGACTTTTGGCAAAACACGTGTCCAATAGATTCGGCTAAAGAAGCTCTGTGCAAAAATTGAGCAAAATCGGTGACATACAATTGTGGTTCTCCCCCTGTGAGACTAACCAAAAGATAAGCTTCCTTATCGATCTTTCATCGTTCGAACTTTGTAGGACATTGTTGCGAAGAATTCGAAGGAAGATTCTAGTTTAGGAGTCCCAAAAGACGAAGAAAGATCGATGAGCCTACAACATTTACACCTGTTCTCGATTTAGCGAACGAATCTATTGAATCCTTTCAAAGTCTCACAAACTCCTTAATCGTACCATTGTTGGCAGCTTCCCGTCGACAAGCCCTCTCTCTGTCCCGTACACAAGTGGTACAAAGAGGAAGAGCCTGGTTAATGCGCAAAGGGAGCCTAAAACGGAGCGAAGAACTGACGGAGGATAAATTAGAAGGTTGGAACTGAATCCGTTTGCGACGAACGTTGAAGATGAGAGAGAGAGCAGGTAAATGACGAAGCAGGATAGCGAGCTGAATAAACAGAGAGCAAAGTGTCGAATGCATTGTACCGTACTTCACCCTTCGTAGGAGTTCGACTCGAATCGTTTCCTGTCGACGGATAACTACTTCACGGACTGCCAAACATTGCGACCCCATCGACGACCCGATACGACCCAATACGAGATCCGGTATTGCGGCTTTCGCCGAGTAAGAAAGTATCTTTCTTCCTACCGTGTTTCCTGTATGACATCTTCGCACGCACGTACAGACGTATTGGAAAAGTATTTAGACAAATAGTCGTGCCTTGGGAAGTTAGAAGGTATTCATTGTAAGCTTTAGTCTCGACCTACTTGGTCACGGTTTTTTGAATTTTTTAAACTGTTTTTGTTAAAATAACTGAAATTTGTTATGCTATTTTGTGCTAATTTTTCTTTCTCCATGCTAACTATGTTTACAGGAGCAATTTTTTTACTCAAAGGGTGAATAAGTTGTAGTGGAATATTTTTTTCGTTGCATTTATTTTATATCACATGTTTTACTAGTAATACAATCTTGTATTCTATTTGTAATACAAATCTTCCTAAAGATCCAAAAAAGGCTTAAATTGGATAGTATTGGATGGCACTTTTGACAAACCGTGATATCTGTTAAAAAATTTAGTACAGATCAGTATCGAACATCTAGTATTAGATTTAACAATGGCTCGTTTATCATTTTATTACAACCATTACTTATTTTCAGAAATTTTTGTTGACCTTTAGCACAAAATGAATCATTTTATCTTTTCACCGATACAATATAATTCATTTTTCCAATCGTCAGACTCCTTCTCAGCATTCCAATTACCTAGACTTTGATTCTCAGTTCTCAAGAGTGTCCCATAAAGCCTGCTTTCCTGTTCTATCGAACGATCATACCACTACAATTCTTCCTCTAACGATCGTGAGGCACATCAAAAAGATAGCTACTCCGAGTCGTTAAAAGAATAGTAAAATTCTCTTTGTTTTAAACCCTTTTCAAACACGAAAGACTCGAACAAGCAAGAGATCTTAAATAAACAATTTCCTACCCTCTAACTCTCCCCATCATATATTCGTTAACAAACAATATACGACATCCGTATACACCTCAATTCCGACGAAATGTCACGTAGAGACACGCTAAATATAAAACTAAGCATCAAGTTTTAACCAAAAAAGAAAATTATTTACCCAGTCGACCAATCGATATTAACATAAAATCGTTATACGTACGTGACAGATAGATGGAGACAAAGAGCAAAATTGTAGACAGTACTACGTGAAAACGTATATGCGATACGACAAACGGTAAACGATTATCGTAGACGAGCAATATGGCGCGCATCGAATGGTCGGCAATGCGCGCAAATCTTCTTCGTCAGGCAAAAAGCACGACCTGCAAAGCCTTCAGATGCTTTTGTGTATTTGTGCTAAACAACTAACGCTTCGTTGGTGGCGAGAACGAGCCAAAGAGAGATAGAGAGAGGGTCGTTCGAAAAGGGGTGGAGAGATTGTATTGGTGGAGGGGAAAACAACGAAGCTTGGACGAGTCCGTATATAGTAGGGATGGAAGGGTAGAGTCCAGGTCACCTCATTGAATTCAGCTCATCATCAAAATAACGCGTTGCGGTATCGATGGGTCGAAAGACACGTCCCTTCTGCGCTAGTCGAAATTCGTTAACGGGATCACCAACTTCTGCAAATAGAAACTCGCGAGCGACAAAAACATCTACATATATATATCTCGAAACGCCGAAAGCATCTATGAAAAGTTTTACTCTCCTTTTTTTTTTTGTATTTTATTTTATCTCCACACTCGTATCGATAGCGTGATCGAAATTTTCCGGTCGGTAAACAACGGCCCTCGTGTTTGTTCGTCCGAACAGCAGTGGAACCACTTCCAGGCATCGTGATATTTGTAAATTTGATTTTTAATATCCGATGAAAAAATAGAAAGGAGTTTGGACGAGATCTGTGCTACGTTGATATTGTCTCATGTTCGATCAGGGGTGTGTCTTTTTTTTTTTTGGTCGATTGAGAAAACGATTGTTACAGGTACTATTATGTATCATTGGAATAAAAAAAAGAGAAAGATGGAAGAGGTGAAGCGATGGAAGAACTAAATGGAAGGAGAACAAGGTGTTGGCTGTCAAGCCTTGAGCAATTTTAAATGTAAATTAAAGTATTGGCCCTGTTGACTGCCGTCTGGTGGTCCTGGTGACGTCGGGGTCCAGCCTGCCTCCGAGTTACATTTGCATATTAAGTGGCCACGACCCAATAACACCCCCATACCATCCCCAACCGAGCGAAGCTTCATGGAGTTTCATCGCTGCTATCTCTCTCTCTGTTCTCGTTCTATATACCGGTAACAGACTATCTCTTCCGTACAAGAAGGAACGTCATTTTCGTGTTGATCAAGAGTGACGAAAACAAGTATAGAATGACGCTGGCTAGATTTTACTTTCGTCTCGAAATAAATCTACCATCGAGATTCTTACGTTGTCAATAAAATTTACGTTTCCATAAAACTTAATACGAACGTTTTAAAACCATGCTACGAAAAAAAAGGGGGAAACAAGGAAGCAAACTGGATGAGAGAGAGAGAGAAAAAAAAGAATGGAGAAGGAAGAAAAAGAGAACGAAGGAAAAAGGTTCGGAGGGTAAATCGGAATACGGCGCACCTCGGGCGGCACTCTCTTGATTAAAACGCGCGCTCTAAATTAATTTCCATCAAAAACAGAAAGTAACGCGTGGATGCTCGTTACCCCTTAGAAGCCTCGGCGATCTTGGACCGAGAGCCGCATTTCGCTGGATCTGACACCAAAGAAGAAGAAGGTGAACGCGTTCTTCGTGTAGGAGTATAAAGAAAAGTATAAAGCGAGAGAGAGAGAGAAAGGAGAGGAAGACAGAAGGTAGGAAAGAAAGCAGAGAGAGAGAGTCTTATGCCGCCCGGGGGCGATTTTCGTCGCTTACGCAAAATAAACTTCGAGGAATGGTCTCGTTGTCGACGAAAAGGAAAGAGAGAAAGAAGAGTAGTAGATAGAGGGGTGGTAAAGGGAGGAGTAGAGCCAGAAAAAGGGTCTCTCGCGGTACATTTGGGTTTTATTGAATATAACACGCTCACTGTCGAGACTCCGAGCGGTTTTCCAAGACTATCGCCTTTCGCGATTCGACCGTAGAAACGTGCCAGTCTATGAAGATCATCCCTCGAAGGGGTGGTACACCCTACCTTTGAATCTACTGACTACGGTTATTATGTCGTTGAGGCTTATAGCGGTTTTGCGGGCACTCCGATACTTTTCTTTCTTACATCGGTCGATGTTTCGTTCTTTTATCCTGATTATTTTTTCTGATTTTCTTTTTTTTTCTCGATTGTTCATGCCCGTGATCATGTAATGACATAATTACATCCAGCTTTTTTTTTTTATTATTTGAATTATCAAATAATTTTATTATTAAAAGAAAAATTCAAGTTTTTTTTTTTCTGTATTTTATATAAAATATTTATATATGAAAACTAAATTATGTATCTGTGTCGGAATCAGAGAAAAATAAGCAATTGGTGTGTCCTTTTTTACATGGTTTTTATTTGAAAAAAAAATTGGGTGTATTTATTTATATAGAATAGTAGGAAATTCTACGATAGCTATATTATTAATTTATATAAAATTTATTGATTTAATTCTAAAGATGATTTAGAATTCTCAAATAAATCAATCGATGAATGACAACTATTGCTCAAAGCAGGAATCCGAGAAATAATTGGGATGCAACTAAATAGGATCTTATTTATCTGAATATAAAATAATGTATTATTTCTTCTCAATATCCTCAAGATCTCTAAATCTTTTTCCTTCAATAACAATGATTGTTTGTCGAGAAAACGATTCTAACGAAATGCCAGTCATCATATTATTATTCATCCATTGTAATGCGCTTGACTATAATAATAAAAATCGTTGAACGATGCTGTAACTCTTCAAAAACAACGCACGGAATAAAAATGAGATACTCTTGTTGTTTTTTAAAACAATTCTCACAATATCGGCAAATAACTCTACATTTACGTTCTTTACAATTTCAAAGCCTTATATATCTCTCTCTTTTTCCGTCTCTCGTTAGAAGTAAAAAAAAACTCGACGTAGTTTCCGAGCTGTGAAATTTTTCGACGACTAAGACATCCGATGTCGGCCGTAAGCTTAAAAATGTTCGCGCCTTACTCGACAAACGAAAGGATCCGCGCGTGGTCCTTTACTAATGAAACCTTTTCGAAGGCTGGGACCGAACGACGAAAGCAAGAGAGAAAGAAAGAGGCAAACGTAGAGAAGGAAGGAAGGATAAGAATCGAGAGTCTCCGAGAGCTTGCTAGACCCGACTTTGATAACGAGACGAAAACGCAGTTTCTCGTTTTCGAACAGTGACTCTTTTCGTTTCTCTTTCTCTCAACCTATCTTTGTTTCTACCTTTCTATCCCTCTCCTCTCGAATCATTATCCTCTAAGGAAGCCAAAAGGGCGAGACAAAGAGAAAAATTCGGATAAAATTTCACTTCTTTACTATCCTTTATAAATTTTTAATATTATTCTCAATTATACAGGGTGTCTGCTTCCATGTAGTCAAGCGAAGGATTACATGTACACATCAATGACTTGAATCGAAATGTCTAATACCATTTTTCGAAATTCGTTTCAGTTAAATAGTTATTAACTAACAAAGATCGGCCAATCACAGCGTGCAGCGATATGTAACGTCGTTTATTATAGATTGCTCCTCCTAACGCTTCATCTCTTGCCCAGCTGTGAGCTCGAGTGAACTGCCTTCCTTTGCTAATCGCCGTAATTGACCGATCTTTGTTAATTAATAATTCGTTAACTAAGTCAAATTTCAAAAAATGGTATTATACATTTCGATTCAAGTCATTGATCTGTACATGTAGTCCTCCGCTTGACTACATGGAACCGGACACCCTATATACCATCTTACGAGTGGTATAAGAACGACTTTAGAAAAAGCTCCTAAAAATAGAGAAAGAAAAGATTCGATCTCATACCCTCCTAAACTTCCTGAAAGTCCTGCGAAAGGTCGAGAGACCGAGCCTGAATGAAATCGAATCGGATTGTTCGTCAAATGTAAGGGTAATAATGCAGAGAAGGAATAAAAGTTCCGGAGCACGTAATAAGTAAATAGTAGGGTGATTCGACAAAACGATCGGACGAAGTTTAAGACGACAAAGTATCTCCGTAGGAAGATTCTCTTTTTCTCGTACAGTTCCATCTTCGATCCTCTCCTTCGGGGTTGGTTTCCTCCGTTTCCTCGCGTCGTTGCTTTTCCCAGTGGCGCTCTTATTATTCATACGATCCTAAATGCTCCCACACGGCGAAATTTTCCAAGTTAAAAGTCTCTTTCTCTCTTTTTTTGTCTCAGATACACAGGCAAAAGTATACCATCTTTTTCTCTCTCACTATTTAACCCTTTCACTTTATCTATCTCTCTCTCTCTTTCCCGCTTCGTCGGCCTCGCGATGAGAGATCGAGCCCGCGTTAACTTCACGCGTTTCATCGGGACGAGAGAATAATCGCCGAGGCTCGCGATATTAATGGCAATTAGTTGATTAACTCGTCCGTTACCTTTCGTCTTCGTCGCACGCAATGTTATTACTCTTCTGCATACACATATATGCGGGCGTATTTCGCTCTACCCAAAATTCGATATCGCTCTGTGATATTCCGTCATGCAAAATTGTCTCTTTCTTATGAATAAACCCTGAGTTTTAATATACGATGTTGTTAATAAAATATCATGTACCTACATCAATTTAAATAAGTATCATGAAGTTTATCATTAAAAATTCAGAATCACTTTTATAGCTTTTTCACGAAAAAACAAATTATTTTTTATTATGAATAATGTTATTATCACGTTAGAAAAATTCTTATTAATGTTATTTTATATTTTTCTGAACGAATTCTGAACGTTTTGGACGAATCTGGCCGAAATTGTTCAAAAACGGGATTTGCGCCAACAACTCTCCTGGACACAATTTTTGACTGATTTTGCCAAACAAAGGCTTATTCGAAAGCTGAATCATTTCTGAGTTAGATGATCTTTTCCAAATTTTCAATAAATACTTATTTTTTGGCAAAAACGCACCTGAAAAAGATGTATGACGAAAAAAAAGTTTTTTGAAAATTTCAAAAAGATCATTTTCACAATAAATCTTTCAGCTTTCGAATAAGTCCTTGTTCGTCAAAATCGGTTAAAAACTGTGACCTGGAGAGTTATCGTAAAAACGTATTGGGTGGTGAACAGCCTTAAGTGAAATTTATTCGAAATAAAAATATAAGAATCTTTAGGTAAATAAAGTAAAGAATCTGTTTACTTTCTACATGAAAATGTAAAATTAATAATATTTTACTCACATATGATTACTTTGTTTACTTAAAAATGGGTTAAACGGAAATAACATCTTTCGACTTATCGATCAAAAAATATATAGGCTGTTTTAAACTATGGAAAAAAGATAGGAAAGCATAAACGATATCCGTGCTGATGAAGCTAGTGTGTGTAGTAAGTATACACATAGCTATACAATCCCTCTGTGTATCGATTCGCGCTTATCGAGTATCGCCTCGTTGACTCGTTTCCTTTCTGCGCGATCGCGATGATGACGGCCATTCTCGTTGTTCTGGCTTTCGGTAAACGCAACATCGATTCGAACCAGCAGTTTTTTTTTTCTTCATTTGTGCTATCTTACGTCGAACAGCCTACCTTTTTTCTACGAGCGAAATGAGAGAGAGATATAAATTTTTAAATATACCAGAAATTTCGTTGGTTTTGTCCACGTTTGTACAAAACGCGATCGTTTCGTTCTCGTGTAATTAACTAATTAAAAAATTGCTAAATACGAGTATCGTTCCATTTTTTTCTATTTTCTTCTGTCTCTTGAAACGAACGACGAACGAAGTGGATTATTAAACGGTTGTCGTGTTACAAGATTGATGATCGATCGAATTTGACGTATGTTTCGTGATAAATTAGCTGCCCTATTAATTTTTCTGTAAGATAAAATATTCAAAAGGTTTATTTTTAGAACTTTCTCTTTTATTGAAATCTATGATTCGGGATGAAACAAGAGACGAGGATCGTAAAGATGAACTACTTCCAAAGACTTTTTTAAAGAAATAATTGAGTTCATCGAAAGTATCGGTCACCACAAGTACAGATAGAGCTACAAACAGAAGTTATATTGGAAACTGGGAAAGGGAAAATCCAGGAATCTGACAAGTGTGAGAGAGAAAGTAAAAATGCTACAGAGGCGATCAAACACGACCAATCTTGAGGGGTGAAAGAAAAAAAAAAAAAAAATCAAAGAGAAGACGCAAGCCAATCCGGAAAAGAGAAAGTGCCTTTGGAAGTCGTGGGTGGGGGATATCAACGCGACATGGTCTTAAATAAATAAATCAAATTTCTTCTCTCAGAAATCGTAACTCGATACATTCGTATTGCTTCGTTCTTAATAACAACGTGTTCAATGATGTCCAGACCAAAAAAAATCAATACATAATTTTCAAACACAGTCACGACTTTCAAAAGAAGATTAATAAATTAATTGCTTTCACGGTCGTAAACAAGTCTTAACGATAGTTTATTATAAATAAAAAAAAAGATGAAGTAGTACGGCAGTATTCTTAATATGTTTGAAGAATCAAACTCAAACCGATGACTTGGGATAAAAAGTAATAAATCAAATGATAAAATAAAATTTTTCTCACGATCAAAAGAATTCGATGCGAAGTCTCTAATCGAGATACAATTTCAACGTGTCTTTTCACGAACGCGATCTTTTCTTAGAAAAGGTAGAAATAAAATTTCGCAGTTCTAGCAAACGAGTCTTGGATTTCCAATATCACGTCGTCGAACCCCTCGCTTTTCTTCATTAAGGAATTAATTAAGATCGCGTTGCATAAACGAGCAAAGAACCTTTCGGATATTGGAAAAAGAAGAAGAAGAGGAGTAGACGAGTTCGGTGCACGTTTTATCGCGATGAATGTTACACCAGACGCAAAAGCTATGCGCATTGTATTCAGATAGTGTTTCTTGAAACAAAAGGCGAGGAGACTGACGAAAGAAAGTATAAAAGAAAAAAGACTGAATCTTCTAGTTCCTCGAAGGATGGGAGGACTCGGTTTTACGGAAGAAATCGTAGGCAAACGTATGGCATAACAATATCGAGCTTTTCCGCTCTACGGATCAGGATGCGAGCTCAGAAGACCCACATATACCGGCTGCAAAAGTAGGATGACGCACGAGATACGTGTGCGTCCGTGTAGATGGAAAAATTACGCTCGAAAATGTTCCTGCAGTGTTTCTCAATACTCTATTCGTTCTTTCTTATCATTTTTGATGGTTCTAGGTGATCATTTCGGAACAACTTATAAGGAAAAAGATTGAAGAAAAGATTGAAGACTATATTTATCTGCCAAAGAAAAGGAATTCGAATGTATATAGGGTGGTCGATTTAACCCTTTCCATATAATTTTTTCCACTTTTTATGATTTATTCTGACAAATTGGGATCAATGAACATGAATTATACTTGTCAAAAATAAGTATAGAAGTGGTAGAAATTTCAACCAGTGTTCTATAAAGACACCATGTGATCTATTGACACCATGCATATTACGTAACAGGTATTTATTGTATTACAATAATCTAAAGAGATATTTAGGTGCCCTTATTCAAATGGATCACCCTGTATTTGTACAGTAAAAGGTTTACGTTCGATTTATTAATGATTACGGTTGTTGATCGGATAAAAGCGAAAATTTCTGAAAGATTCGATGTAAAAGCTTTTGACTTCGTAGGGTAGGTTGACAACCACTGATACGCAACGACCAAACGGTCAAACAATAAAGACCTTCATAGAAAGCCCAACAGCATTCCTATCCATTCACACATGCAGGAAGGTCGACCGGACAATACTCGAGTTCGCAAGGCCTGCAAGCTCGCCGGACTGGATATTAAAATACTTGAGCATATTCCCAAGAGCTGGCTCGCCGTCTCCAAAAAGCCCGAAAAGCCTCTTTGAAAGGAGACAGAGAGCTTTCTATGCGTCCCTCTGTCGTGCATCCTTCCTTCACAATGCCGATCAAGAAGTTCCATGAATTCTGATCTGAACATTGTCAGGATAGATGTCTTTTCTGGACTTAATCGATACGCCTATAGTACTTATCCATGACACTTGGGTACGTATTAACATCTGATTATGTTTCCTGTCTATTTGCTATATTAATATTCCATTTTTTATTTATTATTATTTTAGTAATACTAATTTGAAGGTTTTAATATATAGACACTTAGACAATTATAATAGACAATTATAGACACTTGTAAAGAGAGCAACAAAGTCCATATCATTCTTCTTTGATTTGTTTTAATCAAATTGTATGTGTTTCATAAGATAATAATTCGTGGAAAGGGCTTAGTATGGCTACCATTGATTTTTACATTTTGATTAGACAATGTAATTGAAAAGTGTTTATTATATTTGTGCTTGCAATCTGATCCGATCATCTTACTTTTTTATAAAAATTAGAATTGCAAAAAATCCGAATTTATCTTCAAGATCTGCATATTATTTGGAAAAAATAATATTGAGCTTAGAATTAACATATTAAACGAAGGTATACCTATTATATTTCGACCTAACGATATGATTGTTTTCGTATCTATCGACCGAACAGGATAACCACGTTGGACTTTATTTGCAAATTCGTTGCTACTATTAACATTTCATAAATATGATATTCTAACAATAAACCTAGCAAGCAGCATAAGAAAAGACAAATAACCATCATGGTTTAATTACTACCAGCTCGAACAACCAAGATTAAATTCTATTATTCTATAAATTCCTTTCTTTTTGTTAAAATAAACAATTTGTTTATTTTGTCTTAATTGCTTTCCACAAAAAGTCAAAGAACTGTTTCTTAGGAAAAATTCTACAACCTGAGTAGTTTCGTTAAATCTTTAAACTTCTCGAGTACTACGACGAAGCGATATCCATTTGACCTAGTTCACACGAAATTAACGTTAACAGTATTAAATTGAAATCATTTGCGTCATTTTACCTTGACCATTCGACTAGCTCAACTTGTCATCGATCTTGACGAAGGTTTATAAATCTAATTTTACGAAAAACTTGATCTAAAGTGTAGCATCTATATCTTTTCTACTTTTTCTATTTTTTTTTTTGTACACTCGCATATCGCACATAAAATATTTGCGTGTCTCAATATCATACAGTTTCTGGTTAAATAACGGTATCGTAAAAGCTCATTGCGATATTCAAATCCATTCGGGAATCGTCTCGATATTCGATCGCTGAACGAACGAGTCTGTTCGATCCTTGATAGGTACGCGTACAAACATTTGCCTTTGCATCTCTAATTCGATATAACCGTTTACGTACAAACATTCAAAATTCCCATACACGCATAAATGTTCAACCGCGATACCTCATCATCGTTCCTACTATAAAGCGATATCGAAGCGATAATAAATTTTCCAATAAGCTATAGGGTTTCCCAAAAATCGTGACGCAAACAGCACGAGAATATTTCCACTTAAAAAAAATTAATCATCCAGCTGCTGTATGTTGAACAAGTGACGTTACGATAACACGAGTTATGTATTAAATATAAAAAGATATAGAAGCAGGGTTATATAATTTTTCATGAAAACAATTCCACTCTACAATTCTGATCAGTTTTCTCAGCAGAAATTGCATTAATTGTTGTTAAGTTAATGTAGATTTTTTTAATAACATGCGACAATATATCATATATTTTGTGGTTTACCATAGAATTGTAATAATTAGTTAAAGATCATTGCGTTAATCGTTGGCTGAATTATTTCAATAGGCTTTAGAATTATCGTAAAAGTAACACTTTCACTTCACTATACAGTAGTCCCTCAGTAATCCGGATAAATGAAGGTTCATTTAAAAAAAAAAACGTATTTTAATAGTAAAATTTATGTTTATTGCACAAAATATAATACAACAATACAAAAAATTCCGACCGAAAATCTTGCATGTTCCTTTAGGTTCGCGACAGAAAAAAAAAAATCTCATTTCTACACCGTATTTGTATTATTCCTTCGAGGTCTCCTTTCTAAAAACGCCAGAATACTGGAGGGGCTGTACTTAAATGGCAAAATACAAAGATAATTTACCTAAAATTACAATAAAAAATCCAAATTGTTTAATAACCTCAACTATCATACAACGAAGACATTATTATGTTGAAAAAAGTATGTTCATTTATCCAGGACCAGCGTAGGTCGAACCAAAACAAAATATACGCGTACACACATACACGTAATCATATTTAAATTAATGAGCTCTCGTCCCTTAATCACGTGATTCGTGCCACGCGTTGTAACATAGCATGCCAGTATTTAAATTCCCGTAACGAGTATAAATAAAGCGCGACTATGAATTAATAATTCATTTTAACTACTTGTCCCACATGTTCACATTTGTTTTTTCCAATTTTAAACAAACATTAAACAATATTTCCACGTTATTTACTCTCTGGAATCATCTTTCGCGACAACGTGATCCATTCCGAAGTTAGAAGATAAGACGAAGGGAGACCTCGAAATTGTTCCCATCAACTGTATATAGTATTTATATAACCGAGTACCTATGTATTTCATACACACATACGCCTGGATACACGCATATGTACTTTTGATACGTTTTAATTTGTATTGGGAAACACACGGCACGGAGTGGCTGCCAGTTGGTATGGGTATAATCAGTACCGTGTGCCATTGCGTTGGCTGTACGCGGCCCTCTATCTACTTTCAACCCCCCCATCCCACGTGTCCCAGGGGTATCAATCTCTTCTTTTTCTCGATTTCCTCTCTCTCTCTCTCTCTCTCGATTTTCCTTGGAAGAAATTCAGAGACGACGTCAGCATGCCTTCGTGTACCTCTATATACTTTTATATGTGGTACATATACATTTACACGCACATATGCTCTTACCTCTATGAGATGTACATGCACGCAACGAATGAAATGCCAAAAAAAGGCACCATTACAGAGGGTGACGAGCGTATAACGGCGTTCCTCTGAATAATTGAAGTTCGATCCTCGCTTCTCGAGAATATTAATGGTGACCCAACCCCTGTGACTACTGCACCCAGCAGCTTCGTCCTCTCTCTTTCCCCAACCTCGATTCGTCTTGATGCGTACCAACATTCGAGATCACGCCGCGATATCTACCGTATATCTCGTTCTCGAGTTGTGTCAGCGGTATTCCTCTCTCGTGCGTGAGTATATGAGTTTACAGGAATATCGTAGTAACATTAAGTTTTGCCTTTCGATTGGTACCTCATCGTTCTGTTTGGAAATTTATGCTTGTTAGGAAGATTTGGTTATGGTTATTTATTTTTGTGTATTATTATAATCACTTTTATACGTTATTAACACTTAATAGGCATCGTCGGGTCCGGATGGATCCATAAGGACTGAAACTTAATTGTTAAATATTGGATCTGTGTGATGAAGTTGAAGTTTTTATTAAGTTTAACCTTGTTCCTTAATAAATGTTAGTCAATTTTTACACTCTTAGTCCATTTTTATAGAAACTATAAAATTTTGTTTGAAATATACAGGTTTTTAGTTAGGGTCCAGGTGGACCCGACAATTCCAGTTGGGTGGGTAGAAATAATGATTCCGGTTATTTCACAATTTTTCTAATGAAAGAAATTACTTTTTCAGTACTTATCAAATGGGAAGATGCAATGTAAATAAGTTTAATGTTAAATTGAAGCTGCATAGAAGCATCTTTTATAACCTAACCTCTTGTCTTATGATTTGACAGGCAATGAAAATATTAATCTAATACTAATCTTAATATTAGAAATTGAGAATGAAAATCTAATATTAATATTAGAAATTGATAAAACAAACAGTTTACAATCTTGCTTTAACAAAAACTAAGACTAAAGAACTAAATTCATTAAAATTGTGTCCCATTTGATATTATAGGGTCAACTCACCAGTGAATGAACGGTTAAGCTGACTCCACACTTCACGAACAATTATAAAATCGAATAAGTTACTAATATTTAATTTAAATGCATTAATGTTATAGAAAATACTTCAAAAAATTGAAAAGTAACCTTTAATAAGTACATCTTCGTAAATTTATAGAAATAAAGAATGGAAACTACTGGAAAGTCCAAAAACACCAGTGAATGAACGCTTCGAATTATCAATGAAAAGTTTTCTACTAATGAATGAACGCATTAAAAAAAGATTATATATTTATCAATATTTATGTTATACATAAGAAAAAATAATAATGTAAATGTTTTGTTTAAAAAATAAGGAGTGTTCATTCACTAGTGAGTTGACCCTAAGACAAAAGATTAAAACTGTTTTTTGTTAATCTAAACCCCTCCCAACTTATTTTTCTTTCACTTAACATAGTAGTATCTTTTGTGCTCATTAACAAAGATAACCATACGTCGTTACTTTATCATCGAGTGGTGCGTCGATCGAGGATTATCGACGCTAGTGACCATCGCAAGAACAGCAAAGTTAATAAATCGAATTCCGAAGGGAATAAAATGGTGAGCGCGTTATCCCGAAGGTTTCTCGTTTCTTCTCTCTTTCGTAAGGGACGTCATCGTACATTTACGAAGGCGACGGTCTCGATGTTAACGGCTCGAATTCGATCGTAATTCCATCGAACGATTTACGAGAGTAATCTCGGTGAGTTACTCAAGCTTGGTTTTAAAAGTATAAGGACTCACTCTCTCTCTTTTTCACTCTCTTGATTATGATCTCGTCGCTCGGATTGCAGGTCTTATCGATTCTATCTCGATAAGGTTCGACGATCGCGGACGATAATTGGCCGTCGTTCACCCCTTTCAATTTGCTTTTCCGAGGACTTAATAACGCCGTGCCGGGACACTTTCGTCGTCTTGAGAAGTCGATGTAAATCCAACATTGCATCTCTCTCTCTTCTTTCTTTCTTATTGACGTTTTCTTCTATCGTAATCCTTTATTTCTGTCTTCTTCTATTTTTACCGTGATTTGACAGTGAGTCGAGTGTCAATTAATTGGACATTGTCGACGAAATTTACGGTTCGTTTTTTGATAACTTGTTGAATAGTTAGTAGGTATATTAAAAAAAGAAAACGAATGTGACAGCAGGATGAAAAATAAAACGAGCGAGGATTACTCGTCGTCTAATTAAATGTAGCTCTTCTGGTGACGTAATATAGGTATTCTATCAGTTTGTTAAAAGTTGATAAAGAATAAAGATGGATGGTAATCCGGTATGGACGACTCGTAAGAGGCAATAACGAGAAAAACATTCGTTAAAAAAATAGTAATACATGTATATTGGGAATAAATGAAAATGAATATATGTATTTTTTGTAAACATTGCCGATAAAATTGTTATTAAAAAACCTTTTAGTTAATATAATATATTGTATATTACCAATATACCTACGGGAATAAATTATATATCGAAAAACGGAACGGTCTCGTGTTTTTTTCCATTTTTTTCTTTTTTTTTTGTTTTTCATTCGCGTTTTTCGTTTGCCTCCTTCTTCCATCGAATCTCTTTTTTTCGTCGCATATTTGTACGGGTGATTGGATTTCGACTGAAACCACACTAAACGCTTCGCTTCTTCGTTGTAAAATATTCAAATACGAGCGATTAAAATAATTTTCGCGTCGACAGAACGGGAGTATGAATGTACGAAATAAAATAAAAGCTCGCGCTTACGTGCCATAAGCGATTTTTCACGAATAACGATAAACGATCCTGGTGATTCTCGATGCATAAGTCTTCGTAATTTTCATCCGCTCTCGCGGAAATATTATCACAGAATTGATTTCCAAGGTATCGTTGAAATTAAATTCCCATCGTCTCGTACCATTGAACCGTCCTAATTTTATACTCAATTTCGACAATCATTCTTTTCTGTTAACAAACCCAACCGTAACGTTTTGTAACGTTTAAAATTTTTTGTTTTCCTGTAAAATTGTAACATTTCAATCTAAAATTGTATTTATATTTCACGAGTGCAACGTTTCAAGATATATCCTATCGAATTAATGTATATTTTAATGGACTGACCTTGATTATATTAATATTAATTGGAGTTTTTTCAAATCTTCGTTTAAACAACTAAATAAATACTAAACTCAATGATATACATGAAATCACATGCACCTAATATTGTGTAAATTCAAACGGTCTAACATTCAGTCCAGTACATCCAGTTAGTGTGCCTAAGATGCACAATTCGAGTACCTGTGAGCAATACTTCGAGTATAAAAGGTTAAATTGATAGAGTATCAAAAAAATCATTACAACGATCTACGATCGAAAGAGAGGGGTGCAAAAGGAGCAAGAAGATCGTAGAAAATCAAATAGAAAATCTCCGTAGCTCGTAAAAATGGTACGTCCACCACGAACGATCCCATAAGTCAAGAAATAAGAGCGAGTGCGTTCGTCTTTCGGTAAGAAACAGCACGGTGCTTTCTATTTCTTCTCTCGCTCGTTGAAGAAGAGGACACAGGGGGGTGGTATCGTCGAAAGATATTAAAGGACACGAACGAGACTGCCTTGTACCGGCAGGACCAGTTTCCGGTACGAACGGTAACCGCACTTTACTACATTAGCTTTTATGTTAGTGCGTTCTACCATGCGGTTTACCTACATGTTGCTAACCTTCGCATCTTCCATCCCCCCACCCTACCCTTTTCTCTTTCGCTTCCCTTTTCTCAGCCTATCGTTCTAGTATACGTCCGAGTGTACAGCTTTCTAGTTGTAACGTTGTAAACGTCTCGCGTGGCAGTAACCATCGCCATTGTACCGTTGCCTGTGGCGTTGCTGGTGCTTCTCGGAGGATGGCTTACGATACAACCATTACTTGCAAGATACGCCGAAGGTTTTTAAGGCTTATCTAACCGAGCGAACGAGTGTCGAAGGAAAAGCTCGTCGACTCGCTTAAACCCTCCTTACGTGACCGTCGACTTTTGTCCCTTCCACCGAAAAGAAGGGAAAAAGGAATCTTCACCCTCAAATTTTTCCTCGTGTAGGAATCTTCGATCTTTTTTATCGACTTCCATTCTCACAAATTTTGTCCTTATTATATTCTTTTGGATTATACCATTTTGTTCTGTATCCTCTTATTTTGTAACGAGTATCTTTAACATATTGGTTGGTTAACTAGTCAATATGTGTTAGTTTTAACTCATAACTAGTATACAAGTTATATTTTTTTAATTGTAAGTAAATTAATAGTGTGTCGGGGTATCTGGGCCATGGTATCTCTTTTTTGAGATGCTGTGTCAAATGTAAAATTAATTTAAATAAACATATCCCGACGCACTATTTAATTCTTAGGGTATTGTAGTTAACTGAAACAGATGTACCCCAATGACAAGTTTACAGGCTGTTGTCAAAATAACATCAAACTGTCAAAGTAAGTTCTCTATCACTACTAAGTGTCAATGTGGTAAAAATAATAATTTGAGGTACGGGGCTAGTTTTCCTATTTTCTACCAATAGTCAGTATATTAAGCCATTAACTCTTAACCAACATTTTTCGTTCACAATTTCATTTTTTTTCATATAATATTTGAATATATTCAAAAAACAATCACAGTAGATGAATATCACAGACCATTAAGTATACAAATACGAATGTCATTCGTACGTCAGTATTAACATAACAAAATGACACATCAGTGGTTTAATTATCGTGCCCACATTTTTATATTCCTTCATAAATTCGATCCGTCACACAAGGTATTCGTTGAGATAATCAAAGCCGATCGAGCCTCCAGGGGGTTGGAAATGAACCAGGGTTAATACGAAGGACAAAAAAAAAATAAAGAAAAGTAGATCGAGTATAAGAAGAAGCAAAACAGAGCCGTGGGCAAGAGAAGCTTCGATAGATTTTTCTGGTGATGACTACGATCGCGAAGTATCGTCTTCTACCCTTTGCAGGGAACGAGTAGAGAGAGAAACTGGGACGTTGTTTCGATGCCTCCGTATGGCCTGTAATATCGCTCGAGGGTGGTTTCAGGAGCATATACGAGCGGAAGGATAATTAAGGTTCGGGACAAGCTGTGCGGCTTTTGTGCTTCGAGTGCGTTCGCTCGTGGCTTGTCGTGCTTCGAGATGCCGAACAGGAGAAAGCGAACCAACAACCAGAGAGAGAGAGAGATGCTGATTTAGTACAGGAGTGAATTTATATCAGACTTCTGCCGTTAATTAAGCAATCTAAGAAAGATTCTAACTGAGTGACATCAACTTTCCCCCCTCCTCCTCTCTCTCTTTATCCCTCTCTACAACTTCCTTCACTTTCCCTCTACGCTAGCTAGTTCCGAAACAGAGTTTTCGTTCGTTGCTTCGTCCGTCCCTCTATTTCTCTCTGTTTCTCTCTCTTGGTACGTCTTCTTCTTCTTTAGCCAACACCATCGTCATCCACCCTACCCTCGTTCGGGACTTTACTTCCATTCCGAACCGTAAACCTCCTTCTTCTCGTCTTACTCTTCCAGCATCCTCGTGTCTGGTCGTGTTCACTCCAGCTACTTCCTCGATTCGCCGTCGAAATTACACGCGAGTAATTTATAATTTAGGAGGCGAGAGGTAGACTAACGGATGACTGAGATAGACAGAAATGTTAGAAGGTTAGGTGGAAACTCGAAAGGTTCGAAGTCACGAATTAACTTGATTTTTTTTTAGAGCTCTTGCATCTTTCGTTTTAACAAGGGAACATTTTCGTACTGGGAATTCTGATTTTAATGAAACTTTGTGAGTATTTTGAAGTTCGTTGAGTTATGCAAGTATATTCAGTCTTCGAACTTGATATCTAAAGATCAATCAGACTGCAGGACAAATATTTGTTATTTAAAATTTTAAACATTAAATAAATTATTTTTCTACAGTCTGATAGAGTTTTAAATATCATTCAAAGTTTTTTTTATTGGTTACGTAGTTATATAGAAAGAAACGAAAAATTCAGAAAACTTTGATGAGGGTGATTTTACACCCTTAAAGTAAATTTCACGATTCGATGAACTCTATATATCTACAGTTTTATTAAAATTAGAATTTTCGGGTTATAAATGTTCTCTTGTAAAATAAATACAATATGATCGTTCATCGATCTTTCCATATTACGGATCATTCATTCAAGGGTGATGTTCGTGAAGATCGTAACAGATACGATAATGTTTCTAGAGAAAGAGAGAGGTATACTAATAATGACGAGACGGAACTTTGTCATTGCTCCTGATTGCTTTCGCTAATCCGTTATTCAATATCCGTCGCGTTCAGAAGTTTGTTATAGGTTTGTTTTCGCGGTGACGATGAAAGATAGGATACTGGTCTTGCCATTATTCTTTTGGATCTTTTTATAGATAAATTCGAGCAGTTAAACTTGTAGCCAAAGATATTTCTCATGATTACCTCCATGCTTTGTATCTTATCAAATCTCAAAAAGATTTGGAGCTATCGGTCTGTTCAATTTATTGATTATAAGTTTTTTCTTTCACAATTTTTCGAATAAAAAAAATTACTATTATGTTATAATTGTTCACGATATTCATGATAGCAAATAAAAAATCTTTTTTTTTCCCTACTTATCGAATACATAGATAATTTTATTAATGCCCATAGCCATGTTGGGCAAGTGGTGCATGTACAATATGCCACGTACAAAGGAAATAATAATAATAATAAAAATAATAATAATAAAACAATATACAGGGTGTCCGCTTCCATGTAGTCAAGCGGAGGACTACATGTACAGATCAATGACTCGAATCGAAATGTCTAATACCATTTTTCGAAATTCGACTTAGTTAACGAATTATTAACTAACAAAAATCGGCCAATTACGGCGATTAGCAAAGGAAGGCGGTTCACTCGAGCTCGCAGCTAGGCAAGAGACGAAGCGGTAGGAGGAGCAATCCACAATAAACAACGTTACATGTCGCTGCTCGCCGTAATTGGCCGATCTTTGTTAGTTAATAATTCGTTAACTAAGTCGAATTTCGAAAAATGTTATTAGACATTTCGATTCGAGTAATTGATGTTTACATGTAGTCCCCCGCTTGACTACATGGAAGCGGACACCCTGTATATACAAAAAATATAAAGTAAAATAGGTAGATGCAACATGGTAGACGACAATAAGATTTGTACTCTTTTTCTAATCTAGTGTCCCTTTCTAAAATCAATTTAATTGCTTCTCGAAAGTGAAGTTCGTAAGAAAGAAACTTCTTTTAGGACAAATATTCAAAGATACGAAGATACAGTGATTCGAAGAGAATCTCGTAAAATAGATAGTCGATTTGGCGAGAGTATAATTGAAATTCGAACTGACGAACTGTTACATGGTCGTGAGAAAGAGAGAGAGAGTGTGTATGCATGAAAGAGAGAGAAGGAGAGAAAGAAAGAAAAATATCGATCCCGCGGCAGTAACTGTCTATTTCCCATGAAATCTCGTATCTATCATTCCGTGAGTTCTACGAAATTATCCAACTCCCTCCTTTCACCTACCTTCGTCTCATCGTCGGCGTCCTGCGACAGGACGCGAGGACGGAACGAGATTTCGAAAGGGCGAGGACGAGCATCGGGTGCGATGAAAATTGCATCAAGACTTCTACTACTCTCTTTCTCACCCTTTTCTCCGTTGACTACCAGTCCGGAAAAATATTCAGAGTGGACAAATACACCTTCCAATTGGAACCTCACATCGAAATACGTGTGTGTATATGTTACGTGGATGAGTCAATTACAAGATAAGGATTAATTAAACCTCTCATAGTACGGTATGGAGTAAAAAAATATTTGATAAAGGTGTACTTCCTAAGTCAGTGGTTCTCAACCTTTTTTCACATATTGTATAAAGTTCGATTGGGACGATAAAAGTCTTTTAACGGTGTGTAAAACCACGCGTGAAGGATTGTTTCACGATTATTTAGATAAAAAGATTACTCATGTAAAAATGAATTACAGTAGTTTCTCAGACGAAAGCACTGTTGGATTAGTGGAGGTTCATTTAAAAAAAAAAACACATCTTAATAGTAAAACGTACGTTTATTGCACAAAATATAATAAAATGATAATCAGTGTTACAAAAATTATGACAGAATATATTACATTTTCTTGTAGTTCACATAGCTTTAACCCGGCGTTCGTCGCTACCGGGTACAAAATACCACAGAGGTATATGGATCTGGATCTGGTATTTGGATCTGTTTATATTTTGTGCCTTAAATATTAATAAATACGTGATTTATTAAAAATATGACGTTTTAGTTGTCGCTCATACTTTAAACAAACAAAATAAAATAACAAAATTCAATATAATTACCCCTTTATTTAAATAGTAGGCTAAGAAAAATGTGTTTTTTTTACCCGGTAGCGACCGTTTGTGTTCGTATTTGCCTAGCGACGAGCGCCGGGTTAACTAGGCATACGTTAGGTTCACGTTAGAAAAAAAAAATCTCATTGTTCCTCTATACATTTAATGTTATATATATATTTTTTGTTCTATTTCTATTCTATTCTTTTCTAATTCTAGTATATAATACTATAAAACTATCAAAAATGGATGTCGACGCAAAGCGAAAGTATTAACCGGCAGAGAGTCGCACCCACTCTTGTAAAATATTCGAAATCTATATCAGCGTATTTATAGGGAAGAAATGTAAAGGAGGGGGGAAAATAGGGGGGAGGGTAGGTGCTCGTCGCAATGCGAATCGTAACGTCGACGAAGGTTTATTATATTTTAGACGTGTCTCTTCTGAGAAGAGTGGGGGTGGCTAGACGTTTCTCCTAACGGAGAAAAACCACCCCTCTCTTTGTCTGTCTCTCCCTCTTTCTCTCTTTTCCCTTGTACCGGAAGAGAAATGGAGAAGAAGGAAAAAGACTCGTACGAAAGAGAGAGAGAGAGAAGGCGAGGACGAGAGGAAAGTAACATTTTTCAGTCTGGCATCCATGAATCTGAAATTGAGTGGATCAGCCATCTGTGCCACTGCTCGCTCTTACCGGATAGATCTTGCTTCTACGTGTGTACCTACGCGTTACGAATGCTGCTACTTCGATATGAACGTATAACACACGTATACATACGTAGACGTATATTCGAGCACACCTCCTTACATGGTTCCTACACTCGCTCTTTCATCCAACTCTATTTTTATCCTCTCTCTTTCTTCTTCTTTTATTTCTCTTCTTCCATCTACTCTTTTGCATCTATGAACTCGCGTATACGTTGCATGCTTTAAGAGGAAAACGCGGAAAATTCGATTCACACTGAAATTTCGAACTTTGACTCCTATATGGCCCGAATTTTGTTCTGTGGCTAGCCACAAATTGGGGGACGTGAAATTAAGAAAAATTGAGCCTCTGCTATAAACTAATAAATAATTTAGATTTTTTTAAATATTTTATTATAAAAAAAGGGTTCAGAATTTCGAAAATACAACGGTGTACACAAGTCTCCCACACTTTATGAATGGAAATGCATTAAGTTTTGTTGGTAAAATTAAATAAAATTTGGACAATACAGAAATAAGGTGTCATGAAGTAAGATGGACCGTTAAGAATATTATTTTTCATCGAACGATCGACTTTAGAAGAATTGATAATAATTTCAATTTTGATCGATTCCAAATAAACTTTGAAAAATTCTATTTTATTCCATCCTCTTTGCTCTAAGTTTGCTAGGCTCTCTCGATGCGTTGCACGCTCGATAAAACTTGTTTCTCGACGATCCTCGGAACGCTTAAAACTTCGTGCACTTATCGGCTGTTGAGTCAAGGCACGAAGGGGGGCGGAAAGGATGGCTCGTCGCGGAAAAAAACGAAGAACGTGTGGTAAAACGAATGGATTCATCCGGGCACAAGCTCCTGGAATGACGACACAATGGAACACAGGCACCTTGCCGTGGACCTTATCGCCTCATTTCTTCTCTCTCTCTCTTTCTCTGGCCTTCCTTTAATATCGTTAGCTTCCCGGAAAACACACCGTGCTTTCTTGCTATCTTTTCTCTTTTTCCCTCACACATATTTTCTCACGCAAATATATAAAAAACAATTTCTTTTTGGTTGTACGGGTCACGAGCTTTCTTTCTTGCTAGGATACATTCGGTTTTATGAATTTGGACGAAACTAGACCAAAATTATAAAAAATTCGTACAAATTCTAGAAGCTGCTTTAGAAAAATTCATCATTCTTAACTTTTTCAAGAACGAATTCTTCTTAAAGTTGGTAGATAATTATCCAATTTCTTGTGTATTTATATTTTATTCATTTTCAATCAATAGCAATTGACACTAAATCTACCATGACGACGTTTCTTCTTTCTCGATTTTTTAAATAATAAAGTTACTTTTATACAAAACTTATTATCAATAATATTTATTAATGATAGCAAATAGCATTTTTTATTTAAGTATTTGTCAAATAAATAAATGTAATGATAACAAGTATGCGTTCAACGTCGGTAGGTTTAGTGTTAAATAATATAAGCAGATTACGACAATGATTACATGGAAAAGATTTATACAGAAAATTAATAGAATCATTATTTAAAAAGTCATTGAAAGGGATTAAAAATATTTCAAAAAATAATATTCACTTATGTAACCACAGTCGTAGTTATTATAAATTAAAACATCCACATGTGTGTCAGTACCTCCAAAGACTTTAATTTCCCGAACCCAAAAAATGACTGGGATTAATATCCACCTTCGATCTCCAACGATGAGGTTTCCGTAAATCCAAGAAGAACTGCTTCCCAAAAGGTTACAAGGCCTCACCCTGTTGTATTTCGAATGTATTTCGGTAAGAGCGTCGACAGGAAAATAAGTATTCCCGTTCGGTTCCCTTTTCCGTACGAACCCCAATAACAGGCACGCGCAGATACCAACTCGCACACTCTTACTCTCTCACTGGCCGACTCCGAAATCCACGGGAGTGCGATAAAGTAATTGCGGTACAAAGTATGAAATATGCAGTAGCTTCTTGCTGTCTGTCTGCTTCCCTCTCTATCTATCTCTCTTTCTCTCCCTTTCGTTGATGGTGTCGACGGCAACTCGCCAGCGTTGATGCCACAGAGAGAGAGAGGGAAAGGCCAACGAGAAATCGAGGAAGCAAAAGGAAGAGAAAAGAGGGTTGCCCCTGACGAAAGGGATGAAACACGATAGCGACCACCACCAGCAGCATCACCGCGAATTATAAGTTTTAATTACTCGAAGACGAGCTTGGATGGATTACTTCGTAGTTCTTTCTCAAACTCGCTCTCTCGACGTGTTTGGATGAGAAGAGTAGCACCGACTTGTCTCTCTCTCTCTTTTTTCTTCCAACCCCCCTGTCCACCCACCCCTCCTTATCATCGTTCCTTTTTTTTTTTCCCTTCGTATTACGAAGCTCGCGAGAGAAGTCTTCCTTCGAGGACGATAAAAAGCGATCGGTTTCGCGCTCCAACTTCGTGACAATTTATCATCGAAGGAAGTGGCCTCTCCGATTTCACGTAATTGAAGGGCGGACGGGGCTGGGCGTTTTCCCTAGCTCCCTCGGTAATTGGCCTTTCGTAAAATTGATTACGAAATGTGCGGCTAAGCGCGCTCCACCCCTCCAGCCCTTCTCCGTTCCGTCTACCCCCCCCAACCTCTAGGAACTACTCTCGCTCGCTTTAATAACCACTTCGAGGTGCTACCATTTTTCGTACGTCTTCCTTGCGAGAATCAATATGCTCGATCGTTTCATTGAACGATTTGATAAAGAATCTTGTCTTTGGCATTCTTTCGTTATTTATGTCTTAAGTCTTCGAGGGAAGTTGAGGGACAATGTTCTTACGTGATTTCTTCGTTGTCTATGATTGTAAGAGTTCGACCTAGTTTTAAACGAAACTTTCTTGCTGAATGATATGTTCTTTATTGGTGTATGTACAAAGGTATATGTTGATTATCCTGTTTAAATTTTTTTTTATCTATAAGTTGTGAGTCTGAAACCTGCTGTTGGTCATGAAGAATAATTTGAAAGTGAATAAACTTATGAAAACCAAATGTTTTAAGTTCTCTTGAAGATTTAGAGTTGATTTTCTTGAGCAGTATAAAGATTTGTTTTTTTTTTTTAAAGATTTTCAGTAGCGATGGGCCAATTGGCTAAGAGAGTTCGAGAAAATTGTTCGTAGTAAAACGTGAGTGACCTCGGACACGATGATCGTTTTGTTTCATTATCTTTCTACCATTAGAAGTCTTCTGACACATGGTGTCTACTTTCCTGCTTAGCAATTGGGAATACTTTATTTTAACCAGTTAAAAATGTAAGTCAAGTGACTCGGATATTAGCCAAGTAAACTAAAGCTTAACCTAGCTTCTAACTCTATCTATAAAATATTATAATTTTAGCGACCTTTTCGTCCGTGATGCGATAAAAATAAAATAACCTTTACGTGCTGTCTTTTTTATATGTACCAATCAAAGCGTAAAAAAAATAGTTTTAACCCTTTGCAGTCGGTGTCGAGTGTTACTCGACAAGATCGATTTTTATGGCAATACGATGTTAGGTGGCACTCGACGTTTGTTCTTTTTTGTACTTGCAAATTTTTCTTTAATTCATCTACCAACAACTTGAATATATTTGTATAATGTCAGAACTACGGATACTCCCAGAAGTATTCGGACACTCTATAAAGCAGAATAATTTTTGCAAGAAAATAGGATTACTTTACTAAATATCGTCTTTTCGTTGTTAAAACATATCCAAAATTTTCGAAATTACAGACAAAAATAGTGGGTCATACTTTTCAACTTTTTTTTATTTGTGCAAATAATGAAAATTTCACCTGTATGTTCCTTCAAATGTTACATCCGAATACAAAGAGTTAATATTCGTATATTGTACATTACATTTCCAACGTAAAGCTTCGTCGATAGTATTAGACAGGGGCGTTCGAGCAAAGAAAGCAAAAAAAGAAGGAAAGAAACGCGATTAACGAGGGTAGAAGAAAGGGAATCGAGAAGTACTCACTTGCGGTTGGGAGGATCGGTGAAATGGAATCGGAGCGAGTCGACTTTAAAATTCCTCCATTAACACGTCGCCTTACACTTTAATTAGTTCAGTCCGAAAGAAAAAGGGGACAAGAGAGAGAAAGAAAGTCCGGTCGGTCGGGAAGCATGATAATGAATTTATCCGATGTCAAACGAATGAATCTCCCCGAACCTTTTCGTTTATCGTTCAGAAAAATCTCAGGGATTTTGTACGACGATAAAACATGTGAAAAATTATAAGAAGGAAATGTAACGTATTTCATACTGTCACACTTTGACATATCACATATTTTATTTTTATTCTATTCTGTTATTTTTTTTTACTTTTTATCTTGTATATTATATGCTAAAAGGGTCTTTATTCTTTTACCGAATAAATATAAAGTACATAAAAAATTAATATCTACATTATTTAAAAAAAAAATTGTAACAAGACTGACCGAATCTGTTCTTAATTAACTTATGTCGAATACTGTTAGAAATAATTAATATAAGAGTGTGCATTTAGCTTAACTAAAAAAAAAAAAAAATTATTTTTGACATGTATCATTTTTCTTGCGGAATGCGACGTGTGCGCGTGAAAGTGAACGCATGGGTGGACGAGTGCCGTGGGGCGTGCGACGTATATTTGTAAATACAAACAGATACGAAAGGAGGGCAAGAGGGGCAGGGAGGAACAGCGAGAGAGAAAATGAGAGGCGCGTATAGACATGCTTGTGTTTATTCCAAACAATGTGTGAAAAACAATGGAATGAATATCAAGCGGCGCAGGAGTAATAAAGAGAGAGAGAGAGAGAAAGTGAGAGAGAGAAGGAGAAATGCGCCGAGGGAGAAAATTCGTTGAAACAAATCGTATCGATGAATTCCACGCCTGTCCGCTCGACGTGTTTGTTATTCAAAGTAAAAAAAAAAATTATAAAAGAAACCACGTTGCGTTATGAAACGATATTGAGTACGTTGCATTTAAAAAGTAATCGTTTCAATGGAAATTAAGTAATAAAAATTATTTTAATTCACTGAGAGATAAATAAATTTCTTCGAATTAACTAACATTTTGAAACATTTGGTATAAAGGATAGGAAAGTTAAGAAATTCGATAGTCGTGTTAGGATATAATAAAATGAAATACTAGTGATGAACGTCGAATAGATCGATAAAACGAGATTGGTAGAAAGAGGAAGATGGTGAGAGAGATAGGGAGAAGGTGACATAGTTTTAGGCGCATCTCGCAATTTCCGCTGTAGCTGTTCACTTCCTTCGTAAATTCTCCTACTACCAAACTGCTGTAAACTAATTTCTCTTGCTTTTCAAGAAAGATCTGGTATATGTTGACAGTAAGAAACAACTCATCCTAAAGAAGAAATGTACAGGAAAATACCATAACAATTTTAACTTCATTGTTATATTCAACACGAGTCTCAAATCTAAATTCTAAACTATACTGTCCCCTTAAAAAAGAAACGATGCATTAACATGCATTGATTCAAAATAAAAAAAGAAAATTTTCATTTACGATCGACTTTAACCCTTAACTGCTCGCATGGGGTCATTACAGTTTCAAGTGCTTTTTCGTAAGAGTATTTCATAAGTTAAACAATTTTTTACTCTATAATAATAAAGTTCTTTCGCAATTAATTTGACTTTTATTGGTAGGTATAGAACTTTCACCGCAAAAATGCGAGTAGTTAAATCATTTTCTTCATGCGACTAGTTAAGAAATATTTCAAAGTTCATTTCTACCGAACATCAGATTGCATCGAGATTTTTGGACGTATCTCGACGAATACCGAGTTAGAGAGAAAGGGAAGAGATGGAGTTCATTCGAACACGCAGGTGTCGATAGTACAATAGGCGAAACGATAGAAGGTCGATGATTCGAATAGTGTAATAGCCACGCACGTTCGAAGTGGACTCGATGAAGCAGCGTTGTATGTGCATCGGTGCACTGTCTATGCACCGTGCAAAACGGTGAGGCCCGATGCTTGTGCATCGATGTCGGTCCACCTCCGTCCTAACCTCAAACCCCCATACCCCGTTTCTATCACCCTTCAACCCTTTTGCCTTCGTCCCTCATAGCTCTCGACGCAACCGTCACGCGTTCGCTATGTCGTGTAACGCGAACCAGCGCGTTCATATGTGTGAGAAAGAGAGGGTTCTCACAAATATATGTGTGTATGCATTGTACCTATGTGCAAAAGAGAGAGAGAGAGGTGGGATGAGTGTGTGGTGCGCGTCGAGCCGCAAGAAGACCGCGTACGCCCGCTAATAACGCGCCCATGGTTCCATGTAAGCGCGTGTGCCTCGTTCTACCTTCGTGGTATAAGTTGAGAGAGAAAAAGAGATATAGTAAATGAGATTTTGCTTTACGTAGATTTTTTGAGGGAACATTTTACTTTTTGCTAAGGTAAACACTTTTTTAGTACCTTTTTTTTTGTATTATGTATAACAAAGAGGTATTTGGAATATCTTTTTTAAGTAAAGGGTGGTATATTTAAATGTAGCTACCTAAATGTATTCTAAGAAGAGAATATCGATGAATTTGAAAATTTGGGAAAAAATAACAGTTGCAAAGTATTTACTTTGTGATACTATTTATATTGCATTAAAAATATTTGTTATCACAAATAAGGGAGATGTTTAGGTGGCTACATTTAGGTAGACCACCCTGTATGTTATGAGTAACAGAGATATAATTAAACTAACTTATTCGAGTCACTAATTTTATTTATGAAAATAGTAAATTCAGTCATCAAGCCAATCCTTAGGAATTTTTGTCTGCAATTGAATGTAGGAATTTAAGTTTGCAAGTGATGCTACCCGTGATGTTAAAGGTTAATAAATATATTAATTCCTTCTATATTCGTCTGAATTAACAGTTTTCGATAATAATTGACAACATTTTTTTATCGTTACGAAGAACTCTATTTTTTTATATTTCTCTGAGAAAATATAATAATGATTTTAATTGCAAGGTCGGAAAGTAGCCAGTAATTCGTGTTATAATTATTTCGAGTAGAAGTGAAAACGTCAAGATACGTATCCTATTTCTCAGAATTGTTCGACGTAGGGACGGGTAACGAACCGATCAACGTTCCTCTCTCTTGGCATTATGGTCCATCAGCGACTCTAGGAAGCTTACACGTTTCAACGTATTTCCTCTTCTCTTTCTCTACATATATCTACCAATCTATTTTGTATTAATCTTTTAAAAGCTATTAAATACTATAAATTAATCTATCCTTCACTTATTTGTTCTTTGGATGACTACTAACGAGGTACATGAATAAATGAATACACGAGATCCTGATTTACATTCATCACAAACATAGTCCTCCTTCATCACTAATATTAAACTAATATTTATTATTTTCTATTCTTAATAAATCAAAATGATAATAACTACAGAAATCATTTCAACAGTAGTTCAACTGTTAAAATAGGCCAACAAAGTGAGAAAAGATGAGTAACAACAATTATCTGACAAAAATGTTGTTGAAATATAACGATGGGGGATTACTTCGTAATCAGTATTTTCTAAAACCAGGCTTTTGCGCATCGCAGAAACGCTCGCTTAACAAAATGACCTAAACGCAACTATCTATGTGCATAGGAACGTTGCTGATCCTGGTTGTAATTCGAGCGATGTGTGCAGCTAATGGCGATTAACGTAATGTTTTGGGCCATTAATCGTTGGCATTAATATCTCCCTAGGCCGACTATCCACAATCGGCTTTCTCCCTATACGAATTTGTGAAGCTGTATGCGTGAACGTCTACTTGCAAAATGGAAGCTACATATAGTGGTATAACTAATAGCTATATGGTTAAATAATTCTTAAATCTGAAGATTTGATTTTCAATTTTATTCAAGGTATTCATTTACCAGTTTGCCATGGAGTATACTCTGTCATGTATTTTCCTCCTTCATCTTCTAGCTGAACCTTGACCCAAAACTCTCAAGCAGTTACGTGACATTCTTGCCAGGAGCATAATGCAGAATGTACGAAATATTTTCCAAGATATTATATTATGTATTTTGACATGAGAGAAAAGAGAAGGAAAAATAAAAACAATGAAATATACAGTGACTGATGATATACAGGGTGTCCGTTTCCATATAGTCAAGCGGATGACTACATGTACACATCAATGACTTGAATCGAAATGCCTAATACCATTTTTCGAAATTCGACTTAGTTAACGAATTATTAACTAATAAAAATCAGTCAATTACGGACATTAGCAGAGGAAGGCGGTTCACTCGAGCTCGCAGCTAGGCAAGAAATGAAGCCGTAGGAGGAGCAATCCACAATAAACAACGTTACATGTCGCTGCTCACCGTAATTGGCCGATTTTTGTTAGTTAATAATTCGTTAACTAAGTCGAATATCGAAAAATGGTATTAGACATTTCGATTCAAGTCATTGATGTGTACATGTAGTTCTCCGCTTGACTACATAGAAGCGGACACCCTGTATACAATAAAAGATGCAAACTAAAGATACTTCCTCAAGCGAATACTGATCGGTGCGGATTAGACGGTTTGCTGCTCACTACGCAGACTTAGATAGTACGTTGCTCGATACGTAGGTAGACCCAGTAATCGGGAAAGATACGGTCGGTTGCTACTCGGTACGCAGAGTTAGACTATACGTTGCCCAATATGCATATTTTTGGTAAAAGGAAGATTTCGAGTAAAATCGCTTCTAGTTTTTTCTCTCAATCGATTGCAGATTGCAACACACGAGAAGTACGATTTTTACATAATTTTTAGGTTTCTACGTAAAATGTTAATATTCAAGTAAACTTAACAGTAATAAGAACGAAGTATAAAGATAGTAATAAATGTATCTACCTTAGCAATTAGTGAGTCCTCGTAATAAATTTAATGTCATCGCGTTAGTTGCCAACAAGATCGATCGATAAGAGTATACCAGATCCTAAACACTACTCGTTATTTAACTTAATATCGTTATGACACGATAATTAAAAAAAAGATGACTAGTTGGTAGAAAAAAAAAAAGAAAAACATGATAGATAGCTTTTTTCATGACGATCTTTACGACCCTACTCGAGAGCGATAAAAATTGCGCGGTAAATTCGAATTCCTAATCGCGAATTCATTTGTCCCTGTCGTGATCTCGCATCGGAATCATAAAATTTATTTCGTTATTAGATTTGCCTGATATCTCACTAATTAGACCTCTATCCATTATTATTGGATTAACCCGATTCGCCGAATTAAATTATGTTCATGCATAAACCATAGCGAGTCTCGCGAAATCGTGCGGCTTCGGAATAAATCAGCCGATGAATTTATAGGATAAATCGAAATAAAATCTAGTCGAGTGTAGTACGAGGGAGGATAGAAGGGATGAGTCGATCTTATCCGAGAAAATCGAAACTCGTTTTGTCTACTTGATTTATGATACAACCCGAGCAGACTTATCGCCCATATAGGCACCGACAACTTTCACATCGATTTCTTTTCTTCGAACGGGAACACACGAAGAAAACACAGAAAAGGGAAGAACAAAGAGAGAGAGAGAGAGTAAAAGCGCGCATGAAAAGAGGATTAATAGCCGGACAAATTTGCGCCCGCTAATAAACGAAACTGGCACGAATTGAAAAACTTTTCCGGCGGAAAGGCGGCGAAAGGTTTGCGTGTAACGTCGCGATAAATTGTAGGAAGACGTTGATGGCGGACAAGCTGGCTTGGATATTGCGCGTTTAACCTTAAGGGACGGTCTACAGGACGAGTCAAAATCAACTGACGGAATTTTCGAACGAATTTTAGACAGGAAATTATTTTTTTTTTATTATATTAAATAATATTCGACGATGATCATAAAAAATCGTAAAAATTTCGATCACGGTTTTTTATTGCTAAATTATGTTCCACATTAGTGTTATTAAGTGTGAATATAGTGTAGTATTTAAATAAAATAAATTTGTTTAAAGAATTATAGATATAAAGAGTAGAAAGACGTGTCTTGAACTTTTGTAGCATACTTGAAGTTCGATCCGGCGCACCCTGTATACCAATATCCGCACCCTGCACGGAAATTATACCGTAGGGACGTATACGAATCTAGGTTAAACCGTATCATCCTGAACCGATCGACGAGGAAGATATTAGAGAAATATGAAATGCGAATGGACGTTTCCTCTTCTATTATCTTATTGTTCTTGGTTTTCCCTCGTTGGAAAGGGTTAGAGATGATTTGTCTCTTTGTTAGGAAAAATTTTGAAAAGCCCGATAACGCGTCCCCTCGATTTACGACGAAAGCTTGACGAAATAATTTACGACGAACGATTTATAAAAAGTAACGACCGTTCTCTCGTTTGTCGATCTTTCGACGACGGCTCTTCTAATTTCAAACGTCTTTAAAGAGATATTGCATTTTTTTTATATATATATATATGCCTGTAGGATAAACGAGTGTGAAAAATTTGTCGTGAGAAAGAGAGTGGATACTAATTCGAAAGTGGCACTCACTCTTAAAGTCTTCTTGCTCCGTGTCGTTGGTTACGATGCTCGAGACTCTCGACCGACGACAGTTTCCTGTAACACGTAAAGAAAAAACGGAATCTTAGATACGTATGTCGTTTATTTCTGTAATAATATACTCCAAAGAGATTTGGTAAAATAATAAAAAGTTCTTCGTAAACGACTATGGACTGTGACGACATCGTATTGGTTTTTTATAGGGTAACTCCACGTTTATGGTTAGATATGTCTAGTAATATCTTTGTGGTGAATGAAGAAGTTATTGTTTTCCATTCGTTTCACTGGCACTTCGTCCTATTCGTGAAGAAAACCTTTAGGTGTTTTTAATTCTTAACTCTATATTTCTCAAAAAACAGTGAATTAAGAACAACAAATCTTGTGCAGTTACATAAATAATACATTTTTAATATTCTCAGTGCAGTCTTAACGTGCTATAAAAATAATTGCAGCCTTCAATCTTTAATTCTAAAAACAATTTTTGTCAGTTTAAAATTTTTTTATAATAAAAATTATTAATATTTATTTGTTACCAAATGGAATCATACTAATTTTTTTTAAAAGAACAATAAAACAAAATCAGGTAAGGACATTTTTATAATAAAAAAAGTGCTTTGCAAATAATCTGTGCTGCAAAGGGTTAATCGTAAGATAATAGGATATCGATTCTCTTATTCCTTGGGGTAATTTTACTCCAAAAATTGTTTAACTCCAGGAAAACAATCTATTACGAAAGAAAATGTCGTTCTTTCTCGTATCCCGTGTATTATCCAGCTCGATTTCGGAGTCCTTAACAGCGTAAGCAACCCGACGACGATTTTGACAGCTCTGAGCCGTCTGTATGATTGATATCTATCTTCTGCCGAGCCTCCCGTTGCCCTTTTTTCTCTCTTTGGTGATCGAACGAGCTCTCTCGTTTCCCTCCTTTCAATTATATCGCCCTTTCTCCCTATTTCCCTCCATTTCCTGCAACTACTAGCTTCTATGTACGTGTTTTGTTCAAGGTAGTCCTACAATCGGTAGGGTTATTACAAAAATTGAAAATAAAGTATGTAAGTGTGATTGGTTGACTATTTTTTTTTCTATTTGCAAGGACAGATAAATTGTACCCTACATTTCTATCTTTTTTCTAAATATGTAGCCCAAACTTGTTTTAAAACTAATACATATTGGTAATTAAACATGTTCGATATCATTCAATTTCTATATAAAAAAAAAAATTTGTCCTAAACTTTCTAATCAATATCTGAGCACATCTACATAACATCAGTATCTCTACTTTAGATATTTTATAATAAACAACTAAAACCTTCTTTATCAAGAACAATTCTTGTATAATAAAAACCAAAATCAGATGGACGCGTCGACAATAATTCGATACCGCTCATCGACTCCATATTCAAAAGTTGGAATCGCGTATAACGGACAACTTGGTTATCCTTTCAGTCTCTTCATTTCATTCCTCTTTTTCTCATATCACGTACACATACATACATACATAAATTCTCCCTTCCATTGACTTTTTATTTTATTTTGATTTTTCGAGATCGAAAGAGAGCTACCTCAAAGCTTTATTTATCGTCGAAACGTGTGCACTCGAGGGTGCTCTCCCTCCCTTTCGCTTTAGCGCATCGGTTTCTCGAGTCTTTTTTTTCTGGACAACTGGACACGACCGTTTCTACGATAGGATTTCTATCGAAGGAAAAAGAGGAATATAAAATAAAGAATATATCCGTAACGGAGGAGAACGAAGGATATAGAATATCTAGGTACATTTACGATGAAAGTTTTGGTTGTACGTAGAAAGAGTAGAAGAGAGAACACGTTGGAAAGACCGAGACAAGCATGTTTACATAAAAGTTGATTTGATTTATTTACCAGACTTCATATCGCGTTATGCGATGGACGGTTATTCCTCTGCGTATGTATGCACATATGTACGTGTACTGGTAGAATCGATTCGATTTATATAGGGCGCCCGCGGGAACAAAGAGAGGACGAGAGAGAGAGAGAGAGAAAATTCCAGTGGCCCTTCATACATTCGATACTTAAAGAAACGAGAAAAAATAGGAGAAGGAAAAAAGTATAAAAGAGAAATATATCATATCGTGTATAAAAGTGAAAGATTGTATTTTTATTATTTGACTTCGCCATCCCCCCTTCTAGTTGGCTTTGTTTCATTTGAAGATAACAAACAGCAGTTTAACTTGTTAGATGTACGTTTATACAAGGTGTCTAAAAAAGATCATTTAAAATTTATATAGTATATATAACATTATACTGAGTGAAAAAATTGTAGTAAACAGGTTGAAAGATCAATCGTTTGTCAGATATAAATATTTTTTCAAGATTTCATTGGCAATTATTTTTTATGGAGATATTTGGAAATGGTCAATTTTCAGCTCGATAATAAACAAACAAATGAACCACTATAATGGCGTACCTTTTATACACGAGAACCACTATAGTGGTGCACAATAGCTAAAAAGTTAAAAATTTCTTTCGTAGCAATTTTATAAAGTAATATTATAGAGATTAAATAATAAAGAACTAAATGCAAATAAAACTTATAATAAATTATTTTATTTTATTTCATGTATTATTCTCTTCATTTGTATATTATATTTCCCTTATTTCCTTATGTATCAAAGGGTGACACATATGAATGAATAAATAAACAACACTTGTCTCAAATCACCTGTCGTATACAAATCTCTTCTTATAACATCTATAAAGACGCAAAGATAAAATCGATCTTTAAACAAAATTAATAAAATACATCGATGGAACTTCGAGAAGTGAATTTCAGCGACAGATTGAATGGATCAGTGAGTCGCACGTGCAACAACAATATGAGTTTACGCAACGTTCTATAGTCAACGCAATCCTTGTTCTCTTCCACCAAACCCTTCGTCTCTTCCCACTTTCACGCTTCAGGCGCACGACATTCGCCGGCAGCGAGCAAACTATTTGTTTCCGTTTGCCAAAATTTATGTCGAATTTGCCTATCCACAGCCTGCCGTGCTGCTTGTAAATAGACAGTCGAGCTTGCACCCTTGTCGTCGGTCCAAAATGATAGCGCTGTAATTTTCGACCAACGTGACACCTCGACCTGAATATTGCCTAACAGAAAGATCAGATACACTGGTATACGTGCTTTTTTTTATTTTGCCTTGGATTTATTATGAAAGGATCATTGATATTGGTGTTATATTACATGATGACTATTTTGTTTAATATTAGAAAAAAAGATAGATATATTTGAATTTAGATTTCTAAATCTCAAACGTGAGTATGACATCTTTTTTGTAAAAAGAAATATTAAAAATTGTCAGCAGATTATTTATTTATTTATTATCAAGAATTAGTATCTTTTAGACATGAAGATATCGTTTGCCTGCTATAAGTAGCATGAATCAACTTCTTTATTATAAGATACAATAATAAATCGATTAAGTTATTAAAAATTACTGCTTTTTAAAACAATAACGTGACCATTGATAAAGTTTGTACCAGAGAATACAGCAACATATGTATGCTTCGACCATATTTTGTTCGTTACTAGATAAATATCGCTTCTGTTTGCCCTCATCTTAACGATGTAACATGGTCAGATGATTTCGTGGATAGAATTTCTAATTCTGGGATGGAAGTCGTGGTCAACACAGATGGCAACACGTAACAAAGCATACCAAAAATGTAGGATATTGGATGAGATCGATCTTGCTCACGATGATCGATCGTTTTGCGAAAAAGAAAACGTGCGACTTGAAGAGGAAATAAGATGAAGATCGGTATTCGTCTTTCGTCCGAGAAACGATGAAAAAATTCCGAATATATCTTCTCAAATATCAATAATTTTATTGGATTTACATACATATATCTGATCTCTGGTCAATTTATTTAAAATAGATTTGAATTTATTCTTCAAAATACTATCATCTGTCATTGCACTTGTATTATTATTTGATGTAAAACATTTGAATTAAATTAAATTAAATTAAATTAAATTAAATATTATTTATTATTTCTCTCAAGGTTCCAAAAACCTCTGCTGCTCTTTCACCATATATTACATTTTAACAAGAAAATAAACAGCCTGTAACTCATCCACCTCCAACATCCGACATACACATCTATACAATACTATATAATATCCAATGTTGCATCTAAATGAAATATATCGTGTTACATACAAAAGCATATGATAAAAGGGTACTTCCTAAGAATTACACAAAGTGTGTAAAAAGTGAGCGAAAAAACGAAGAGACATAGCAGCCATTGCAACGACACTTTAGGATGAGTTAGGAAGGCATGGTAGTCTTAGAAAGTCTTACAAAATTTATAAAGTCTTATACACGTTTAACTCTTTGAAGCACGATATTTTAGACAATAAAGAGGTTCATGTATTATAGAGATATTATTTATGTAAAATTTACTAAACTATAAACGATTACTCTTTAAGTGATTTTTAATAAAAATATTCTATTATATAGATTCTACCTAAAAGGCAAGAGACTTTTTGTATCCTATGCATGACACGAAGAATTAAAGGGCACTTTCTAGTTTTTATTTTCTTACAATTATCTACTTTATTGAATTCTTATTATTATTAATATTATTCCATTTTTTTCCCTCCGATTATTCAGGCCTGCGGTCACGTAAGATTATTATTGTTATTATTATTATCATTATTATTATTATTATTGTCGTCATTATTTCTTATAAACGATTCTATAAGTAGGTACGTTTCAAAACTATTTATGCGCTTTTCAGAATTCTTTCTCTTATTCTCGAAAATAAGAAGTTATCCCTCGTCGAAGTTTAAAAGCTTGATTTACGAGTCCCGCCGCGAGTTTCGGAATTTCGAAAATGCATTTAATCGGAGCCACGTAGTCCTCCAACGTCGAAGACGACGATGATGGCGGTGTCGGTGGCGGGCGTCACCTTTTCACTCGACCGGGGACATTCCACGGAGAAATTGAAATTGCAAACCATGGAGACGTAGTAGAGAGAGAGGGAGAGTGAGAGAGAAAGGGAGAGAGTGATACAGGACGACGGCCATTTTCAGGTTAATTCCATTAATTAAATCTCCTTTGTGTCGGACAGGTATATTGCGAAACGCCAATTCCAGATGCACGATGATAATTCGACTTGGACAACGAATCGATCGACGAAAAGAAAGAAAGTAATTCGATCTTTCGATCCAATAGAGACAGTTCAACGATTGCACCGAATTTGTGTAACTTTAAAGTCACACGTTTCTGTATTTTTTTTTAAATTTTATTTGATTTTAGCAGCTAAATTTAATGGATTTTCCATTTATAAAGTGTGGTACATTTGTGTTTAAATTCTGAACTGTTTTTTATTTTTTATAATAAAATATTAAAACAATTCTAAATTACTTATTAGTTTATAGCAGAGGTACAACTTAATTACACGTTATCTCATTTTTCCTAGCCATGGAAAAAAATTCGGCTTATAGAGAGTGAACTTATTTTCTACATCATTCTACTTCTCCCTTTACAAAGTGTTCTTCATTTTTTATTACACTTTTCTCTACATGTACTTCACGTGTTTCTTTTCGCTGTGTTATAGTTCTTTTACATTTTTTTGTATTTTTAGTAACGTAAATGACGTTTTGCCACATGTCATCAAAAAAGAAATTTAGAGATATGAGAATATAATCGTGAGGTTTCGGACACCTAAACATTACGAAAAAATTGAAAATAAGATGAAATCGTCACGAAATTCTCTCATGTTCATTATACGACGAAGAACGATGGACCATGAAAACGTGGGTAAAGGAAAATAAAACTTGACTAAGGTTCGACCGATCGTTCATTCCGTCCATCTCACGACCGACTAAAAACGTATTGTCTCTACTAGCATGATAGGGTATCTACGTGTTCATACGTGTGTGTATAAAAGAGTGTAAGGACTAAGAACGAATTCCGGGACACGGTGGAGCATTATAAAATATAAAACACCCAGCAGGGTCTGGCTCACGCCACCGTAAACGTTAAGCGCAACGCAATGCCGGCGTTAAAGAGGCCGCAAAGCTACGGTCCGCTAGATGGAAAGCTTGTGCCTTTAGTGCCACGGTTAAGGAAGAGCAACTTTAACTCTCTCTCTTTCTCTGTATCTTCTTTCACACCGATACTATCTCTGCGACCATCATTTTACACTAGTATCTACCTCGAATTTTCACGATACGTACCTACTGTTGGTGAAGTAATATTTTTTTTTAACTTATTAACGTGATCGAGTATTACTCTTTTGCGAGAATCGATTTTGGGTATAGATGAAGGTAGAAGGACCAAATATAAAGTTCACGAACGCTATGTGAATTTTTTTACTATAATTGTTCATTAAGGTATTTGGTAAACAATATATATTTAGTATATGTTGAATATAATCGATTAGCCTTCGGATGGAAGTTAAAGTTTACAAATATCACGTGAATTTGTTACTGTAATTGTTAACTAAGGAAATAGGTACACAATATAATATTCAACATGTGTTGGATATAGTCGATTTACCATTTTGTCTTACATCTACATGGAGACATAAATTTTTAAAAAACTAAAATAAGCCCTCTCACTCTCTTATAATCTTGATAACCACATTTATGATAGAATGGGATTCCCTGAACATAACCACAGCATAAAAAAAATATGAAGATTGAAAGAATCATGATTTTCACTCCTAATATATCTGATTTGCATCGAGGTTAAATTTTTTAGACAAATGTATTGTATGAATGATTTTTGGAAGGCATATAATTAGTGACAAAGATTACAATGATGCACTTCTAAATCACCAGATAAATTTCATACAGCTGGACATTATTCCAGATATTTACCATATATTTAAATAAACCTTTACAAATTATTATGATAAAAGATTATTACACTATAACTCTCATCAAAATTGTGTCACCCCGTTTAAACGTTCGGCCACGCCTTCTATCGGATATCAAAGCAAGGTTCGACATATTTCCTATTATTCTTCTTGGAAAAATAAAAAACGACTGGATCTAAAGAGACACGAGAATATCACGGTCATATACCATACGTATACGCAAGTCCAGACGAGAGAGGATAAGAACGCGTATGTTTCCGGTATAGTAGCGCATCCTTCGAGGCTATACGAGGAGCGTCGTGAAAAGTGGCCATTAAAGGAAGAGTAAAATGGCGAAGGAGGAAGAGGAGATGGAATAACTCGAAGGGGAAGAAGAGAGAAAGAAGAAAAGACGCCATAGGTTTTCAAGCTTGGGTGAATTAAATGCACCGGCGCGGTTTACTGGGCGAAAGGACGCCGAGTAGGAAAGAAGAAGGCAGTTTCGAATTTCCTGTTATCCATTCGATGTATGTATGCGTGCTTTTGCACTGGCTACTATCGATTTAATCCCTTTTTGGATAAGAGCTAGCACATTCCACTGAGCAGTCACATTGTGACAAAAGTGAGGAAGTCTGAGAAATGAAAGAAAAGGGGAAGAAAAAGTAAGAGAGAGATCGTTGAACGATTGTTTTTTTTATTTTATGTTAACCCTTTACAGGGTTGTGTAACTTTGAAGTCAGTGACCCTTATTTCTGTATTTTCCAAATTTTATTTGATTTTATCAGCAAAGCTTTATGGATTTTCATTTGTAGAGTGTGTAAATGTGTACCTACACTGTTGTATCTTTGAAATTTTTAATCTTTTTTTTATAATAAAATATTTAAAAAATTGTAAATTAATTTTTAGTTTATATCAGAAATTTAATTTATAGAAAGTTAAAAACAGTAGCCTTATAATAAATGGAAATTTTGTTTACTGTTGTAGGTATTTAAATCGGAGCACTTGTATATCCGTCAGCGTGGGAAACATATCCACCGCTTCTTGGGTCAAGCGAAGGCCACCAGATAAAAATAAACAAATTTAACCTTTTATAAGGCATAACTTACAACATAATTTTTTCCACTTTTTATGGTCTATTCTTGTTAATTAGAATTTTATGAACATGAATTGAAGATTTTTCAAAAATTTGTATAGAAGTGATCGAAATACCTACCAGTGTCTTATAAAGGGTTAAAAAAGGAAAGTGTGTTTCTTAATTATAATTCGATTGACCGGTATATCTTTCGTCATTTTCACAACAAATTTTCCGAGAATCGCGCGAAAGCCCCCCAAGGTGAGTTAAACGAGGAAATATAAGTTGAATATATTATTCAAAAAATGATGGAAGAACAGGAAAACAAAAACTTTATCAGCGTTTACATGTCTAACAAAGAGTAAAGGATAACGAAAAGAATGGATCATAAAAGTGGTTCTTTCTTTGTTGATATATAAGAGAGACAATGAGAAAAATATTAAGAAAAGGATAGAGAGAGAGAGAAATGGAAAAACAAAAAGTGAAAAATGGAAGGAGGAGAGACTGAAAAGAGGAAACGATGAGTTTCTTATAAGTTAAATTCGTATAGCGAGTCGAAAACTTGGTCAAGGGAGCATTGCTTTCCGTCTTTAATTAAAACTACATCCTAATTATTCCCTCCGGACACGGAACCCTCCCCCCACTTCTTCCTCTCTCTGTGTTTGTCTTTTCGAAACGAACTTTTTATACGACTTTCATCGCTGTCTCATCTGTTTTTATTAAATAAAAAGCAAGTATTTTATCCCTATATTATATTTAACGTTATTATTATTAATATTTTCCATAAGCTAGCGTATAAATAAATATTGATTATAAATCACATTTGATCTATGCAACTATGTGATAATATTCATAAAAGTATTAGAAAAAAACTAAAAAAGTTTTTAAATCGGGTATTAAGGATGTCACAAAATATAAAAAAGACAACAGACTTCAGGCTGCTTTTTTGCAATTACGAATGAAATTTCCATTTGCTCTCCAAGTTTCCATTGTACTTAACGTACCATTTCCTGGAGTCGTATGAGCCAGAAAGTTTAGGAACGCGGACAGAGCGATGATCGTCATGTACAAAGTCTGTGCAAGCTCGAGCTAACAAAGCAAACTTCCGGGAAAGCTGAACCGTAGCTTTTTTCGACTGAACGCTGCCACCTCGACGAAGGAGACGTAGAGTCGTGTTTGTACCGTTTCTTCCTTCTTCTTTTTTCTCACTTTCTCTCTCTCTCTTCCTCATTTCATTTTCCTTTCCAGAAAAAATCTACATAGCTTTCTGCGAATGCATCTCGACCTCTCACAGGCTTGCACGTTTCGAGGTATCTTTTCTAATATCATTCGCAACGTTTATTGTTATAATATACTCTATGAAATGTTTATAGTAACGATAAATTTGTAAGAAAAATACAACTTAACTATTTTTTTTCGGTCAGTAGATACAAAAATAATCGTACCTATCGTTTGTTGGAATTACTATAGTAGGTATCTACCTTCAGATATGTTAATTTTGCATAAGCTCGATGTTATTTGTTCTAATTAATATGCACATTTTAAAAATAAATTTAAATAAATTGTGTCAGGTTACATAATTAAAATGGATAAAGTTTAATGCAAACTAATCAAAGACGAACTGAATTAATAGTATTGGTCTTTTTCATTTAAAAAATTTTATATGATGTTTGGTAACGCGATGTTAATTTCTACGAAAAAATATGATAGAAAAATAAATGAAGCAAAATTAGTCGTAACAGCTGGGAATATGAACGAACCTGGCTCGTTCGCCTAATTCTGAATTTAATAAACAGAGTACAGCCGGTCTATGCCAATGGCGTACAAATGCGCAGCTGTTTAAGTTCGGTGAAATGTCCGGTTCTCGGTAAATAACGATACGTGCATCGAACCACGCTCGTAAATTGCATAAATCTTGTATGCAGATATGATATCACTCGGTCTCACACGTACACACATGATACAGTTCGTTATTTGTATTAACTTATGTCTATAGGTTAAGACACTTCTGTACAAGCAAAAAGATTTCTTGGAGAATAAATTTTTGTACGATCAAAAAATGCACATTTTTACATTTATATAAATTTGCTAACTCTAAAAATATTGTAGAAATCTTAAAAATCTGGCAAGTATGTAATCAAAATTAATCACGTTTAATACCATAGTGGTCACCTGTGACCAGCACTCAATTTGACATTACATTTGAAATGTTTATTAGTATTGTTCATCAATATTTACGAGATTATTACCATCAATCATAAAAAGTGTGATATCTAATATAAGAAATGTGATAGTAAATTATTCCATATATTTATTTTGACAAAAATTATATAGATGCACGAGTTTATTCAACATATTATTGAAACTAATGATATTAGAAAGTGTAATAATAGTAAAAAAATATAATAATACCAGCAATATAGTAAATAAAATTCATCTTATCGAAGTCACGTTTATGAACCAAAAATTGGTTATCTCGCGTGACTCTAAATTATGCTCGCTGGTAATGGAAACAAAAAGTAACGAGACGTTCTTTCTCTTCTCTTTCTTACAAACAACACATACACTTACGCTAGAACACATATACACACACAGAGGACGATAGGAAGCTTCCTATCGTCGATAGGTGTGGGGACAAAAGGTACCCTCGGGATCCCCGTGGCGAGCGAATCGAAACTGCCAAACTAAGCTGTTAACGTCAACAAACGCTAGGAACAATGCCGACAATTTAGCTGTCTATACGCAAGATCCAAGTACCTTACGCTTCTGGCGCAATTGTTTTCCCAGTGTTCCGAACGCTTCGATCGTAATAAATGTTCCATGCTGCCTTGATTATTACAATGACGTCATGAACGGAACCGTAATGACATAACGAGACAATGAAACGATTTCGTTAATGAAATAACGCTGGGTAGGATAAAACGATTTGAAAAAAATAAAACGACTCGAAGGAAATGAAAATGATATGATGGAAACATCACCTTAATTATTCTAATGATATCACGGAATGAGAGCGTAACGCGAAAACGACGCAACGGAATAATTTTATTAATAAAATAACGATGTTACGAGCGAAAGCGTTTAAAAGAATGAAATAAAACGGGACGAATAAATGTGACACGATGAAAACGATACTAACTGCACTTTCTTGTATTCATAAAACGGTAAAAGTATAATCGCGATGGTCGTTTCAAATCGCTTGATATTTCATCGTTTATCAAAAATTTTCCTTTTAGGGATCGTTTGGCTGGTCAAAAGTTAACGAAACGTATCTCGTATACCTACATCCGTCGAAATGAATGTGGTCATCACAAATTTACCGTCTTTCGGGTCTAACTTTCATATCAAATGAAATAATATCGTTTTAACGTTACGCGTTTCGTTCAGGATCGAGTCCTTTCGATTGAATTATACTATCCTACCTACGTTAGTTAAACAAGCGAACTAGTTTAACCATACACCCAGCGCTCAACCACTCGTACCTTGATGATAACGATATCGAGGAATATATGCACGTTGATATGACAAAAAAATCAATGTTTTTTAACGACGAGTACGCGAACGTAAATTTTTCGATAATGAGAAAACTTTGTCTACTTTTAAAAAAATAAAGAAATATGCCAAAGTTGATTAAAAGCTATATTCGAATATATATTGTGTTACAGTCGTTCGTACAGTTTACTATTCATTATTGTTACGAACGACTTCGTTAGCAATCTTTAATCATTTTATTCCACGAACGATTATTCTGCTTCAATCGTATTAATCGTGAAAATGGGAAACACGGGTTAACGTGGAGAATAATTGTAAGTTTTTATTAGAAATCGTTCGAACTTGGAGATATCCGTGTCAAACTTTTTTCGTACGATGTACAATGTGATTTAAAAAGACTAATTCTAGACAAGTTGAATTATTAGATAAATTATATTAATTATTGAGTTTACTTAAATACAATGCAAACTTATTAACCTCTTTCTCCTGTCGTAAGAAATTTTTAACCCGTCTCGTTACAACAAACGAATACATATTTTTATTCATATAAATGATATTATTATCAATTTTACCAACGACTATTACTTTTTTACTGGAATAACCCGTTACAATGTAGTATACATATTCACTTGTTTCGTGCTTGCCTTTAACCATCTCGCGATTTTTACCTCGCGTTCCTTCATATTCCACGTCTAAACTTTGATCGTATAAAACTAAACTTATACATCTCGCGACGAGACTAGCGTGAAAGTAATAACGATTTCGAGGTAACCCCCTTCTCTTCTTGTTGCAAAAAACGGTAGACTACCAGGAAAGATAATTCAGAGGTGCGAAGGGGATTTAAATCCCGATGAAACTTTTTATTTCTTCAAAGCCTACCTCGTTATCTCGCAAGATGGATTATCGTTCATCGTACATCATTTAGAAATCGATCGGGATTTTATTTCGTTTAGTTTATAAAATATAATTAAAATTTGTAATAGGTATTATCATGTGTTTGTGAAAAATTATGCATATAGAGGGTGTCCGATTCGAAGTGTCCAAGTGGAGAACTACATGTACACATCAATGATTTGAGTAGAAAAGTCTAATACCATTTTTCGAAATTTTGACTTAGCCGATCTGGCTGTGATTGGTCGATCTTTGTTAGTTAATAACTATTTAACTGAGCTGAATTTCGGAAAATAGTATTAGACTTTTCGACTCATGTCATTGATGTGCACATGTAGTTTTCCGCTTGGACATCTGAAACTGAACACCCTGTATATTTTTTTTTAATTTATAGTATATTGATTACTTTGATGACAAACTCTCATCCAAGAAACAAACAAAAATTATATAAATGGAGCCTCGATTTACATTTCGTCTAGAACCCACTGGAATTTAACTACACCCAGTATTACACATACCTAGCTTGTTAATAAAAATGTCTACCAACATTTCATCGAATTTAGAAAAACTCCTTCTCCAATGAAATTAATCGAAAGATCCCTGTCCAGATCCTTAGAATAAATATACGAACGTGAGGGAAAAAAAGTTGGTTGCAGTTTAAGATTGGCACTTAAAAATTTGATTAAAGAGTAAATAAAGAAGAACGAAGTCGTTAGTCGCGAAAAGAAGGAGGAAGGTAGAAACGAGAAGAACGATCGCCACGGTGCTTTCTAATAAGATTTTTATCCCCGTTCCAGGCTGCTTCTCGGCACCTTCGCGACTCGCATTAATCGCAAGTAAGACGAAAAATGATTTAACGGGAGAAAGGGTTAATGGAAGTCGTTAGCCGTGCGGCGACGTTCCGAAGGAAAGAGAGGAAAAAAGGGGGTTTAAGGTGCGAGGAAGCGAGAATGAACGAAGATGACGCCCTTTTGGGAGCATGTAGGGTGTCAAGAAATAACTGAAGGGACAAGCGCGAAGCGAAGTTAAGGAACCGAGGGAATTGGAACAGATTTGCTTGGCTTTCGGCCTTACCACCCTTACCAACGGCTCTCACGATGGGGTTGCTTTACTGATCTTCGAGAGGGTGAGTCCGAGCGTAGTGCTTAAGGGAGGATCACGAACCTGTCCTTCGACTTTATTTTTTTTACCGATTTTATCCGGCCTCGTGTTTCTCTTGTATTATACTTTACATTAATGCTACGAACGTATCCACTATTTTTCGTTCAACGCGTGATACTTCTTTACAAAAGCTATTAGGGTTTTAATCTTGACTTTTTTACGAGACGAGGTAATTAACCCTATGCCTAACCCCTGTTAGTCGCCTTTTACGACGAGCGAAAAAAAAAAAAACATACAGTGCAAAGGTTCCATTTTCGTACTATGGGAGAATGTATAGTATCTGAATAATTTACTAAATAATTTATAACATTTATAAACGAAGTTCAATTTTGTTATCAGAGAAGAAAAAAAGATATTGGATGAAAGAAATGATTAGATTTAACGAAGTTACGTTCTCGTTAAGCAAACTCGACATTCCAATCAAACGATCCAAACTACCATCCTTACTATCCTTTCTTCTCCTTCGTTGTCTCATTACCTGTTTCTCGCTTGTATAGATTTAAAACTGTGATCGAATGTTTTTTTTGCAAATTATGCTCACCTCTGACTAATTTCATGAAAATCTTTGGAAATCTGTGAGGTCAGTTAATACATCGGTGTTCCAACGAAAGTAAGTAAGAAGAAGGTTTCCCAAGAATGTGTGCGTCTACTACCATACCACATATGTGAAAAAAACAGAGAGAGAGTCGAGAAGAAAGAAATGAAGGAACGAAATCGCCTGGATTTTACGGATTTTCGGATTTTACGCTTCTTCGGCATCGTCTTACAATACCGTTATCTTCCTCCCCTATATTCTGTGTCTCGCGGCCGAGTTTTTCTTATCGACGGTCGATTCGGACTACCAGAGACGATTTATGATTCGATCGTCCATACCAAAACGAAAAAGGATGTTTTGAATCCTCTTGCAAACGCTCTATGCGTCTTGAAATCGGTTGAAATGTTCGCCTCGTAGCACACCACCCTAACGCTCAATGGAGGAACTCGTATCGCTATTTTTTTAATCGTTTTATCCTTTTTTATTCCTCGATATTTTTATACCCCAGGTATAATTCGTTTTTTATGAATGACAACATTTTAAAAAAATAATAAATCTTAAGTAATCGTGCATTGTATTGGATAACTTAGTTTTTTTCAGATTTTTATAGGAGATTATAAGCAAATGTGATAGCTTTGTATATTTTTATAACAAAAGATATAGGGTGGTCCACTTAAATGTAGCTACCTTAATATCTCCTTTATTTGTGATAACATAACAAATATTTAAAATGCATTGTAAATGCTTTGCAAATATTATTAACAAACCATTTGGAATATCATCACAAATAAAGAAGATAATGACTGCATTTAAGTTGCCAACTTAGAACGTCATGACTTTTTTATAAAACGATCAAAAAGATTTAACACCCAATATCTTATGAACTTTCGTATTTCTAGAATAAAATTAAATCATTCGCTTTGACATAGATAAAAAAAATATTTGACATTAGCTCTTTGAGCTTCTTTAAAACCCATAAAGGCTAGATTTCCTTTTCAGCAGAAAACGAACGGACGAAAGAACAAAGCCATGTATAGCACACCAACGATGCAACATATACTATTTCTCTCTAGTTAGAATCAACACATGATACGCAGACGCGTAGTATATACTACGGAACACGAAACGACATGCTTGCTACGTATCTCTCTTATTAAAAGCACGATAGACGATGGGTCGATTGGCGATCAATAATGCAAGCCGTAGTTAAATCCCCGATTGCCGTGCATTTGTATTCGTGATATGCGCGCGCGCACATATACGTAGAGAGAGAGAGAAAGGGAAGAAGGGAGAGAGATCTTACGAAGAGAGAGGGAACAAAGTGAGTGGGGAATGAGAAAATGGTGGGGGAAAGAGTAGATGGAAGGGGAAGAGAACGACAAAAAGACACGCACGTTATCTTCCAAAGAAAATTCATGTCATGGAGTAGAAGGAAAAAAGAAAATTTGGTAATAATTTGACGAGTTTGACTCGTGATGATAATTTTGGGATCAATATAAAGATTATGAATAATTTTGTGTAATGATTATTTTATTCCTGATAAAGAGGACTGTATTTTCTATTGAAAGTTTTTATTTGTATTTTATTACCTAATGTCACTTTTTGTTATTTTCGTCTGGTTTTTTCCACTGGTAGGATAATAGGTTAACATTTTCAGGGTTTTCATAAGAAATTCCTGCTAAAGAGGACTGTATTTTCTATTGAAAGCTTTTATTTGTACTTTATTACCTAATGTCACTTTTTGTTATTTTAGTCTGCTTTTTTCCCTGGTAGGACAATGGGTTAACATTTTCAGGGTTTTCATGAGAAATTGACGAAAAATCATATCACTGATATTGTTCGATGGCAGAGATAGGCATTAACGTTCCATAGAACTGTACTCTCAATGTTGGAATCAGATCTTGATCCCTTTCTTTCTTCGTCATAATTCTCTCTCTCTCTGTCTCTCTTAATCGCTATACCTTTGACGATTAACATCGGTGTAAGCCAAAATAATTAATATCTAATGTAGATTTCATGCTTTCGTTGATGCATCGGTATCAATGCACGCAAACACGTTTACTATACTTACACGCATAAGTGTGTATAGCGAATTTATATGATTCTCGTGTATGTGCTGCACTTCTCTCTCTCTCCCATTCGCTTTCTCTATTTGCGTGCATTTCCGTCAATAACCCCTTTGCGTTCCACATCAATTGCTAATGACCAAGGAAGCCACAACGGAGATCACCTCAGATATATGCCGGTCGGAGCTTTCGATCCGTCTGAAAGCTCATACAGGAATATCTGCTAGGGAACGGTCGTCGTACCATTCCGATAACGAATGATTAATCCTCGACTCTTATATCGGTATCGTTCCGATCGAAGGCTAACAAGTGATTATAACAAACAAAAATATATAAATCTCCTAGGTGTATCCAAAAAAAAAAAAGCTTTAAAATAAACATTTTTAGCTATTTGATCGTTGGGAAAGCCCCAGATATGGAGTTAACAAAACGCAAATCGTTCATTGACCAAATAAAAAATAGTATATCGTCAGAAAAAAGTTTTCAATATATTCCAAAAAAACGATATGAATGGAACGAGGCCATTGATGATTCTCAACTGATCGTAAAATCCGTTCGATGATAAGCCTTATTTGTTACGTTAAAAATCCGTCGACATATAAAAGATGATAACAAGAGGAGCTATTAAGGGGTCAGGTAGGGGAAATAGACGATGAAACCGATCGTTCGGAAAGGTAGAAATCGTGAAGAGAACAAAGAGGAAACGGAGAGAGATTCACCCTCCTTTTTCCATCCCAAAGAGAGCCACTAATCCCCGAGTCCCGTATTCCCGCTCGAAATATTCACTTTGGGCTGCCGTAAAACGCGATTAAAACGAACCAAGCAATTACGAAAATCTGGCCTACCGTTAAATACACCCAGGCAGATCTCCCTAGAGGCTTCCTACGCACGTGGTCGTATATGTGCACACAAATGTATGTATACAAACGAACATATGTATATACAGGGTGTCCGGTTCCAGGTGTCCAAGCGGAGAACTACATGTACACATCAATGACTTGAGTCGAAAAGTCTGATACCATTTTTCGAAATTCGACTTAGTTAACGAGTAATTAATTAACAAAGATCAGCCAATTACGGCAATTAGCGAAAAAAGGCGGTTTACTTGAGCTTGCAACTAATCAAGAAACGAAGCAGTAGGAGGAACAATCCACAATAAACAACGTTACATGTCACTGCTTGCCGTGATTGGCCTATCTTTGTTTGTTAATAACTACTTAATTGTGCCGAATTTTGGAAAATAGTATTAGACTTTTCGACTCAAATCATTGATTTGCACATGTAATTTTCCGCTTGGACACCTGGAACCAGACACCCTGTATATTCGACGATAAACTCGATGTAGGTTTGTATCACATTTTCCAGATAAACGCTAGCTCTCTCTCTCTCTCTCTCACACCTTCCTTTCCTTCTATCACACCATCTCTTTCTCCCTCTTATACACACTCAAACAGACGCCGGCACACGAATGGACGCGTAGGGTAAGAGAAGTTTCGAGGGCACTAGGAGCCATAGAAGAGCTCGTCGACGCGTCAAAGTACTTCCTACCAATTTCATACCGAGCTGAGCAAGCAAGAGTTCTCAGAACCTTTTTTTTTTTTTCTCTAACCTTCTTTCTCCATCTTTCTTACGGTCTAGAATCACGCTAAATCGTTGAGTTTTCGTCGTTTACTGGTTTAAATAGTATTAGGTGTAGGAGATTGGGATAATAAATTTTTTTAAAGTGGGAATACGTTCTCATTAACACATTTGTATTATAAATAAATATGAAAAATAAAACCCTTTTCACCAAATTGAAACAAAAATTATAACAAGTAAAAAGAACTTTATATTTCAGGATTTTTCTGTGGTCTAATTTTATCTACACTATAATCAAAATGATATCTTTCATTTCTAATAACACCCTCAATTTTTATTTGGTATGATTTTTGCAGAACACCAGTAAAATTGAAGTAGGTACATGTATAAGCTGATGATGCAAATGGGTTAACACTAGAACTACCGACATGAACCTATATTTATTTTTATCACGTGTAATGATTGGATAAATATTAAAAAAGTAACATTTTATATTCCATTTCTAATGATAAACAAAATAGACAATAAATTTCAACGAACATTGTTTCATTATTCGAAAAATGGTGAGATTAAAAGCACGTAACCAGTCATTTTGACTGCTTCGGTAGTTCTAGTGTTAATAATGCGAGAAATATTCTAAAATTGTAAGAGTACACTACAGTAAATCTGGAAGGTACATCTACCGGTGTAATAAGATGGAAAAATGATTGGGATGGTGATGCATAATAGGCCGTGTCACGGTAAAAGACGACAACACAATAGCTCGGTATCGATACACTGTGTACGAGATAATAGCTGCAAAGCTTGTTCCAAAGCGATTACCATGGCAGAGGTATATAATACCTCTTAGAAGGTAGAAGCTCCTCGGTTTAGACCCGATTACATTGACTCAGATCGATCTCAGAGGATGCATCCAATGGAAGCCGCTCATACGCGACGCGCATAATCGTACCGTATTACGGCTACAATTACGGAAGACGACGTACGAACGTCTGACGTATAATTACGGCCTCCTTCGATATCCTTAGCCGAGTTTGGTACCTCGAACGAACGATCAATCGAATTGATTTATGTTGATTATTGAGAAAAATCGATAAGTATGGTTCGAAATTAGTAAAAAGATCTTTGCTTATTCCATATTTTTTAAAATTTAGAATTGATGTAAATAAATACAGCTCTGAAATGATCGATGTATCGATCTGTTCTCAAATATTAATAAAATTATTGCAATTATGCACTTAGGAAACCATAACTAAAAATATACAGATACTGTGAATCTTTAGAAAATCGCACACAATTTTCCAATAACTTTGTTAATAATAGAGCTACCGAAAACAATCTTGAAATGGGACCAATAGGAAACCAGAGGTAACAGTATGGAAAAAATTCGAAAAAAAAGTCATCGTTCACTGTCAAATTGAGTAACCTTCTTCTTTTCAAAGTTAGTCAAAAATAGAATTTAGGAGTTCCAAAAAGTGTTTTTCCGGCAAACATTTGTCTATGCACAATTCTCGGTACCTAGTTAACATCTCCAAATTAATATTATATATCGACATATTTTCATCTAAGATACTTAAAATATTTTTAAAACATCAAGGTACAGTTTGCATCATTGCTCGTATCGCCCTTAGGCAGCATTTCCTTCTGCGAAGAAGCAGAAAAAGAAGTAGAGGAGCCTAGCAGCGTAAAGGGTAGAGAGAAAGATAAGAAGAAAGAGAGGAAAGGGAGGTAAGGAACGTTTTAAGGTGGTGTACCTGCCCTTCCAAGTAACTCGGAATTAGGATTAAAGATGGTCAAAAATTAAATCCTTATCTCAGCGGCGCCGAGAAGCACAGGAGAGCAATGGCGCGGAGCGAAAGGGATCGGCAGACGTGTCTTAAGGGAAAGAAGTTCTTAAGGGATGCTACCAGTTTTGCGCAGCCTCCGCGACCTTGGACCACCGCCGACACCGGTGGCGGGAGAGGAAGAGACTCTTAATCTGCCGCCAGCACTGCAATTTCTTCCCATTAGCGGGCTCCTTCGCGATTAAACATTTGCATAATCTCGGGGCGCTTGTTATAATTCCATAGTATAATACGCGAACGCACACGAATATATATATTAAAGATCGAGCCATGGATCAACAATGTATATTTTATTTCATGCATTTTAGGTTCTTCGAACGGCAAAAAAGTTTACATATTCCAGATTTTGTCCTGATTTTGATAAATTAATTACTAGGATTAATGTTTCTGTAAAGAGTAGTGTGGGTTCAAATTTATCATAATTAACTGATCTGCTGATTAACCCTTTGCCTTATAATATCGTGTGGGACTCGTTGAACAAATTTCGAGACGAGTATAAAAAGTACGAGTCAAATTTATGATTCAATTCTTACAAGTTTATTTTATTATTTACACATTTTTTAATGTTCATTAGTCTCTGTTTGGATAAGCTTATTTCATTTTTTCTAAATTTCTAATTTACTTGAGTGTCGAATTGAATCATAAGGCAAGGGGTTAATAGTTAATTTTGTGAGTAGTTTATTTTATTTTAATTCTATTTTCAAACAGCTTTTATAATTGAACGATATCCGCAGATTTGATTAACTCCTACATATCTATTAAGTGCAGTCAAGGTGCAATCGATATAGCACGATTGGGAAATATAATAAAAATTCTTTTCCTAATTTACTGTGATTATATTAACTTTGGATTTGATTACAGTTGAAAAAACAAATATATTTATTTTAAGAATTTTTATAACATAATTTGTAACAGATCAAGCATTTATTTTCAATATTTGTGAAATGTATTCGTACGCTTCATATGGTACGTTCTTGAGCATATATTTACATGGTAAATCACGTAATTTGTTACGAGTCCCTATTTTGCAAACTTTTTCCAAAAAATTGGAATTTTTATATCGAAATATTAACGAAACAATATTTTATTAAAAGTAAACATCAGTTTGTAGTATTTCATGCGAATCAATCCGTATCTATAGTTTATCTTTTCACCCGACAAAAATATATTTGATATCCAAGTAACGCTCTCACACTCTCGTTTCGTCGGAGCGTGTTTTTTTTTTTTTGGTTGTTTTTTTTTTCTCGAAAGCGTTTAACAACTCGAAATTTAGTTACTCGAATTCTACTAGCTCGTAGGTGAACTTTCCAATAAACGAGAAAATACGTGATTTCACCCACGTACCTCAAAATATTCGCTTCGAGATTTTCCTCGACGTGTGTGTAAATATTCGTGTGGGTATCATGATTTTAGCATAAGACGGAAGCGGCTTTCAAGGATTTCAGGGTATCTCGATCAGGGGTTGGAAAAGAGGATAGCTACCACTCGGTTGGTAACGTAAATATTATTGTCCCTCTGCCATCGGAGGCTTCCTTGGATAATCGATTTTTTGGCCTAAGCGTTTGCTACGATAATGAGAACCCTCCTCGTATTTTAATACGAACCTACCAACGAGAGCAAGAGAGAGAGACGAAATTTCTTGTAGGAAAGGCCCTTAGTTTTAATCTCGTTACTTCAATTTTATCAAGGGGATAACACCTATTAATTCGTTTCCAGAATGAACTCGTTAAAGGAGCTCAACTCGGTCGCCTTTGTAACTTTGTTAAAGGGTCCTGCGTAAAAACGTTTCGATCTAGCCCCCCACTCCCTAATCTAGCGACTTCTTCCTTTCCTCTTGGATATGGTGAAGCGAGAGAAAAGGGGTGTCTTCGATTATCTTAAATTTACAGTCACACTTTGGAAATATTTTCAGCAGGGATCAATCCTATTCATTCCATTAGATGGACCGTAAATGACAAGAATTTTGCATAGATCAATTGATCTATATACAGGGTGTCTAGTTCAAGGTGTTCAAGCGGAAAATTACATGTGCAAATCAATGATTTGAGTCGAAAAGTCTAATACTATTTTCCAAAATTCGGCACAATTAAGTAGTTATTAACAAACAAAGATAGGCCAATCACGGCAAGCAGTGACATGTAACGTTGTTTATTGTGGATTGTTCCTCCTACTGCTTCGTTTCTTGATTAGTTGCAAGCTCAAGTAAACCGCCTTTTTTTCGCTAATCGCCGTAATTAGCTGATCTTTGTTAATTATTAACTCGTTAACTAAGTCGAATTTCGAAAAATGGTATCAGACTTTTCGACTCAAGTCATCGATGTGTACATGTAGTTCTCCGCTGGGACACCTGGAACCGGACACCTTGTATACACACAATAAAAATCTAGGAAACAGACGAGTTGTTCGACAAATTGATAGAAATTGTCAAGAAGAACTATTAAAAAATTCTTCTGTTCTCTAACGAACGGAATGTTTGATTCCTTAAACCACTAAATTTGTGAAACATGCAGGTAGTACGTGCATATTTTAAAAGTAAAAAGCTTGTGAGGGCTTTGAGAATTATAAAACGTGAAAGGCAATGTCGTTACAATGAATATGTATACAAGATGTTATTAAGTAAAAGTAAATTATTCGATTTAACATACGCGTGTAAATTTATTCGTATTATTGCAAAGCATTATACGTTCTCTCTTTCTCTCTCTTTCTTTCTTCTCACCACAATGTAAACGTAATGTATCGACAAACCTCGATACATTGAATCGCATTGAAAACTAGATTGCATTTTCACTTCGAGTGGATCCACGAAGGTAGACTATGCACTAGACGTTCCATGGACTTGAAAAAGAAAGAGAAAAAAAGAGAGAGAAGGAAGGACAGACGGGGGCTTTCAATTAGCCACGAGAACAGTAACTTTCTCTTTTTTATTATTCAACCGTGAAAACATTGGACTCTACGTAGGTAGGTACGCGTAGTCTGAAAAATGTGATGTAAAAACACATGCTTGTCAATGATATTCTTGTCTACTCGATTCTGTGAAGTGTAGACATATAGGGTGAAAAGAAAAAATCTACGTTAATGACTTTAAATATAATCCAATAATTATATAACACATTCAAATTATTTGGTATAAAAAAATATTTCATTGCAATTGATATTCACTCTTGTTATGATTTTAATGCAGTCAAAAATACTTCGTGCATTTTTTAACTTATTTTAGTAAAATTAATACGAAATTAAGAAATATCACATGTAGTAGCGAAAGTAACACTCGTAACGTGGCTATCAATAAGATTTTGTTCCCATGATTTGAGGTGAAGTCATAAACCATTATACAGTAATTATTAAAGCAATAAGTATGTCTTATGACATGGTTGTGCCTTTCATGCGGATCGATGCTTCAAGCGTTGTTCAAACGCGAATACTTGACAGAAGGACTCGAAAATGCTGTTCTGAGAGAGAAGAGAACGGGAGAGAGAGAGAAGGAAGGAGACTTTGACGAGTAGCTCGTGTTGTTCTTGTTCGAAACACGCATGTATATGTTCGTATGTACGTACAGGCTTGCTTTCCTCCCACTATCATCCACCTCTTTCAACGGGAGATGTTTACGCGAGCAACCTGCTGACCGTAGGTTCTACCTTGAATATCATCGAGGAATGTTATAATGACGGTAATGCCAATAATTTTAATAATGTTTACTTATCATTGTTTCGAAGAAAATGAAAATTTCGTACAATTTAATGACACATTTGATATATAAGCTTATTGCGAGAAGTTGTTTTTCCATTCGACCAAATATTCCTTTCTACCTGTTTTATGTTATCCATCCAATTATATTTGTTGCAAAAAAATATATATATCATTATACGATCGCGATGTTCCTTATTCTTGCGTTCGTACAATCCCTTACTCAAAACCTTTTCCGTATCTATTATACCTACTGTTATTTTTGTCTGTAAACTTCTCGAAAAATGTGAACTGGATGATAATACTGCACTTGTTTCTTTTTTAAATTTTCTGATATTATTTGCCATTATAAAAGTAATGGAAAACACTAGTCATTTTGGAGTTGCCAGGGAAAGCATGGTCTTCGATGAATTATTTTGTTATAATTACAAATATTAGAAAGACGATAATCGATCAAATTAAAAACTATAATTAAGGAGTTGAACCAAACTGGGAACCAAAGAAGAAGTTAATAATGACTAGTCAGTTTTACATTTAGCCAATTTGTTATAATTGAATTACATTATTGTCTACTTTCAAGTTAACTAATCATACATTTTAATTCACTTTTCTATCCAATATCTTTAATTTATTATTATTTAGACATCAGGCCACGTAAACTATTATTTAACACCTAACCAAAGTAGACATTATCTATTTATGGAAGGATAAACTCGACCGTATCTAGAACATTCCCATTCTTTACTATATACATATCCCACACATTCGTTGAAAATCGATTTAAACGTTTCACCAATTGAAATAAAGTCGAAAAGCAACGAAAAGATCGGATATCGAATAAAATCTCGAAGAACCGCGAATACTCGTCGACTGTATATCGAGAGGGAGTCTCATAAGCTTTTATCCAGAAACCACAAATGCATTCGGAAACGAGGCGACGATTCGTCGTGAATGATGTTTGTCCGATTCGATGACGAATCGTCGTTTCTCATCTAAAAAAAAAAAAAAAGGAAACGGAAGCGTTTCACGCTTTACCGATTTCGATGGAATAAAGAGAGAAAGTCGATGTAAATCTCGTCTCGTTCGACTTCCTCTTGAATGGACAATGTTTTCAATTCGACAGAAATTTCCACACGATCGTATCGTAAAAATCGTCTTCGTTCTCTCGTGAAAAAGTACTTAACAAAAAATGCATTCGTTCTACTTAAAACAATTTTACAGAACACATATAACACGAAAATCGCTTTAAATTATTTTGATATAAAAATAATGAAAAGAGAGCTGATCTTTATAGCGAAGATTACCATGAAGGATCATCACTGAAAACAACGGGTCTCTTAATTTTATGTTACTAATAACGATTGTCTTAATAATAATAATGATTATGATGACAATAATTATAATAACATTCATGGGAAGTAAACTATGTTTCTACCTTTCCGTATGTTGTCACTCTTTCCCTCTTACGCGTAATAAAAATAAAATCGCTCAAAGAAGCCAATTAAATGGTATCCAATTATCTTTAATTATTTGTCCCCCTTGTTCATTTGAAAAGTTTCAGTATTCCGAATGCTTTTTCATCTCCCTTGTAGCGACACGCGTGTAACGATATTTTACGTAATTCCTTTTTATAACGAAGGAATTCTATGTAATAATGATTTCCTACCAAGAGTAACGCGAGGTAAGAGAGTGTGATGATGAAAAAGAGAGAGAGAAAGAATGAAGGAAATATAAGGGTGATCGAACGCGTAATATATTAAAGATGCCATCACCCGGAAGAGACGTGATTGCGCGAGAGAAAGAGCAGAAAGTCTGGAAAGAGTAAAGCTGGTTAGAAATGAGAATGTCGCGTGTAGCAAAGCGATTACGAGCGAAATGTCAGAATGTAATTGTTTAACGATAAATTATTTAACTGGAAAATAAAATTTTTGTTTTTTTTTTTTTATTATTTTGATCGTCTATCTTTTTAACGAAGAGTAGAGAGATGAGTTGTAGGCTGATACTATTGATAATATTCAAGCAATTCGATGACAGAGAACGTATTGAAATTTTAGGTATACTTGGTAGTATCAATTTTTGATACTTCTTTGATCAATACATGCTTGATACTTTTAAGAAGTGTTCCATACTCGTTCTATATTTTTTGAAATAGAAATAAAACAGGAATACAGGTATAAAAAGTATTGATATTTTTTAATACGTAGCCCACGTCATTGATATGTATCAATATCATTGGAAAACTCAAGTGGATCGAATCCATACAAAATACTTTTGAAATAATTGAAGTTAAAGTTCATCTGCGTCAATAATTTCCAAATTAATTTAACACACTTTTTTATTTATTACTGTTGCATAAAGATTAACTTAAATATAGGTTATGATTTGGAAACTCAAAAATAAGAATTAGATCCAAAGTGCACTTTGAAATGAACTTGATCCACTTTGATTCTAAAATTACAATTTTTAAAAAAATGGACCTTGATCTACTTTTGGTCTACCTTATATGTAAAATATCATATCAATTTGTTCCATCAGTAGTTATAGTTATAGTTATAGTTATAGAGAATAACAATTTTTAAAAAAATGGACCTTGATCTACTTTTGGTCTACCTTATATGTAAAATATCATATCAATTTGTTCCATCATTAGTTATAGAGAATAACCGATAAAATAATTCAAGAATCGATTTTCTTTTACATTACAGACATACATCTCCACTTTTAAGCAGCGCGTTCGCGCAAAAGAAGCGAGAAATATCGCGTTTTCATTGGGAATTACCGTGTGAAAAGAAAAGAAACAATATGTCGGCCGTGCGAGCAACGAAAATCTCAAAAGGCTTAGAACCCATTGAGGTGGACGTAAAGCAATTTCACAGCTGGGATCAGAAAGCGGCTCTCGCCTCCATAAAGCCGCGTCCGCTTCTCTCTCTCTCTCTTTCTCCCTGTACCCGCTCTACCTCTTCCTTGTCCTCTACCGTTATCGTTTGATGCTCGATCGAAAGTCATGCGCGAAAAATTTTCTATCGCCGGTGGCTAGCGTTGATATTATAAATCGGATGTCATCGAAAGGACAAACGGTAAGATATATAAAATCATTTGCTAGCGATTGCAATTTGATTAAAAAAGCAGTTTAATGGAATGACATGCCGTTCATTCGTTATACAGATATTAATTAAAGAGAAATTATTATACAAAGAAAAAGGGATTTAGTCGTCCAAATTTGTAAAAAAATGTTTTAATGATATTTATGGTTGTAATCTGATCTGATCATCCTATTTTTTAATAAATATTAGAAAAAATAGACTTATAAACGGCTATTAAATTGATATTAAACATATCTAATACATTTTTATATACAGTAGACTCCGATTTAACGTGATGATTAAATTACTAAAAATTGGGGCATTATGCAAATTAATGCAACAAGTAGAATTAAATACCAAAATCTAGTTTTTCAGTGTGTAATAAAGATATTCAAAATTCTCGTCACGTGCAATTTCGTATAAAATTTTCGCAATTTTCTAAATAAAAATCTACCGTAAGTAATTTTATTATCTCAACAATATTTTTTTCATTTTAATGTTAAAACGTGTAACAATTTATAAAAAATGCTAAACTACGAAGGTATCCATTCCCAATAAGGCGTTCACCATGGAAGCAATTTTGCATGTACCGACACGGAATTCCATACTTCCGAAACGATAGACGTGAAAAGAAGTTGGCACGAGTGGACCGACTCGTCGTAAGTCGCCCGGAAAAAGTGTATTACTCGCGAAGAAGAGCGAGTACGAATCTCGAAAAGAAGTGAAGAGAAGAAGGGTCTCGCGATCAAAAGAAATTCTCTACGCCAGAAGCGAAGTTATTCTTCATCGTCCTTGATCTTCTCACTCACCATCTCTCTCTCTCTCTCTTTCTTTATTCATCTCTTCCCTTGAATGGCCGTGAAAAGCGATGGTGAGAATCTTATTAAAAATATCGGTACGTCGCTGCAGCGTGATGCACCACTAAAGAAGCGTTGATCGTGCAATAAACGCATTTTCCAACTCTCAATTTTTCGCTTCGACAGCTACTACCCTTTTTCTCATTCTTTTTATTCCAACATATCGAGGATTATTCCGATTATTTCCCTTTATCTCTCGATGACTCTTCTTCCTTGCGTTACATCTCCTCACTTTAATACATGGTAATCCACTTAAATATCTCTTTTATTTGTAATAACATAACAAATATTTTTAAAGCAATGTAAATGATTTGAGTGGCTATATTTAAGTGGACCACACTTTATATAGGATAAGGTTGCTTAAGTCGTACCCCCTAAGAAGAAACCTGTATAACAATTTAGCAAATATGTCAAAACTATATTTGCTATTCGATTCTTGTGTAAATATTATTTTTATTTATTAGAACAACTTTGAAAAATCTTTGTGTTGTCATATAAATTAGTCTAAATGAAAAAAAAAGACTCCAAATACAGAACAGGTACGACTCGAGCAACCTTATCCTACCTTTTTCTAAATTTTAAGAATAATTTTGTCCTCTTTACTATACAACCGACACTACCGTTACTTAAATCAATCCAATCTCCTCATCTTATTTCCCGAATCATATTTATTTACTTCCCCGTTTTTTATTGACAGGGTCTGACCCCGACAGAATAAATTTTCTCTTTCCCCGTGTCTTTTATTCGTACTCATCTACTCGAGATCGTCACCCCTTTTTATTGCATTAAATCTTCAACTTCGCTCTTCATATCTCGCGTCTCGACTCCTCGGATTACAATACATTTCCACTTCCCTATTTCGTACCGACAAGATCTCTCAGCTGTGTTACGCAATAAAAAATCAATCCTCGCTTCCTCCCTCCCTCCCTCTGTCTTCCTTTGTATTAACATCCTTCGTCCCGCACCGTCCCTCTCGCTTTTTATCGCGACTCCATCCGATAAACATTTCAATCTTCTCTTTATCTCTACTACCGAAGCACCCCACGCAAAAGGCAACAGCAGCTTGCCCCCATCGTTTCGAGCCAGCCGCCAGAAATTACGCGAAGGCTTACCTGCCGTACGCCGTAACACCTGCGGCTTTCCCATTCTCTCCCTTTCCATCCCTACCACCCCTTACCTTTGCCATCCTTCTACCATTCTGCTCGTCCTCGTTACACGGACTATCGATTTTACGAAACAACCGAAAGGATCCTCGTTACCGACATTACGATCGTAATCACGACTTTCCGATTTCCCTCCACGGCTTCCTTCACAAATAATGAAATTTGAAACAGGAATTGTTTAAAGAAATCTTACGAAGGAGGAAAATGGTGTGAATATTTGAAGATAGACGACGAGGAATGAGAAGCCTCTCTTTTGTCGATATTAATTTAACGAATAAATGTTCATTTTTAATCTTTGAGTACTGACGTGGTTTAGCCAGGTCATTTATTATGTACTAAGAAAATATTACAAAAAAATCTTTAAAGCGTACAAAATAATATTCTTACTCAAAGGTTAACAATTTCCAGCTTATCGCAATTACAAAGAATTGGGAGATTCTATCGTTACCTATGATATATTAACTCTTTGGACTCGAAGCCTTTTTTTTTGCTGGAGCCTATTAATAGAAAAGCTTACCAGAAAAAAAGTTATATTATAACTTGTAGTATTTTCGTATGAGAAATTTTTCAAACAAATTTTTTTGATAATTTCTCAAATTCTGAAACATAAGAAATACCAGGACTTTTAATTTAACTTTTTTTTCTATATCTTAAATAAACAATAATCATTGTTCCGTTATTAGCATCATATAAGTCAAATTTATGTAAAATTTCAGATTTTTTTTAAATTTTCCAATTGTCGAACATTCTAGTATATAAATTGATTATACATTCTTCATAAGAAACTGTAATACAAGAGAAAATTGAAGCTAATCCAAGAAAAAAGAGAAATATTACAAGATGGAGACGAGGAGGATCGTTCAAGAAGCATTCAAGAAAGTTGAGCTTACAATCGGGTGTAGGTAAGATAAACGCCAAGACTGTCTCTCCTGTTGTCTCTTTTACCATCTTCCCCATCCTGTGAATTAAAACTACCTGGCTAATGGCTCAGATGCGGTCGAATGACGCTCGACGAAATAAAATATCCCCCTGAAACTTCTTATTCAAACGCTCTTGTTCTCGACTCACCCCTCACTTCTTTTCATCCCTCTTCTACAATCGTCATTGAAGCGAAGGCGTTTACAAAAGAACCGACGACTTGCCTCCTTTCCCTGTTTTATTTTTTTTTAGTGTCAAAGGTAATATCTGCGAAAAGTGGAAGAAACTTTCGAGTATAGAAAATAGTCTCTACGATATATCGTTAAAAATGTGTTTATTGTATTATTCTATCCTTTGATATTCGCTAGACGTATCACCCCAGATAACTATCTTTGACATTTCCATTTCAACACGAGTTAGTTGATTAACCACAACGATTTTTCACAAACACGTCTGTCTATACAATTTTATTTATAATTCTTTTCAGAATAAAAATATTGACGAATTTACCATCACATTTTTCATATAAAACTTTACACTTCCTAAAACTGGTAGTTAAATTCTCGTAAATATTAATAAAACATACCAAGTGCACCCAAAAAAAATCAAGGCGTGGCAGTTAACGTATTAATAAAAAAAAAAAAATTATTAAAATCACGACGCTTATAAACTCCCCTGTTAAAAATGTCCACGAATCGGATCTCAATTAATTTCAATATTTATCTCTTCCTTCACAGACGCATCACAACGAACGTACTAATAACGTTTAAATTGGACCATTCATTATTTAAATGAAATAACTTTAGCCTAAAGCAAAACAAATGTCACGGTATACTAACAATTGAAACACGTATAACCAAATTGCAGAATTCACGTTGAAACACCAAACTACGGTACGATAAACTTGTTGTAATCCAAGATACACAAATTTCGATCGACGTGGAGGGTGGTTAACGTCAACATTCGATGATAAAGATCAGTTTTATCCTGAATAAGAAGAGCAAATTTCGTGGTTATTAACAATGAAGGGTTGGGATCGAAGCATTGACCTTTTTAATTTTCTGTCTCTTTCTCTCCTACGCGAATATACCTACGCGAACGTTTACTTGCGATACGAGGCGATAAAAGGGACCATGTAAAATTATTCGCACGACCAAAGTCAAGTACTTCGACCTATAGAGAGTGAGAGAGAAGCATAGAGAGAGAGATAGTAAAAGAGAGGGAAACACGCCGGCAGCAGCACCGCGTGTACGTTAAATCTTTATCGCTATATAACTCGCACCGTTCTCTCTCCCATCTCCATAATTTATTTTTTGCATAGTGGTATGCATAAACGTGGTCTGTGTGTATATGTCCGCGCTTGAAGCACCACGCGTATTATGCCAGCTGTGTTTATCGTAATACCGGTAAAGCGCAATCGTCGCGTTGATCGGCGTAAATTTATATGATTCTCTCGGAAGTTAAATATTATTTGAAATTTCGTTAGGAGAAAAGAATTGCTGATATTCGTATTAACACTTTCTCTGTTAAATTTTTGCTGTTTTGTAATAAATTAGGTTATTCTATCAAAATTTGTCGAGGTAAAAATTAATACTGAACCTATTGATGTCAAATTTGTAACTATTTTCGTCACATATTATCTATTTAATAAATATTTAAAGAGAAATTTGTCGAGGTGAAAATTAATACTGAACCTATTGATGTCAAATTTGTAACTATTTTCGTCATATGTTATCTATTTAACAAATATTTAAAGAGAAATTTGTTATCAGTAATAAATAATATCGAATATATACAATTGATAATAAAATTCTATGAATTAAACTTTATTATTTAAAAAGAATCACATAATCGGTAGGTTTATCTAGTATCATTAATAAATAATATCGAATATATAAAATTGATAATAAATTGCTACACATTATTATTAAAAAAAAAAAACAAGAATCATATAATCGGTCAGATATACCATTAAATTTATATAATAATTGAAATATTTTATTAGATAGTACGAGAGTTAGGTATACTTTCTAATAGATATTATCAATCTTCGATATCTTATCTACACGCTAAAACACGTTACAAACTCGCACGAGATCTCGCTTATCACGAAATCCTTAAAACGAGCACGTTTGAATTGTTTTAAATCGTGGAAAAAAAAAAATCCTTTCCCGTTGCAAAGGGTCGAACGTGCCAAATATGGCTCCTCTTGACCTCGCAACCCCATCGTTCGCGTCGTCACGCCGCCGGCAGCGAAATTACCGTGCAAACGCAATTGCAAACGCTCGCGCAAATACGATTGGAGAGGTAAAGGGGTAGCTAAAGAGAGAGAGAGATGCGAAGTGCTCGAGAGGGTAGTGGTGTTCACGCTGGTGTCTTCCTTGCAAGAGAGAGAGAGAACCATCCAACCGACAAAACGACGCTCAAACTAAATTTTCGAGAGTTTTGCGTTATTCTCAGAGACTTTCGTAATAGACTTCCGCGTTGACCGAGATAAAAAAGAAAGGAAAACTAAAAAAAAAGAGTAAAGATCGCAAAAGACAGAAAGATAGAGAAAAACCTTAACTCTCTGTACCATAAATGCAAAGCAATGATGATCTCGTTGCACGGATTTCGTGGGGAATTTATAAAACTTGTTACGGTACTTGCCTCTTTTCCCGTACAACATTTTTCATACAAAACTCTTTTTCACGTTTCCACTACTATTCTCTAACACGCTCTCATCGAATATTCCTCTGAATAGAAAAGTGAGTATATAAAGTTTAATAATAACGACCAAGCAGTTTTTCTGGTAGAATAAAAAACTCTATCTGCGATTTTTCTATTCAACACGTTCCTGCGTTCCATCGTTATATGAAAAAAAAAAAAAAAACTTGTCTACGATCGTAATATTTCATACGATCGCTTATAGTTTTAAATCAAAACGAAGTTGCTAATAATTATATCCCTTTTTTTAATAAATAGGAATACAGACTGTTTTTTATAGTAAATCCATACCTCTGGTCACTTTTTTTTTTTAATATTCACGCGTTCTGCTGCACAAGATTTGAAAGTTATCACATACCTCGTTAGTTCGGACGTTGGTCGATTTGGCCGATGAGAGAATGAGAGAAACACGGACATGGGGAGAACGTTCTCACTCGATAGAATTTTTTGTTTTTCTTCCTTCTCACGTTTCGAAGGCACTTTTTCGTCCACGAAAGGCGCGACATCCTTCGCTGAAACTCGCGTCGCGTCGTCCTCGCTTCGCCACGCGTCACGTGCTATACTCGCCTACCAACAACGGACGAGCCACGTGACGTGTTTCCTTCGCACCCGCATTTTCTTTCGCGAGAAAAGAGAAGGACGAAACTACCATTATTATTTCGAGAAAACGATCGATGTCACTTAATCACGAATTTTAAAAACGGTTACATCAATTTTACTAAATAAAAACGTTCTATACCTTTAAAACCTTTCTTTTTTTTCTATAGTCTTCAAATATTACACAAAAATCATATTTTTCGTCTAATTCTAGTTTAAAATTCTCGATGCCTAATATATTTCCCGAATAACCTGTAAAACTTTCCCTCCTTCTCTTCTCCCTATCGAACGAACTACAAACTTCGTTATCGCGTAACGTCACCTCACGGAGAGATCGATCGCGATGAAAATCCGTCGAGATATACATATATCGTTCACGAATCCCTCACGATCGTAAGGATCCGATAAAAAAATAAAAGGAAAAATTAAAAAAAACAAAAAAACGCGTATAAAAATAACAATCTATTCCATCCTCACTGAAGATCCACCCGAAAAAAAGGGAAAAAAAAATATCCAACGTCGAAAAAAAAATTATTTCCTCCCCCAAAAAAAAAAAGGACTCAACTTCTCTCACTCGATCGCAACCGAAAAAAAAAAAAAAGGGAAACGAACCGTAACGTCGTGATAAGAGTATACCGATATATACGATATTCTCTTTCTCTAGGGGTGGCTCGAGGGTGCCTCGAGAACGTTCTGCGGCTTCTACGAAAGCGGACGATAGACTGAAGCGCTGTTGAGATCGCACGAAGGATCGTGTGGGACGGTCGTCGGCGATCGGGAGTGGCTCGAAACGAGGGGAGTGACGAGAACGCAGGCGCACCCCCGTTTTTCCAACGGCCATCAACCCCACCACTATTGGCACGACCACCCTCTCTCTCTCTCTCTCTTCATCACGAACGATAACTGCGCCCTCTGACGTGTTTCCTACGAAAGGGTTCTCGCCCCTCGCATGGACGATACGAGACACCTACGTGTATGCTTTCGTTATATCGTCCTTCTTCCTCTATCCTTCAAAGAGTGGAGGTAGTTCGGTGCCTTCGAGAAGAGAGAAAGAGAGCAGGATTCGAAGAAGGGATGACGTACCACCTCTACTGCCATATCCACCACCACCACTACTACTACCCTACTGTGACTGTCCTCCTTCCAACATCATCCCCCACTACTAGTATCGATATCGAAACTCTCTTCGTAAAAGGGAAAAGGAAGAGAGGATCTTCCTACATCTTCTTCGTCTTCTTTACTCCCTCTTCGTTCGAACCTCCAAGAAAATTGAAAACACATACTTTCGCGTATTCCTATTGTTCTTCTTTTTTTTTCTCTTGTAGTTTTCTTCTTTTTCTTCTTGATTCTCGCTGCTAAGGCGGTCAAGGGAATTCCCTTGATCGTAGGGAGTGAGAATATTTTAATGGGTTAGATTAAGTAAGGTTAGAGTCTAAGATTTGATATTTTTATTTAAGCATTGGACGAGTTTAAGAATAGGAATAAGACTAGCTTGTTGAGGAATTTTAAGTAAGGATGGTACATGTTCAGTATTTTTTTAAGTCAGACATTTGGACTCACTGGAATATTCTTGTAAATGATAGGTATATTTGTTTTAATCCTTCATCAGTCGTATCACGGGTGATAGCCACAGGGGTGGTTCAGATCCTCGTGTGTTCTATATTAGGATTATATCTCAAGTTTATCTTAGTTTTCTAGCAATTAGAATATCTTCTATAACTTTCTAATCTTGTAGTTCAACGTACTCGTTACTATAAACTCCAAAATACTATAAGTAACTTGAGAACAAACTACTATTCCAAAAGTAATACACGTTAATTGATTATTAATTTATCGATTATCCAAGATGAAATAACAAAAGTTTTAAACAACTCTAATTATTATGCAAGTTCCAAAATATTTTTTACCCCATACTAAAACCGGCATCAACATAGTTTACTTCGTGGAACCGCATCTGTTTTACATTGACTATCATTAATAACGAAAGAATGTCGTTTTCGGTACTTCCTTCCTCCAACCGATTCCAACATTATTTCTGAACTAACCGAGGGAGGAAGAGGGAATTTTTGTTCGTCGTCAAAGCAAAGTTAACGATTGATCACTCTTTTGTGAGCAGGACACGGAGGCTAAAAAAAGACTATGAAGAAGTAGAGAAGCAAGGTTGAAAAATGTCGATGCAAAAGAATCGATGTGACGGGCGAGGAGAGCGCGCGTAACCCGGTTGACCAGATTCCTCAAAGGTTCCACGCGCAAAGCATCGCGATTTTTCCGTTCGATCCTTTGAAACGAAGGAAGGATACGTCATGGTGCATTCCTAAGCGGCGCTTCCAAACTGGAAATCCTCTTTGAAAATATCCACGTGGAATATCCCGTCGTCGTTCGATAGATACGTTGATCCCAAAAAAATTCTTCTTGGAAAATTTTTAGATCTTCTGCTTAAACGTAAAATACATGGATATCTGTATATTTGTGATTGTTCACGGTATTATAAGCTGTATTTTTTAAACATTATAATTTTTTCGGTAGGTTCTTACACGAGACACTCTCGTTATTATTTAAATCAGAATAAGGATGTTTTGGATATAATAGCTGTCGAATTTGTTATTTTTTTTATTACAAAATTTCGTTAGTTTAATTGCAGAATATCAATTACCAAATAACTAATCCCTATTTATTTACTGGCATATATTTAAAACAATAGTACATTCCAAGGACGATTATTAATTCAGGGTATATTACAATTTGTGTAAAATAATTCGACTATAATATAATACAAAACAAACATTAATATAACAACAAAATATAATTTTGCACTTTAATAAAATATTATGACAATGCTATCAATTTCCATGCAAAAATATAAATTTGTATTTATCACGTTTAGTTTGATCAATTCGATTGCCAACCACCAACAATTGATAAAAGTTTAAGTTTAAAAAAATTATGTGAGTTCACTAAAAAAAAGTAATATAATCTTTTATCGACGACAAATGGAAAAGGACATAAAAAAGTATAAAGCTAGACCTTTGTACGTGTATATGCATACATATATAACATAATGTATCGAGTGAAATTTAATTAATCGTATTTTTATGCATACGAGAAAAGTTATAATCATGGTGATTGTAATAATAATAATGATATATGTTGGGATTAGGACGATGACACAACGATTCGGTATCGAATGAATGAACGTATATTACGAGACAACCTCGTTTACGTTTCATAGGGGCGACACGGCCGTCGTGCGTCTACAGGGTGTCTGGTTCCAGGTGACTAAGCGGCCACATACATGTGCACAAGTATCGACTTGAATTGAAAAGTCTAATAAACTTTTCCGAAATTCGGCTTAGTTTTCGAGTTATTAATTAATAGAAATCAGCGAAAGAAGGCGGGACGAAGGCGGTCTACTCAAGCTCGTAACTAGGTGAGTGACGAAACAGGAGGAGGAGCAATCCACAATAACCAACAACGATAATCGGAACGTAACGCTTCAACACGTGTTTACTTTTATCCCTTATCTCTCTTTCTCTCTCTCTCTCTACGCACTTCCGAATGCTGGAAGCTCGCGCTGACTTCTTTGGTTCCGAGAGAGAAAGAGAGATAAGGGATAAAAGTAAACACGTCTTGAAGCGTTACGTTCCGATTATCGTTGTTGGTTATTGTGGATTGCTCCTCCTCCTGTTTCGTCACTCACCTAGTTACGAGCTTGAGTAGACCGCCTTCGTCCCGCCTTCTTTCGCTGATTTCTATTAATTAATAACTCGAAAACTAAGTCGAATTTCGAAAAAGTTTATTAGACTTTTCGATTCAAGTCGATACTTGTGCACATGTATGTGGCCGCTTAGTCACCTGGAACCAGACACCCTGTATATCGTAAGGGCGCGTACGTGCGCGCCTCGTTATACGGGATACCTATTTTTAAGTGCCGTAGCGATGCGCGTGGAATTCGTATGAGCGTTCAAAAAACCGTTTTCGAAGAACGGCTTATTCCCTTATTTTTTTCAATGTGACTCGATGATTCGACGAAAGAGTATAATAAGTGATTCACACGTTCGTATGCATATGGACGTATAGACGATTAGATATTTAAGTAGGTACATATCATTGTAAATATGTTTGACAGTATTAAATGTAGGATTATTTTTAAATGACAGAGAAAATTAATAAGTTATTTAACAAATTCAATTTGATATAAAAATTCAAAGTGATATTATGCTTCTTAATTTTTAGAGATTTTGGAAGTTCTTTAACCCCTTGCCTTATAATATCGTGTGAGACTCGGTGAGACAAACATGTAAAGCACGAGTTGTACATGGTTCAATTTAAATAAATCAATTTTTTTATTTTTTGGGGATTTTTTAGTATTCATTACTCTTTGTTTGGGCAAATTTGTGTACTACATTGCTTATAACCACATTCGTTTTTTTTTCAATTTCTAATACTAGTTTCATTGTGTATTAAATTAAATCATAGGGCAAGTGGTTAAGGAGACTAAGAGTTAATCAATTTTTATAACTTTTATTATAGGAATTGTTTATTGCTTAAGAATTTGTGGCACAAATCAGGTGGTAGATTAGATATTCTAAATATTTTCCAAATTTCAAGGCACTTTGTTCAATTAGAAAAGTTGTTCACTTTTAGAGAATATATGTCACAAGTACAAACTAGAATAGTTATTTAATACAAAAATAAAACTAATCATCTCAGACAACCACGATAATCTAATAATATACACGAAACAATGACCTTATTCCTGCTCACCCTCACCCTCGAAAAATCGATCTTCCTTATCTAATTAAAGAAAAGAACTATTCATATCCTCCCAAATAAGGAACTCCTTAATAGCGGAAACTCTCCGAGACCCTTTAGTACACCAACGTAACTCCAGGAATCTCGGAAGCAACCCTTAACAAAATTCATTTTCCGTCCATCGAGAACTTCTGCGCGTTCCCACCAGGATGCTTTCCACCAAAAGTGATCTCTAAACCAACTCTAGACACTCTTCTACCCTTCTAATGAGTTTGTAAAGAAAAAAAAAAAACAGGACCATAATAAAAATAAAAAGAAGCGTCAAAATGCAAATCATAGTTTTCGCGAGTGTCAACCACTCCCACTCTCTGGGACAAGGATAAAGAGAAAAAGAGAAAGCGAGAGGGGTAGACGCACGAGTCGCTATCCAGCAGCGTTCTAACGAAAATTAGCGATAATTGGCTGGAAAATGAACATTTGTGGCGGATTAAAAGGGAAGCTTCATAGTCCCGCGAAACCGAGGCTATGGCCACGTACGTGCCCGATTCTGCGTTCCTGCGGTGTCATAAAACCGGTTCGTGGTCTGTAATTTGTAATGAATACGGCTCTAACTAGCCCTCTCCTCTCTCTCTCTTTCATTCTCTGTGTCGGCCGGACGCAACCCGACCACCGCCACTTCGCTTGACGAATCGCGCTCGAATGAGCGAGGGTGCGTGTATGAGAGAGAGAGAGAACGGCAAGAGGGGGGGTGTTAGTACGAGCACACATACCAATATACCTATACACACACGGATACACATACACGAATGAGAGGCAACGCCTCTCTTCTTCGGGCGCGGCTAAATTATGTGCCTGCCCCCGATCCATAATGTCCATTCATCCGACGCTTCGTTGTCGCGACCGAGCAGTTCTTGTTTTAATAAACGGTTTAGTTTAGTCCAACAATCGATCGATAATAAGAAATTGGTAATACGTGAGCTGGGAATTATATGGGTGTTCTTGATTTGAATTTCAACGATCGCAATCTATTTTTTTTCGCATTTTCCTGACATCTTTCGAATCCTATTTTAAGACATTGAATGCAACATGGGTTATTCGTGACTACTGAGTGCAAGGAACGTTCGGTTAATTGAGAATTGTAAAAAATTGGAGACTTTGCAAAAATTTCGGTCATATCGTGCTAATAACGGAAGAAATTTTTGTTTGTGCTGACAGATGGTTCTAGGGGTAAAAACACATCCTTAAACTGCTTGCATGGGGTCATTACAGTTTGTAATGTGTAAAAAACGTTTACAGTTTGTCATAAGTTAAACGATTTTTTAGTCTATAATAATAAAGTTCTTTCGCAATTAATTAGTACAAGTAGTTACAAGTAGTTAAATCATTTTATAGTTAAGGGTTAAAGAAATTTTGAGTATCCGTATTATCCTTAATATTTAAGAAATTATTTATGATATGTTATAAAAAGTTGAATTGAAATTTGTAGTATTTTTTTATAAATATTACAACTATTTTTTATTGATATGGACATATGATGAAATTTGTACCAAATTTACGTAGTAGTAAACGTGTTCATCGAATATCGTACGAGTATCCATATCCGGCTCTCTTGATCGATAATCATCCTCGATTTTTAGTACATTCGAAAAACTAAAAGGTGTGCCGAACGAGCTGGAATAACGTTAACGCTATCGATTACAAACGAAACACGTCCACCCGACAAATATGGGTATCCACAGTTTACCTAATTACATTGAGTGGTTTTCCCACAAAATTTCTTCTTATGTGTATGTACGTTTTAGCAGTGTCATTTGCAAGCTTAAAGGACGGGTCAAACTATTACGATCATTGACCATAAGCAATTACTCAAATTATTACCGTCATTCAGTGAAATTACTAAAGATACCTAAATGGTGCCGAGAAATTGGTGTCATTCTTTCGTCCACGAATTCGACTTAATCTTTTGCAATCGTATGTCTGTTTTTGGCAGCCAATGGAAAATTATGAGATGTTTATGGCTTCATATTAAAAAATGTATTATTGTTCTTCTGTGCATAAATACACCTATCTTTCGGTTTACACAAATATGTCCATTCAATATTAAATAATAGTAAGACATCTTAAAAATTACAAATTTTGTAAAAAATTAAATAAATTACATTATTTACAAAAACCGTGTAAATAAAGGGATAAGTGTATTTACAAAGACCTTGTAAAAGCGAAATCGTGCAAATAAAGTGCTCTCGTGTAAATTGGAAGATAAGTGTAGTTAAAGAGATTTAATATTTTTGTGACTGTTAACGACAATAATGTTATGATTATATTGTTATAGTGCACATTTCCAAAAAAATACAACCATAAAGTATTAAATTTCTTTTTTTCCGTTCGTCAATTCACGGGAAATAGATTTCTGTCATTTAGTAAAACGCGAACAATCGTTAAGTGTATTAAATTCCGATTAATTTCACTCCCAAAACCTCGATGACATTTTGAACGTCGATGGAACGAAGGGCATAAATCTTTTTTCTGGAACGGGAGAAATTAAAATGGTATAAAAATTGATCGCCATGCGTATGAACACGTAAAAAAACACGCGGTAGGAGCTATACGAAACACCATATGGCGATTACATTTTGAATAAGTTAAGTGTATCTCGTTTTTGTGCTCGTCGACGACAATCAAACTCGTCAATCTCGTATCCCGGACGACAATCTCGGCCCGTGTCGTTCGGTTACACGCTCTCGTAAACTCCCTCCTGTGATAAAATTATAATGTAGGCATCGGAATATCGCGGAAGGTTTCTTGAAAAAAAATTTTTATAAACTTCCATATCGATAGACCAAACGCGTTACGAGTAACGATGTCGACAGTTGTTAGAATATAGGAAATTAAATGAGCCATAGTACCTATGAATTCAAATTTGGAAGAAAAAATATTTGATATTCATGGTTACAATCTAATTTGATCTAATCATTTTATTTGTTTATAAAAACATTAAAACTTTGTTTTAACACACAACATATTATTATTTTTATAGAAAGTGGCACGTTTTTTCTAAGATAAACGAATTCAATTATCCAATTCCTAAAAGCGATTTTGACTAAACAAAGAATAAGAGACCACTTCTCGCTAAGCAATAAAATGTCTTTGAAAATTTAATTATATTTTGCTATAAACATAAAGCATCAAACGCTTTTAAAACGAATACACCATTCGATCCAATAAAAAAGATAAATCATCGGACACTAATTATTCAAATTTTTGTATAGCCAACATTTTTTAAGCAGAAACATTTTTCAAGCGTCCAAAATACGAATATCTCCAACTATAAAGTGAAAATCCGGAAAGCCACGAACGACTTCGAAGTTACGCTCTCGCCTAAAGTCGGAGATAAAATGATATAGCGAGTGTGCAAAAGAAAGAGAGAGAGAGAGATACACAGAGAGAGAGAGAGAAAACGAGGAAGAGAGGGATGGCGTGGGTGGGAATTTCCAGGATGAATATTTCTCGATCCGACGCTGCCACGGTCGTCTTCATCGTCTTCCTTGGATTTGCATAATTTTCGAATCCACTCGCCGCACCAGCGACGAAGAGTACGCTCGATGACGCGTGCCACGTACGCGTAATGCTCCACGGAAGCTGCGCTACGACTTCGACAGAGAGAGAAGGAGAGAAATATACATAGATATAGCGTGAGAAATTAAAGTCTCTCTCTTCCTCTCCTGCTTCCTATCTTTCCCTATCCCCTCTATTCTTGTCTCTCTCAGCATCATATACGGAGTTACCACGGAAGATATTGCGGTTTAAACGGCTGGAAAATTGTCCAAACGGCCATGTCGCATAATTTCAACGTGACTCGACGGACACGTCCTTTCGTTGGAGGATAGGAAGTCGAGAGAGAAGGACCTTCTTCCTCGTCGTCGACCTCTGCCTCCTTCTCTTCCATCGCTACTACCACGTCGTTCTTCACTCGCTTTCTCGCAACGAGAAGATTTTACATCGAAGCGACGTCATCCGTCGTTTAACGTCGTCGGTTATGATCGTCTAGCGTTGACGGATGAATTTGCACGCTTCTCTCGGCGTTAAAGCGCGAAGATTACTTTCTCGAGTGGAAGAAATAAAAAAGTGTGAGTTAGAGAAAGAAGGGGTAACTAATATAGAGGTAATTTATATTGGTATTCTTTTGGAAAGTATTTGAGAATTTTTTATTATTAATTTTCTGATCTTTTTCAAATTTATAACATTCTTTAACCCTCTATAGGTCTGGTCAACTTCTAAGTCTATCTGTATTTTAGAAATTTTATTTCATTTTATCAGCAACACTTGATGGATTTTCGTTTGTAAAATACATATACTATTGTAACTTCGAGATTCTGAACTATTTTTCTTATAATACAAAATTTAAAAAATTGTAGATTAATTGTTAGTTAATTATATTATGAGAAATTCGGCCTATGGATGTCTAATTTGTCTCAGAAATTAATTAATCAATTTTACATAATAAACACTCAATTCCTTGATATCCTTAAAATAAATCCACTCTTTTACACAGTCGTAATACACTAAACAGGATATAAAAAAAAGTATAATACCGAAAAATCTTGCATAGAAATTAGCTAAATTCTAACCACACATTCTCGCTTCGCAACATAAAACAAATTTTTTTTCGAGTTTGCAAACACACCAAGCAACTCTTTCCAATTATCAATTACATTCTCGCAATTGCACTTTTACGATAAAAAATTCCTACTAAAAAGTACGAACCATTTACTAGGAAACATAAAAGAATAATACCATCTTGTCGTTGCTTTTAACGATGCGTCATCCGATTCTCTCATCCTCTTAAAAATTATAATCCAAACTCGTCAAATTAGTTACACGTGCCTCATTTATCCGGCGACGAAACGTTTGACGCTAGATCGGCGATCTTATCGCTCGGAATCGTCGGACGCGTCACGCAAAATCGAAAACGACGTACCGTAGGGACTGATCGTTCCAACGACAAAAAGTCAAAGAGAGAGAGAGAGAGAGATGTCGCAAAAGTTGCACAGTAAATTGAACTAGGGAAATGATAGTCGCGTATACGCGTCTAATGGGTCGTCGAGCGATAATTCACAATGCACGTCGTTACGCGCCGTTACGCGCGTACGTTGCACTTGATTGTCACGTTAGCAATTACGCGCGAAGTCGTACGATCCTTGCTCCCTCCCTTTCGTCTTTCTCTATCTATCCACTATCTTTCTCTCTCACTCTACAGAGAATATCACTGTTCGAAGTGTCTCATTCGAATTGAGATCGATTAACACGTAGGTATACCGCCGTCGAGTCGATTATCGCGTTCAACACGAGCCACTATCTGTTTACATTTTTAATTTGAGTCAAATGTATTAGAGTATGATTAATTTAGAAATTATTCGAGATATTAGAAAACTTTTTTGGATCTTGACATTTGTTTGAAGGAAAGATTGGGTATGGATTGGAATATTTGGTTAAAAAAAATTTATGTTTAATTTGTTCATGATTTATTCAGGTTTAAAAGCATTGATATAGGTATTTTTAAAAATGCAAAACAATGAGAAAAATATCAAAGCTGAAAGGTATGCATTATTATAGACATTTATGAGCTAATGTGGCAAAATAGAATATTGTAAGAGCACGAGCCATTTTTAGAGAATTCGACATGTCGATCATTTCTGAAATATGACACGTCATCGATAGGTACTGTCTTTTGTCACGGTTAAGGGGTGGGACCCTAACCACTGCCTTTAAGAGCATTATCTACGTACATGGCATAATCAAATAACGTATAAAATAAATGCTTACATCGAAGACTATTATGTGATAATAAAAAAATTATATTAAAAGACTATGTTTCTTCATTAATCGTGCATATCTACACAGATAGATTTAATTGAATGCTTTGGTAGATAAATTGTACATAGAATTAACCTTTCGAACTTAAAACTTTTAAAGTTTATTAAACATGAATCTTTTCTACCAAATGAGTGATACTTGATCGATAAAATAAAATTTAATGTTCTCAATCGTTCGAATATCAAGACCAAAAGTGAGATACCATTATGTTTATTGGCTAAAACAAATATTGGGGCAATCCACTTTTTTCCCAATAATAAATTATTTTATTACGATCTCTGTTAGAGTATATTATTTCCAATTGTAATAAATTATCGAGTAAAATTTATTTTCATAATCGTTTCGATCATTATACAAAATTGTTAAAAAAAAGAGGAGTGTACCAATATTGTAGTTGTTTTGTAGTAAAAAGTGCAACAGACAAAGCATCGATCATTATATAAAAATAAATCGAAAATGTTAAATGTATTCAAGTAGACTCTCTTATTTGTCTTTTAATATTTATTATTTATATTATATCAATTATTTTTAATTGTATTTGTACTGACAAATATTAGCATTAACAATGAATTACAACAACTCCTCGTAATGCACTTATCAACGATAGTAATAACCGACATTTACACGAATCATCGAAATTGTTAAAATACGCTAAGTAGCTTAAGAGTTTTACTCGATGGTTCCCAACTGATATTCAAAATCGAAAGGGCTACTTGACGCAATGTTATTCTACATTTTTTACTTATTTATATATAACAAATCACATTTTTATCTACTGGATAACCCTTTCCAATTAATTATAACTAATAAATAAATTCACGTAGGCAGGTACAGAAACCAACAAAAACGAGTAGCCATCATTCCATATTAAATAAATCAAAAAAATTTCCTACTTTGCATTCTATAACACATATCTCTATCCGTCTAAATAAACAATAACGATATTAACATCGATCTTTCTTGTTTGCTTAACCGTCAGAATAAATCAATATAAACAATATATGAAAGCGAATATAACTAAAATCTAATTAAATGTTGCGTACACCAATTCCATCGATGTTTGGAAATAAAACACGTTACGAAAATGAAAAATGTTTTAAACGAACTATACAAAGTAAGCAAAAAAAAAAGTTCAACTTATCAGAGGAACAAGGAGAAAGAATAAAAAAAAAAAGAAAAGAAATTGGAAATTCAGGTAGAAGGATAGATGGATACCTACGGTCGAGAGCGAACGAATGATAAATCCTGGGTGAAAATAAACGTTTAATCTGATCGGGCGGCGTTTATCGTTTAGAATGGATTTGGACGTGCGAACGGTTCTCATTGAACAAGAAACGAGGTAGTTTCCGCCAGTGCACTCCCGTTCGCCGCTAATAGTATTTAACGTTACATTTAACAGGATTATTACGTAATAACGTCTATCGCAGCGTGTAGCTTCGAAATATATAAATATGCATTGGCTCATGTAGCCTAAATACACGCGCGTCGGCTCGCGCTAGTTAGAGAGCTGAATCATTATGCTAACGCGTACATCCTGTACCATCCATAAATCTTTCTCCTACTGGTCGCGGGCGCACGCGTGCACCCACCGGCCGATGGAAATTCTATCGAGAGGAGAAAAAGAAAAAAATTCCTTTGAATCTGCAAATAAATCCACTTCGTTATGTGCGAACGCGTCTAATTCGTAAAATTGTTTTTGGAAAGGATACTTTATCGTCGGGCAATTGCAATTAAATATATGAATTTCTCAGAAGTGTTAGGGAATATCATTTCCTTTGATTTTTCTGCTTTACTACGAACGATCGATACGTTCGATTAATATTTTTTATTACTACTGTTAGGATTCAAGTTTAATCTCCTAGAATCATGTGTTTTTTCTGATGGAATAAAAATATTTTTTTTAGATTACCACTTAAGATTTATTATCATATATCCAGCAGCCTTATGTATCTTACAATTTTTTTTTTTTTTTCTACTAACATTGCAAATTAGATGAAAGAAAAAAAATTCGTGGTGATAAATTTGTAATTTGATACCAAGTATCAAAGTACCAGGTATCTAATTCGATAAGTATTTTTTAATAGTAGGCGAGAGTGACTGAATTCCCATAGTAGAATGCCCAATTATGTCTTTTTTTTTCTCAGGAACTATTTGACAAATTTTTATGAAATTTTGGATAGTCACTCTTCCAACTGTGCCATGTATTTTAGGCAGAGGTATTACTTTTGAATAAAGTTACATTGGGCTAAACCTTTTTTTTTTTTGTTCCTACTGAGGAACATTGGGTTGCAAGCTACATATAAAAAATTATAATCTTGGGCTCTAGGAGAAGCTACCTACATTTTTATATAACAAAAAAAGGATTATCACTGGATCACAAATTGACCAAAATCTCAAATCAAACTCTTGTGCGAATTAGAAGACTTTTCGTTAACCTTCATCAGAATAGAATGATTTTATAACACAAATTTAAAAATATTGTATTTAGTTAAACTCCTTTTCAAAATATACGACATATAGATTTGCAAAAAATAATTATTATAGAGATTCTTCTCCTCAGATACTCTGTCATCCAGACAAATGTTAATTAATACAAAGTTTTACGACATAAAAATGACATAAGGAAATCGTTCCAACAAACGAGGGTGAAAAATTGTGTATCGAGCGTAGTTTGCGTCAAAAAGATAGAGTTTAATGGGTCCGACGGAAAAGGCGAAAAGAAGATATGAGAAGAAGAGGGAGAGAAAGAGAGAGAGACAGTAGAAAAAGTAGAAAAGAGAGAGAGAGAAAAGTGTGTCTCCCATAAAAGGAGAGGCGCGATGTTATCGCACCTAACGGACTCGACGGTATCTCCCTTCGACTTATCGATACAATGTGTCTCGATTTAACGAACATCCTGTGCCATGCGAATGAGAGAGACAGAGATGTCGTCGTCGATAGGTGCAGATGTTCGATCGACGCGACAAACACGCGATATCTGGATGGCTGACAGTGTTAGAAAGAGAGAGAGAGAGGGTAGAAAAGAAGAGAGGGAGGTGCCTGTCGGCGAACGATGAAAGGAGCCAAGTAAAAAAGGCGAAAGAACGGATGAATCGTGAAAACGAGCTGCTTCTGTAGGGGAGATTCTTACGGGATGCAGCTACATCTCTCTCTCTCTCCCTCCTTCTATAGGTATCCGTTTGTATATCTATAGATACATATACATCTCTGTCTCTCTTCTTCAAGCGACTGACATCGAAAGAACGACTGAAAATAAGGCGAGAGATGTTCCACGGTGATTGGAAGATTTTTTTCATTATACCCTCACTTCCGATGGGAGTTCCGAGATACAAGTATTTTTCCTCTCTCCCCCCCCCTCCTCTCTTTTTCTCTCGTTGCTTCACTTTCCGCAAAATAATTTTTCTTATACTAGACGGAAGAAGCTCCGCCATAAATAAATCAAAGTGACTCGAGTACGTGCAGATTCGATAATGAGTTCCACGAAGAATAGTATAAATTTATTGCGACGATTTCGATGCATATTCCTTCATCCTCGAACGTTCTTAACGAACAGGAACCTCCAAGTTGGCTGATTAGCTCGAATTTTAATTAATAGGGAATTAATCTTCTTCATAAGTTATTTACATGGTTACTACGGATCCATACCGAATCGATTTCGTGTATATTTCACACATGGATGACTCACGACGATCGATACGATAAACGTGTTCGTTTTTTCTCCGTAGTCTACAAATAAACCCTCGAAAGCATCGAAATATGTAATATGTATATGCTCATACCGCTTTTATATTTTAATTGCACGATAGTATGTTTTTCATAAATATTCGTAATCCGTATCGAAGAGGAAAGAGAGAGAGAATCGAATCTCGTTTATCAATACCAATAAATTCCAGTTTCCACGGTAACGAATGGCGAGGTACGAATTTAACGGTACGCGCGCGCGCGATCATAAACGTTCGAATCTATTCTAACCGACATTCGAGTATTGACTTCGGAAGCTGTAAAACTGCCAAACAATCGTTCTCCATCGATTTTGTCTCTATCGTCGTCGAAACCGCAGGAATTCACCGAGATGCTTCTCTTCCCCGAAGCAATAACTTCTTTACGATACACCTCTAGGTAGTAGTATATTTACTCCTTTGTTTAGATTTTTTTTAAGAGAAACCAAGATTAGTGATGGAATTCATACCGATATTATTGATGATAATCGATTAATTACATAGTAAAGTACTTGACACTAACCGTATTGATGTTAAATGCATACTTATTTTTATCAAGTTTATCTATTTGAGGAATACTTCAATAGAAATATGCTATTTGCTATTATTTAATAGATAATATTGAATTAATTAAATTGATAATAAATTTATATTAAGTTAAATTTATTATTTAAAAACAATTGAGAAATAAGAAACATAACCCTGTCGTGGTATAGTAAGTGTTAATAAAAAGTATTGATACGAAATTTTAGGCACTTGGTATCAATTTTCGATATTGATATCTCCTTAATAGATATTACAATCAATACCTGTTTGATATATGTATGAAGATATTAATACCTGTAGGATACTTTGATGAAGATGTCAATACTCATTTGATACTTCTAAGAAAAGTTACATGTCTTCGAAAATACGTAAAAATTAAACAGATATCGATATTTTCGCATACATAAATAAATATTTAGAAAGTATTAATACTTTTTAATACGTAGCCTAAGTAAAAATGGCTTTGATAAATACCTCAATTTGATCTGACTAGTTAAAAATTTTTAATAGAAAGAATCAAATAGGAAATACTCAACGTTATCTATAATACCACGCTGATTATATTCTTTTATATGCAGCTCATTCTAACTAATCCTATTATAAAGATTTCCTAATGAAACGAATCAATTTGCATGAGTGAATTTAATATGAACGATCACGAACGATTGCAAATTATTCATTTTGCTAGGATTATAGCTATATGTTTAGATCAGCTGTCACGTTCCTGAAGTGGTACTAGCGAATTAAAGGCGGGAAATAAATTTTTAAGAAAGAAACGTACACCATATGCAAGCAGTCGACGTAAAATGGCGAAGCTGGGACCGAATTATCGTCGAATAACGAAATAGTTTAGCTCGAGGGTGGGTTTTGGTTCTAGGCTAGGGCGTCCCGCGGTGAGAACGCGAACCTTCGGGGGGTAAATTAAAGCGAAGACTTACCGAAATGCCGGCATCGATGTCGTCGACACTGAACTTTCTTCTCTCTCTTTCTCTCTCATTTCTTAGTGCAGAAAGAGATAGAGGGGAAATGGAAAGACAATTGGTAGGATAAAAATAACGACGATCGGAAATTGCGGCTCGTAAATAAAAACGTGTGTCAACTAATCGTAAGATAGAAATTAATTTTCACTAGAAAGAGCTATTCTTTGTGTTGAATCTTATAGGGGTTACAAGTAATCGGCATTTGACATGTTTATTAGTATTGTTTAGCAATATTTACTAGAATGTAACCAATAGTCTTAAAAAGTCTAAGGTATAATATTAGTTACCTATGTGATAATAAATTCTTTTTTATCTATGTTTATTCTGGAAGAAATTATTAATAAAATTATAATTATATAGATGGGCAGGTTTAACGTGTGGGTATCTCAGAGTTTGTTTTTCGGAGAACGTAATTCTTTTTTATTTTTTCCTATTTTAATGCCAAAACACTTGATCGATACTTAACTTCGCATAACATCACTGAATGATAAAAATTGATATAGCCATTGCATAATATATTGGCATATAATTTTATCAATTTTCTTTACTTTTTATTCTATAGAATTTTAGCTAATGAATGGCTGATACGTAAATACGTTTACTTTAATGAAAGTTATTTTGTGAAAAAGGAAAGACAAAATTGATTTCCCTTTTCCAATTTACCTGATTCGATCTTTTAATTCTATATAATAAGACCGATAGAAAATAATTGCTGATGTTCCTGATTCAAAAATGATGAAGAGCACGTTCTTCTTTGAAAATTAATTGCCCGAGAACCCGTCTCTTCTCTTCTCAAATTCATTATCTTCTTTTTTTAGGTTCACCACGATGTTTGCGAAAACATCTAACTGCAGCTCCCATAAACAGTTCTATTGGCTCGTTTAAAAGGCAAGAACACTTAGAGGGTTTACGAAACGTAAAAGTTCGTACTTTGGAGGATCCAATACCTAAATGAAGTAGGTATATTCCTGAAATATCTAATACGATCGTTGAATATTTAATTAATTAGTATACATCCTAAGAAGACCATCGTTCCACGATATACGATATTTACTATTTCTGCGAACTTTCCTAATTAAATTTTAGAAGATTAATATGTTCGGAATTTAAAACGAAAAATCTTGAATAATCAAGTTTTTATACGATATGTATAGGTGCAATTTTTCATATCGCTTTCTAAATATTATATGTATGTTTACTCTTTTCTCGATTATAGCAAAAAATTACTAAATATCAGTAAATCTTTAGTAGCAGAAAGGTGTGTCGTTTTTCTAATCGGAATTTTTCTAAACTTCCCATTTATTAGTTAGTCAGAAAAAAATTACAGTAATTGTAGCATTTGTATAATTTAGTTACAATTTTATAAGCTTTACCATGTCGAAAAAAAACAAATCACAGGAAACTTAAATCTGAAGAAACCAAAAGTAAAATTTTAGATCGTCTACGCAATGGAGGAAAGATAACAGAAGTTGCTAAATTATATTCCATGAATGGACTGATATTTTAATTTTTATTATGGTATTCTACATTCATTTTACATTGAATTAAATTGATTTAATTAACCACGCGACTAATTAAATTATACACATCTTGGTTTATTTACAATTTACATGGTTCCATATCCAAAAAAAAACACAATTTCGATTTAAACGATATTAAAAGTAAATTGTGTATTCCATATTCTATATTGATCATACGAGAAAAAAATAGACATAAACATTTCCATCCTACTATAACAATAAAAAGAAACGATAGATTAGAAGAAGAATCTCGTTTTCCTTCGATAACGGTCACCGTTCTGAATCGACTCGATGGTTTCGAGTGCATAGCTTTTCTCTTTACCGTATTACGAGTGCCCGTTCTTCTCGTCGAGCTCGTCATCGTCGTCGTCGTCATCGACGACGTCGTCTGCTCGAAAATTGAGTAAGAGAGGAGAGACGAAGGAGGGATGGAAAAGTGTCTTCCTGTAGGAGGACACGAAGAAATAATTGGACATAAATCCACCGTGGCGATTCGAGGTGGTCATTATAGCGGCAGAAGCGTGGCTTGCTTCGAGTGCAACGCAAATATAGGCGGCGTACGCAACCGCACCTACTAAATATTAGCTGGGGTTGGCTTGAAATATGCCGCTTATGATATATAGGTCGCGATAAGTAGGTACGGCTCGTTTTAACCCGTCCGAACGATCTTTTCCCCCCTTCTCAGTCCTACCGGTCATCTATTCTTTCCTCTATTACTTACACAAAAATTCTATGTGATCCTGAGAAAAAGAAAACTAGATTTACTAACGAGTAAACTACACCCAGCTCTTTTTTTACACGCTAGCTATATCTCAATGATCTATATGTTGAAATTTGTCACACCCTAGCTTTATATCCATCCAAATTTTTGAAGTTCTATTGCAATAAGAGAAAAGCTACAAGGAATTTGGAATTAAGATCGAAGAGAGTCGATTTTCGATTAGGGATTTTGATATATAAATATCGGCATTGATATTTTTTCAAATAATTAAACAATTATTCCTTTCTGTATTTATTTTAAATTGATTAAATTCACAAATGTAATAATTAAAAACTTGTATGTGAACAGTGTAGTTACATATGCATTGATTCGTCGATTCTTATTTTCGAAGCAGGCGAACTTAAAGTAATTTTTTTAAATTTACCACAAAAAACAGATATATCAATATTTTTTGTCGATATATCGATATCTTTGGAAAATATCAAATCAACATCACTATTTTCTATGCGGTTTAACGAGATTCGATACGACGAATGATAGAAACAATTATTTCTTCCTGTATTTATTTTAAATTGAAGCAATTCACAAATGTAATAATTAAAAACTTGTATGTGAACAGTGTAGTTACATATGCATTGATTCGTCGATTCTTATTTTCGAAGCAGGCGAACTTAAAGTAATTTTTTTAAATTTACCACAAAAAAAACAGATGTATCAATATTTTTTGTCGATATATCGATATCTTTGGAAAATATCAAATCAACATCACTATTTTCTATGCGGTTTAACGAGATTCGATACGACGAATGATAGAAAAGATGTTAGGAGGGTGACGGTGTCCCGTTAGTATCGTAGAAAGCTATCGGATATTATGTTGTACAACTTCGATGGGTCGACGACCGATCGATAAGGTGGAAACTAATCTTTTTTTCGGCGAATGTCATCAAGGATGAGGGTGATCGGGCACACGATCGTTCTCGCCGTCGGTGATGGCGACGACGACGGTGGCGGCGTCGACACGGCACAGCGTGTCCCGCATGTCCCAGCTGATCGAGTGAAAAACCACGGGCGGTCGAGTTATTGCTCCTTCAGCGTGAATTCGTAAAACGATCGTCGACGTCCAGCCGAGGAATTAGAGGACCCTACCCATGCTTTGCCGCTGTTCCGAGAGCTAACTTAAATTTATCGTTTTCGCGGGATCAAGCCGGAGTTCGATCAACCCCTACGCGTTTGAAAAAGATCCCAGCCCTCTTTCTCTTTGTTACCCTATTTCAGTATGCACACTGTGCCGCTCACGAAAGTAAGATGATTGTCGATGGAACCAAATTTCAGATCAATTTCAATGGGAACGTTCATCCCAATGAATATATTGAACTCATCATTTGTCAATTTCTTATGTTATTTGTTTATTAAGTATAATTATTTTAACGGGATTGTCTCAAAGGAATAATGTCTTACGTTGTTACATATACAGTTAGTGTAGACAGCATTCTAATTTATCAGGATTCTATGAAATTGTTTAGATATTAATATGAACTTGTTCATATCTTCTCTTTCTTGATACTTTTGATACACATTATAGATGTTTAAATAACAATAATAGATTCATTCAAAAACTGCACGACGTCATTTTTTAATATTTTTAACTGTTAGAGTTTTTCTTGACATAAATCTGAGAAAAAATTATGCCTCATTTGATCACCAATACAAAATATCTTATTAATAACTTATTAAAATAATTGATCATCGATACAAAAAATGGATATGTCTTTTATCGTAACTCGAATTAAATGAAAGAGCTTTAATTTAATACCATATGCAACATTTTCGATGAAAATATGTAGATATGCTACATATTAACATGGGCTTGCAAGATTTATCGATTTTTTGTAGTTTAATACATACAACTATAATTTAAAATAAAATGATATAAAATTTTTTCACTCTATGCATTATAGTAGAGAATTTTTTTAGTTAATTAGGAATCCTATCGAGGATCACCAGTTTTGGCACAGATTTTCTGCAGTTTCCCCCATACCCTCCTGCAATTGCGATACAGTGTTTAAGGGTTGTAAAACGGCTACAGACGGTATAACCCACGATAATAGGCAAAAAGGAGGGAGAGAGTAACGGCAGAAAACATATAACCCCGAGGGAAAGCATTAACAATGAACCTATTACCTAAACTCGTCTATATAATGATGCAACGGTTAACAATACAGCATTGTATGGAAAAATCAAACGCTATTTAATTATTCTTATAAAAATGTCCATAAAGAGGATTTTATAAGATAAGAATAAATTACCTAGTCTTTTTATCTTTTATTATCTTCAATTTTTCTCAAATTTCATTCCCAATTGAACTTCAAACGATTAATATGCCATATGGTTCACGTGCAATAAAAACCATTTTCTTAGTAACAGTGATCATGTCAGCCTGGTAATTATGATTAATGTGATCCTATTGAAAATAATGAAATCAAACGATGTGATTGTTCGAACGTCACGCGTACTTATATGTAATGTGTTTGTCGAAATATGAACCGACCCTTAAGCCGATTCTCTCCCTCTCTATTGTTCTTTTTCTAGAGAAGGGTAAGTTTTATCTGAATCACCGTAATGATGTAATTCGATCACTCAAAAACATGCATACGGTTTGTCCCTAATAAATACACTTATCGTTCCTTAATTCGATAGATATCTATTTCAACGTTCCTGCTAATGGCAGAGTAATATTTTTTCAGGTAAAATTGTTTACTTATTAAAATTTTTTGCATAACCCTACATGTAATTGGATATGCATGTGTAAATTATCTATAAAAAGAATTGAACAATTGTGGTTTTCTTCGGGTATCATCTTTATCCCTTGATGAAGGATGAAGTAAATTCCTATAAAAAGAAGGAAACACTTTTTCCTTCCGGTGGCGCCATCTGTTCTATGCTAAGCGTGCTAAGCACGTCCAGTACGATCACAGACAAGATATAAGAATAGACCGGACATAAAATGGGATTCCGTATCGCATGTACTGAAATACCGATCGTGCGAAAAAAGACATTTTCTTACGCAACCTATGATATGGAGCGGCGAGTTTAGGTACCATATTCTTCCGAATAATCGAAGTCGGTAATATCATTATTTAAATAGAAAAAGATCTGTCGCGAACGCCCCGAATCTCATTTTAGCGATTTGCCTGATGTATAGGCTTACGATTATTGCAAAAGTAGACGCCCACGCCGATTTTAACGATTGCTGACTCATTTTAAAGTAGAATGAATGCTAAACACTGCCCCATTGTTCTTTTTTCGATATCCTTACGCAAGATATCCTTACGAGTGATGAGGAATAAATTTTTTAAGTGTTGGAGTATGGGTCGTTTTCAAGAGAAAAAGTTTTCAAAAGAAATCAAATTGTAGATTGCAACATATAGAATAATTAATTAATTGATATATTGTACTGTGGGATGTGTGAGTGTCTGAGAAGTATACTGAAGACGAGCTAGTGCTTAGTTTTAATTTCGTTAAATCGTGCACATGAGAGCGTCGCGAATTTTTTTAAAGAATTTTACAATACTTTAATTTGTATACTTAGTATATTATAATATAGTAAGTAAATTGATAATGTATTAATATATTATATAAATGTAATAATGTATAATTTAATTTCTATTTTATATTATAATTTAGAGTATTTATTTATTACATTAAGATATTATAAAAATTGTAATATTATACTTTAGTTGGTATACTTAGAAATAGTATTTCTGCACATTGTATATGAAATATGTAAGTCGTGCGGTATAATTTATAAGTAATAAATGCGTATTTAGGCATAGTTACATACTGTGTATCTTTCAATAAGAATTATTAATAAATATCAGTCAAACAAAATTATGAGTACTTAATAAAACACCACATCTAAATTCCATCATCCCTACTTTCCTCATGCGTTTAAAAAATTCCTACGACATCGTCTATAGTTACAAGTTTACCCCTTGTGTTCATTCAGTGAAAATTTCATGTTTGTTAAACTCTTTTAAGAGTTCATCGATTTTATGGCCCTTAGAAAAATCTTTTTCTGAACACTGACGCCAATTTCTCGTCGGAATTGCATGTCAGCGCCATCTAGCGGTCGATAGAGGAACCTTGTCGCAAATTTCTCGTCGGTAATGCATGCCAGCGCCATCTAGCGGTCGATTTCGGAATTTTCCGCTGAAGCTTCCTCGATCGACCGCTAGATGGCGCTGCTAAGACAGTGAAAAATCCGCCAGATGGCGCTGGCATGCAATTCCGACGAAAATTTTTCGATTTCCGGCAAATTTCTCGTCGGAATTGCATGCCAGCGCCATCTGGCGGATTTTTCACTGTCTTAGCAGCGCCATCTAGCGGTCGATCGAGGAACCTTGCCGAAATTTTTTCCGTCGGTAATGCATGCCAGCGCCATCTAGCGGTCAATCGAGGAAGCTTCCGCGGAAGAAAAAAATCCGCTAGAGGGCGCTGGCATGCAATTCCGACGAAAATTTTTCGATTTCCGGCAAATTTCTCGTCGGAATTGCATGCCAGCGCCATCTGGCGGATTTTTCACTGTCTTAGCAGCGCCATCTAGCGGTCGATCGAGGAACTTTGTCGAAAATTTTTCCGTCGGTAATGCATGCCAGTGCCATCTAACGGTCAATCGAGGAAGCTTCCGCGGAAGAAAAAAATCCGCTAGGGGGCGCTGGCATGCAATTCCGACGAAAAATTTGCGATTTTCGGCAAATTTTTCGTCGGAATTGCACGCCTGCGCCCTCTAGCGGATTTTCCACTGTCTTAGCAGCGCCATCTAGCGGTCGATCGAAGAAGCTTCAGCGGAAAGTTCCGAAATCGACCGCTAGATGGCGCTGGCATGCAATTACAACGAGAAATTTTCCCGTAAACTTGGATTTCTAACAGGAGAGCATCATGTGTAAAGAGGTGGCACGAGAAATGCTAATTTTCTCTTAATACTTTCCCTATTGACGGAGATTTCGTTTAATCACCGTAATACGAGAAGTTTGAACAAATGGGGAAATTGGACGTTGAATTCAGGGTTTTAATTAAAAATTCCAGTATTTATTTCAATGTAACTTGGTATTTATTCATATGAATTCTATATACATTTATACACTTTTACAAATAATTGAAAAGTTATATAAAGTATGCAATGATTATAAGTTTCAATACATCGGACGCACTTATATTACAATGTGTAATAACTCTTATTGTCATAATGTATAATATTTCTTATTGTAAATAAATACGATACTTAACAACTATCCAAATATATATATATAATAAATAATAACATATTATTATATTGCACTTTATACAGAGATAAATCTTAAAATTAAAACTGCTGTAACTTCCGAACTGGTGTTGTATCGAATCCGCACTGCCATATTCGTGAAGAAGAGAGTTTCCTCTTTCGAACGAGCTTTTGATCGAGAAAATTCGTGATGGATCGATTTTTGACAAAAATCCTGATGTTAGCCTTTGGTTTTTTGGGGCAAAAATGGACACCACCGCTGATTTCAATGTTTTATGGCTCATTTTGAAGTAGAAAGCATACACAGCATTGTCCCGTCGTCCGTTTGTCGATATAGTTACGCAATGGTGAGATACTAATCTTTTAAGTGTCGGAGTATGAGTCGTTTTCAAGCTTAAAACTGCTGTATCTCTCCAACCATTCATCCTATCGAAAGCGCGCTGCCATATTCGTGAAGAAGAGACTTTCTTCTTTCGAATGAGCGTTTAAACGGCGAAAGTTGAAATTCATCGATTTTTGAAAAAAATCCTGATGTATAGCCTTTGATATTTTTTGAGTCAAAATGGTCACCACCAGCGATTTTGATGTTTGATGGCTCATTTTAAAGAAGGAAGCATGGAGAACACTGTTCCGTTGTCCGTTTTTCGATATCGTTGCGGAGTGATGAGAAATAAATTTTTTAAGTGGTAGAGTATGGGTCGTTTTTAAGAGAAAAATTGCTGTAACTTTTAAACTAGCCACCGCATCGAAAAATCACTGACAGATTCGTGAATTAGAGACTTTCTTCTTTCGAATGAGCGTTTAAACGGCGAAAGTCAAAATTCATCGATTTTTGAAAAAAATCCTGATGTATAGCCTTTGATTTTTTTTGGGCCAAAATGGACACCTCCTGCGATTTTGATGTTTGATGGCTCATTTGAAAGAAGGAAGCATAAAGAACACTGTTCCGTTGTCCGTTTTCCGATATTGTTGCGGAGTCATTAGAAATAAATTTGTTAAGTGTTGGAGTATGGGTCATTTTCAAGCTTCAAACTGCTGTATCTTTCGAACCAGGCATCCTATCAAAAAAACGTTTCTATATTCTTAAAGAACAGACATGCTTTTTTTTCATACAATTTTTTTTGTTAATCTTCGATTCTATCGACTGATTCAAATTGTAATTCATGCCAGTCAAAAATAATTAATAATCTCTATGTTTAGTTAGAATTCCTACAGTTTCGGTAATGCTGTTGCCTTTTTCTGTTCTGAGCCGATAGTGTAGCATACGACAATAAAATGGTAATGGGGCTTCGAAGCCCCAGTAGGACGAAAATTTACATTGCATGTCCGGACTATCTTATACCTCGTCTATGGTACGAATAAGAAATCGATATATTACCACGTCGATAATATATCCGTATGACATGCGAAAATACATTTAATATAATACTTCAAAATTCATGAGCTTTTGATATCCTTAAAATTAATGAAAGCACGCTAATCGAATTTTGCAATTGAAGCTTCGAACGATTACGAATTGTTATCGAAATGTAGTTAATTCTACAAATAATAAATTTAATTTTTTAATTTACTTGATATGAATCGAATGATGCAAAAACATGAGTTTCTATTATTCCAAGCTTAACCTCCAAATTATTTGCGTTAAGTAAATATAATTTCACTCCAATTTAAGTTTTTCAATTAAACATTTTAGAAACGTGCATACGTAAAAAATACTCTTTACCCGTAAAATAACTAAACCGTGACTGTTCAACTCAGAAAATGGTACATAATATATTTGATTAGTTTTCATTGTATAAAAAAAATTCACACGAGCTCTACGAATTTTATTGAAACTTGATTTGCTCCAAAATTTCATTAATTCTATCGACCCAGCTGAACTCTTTAAAAATCTATTATATCTCTCGATCGACTCGTTCGTTTATTTGAAATCGCGCTAAACATAGAGATGGAGGAGAGTTAATGTATAGATTTGGTGAAAAATACCAGGATACATTTTTACTTGGATACAATCATTTATTTTTCCATTCTTGTCTCCATCTTCGGTACATGTTATATACTTGATATATAATAATGTCATTAAATACGAAGTACGAAACCTACCTATACCTTTAACTGTTGTTTCTAAATCGATACCTTCTTTTTTTTCTCTTACTTCGTTATACAAATGAAATAATCCGATAATAAATTATCGTAGGTATTGTAAGCGTTATGTTTTCAATTATTTATTTATTCATTTATTTATCTTTATCCCTCTGTCGTTATTCGTAAAGCATCCGAACCTACCACCTCGTAAGTCGAATATCTAAAAACTTGTGTGTACATGTGTGAGTGAATTTATTCCTCTCTCTCCCTATTTTTTTAGAAACTTTGCTGTCACCGTTCACTCTCTCACTCTCTCACACGCATTTGTTCCTTCGTTACGTCACTTTGAGAAAAAATCTTCTTTTTCTTTTCACTAAAGCATCATCATTAAAAAGACTATAAATGATCAAGGGTAACGTAACGATAATAATAAAGATTCTTCGGACAGACAAACAACGAATGTTAAGTTTCAATAATCGAAATACATATCTGCATGAAAGAAAAATGTAGTTTAGATACTTTACGAAATGGTTTTATCATATAAATCATTATTTGGCATTCGTCAAAGAAACATGGAAGAAATAATTATGTAACATTTTCGATGCCTCCAAACGTTTCGTTTTGATACGTAACGGGATTTTTGTTGGATTTGTCGTATTTCTCCATTTGTTTTCCCTTTTTTATCACGTCTACACGTCTATAACATCGGAAAGATACACGCATAGGTACGCTACTCTCACAAAATATACGATGCTGTTATTATCGTACGAGAGGTTTTCTCTAAATCACATCTAAAACATACCTCGGAAATAACATCGGTAGTACGATACGTATATCGGCGTTCTTCTTTTATTCATTTGTCATTAATGATTTCTAATGTATGCATGTCCGTGTATTTGTCAATCTGTGTACGTGTGTGTGTACTTGTTGCCGGGTAACGTCAGTCGAACGAATCTATCGTTAAACATCGCTAATTCGTGAAAATTCATCTTCGCTTCTCACGATAAGGCTAATTCGCGGGATAATTATTAATTTACCAGGACACTTCGTTTAAATGCATATAAATTCATATCAAGTTGATTTTTTTTTTTTTTTTCTTCATTGAAAAATTATCTAAACGTAAGTTTCTCGAAATGGAAGATTCGCTTGTCTTTTTTTTTACTTTTTTCCCCATTTTTTCTTTCATCTGTGATCAACGGTGGTCCTCGGATAGTACCGGATGCTGTATTTTTCATCTACTCTTTCGTGTCTTTCGCTTCGTCGTATCTAGCCTCGCTCTTTCATTTTTGAACTTTCGCGTGTGTCTCTTAGAATTTAATTTTTTTTATCACTTTGAGGCACGTCTGCACAGAGGTATCTTATTCGGATCGAAAGAGCGATTTTTTATTTACATCATGCGTCGACTATTCGTAACATTTGCCAGTTTTTTTTTTTAATTCTCTCGAAGCAGAAATGAAATTCTTTTTAAACGTTAACACGTATTCGCGTTATTCATCTTTGTTAGCCACCGCCTATCACCGTAGTCGCGTAACACGATATATCGTAATTTATGTACGTAGGCGCGCACGTGCATCGTTAAAGACGATACGAAGAAGATCTTTCGATTATCTAAACGGTCGAAGAAAAAGTTTAATCTCGTTACGATAGAATTAAATAACGAATAAACGAGATATTTAATTACCCTCTTTTTTTTAAATCTACCCACGGAATTTCATTCTTTTTTTTCGCTCTCATATTTATGCACCGAAGAACTTCCTGCATCGATTCCCAACGAAACACGTTCTATATAGCATGTATATATATTTATATGTATATTTTTTAATTATGTATTCCCTTTTTTGTTCCTTTTATAGAATATTACGTCGAAATAGACATTGAATATGAAAGAATCTTTGGGCAAAGTACTCGAAAAGGTATTTAAAGAGACACTTTTTAACGGCTTATACTCGTATAGCGTTTACATAGATAGATTGAAAAATACTTTAGTAATAATAATAATAATAATAATAATAATAATAAAAATAATAATAACCGACATGCATGTTTTTTTGGTAAATCGAAGTCGACGCGTAGCGGTTAGGATGCGAACGATTCCTTTTTTTTTCCTCTTTTATGTTCGTAGAAATGAATTAATACGTAACACAGCGTTTTTTTCGATTATAATATTTTGCTTCCAACGATTCGGTAAAATTAGCAGAGAGATTACGTATATTAGTTGACTCGTTATAACGGACATATCGTATAGATAATATTAGCCGAGTTATAAAATACCGTAGCCTCGATTACTAATTAAAAATTCGCATTAATCGTAATTAACGTAGTACCTCCGATATTATTATTGTAAATTCGTCGATTATTATCCAAACCTATTGTAAAGTATGTAGATGCAGCGTTTCTTGCGGGTGTTCGAAAAGCATGCCTCTCTCGCATCGTTATGCAGACGAAATAAGACGACGGTCGAAGCGTGATTGTCTTAAAAAATAACGCGAGTGTTTTAAACTTTCGTCGTTTAGAAATGAAAATGCTACTCCTTCCTTTTTTCTTTTTGTCCTTCTGTATGTACGAACACCCACAAGCGAAGGAGAACGCGTGTTTAAATTGCGTTTATCAATTAACCCGTCTGTCCGTGCCTTCGTTTGCTTCGATTGTTATTATTATTATAGCGAGAGTCTAACCATCGATATAGCACTTTTTTTTAATATGTAAAGCGTCGATTTGAATTCTTAGTATCTATAGAAATCGAGAATGAATTTGAATATAAGTCGTTTAAACGCACTTTATGGTTTTTTCTAAGAAGGTCGAGCTTTTCTTCCATCCCTCTTTTTACGGATCCCGAAGAGGACGAGATGTTAGTTTTATTATTTATCAAAAATATCGAGAAACAGTACGGAAAGATTGCGGTAAATGCTTGATTAAAGGATGTTTACCATTTAGATTGGAATAACGTTTTTATGATGGTCTTCCTATTTTAATTTGATAAAGGTTTTATGTATTCCTTATAGCCATTATTTTATAAAAAAAAATATATTCCAACTCAAGTGATTATAAATTGAAAAATAACGCGTTTTATAAAAGTAATCCTACGTACGTGAATTTGGATTATTCTGGATTAATAAATAACTATCGAACGAAAGTAATATAAATAAATAAACTCGAGTCCTCCATTTCTACGAGCAAAAAGACACCGAAAATTTCACAATGAGAAAATCTAGTGGAAACGTTTAACATTTTTTTAATTTTCTTCTTTATTGAGGTAGAATCATATCGCGAATTATCGAGTCACCCGTTTCATTCTTTCTCTTTTTTCATAAATCTAAATATGATTCTACATTGTCTACTCGGTTTTCTAACAATCGATAAAAACGTCAATCGCGAGAAATGATAACCGGACGTGTTCGAATCTTACATTTATATATTTATGTATATCGAGTCGGGTAACGTTAATATTAAATACCAAGTTTATGATACCACTTTGTAATAATTATTCGTCGTGCTAATTTGCCTGTACGTGAGTTTAGCACGTGTACGTGTATGTATGTGTGTGTGTGTCGACCTATCATTAGACTTCCAAAAATTGCGTTATTGTTACTTTTGTTCTTTATTTTCAGTACTATCGATCTCCATCGTCGATCTTGCTCGATCTCCGATAATTATAATTATTTTATTTAAGTATCCGTACGTTATATATCTATGCGTGTAACGCGCGACTACGTAACGTTCACTATCTCTACCGTGTTTTATTTTTTTTTTTTTGTTCTTTGTCATCGTCATCTTCATCAGTATAATTACAAACTATGCGCGACGAAGAAGAACGTCATTTAATCTTGATACAACGACTTAGTTTAGTATCTGAGGTAAAGGTTATACTATCAAACCACGAATCGTATTATTGAATCGTACAATCACGAACGAGTACACCGTTGTGCTTATAATAATTCCTCGTAAATAATAATAATTATACATAATAATAATAAAAATAAGCTAACCTCTCTTTCTTTTCACGAGGTTAAGCTTATTCGTAAAGAGAGAGAAAAAAATTAATCGAGGCATTATTTTTTTTTTTATCTCCCACTCGACTCTTTCTCTTATTTGTAACTTTTCGTAATAGTAAGTAGTAGTTTTATTTCTCTCTCTTTCCCCCGTCACTTTTCTTCATTCCTTCCTCAGTATCAAATTCTCTTTTCAAAAAAACGTAAATTCACCATTCGTGATTAACGCAAAACTATTGTAATTTTCTCTTAACAGAGAAAGAAAGTTCCTCGTCTTACAAAGTATTTGTGCCGTGGTTCTTTTCTCCTTTTCTTTTTTTATACAGAAAAAGGAAGAAAAAAAAGGGAGAACGATACTTAAGCTTATATGGTATATAATCGGAGGAGATCCCTATTTTAGCCTTTGACGAGGCTTAGATAAAATATTATACAGAGTTTGTACAAACGCATTACAAGTTATACAATCTTTCGAATTACTTTCTGCGAGGTTATAACACGTGCGACTCACAAAACGCCTTGTTTTTTTTTTTTCCTTTCATTCAATTCTTTCTCTCCCACCCTATCTCTCCCTCTCTCTCGCTCGCTCGATCTCTCCGTGCGTTTTGTGACTCGCTTTAACGACACGATGACACCGTTTTTTTTTTTATTAATAAAACAGGTGCGTAAAATACTCGTTATTTTTATCGACTAGCAGACTCTATCAGGGAAGAATCATAATTCTGTATTAAAAAAAAATTATCAGGTTGGATTTTTTTAACGAAAAGTTAGAAAAAAAAAAAAAAATCGCACACGACGAGTATTTCACTCACCTTCGTCGGGCTACAGAGTATTTACGTGTTTTTTTATTTTTTATCTTAGGAACTCGTGAGGATCTCTTTCTTTACCTTCCTCCCGACATCTCGTCGTTATTTCAAAAGAAAAAAATGCATTAAGATATCGCGCGAGAAGCTAAAGTCTAGAAATCATCTCGTTTGGTAAAGTTTTTCACCGATAGCGCTTTTCATCAGCGAAACGTAAGGATTTCAAACATCTTCCTTACCAATTCGCTTTTTTCAACATGTTTTTAATCCCTTGTACGAGTACTTTGAGTTTCGATTCTCGTACGTATATTATATTCTTAAATCCCTGCCTTTATTTTTGTTTAATTATGTATCATATCAAACTTCTCACATGTACGAGAACGAACGCTCGACGTTCTTCTTACTCAAATCCTGTTCATTCGACGTATAAACGTGATTAGTAGTTTTGGATCTTCGACTTTATTATACGTATGTTAAAAATTCCGATAAATAGCGATCTCTTTATCTTCGATAGAGCTAGTAGCTACTAAGCTGTCACAAATTTACGTATTTTCCAAGTACGAAATACGATCTTAAAAATCTGTCATTGTATAAAGAAGATAAAAACCTACGAATCCAAATCACCTATCATCAATAATAATAATAATAAAACCCAACAAATTCTTGATCGTATTTCGTCCTTTGATCTTTGTTACACATTTTTGCCATTTTCGTCGATGTAAAAAAAACGATATCGTAATATACGATTCGATCGACATGTACGAAGAAAACTCATGATCCTTGAACGCGTTAACGGAAGGTGCTATCTCGTAAATCGAAAATGATCTTTTTCTTCGACAATAATGGAGTAGAGTTTTCTTCGCTCGATAAGCGTTACGATAGCTGCTACTTTTTTTCATTTCTCTTACGTGGCACTGTAAAAGGAAGCTTCGTTTTCTTTCTTTGTGTTCGTTTCTTATTTCGAGAAACGTAAGAACGTATGTACGAAATCGAGGGTGGGGCCGATGATGATTACAGATCGTATTAGCTCGAAACGATCGGTTCGCACAATGTGGACACTGTCATCTCTCTTTCTCTTTTTTTTTTCACCCAATTTTAGGTCGCGAGAGAAAGTGAGACGAACGTACTCGAAAGGTACGTATAGTACATAAGTATATGGATTAAGTACGATTTATAGAAAGAGAGATATCTTGGGTGGTGTACTCGCGAGAGGGCTTTCATCTTTACCACAAAGTACGTCCCTGACCGCCCTGCTGCCGCCCCCAGGTCACCTTCAATGATCCACTTCCTGCCCCACTAATCGTCCTTTCTAAGAATTCTTTTAAAAAACCTACGGCTACTGTGTTCTTTCTCTCTCTCTCTCACACTCTCTTTTTCTAGCCTAGCGCGAGGCTATATATATGCTTCAAGCTCGTTTCTTCTTCAAGAAACTTCGTGTCTTGTTTTTTTAATCTTGCGAGTTAAAGATCAATGAGATCGAGAAGGAATTATCGAGAGATCCTGTCATTTAAATACAGCCAATTGTATCCTACTAATTAAGAGAAAATAATTAAATTTTTTAAAAATTTACAACAATCTTCGTACCTTCCTTCTTCTCTCTCAAATTTCAATTTTCCTTTCATTAGCATATTGGCTGCTTGGAAAAAGCGGATATTATGTAGCCTCGAGGGAAATTACGTTCGCGATACGTTAAAGTTAAGTAACGATTCTTTAAGTTGTTTTTTTTTTAGAGAGAACAAAATATTCTCTCTTTTCTTTCCTTCCTATTAACATCTTTTAACTACAAACTTGACTGACATACGCACATGCATTCTCTCTCTCTCGTGCGCGCAAACCGAAGTTGGCGTAACTATAGAAGTGGAAGTCAGCCTCTATTCTCACACCTAAAAAAGGCACTCCATATCGACGCTGTTGATTATTGTCGTTGCACCAACTTGTCGGTTTTTTTTTTTTGGAAGAACGATTTTTTTTTTAATTCTCTTTTTTATTCCTCTTATTCCATCTCTCTCTTGTGAAGACGATCCTGAACATATACGTAGTTTCTCTCTCTCATTCTCACTCTCACTCTTTCTTCCCTTTTTTTCTATAACTTTAACGTATCGACGATAAAATTTGAATTTCAATGATCAGAGATTAGAAAGAGCTAGTCGTGGGCTATAGCAGCAGTTCGATTAGCGAGGCATGCGATTTCGGCGCTTTTTTCACGCATCTACCAAAGTAGATGTACGTATTTATCGTGCGTGACTGCGTGCGTGCGTTTGCGTGCTTAGCGTGCGAATTTTTTAATGACCCCTCTCTCTCTCTCTCTCTCTTTCTTTCTTTATTCTTTGTATATATGTATCGTCCTATTTGCCTCATCGCGACACGTACAAATACGCATGGCATCGTGTTGTCTTTTGATGTTTGTTTTCGTGAATGTTGAAAGAACGTACACGTCGATAGGCAAAAGTTTTGACTCGAATCGTCTTTTTTAAGATTTATTTAAAGATTCCGAGCGAGCCTCTAGACGATGAATGACGATGATTTAGGATTTAAATCGTTGCTAGAACGATTTTATGATTCGATCGTGAATTGGATATGAACGAACGCGATAAGGTTCTTCTTCGTGGATTTTATCGACTAGTTCTTTGTTGGTATTAACTCGAAAATATATTTTACTAGTTGTTCAAAGTGTGAGACGTTGTGTGACACTTTTTTTTTTATAAAATTACGTGAACCTGACCGTCGTTGTTTCCTCGAAGTTACTGTGAATAAGATTGGCAAGTAGTACGAGTCAACGGTTCGGTAACTTCGAGGTAAGAAATAATTATTACGTGTAAATTAAGTTAACAATGTTTAACAAAGTCTCATTATATAATCTATTATTAACAAAATTAAACCATATCTACATTATACTACACGGTAAACCTTCTTTGCTATTCTCAAAGCAAGGAAGTTCACGATATGAGTTAAACATTTAACAAGAAATTCTCAAAGAAGTAATTTCTTTGACCAGGGATGGTGAACTACTAAGGGGTCACTAAATGACTCACTTCTCTTTTAGGATTGGTAACTTCAAAACGTAGTCTCGTATTTAAGAACTGTTTTAATAATGATGGTTATGAGCTACTGAAAGACTCTGTATTAGAGAAACGTAAGTATGTTTGTTTTTTCTATAAGTAAATCAGGTCAGTACTCAGTTATCCTTTTAAGACCAAGTGCAAGTAGAAATAATCTCTTTTAGTACTTGCTTCTACTTGATAACCATTTACTGAATTACTGAGTAAAACTATGTAATATTCCATATTTCAGCTAGTGATCTCAGTTTTCCTTGATGCCAGTCACTTCTGAAATCTTTTTTTGCTTATAACTACGTACATCATCCATTTTGGGAGAAAAATATTTAAAAAGCTACAATAACCATCTATTTTACCACTTTTTGATAGATTTTAGACCCGAAGCCTATGTGGTACACTCTAGCAGGAAAAAAAAATCCAAAAAACCCTCATCGAAGTATCAAAAATGACTCAGTCCATTAAGAAAATTCATCATCCCTGTCCAAGATAATATACTTCCCAATAAATCGAGCTAGTACGCTACGAGAGTCGATTGATACAAATAGGTAAAGACGATGATAGATACTCGACTAATGACGATGATGGTAGAGGATAATAACGTGTATAGAGGGAAGAAGAAGTAAGAACGATAGGAAGGATAGCGACGAGATGGAGGAACGATGGAATTCGATGAGAATGGAAACGGACCGAGAGGCGTGCTCGTGATCGACAAAGTGACACGATCGAAGAGAGTGTAGTAGATTTTTTTCTCGACGTGTACGCTCGGGTGTGGGGCAGGCGAGGCTCTCCCTAGAAAAGCAGAAAGGAGACCCGAGTGCGGCGAGCGTCCCCCTTGGCCCGTCGGGCCATCCCAAACTGTCAGACGGACGGATCGCTGCCGGGGGCGGAGCCCGCCTTGCTGCCGTCGACACCGGCGCCTCCACCTTCGCCGTCGGCGCTTCCACCCTCTCCGCCCCTGTACGGCGAGCCGCCGGCCCCGCGCGCCGACAGACCTCGGAAATCCAGGTTGTACTGAAAAAGTATTTCAATAAAAACGTTAATTCAATTTTGTAAAAGAAAATTTTTTTTAAATCAATATTTTCATCGATACTCTACGGTGAATATGTTTTTGATTCCCCTTTTTTTATTAGTATTTTTAATACGTTGAATGCCGAAATAATTTTTAATAAACCCCATGGCTCTATATCGGGTGATTCGAGAAGAAAGATCAGTTTGAAGTAAAATTTTTTTTTTTTGTGTAACATGGTTAAAAAAATGCCTTAAAATGATTATAGCACATTTTCTTTTTAACTTACAGGTAATGTATATCGTTTGTAAAGTAAAATTGTTTAAAGGCGATGCTAAACCCAAAGAAAAAAAAAAAAAAAAAAAAAAAAAATGGTTCAACTATAAAATTTCAAAAAACAAAATGTGCTAATCGATTTGTAAATAATTACATGGCATTCAATGTGTTAATCATCGTTAAACGATTTATCAACCCCCCTCCCTCCCTCACCTTCTTTTCCGTAAATCATCAATTTTTTCTCTTTCACCGATCTCTTATCGTTCACTGAACGTCAGCCGAGTTTTCTTTCGACGAAGAAGACCCTACGAGTTTCCCATTCGATTTTAACGACTTCACCGTACGATCGACGCTAAGCGATTTTGTTTTTTCTCATATAAAACCATTCTTCCCAAAGCGTTACTTACTCTTACCGTTCGGTAAAAAAAAAAAAAAGCGTATTAATTTAAGAACAACGAGATAACATATTTCTTTTCGAAATATCTAATCTCGATCTAGATAGCATTATGCATTATCGTTTAGAGAACGATGAGCATTCCTGCAAAAATGTATGAAATGTTAAATGCTGAAATTAATCTGTTAATTTGTCAAACGTGTGTCGCAAAATCCCTCATCTTCCTCCATTCAGCTTGCCCGTTCCACCTGGTTAGTCTAAGCTGAGAAATACGAATTATTATTGAGGCATAGTCAAAAATCAAAGTAATCATCAAGCCAAAACTAAGAAAGAGCGTGAAACGTGATAGATAATGCCTAATTGCGAAAAAGGAAGCCGCAATCTTATCGAAAGCAAGGCGAAGCGATAAAAGGGGGAAAAAAAAAGTCAAGAAAGATAAACGATCGAACCTGTGGTGAAACGAAATAACGAGCAGTGCTTTTTTCATCTTTTTTTTTTCTCAGCTGACTTGGACTACGCAGAAAGCGTGATAATTCGTAGATTGGTCCCTCTCGCGAGGGACGCTCGCTATCTCGGCAGGCTGGCGTGTCTGAGCTGTTGCAGCTGTGCCTGTTGCAACTGCAGCTGTAATAGCTGAAGATTCTGAAGAGAATACGGTGATTGTACGCCACTGGTTGGCTGTGACGTGAATGGAAGGACCGAAGGATGGACGAAGGAAGTGGAATTTCTTTGATGATTGTTACTACTTGGCGTTGTTGTTGTTGTCGTTGTCGTCATTGTTGCTGCCGTGGTTAAGAAATATGGATTAAAGGCTGAAAGGTTTAAACTCGTTCGAAGGATATTATGGAACTGTGCGGAAGTCAAAGGATGAGGTTGAACGTACGGCGAAGTGGACGGAAGTAACTGCGGGCTGATCGGGTACAAACAATCCTCTTCGTTCGAACCTGGCAGTGGTGCAGGACTCAGATCCACGAACTGCGGCATGCTGACGTTATGCTGATCGATGGATAAACGTTAATAAAGATCTGTAGATTTGGACCGGTGATCGTTGAAAAAAAAATCCGTTTATTCTACGTTCTTATTTCTATATTAAAATAGACGATTGCTGTACGTTCGTATACCTGTGTATATGTGGCAATTAAAAAGAGCAAACCCGAGTCGAAATTTTTACCCTGATTTGGGTCTAAGAAGTAAAGATTATGAAATTGATAAAATATATATAATATAAATAGTATAGATATATAAATCTTTAAATTTTATCCTAGGAAATCCTAGAAATTCTATAAATGATTCTATTTAGCACTTTCTCAGCCTTTCGTAGGATCAAATCTGAATTAAAATCACTTATTAGAATAAAAAAAAAAAAAAAAAAAAATTAATCTCTAAAAAAAAAATTTTTCTCAAGCGATATATAGATCTTTCAAAGAAATCAGGTTCTAAAGAACTAAATCGAGATTAAAATTTCGACTCGGCATAAAATAAGAAAAAGCGACCGAGCTAAGAGATAAAAAATAAAATCTCGCAAAAAGTAATAACAGTGCCGAAGGAAGCTGTGTAAAAAAAAAAGAAAAATATCGGAAACATGGATATACAGCTTCTCCCAACGAACTCTTTAAAAGGAATGGCAATTTTCGGGTCGAAAGATCGCGATAGATCGTTCCCCTTGGTCTCACCTTTGTGGCGCAGACGAAGCACGTAGTGACCACCTTCGATATCACGTTCATCAAGTTCTTTGTCTCCTGTATAACGTTGTCGACTTTGGTAAACGTCGCGGCTTTACCGACGGTTGGGTTCTTCACGGTGAATTGCAACTGCTGCACGTACGTTGGCACTCGATCCAGATTTTCTAAGAGTTCTTTCTTGTGCGGTCCACCCGGTACCTGCGCCCATGCAACGTCATATACAAATTTATGCCAACGTTTCTCTCGCAAAGCAAACTTGTTCGCTGGTAGCCTTCGACGATTAATAGAATCAATTACTGCTATGGACCACAATTTCAAAACTTTTTTCAAAAAATTTACTCCATCGATCGTTATATATTTTTTTTTTTCACTTAAAATCATTTCGTTATTATACCACCATTGTACAATCGTTGAAAGCTGTGAACGCGTTTGCTCTGCGTGATTGTAAATTATTATATAGCTATACTCTTCGAATATCTTTCAAGCAACGCTTGATTCTATACTTTCGTAGTTCATTGTTTATAAAGACTATCGACGTAATATTTAATTCGTGAGACGAATTATATATCGATATATGTATATGTTATAGGTGATATACGTACATACATTGGTATGTATACACATAACGATCGAGCCGAATGTTTTATTTAATATAAATACCACGGTGACAATGAATTTTTTTTTAAATTGTAAAAAAGAGTTTTTTACACACGATTTTACTATAACATATACACACAACATAAATTTTATATATATATGTAATAGATAGATATGCAACTAAAATGTCAAAGAAATGATCGTGTCATCTATCGGTCCTAGTGGAACACAATGCACAACTTTAAACGTAAAACTATTAATCGTTTGAGAAAGAACATCAGAGTGACTATGTGAATGACAGTGAAGTAGTACAGACCTTGTTATTTTCGCAAGCTTCACGAATATTCATTTTTTTTTTTTGTTAATCGACAATAACTTTCGAAACCTTCCGTTAGTATCTATATGCTATTAAGTAGCCAGACGAGAGCAGGTTAAATTTGTACTAAATTATTTGTTATAAATATACACACACGCATAAGCGTTATGGTTATTATCAGATGACAAAAAAAGGAAATATTCTGATCTCGTCTGCACTAGGCTACGTTAAGAAATTCTGAAAAATTGTAAATACAATGTCGATATCGTTTCGGAAGCTGGCAAAAACTTTGAGACATAATACTCATGCCCCAGATAGTGGAAGGAGGGGGACCACAATGCACATAGACGTCGTCCAGAGACGGAAGCATTCCCGTAGCATCTAAAACACACCTTACTAATCGTACACAAAAAGTGGTAAATGTATGTACATAAAGTTAATTTATCAACAAAATCATAATCGTAGTGATGGTCCAAAAGTTGCATGATATATGAGAAACGTGGTCCCTTCGAATCATGGTTAATAACGATTTCAAAAACTAAATAATACATGGAAGAATAATTAAAAAAAGAAAAATTTCATCATATTTTAACGAACAACCCTTTGGAAAGATGGACGAGGTTTATTCGGTAATTGTTAAAACTTTGGTCAATTTCAACCGAAAACTACGATGTACCCTCGATCCAACTTTCGAAGGATTTAGGTGCACTCAAACTTTCCAACATGAAAATTTCGGAAATGAGATCTTCGATACGAAAAATTGTAAAAAAAAAAAAAGAAAAGTAATATACGAGTCATGGAAAATTAAATGATCGACGAATGATGCCCGTAAGAGCGAAGATCCGTCGAACTTATTAAAAAACTTGTTTATGAATCACGACTATCCTGTATCGATCGTGGAGACGTGAACAACGAGTATAACAACGAACGTCAACGAAACGTTTCTTCCTTCGTGAATATGTTAAAAACAAAGCATAGATAGATGAGAATCTCTATGTATATATATATCATTCAAATCATTCAAATAGATTGACAAGAATGAAAATCAAGAACTCCTACGACAAGACGAGAATGTAAACGTTCGCATAGCAAGAAAAATATCGTGTGCGTTAATGTGTATATGTGTCAATTCAAAGTCAAACAGCACTCAATAACATTGGAATAATGAAATCGCAAAAAACTTAGCGGTCTATGCACGAGGCAATGAAAGTGATCTGTACAAGGCGAACGTGTGATATCTATTAGCCCAACGAGGGTCTAAAGTAAAGAGAGAAAAAGTTACCTGGGTGGATGGCATTCAAGTACGAAGGGGGGGTTAAAAAAGGATCTTATAATACAAAACATATTTTACAAGGTTCGTTCTCGTCAATTTCTTTTCAAGAAGAGCGATAGAAAGAGAGATAGATAGATAGAGAGAGATAGAAAGAAAGAGAGTTAGAGAGAGAGAGAAAGAGAGAGAGATAGAAATATTAAAATGGTACCGGGAGAACTATCAATACTTGGCCTAGCTAGGAGGTTCGTAAGGGCAGCAAACGTGTTAATTCAAACATACCTAATGCTAATAACTCGTATCGAAGTCACCTCGAATTCATCTCTGAAATACTACTCTTAAAACATAAGAATAATCATTTTCCAAAAAGAGAAAGTATATTAATTGAGATTCGACGTGACTTCGAGAAATTGCAATTACGAGAAAATGAAACTCAACAGCGTAAAGTGTAAGTAAAAAAGATCTTTCAGTATAATAATATATAATATGTATATGTATATAGCGAGGATCAAAAAACTCGGAATCAAGTCCAATACTGAATCCGTAATAATAAAGAATGATAAAAAGAATGATCGAATAAGTTAGTAAGGGAAACGAGGGTCGAGGGAGGGAAAAGTGGTAATATTACGAACGCGGGCACGCATACACGTCACGCATACTTGAAGATCGAAAAAATGTAGTAAGAATTGATATACATGTATACATATATAATTGTGTATTCGTATATACATGTGCATCGATGTATACATGTATAAATACAGATATAATAAACAGACACACACACCCACACACGCAGAGAAACACGCATCAAGAGATACGTTGGTCCAATCGAAAGGTATGTGTAAGTACTTAATATATATATAATAGATCATTTATCGAATTTTGAATTAAAATCTGTAACGTACCTGATAGCTGAATTGTCTCACAACCTTGTACAATCTATTTGCCTCTTCCGCGAAATACTCAGCTTGGGTGAAAAGATCCTGGGTCGTTTTGAGAGCACCCTCCCCTCTCGTAAACTGATACATCGAGAAAGCCATCGACGACATGTTCTTCGCGCGTTTGACGATGTCGTTGTTCTCTTCGAGCGCGCTACCGCTCTCCTGCCATTTCTCCGTTTCCGCGTCCATCTCCGACGTGATCAGCTTCATTTCGAGGCCTGCCTTCGCTATCTTGGCTTGCTCTTCGCTGTCGAGTCTAACAGGTTTCAACGGCTTGCTCGTTGTGCCGTGTTTCTGTCGATCGCGAAGGAATCTCATTAACGCGTGAATCGTTCGTGAGGAAAATGAAAAAAAAAAAGAGACGAGAGTTTTATCGGATCGTTAAGAGGAGCAGGACATGAAAAACAATTATTTTTGTTCATATAATCAATAACATTCCCCAAAAAGTTAAGGAAACACAATAAAAAAAGTTTTTAAGGAAAAAAAAAAACCGAATTCGAAAATAGTGAAAATGAAAAGCGATAAAATTAGATAAGAGTAATTTGAAAAAGGTTTAAAAAGAATTAAATAATTTGAAATTTATAATTACAATATGTAAATAATATATAAATAACAAATAAAAAAAATATATAAATGACAAAAAAAAAATACAGTCAATTTTAATTGAAGAATATGTATGTTTTATCTATGTTATACTGAAAGATAGAAGACGAAGTGACGATATCGATGCAGACTTGACATTTTTTTAGTGGCACTATAACAATTTGGTCTAATGTGGACTACTAGTATTTTTATAAAATATTTGGATAATGAGAATAACATCAAATCATGTACAAAAAGTAGTGTTTTGAGTGCCCCTGATAAAAAATATGACACATTTTTTTTTTTTTCATTTAAAGTATTTCTATGTTGTACCCCAAGTTATACTGAATTAACAGCATTTCGAATTTTGTTCTTGTTGCAAATAGAAGCCTAGATTTTGGTACAGAAACGATAGACGTCCTACTCCTTTAAGCGATGCGAAGTGACATTTAATGAAGTTGTTCCATAATTAAAACTTATTCCAGATTAAGAAAACTTACGCCTGGCCGTGGCAAAGACATGTAGACCTGTTTCTCCGGTCGACTCTGACTCAGCTCCAAAACGTCCTTCGCCACTGTCGTTACGTCGGTCATCAGCCATTGCCACATATCGGCAAAAACTGTAAGGTATTCGTTTAGAAATTAAGCCGAAGCTCGCAAATAAGTTAAATGATGATGCTGATATAAAATGAGGATGAAACGAGTGCGTTACCTTCTAAATTTTCCTTAGCAATTTTACTAGTAGGATGCCTAGCTAACGTGTGCGCGGCCGTAACAACTTGAGGCCCATAAATTCTCAGGTTGATCTCGGTAAACTTCGCCGAAACTTGAAGGGACTCCGAGAGGGCTACGTGTCTCAGGAGCTTACATACCTATATTTCATAGTTAGATGTAATCAAAATAATGTGGAGAAGTTCTTAATAAATATTAATATATCGCTGCTCCAGAAAAGCCTTGACGTGACTGTAGAAAGGGCAATTTTTACAGGAGAACAAAAAAATTTGATGGTTTAAATTTATCGACTTGGTAGTCAATGAAATCAGTATTGTTTAGCATTGGAGTTAGGTTAATTTGTCTCATGTAAATTTTTTAACGTCCTGAGAGATATGAGGTTTTTCATAACTATAATCATACCAATGTTACCCTGTTCTACCTATACAGTCAAATAATTTTTACAAAATTTTGCAGTTGCGTCAATGTTCTTCTATTCGTTAGTTTTGATAAGACACGAAGAAGGTTTACGAATTTGGAAAAGAAACGGGTTAAAGAAAGTGAAACGATCAAAGGCCGAGAGAAAATCCTGCCAAGTTTTATCCCAATCGAAAGGGTGGACGACACTTGTACTCGTCGCTCGGGGGTCAAGTCACGCTTTGAGGATAAAGACGTTTCAAGTCGTTGTAAGAAGATGTTAGAAGCTCTACACGTACTTCGAGAATATGTTCGATGTACTCGTGAAACCTGTCACTGCTCTCTTGAAGTCGGTCGATGTCGTTAGCCAAAGCGAGGTTTCTAATGGTCGAGACTAACTCCTGACCGGCTTTGGTCACCTGCCCAAGGTCACCTGCTTGCTCCATTGTCGTCGTTGCGAGCTGCTGACGAAGATCACGGGTCGCACGAAGAACACCTAATACGGCCTGCTCCATCTCCGAGCTCGGCGAACATCCACCACCTTCGAAGTTCTATCGAAAATAAAACGAAGGAACGAACATTTATTTTTATTACTTTCGTTACATTCTCTTTTTTTTATAATTTATATAATCGAGTACACCAATCCCTCGATTTGCACGGTACTAAACTTACAAGATTTTTAAATAGAAAAAAAAAAAAAAATTTGTTGGGGTTTTTGTTGCAATTGTTTTGCATTATACTAGTCATAATTTAATAGAGTATGCATATTGATGAATTAAACTAATATTCTAATTTTATTATAGCCCTATAATATTAATAAAAAGAAAAAAAAAAAAAAATTATCCAAGACTGATTTTTATTTCTATTTTCTAATTCGTTTTTGTTACGAATGTTATTTATATTTGAATCTATTTATTATTTTTATTTTTACGAAATATTGTTAATATATCTTCATGCTTTTTATCTTAAAAAATAAATGAAAAAATTCTGAGCGTTAAAGCGTCTTTAAAAATTAATAAAGAAATCTCCTTTTTTAGGCACGACCGCAGGGAGTTCCTTATGCTCTCGATCGAGCAAAAAGTGTAACGGACGATTATCTCCGAAACTATTCGAGATATCCAAAAACCCTTTTGGATCTTTATGTTTCATAACAAGATCTAAATGTCCGTATGTATGTGTGTGTGTGTGTGTGTGTGTGTGTGTGTATGTGTGTGTGTATGTGTGTATGTGTGTATGTATGTATCCACTCTAGCGTCTAAACGGCTGAACGGATCGGAGTAAAATTTACACGAAAAATCCAGTTACACCCGATGAGGATCCACTAACAATTTCGATTCGATCCGATTTCCGGTTTCAAAATGGCGGGCATTTTAAAAATTAAAAAATTCATAAAAATTATGTTATAAGAGCAAAACAATTAAAACTTTGCACAAATATGTAAGGTAGTGACAACTAATAACATGAATTTTTTCAAAATTTTTCAGCGAAACAGTACAAAATGGCGGACTAGTAAAAATTTGTATCTACTCTAGCGCCTAAACGGCTGAACGGATAAGGCTGAAATTTATACGAAAAATCCAGTTCTTCCAAACATAGATCCACTAACAATTTCGAATTGATTCAACTTCCGGTTTCAAAATGGCGGTCATTTTAAACATTAAAAAATTCATAAAAAATTCTCTATAATAGGCAAACAATTCAAACTTTGCAAAAGTATGTAAAATAGTGATAACTAATAACGTAATTTTTTTCAAAATTTTTCAGGGAAGCAATACAACCAGAACGAAAAAACATTTTTTTTTTTTATGACCAGAAACGAGTTTTAATGTAATCGGTATTTTTAAAAAAATTATCCCGACGGCCAGATAGCGATAGTCAAACGGCCGCAATCAGCTATCCTGTACTCTCATAAGAACAGGGATAGGCGAGCGCAGCGAGCCGACTTCCTGTACGAATCATTACCGCGGTCGTGCCTAATACGAAACAGCAAGGCTGTTTCGTTCGGGGGCCCCAGCCCCCCTATAGCTGGTTTTATGTAGTCCTATCCTATTTTTCATTTCTTTAAATTCTTTAGATCGATTTACAGTTTAGTTGAACATATCCTTCTATTTTTTATAAATTCTATGTCTCGCTTTACACAGTTTCGGTTAGCACGATTTTTCGAGAAACGTAGGTACTTACCGTATAAATCGAGGAACGGATGTACTTGTAATTTTTTGATGACACGAGTTTGATCATCGAATTTCCTCATTATCGTACCCACACTCATGGTACACTCTTTCCAGATTTTTAACGAAGTACTTTCTTTACCGCACAAGTTCGATTTAAGAAGAGAAAGCTTACCATACTGTTACCAATCCGCAAGAGAGTATTCAGCTCGAGTTTCGCTCGATCGCAAAGAAGAAGGATGTTCTCCCGGTGCTCGTGAGTCGTGTAAGCGCTATCGGTGAAATCCTGCGTTCTCTCGACGACAGTGTCGAGGGCCGATGTCAGTGTTTCGCGACAGCCTTGTCCCAATAGAGTCATCCTCGTCGTTTCGACGAGCCTCTCGAAATGTTTCAATGCAGAGCACACGGTACTACTGTCCCAATCTTCTTGCTGTGGATTCTGCATGCGCAATAAACGTATCGATCGGTTGTTCGTTAGTCATGAACAACAAAACAGAAAGTAAAGTATATGTAAACGTATTCGAATCCATAATAAATCCATTGGCACATGTTCTAGACTGGGTTGGGTGGGAGAGTAACAAATTGCTTTTGGTAAAGATACGATAGATATTATAAAATTGTATAACCAGTGATCCCAAATGTCAGTACTGGTACGAAAGGTAGGATATCGATCATATATTATGGTAATGTGATCTGTTTTACAATTCAGAGACAATTGCTTCTAAAAATGCTCCAAAAATTGAACTACCGTCTTACATTATCATATAATATCATGCTACACAACCCTACAACAGCTATCCGTAATATCATAAATTCATTTTTCAAAACATATACTTTGTCAATATAACAGTACAGGGAATTATGTCCATTACTTGTAAGTCTCTTACTGTATTCTTCATATTTATTGTAATTTGTGTAAAATAATCTCTAATAAAAAGAAATATTAAGAAATGTTTCGGCCCAAATACTGATTCAATTACACTTATATAACAGTGAGTGTAAAAGAAAGAAGAAGACTTATGTTGGTATGACGCAGGCCCAACCCAGACGAGACACGCAAGGAAAAGAGAAAGTGAGAAAGAGATAGAGAGAAATAGTTTTACAATTAAGAACTTGCACCCGTTGCAATGACGACTTAGGGAAACGCGAAAGCTCCAGCTTAAAATGCTAAGTCCCGTTTTGTATACATATATGCATGTTATTCGCGTAGTAAGGATAATGTCGAACAATGATGTAAAATAGCTCGTGAATTGTTTAACGGCGGAAAGAAAGTTGGCCCATGGCCGAGTCACTTCCTACCGATTTGAATAAGGCAAGTGAAACTCCACGTCGACGACGATAGAAAACGCAAGCACGTTCGCTATTGCAGTTGCTGTTGTTTGGCACGAAGTCTAGCCGAAGAGATGGAGAGATGTTTACCGCTACCATTTCGGTTGCTCGTTTACGATGCGTCAGCTTTATTGCCCGCGTAAAAGCGCCATTTTTCATCTCCGAACGACCGTTGTCTTACGTACATACAGGGTGTCTGGTTCCATGTAGTCAAGCGGTGGACTACACGTGCACATCAATGATTTGAGTCGAAAAGTCTAATACTATTTTCCGAAATTCGACACAATTAAATAGTTATTAACTAACAAAGATAGACTAATCACGGCCAGCAGTGACATGTAACGTTGTTTATTGTAGATTGTTCCTTCTACTGCTTCGTTTCTTGATTAGTTGCAAGCTCAAGTAAACCGCCTTTTTATCGCTATTCGCCGTAATTGACTGATTTTTGTTAATTATTAATTCGTTAACTAAGTCGAATTTCGAAAAATGGTATTAGACATTTCGATGCAAGGTATTGATGTGTACATGTAGTTCTCCGCTAGACTACATGGAACCGGACACCCTGTATACACGTATATACTCTTTCTCTTTTTCTCTCTATTATATATATGCAAGAAAAAGGATGAAGAAGAGATAGAGACAGATAAAAAGATCGCAGCAGAATTCTTCCTTCGGCGCCATCGTGACTAGAGGTCTTCAAAAAGTCGAACTTTTGGCCAAGCTTTAAAAAGCGAAGACGAACGATCCTCTCCGAAGGAAGTAGGAGAAAAGAGAGAAAACGCGATCTCGCGACCTTCTTTTTTCTCTCTTCGACATTGTTTTCAACGTTGGAGAGAGATTCCTTCCTTCTCTATAAATCCGACCTACTCGTGGCCGCTTTTCCTCCTACCATCGTCAATTTCTTTCTTTAGACTCTCCGGAGTACCATTTTCGACCATCGTTACTTTAATACACGGGATGTAAGATTTTTTACGAAGCGTGTAATCTTTAGTAAAATATGTTTGGGAATATTTTTGACAGGGTTGCTATGTTGGTTGTCGTATGAGACTAAACTCGAGTATGAACCTTTTTAATCCCTTGCCATATTTTGAGGAGTCTGACTTGTGGCAAGTATTTTGGATTAAACAGAATTAAAATTATTATGTATATATATGCCACTTTTTTCCATTCGTATATAATTTTGGCCCAGATTTTACATAGCTAAATAGCACGGCAAGGGGTTAGAGAATTTCTAATGATGCTTAGTCCGTGGCCCAGTACCTACTGGTCTCCAAAAAAAAGTGCCGGTACTCAGAAAGTAAAATTGGCACTTTAAATAATTTGATATATATATATTTTTTTTTTTTTACATAAAAGTGGGCCGTGTAAAAATTTTACAAAAAATACTGGTCCACGTTTGAAACAGTTACACAGAACAGAAACAGAACACTGCTTTATACGACATTCCTAATCTGTAGATGTCAAGTTTAAGGGCAATGTTTTTTTTTTTAATTTCTATTTAGAAATTATTACCGAGTTCTTGCTATTTTTACTACGTTGGTTTCCATCACGACACATTTAAATGTACGATGACTAATCTTTATAATAAAAAAAAAAGTAAGAGACATATTTAATAAAGCTTAAATTTGTCTATATACTGAAAAAGAACGAACGAATTCCCCTATACGTATAAAATATTGGAGAATTTGTCAAACGCGTTTGGATCGTACGTAGGATCGATGATGAAAATACTAAAAAAGTGGTTCTTACTTGAGAGTTGGGGTAAGACTGGGATTCGCTGCAATCAAGAACGCCATCCTTGACCACGTAGTGTATTAAATCCATCGCTCTTCGCATTTGACAGAAAACCGTGTCCCTATTTTCTCTCGCCGAGGGACATTCCGGATGTCTCAGGCACGTTTTGCTAGATGTGAGCAGCATCATCGTGCTTCTCTCCAAAACTTGTCGGGCAGCCGCCATTTGCGCCCTCCGTCTCTCATCCTTCAGGTCGTTCTGTGAATTAATAATGAGGGAACCTAATAACGAGACCCGATTTACGAACAGAAGTTACGGTAGATGTGGTTTGGGAAAGTTTGAAGAAAAAAAATCGATAATCCCATCGACTAGAAGCACGTTCTAGAACATCTTTAATTCTAAGAAAAGTGTAGCCTGAGTAATCGAAAATATGTTCTTGTTCGAGTAATATAACTGACCAGTTCCTTAATTTTTTTAATTTGAACAGTAAAAGGTATCTATTATATATAAAATAATTAATTAAATAGAAGAGAGTTTTACTGCCATCTAAATTCTACCACCTCTACTTCACACCTTCAATTGTAGTTTTATTCTCAACCAACTAAACACTTTTAAAGATAGTAAAAGATTAAATTTTAACAGAAAAGGCTATCTATTATGTATAAAATAATTAATTAAATAAAAGAAAGTTTTACCGCCATCTAAATTCTACTACCTCTACTTCACACCTTCAATTGTAGTTTTATTCTCAACCAACTAAACACTTTTTCACATTTTGTGACAGAAAAAAATTCAATCAATAATGATAACTAATAAATAAATAAGAATGTTCCATATTCAACTAATAAATAAAAAAGATATCAATAATTTGATCATCACCCTTGATACTTCTTCTAACAAAAAATTCCTAGAATATAACGAGGATCGGAAAATTCGCGCTAATTAACTGCGTAAACCCATTTACTATAGTCTACTGATCGTTCGTTTGATACGGGCGAATAGTTGACACGCCAGAGAGTGTTACGGAAATATTTGTTGCATCGTCGAACGTCCTTTGGTATGGGGAGAACGGCTTATGTATCCGATAGAACAGCTTTATCGGTAAAAGTCGAAGAGCGTACCTGACGATCGCCAGTAAGGTGCGCCAATTCCACCATCTCTGCACCGAATTGGCTGAACGCTTTGACGAATTCCGTGAAGTTCGAGACGCTTTCGAGGCGTCCGAGGCTGCGAGCTACCTTATCCTTCGCTAGAAGCAATTGCTTCACCACGACTATGTCCGCTAGGAGGAGGACCCTCGTCACCGAGCCCAAAAGACACCTCGCTGCCCTCACGACGGAACCTCGATCCGCTAGACTGTCCTCCATCGCGCACTCGCATAATTTTTCTATCGCCGAGCCTGAAACAGCAAAGATGTCCGAATGATAATTTAGATAGATCCAAATTTTAACCCCTTGCTTTATAATATTGTGTGGAACTCGTGGTGAGGGTGTTACGATAAACATGTAAAGCATGAGTTTTTAACCGACTTCGAAAAGGAGGAGGTTACTCTATTCGACAGTGGGCGATCTTGCTTTTTTTTTATTTTTTTATTTTTTTTTTTTTTTACATGATTGAATTTTGATGAATTTTTATTTTTTATTCTTTTGAATTTTTGAGTGTTCGCTAGTCTCTGTTTCATTTTTTCCCCCAATTTCTAATATTAATTTCATTGTGTGGCAAATTAAATCATGGGGCAAGGGGTTAACACTTTGAGTATTGTGGTATTCGGACAAGAAATTTTCGAATCACATTTTGAATACACTTGACCCTTTTTTTACTTATTTTTTTACAAAATTTATTCAGAGCTACACAATTTTTTTTTAAACGATTTATTAACTATTCTACGGTTTTACCATTGTGTACTAGTTTATTTATTTGTTTCTTTTCATCACTTCATTCTATTTATTCTACATATTATGTTTATTTGATAGTAATGTATGCCATTAAGTACTGCATTTATATGTTTTAACTCTTTATGAACTTCCTTTTGAAATCAAAGATTATATTCTACAATTATTTTACAATATTTCGTTTGTATATTTATAGAAATCGACATTATAAATAAAACGACTGAGTAAAATTTACCACGATTAATACCATCCATCATATATTATTGAAATAATTTAAATCAATTTACTCTGCAGATTATACGAATGAAATTTCAGTATCGAATTTCCATTCTGCTGATTCGACATTACGATAATTTAATACACGTTATTCTTGTACGAGGGGGTAGACGTTTTAAATTTTAAATAGTTTCTCTCAAAGCAAGGAGTGTATCGTTGAACTGTAGCAAGGATATTGAAAGTAGTCAAGGTCTAGGATCTAATTCCGTACAGTCTGTACCCGACGGAGCTATCTCTTTTATAAACAGAATATTGTTTTGACACCATTACTCGCATTTATTTTATAAATTTTTAATCGTCCTGTTTGTTCTTCATTTGCATAAAAAACCAATAATTTCACACGGGATTGCATAGAATTTTCTTACAGAAAATTCGTTTATAGAGTAAATAGCGAAAAATTTCGTCTCAATTATAATGTCTTAATTTATCTTTTATTTTTAAGAACCTTTCTTATTCTTGGAACAAGCACAAATCAAGAAGTCTCTTTTTCTCTCATTGTTAAAGACAAATTGAATTCCGTACGTACCTAGGTTCTCACAACAAGCAAATGTAAATTTAAAATGCGAGCGAATGATCATTCGCATAATCAAGAACGTCGTAAGCACCCTTGTAATTGGACGTTTAGACGGCGAACAGCCAATTTGTGGTCTACTCTCTTTGAGTAAGCTAGTGCAAAGCGACGCCATTTACGAGAAGCTTTGAACACGTGCCGTACGAAAAACGTTCTCCGAAGGAACAAAATAAAGAGCTAGGCTTTTCCCGCTAGAAGAAATTTATTTACGTTTGACCTCTTTGCGATTTTTAAAGTTCTCACTCTTCTGACCTGTTTATTAGGTTTTACAAACGACGAAAGAAGAAAAAAAAAAAGTGATGATATTTGTTCCAGGAAATTGGCCTTTTCCATTACTTAAGGTTTCGTTTCTCATCGACTTGTTCTACTAGCGAAAAGATCCCTCGGTACCGTATTAAAAAGTAACTCTCTATTTTAGCTTGGACAGTTTCATCTTGTTAACTGCTTCCTGGTTTTTCTTTCTTCTTGTAAACGCGAAAGAAAGGAAGCTTTTTTCTCTTTTCGCAAAGTTGAACCAATTGTCTGTACAACGATCGGTATCCTGGAAAGATAGGAAAAAGAACTTTCCAACAAGTGCATTCGCATCTCTCTCTCTCTCTCTCGCATATACTAGTAGCCTAGTTAAGAAGACGATACTTTTCTATGTTCTTTTTAAAAATACACCAAGTTTTGATCTCCTTGATCGTTTATCGAATCAATATTATTGTATTTCACTTTTGTTTTCTCACTTTTACACCCAAGATTAAAATCTTTTCATTTCTTTTTACAAATAAAAAATCATCGAAAACTTGATGTTATTATCGCATACTTATCTTAGGACTCTTCGAAAACGTTATCTTAATGGAAAAAAAAGGTAGCACGAGGAACTTGATTAAGTTGGGTCCTTTGAGAAAGGAAAGACGACGTCGGCGCGTCAGCGGATTGCTTCGAAGTATCCCACCCGTTTTCCATGCTCCAACGAGAAAGGGGTCTTCCGAGTCATTACTCAAGACGGAAGCCTTTATGAACGTTCCATAAAGAATCCGATGGATCCGATAGAGTTCGAGTCAGACATGAAAGATGCCGTCAAATCAGCTAACCAGACACACGCTCTTAACGTCGCATTAACGCTTTCAACGTGATTAAGTGCTCAAAGATAGACATCTAAATTTTGTTAATTCCCAAATCTAAATTACTTGAGACTCAGAAATTCTTGGTAATATGTTTGAGATTAAAAGTTAAGTTTATGGAAAAAAAATATATTGTGAATCAACATTGGTTTGAACATTTTTTATAATAGGCATATACTATGTATGACATTTTTCATATTTCATTTTCATTCATGAAATCATATAAAAATCTGATTACTTAATAATAAACACTCCTATAGTTGATGGCATAAGTTGCCAAGATCAAAAGAAAATTGATATAAATAGAGTCCAATTTGTATTTTGTCTGGGGTCCACTTTGGCTAAATCTGGTTCTGCTTCGAAGAGTCCAAGTTATGTTTATAGACCTCAATATTACCCTCTAAATTCTACGAATGTGGGTTATTACGTATCAAAATGAAATGTATAAAACTCCAGTAAGACTCTCCCAATTCTTAACTCATATTCGAACTCTCCAAAACTTTGGTAAGGTCAAATCCACGTTTAGATCACTCGTTAAACTTTAATTTGAACCTACTAGACTTAGTACAGGGTCTTGTAGAATAAAAGTGGGTCTTAATTTCAAGAGTCATATAAAACCTTTTCTCAAAATCAAACTATTCACCGTTATTGGCAACTGGAGTACCCTAAACTGCTTTTTGCAATTGTCCAAAAGAATCCAAAGAATGATAATTCAGAACAGTTCTGTGTTATTTTGACAAAACCATAAAAAATTACTAAAACAAATTACCCGCATATCCTGTAAACCACATAAAGGTTAAAATTTCTACTAGGGCACTCCAAGATGCGATCACGTATAAAATATTACAAAGAATTACAGAACAAGAACCAAGTAACTCGAATCAAAGTAGATACGACGATACTTTCGCCCCTCGAACGTAATCAGTTCAGCCGCCTTGATAGAGAAACCTTACGCGCGACGCTTTATGCAGATATCGCGTATGTACCACCAAGTGCAAGCATGCGAGCACCTTGACCGCGTTCAACGCAGAAAAGGTATAAATTCCTTTGGTCTTTCCACTTTTATGCACGTTTCCGACAACAGATAAAACGAACGAGACAGACGCAACCCAGAGAAAGTGTTCGCTCTCTAATAGCGTGTGTCTCGTAATCAATAATTCCCTTTTCCCACCTAGCCAGTACTACTACCATCATTATTAGCAAACGTCATTGATCCATACTTTGCGTACACTCGACATGGTTCTTCGACAAAGTGAAATTGGAAAATCATAAAGTTTGTTGATCTTTCGATTTACACTTTTTTTATTCGACAACTGGAATTTAAATAATTTTTTTTTTTACCGACTTCAAAAAGAAGGTTATCAAATCGAATGTTTTTATTTTCATTTATGTTACGTGATATCTTTGCCGATTGTGAACTGATTTGAATTATTCTTTTCTTATTGAATAGGCTGTATGTGCAGGGTGGTCCCATTTGAATTTGAAGAAAAAATTCCAAAAACTACTAAAAATTGCAAAATAATGTTCATTTTTACAAAAAATATAAACCGATTTAAAAAATTTACACTTAAACTATAAAGTTAAAAACAATATTTACAATACCTACCTAATCAGTAATTTTTGGAATAAGTGTCTACCAAAGAAAGTTTAACATAAACCTGTAGGTAATGTTGATATCTACTCCAAAAATAACTAATTAGATACGTATTATAAATATTAAATAATACGTAATAATATATAAAATAGATAAATTTTTAAAGTCGGTTCATACATTTTTTTTTACAAATTTACTTTATTTTATACATCCCTACTTTATAAAAATTCTCTAGAACATTTACGTAGTTCGTTAGTCGCAATAGAACGATATTTGTTTCAGGAACGACTTTTATCACGACGTTGATTGTTTCACGAATATTCACAGCCGATATAAATGATGTAATAATAATCAAAAGGGATCGATACGGTTAACCGAAGTATCGCTCGTTAACACATCCTAATTCGTCAAAACGCAGAACTTCTCTCTGTCCTTTTCCCTCGCTCTCTATCTTTCTGAAAAGCTCTGTCACACGGCGTAAACACGAATTCATCGATTCGTCCTCGTGATATCGGTTTATTGCGAGTACACCACCACGGGTGATTTAATATTCGAGGTATATTGGAAAGGTATTACGAGATACGATCGATGCTCAATGCGCTTGGTCGCGTCACTCGCATACTTTTAGCATTATTTCAATTAGTCGACTCAGACGGATCGCACGTTGGAATCCCTCGACTGCGAGTGGATCGATCTTGCGACGGGTTTACCATGCGTCGAACGAAAGGGACGTTTGCTGGGTTGTTACACGAGTAAACCCAATGAGAGGATAACCATGTAGTATTGGTTTTAATAACAAATCATTAAGTAAAGGATTGAACACAATTATTCGAGGTTATCCATTTGTATTCTTTTATGTTTTCTTTCGATTCGAAATATCACGAACGGTGCTCTCGATCTCTTTTCATCCCATTTTGTCTTTTGGAACATGAAATTTCGCGTTTGGATATGTTTGAAATCCAGATGTGACGAGAATTTACATTAATTAATTAATATTTAATTGTATTTCGACCGAATTATTTCAATTTTGAATGAATAATAATTATTGAAGTATATTTGGAAGTCAAACAGAAATTGAAGTACTTGTAAAGAGATTTAAAGTAAGGAGAATTCGTATAGTATATATACGCATGTGTCGTTCTTTAGAAAAAGCTGCGGGGTTAATAAATGTTTTGCACGTTGACTTGACCTGATCTTAAAAGGTAGACCGAGGGATAAAAATAGTCGAGTACTCTCTCCCGATCGAGAGGGTACACAGACTGCCGAAGAAATTACTGTTCGACACCTTGCTCGATGCATTTCTTCGTTGTGGACGGTGACACGGCAGAGAGAAAAGAAAAAGGGTTGGTTGGAAGGTAGAAGGAAAATAGAAAAAAAGCTTCTTCATCGCTTTTTTTTCTCCGATAGTTCAGAATTCCGATCCAGAGTGAGCGATAAATTCTCATCGATGTAGATTCTCGAGTGAAAAGAGACAATAATTATGAGAGAAGAAAGAATCGTGAGTTATTTAAGAATTTCAATTAATTTCGATTTAACGGAAGAAGAAACGATGCTACTCTCTCGATATTTCCACGCTTATTTAATCGTCGATGCATTTATCTGAGCTTTCTTCTCCAGACTTTATACCGCAGCACTTAACCCTCCGCGTAAAACGTTTGAAACGGTGCCATTTTAAGGACAGAGAGAAATAGTGAAAGCGAGAAAAATGCGATCGTTTGCCAAAAGTATATCGCGAAGAGGGAAGAAACTTTATCTACGAGCCTGGTCATACTTTCATCGCCCTCGAACATCGCGTTTAACTTCTCTTCCACATCGAGAGTCCGACAAGTGGAGGAAGATTCCTCTTCCTAACCTTCCTTTTTCGATCCCTCCGTTAGATACACAAGCGTCGATTAAATGTACGAGGAGCGGGCTCCGACGATCGTACGCTATTAAAAGGAGACTAGCTGAAAGAGAAAAAAAGAGAAAGGGAGAGAAAAAGGAAAAAAAATTGAGAGAAGGACATTTATCGCGATGAAAATTCGCATTCGATTTTATCTGTCCTCTCGAACGTGCCTGCTTTTTGTGAGGAAAAAAAAAGAGGAGAACAAAAATCGAAGTCCTTAAACACGGCAATGCAGAGATTTTAGGATACACGTTTCGAGAGGGTAGCTTCTGCTTCTTATCGAGGGTGCAAGATAGAGAGTGAGAGACATAGAAGGACTCCTCCTCCTTCTAGAGGCAAAGGCAAATGACTGGGGGTTGGATGGATATCCCTTCGATTTCAAAGGAAGATAAACGGGGCATTGTAAATTAGATTACCAACCCACTCTAAATTCTGATTTCATAGGGAAAAGTATCGTGACGAGATTAACTCGAAAATTCTCATGCATTTTTTTCCCATTTGGTTACCTACTCCATGGATGGTATAGTTTACATTATTCTGTAATTTTGTGCTGACACACGTCCGACTTTGTGAGATTTCTACTAGATATTAGATGTGAAATGTTGTGAATATCATTTGTAATTACTTTTCATTGAAGAAATAAAGTACATGCTTTTTATCGAAATTAAATTGACTTATTTCTACCTCCCTCTTTAACCCTAGATTAAGGAACTGTCGTGAAAATTACGATCTTATAATACAAAATTCTTAAAAATCTTTTTTTTTCGAATGCTAAAACACATTATCCGAATATTCTACCAATAAAATCAATAAAAATATTATTCCTCCAAGTACTAAATTTTAAAAAAGATTTGTAATAACATAATTAACATAAAAATATCATAATCTAAGGTTAATAGCATCTCCAAAGAAATATTCTTCTGCCAAAGAAAGCTAAAATGCACTATCCTAATATTCTTCCCTTATGCTTCTCTCAGAATTATCAAAAGCTTATTGGACTGCACCCTTCGACCTCGTAAAAAAGTTCGCACAAAGTTGCAATGCGTTCGATGGAACTCCTTAGAAGCGCAAAGACCAGTTCTTCTTCTTCTTCTTCCAGGAAGAGAGAGCTAGAGAAAGAGGGTAAAAGCAAAAGGACATGGATGCTCCTCGAGAGATGCTTTTTCAACTTCGCATGACAAGAAAAGCCGGTGACAAACGGCTCTTTGCATCGCCTCGAGTCTTTTTTAAACCGCTATCTATATATGTTTGCCGAACTACCTTCAATCACTAACTCTTTTTTTCCTTTACCCACCCTATCACACTCCCTCTTTCTTCAATGCTTTATTTTCCCGTGTTATGCCGACTGTATCCATGGAAAATGGAACGACCGACAAACGGTTCCTTTCTTTTCTTCCTTTTACATTGGCTCGCAGCGTTCGCATATTGTTATAGGTATTATTCCTTGGTATTTACAGAGACTAGTGTTGTGCTTTAAAACGTTAACGGACAATAATTCTACAATTTCTATTTACATTACGCAAGGCTTTTTCGAAAAATTTTATCAAATTGTCGAACAAAAATTTATATATTATCGAATATACATACAGGGTGTCCGGTTCCAGGTGTCCAAGCGGAGAACTACATGTACACATCAATGACTTGAGTCGAAAAGTCTGATACCATTTTTCGAAATTCGACTTAGTTAACGAGTTAATAATTAACAAAGATCAGCCAATTACGGCGATTAACGAAAAAAGGCGGTTTACTTGAGCTTGAAACTAATCAAGAAACGAAGCAGTAGAAGGAACAATCCACAATAAATAACGTTACATGTCACTGCTTGCCGTGATTGGCCTATTTTTGTTTGTTAATAACTACTTAATTTTGCCGAATTTCGGAAAATAGTATTAGACTTTTCGACTCAAATCATTGATGTGCGCATGTAGTTTTCCGCTTGGACACCTGGAACCAGACACCCTGTATAAAACGATTGGATAAAGTGTTAACCCTTGGTCTAAAACGCAACTCGAATTACCAAGTCAAGGTTATGTCAAACAAAAAATTAAGATTTAAAAAATATTTTCAACAAAAATCAAATATTCGAATGCAAAAATACATTGAGAGGAATTTGTGTAAATTATTTTATCAAATCAAACGACTGAAGAACTATTTTACAATGTTTTTTATCGATTAAAACTTACCAGCGACTCGGGCCTCTTTGCACGCCTCGTACATATCCTGTTTGATCTCTGGATTGTCGTCGGCGATGGTCTCGCCAACGGTGACGAACCTTTCGACCGCCAAATTTACCGCCTGTCCGACCCTGGCCACGGCACGAAGACTCCGGTCCGAACATAACGGCCGTTCTCTGTGCGAAACTAGCGTGGAAATCTGAAACAAAATGAGAAATCCTCTTAAAATAACATGTCCACTTCTCGACATATCCACAATACGTTATTTCGCCTCGATACAAGAACAAATGAACCGTGCTTCAATCAAAACAATAATAATATTCATTCGATAAAACAGGCAATTAATTAACGATACGATCTCTATGCGTTCACAAATTTCGCGAACTATTTCACTCCTATCCGGCTAAATTTTATTTAAATAAATAAACGACCATCATAATTTTATCCTCAATTAAAAAAGAAAATCATCCTTGTAGATAACACAATTTTATCCTAAGCAAAACTCATCTAACCAAAAATGAAATAATTGCAATTACCTCTCCAGGTGATGTTTTAACCCTTAACACCACTCGCTATTTTCAGAAAAATGTAGAAAAACTTAGGATTTCTTTTTAAGAAACAAACTAAAGGTATATAATAGTTGTAATTAAACAGTTTCATTTAAATTCTAAACATAAAACAGACATTTCCAGCGTCAAATATTTCCGAAAATTTGTGGACTCTGCTCCCCCGCGAGTGATGTTAAGGGTTAAAAAAAAATCAAACGAGGATATGAAATATTTACAAGAAATAACAAATCCAGTTGTAAAAACTGCGTATCATTTATTTATCTCTCTCACTCTCCCTCTCTCGTAACGCAGCCGCAATGTAATACTGCACAGGCCGCGTAACACCATTAGCAGTCTAGCCGTAGAATTCGCGAGGACGCATCTGCGATGCATTTTCCATACAATTAGACAATGCATTCGGGTACTGCCTCTTTCAGACGATTCTTCCCAACGACGAGAATGCAACGAGAAAGAGAGAGAAAGGGAGAGAAGGGAAGGGAAAAAGAGAGAGGGAAAGAGACATGGAAAGGTGCGGACCCAAAGCTATTGTTTTACGAGATGAATGCCGAGAGACTACCGACCGAACGAACGAACGAACGTGAGTTTTCTGTCGTATGTGTTAAACACGTCGTCGTGGGAGAGAAACTCCAAAGATTCGTATTTTCTCTGTCCGTTTGTCTTTTGCCTCGTTGTCCTTATTTTTTCTCTCTTTTTTCAATTATTTAAATTTAATTATCACGCGCGCTAATTATCTTGCCTTATAATTGAAAAAAGAGAGTGACACTGTAATGGATTTGTAAATACGTTGGATGATGAGTTTCCGATATAAAATTATATCCTGACAGTGTTTTATTAAAAACAAAGGACGATAACGTGGTCATTAGATACTGCAAAAGTTTCTCTACCGTAAAAGAAATTTTAGACGCTTCGAAGAAACCTGACATTAATCTTACATCGAGCTAGACTAGCCACGTCAATTCGTCGCATGGTCTAAGAAGAGTGAAGAAAATGAAAGCCATTCGCAAAACTTTGGAACTTTTTCACGAGAGTTAAGTATCGCGAGGTTTCGATTAACGATGATAAAGATAGCTTTTTAACACTAAACCTACCGACGTTAAAGGCATACTTATTTTCATTACATTTATCTATTTGATAAATACTTAAACAAAAACATGCTTTTTGCTATCATTAAGAAATATTATTGAATAAGTATTATTGATAATATATTTCTATGAAAGTGATTTTATTATTTAAAAAATCGAGAAACAAGCAACGTATAAAGGGTCATTTGACCCGTTTTGATAAGTTTAGTGTTAATATCTTCTATTTAACCCTTTAACTTATAATATCGTGTGAGACTCGTGATATAAATTCTGAGATGAGGATAAAAAGCACGAGTCAAACTCATGGTTCAAATATTACAAGTTTATCTTTTTATTTATTTGCTTTTTAATGTTTATTAATCTCTCTTTAGACAAGCTTGTGATTAATTTTTTCTAAATTTCTAGTATTAATTTGATTGAGTGTCGAATTAAATCATAAGGCAAGGGGTTAATCGAAATAGATGCTGATATTAAAGACCGTTCGATATGAGGAGTGGTTAAAAAAAAAAAGAGTGGAAAATCAAATGGTTCGTTCTCGTGAAAATAACCGAACGAGCTCTTTACCAAATGAACGAACACGTTAAAACGTTCGAAGTAGAGGATTCTAAAATCGAGCAAATGCTAGCTTAGAGAGTCAATGATGTGTGTGTTTCGGTTGGTGCTAAGCGAGTGACGCCTTCCGGCTTTCGATTCTTTGTTAAAATCGCTTCAATTTGCCACGAGAAAAGCTGATGGTCATCGTCGAATCCTGTGGGAAATGGGATGAATATTCAGGTTTTGCGTTAATTAAGGGACTCGTGAAACGAGGGAGAGAGGAGGGTGGTTGGATTATATGCATAGTAATGGAGACTCACACTCTCTCTCTCTATAACCCTCTTTGTCTGTAGCTCCTAAATCACAAAAAAAAAAAAAGAAATACGAGACACTCGTTCGTCCTTTTTTTTTTCTCTCGACTAATTGTGAGATTTGAATAGTCAAAAAGGAGGTCAATTTTTCTTCGACTTAAGTATAAAAAAAAAAAAAACGATTTTAAACAAAGATTTCTCGGAAAATATTCGAACCTACGAAGAAAAACGTTCCCGCGGCGTTATAATTATTCCAATACTTTTTGCGGAAACGACAGGAGACGACGTACGGAACGTGGGCAGGACCGAAGGAAAAAGGACGAAATTTCTATGCCCCTACCGACAAGACGGATATCTAGAGAAGAATATTTTCTAGAATGCCCGCCGGACATTTTTCAATGCGACCGAGAGAGAAAGATAGAGAATTATTCCACGCGTCCTGGAATATTTTCTACGTGAATATTGGAACAAAAATTTTTATTAGAGATACATATTCTACTATTGTATTTTTATTCGTTAGTATTTTGAAATTTTTTCCTACATTTTCCTCGTTATTACGCTAAATTTCCTTATTTTTCGTTTACCTAGAAAATAATCAGAGCAAAAAAATATGACTAGAATTTCCAAACCGTTTGAACTATGCGGTATTTAAATCATCCAAGTAAATATAAAATATTTTATGAACCTATTTCGAAGAAGGGAAGACTTATTACGATAAGCTCTAAATAAAAGGAAAGTTTTGTGAAAGACTTGACTTCTTTTAAAGTAAATACTATTAATTTTGGATTATACGAAGAACAAAGGATAAGAAAAGTGGCAGAGTCGATTCTTCGAATATACTGCAAAGAATTTCTAATTATGTGAAGGTCGTGCACGTAATGGACGTTGTTATGAAGAAAGTATGCAAGACAAAAAGGAAGATAGAGGGATAGAAAGACAAAGATGAAGGGTAAGGTGTTTTTGCATCGTGCTACGTCCCGGTTATAACGACGTTGCTATATAAACAAAGGATACAGCCGGTCGGGTTAACGTAATCCGTTTATCCGTGATTGGATTCCAAGCGATTCCATAGATATGCCACGAAAGACAAGTTCGCCTTATCGTAGACGGTAAAACGACGAACGGTCATGCTTTGATAAAAACTCCAATCTCGGTAAGAAAAGATGAGAAGGGACACGAAGCTTCCTTTTTGTGCCAATTTTAGAATGTAAATGTTTTTGGGAGTGAAACTAGTAACGATTATCTTGTAAAGTGGTCTCGAGGGAACGGCTTTAATTTGGAGAAGAGCGATGACTGGATCCTTGTGTTATGGTAATCGAAGGATAAGAACGGGTTACGACCCTTGGGGCCCTTGTGGCACTTGTCATAGTTTTGCAACCGTCTGCTAGTTTTTTTCATCCCTTAAATAGATCTTAGGCCTAAATAGACAATAGTGGTAGTAGTCTACCACTTGGAACCCTTTTTCTTGACCTTTCTGTTTTTTACTAACCGAGACGAAGATCTTCCAAACTCCTACGATTAATATAATTCTTATTCTTGGATTGTAATCTGTATTCAAAATATTATAAAATAAAATTCTTTCTAAATCATTGTCTGAACTAGATACAAAAATCGATTTCGGTAGACAGAAGTCGTTTACTCGGAAAAAATATTGAGTATCGTGCACCTCTCCACGTAACAGATCGTTCGAAGATAAAATGAATGTTTACTGTCGCAAGGACGATAAAAGAGGTAAATTGCCCAAAACTAAACTGTAACAAAATGATACTGGAAGTATATGTATCAGAACGAGGTGTGAATATTCAGTATTTTCTGAAGAAAACAAATTTTTCATAGGAAATAAAATTCTATTAACTGTTATATGAAGAATAAGAGAACAAAATGAAGAAATATTAAACACTAACACGGGCGAATTGCATTTTAAAGGTCTCGCATATCGTTCTCTTTGTTATATGCTAACTTGGTTATTTCGTTTTTTGTAAATTATTAATTGCAATAAACGCAAGTTCTAGCAGCCCCGAGGGGACGCAATAAAGCGTATGTACACATAGTACATGGTAACAAATTTCCATATTTTGTGAGAGACATGTTAAAAGGGCACTTCTGAAGTACCACGCAAAGTATATGAAATTTTATACGAAAAAAAGGTGATAAGAGACTTTGATATACGTGGTCCGTGTATTCAAATTGTATTTTTAATCTTCATTTTTCTTACGTTATCCTAGACTTGTTTTATACCTTATTGTCATCACTATCACCTACTATTCTTCCTACACAATCCTACATAAATATTCAAGATAATGCGTGATATTAATAGTCTAGGATTAAATAACAGACGAAACGGAGCACAATGGTATTCTTAAACGTGCATCCTTCTATTGTTCGATGCAAACAACGTTCACTGGCTTGGTAGGTCATAGCTTAAATGCTCGTTTACGTTATAATCTAGAAGCAACGTAATATATTCGGCCTATAGTCGTAATCTAGATCGAGAAAATAACCTCGACTATCCTGCGAAGATTCAATTTCCAACGATGACGTAACGATAGAGTAAAGGAACGATACGTCAAAGGTAATAAACTTGTTTATTATTTATCATAACTATGACGATAGAAAACAATAATATCAGAGTTAATTACCTCGTAGGCTGATGCTTCAAAGTTCGTAACTGTATACGGAAAACGAAGAGGTGTTTACTTGTCGAGGATCGCCGAGGGACTAGCCCGGAGAGCATAAAAACAATATTTATATAGACAGGCTTTGTAATCCTTATTGATGTTCAAAGTTAACACGCAAGCACACTCTTCGCTCCAACGCCTTATTATAACCGAATATGATGTAACACCGATGACTCGCAGGCGTATTCGATATTTAATAATTTAGTAAAGGTTATCGACGATCTTGTACATATACTTACATATTAGGTTGTCCCAAAAATGTTTTTTGCTATGTGCACTGTTTCATTTGACAATATTTATATAAACATAGAAACCTAATCTGTCAAATGTTGTGGGGAATAACATAGAGTAAAAAGCAAATGTGAGTCCATGCATTTTAAAATAGAATAACTTTTTTTAATTGAATTTTTGCAAAAACATAAACAAATTAGTTTACTATACATTGTAGTTTTTTCAAAACAAAAGTAGTTTTTTTAGTTTTTTTGTTTTGAAAGAACTACAATGTATAGTAAACTAATTCGTTTATGTCTTTGCAAAAATTCAAGTCATTTAACTCAATTATAAAAAAGTTTTACTATTTTAAAGTGCTTGGGCTCACTTTTGCCCCTTACTGTAGAACAAAATTGATCATACATAATTCAATAAAATAATATAAGCAACAAATGTTGTGCTTCTAGTATTTCTTGATAAAACGAAAGAAACTTTTGAGACAATCTAATACCATGTATAAATAAGTGCAGACGATCGGTATGCGTATAGGAAAATGGAACGTGTAAATATCGAAAGATTTCGTAAGAAGACGGGAAGAAAACATTTTAGAAACGCTTTTTGTTTCGCGAGTCGAAAGGTAAAACTGGGACGTCGAATGAATAAGAAAAATACGTGCACGATGCCGCAGGCGGGTCCGCGATTAAAGAAAAATTTATGACGGAATCGCCCTCGTCTTTGAGAAAACCCTAGCTCCCGATAATTTATCGACTCAAACGCGATTTTACCTTTCCGATCACGATCACGGATTTAAGGCGCGAACAATCCTGCTGATTTATTTCGTTACGGTTGTTATAAAGTTTGACTATTTTATTAACCCTTTTAAAGATATTCACACACATGTATACGTCTAGTTTTAATTTACAATAACAACGACTAGCCACACAAATGAATATTATTTTTTTAATAATATTCTTAATACCTTTTCCCCCAATTATTTAATCCCCACCGAATGAAAATGAATAAAATAAACCTATTCAAAAAATAGAATAATTTCCTTCCAACTTTAAGAAGAATTCGTCTCTAAAGCGATTAAAATTTCCTAGTCGATAAATTTGATCTCGCCGGCGCCGTCTGCGAAAGATCCTCGACATTTTTAACATTCTAAAACGATATGAAATTTCGAAGAGCATGAAGCTAAGAATCTGAAAATTTTATAACGCCATCAACCGTGATAATATTTATTTTGCATTCACGGGAACGAAAATTTTCCAAAGTAAAATAAACACGGTTAATTCTATAATACTTCCCACGTATAATACCTATGTACACACACTTCGTTTGCCTCGTTCTTTTCACCGCGTACAGAGAAATCCGAGAATTTAATAAGAAACTGCCTGAAGAGAGAGAGAGTGGGGGAATGAGAGAAGGCGGGCAAAGAGTGACCCATACATTTTTAAGGACAAAAATATTACTTTACTCGCGGCGCTTTAAGCGGCGCGACACTTAAATCTAATCGAGTTTCGAGTAACGCGAGCGAACGTTTTATCGCGTTACGGTTTAGCGCATTAAGCGATTAAACGTGGCTAGCGTGTACGTGTCCCATTAATCAAAAACTACTGCTGTTAAACTTACTACCTTTATCGTTTTCATTAACGCGATCGCCGTCTCGTCGTAATCGTACGATTTTGCTTTAGTCTCTTTCTCTACCTTCGTTTTACACGGTGTTTCGTCAAAATTTTTACCGATTTAATGATTCTTGCATCGTTGAATTTCCTTCACTTTGCGAAAGCATGATATGCATATACAGGGTGGTCTGATCGACAATTTTTTTTTGTTAATTTAACATTGTCGGTAAAAGATGATTACAGTAGATTTCTTCTGAGTTTACTATGTCATCATCAATTTATTTTAAATTAATCTCCACCTTTTTTTACACCAATCTTGTAGCAGATATTGAGACGAATTTAGCAAGTATCATAAGAAATATTTTGTCATGATCATAAAAAAATCGTTAATCATAATAATCATTAGAAAATTCAAGCTTATAGCTTCCTTTGAATCATGTTAAACTTTTCAATTGAACCACGAACAACAAAATAATTTAAGCTGATCACGCTTCGGACTACCCAGTATGTATATTATTAAATAAATATCAAAAATACATGGTTCGTCTTTTACGTGTTGATTTTTGAACGGTGAAATGGGTGTTAAAAAAAATTATCAAAAATAAAGGTGAAAGAAGGCCGGGGAAAATGTTGAAAACGTAAAGAAAGAAAAAGAGAGAAAGAGAAATAGAGAGGGAGAGTGAAGTAAGTGCGCATGGAGAGCTGTAAACTGCAAGTGCCACGATAATTATCGCACTGAAACGAGATCGCTTTTAGGTGACCTAGAAACTAGAATCATCAGAAATTGGAATGGTTAAAAGTGAAATAAGAGACTCAGCTTCGAGCGTAACGGATTGCGACGCAATGGCCGTACGCTCGAGGAACGATGCATAAATTCATTCGAGACTCGTCCTTGCTGGCCGCCATTTTGCGATGAGAGATACGTTGACGCGAAGTTTAAGTTCTCGCTCTCGAGCTTCTTCGTTTTCTCAAATAGAACGGATCGATATCCCGATGAGTACGGTGGCAAAGACGGTGACGACATTTGTCAAACGAATGAATTTTTTTCACCTGCGATTCGATCGAGGTATCATTAAAATTTATATCGTAATTCTTGTGGATAGATACGCCTTAACGATGAACTCGACGATAAGTTTGACGTTATCCTTAAATGAGTGATTAGAATATTTAAAATATTTAGAATTAGAATATTTAGACAGTGAGTGATTAAAATATTAAATCGAATCATAAGTGATTTATATTTTAGCATGCTAATTTTGTTTTATTAAATAAATAATTATATATTCAGCATTATTTGTAAGATATTGTAACAACTGGTCGGACCTGATCATAAAAAAAAATTATTAGGATAACAAATAGATCATTAAAATTTGTTCCCGGAAAAAGAAATTGTTCTCAAGTAATATATCAATCATTTGTAATAACTGGTAATTGTGTTTCACAAGGAATATAAAACAGGATCGTATTTAACCTTCTTGGTATTGGATTTTTGCAGAAATTAAAAAAGTGGTTAGAATGAAAAACGATGTATGAAGAAGAGAAAATTTTCAAACGTTAGTAAAAAGTATACCTAGATTTAACATCCAAGGGATACCAACTCTATGTACGAACGTACTATACTAAAAGTCGGTAAGAACATATAATTTTTGTTATTTATCGAGAACAAACAAGAAGTTTCAAAGAAAATCGGTTTTCGAGCAGTTTGCCTGCCACGTTTGTTTCCTCTCTCGATCTCTCTGCGTATCTGTCTGTCTCTCACTCTGTTCCTCCTTTTGATATGGACTCGGCAAAGGACGCGGACAGAATTTTCGATTAGATTCCAGCTCGAAGGACAAAGCCATGGGAACGAAGCCAATATTTTTCATTCGATCCGTCGCGGCATATTGAAAGAAAGGAAGAAAACCGAGAGAGGTATATAGAGAGTGGAAAGGAGAAGGAACACGTTCGAAGCGAACGCATTATCCGTGACGTGACCGCACATTCGAAATATATCCAATAACGAGAGTTATCCTCTCTCATAAGTATAACCTACGTAGACTGTACGATAAGAGGGAATACGCTGATAAGTAGATTCGTTAAAGCATATGTACACTCTGTACTATGAAATGATTACTCTCGGAAGGTTTGCGAAGGGTGTTAATTAATAAAGCCTCCCTTAGGCTCATCCGAGATATCAAATATTTATACGATAATGAAAATTTGCAATTTAGATATTACAAGATAAGATATAAATTAATAAGTAGTGACACCATTTTTTTAATACCATGCTGTAAAATATACTTACAAATTATTTTTTTTCTAGAGAACCAACAAAATTTGTTTTGAAAAAAATTTATTACGTGTGTGTGCAAAGTTTTAAGTCGTTTGGATATACGGGGTGTCCGGTTCTAGGTAGTCAAGCGGAGGACTACATGTACACATCAATGACTTGAATCGAAATGTCTAATACCATTTTTCGAAATTCGACTTAGTTAACGAATTATTAACTAACAAAGAACGGTCAATTACGGCGATTAGCAAAGGAAGCGATAGAAGAAGCAATCCACTATGATTGGCCGATCTTTGTTAGTTAATATCTATTTAACTGAGCCGAATTCCGGAAAATAGTATTAAACTTTTCGACTTAAATCATTGATGTGCACATGTAGTTTTCCACTTGACCACCTGGAACCGGACACCCTGTATAGAAATGGGTCAAATTTAATTTACAAGATTTCTATCAAACAAACATACAACCAAAACTAAATAAAAGTTTATAAAAAAAATACTATAAATCCATTCGATACGATCAAAGTCCGATTAGTCGAAATGTCGACTAATGAAAATTGAAATCGAGTTTCGTCTCTTCGTTCGAAACCTATTGTCGGTCTCTTTTCGACGATGCTAATTAAAAATTCAGGATTTAACGTCCGTGACAATGAGACCCGTTCGAGAAAGTTTATCCCGAAAAACTGATGATACAGGCAAGAGTGAAACTAATTAACCGGGCACACCGTTCCTCTGCACGAAATTACCGCTCGAGGAAAGACAGTCGTCGTCCGGTGACCCTCTTTAAACGGCATCGCTCGAGGGCTCCTCTCTCGATCTGGTGAACCCTCGGAACGTTACATACGCGCGCGCGCGCGTGCGCATATCGGTCCTTCTCTCTCTCTCTCTCACTCACTTTCTTTTCGAGAAAAGGGTGAATACGAAGAACTCTCTCTCTCTCTCTTTCCTACTCTCTCCTTTTACTACTCCTCTTCATTTTCCTCCTCTAAAAGGAGATCCGCGTTTAAACGAACGACCGGCGTCGTAATTTATTCCGTTCATCGCATTTAAACGAAAGATGCGCTGGCAAGAGACACTCGCGAACAAGTGTAAGGTTTTTACATATATTCAAAAATTTCTTGGAAAAGGGATAGATACATAGAGAGAGAAATATGATGTTAATCTTTGATTATTTTTGTTATTTGTGCCATTTGACGTATCCCCATTGGAATTGGAATTTGAAAATTAATCAGAGAAATTTCTTATATTATTTTTTATTAATCAAATAAATGTTTTCATTGACATTCAATCCTTGATTACTTTGACTACCTGTGTCACGTTAACGTATCATTAATCATAACTTGATCACATTGGAATTGTATTTTGAAAAATAATCAGAGAAATTTCTTATATTATTTTTTATTAAACAAATAAATCTTTTCATTGATATTCAATCCTTGACACTTTAGAATTGTATTTTGAAAAATAATTAGTACTTGCATCAAGATTTCCACGAGAGAAATTTCTTATATTATTTTCTAACAAGTAAATGTTATCACTCATATAAGAATCATTTACAAGCTAAAGTAAGTAACACCATTTTTTTTAAATTTTAGTACCAAAAAACTTGATTGCTGTTTAACTTTTTATCAATTTTTTTCTACCTTTGTTTTGAAGTTAATTTAGGAAATGAATGGCTCATTTATTGTAGGACCAATAACAAATGTATATTGAACTTAAAGTTTTCAAATAAATATCAGACTCTTTCTGGATTATTTAACAATATTGCTTACATAAAAATCAATGAAATGATGGAGTTTTATGTTTAAAAAGTCCACTTTTGTAGCAGTAATCACCCAATTTGATCGTATACGAACTCAGAACTGAAAATAATCTCGTCGAAACTAATGTGAAAAGGATAACTCTCATAATTTAATCTTCAAGGAGCGACGTCGTCGTCCAAAGGATCTTTCCACTCGCCTTTCGCGCGTGACCGTCGTATTCGCGATGTATGCAATGCGATCGTTACGTTCTAAAAGCAGATGGATGAGACTCTTTTTCTCTCTTTCTCCAGCTCACGGTTCCATTCCAGGCGAGAATATTTCCCAAGAGCAAAAATCCACTTCGCACAGCGACCACATCTAAGATTCCCCGTAAAGATTTATTGAGAAAATATTTCTCCCCTCTCGCTACCAGCTGAGAAAATATTATGTCGCTATTTTCGTATGTTCGAGCTTCCTCGTAATAACTTACGTCTCAAGCCAAATAACAACAATCTTTTAATACACTCGTCTTCAAAATCCGGACTAATTTATCTCGCAACCTTGATAAATACAAAAATATCCATTAAATTCTTAACATCAAATTAAAAAAAACAGAACCAAGTAAAACTTAACTGTTCTTAATCAGCGTAGAAGCTTTCAGATTACTCGGATTAGTCTGGAGAGAATCCTCTCGATCGTTATCCGTTGTTTCGCCGCAAAAATGCACGAAAAAATACAGAAGCGAGCAGTAAAATCGAACGTGGCAACGAAGCACGATCGAAGCGAATCGTCTCGCTTGCCTCGAGATTATAGTTGATCAATTTTTTCCTGAGTAGAAATTACCTGAAAGCTAGCGCTCGAGATCCCAAGAGACGCGTTGGGTTTTCTATGTTATTCGCGAAAGAGCAAGAGAGAGAGAGAGAGTGAGCGAAAATTAACGATGCTTTCGCGACACGAATGCTCATCGTCGTTTCGACGTACATACATACATACGTACCAACGTACGCGAACAACTTGTATATGAACGTGCTTACACGTGAAACCAAACGACTATGAATTATTAAAATCCAACTTACACTTTGCCAGAACGTTACATTAGATACTTTTCTAGCGTAACACCAGCAAAACCCACCCAATGTTGGCAAATAATTATGATATTTCCATTAAAAATAGGAGTACCGTTCTTTGTCACCTTCGAACCCCATTAACGAACGATAGGGAGACACTGAAAGTAGTATAAGCTGGTATATGGGCAGACACGTTACGTTAGCAGAAGCGACGCTCCCGACAAAACGCGACGATTACGATCTATTCGCGGTGCACTCCGTTTTGACGAGCGACTCGCAATTTTCACGCCCTACACGCGAATCGTAGTCTCTTAAAGCATTGCCGTATTTTGTTCGGGCTTACTGCCTTTGTACGAAACTTTATAGTACCTAGGGTTGAAACAGTTGTAGAGGGTGTGAAATATCTTTCTTTTTAGAAAGCTGTTGACTAACGAAGAAACTTATTAGTAGTGAGAAGTTTAGCTTATTAAACACCCTTGCTGTTGATGTCGAGTATGACCAGAGACTCAATATAAGAATTTTTAAGTAATTGATTTTCAAAATATTTAATGATAACTTTAAGTTATTTTAAGTAATTGATTTTTAAAATATTTAATGATAACTTTAAGTTATTTTGAGTAATAGATTTTTTTCTATGAAATTTAAATATAACTTTTATTTTTGGTCTCTGGTATGGCTCGACAAGATCAATTTTGATAATAATACGATATTCGAGTGTTACTCGATGCTAAATTTTGTTTGTACCCGCAGGTTTTTTTTTTAATTCACCTGTCAGCAATTGTTTTTCACAATGTAGCAAGTGATAAATCATTTGAAATTGAACAGGAAACCTCAAAGGAAAAGGGGTAATTCTAAAAAATGGAAGTAAACAAAGTCTTTACGTTCGACTGTCACGTCTATTTCATTTCAAATTATATACTAATACCTCGTGAAAGAAATGTGTCTAAGTTGCTGTAAAAAATTTAAAAAAATATAAATGTTATTCGACATTGTTTTACTGTCAAAATTTGTATAGTCACGTACGACACCGAGTGAAAAGTGTTAATAAAAAAGGACGACCAGTATAAATCAAATAAACGAGATAACATATCACAAATACTTTCGAGAAAAACACGGGGAATAAACGAGATAGGAATTTAGTTCGAAAATCGTGATCAAATTGTATACCAAACGATTCCTGACCGGTTTTTTCAACAAAGCGTGCTTTTACTACCATATATTTTCCGGAGGAAGAGAGTTAAGAGAGTGTTTTGTAATTTTTAGCATTTGTCCACCGGAAATCGATCATCTCGACTCGATCAAGAACTCATCTCTGCATCGGAAACAGGAAAGTGCACCGATCGGATTGTTAAGAGCCTATTAAACGAACGACTGTCTTCCTACGAACAGAATATAAACTTTTTTCGCTCTTCCTTTATATTCTCCTATAACTACGATATTTAAACCGAGAAAGCATTGTAACATTATCCACTTACAAAACGCTACCGGCGTGAATATCTTCGGAGAAGCGATTAAATCGGCTTACTCCACTTCATTCCTCGTTTTAAATGTAAAGAGGTTTTGTTTATTTACTTTATGTATTTTAATACAAAATATTTTCGATTGAAATGCAGGTATACAGGGTGTCCAAGTGAAAACTACATGAGCATAAGTATGACTTGAGTCGAAAAGTTTGATAAACTTTTTCGAAATTTGATCTAGTTAACGAGTTATTAACTAATAAAGAACGTTATTAACACAATAAACAACTACTTTCTGTGATAGGTCGATGTTTGATAGTTAATAACTCGTTAACAAAGCCGGATTTTGAAAAAGTTTATTAAACTTTTCGACTCAAGTCATACTTGTGCACATGTAATTTTCTGCTGTTTGACATCTAGAAACGGACACCCTATATATCTATATATTTGCATGAAGCATGTATGTACTTTGGAATGAAGAAAAAATAATTTCAAGACTGCCACAGCAATTTTACATAAATCTGCATGTCTATCGAATTTTCAGAATGAAAATATGGAAGAATTTACGGTTTTATTTTTCATAACAGACCTTAACCTTACAGTAGTTACATTTTATCAACAAATTACATTTATGAACACTCCAAATGCAGCCAGAAAAATCGAGTAGGGGAAGAGTGGCATGAAAGAGCCAGTTTTTGAAAGAGCCACTATCATTTACACAGTAATTTTTGAACAAATGTTGGACGAATTAGTTTTTGAAAAACTAGTAAAGTTTTTGCTAGTTTAACTAGCAACCAGTTTTGCTACTTAAAAGCTATAATTCGTCCAACATTCGTACGAAAACTACTGTATAAAATGATAGTGGCTCTTTCAAAAAGTGGCTCTTTCATGCCACTCTTCCCCTACCTGTCACAGGTAACCGAAGAGGTAGTCAACGCGTTAATTCCTTCAACAGTTTTATCATGACGTTTCGAAATATGAAACTATTCGCTAGTTCATTAAAATTCCTTCTTTTTCCTAAAGAATTTTTTAAAAATAGTATAAAAAGATGCTCACTGGAGTATCGGCAGTGCATTTCACAGAGAAAATCGAGCCAGGGGACGTGCAATAAATTATACCGTGATAAGATTAATGGTTCGAGGATGCACCTGATGGCGTAACACAGGACGATAGCGATAAAGAACGAAAAGCCGTACCCGCTTCGAGAACGGATCTTTGAACATCGTCGCATAGGAAATTTCTTTTCGGTAGAAAGGTCCTTATCCCTTTCATGATTTCGTTTCTAGAACATGGTAGATATATACATGTATATACATGTATATGTTTGAGAAAGAAGGACAGATAAATTGACAGACAAGAAAAGAACGAAATACTCGATAGGAATCCGTCGACGATGCAAAAGTTGTGGCGTTTAGAAGATATCTAACGAGATCAAACTGTAAGATCGAGTCCACCTTAGCGAAAATCCATTTCGAAGGTAGCGAGTTTGAGAAAAGCTTTCTCTCGGAGAAAAATGCTGAATCGCAAGCTACGAGATACGTATGACTCTCTTTTTATGTTTTCCGAATCAAACGTTATCCGAGCTTATTCCTCGAAAGCGTAAATATTTATCGATATTTTGAACGAATGGTCCGATGAATTCCAACGTTCGTGACTCGTTACTTAAAAAGCACGTTTGTTCAAAGAAAATAAATTTCGACGTTTCTTCCTCCCCCTATATTTCTTTTCGAAGGGACATTCATACGAAACGTTTATATCAGAATATCGATTACACGACAGTAATATCGAGTCCTCGGTCTCCGACGAGAAAAGAAATCCCAACTGACTTTCTAATTATCCTACTCGACTAAGGCAACGGTTTCTAACGCTGTCGGCCGCTCTTAAAGTGCTAAGAATAATCCTCGAGATTCTGTCCATTAAAACGGAAGATCCGATTTCGTTGGAAAGAGAACGGTAATAACGTTTAAAGGGAAGGATCGTTCTCGACCCCGATTATATATCCTTGTTTTAAAAGAAAGAAAGAAAGAATTAAAACCTCGTCAGTCATCACGATATGAAGTATCGCCACGCTGTGCTAAGAAAAATGTTTACCCTTTCGTGAACGTCGAAATGAGCATGAAACGTACGTCTTGGAGACTCCGAGAGGTAATTAGCGGTCTCGTGTGTGTTTCTTTTTTTCTTTAGCATGAAAAGAACCTGGTTCGTTCCATTTACGAAGATTTATGCGTACCTGTCGTTCGGCAGCCATGCTTCCCTCGTACATGTTTGCTGTCTCGTCGATAAAATGCACAGCCCGGTTCGCGAACGTTCAACAATGAAAGATCTTCACCGTCTCGGTCCGTCGCTTTCTACTCCGTTAAGATTATTACCTCGCTACTTTACCTCTATTATTGTTTATCATTTAACGTTACTCTTAACGAAGTGATATAATTATTGCGTTATTCCATTTCCTTTCTCTCGTATACTTCGGCTTAATTCCGTCTAAATAATATTACATATAATATATATATATATCTTTTATGCGCCGTTTTCCTTTCACTTTCTATTCTTCGGTTTCGTCGGTTATGATGAAAATATACTCTAAATCGTCAACGATCTTTAATGGATATGTTCTTTCTGTTCTCCTTTTTGTTCACTCTTTCTTAAGACGTATAGAAATAATTAAACTTCTCTTTTCGGGTGCAGTGCGATTTTTCTTCGTTAACGAGTGTCCACTTAAGTACTACCGATACTCTACGATCGATCAATGATGCATTAACGTTATCTCATTAATATCTATTATTGTTTCGTTATCTTTGTCGTGGCTGTCGCCGATTATTCCTTAAAGGAAATGAGAAGAAAAATAGATCATGTGTGTGTGTGTACGTGTATATATATATATCTCTTTTTATCTCGTTTTGCTGTATGTATATATCAACGTATATATATATTTATATATATAACTATATATGTATGTATCATATATAATCCGCAAGGAAGATCTCTGTGTTTTCAGGCAGAACGCCTTAGGCTCTCAGTAACCGTCTTTCCGTATCTGCATGTGTGCGTTGAAATCAAACGTTCGAACTCCTTCGTTTGCAGAACGATGTCTCTCCCGGTCTCACCCCTGTCTCTCTCCTCTCTCCTTCGATCAATCGTTTCGGTTTCTTTTTAATCTCTTCAAAGCGATCGACTCCGAGGTACCAACGTCCTATCCAAGGATCCAACGTCTTTTTTATCGCGGCACCGTTATCGTAAGGCACCTCGCTGAGAAAAGGAGAAGAAGTCTTCTTTGCGAAAAAAGCCGGCACTCGAAGATCCAAAGTTCTTTCGATCGTACTCTTTTCTCTCATACACTCTCTCTCTTTCTCTCTCTTTTTTGATCTAAGCCTCGGTGAGATCACCTACGGTGTCCAAGTACGGCTACTTCGTTCCTTGCTCGTAGAAGAGGACGAAGAAGAGGAGAGGCGAGTGTCGTTACAGCGACAATAATAGTGATAACAATAAATCGAATAATAAGACGAGCACGCGATCCGTCGTCTCTCCGGCTCGCTCTCCCGCGTGTCGTGCACGGTGTGAGCGAGCATGTGGCCGGGGGTGTGTTCTTCGCACTCCGTCTCCTCTTTCTTTCTCTCTCTCGCACCCACCCACACACATACACATACACGCACGCACGCACACTATTACTATATTTCTCTCTCTTTTTTCTATCTCTCTCACACTCTCTCTCTCTCTCTTTTTTTTTCTCTCTCTTTCTCTCTCTCTCTCTATTCCCGCCCGTTCATCTCTCCTCGACGTTCGTCGGCTCGCTGTTACACGTTCCACGCATTTCTACGTTTCTTTCTTCTCTCTCTTTCTCTCTCTCTCTCACTCTTTCTATCAATCTCACCCTTTCTTTCTTTCTTTCTCTACCTTTCTATCTCCGTCTCTCTTCTCAAAATTACCGTTTCGTACGAAGGAGACAGAGAGACAGAGAAGCGCGTGTAAGCGCGTAGAGGAATAAATCGTGCGGAGCGCGCGTGTCGTCTGTGCGAGGAAAGCAGGTACTGGCCTCTCGAGTGCCTAGGGGAAGACTAGACTCCGTTGCGAGAACGAACGACTAGCTGGCAGAGAGCGCGGCGACTCACCCTCTCTCTGTCTCCGTTCACCCGACTCTCCCGCCCCTTTAACGTACCATCTCGCTCCTCCCTTCTCTTCTCTTTCTCTCTCTCTCACACTTCTATCCTTCTCTCTCTCTCTTAACGTCGCGCGCGCGATCTACGCTTTGCGAGGAGCACAGGCGCGTTGCTTCCCTACGACCGACCGACCGACAATCAATACACCGGCAGGCCCGTACTTTCGCCCGCGAAATCTCAATTTTCCACCACCACCACCGAATTCTAAGGAGACATCTTTCTCATCCCTTTGTTTCTTCCTTCTTTTTTTTTACAAATTTTCTTTTTCTTTATCCCAAACAAGGTTAAATCGAATCCCAAATGGAGAAATGACTAATTTTATAATCGTTATATTTGTGGATTAACGCGATCTGTAAATATGTATACGATCGAATATTTTGATGTATAGTGAGTACGATTAAATGGTCGGATTTATTTATTTTTATGTGATGTATTTTTGTTCGATCGAGACTTAATTATTTATTTTTCCTCTCTCTGTTTCGGAACATTTTCAAACGATTCATCGACTGAAAGTGAAAATCTACGAACATTGATACTGCTAGTCGATACTCCAAGCAGGTACACGTAATCGCTTTGTTCGAACGATACCCGCGTCAACTTTATATCGTGATCATTTTTCTCGTTTTCCCTTTTTTCTCTATGAACGTTTGGTTTATTTACTGGGATTAAAGAGAAAAGAATTCTATCCTTCCGTTGTCTCTTTTTTCTCTCTTCATTCACTGGTTGGTACAGAAGCAGTTTTCTTTGAACGTAGCTACGCACATCTTTCGTTCTGGTTACTCCCGGAGGAACCCTCGCCATTTTTATGGTAAAGAATTTCCGACTTTTCTCTTTTCCCATGCCTTCCTTTTCAGCAGTCTCTGGTGAAAAAGCACGGGAGATTCAGTCGTGATCTTCTTTCGTCTTCTTCTTCTCTCTTTTTTTTTCTCTCTCTCTTTCGTGTTACACGTGAGATCTTCTATATCAGTGATAAGGGGAAGAAAAACTTTTCTAGGAATTACCATCCTTTTTAAGAAAATTACGTTCAACCGTGATCTACGTTTTTAATGGAGATTCGACGTTTTAAATGGAATGACTTTAGAAGAGAGTGGACGCGGAAGAAAGCCCGTCACGTCTTTCTATATCTCATTAACTCCTAAAGAGCGTCTCTTATCGTTCTGTTTCCGAAGAAAAAAACGCTTTCTTTTTTCCTTAACGAGAGAAAATAAGGAAAAAAAAGTTTGCTACGTTCACGAGAATGATCCTATCTCCGACAACATCTTTTCCACCTTTCCTATTCTTTGACAAAAATTTCATTCGAACCATTGGCGCGTCCATTAATCTCACTGGTTTACCACTCGGCGTCGGGAAACGATAATCGAACGTATCAATATCCAATATTTTCATTTATCATTTAAATCTAATTCGCGAGAAAGCCACGTCTTAATTGCTAAAAATATCAAATCAGAGTTATATCTGTGGAGAATGTCTGAATCGATTTCCAAAAGCTCCTGAAAATTTCAAAGATCAACAAGGAATGCAGATTTTTGTAAAATTAGTGTGAAAATCATTTGGAATAGTTCTACTGAAATTAAAGGTTGCCTTTAAATTGGTTCCAGTACACTCGTATACATCTGTCAAAAACTCATTATGACATTGTAAAAATGGATTAAAAATGAAAATAATGTGCAGAGAGTTTGATACTCGTCTTTTGGCAGTTTCGGGGATATTAAAAATCTACGTGCTCGCAAAAATGTCAGAATAATAACAACCAGACTTGATTAAAATTGTAACAATACGCGAATTTTTGTAACATTTCTATATAATATTTATTATATCATATTACATATCTTTGTAATATTTAATCATAAATATTATATTTTCATAATAAAAAAATAATCTGGTTGCAATACGATGTTTATTTAATCAATCTACTAATTACTTTTAATGCTTAGCAACTTCCCCTTACGTTATTTATATACGAGTAATCGAGAAAATTTGTTAATAATGGATAATGAGAAACGCGTCGAGATTAAAAAATTACAATGTTATATATTCCCGTACTTGGCTCATGCTCGAAAAGTATACACAGCTTGAATTCGCTCGGGCAGACCTAGGGAAGGTAAAGTAGCTCATTGAAGGAAGCGAGACACGTTCGAAAAGCAGAGAAAAGGGTACCTTTATCGCCTAGAAATTCGATACTCCGAGTGAACGTACGATTGACTTATTACGAGTTTACTCGAGAGCTTCTAACGTCGTTAAGGTTGTAGCATCGCATTTAGAGATGCTACAGGCAGCCATTAAGGACGCCTTTGTATAAAGAACACACGAATTTGGCACCACTCGTAGTATAAATTCGAGAAAATCGTCATAACGTTTAAAAGATGACCTCTGACTTTACCATATCACCAATACATTTATTTATTCATCGATTAGAAATGTATAAAATATTAATAAAAACGTGGATTAATCAAAAGAAAATGTACAAAACGGTAATAAATTTCTCTCAAAGAGAGAACCGAAAACTTGTCGATCCAAAACACAAATAATAGCAATTTACATACCACTTGTTAAATATGATCCAACGCTCTGACCTTTTTATAAAAACGAAAGAAACAATTATTAATTACATTCTAACTTTTTATAATCCCAACGTGACTGGAATGCAAAATCGTTGACCTTTTACCAAAGGTGACAGCTGACGATAAAATCATTTTTACTTAACGGATACAAAATTATTCAAACTACCATCGATTATTCATAAATCAATTGTTACGTCGTTCTTCGCAGTTTTCTACAGTTGTTTATTTGCATATAGTAATTACAAAAAATAAAAAGAAACATGAAAAGCAAGAGGTTAATACCTTCGATACACTTCTAATCAGAAGGGACGTCCTTCATGCGAATTCGCGTGCATAGTCACGCAGCGTTTAAATTAGAACATGTACATGTATCTACATACATGCAACGGCATCCTCCACGGTACGACGAACCTTTCTACCGTGATATCTCGCGTATGACCGGATTAATGACGCGACATGTATGGCACACGCGTCTACGTAGGTATACGAAAGCTTACGTATACAATTCACCCTGTAAACCAAATGCGCGTGCGTGAGCTACCAATGCCAGGAGATAATAGGAACATCGAGCTTGAAAAAGTGACTTTTTAGGGTACAACCCTCATGATCCATCGTTACTATGCTCAATCAAAGTTTCACCGGCCTACCGCTGTAATGGTGGCTGCGGTTTTACGGACGCGATTATATCCGCAATTCTACACGATATAGTGTTTCTGGGAGTGTATCCATGTGTATGTACGCGTAACGAATGCAGCATGCACGTTGCTCTCGGTTACATAAATTACATGTACGTTCTATCCTCCGTTCTGTGTTCATCGTTCTTCCGCAACGCTGGAACTTGATAGCGATGGGTACGAACGGTGTATATGTGAACAAACCGATGTTGTTGTTAACATTTAAAATGACAGCCTTTTTTGTTGTTTATTACATGGTTTAATTATGTTTTTTTAAAGCTATTTTTTATTACACTAAGCCAATAATAATTTTTGGGGAAGAATTAAGTTATTAGAGCTCCTAGGCCACTAAGGCCTGAGGTGTTACTGTGAGGGTTAAAGTGGACTGGGAAATATTTTAGATTGTTATTTTAATTTATTTGTTTACCAGGTTGCAATATCATTATGGTTTTTGTTGATTTCTATTTATTTTAATCTTTGTATTGAAGAGGGTTTTTTATCTTGAATTTTTTAACTCTTTGCCATACGATTTAATTTTTATTGTAGAGATTGACGAGTTAAATCCTGTCAAAGTAAAGTTTTGTACAGAGTCTTGCCGATAGTAAAGATTATGTTTTAACAAAGTTGTTTGGTTCACAGAAATGAATATTGTGATTCATGACCTTTTTTTTCAAGGTCATGGACAATTTTTATAATGGGTTATTGTAAAGCACGTCGAGATGAAAAAATTATCTTATTTTGAAAAAAAAATTGGAAAAAATGATCTCAACGAAAAGTCATCATCGATAAGCTACATTAGCACGTTTTATATTCTCATCTTTTATCTTGAAAAAGATCACCTTGTCTTTCAAGCAAGGATAATCTATCGAACATCGTTGAAAAACAATGACATTGTGAAAAAGAGGAAAAAAGATGTGTCGTGCGGGCGTTTTGCTACCAACTCGATCCCGCCACGTCTTTTGAGTCCAATTTTACGTTCACTTTAAAGGATGAAAATGTTATTTCTACGAGCATCATCAATCCCCTTCGCCTAACTTATTTGCACATCTCATATCGTCTCTTCCTTCCAACAACCCCCTCTCTCTTTTTTCTCACTTTAAAGCCGAAGAGAAGAACGTTTTTATGGACTAAACGCGATAAGGCCAACGTATTCGTGGTTAACCCCCTCGCGAATACGACCATGATCTCTTTGCTAGACAGGGAGGTATTCCAAATAAGCAAGTGGTATCAAATATCCGTCGATAGAAAAAGAAAAGCCAAGAGAAAGGGTGAGAAGAATGGTAAAAAGAGAAAAAAATGGTGACCCGAAAAAGAGAAAGAAAGAGAGAAAAAAAGAGAAGAAGAATGATTCTCGTGAAACAGAGAATGGACAAACGGGAAACGTCCACGACGCGTGCTCGTTGCGGTCTCACGGTTCGAAAAATCCTTTGTGCGTTGAGAAAATGTGAGCCTTCATCGAGCCTAGCTTCACTCTATCTCTTTTTTTTATTTCTTCTTCGCATGTTTTCTAACGGTTATCGGTTTCTGCTCATTCACCGATTATTTTGAACTTTCGACATGCTCAATCGCGGATGTCGAAAAGTTCATCGCGATGGCCGATTCCCTCGAAGCTATCGATGATGGAATTCAATTTTTTGTCGATCGAGTTCAAAAATAGTATTGCTGGTTCGAATACACGACGATGTAAAGGAACGGGTTTGTCGTTTTCTTGAAAAGGGCGAGATATGAATGATGCGTCGGTCTTTAGAAATAAAAGTCGTGTAACTAAAAGAACGGCATATGTATGCTCCAAGAAAATACCTTGGTATCTTACTTTTCAAAGATGCATTCACCAAAACCAATATTTTAACCCTTTGCGGTTGTACTTTTGCTATTGGCTACCAATGCAATATTATGAGATATAATTCTTGGTTTTAAATGAAAAAAATATTATTTTTGTTTGCTGGTTGCGTTTTTCTTATTTCATCATTTTTCGAATAACAAACTAACTTTTGTACGAATTTAGTTATTCTATATTATTAATTAATAATAGGAAATAAAATGTTTATCTGTTTAATACTCATCAAATAGCTACATGCAATGAAAATGAATACAGATTTAACGTCTGTAGTTCTAGTGTTAAAAGAATCACACAAAAAATATAAAAAATGTAAAGTGGATCATCACTGTAGTTAATAAAACAATTCCACTTTTTCTTGTTACATAAAAATATTAAATCAATGATGCATCGCATCTTTATTAATAACTTCTAATCAAACATCTATAATTTCTATTTCCACATTGGTAATTTTGTGATAATAAACTAATGTTCAAAAGAAATACAACCAAAAAGGGTTAATCTTCAAATCTTTTCTTCCTATTCAACAATTTATCGGCAACACGTTCGCTTTAACACGTTCGAGCGGAAACATCACACAAATGCGTCACCTTAGCGTTCGCCGCACCTCGGCGTAGGAAGATCGGCGAAGCACATTTTATTTTTAAACGCTACGAGAGGGTACTCGCGGATAGAGAAAGAGGGAGGTACGACGTCGCAACCCCCGAGTCAGTGAACCGAGCAACCCGGTGATATCGCTACCCTAAGAACCATTCAGCTTTCACTAAACGAACACACCGAAAACACATTTACTTTCATGCGACTAGTGATACAGAGTGTAGAAGCTTTTCAATCGTTTCAAGCGATTCCCTCGCATACCCTTCTCTCGCTTCGTACCGTAAGATTCGATTTTTCGTTGATATTCACGAAAACCGAGTGATCTTTGATAAATATATGTGTATATATATATATATATATCTCTCTCGAACGACGCGAGATGAGTAGCTCCAAATTAGCATCTGAAATAACTTTTTAATTCGTTTCATTAACGAATGATATAAATCTGAAAAATTAACTCCTTGATATACAAAATCATCTCTGAAATAAACTCTATGATTATTCAATTTTAAGATATTTACCAATGTATAAAAGTTAGAAAAAAATGAAATTCAAATACTAAGTATCTAGATTAGTTATTGTTCGATTTTTATTTAATTCGTAAGTCAAGAAGTTAATGTTAACAATAATTATTGAAATATTTGTGAACGTGAAACAATTCAGATGATAATTCTTATCTCGCACGCACATAATACTACTGAACGTACTCTCTAAGCAAACAACCGACGTAAGAAGCATTAAAAATTATTCTATGCATTCTAAGCACAACGGAGCACACATGACGTCGCCGCTAAAACTAATCGTGAGACGATCGTGTGATCTATTGATTAAATGCGTTCCCTGAAAGCTTACTTTCCAACGATAGCGCTAACGACCGGACCGTTTCGTTAAAGTCGTTTCGCGATGACGCTTTCCGAATTGGTAGTAACACGTTACGTTTATGGAACGAACCGTATAAACTCTTTCGGACATAAACGCGTACTTTCCTTTTGTCTGTGTGTAACTCAAGCCAGAAGTATATAACTCTAAGTACCCGTGTAACCGAAGCATGTCGTAAATCATTCGGTCTACGCCGTTGAAATATAAGAGTACTCGGTGCCTACGGAAAATAGATTCCTTTTTTACGAGATCGTTCCATTTGCTTACACATATACAGGGTGTCCCATTCCGAGTTACCCAGCGGGAAACTACAGATAGAGTGGACCAATCTAAGCAGAAATATCGAAAAAATGTTAAACAAATTCGACCTAGTTAACGAGTTATTAATTAACAAAGCTCGACCAATCACGAAGAATGGAAGCGATAGGCGGCGCCTAGAGATCGTTCCAAGCGGTATGGGGAGAATTTTGTTTATTATTAATTTATTTATTTCACTTATATTGTTTATTGCGAATTCCTCCTCTTACCTCATCGTCTCTCATCTATTAGCAAGTGGGCCTTCGCGTATCGTTTCTGCTCTCCATGATTAGCCGATCTTTGTTAGTTAATAACTCGTTAACCAGGCCGAATTTGTTTAAACAAATTTCGATATTTCTGCTTAGATTCGTTCACTCTATCTGCAGTTTCCCGGTGGGTAACTCGGAATGGGACACCCTGTATACATAAACGTATGTAATATGTGTGTAGGTAAATGTATACGTACATATATACGTTTACGTGTGCATTTCTACTCGCGTATGCCCGTCGATGTAACATCCAAGACGATATGTGTTTTATGCACCGTAAGACAGTATAACTTCCTGTAAGTTACGAGCTTGGATTCTGTTTTACGACTTCTTCGTAATGGACGCACATCACGTCGGAGGCATTGTTCCAGCAGCATATCCTTCGAGACAGTGAGTGTAGCGATACGCGCAATGTTACCATTATCGAGACTCCCGCGATAAGGTTCGATAAAACTCGGCAGATTTTTTTCGCGATTCTCATTTGCCGCTGTGTGTTTGAAAAATGTTGAGAATGGGAAAGTAAACGTCGATAAAATGAATGAATGAAAAAAAAAAGAAGGAAGAAAAATTGTTTTGTAGAAGAAAGTGGAGTGATTTGGACTACTGTTGGTGATATGGACCATTTCGGTATTATAATAATTTACAGGACACCATATATCTCGAAGTATTATTTACTTGAAGGGAATTATGACAACCATGAAATTTTTTACACGGTTTTCATTGTGATTGTAGGAAAGTGATTGAAGCAAAAGATTTTGTTATTTTCTATAGAAGTTATTGACATAGTCATTTGGACCACTATTGCTAAAGTTTATACTTTAATAGTACTTTATATGTACACAGTGAATGTGCTGATTAGGAATATGAAGCTTAAAAAAAACTTAATTTGGTTTTTGTAGAAATAATAAAGTTCTAACTAATATTTATCCATTACTGATTATTTCTATAGGGTGGTCCAAATTACCAGCACCATTTCGAAATAACGTTCTAATGCTTACATTTTCCTTTATTATTTAGATTAATTTTCTATCATTATGTATAAAAAAAAGTGCATTACATTTCCTACAATCCACAAGTAGTTTTATTAAAAATCTCATTACGTACACCTTTTTATAAAACTTTTTTCAAGTCCAAATTACCTCACTTTCCTCTATGGCATTTTGGAAAATTTGTAATAGAAATATTTGCTGACGTTATTATTAACGTTACTTCCATTGCATAATATCCAGGAGTAGGTACGTCAGATTCGATCAACACCGCGAGAGTAGGAAAAACGAGAAAAAGAGAGAGACGAATCCCGAGGATTAATTTTAACGAATGGAGGATTAAGCGACTGCAACGTTACCTCGTTGCTTCCTCGAAAAGTAATTTTTCATTCGCACACGCGTACATAGAAGATGGACAATCTCATACGGGTTATACGAGAAGAAAGCGCGTGTACTCGTGCAAGTGGTACGAGTCGCATTATCCGTAATTTCGGGACGAAAGCTCGAATAAATTTAATTACAAAAGTTTCGCGTACGGAGCTTTCGCGGTCGCTTTGCATCCAAGAAAAGTTTCGTCTTCGAGATCGCAAGAATTCCAATTTTTTTTTTTCTTTTCTTCTCTCCTTTTTAATTCCGTCAGCATTTACAGTCTTGCTTTTCCTAGTCTCTCTTACTAAATGCATGTATATGTAATACCTACGCATGTGTATCGAAACGCAACACCAATGCGGTACACTGCGCCGTTCGAATTCCCACGGCAAAAGTTCATGCGCTGCGACTCAGGTAAAGCTACTATATGTACTTTATGAAGGAACAAATAAACTATGTGTACGTCGATAAACAATAAACCGTCGGCGCTTTTGCACAGATATTATTTTTTCCCCCTTTTTATTTTCTTTTCTTTTTCTTTGAGAAAACGTCGATCGATTTACTATTTTTTTTTCCACCTCGCTATTTTCACATCGAACAACCATCAAACCGAATATCTCTAGTCATCTATTTTAAATCTAAGAAAACAATACACCACATGTAAATAGCGATATATACATATGTATACATATATTTATGTATGTTATATGTATACATATATATATAAATATTCTTCAATAACTTCCTACGAAAAACTTACCATGGAAGAACCCATTATATCTATGAACTCAATTGATTCTTCTGTCGAAGACGTGCCTAAAACATAGATTCCGTTCAATGAACAAATTTTAAAGGTCTCTTTTGTCGCGTTATTTTTTTTGTCTACTTCGTACATCTCTCTCTGTTCTGTTTTGTCTATCACCTCACGACCGTACTACGATTGCCAAAAAAAAAATTCATTCATTAGCTTTCTAATTAATTCATTTGTCTTCTTACCATCATCGTCCAGAAATTATAACCTCGATATATCAACGAGGATGCACAGGCTCGAAATATTTTATCGCTCGTAAAAGAACACGTACAGGATAGACTTCTGTTTGTCCTAGATGACGACTGTCCATACAATGTTATTCGAAAATAAATACTCATCGTTCGCTATATTTTTGTGCTAGTCTTGAACTTGGGATACATAAAATAAATTTGGAAGCATAACGAATCTATAATAACATATACCTTTTAGGTGTCTTCTCTACAAGAACGTTGATCTATAACATTGATTATCACGATCGTTAATCTATAAGTTTAATTTCATTTAATATATTCCATTCAATTTACAAAAAAAAATTCTTTGAACATCACGAAATACGTTCAAAACAATATATTAAATATATTATCAAATGATCGAAGATGACATGAATTTACATGGGTGATCGTTCGATTGATACAACTATGCTGTATGAAAAGTACATTGCTAAAGAGAAAGAGAGCAGATTAATGCACTATTGATAAAAATATAACTTTATTCAGTCATATCACACATAATTTATGATTATAATAATAAAAATGTCACGATTATCTAGGGTAAAATTCGCATGACAATGAACGAGTTAAAAAAACCACACGGGGTTGGAATTTTCGCTATTGGCTCAATCTCTCTCGCTCTCTTTCTCTCGATGTATCCCGACCTACTTCGCAACGCGATCGAGCACGGCAATATTTTTTCTCCTCTCATCTTTTTTCGGTTTGACGTATGTATGTGTATACCGACGACGCGCAGGACGCGAAAAGTTTCCGCGTCGGAGACAACCGACTCGTAAATACCCGCGCATTGCACTTATACCTGTCTGTATACGTGTACGTACTACCGGCTACGAGTAACCACGTGACACGTTCACTCTATTTTTTTTTTTTTTCCATTTCCTCCTTTTAATCCGGTTTCACGCACCGATAAATCTTTTTTAAACGAGCGCGTGTTCGCGCGCGGTACATGCGATAATCGATGATCGATATCACCGTGGCGTTCTATTATCGAACTTTCGCGCGAAAATTATCGTGTTTTCTACGCGATGTATCTCTCTAGATAAGACTGCTAGGTTTCATTTTTCTATACTTTTATCGATTATTCCTCGACGATACGTTCGTTGAAGGGTAGTAGAATAAGACATTAATCTTTTATGGGCCGAAATTTTGTTGTGGCTAAAAAAATTGAGATGAGGCGAAATTAAGAAAAATTCATCTTCTGGTATGAAGTAGTCATTAATTTACAATTTTTATAAATATTTTATTATAAAAAACTGGTTAAAAATTTTGAAGATAGAAGGGTGTATAGATTTACACACAAGTCTATCACACTTTATGAATGGAAATCCATTAAGTTCTGCTGCAAAAATTGCAAAAATCAAATAAAATTTGGAAAATACAGATATGTGGTACGTGACTACAAAGTTACGCAGGCTCATAAAAAGTTAATTACATTTATATAATATAAATAAATTTCGTCATTATAAAAAAAAAAAAAAACGTATAAATCACATTTTTCTAACCATATTTCCAAATAAAAACAAAAAAAAACTATCAACGTTAGAAATATACCTGCCCATTTGTCAAACACTTAAAAAAAACCTTATTCGCCATCATTAATAAAAAATATCCAATTAAATTTCCAAAAAAAAAAAATAATTTTACTATCCAAAAATTGTGAAAAAAACACTACTAGTCATGTTGACTCCATTGGTAGCTATACCATTAAAAATCTTCAAAACCTGACGCGTATTCGATTAATTATTTCGACAAATCCATCAAAGTCGACGTTTCCAGGTAGTTAAATGAGGTAAATGTACTCCCCGAATCAAGCATAGTGAAGATCGAAGATGGACAGTAGGGATTATGCATCTACGTGTATATATATGCTACAGGGTGTACGCTCGCGCGCGTGCGCATATACGGTGAGGTTTGTAGCTATATATCTCAGCGTCATTCATACCATTTACCATTGTTCTCCTTTCGCAAGGATATAGTAGTATGTCGGCCAGTGTGACAGCCGATAATGCCGTTCTCTACCTTGGCCATGTTATCCCACGTAGAGCACGCCACGAGACAGCTTCGATCGCAACACACAAAGTCACTTCCTATCTCCTCTCCGTCGAGAAAGATTTAGGCCTTTTTTGCGATCGGACCGTGGTCGTTCACGTAAAAGAGGTCACACGACTATAACTTCGACGTTTCCAAAAATGGAAAAAACTAGTTTTACAAATAACCTTTGTCCGTTCCCGATTGGATCTTTCAGAAGATTAAAATCATTTACCATTCGTCAGTTAGCGATATCTGCGAATAGTGATGGTTAAAAACAAAAAAAATTGTTTTTTAAAAAAAGGTTGATAAATTGACTTTAAATGGTGTTTAATTCATCGACACTTTCTTTTCCCGAAACGATTAAAAACCGATTCCGGTAATCGTAGGATTCATTTGGTTCCCTTCCCTCTTTGAAGATCAATCGCCGCTTCATCGTTCCTTTACGATGCCTTCTCGGCAATAAACGTTCCACTACCTCTTTGGTATATCGTGGTTTTATTCCAGTTTTCGGCTTTAAACCGACGTACAGCCTCCTCGTTTCCTTCTTTCTGTCTATCTAAACAGGACACGTGGTTGGGTTCGTAAGCGAAGTCGTAAAATTAATGAAAAAAGCGATTGTGTGTCTTTCGAAACGTCAGTCTCTCTCTCTCTCTTTATTTTGACGAAACTTTAACCATCACTAGTGTCTTCGAAGAAAGCTCGATCCCCTTTAACCAAAATCTCTTGTTTCTCTCTCTCTCTCATGTATGCATCATTTCTTTTTACGTTCACTCGAGAAACATTCAACCCTCTCACACACGCGAGAGATTGTTATTGCCTAGTCCCATACCGTCCCGTTTCTAGTCGATAGGACAAATAATCTTTAAACGAATCCGACAGAGCCCAGGGAAAAGGAAAAGAAAGGACATTCACGAGAGATAGCTTTTCAACGGAAAATCTTGTTAGAGCGAGAAAACTCGACGGGGGTGCTGAGAAAAAAATCGTCGCCTTTCACGCTCATCCGCTTTATAAATTTCTAAGCGGACGAGGTAAACAACTACGTTGGAAAAAGATAGATAGATAGATAGAGAGAGAGAGAGAGGTAACCGCTCGTACAGAGCCGACTGCGAAGTGGGAAAAGTGCATTCTCCCTTGAAATGAAAGCTACGCGAAATTGCCATACCTCGTGCTCGTATGAATTTCTACCGTGTAGACGTTAGTATTCTCTCCTGGGATGATAACTATCCTACCCACGTATCCTCTCACGAGAATTCCTGTCTTTTTAATAACCTAACCAGCGATTATAACAAAAAAAAGTCACAGAAATTTCGGTAGAATTCATCCTCTTTCGTCCTTGACGATATCATCGTAAAAGGAAATGATGAAAATATTCTTTTTTTATTACCAATGACTAGATTCTATTTGAAAATCCAGAATCCTCGTGGTCTATTCATATTACGTCCGTCTACCTCGATTCTCTTTTTCTCCCGCAATTAACTTCTCAACGAGGCAAAGTCAAATTTTCTTACGTCCTCCCCCAAAATCCACTGTGGCGCCACGGTCAACGAGGTAGCAACTTGATATATTGGATTTCAAAGTGGAGCAATCCGGTTCCACCGGCTGACGCTGCCAGCCAAATGGAAGAAGCTTTTTCTACATGTACCGTAAAATTTAATAATACAGTAATGAGAACGCGATCGATACGATGAGGCCGCGAGAAAAGCGACCAAAGTTGTCGGATTTCGAATAGCGTCATTAAAACGCTTGGAAAATTTATATGATAAATAAATCTATTAAAAAAATATGTTTATTTTAAACATGTCGAGAGATAAAAAAATAATTTAACTCATCTTCGGTCGAGTCGGACTCGATACTTTATTTTTAGTGTGCGGGGGGGAATGCTTTTGTATCTACATAAAAATAAAAAAATTCATTTTTAGTATATAAAGTGATTCACGAAGCGTGATCGGAACTTTTGTATAATATGTTTCAAAGGAAGCTTTAAAACTAATATAGTACATTTTTTCCAGACTTTTCAAGGTCATCTTCAATTTCTTATAATCTCTAATTGTTTTATTAGTATTAAAACAAATATTTTTTTTCCACCACAATCGAAGAAACGTTTAGAAAAATATTCTTTACCTCAATTGAAACGATGTTCCAAACGATGTACATCAGCTGAAAGTTAACAAAAAATGTACTATAATCATTTTAAAGTTTTCTTTGAACCATTTATTCCAAATTAAAATTAAATTATAACTAACCAGTTATTATATCAAAAAAAGTTCTAATCGAACCACTAACAACAGAGTAATTCAATCTGATCACGCTTCGTGAACCACCCAGTATAAATAAAAACGGTTATTACCTGGTAGGTATAAAAAATTTCTTGATAACTAATTAACGTGTATTACTTGGAATGAAATGTCCAAAGAAATGCGGACCGCAAAAGGGTTAAAAACATAGATGGAGAAAATAATTGCAAGAGGTAAAATTAACTAGGATCCAAGAAACTTGAGTAACATTCCAGTTCACGTAGTACATATGTACGTTCGTGTATTACCTACACTTTGGGAAATTCGTAAAGTGTATGTACCCTGTCTAGAACAAGGACCACGAACGATTACACACAGTGCGGTGTGTACGACCAAGTCCCCCCCAACCGCAGAATCCACCTACTATATCGTCTCGCCTCGACAATGACCCCAATCTCGCACTTCTAATTCTTTTTTACGTTTCTTTACCCACCTGAAATCGCAAAAAAACGCAAGCAATTAGATACGTAATTTACTCAGCAATTATAACGAAAGGAGAGCTCGATGAGAAGCCTTTGAAAAATTGTAATCGTTTCTCGAGATGGAGCCATTCAGTGCTTACGGCGGGAAATTTGAAATTCGAAGCTACGGTAGAAACGATTCTGGCTTTTACGAGGAGACTTCTAGTTGGGGCGAATTTGGTCCCTCGTAACGCGGAGTGGATTAAACCGACGGTTTCTCACGGATTTCCACCGCGATGTAAAGGATACGTAGGTGTATAGAATCTATGTATAAACGTCTATGTACGATCTATAGATAGATATGTATATTTCGCAACGTCATCGTATAGTTCGTGTAGCCAAGCAAAAGCCATGGTACGATTTATGCGGTCCTATGTAATCAAAAGTCGTATAATCTAATGTGCACTGTAACTCAGAACCTAATCTCCAAATTCCGGTGAAGGCGAGCACCACCTTCCGACAATTTTCCCAGGAAGATTTATACGCCCTCTTTCCTGCCGAGTCGCGTTACTATCTCACCGCATAACGGAACCTCTCTACCCCTCGTACGGTTATCGAATTAGGTTCCAGACTTTAGAAAATTAATTTCCGAATCCTCCCAGTCTCCGTCCTTTTCCAATCGCATAAATCAATTCTGCCATCGCAGGATCGTTAAATCGAATGACCGGCGCGCGCTCTCGAAATAAATGTCAAGATCCTCGAAAGGAAACGACTGACGGACACCGATAGGGCTTCCATGGACGATGAAATATTCATGAAGAGCGTAAGATCATCGACCGATTACCGTAGCTCCTTCGCGAGGACACCCCATGGCGATAGAACGATCCGATTCTCTCTAGCTAATCGTGAATCGGCTTAGCGATTGGCGAATGCCTACGGGCTTAAGGCCGTTTTGGCTGATGGCACGTTTACGATCGATATACAGGGTGTCCGGTTCCAGGTGTCTGAGCAAAAAACTACATGTACACATCAGTGATTTGAGTCGAAATGTCTAATACCATTTTGCAAAATTCGGCTTAGTTAACGAGTTATTAACTAACAAAGATTGGCCAATCACGGTGATCGGCAAAGAAAGTCGCAGCTAGGCGAGAGACGATGCAGTAGAAGGAGTAACCCATAATGAACAATAGCGATCATTGGAACGTAACGCTTGATCAACGTGTTAACTTTTCTCCTTTTCTCTCTCTTTCTCTCTAGGACAGTTCTATACGCTGGAAGCTTGGAATGGAAGGGTCTATCTACAACACTACCTTTCACGTTGATCAAGCATCCCGATGATTATTATTGTTTATTCTAGATTATTCCTCTTTCATTTTTCGCCTAGTTTCGAGGCGACCACCGTGATTGGTCGATCTTTGTTAGTTAATAACTCGTTAACTAAGCCGAATTTTGAAAAATTGTATTAGACTTTTCGACTCAAATCATCGATGCCCACATGTAATTTTCCACTGAGACACCTGGAACCGGACACCCTGTATATACTGTCATGAACGGAAGACCACAAGCTGGCTTGGTAACGACCAAGAGACGGATCAATTTGAGGTCTTGTCACAGGTCGGCCTTAATTGGAATGTTCAATCGGCTACTCTACCATGGAAGTCCGCGCTGGAGCCAAAGAGAGAGTTCCCTTCCGTTGCAATACGGCGATACGTAGTCGATCGTAAAGAAAGGAGCTTGGTATGTGTACCCAAGACGGTCGATAGGCGAACTAGAGGAAGAAGAGCGTGGGTTGCTGCTGTGCTTTCAAACTAAATGGAACTTCTTCGTCGACGTTGTCGTCGACGATGACGACGATACGAGACAAGGAGAGGATGGCGGACGACGATGCTCTAACAAGTGGCTGCAGACCGTAACGATCGACCCTGTCCTCTTGCACACCGTTACAACACCCTTTCCCTACCTTAAATACAAGGAGTCTTAACCGCAATGTATCGGAAAAAGAAAAGGTGCCTGTGCGTGTACAGGCTAAATGTATGCACGCGATATTCCCGTTACGTGTAATAGACCAATGTATAATAAAAGGGACGATCGATAAAATTTAAGATGTCGACAGTTTCAAGAGAAAACATAGTAAGGATAAGTATGCCAACGAAAAAGTGCATACACGTAGAATAAGATTGGTTTAACTCTTTGCACTTCGCATTGGATGTTTTATTGGAAGTGATAGACGTTAATTCGTTATTCATTTTTTATCGTTTTTGCAAGATTTTGGGATACATTTTTTTTTATTTTTATATAACAATGATGTGAAAGAGTTTTATTAGATGCTGAAAATATCGACTCGATAGGGTCTTAAAGGGTTACGAGTTCTAAGTTTAAGAAAAAAGTACTTGAGTACACCGGTATAAAAAAAATATTACGGTCGTTTATACGTTACAGCCCTATTTGCTTTTATTCGTCGATACCGGGATCCGTCTTGTAGAAAAGTTTACTGATCGTTTATAAAGCTTGTTCGAACGTTAAAACGCTTCTTTGCTTTTTCGAAGAAAAAGTAGCGTGAATCGTGAACAACGATCGATGCCGAGATAGTTAGGAAAAATTTCCCAAGTCATCGAAATGTTCTCCGTCAGGAAAGCCTTCTCTCTCGCCTTGGAGTTCAGATTTGCGAGAGTTTTAATGGAGAACGTTATCGTAAAGTTCAGATCGTTTCTTTCCAAAGCAACATCGCGAGAGCTGACCCCGAGCGAATTTTCTTTCCTTTGAGAAAGGTTTCTTTTACGTTTAATAGCCCTAAGAGAGACCTTTATCGGATCAGGTTGCTTTGCCTAATATTTTTAACCACTTGCAAAGTGTTCGTGTAACGAGCTACTCGATACGTTTCAAGGAATTCCTTTTAGCCCAACCAAGTACCGGTATTCTAGAGAAATTATATTATGGTCCTTTCGAAATTCGAATAAAGCAACGCGTATCAAAGCTTAAGAACCCTCGGATGACAAAGCCATCGCGCTAGAATAACTCTTCTGTTTTAATAACGTCGAGTCATGTAGATACCTTCAAGCGGAAATCATTAACACGCTAAATAGAAATCATACATAATAGGGCCGAACGAATGGCTCGGAAATTGAGCATGAGCTAAAGCATCCCGCGTATTTAACCATTTAATCCACGTTTTGTTCGATGTACTTTGCAAGGCTAACGGTCGAGAAATGTAAAGAACCTATCGAGTAACTGCAGTCCATGCGTGAATTTGTACTTGAATCGATCGATAACGTATTAACTCTCGTCACTATGGATTTAAAATTGTTTTTTATTCGTCACAGATGTCGTGTAAGTGATTCAGTTATCACGAAGAACATATTAAAAGCTTAAAAAGTGGATGTAAATTAGAATTATTGAACAAAACGAGTTATAAAAAAATGAAAATCGAATAGGAATAATATACATCATTTTACTGGGACCAAGAAGACTTTGAAACAGTGTCTAGGTTAATTGAGAACTCTCCCCATCGATCAAGATCAAAGACCGTTTTTACTATGGAAGAACCTTCTAACTTTGAGGCCAACTTTTTGCTAAGGCTTGGAGTACAGACTACATTTTGCATGATAGCATAATCACTTACTTGATCTACTTTGTGCTTTTTATTACAATTTAACGATCATTCACACTTCAACTTGTCGTATCAATTATTCCCGTAAGTATTTTATCAAAATTTCTATCATCAATTAAGTTTTGACTCCGATACTCTCGAATCTTATCGTTGATTCTTCCTGTCTTAGTTTACCTCATACAACAATCTGCTCAAAGTTTCGTCTCTCAACCAACTCACGATATTGTCGATCGCAAACTCAACAGATCCCAATGAAATGTTCCATTTACTTAGTGCCATCGAAATCTTCGCTAACAACGGAACTAAGACTCTATTCAGCCGCTCTATTTGCCCATTGGCATGAGGAGTCCCTACGGCAACAAGAACGCGATCAATCGATCCCATTTGCATAACATTTCTAAACCCTTTCGCTGAAAACGCAAATTTCCTATCTCTAATGATACGCTTTGGGCATCGAAAGTAACTTTACAGGTATTTCATTGTTTGTTTCGACGTAACCGTTTTGCATAAATGTAATCTAATGTCTTTAGAAGATGTAATCAAGAATACATATTTATGGCTCTTTTTTTCACAATGATGTATATTGTATATATGTTCGTAATTATGGAAGTGGTCTGAATAAAAAATCTACAAAAAGTTAATTTCCATTTAATACTAGAACTATGGACGTTGAACGGATAGTTGTTATTTTATCGCATCTGTCTATTTGACAAATACTTCAAAAACAAAAAAAATTTTGTTTGCAATTAATTTTTTCACTAGATAATACATTTCTACAAAAGTGGTGATAAAAATATGATCCGTCATTTTTACAAGTTCCATAATTCTAATGTTAAATTACAAACACACAAAAATACGACATATGCACAGTATAAAATGACACGTCGCTTATTAGGATATTATACAGATATCCCTGTATTTTACCTCTGACTAAAAAAAAACTCAAATTTTAGACAGTCGAAACTATCTAGTTTTATCTGTCCCCGAACTTATAAAAACCAACATATTACATAACTCGCCATGAAATTTCACTGACGTTGATTCATAAGATCCTTAAAAATATTACTCGACTCTATTGGTTTCCAAAAATTTGCGAAAAGGTAAAACAGCATTCTTAAATTAGAATCAAAATAAAGAAAAATCCTCCCCAAGCAAAAAACTATAACCTACAACATAATATCAGAATAAAAAATATAACAACTTTTTTTAAACACATCGCCCACAAAATTTCCGTCTCTCAAAATACATCACTTTATCAAAAAATAAAAAACAGCTCACCACGTTTAAAACCACCCATAAAAAAATTCCCCAACCACAAAAACGCACGATTTCCAAAATTCGCGCCGGACGAAGTGTGTCACGTGACTAGAAATAGACGGCAAGGCAGCGATTGGGAAAGAGGGCGCGCGTGACACAACTGGAAGCACATGCCGGCCGCAAGCTGTCAAATATACCTTCCGTTCGATTCTTCTTTCTTTATTCCTCCACGACAGACAAAATAAAAGCTTTGCAATATCTCTCAATCTCCCGATGGTAGCACGTAATATAAAATAACAATAGGAAGTCTTCCGTTCGAGCTCCATTCGAGTAGAAGAAAGTACGTGTGTTTCTTCCGTCTCTCCCTCGTCGTTTAACATCAATGTCTCTCTCCCTAACCATCCATCTATCTCTACTACTATCTTTCACACACACCTATCACCCCACACACACAACCGAACACTCATCCATACGAGTGTCCTATCCACCGGCGAGTAATTCTCACGACCCACGTAGACACCGGAGAGAAAGACGCGCGCGCGCACTCGTCAAATCCGGCATCCAGATATGAGAAAAAGAGAGAGACGTGCGCACGTCTTCTTTTCCCGTTGAATGTTGACGATTTCAAGCGCGCACGATGATCGACGTTGATTTCAAATAGATCGATGAAAAGAGATAACTCTCAATCATATACAATATCACTTCCATTAAACACGCGAACGTGACGCAACGAGGTGGCCTTAACCTCTTCGAAAAGGCACGAACTAGACGCAGAATATCTTGCTCCGAAAGAACTCTCTCTCTCTCTCTAACTGAATTTTTTTCCGAAAACTCTCTCGAACTGTACATACGTATAATACATATACACACGGATATATATTCGCTCGGTTGAACTCAATCGTCCTTACCTGCTTCACTAGTGGGAGTAGTGTCTGTTCTATGCTACGGGTCTTAATCTCTAGGGTGGCTGGATCTACGGGGTCGGGTGTCGCCATGATTCGAACACAACTCCGGCGCTCCGTACATTCGAGCCACGGCGAGAGGGTTCGTTGCTCCACCACCAGCCCGCGCACACCTCTTGCCCTCTCACTTTCTCTCTCCAATCGACGACGATTACTCCTTCGCCTGCCGCCTCCTTCCCTACGTCCTACCACTCGTTCTATCTCTCTCCCCCACCTCTCTCTCCCCCCACCCCCTCTACGTGTATGTTTATATATATATATATATATATCTTTGACGTACGAGTAAAAGCGCGCGCGCGCTCCCGATCGCTACCGGAGCGACGCCGCCCGCCGAGACGGCGACGCCCGAGCAACTATTCGCTACTCCGACCAAATTATATTCCCCGGTGTAACCCCCGTTCGAACGTCGCGACGCCGGCTCCCCCGGCTCGATGGTAACGACATCTATCGACATTTTATTGAATTTCCTTCCAGTTCCATATATATTTTATAAATAAATACTACGGAAATAGCCTTGACGAGATTTCTTCCCTCATCAACGAGACGTCGGAAGCTCGTCGCTCGAGACCTTGTATATATGTTCGTATATTCGGTTTAAATGGTAGATATCGCTTTGCACTCGTGCTTTCAATTTTGCCTATCATCGAGGCGTAGGTATAGATGACATTGATTGTTTGCCGGTAGATGGCGGTTGAGATTTAAAAGGGATAATAATTATTGTTTTTTAGGGGAAATTTGATATAAAAATGGTATACTAGTATCTTAATTTAAGTGGCAATTGTACCTTAATTTACGTAGAACTTTTTTACAAAATAGTTGTTTTTTTTACAGGATTTTTTAATTGAGGGACGAGTTTAATTATGTTTGATTGTTTGTATATAATCTTAATATTTTGTAATACTGGGCAAATATCTTTTTTTAAGATTTCAAAGTTGGAAATAGTTCCTAAATGAATAACTTTGACAAATTAATGACTAAAAAATGCGTTATTCGTGACTTTTTTAATCAGGCCCAAGATTTATTTTAATAAAAAAATCATCACGAAGAGTGACTTTTGATTACGGTGTAAACTCCCGAGAGAAAAATTCGTCTCAAAGAGTAAAATAAAAATAACGTCGTTCCATCGTGTATTATTTTTACAGGAGTCTTTATTATTTTCTAGAAAATTATTTCCACAGCTTTAATCGGCAATGATTCTTAAACATCAAGAATATTATTTCACATTATTCTCTTTTTTTTTATCTTAATGCAATGACAAACGTGTGTTTCGTATTCATGAAGAAACATAGCGAGAACGATAATTAATTAACTTTGAACAACAACGAAGATCAAACGTCGAACGACTATTGGCAATTGCAATCCCACTAAGAGGTTTCTAATAATTCCATTGCTTTCAAAGAACAAACCTGCCATGGGAGAAAAAAGAACAACGTTCGCACTAACTATTATCCTATAACGGACTAAACCTAAATAATAATACGTAAAGCTAAAACATGACTAGTGCTAAATTCGCTCTAACTATTAAAACGTACAATCGTACGTATAGGAACCAACGATGAATTTGTCGGTGGTCTTAATCGAACGATACCTCGAAACGTATTCCTCTATGCAAAAGAAACTCGTGTTTCTACCATTCAACGATATACTAACATTTTCAACAATTTTAACAAATCTTCCAGAAAAAAAAAAAAAAAACATTATCTCATACGATCCAACGATCTCCAAGAACGATTCGACTACGTCACGACGACCAATAAAAACAAACATTTCTTTCAAATCCTCTCATTCATTTCTTCACGATCTGATTCGGCGCAAGTGGAGCTTTTCTCTTCACATGCTTCTCCGGAAGCTTATCCTTGCTCGTAACAGCCACGTTATTATTACACGCCAATCCACCTTTCCTCTTTCTTAACGACTCGGTCGGAAGATATTCGGCCGGTCTTAAAAGCTGTCGAAAATTATAAGGTCCATTTATGTCTTCGGCATCATAATCGACTCGACGATTTTCCTGTTTCTTTTCGATGACGGTGGGCCTCAATAAATGTCTCACATCTATGGGTACACCGAATCCATTTTTCCACAAGTCCTTTCGAAGAATCACTCCTCTACCGTTAACCGCGTTCTGATTAACGACGAAACGATCGATATCGTTCTTTGCGTGATTCTTTTTATTATTATTATTATTATTCTTGTTGTTGTTATTATTATTACTACTACTATTGTTATTATTTCCTTCCTTATTGTTCCTTCCAAGGAAACCATTTTGTTTCGCATCTCCGACACGATACAATATCTGTCTATCGTTGATATTGTTCTTCAGGCCATTCGTGATCTTCAATGCGTTTAAACCTCTCCTCTGATCGATTCTCCCGTTATTCGTGATACCGTGCAAACACTGTAAACCATTGCGATAGCCATTTATGAGGAGGTTCTGTCGTTGATTTGCATCGATGTATTTATCGGCGCCTCGTGTTTGTACGCCATTTGGATCGTTGAAACGCGAAGAGTCGACTGCAAGCGGTCTACCGTACGGATTGCCCGTTCTAGGCCGCAAGTTGTTGCCATGCAGGTCATTAGTCCTTGTACTGTAAGCATGAATTATTTCGGGGTTTAGCTGCTGGGTATGGTAGGAGGGGTGGTGGGAGGTTTAACTGGTTCGATCGTAAAATTTCCAACGATATGATACAACGTTTTATTAGTCTGCTAACTACCGGAACCCTAGAGTTCGACGATAAATTTATTTATGATCGAATTTTGTATATTTAGTTGTAGGAAAATGGTTTTTTTTAAATCATAAGGAAATGGTGGTATATTTTTGGAAGAGGAATGTTCTACTGACGATAGAAATCTGTTATTTTACCTGGAAGTTTGCCATGATACCTCTGATAACGAATAAAACATATAGAATGGAAATTAGTTGATAAATAACTTAATAATTATTTTTTAAACTATAAGTGGAAAGTAATGTGTTAAAAGTAATTAAATGGACCGAAGGAAAAGAAGATTAAAAGAAGAATTCTTAAAAATGAAATTTGTCGTTATTACCGGATAGTGATCAGAAAGGAATCATACCTGATCTGTTTGTCGGAGCTCGCGTTTTCCTCCGACTCGCCTGGATTCTTCAGTGCTTTGTGCCAAATTTCGGAGAGATGTTGTTCCGGAGCCACCACGTAGTCGCCCTGAGCTGCCAGGCGATCCATCCTCTCGGCACTCACCTCCAGAATCTGACCCGTTCGACTCCTGTTTGTGCCAACGAATTCATTAAATTATCCTCTTGTCATTTAAGTACTTGCCAAGCTACCAAACATGTCTATACTGTTCTTTTTTTCTCTTTTGACACACTTTGTATGCATTTTATTGAAAAGCTTCCAAATCTTCGATTGAAATCAAACTACGAAAGATTGGAGGAATTTGGAACGAGGTGCATATCGCGTTCAACCTTTGGCGATCTACGAGGACGTTGGTAAAAATGTTTAAAAAGGAAAAAAAAAGTTTCCCAACGAACTTATAGATTGATTCCACGCTCGAGCGCGTTGGCAAAAAAAGGAGCACGCATAAATATTATTAACGATGCGCAACCGCTCGTACAAAGTTTGGACGGTAGCCAAACGATCCTTGCCGCGAATGGACGAGGTGTATAGCTATTAACTTTAACGCTACCATCTTTTTAACGACTCTTTCGGGACAAAAAAACCTCAAACGAGGCCAGTGAGTTAAAAAAAACGATCTCATCGTAAAAATTGCCAAGGGAAATTAAATAATATCTATAAAAACTTTTTTAACGAAAAGAAATAACTTAAGGAATTATAATAAATTAAAGGAAATCTAATATTACTGGATATTATATCGAAATACGAACAAAGGGGGCTCTACGAAATACGAAGAGTACCTCGCTGACGGATGAAGGTCATTTTCTAGCTGTATCAACGGTGAGTCCCAGCCAACTTCGTCTTCTTCGAAGTCCGAACCACTTCCGATGCGAGTGCCAAAACCATTCGAAAATTGAACGATCGAATTTCTGATCCCGTAGTAAGATAAAAAAACAAGGCCGATAGAACGTTTCACGGAACCATCGTATTTACCTGCTCATTTCCTCCTTGAGATCCCGATAATATTTGACGGTCTCCTCGTTCTCAGGTTGATTACCACTACGATACTGCAAAATCGGTTGGACCATGTTAAATCCTTCTGGACGTGTATAATCGGTCGGTGGTTCATCGATGTCGTTCAATCGAACACCTGGTTTGTTGCGTCGAAGATTTTTGTGGACCTCTTGATTCTTCATATGAACCTGTTTTATATGTTCCATTGAAGATTACTATTCATTTATATCTCTTCTTTGAAGCACGATACATTTTTAAATATTAACTGTTAACATTCTTCCCATACTAAACCTTTTTTTTTTATTTATTAGGTACTTGCAAATTTACAATCTTTCCAGATTAGAGAAATAAGTGAATGTTCTGTATACAAAAATCATAGTAAACTTACGTTCTGAGAGAAGTGTATGAGATCAGCCTGTCTCAATTTAGGATGAACCTGATCCTTCACAGGTGGCGACTTTCGTATCAGTTCCCTCTTTTTATACCATCTCTGTGCAATAAACGCAGCATCCTCCTCATTCAGACCTTCGTTCGCTAAAACTTTACGAGCGTCTTCCTGAGTCTCGCAATCATTCAAGATCTTCTTGAAACGTTCCTCTGATTCGGCACCAAAGCGTTTGCGCACAGAATAACCTCTGAAGTCTGAAACGTTTAAAAATTCTTTTACCTTACAAAAGAACTTGGATATTTTATTTTTCCATTATTTTATTCCTTTGTCATCCCTTAAACGTGGTACTTACGACTTTGTATCACAACCGCAGCATCGTCTTGCTTCGAGTTTTCCGATTGACATGTTTCATTATCGATATCGATATTTGCCATCTCTGCTCGCGATTCTCTACGTAGAACCAACGTTTCTTCGTCTGAAACAAATCATCATTTATCAGTAATTCTTTAAAATAAAATAATTTAAACCCCTAATATTGTAATTGTTTTCTTAATTGGTTCTCTGCCAAATCTATAAAGGAAACTAATATAGTCACTTCACTGGTGACCTCAAAATGTAAAGTAATGTTAATCGATTAAATTGAAGATAAGTTTTTTCCAAAACTAACTTTGAGCTTTTTCAAGAATGGAAGCTTCCTCCTCGGCACGTTTCTGCACAAGCTCTTTCTCCACATGTTTACGCGTTAGCCAACCACGAATATGTCGTTGAAGGGTAACGACCGAAACCGCGAACTGCCACTTTTGTTTCTTGAACCTGATCCTAGCGAGCCACCTGCGTACGCACGCTTGCACCATGATGATCTTTTTCAATTGTTCCTCGTACATTTTTGACAAGAATTCTACGTGGTAATATTTGAGGAACACCTTTGTCTTTCCCAATGCCCAACCGTCCATCTTTAAGCGTATCAAGAGTAATCGACAGTTGTCACGATTAGCTACCACTCGTTCGTCATAACCAAACGCGAGGAAACAGTATCTAAAGAGAGAAAAGAAGTGTAATACATATAGAACAAAATGAAGAAGTGAAAACTGAAGCTATATCATTGACCTACCTTTTCAAGAACTCGTTAAACGGTATTCTATGCGAAAAGCCACTCTGTCTTATACGAATGGTCTCCAGGACACCCGTGTATCTCAATTGCTTAATGACCTTTTCCTTGTCGAAGAAACGTGGGCTTCTCGAATCATTAGGCTTTATACACCTGACGAATTGCGGCGAGCCTGAGACCATCTTCTGTAGTAGATCCATCAAGGAATAACGGAAGTACGTTGCTACCGTTTGCTGGGCTCTCGATTGTGACGCTAAGCCACGACTGGAGTAACGTTCCTAGAATAATTAGAGGAAAAATATAGAATGGTGGTTGATAATAAGAATAGTTTGAGAAGAATAATACGAGTTCGATGACGGAACTAGAACGAATCCTTGTTTTCTCGGCTACTAGGGAAGACAATTCCCTGGTTTCCTCTTTACCTTTGTATTTTGGTGAGATTGCGACAACTTTCTCGAGTCGGTTTCATGGACGGCCGAGTAGAGGTTACCGGTCTTGGTGATCGGGCACTGGAACAAGAAGCGGACCATGTCGAACTGAGATTGCCGGACAAGTTGTATTACTTCGGGAGGCAGGAAATTTCTATTCTTCTCGATGAATCCTTCAGCCTGATAAACCACGCGACCGGCAAAGTGATGAACCGCGAAGCAAACCGCATCGGACTTTGGCCGTACGTAGAACTTTGACTTTATGTTGTTATGAAACTTCTCTGTTAACGGAAGTAAATCAAATGGTAGTCAAATACGAGAAGTTGGACTTCGATCACTGTATATTATTAATATTCTACCGTAACACTAAACCCTCACCTATTAATGATCTATTGGTAGCCCGAGGGAATCGACTTTCTTCATCCAAAAGCGCCAACAAACCCATAGGCTTGCTCAGCAACATATCAAGAACCGGTCTATTGTCCGAAAACTCGACAAGATCGACCGGAATACCTTCTGCCATGTACTCTTGTTGCTCCCAAGTGAAAATATGTTGATTGAAGTAATACTGAATCTGTTCATTCGCTATGTTTATACAGAGTTGTTCGAACGAATTCCGTGGGAAATTCTCGAAGCCAAATATATCCAACAGACCGATCGCCAACGGCTCGTAATTTGGCGAACGATTGAAACACAGCAGACAATTGATTTGATTGACCATCCAATCGAATAGTCGTCCGTATAATCCCTTAGCCATGGCATCTCTAGCCGCACAGGCTTCGGCCACGGTGTTGTTTCTCGTGATCGTTTCGCCTCTCGTCATGACCGAGTTCGATGTTAAGGCCTCCAATAAATCGTTCGGCTCAACACCCAGTAAACTCGAAACTACCAAACGATCTCGTTGAAAGTCAACATGAACTATGTACGAGTGGATTATTATCAGGAAAATTATTCGATGGACTTACCTCTGTCGAGAGGCGCCGTATCGATGACTCTACTCTTGTTATCCGTATTATCCTCGCTATCGACTTCGGCAAACTCGATATCTCCTAAATGAAGTATAGCTGCCAGAACTCCGTACACCGTATCCACCTCGCTATCCTGAAAGCCTAATACCTTGAAACCGACCTTCAGCTGTTGAAACTTATCCACAAAATTTTGTGAGTTGTGGCTACGATCCATGAGATATCGATGGTGCTCGCGAAGACTGCCGTCTAAATAAAACTCGGCTAGACGATTGTCTGCTGCAAGACCGTCGTACATGTAGTAAAATATATGGAAGTTTCGTTCTCCTCTGTAATTTGGTAAAAACGAAAGATTATCGATCCAGTTATCGGTACAGTTATTGTTAAATGATCTAGTAAATAATGGGAGCTCTTACTCGGCCTGGGCTACAACTCGAGACTGTTCCAAAAGATATACACATATCCTCGCACCAGTGACTTTACCACCTTTGGTCATCGTAAGGTCCAAGTATTTCCCGAATCTCGACGAGTTTGCGTTTATTCCAGTCGTAGCATTTCCAAAAGCCTCCATTATTGGATTAATTTGTAAAATTCTTTCTTCTAGATTACGATTGGGTGCTTTGCTAAGATAAACCAACTGCTTTAATAGCAAATTCGCACTCTCCGTCTTTCCAGCACCAGATTCGCCACTGATCACGATAGCTTGATTTTGACGTTGGTGGAGAAGTGCTTGGTAAGCCGCATCGGCTACCGCAAAAATGTGTGGTGGGTTATCCGACCTGGCTTGACCTTTATATCTCCTTTGCTCCTACAGAATAATCCAAGAACACGACTGTTATTTTAACACCAATAAAGGTTGCGGTTAAAGTTCGATCTAAATCGAAGTAAAATGTACTTACGATTCCTGTGTAAAGGCCTAGATTGGTGAACGGATTAACAGCAACCAAAATATCACCGATATAAGTATAAATCTGGCCTTGTTCGTAACGATGCTGTAACTGATCGACAATGGCATCTTCCGATAACATATCAAGAGCAGCCAGATCATCCATATACATTTTCTCTGGCCTAGTCTTCCGATCGGTTTTAAGTTTACCATGTTTCGTCGTTACTTCGGGTTGCCTTTGAACTCTACCATCGGATCTCTGTCTACGAATCTCCGCGCAAAGCTCTTCTCTGATCTCCTCCAACTGAGATTCGATGTTCATCAACAAAGGATGTTCCTTCAGTTCGCTGACGAACGGCCGATGTTCGAGATCTTTAACAAGACACTCGGCAATAAAGTCCTGAAGCTCTGGAGTATGCATATCAGGATTCTTCAAAGATGGTGGTGGATTTCTGGGTATTTGAAAGAGTGCCCTCATAGGATGGAGTTCCGATAAGGGTGGGTCGCCTTCCGACAGCTCGATCGCGGTTATTCCAACCGACCAAACGTCGCATCGTGAATCATAAGACGAGTCCAATTGTTGCTCGCAAGCAATTACCTGCATCGTCAGAATTTTCACTCGTATTAAAGATTCATTTAAATTTTTGCTTATTTATTTAACACTTTCACTGTCCAGTAAAGTTCCCAATAGATATATTTAGGTCACATATGCGTGTAACTTGTTTTATGTTCAGCTTTATCTACAAACAGTGAACGTGTCATAAAAAATGTCTGATATACCTCGGGTGCCATCCAATATGGCGTTCCTACAGACGTATTTTTTCGCGCCAAGGTCTCGGCAAGATGCGAGGAAACGCCAAAGTCGACCAACTTTACGCGTGCTTCCTCCGTTAACAAGATATTATGACCTTTGACGTCCCGATGCATACAGTGATTCCCGTGAAGGTAAATCAATGCTTCGACAGTCTCTTTAAGAATATATGCTATTTGTCTATCCGTTAGACGGCGGCCACGTTTTTTTAGGCCCTGGACGAGATCGGTCACCGCGCCTCCGGTGCATAACTGGAACCAGATTCATTAACTCTTCACGCGGTTGCCCCTTAACTCGGAGCAAACTGTATACTATGTATTCTAGAACGTATCATTACGTCGAAAAGATCGTGACGTAGATATATGCACATCATTTTCTTGGAAAGTACACCAGACGAGAGTAGATATATTCTTCGAAGTAACTTACGAATTTCTAATTAACTGGCACTCGTCTGGGTACTTTCCGTGAACACGTTAAAAACACGGAACACGATCGAAACGCGTTAACTTTCGTTCGTAATTAATTAAGGAATGTGCACCGAGAGTACCTCCATTACGAACCATAGTTGATCCTCCTCTTGAGCAGGTTTCGCTCTCTTTAGGAATAAGCCATAAAAGAGAGGGATATTTGGATGTAGACTGAGATCTCGCAAGACAAGATACTCCTCCTCGATCTCCTCGATATTATCAGCGACATTCTCGAGGATCTTGATGGCCACTCTGTTTTCGCTCTCTTTGTCATACGCCGAGTATACTTCTCCATAAGTACCCTCACCGATAAGTTCCTCCAAAGTGAAGCGATCGCCTGGATCCGGTATTACGTCGAAGTTAACGTGTTGACTTAAACCGTGATACGCCATATTGGTCCCACCGCCGGTCATCTCTAAACACATAGAGAAAAGAAAGAACGCTGAATCGGTGGTGTATCATCAAAAACGATCGACGTTTCCTTCGACATTTTCTTAAAAACGCGATGTACTCTTTCGATATCACGTCGAGCGAACATCCGCTATCCCGAATACTCGCGAAACGATAATTGGACTTAATCCTACAAAGCTCAATTTTTGTTCTGTGACCGAAATAAATATATGTGATGTAGTTAATGATGAGTAGTGAGTAGTGAGTAGTTAATGATGAGTAGTTAAGGAAAAATAATTAAAAAAATCAAAACATAATAATTTACCAAAAAATCAATTTTTTAATTGGATTTCATATGCAATAAACTGGGCTTTAACTCTACTTTTTTTTTATTTAACCATTATTTAAACAAAATAAGAAACAGTTAAAGACAAAACGCTTTTCCAACCCACGATATTTTTCTCCGGGTCAAAACGCTGCAGTAACTACTTTTTGTAAATTTGTGCAAATTTTAAACTTTTTTTTACACTAGTGGGATCAGTAACGACATATGTATGCAATGCTTGTGTAGTACAGTTGCTGTTTTAAATCCAACAGATTTCTATACAAGTATTTTATCGAATTGTAGGAATAATTTAGGTAGTTGTTCTAAATGTGACACCGAGTACTTCGTAGGGTTAATTCACTCTACGTTGGGATATGGAATCTGTATATTTGAAAAAACAAATAGAGACGATCTCGATATTCGAATTTTTACACTCTCAAAGAGTTTATAGCAAAATCATCGGAACCGTTGTCCCAATTACACACCGTGACCGCTTTCAACCTTCGGAGCTCATTCGATGCCGCGTAAAGATCCTATCTCCGGTAAGTACAGTCTCCATTATCCCGCTCGTTCCAAAAATTATGCGACAACGAGAAAATTGCTGGTGGTTCCGGCCACGACAATGTAAGCACTTGACAAATTTTACTAACCAATTATATCACCCATTTTTTCCCGACGGTTCAACGTGCCGGTTTAAAAAATCAAATATACAGGTAGAAATCTCAATAATATCTCATCGAGATGGAGGAATATATCGGTGAACACTGGTAGTCTGACTGAACATAAAATACGACTGAGCTATTCGTTTTCTAACCAGATACCTGTTAGTCCCTTAATGGGATTAGACTTTGTAAGACCGGCGCACTTCTACGCGGCCCTCAGAAATAGGTCTCGCGAAAGAAGAACGTGTCATGTGTCGATCGTGCTTCGTTCTACTTTCCTTCCTAACTCTTTTTTCGCAAAACTCTCTCTCTCTATCTCTTTTAAATAATTCATTTCGAACTATATCGACGCAAGAAACATCGTAAAGAAGACTCCAGAAATACATGTTGCCTCTGAACATTTCCTATATTCGACTGTACTTACAAAAAAAAAAAAACGTCACGTACGTTAAAAACAATAACATTACATAATGGAAGTATTTATATAACACTCGTGTTAATTGAAGTGTTCGATCGGTTTTCAATCGTTATTTTTATCGAGAGTTCCGAAGGTTAACCACGAGTATCCTACGCCATTGGACGAAGCCGAATAAGGGTCGAAGCCACCCGTGGTTTCGCACGACATTTCGTTACACGGAATTGGATGGGACATTTATAGATCAGAGTCACAGAAGAGTATCGCTTCTGATTTATAGTATTCTATTATTGGCACATCAACCCTACATTGTTTCGGGGAGCACTTCGTTATCCCAACGAACGGACAATGCATTGATTTAGACCTATTTCTCGTATGGCATATCTGTACTCATTAGCTTCGAAGCTTGCAGTTTGCTATTTAAATATTTCGTGATTCGATTTCTCATTTCTTTTATTTATACATATACAGGGTGTTCCACCTAAATATAGCAACTTCCTTATTTATTATTACATAATATATATTTGTAATGCAATGAACATTGTGTCACAAGTTGAATGCTTTGCACATGTTATTTTTTTCTTAAGGTCATTTCTTCCTAAGTTTTCAAGGTCATCGAGATATAAGTAACCGAAGATATTTAGGTGGCTACATTTGGGTGGGTCACCCTGTATACAGGGTGTCTCAGGTTTTAACAGCAAAAGTTTGTCAGTATATTTGGTGGCTCTAAATAAGCAGAAAAATTTATATAAATGTAGATCTTTTGAAACTACGTTAAAAAGTTATAGACTTTTGCGACATAATGTTGGAATAGATCAACAATATTTATATTTAATATGTTAATGTTAAACATTGCTTGCTTAAACAGGTTAAATATAAATATTGCTGATCTATCTCTACATTATATTTTAAAAACTTCATGTCAATTGCTATCCATTCCTGTTACTTACGAAATTCTTACTTTTATCATAACTTTTTAATGAAACTTTAAAAGACCTATGTTTATACAACATTTTTTACTTATTTAGACCAATAGAATATACTGACAAAATATGGCCTTTACAATCTGGAACATCCTGTATATTATGCAATAACGTGAATATACATGTTTCTTAACATAATGGCTACACTATCGAAGGGTTAGAAATAATCGACTAAAAAAACAGGTTACCGTTGTAGGGTTAAGTCTTTAAGTGTTATCCCTGCGAGAGTTTAGTTTGAAATCCAAGAAAATGAAATATCGTCAATATCATTGAACGATCTCTGTCCTAACTCCAGGGAATATGAAGAAGCCATTCATCGACTCTCACCAAGAGCTGATATATTTCCTTTTCATTTAATCGATCGAACGATAGAGTGTACGAGGTTTCACGCGTTCATAGCGTTTTTCAAACTCAATCGCGTAAAGTTAATCTCACCTAATCCTCGACATTGAAAACATCGTTGCATCTAAGATGAATAATTTTACATACCTATTATCGAGGTATTTAAACGAGTAAGGCTATCTCTAACGGTCGAGAAAGCGTTAAAAGATGTAAAGAGACGAGAGTAGATTTTAAGACGGGCATCGCAATCAAGATTTTACTAACAACATTTTTTCAATAAAGTGTGCAAATGAGTATGTTCTACAATGTTGTAAAGAAAAAACGTGATACAATTGAGAAACTAAGACGTGTATCGAGCGAGAACGGTGCTCGCGTACCAATGAAAGTCGTGGTCCGTACGAGTCCGTTAGCTACGTCGTTGAAAAGAAAAAAAAATGCATTATTTTCTTTGAAATATTCACATTACGTGCATCGACGATGACCGAGGGAAGCTTTCAAGCGAGACGTTTGATATCGATCGTAACCACCGCACCCGATTCCCTGTGTTAGAAATACAGCTTGAAAGATGTATGATTTCTCGTCGAAATGATCCAGAGAATCCACCGAAGAAAATCGAACTTCACGGATCGACAATTTTCCATCCACGGGATGTATCGATCGCACGGCAATAACCGATCGAACGTTTCGATGACGTGTTCACCGAGGTATTAGAGCGAGGAAACCCAACGTGAAATCGGCTTAAAGGTCCAACTGCAAAGTAATGTCTCTCGTTGCCACGTTAGGGCGTACGGCTGCCTTCTACGATACTCGCCACGCTTGACGGCCGGTGCATAAGCTGCCAAAGTCGCGATACCTCAAAACGGCTTCCTTTTCCTGCGCGAAATCGCTATAAAATTTCTTGGTCGATATCTTGCCATTTATATCTTACCACTCGTTTTTTTAATTGATGTACTTTTTAACAGTTTTATATTATAATTTGACACGAGTTTATTATTTGATTCTTTAAAGAACAGAATTTTAGATACAATTTTTTCTTCGTGGTACAAAAAATATCCAACCATACGAATTTAGGTAAGTACTAAAAATAACATTGTCATGTAAAATAAGGTATGCGAATTAAATACCAAAAATTATTTTTTCTTTATGACAAATTAATCAGAAAAAACGATAAATAAATAATTTTTCTCTTCTTTTTTGTCAATGCTTCTATTTTTACCAAAGGGTATTCCCCATAAATAAAATAAAAATAGAAAAATTCTCGTCTCATACCATTTCTCCCGGAACTTTTGAAATTTTTCATACGTGTTATAAGAACGTTGTCTGCTATAATAAGATCAAGCCAAGATAAATGTGGTTATTTTTTTTATCTTTCATTACCTACTGGTCGTAAATGGTGCCAAGGACACGTTTTAGGGGATGTAGCAGTCGTTATAGAAACGAGAAATTGTCTGAGCCGTCTATAAATCTCTTTTCTTAATAGAAAAAGAAAATGTGGTGAAAATCCGATAAATGGTTTAGTCACCCTCCTCGGCACGCTTGAAATGTGAGTAACTTTCACACCCGACAGCGATCCCCCGAGCGAATTTCCAGTTAAAATACTCGAAGGAAAGTTGGACGAAACGGACTAGCTATCATCGATCGCGCGATCCGATGACGAACTGAACGAATCTTTAAAAGGACAACGCGTTTCCCGATAGCACATTGCGTTCATCTAGTTCCACCGATTCGTTCCTTTTAGCGTGACGGCGTAACGGTACGGTGCGTGATATCAATGACCACAAAGGCGCACCCACCACTCGATGATTCTCTCGATGCGCATCGAGTGAACTACGATGCGAAGCCCTCAATTAGAATACGCGTGTTAATTTATATTTTCACTGCGTGAAAGTCCATCGCTCTACGTGAAACGATAATCAATTATAGAATATATCTAATATCAGCTGGTAATATCCAAATATTAATGTTTTTTTTGTATTTGTATTGTATAAGATGGTCCACAAACGTTACATTATTCTGTTGTTAGTAATCTGATTGATTTTTTGTTTTAGTATAGCATTGTTTAAAAACAGCTTTAAGATTATAGTAAATTTGTTGTTAAAGTTTTAAAGATCCCATTTAATTTTTGATAGATTCTTCTTATCTTTTATAATTTGTTTATCTGAACGTTAAAAAATTATCCTTTACCTTAATTAAAACGGTGTTAAAAAATATGTCCATCAACTACAAGTGAACAAAATTTTTTTGTTGTTTTTATGAAACTTTGTTTTCGAGAAAAATATGATTTAATATCTATCCAGATCCTTGTCATTCTGTTTTTATGTTTATAAATACTGCCAGTATAACAATACGATCTTGTATCGTTTCCATGATTCTTTTATTCTTATCACACATGACGTTTAATATGACAGCATACCTCATATAAAGAATTGTTAGTTTCGTACAATTACATTTATTATAAAATCTTTCCCTATAATTAACATTAGATAATTCCTGATTTAGAAACAACTTTTGTAATAATTTTTCTCGATAATAGGTTTTCAAAGATTTGTCAACTCATTGACCTCTTACATATATACATCATTAACTTCTTCAATGGATACCACGACGTGAAAAGAAATCTTGATAAAAACATTTCTTTCTTTATTCCCGAGAGATCGATATTTAATCATCGGTACGAATGGAGCACAACGTGCACAGAAAATCGATACATTTTTACAGCGGTTTTGCGGCTGTTCGTGACGACCGCAAACTCGAACAAAATTCCTTTTTTTTTCACCTGCGGATAATTTTCTTTTTCGTCTATTTCACTTCTATCATTTTTCTCACGTTTCGACTGTCACCGTATCATATCCATCGATGTAAAGTCGTATCATGCTTCGTCGAAATCGATACGGCGTATTTTACGGAACTTATGAGCTTATTAGCACCGAGTCACCTTTTATTTCCGGTATACATATACACATTTATATGTCGTATAGCGGCACGCGTTTGCACCATATGCGCAAGCTGTGTATGAAATAAGTATGTGTTAACGTCACAGAGAGATAGACGAGCCGAGAGATAAACGTTTCGTTATTACGGTTCTTATCGAGAGATATATTTATGACGCAGCGGTAATCCTCTTCGAGTACAAACACTCGTATGAGTCGATCATCGAACATATTGTCGTCCACTTACTCTGTACATTTTGTTTGCCGATCGTCATTCTTTCGTGACACTCCTTAACAAATCCACCTTATTGTACACGTATCAACGGCACTCGTAGGTATTTAAGATAAAATATTGTAGGTTATTTTTAGAGAAATGTACTTCACACGTTATAAAAGCAATGGAATATGCTAAAATATTCTTAGGAATACTAAGTTTTTATTAATTGTTTTAACTAATTTCAACAGTTTCTATTAGTCACCTTTTTTAACAGTCGATGCAACCTTACCAGACAATCTCAAAATATTTCTTTTTTTTATTATAAGTGAGAATACAACCCCTTTTTTGTAATAAAATGAATAAGTATCTTTTATAGCTGGTGTTAGGATAATTTCTAAAAAAATTCTGTTAAACATGAAGACAAATGAGTATAGATAGTAATTAGCGATATTGACATTTTAATTTACATTCATTAACCCCTTCAAGGATACTGACACACGATATATGTACGTTTAGCTCCAATTTACAATAACAACGACTATCCCCAGAATCTATTCTTAATCCTTTTTTAATGTATTTTTAATTATTTAATCGCTATCGATTGAAAATGAATAAAATATAACTACGCAAGAAATTAGCTATAATTTCATTCCAACTACAAGAAGAACTCGTCCCTGAAGAGGCTAAATACCGAATGTCGCGCGGTCGAAAGTTCACCCGACGAACCGCGATAAGTTTCGGAATTTGGGTGTCGTTGCACCTGCGACTTTGTCGAAGTGTGTTAATGCCATGATAATGCGAAGCCCTACTTTCCAACCTTTGACCGTTACTGGCCACCGCTGACCGCTTTCATTCTCTCTCGTTACGCTCCGACGTTTGCTTTATTCTTTTTGTAATAAATTATTTACCGCTCGTCCATACACTCATATTAGGGTGTAGCGTTTTTTTAGGATATTAGAAATGGTGGATAGTGGGAAAGTTGCATGTTTGTATCAGATTTAAAAGTGAATATGGGGATAATTAAATTTTAGGTCAATTAGAGGGTCCATAGAATAAATTTTTTTAAATTACACAAATATTGTTTCAATTAAAATGACACAATTTAGTGATTAACAAGATGTGAGGAAATTAAAATAAAATCTCACATCTTTACTAAATCAAAATTTGAATCTAACCAATATTCGTGTAATTTTTTTAAATTTATTCTACTGACCTAGTTTGTTCTCCATTTTTAAAAATTTCAAACCTCTTAGGGCAGTAGTTCTACCGATTAAATGTAATTATTCCCATATTACCTTTTAAACCTGATACCAAGATGCAACTTTCCCACTATCCGCAATTTCTAATATCCAAAAAAACAATCTACTCTAATACATATACATAGAAAGAACATACAAGTATGGTAAGCCAGCATTGTCGCTTTTAATTAGCAGCGAACGTTTGAATTCCTTTTCATATTTTCGTCCTTTGTCTTTAGAAAACAGGTATGCATTGAAAAACAATGAAGTGCGAAAAGAATTAGAAACGGAATTTCAAGATCGTTTCTAAACGTCGCTAATGAACTTGTCTTTGCAAAGATCGTTTCGTCGAAACGGTAAGCGCGTAGCAAACGTCGTCTTTCCCGTTGTAACGAACGATTCAGGATGGAATCAGCGAAAAAAGCAGACATTACGGAGCAAGAAAAAGTTAAATGTCATTGACTCATCGTCCTGAGTTAGCTCGGGAACGTGATTTTCCAGCATCTTTACGTGCCTTCCGACATCTGGAAATAAATTTCCCGTTTCCTTCGAACGTGGAACCCTTCGGGAAGGTAAGAAAAGTATACCAATAATTCTCCAAGAATTTTATACGTTCGAAGCGATCGTCCGAAAGATATCGATCGAGTATCGAGATTCATCGTGGCAGATCAAATTTAGAATGCGGATTTATTTGTCGCAAGAGCAAAATCGATCCCGTTTCAAACGACGGGTTACGTTGGACACCAGTCTTGATTATGTAATTCGATGAAGTATATCGATATCACTGTACCTTCCCGCGATACTCAAAAGTCTTTGGGTAACCGGTACGACGATAAAGTCATCAACCGTACTTTGAATCCGTGTTTTCTAGAATCAATCATATTTTACTATCGTGAGAAGAAACGAGACAATAACAAGGAAATTGATAAGCAGTTACGAGATAATATTGCGAAACTGATATATTATGAACTCGAATGATAAAAATGAAATTAATTAATACCGTATGAATCATTTCCTGTCTAATCATTAAGAGATGTACCTAATACTGGACTATCTGGAAAATTTGGTACAATTTTCAATAATATTGAGATCAATATATCTACATATAATATTTTTTAAATTGTCATTTAAGATTATAAGTTAACAAGAGTAAAACGTTTAAAAAATCTAAATAATATTGTCTTGGTAGAAAAAAAAATTTGTAATGACACGTCATAGAAATACAAGAAAACGCAGATGCATAAGAACAAATGATTTTCTATCGAAGGTTACGACCATCCAAAGATTTCGAGCAAATTACGAACGGCACTTTCATTTAGATTAATCAGGTCGCTGTTCTTCGTTTCGTAGCGGTTCAACGAGCCATCGCTTGGCAGAAGTTCCGTAAACGGGTAGAAGTGCGAGACGAATGAGCGTAGTTACTTTTAACGATCGAAATCTTCAAACGAACCACGAAGCATCGCTCTATTAAACCTACTCGACAATGGGAAAAGCGTTGGTAGCCTTTTGCATGGCAATTTTTCTCCCGTGGATAACTCGGACGATCGATGCAAAGAAATCGAATCTCATTAAAAACGAAATTATGCATCGCAGCAATATGAATTAACCTATTTTCATCATAATGAAATATGAAAAATAAGATCCTTGTCATCAAAATTGTTGTTTACTAAAGAACTTCATATTTCAGCATTCTGTACACTCAATTCTCTTGTGATAAGATACAACAAAATTGAGATGTATGTAATTGATGTATAAAAATATTTGTTACGTAATGTGCATGGTTGTCAATGGACCAATATCTGTCAAGAATACCTTTTTTTCATATTTATATTTAATTCTCGAAAAATTAATGTCATGTTATTTTACATTTATCAATATATTTTTCGATTAGCTACACGATGCAATAAAAAAAAATAGTTACTTCGGAAAAAATGACTTTGAGCAAAAATATTCTTGCCAGATATTAGTCCATTAACCTGAAAAGAATATTAGATGACGTTATTTAAATGGACCACCTTCTATATACGCTAATAATGCAAATGAGTTAATAACCAGATTTCTACCAAAGGCTTCGTCAATTTATTTTTTAATTAAAACGAAAAAAATCCCATAAAATTGGCCGGAAAATCGTCGAGACTTCGTATATCTTCAGGAAGTACGATCAAGATCGTTATACTTTTTGATTGAGCGATCTTCAACGATGTGTGAGTACGTTAATAAGAATATACGTGTGTCTATAGTATACTTCCTGATGTATCGAAGATTTAACGATCGAAACTATCTCTACTTTGGTATAATCGACCGGATTACAATACTTCTTCCGGTTAAACCTAACTTTGAGGATACTTATTTAGGTATATCTTTGAGGATACCTATTTAGGAAATAAATGGTAGCTCGCGTGTGCTACGAAAAGGTCGAGCGTCCTCGAATTTTCTCACACACACGAGACACGTGGTAACTTAGCTACCGGTTCTCTGCAACGTGGAATATGCTCGAGAATAAAGCCGTGAGAATGAACGATTAAATGCGTGAGAAAAGGGGCAGACTGATACGTGGACTTTGAACGTTGCTTGAATTATGGGAAGGAAAGTCTGAATCTTATGTGAAAAAAGTAAAACAAAATAAAAATTAAACGGTTACGGGTTAACGTACATAAAAATCTTAGGGGGGGTTAGTAAAGAGCAGGATGATCGAGTATCGAAGACTGTCAAGTGACGGAGGATCAATTAAACTATCTTTAATAAAATTTCTTTTCTATCTTTCACTCACACTTTGTTAATCAAATTAATATTTTCATTTTCTCTTATATTCATATAATTTATTCCAGTTTCTATTATTATACATACAAAAAAGAAAATATAAAACAAATAATAATAAATATCGTTCATCTTCACGTTATTTATAAAACGTAACAATACATGCTAGAATAAAATATCGAAATCTAAGGAAAGTAAAAGAATAAATAAAACTGTCGAAACTAAAGGATATGACACACGACTAAGTTGATTCATTGCCATTTCCTACTTCCCGTTAACACTTACTACAACTTCCTGATATCCTTGTCATCTGATTTTCTTGGGAAACGTGATAAGGTGATAAAGGAGAAGAAAGTCATCTAACTTTACAGATTATCAGAAAGAAAAGTATCGCAAAAATTGGTGAAAGTATCGTTATTCGAAATTCGTCACGATCGTTACACGATCGACCGGACAGAACGGGAACAAAATCGAATGACTAATTCACTTTCTTTCCCCTTTTGTCTATCACTTTTTGCGATAGGAAATACATCAGAACTGCCACCAAGAGAAAACCGTATCGCAATTACCGGTTTCATCGAAAGTCCTAGCGAATGTTCATTGAGCCGATGATCTCCATACTAGGATACTGTCTTGTAACTTTGATAGAAAGCATGAAAATTTATATTTCGTTATTTCCAATAGAATTTCTTATAATTACCTTACTACACGTAAGAAATCACCCACTTTAGTGTCGATCCGGGTCGAATACAAATTCGCGCTATCATCGTGAAATAAATCATTCGTTGAGAATGTATACGTATGCATGTTATCCTTACACAGCTTTCCCATATATATGCTTAAAAGATAACGTTTCTACCGGTGTAGGTAGTAAGTACAACCGAGAAATTGAATAAATCAATATAAAGTAGTACTACCTCTGAACGGGGGCAAAAGCAAAACCGGTTGAGAACATCGATTAATTACATGACTTGACGATGACCGTGATATCTCTTATCTAGTCGTAATGAGAAAACTTGTGGAGAGTTATCGTCATTGATTCCGAGCACATTTCTGCTTTTAAATAAAATCTATCGATTTTTTTAACTCGATATCGTTCCTTGACCGTGAACGATGCTCGTATATCGCAAATTTACGAACCGGACACGATTTGCAGTAACTGAGTTGGTAAAAATGGGATACCACCACTGGTCTGTAATTAAATAATGAATGAATTTATTATTCATGATAATATCAAATTTAAATAAATTCATTTTGGAAGAAAGATTTGTTTACACTTTTTTAATAAATTAGATAGATAATAATTTTCTAGAAAAGTAATTGCATTATACGAGAAATTATGAAATAAGGAACGTACGACAAGTTATTTTGGTCAATTTAGTTGTTGTAGCGTTAACGAAGATTGTCATGAATAAATTTTGGCAATCATTCTCAATTTTTTTTTAAAGTTAGTCATGATTTCGAGGAATCGAATAAATAAAGTAAATCTTTAGGTATCGGAAATTACGTGACTCCTCATGCAGGGATGCTCGCAAAGTTGTAATTGACATCGTTCGACGCGTAACGCTAATCGCACCGTATTATATACTGAATTTATTATACTTATTAGACGCGTTACTTTCTTCTTTGCGCGTTACGTCAAGATCAGAGAAAGCGAAAAAAAAAATCTCACGGAAAAGATCTACTGTCGTCTAACGATGATTTCTATAATCATAGGGAAAAATTACGATTGCGAATTAGAAATAATAAAAAATGAACGAAGACTTTCGATTGTAAAAGTAAGATTAACGAAGGTACGAGCCTTTCCACTCGTTGAAATCTCTGATCGAGTCGCATCGTCCATTACTCTTGTTGCACTGCCGTTCACGAGACATTCTAATCTTTGATATATCCTTTAAAAGCCCGAACAAAAATAAACTCAATTCTTTACAATTTTCGTTTTGGAACTTTGTAACGTCTATATTTTTATATATTTCAGCCAACTTATCTTATCTTATCTAAAAAATGTTTTTTCTATTGAATTATTCGGTTAAATAACTCAGCATTTAGAAATCAATCATATTTTAAGCCAAATCACAAAAAAGTTAGTTAAAACATAATCGTTATATCATCCAAATCATTGTGTTCATTTTTTCAAAATAGTACCTATAAAAACAACGATAAACAATGTCAATTAAACATATGTATTTATTTTTATAATACCTGCTTAATAAATTGAAGTTAGTAATTAATAATTATCGAAAAGTAAAATGGTCTTCCACGAGCAAAACATTGGAAACATGCGTCCATCGTTGATGTCATTGCACTTTCTCGTCATTGTCTATCGATATAGAGAAACTTTTATTTTTAGCTCCCGGGAGATACTTACGTTAGATCGTTGAGTAGATCTGAATCACTCGTTTATCGTTATTACGCAACGTTCTCTTCAGACACCGATAATCGTTAGCACCCACTTACCACGTAGCACGATCATTACTATTTTACGATCGATATTAATTTAAAATATGTACAGTATCCACATATAATGTATCGATGCTGCTCGATTTTTTATATTTTCTCTCCCTCTCTCATCAATCATTTAAGAGCAAATCGATGCAGCTATCAAATATCGACCGTAAAATGGATAATAATTTTCTTAACGTAATAATAATTAACTCATAAGCTTGTTGTTAGATTATTAACTAATTTTAGAATTTTGATTATATAAAAATTCATTTGAACTTGATTTAAATTGACAATCAAATTTAGATTAGAGACGAGAAGATAGAATTTTAATATATAAACAAAAGGGAAGTCTTGCAGATAAAATCTTTTCTTTGTAGAAAAACGAAACAGATATCAACCTCACGTTTTGTTGTCTATTATACACCCAGGTATCAAGAAATTATTTAGTTTTCTATACCTATTGAGCCATGATAGCATTCACATCTTAAAACTCTAAAACCTATTCATTTAATAACACACTTTGCTTATTAAAAAAAATGTTACATTGAAATTTAAAAATAGAAAAAATAATCCCGAGGTATCTACAAAGGGTTAAAATATAAGTTTAGACGTTTCTCAATTCTCGTGTTCATTCTTTATCCATGAGATTACGTAATTACATCTGAAGATACAGTTATGTACATAGAAATGTACGTGTAAAAAGAATACGCCTTCGAACGGAACAAATAAAACGTGCGTGGGTTAATACCTGTAACTAAACGAAACGGTACGTTCCATAAAGCTGCGTTTATGGGTTAAATCCCACGATGAGTTATACAATTTGTTTCCTTATAATTTGATCATGGTTTCTTCCAATACCGTGTAACAACCAATAGTTTCGTCTATCAATCTTCGATAATTTTGTTCGTTTTATGTTCTCTCTTTCTCGTTGCAAACATCGTCTCGTCCGAGTTTGAAAACTCTATGCAATAAATCTCAACTTACACAGTCATTGTTCGCGGTCGTTACTTGGAAAAAGATCAGTCTACCGGACTTTAGCCGTCGGCTTTCACGTTTCGAACTTTATGAGCTCCGAAAGCGAGCTAAGGAGCACCGCGTAAGGTCTCGAGCGTTCTCCAATAATTAAATAATGAGAACGAAGAGACGATTAAGAAGGAAACCGACCATATCACCCGTCGCTCTCCTTAGTCTAATGATCGAGAATGTGAAATTGAATTCATAGGCGATTTAACATTTAATAAAAAAGGAAATTCTTTTCAAATTCTAGAATAGATGATAAATCACGAAGAAGAGCCATCGCTTTTCTCTTTAGAATTACAGTGATTATTATACGCTTAACCCTTTTAGTATCTCCCAAGTTTTCTACGTATCGCTGAGAAGTACGGCCATTCGTCAAGACGTTCGTTAGAATTACGTATCGTGGGTTTACAGCGAGAAGTGAGCAAGTTAAAATTTATGAAATTTGATTAAAAGATTTCTGTAAACTAATTTATATTTATGTAGCTTTATACATTTGATATTAAAACTGTGTTTGCATAGTTTGATCCCTGTCCCAAATTATAATATATATATATATTGTGCTTTATATTAGTTCCAGATTATTTGTCTACAAATTTATTAACTTTATTGAAATTCGAAATTAATCCTAATCAGAATAACTTAGAAAAAGTACTTTTATCACGTTTTAATGACTTACAAAACCATCTATTGATGATTTAATTTTCATAAATTTGTACCTGTAACAATCTTTCATTTTATATAACAAACCATAATCAAAACGTCTTTATAAAAGAAAATATACAGTAAAGTTTGGGATAGAGGAAGTTTTTCCACAAATTAAAACTCCTAATCAACGATCTTGAAATTGTATTGAAACTAGAAAGCAGAAATATCAGTAGATAGTATAGTATTTCTCGAGAAAATCAGAGCTCTGGGATACTAAGAGGGTTAATATGTCGCTTAACGATCGCGTCCGTTTCCTCCTGACATCTTTGAAACCATCGAGTTCGCCATTTACGGCAGCTAGTCTGGATCGTATGCCGTCTTTCAATATCCTTGAAAAAACGAGACTCGTACTATATATACGTACATTCCCATGTCTCTCTGTCTACGTACGTATGTATGTACTTATGTACGTTCTTGCTACGGCTTACCCGTAAGAAGAAATGCCGGTGACCTTTGTTTCGCGGTCGAGTTCACTGTACACTTCTGCTACTCTCATTTATATGGATATTTTCCTTGAGACGACACAGGCTTGGAACTTGGCATTCCGATTTCGCATTGATTCTCAAGAAATTCGAGCTAACTTTCATCCTTTCATCGATAATAATAATAATTTCCTTTCTTCTTTTATTTCCAACCCACGAAGGAGTCACATTTCCAGTGATCTTATCGAAAGTATATTCGTATCTAAAAGTGATAAAAAAACTGCCCACTCTTTCTATCCTCTATTTATATTGACGAAATCATCGACTCGAAGAAACACACTTTAACATTACCGAGTAGCGTCATGCGTCACGAGCATCGATAATAATCCTACGGATCCTATGATAATGAAACGTTTTATATTTTTGCGTAACCACGCTATCGACAAAACGGACAATGACAGATTCGTACCGAATGGATAACCTTGTAGTCTTATGAGAGTTTAAAGTCTTGCACATCGCATGTACACTCAACTCTTTATACGATTTTTAAATAACACGGTCCATAAAACAAATACTCTTTTTTTTTGCACGATTTATTTGTTCTAGCACGAGTTAGAAAATAATTTTATAATTTGAAAAAAAAAATAGCAAATTTTTACCGTGTCTTAAATAAAATATCTACATACGAAAACTAAATTACACATTATGTATACGTGTAGGAATTAGAGAAATAACTGGCATGGTTTTTTACACGGTTTTTCATTGGAACGTATCAATCGTGTAAAAATAGAGTTGTATCTACTTAGTAACGTTTAGAAAGTGGTTAACAAAAACTCTTATTAATATACATAGGCGTGAGTTATGCCGGGAATGAGTATAAGAAAACGATGCTTCGATAAAATTGTAATTACAATAAGAAGAAACGTTATGATATAATCGTTATACGAGCACGAATGAAAACGAGACTTTAAAATTAAACGAATAATCCGGATGCTCGTAAAAATCCGAGCACACGATACTCGTAATCAGCGTTCGCCTGTGCAACGTGATGCACATAATCCGCATTACTTAACGCGATTGTAAATTACTGTTAGCGCGTTGAAAAATTCACACGAGACACATCGCGCTTCCCCCGTTCGCGAGCTTGATTTATCGATCAATTATGCCACGCATTTATAACCATAATAAACGAGGATACGTTTTATGCATACATAAGCCGTTTATTTGTAGTAGTTTAAGTCACTTTTTGAAATAACAAATTAATTAACTCTATAACCACTCGTGGTTCTTTAATTTTATTTTGATAAAGGTTTTCAAGTATTTTTTATAACAATTGTTAATTATTGAAAAACACTAAACCAACATGTACCTATTATCATCACATTTTTCTGCTTGACTGTTCTTATTTGCTGTTCTTAGTAAATACTATCAAAGAATTAAAATTGATAATACTATAAAAGTAACTTTGTTATTTAAAAAAATTGAGAAACAAGGAACATACACCCACTTATTTTGACCGGTCGTGGTAGATGTGTTATTCTAATCGTATCTATCTATTCGATAACTCTCGAAACAAGGAACTAGAATAAATAAAACAGATAATAAATATTTACAAACATGATTTGGCGTATTCTAAAAATTATCAGACAGGAAACAACTTATCATTTAGACTATCTCGATCATTCCAGTGTCGAAAACTTTTTGTTTACGATTTGTAACGTAGATTAAAACGCAAAATGTGAAATATTTTCAAAATAAAAGTTACTTCGAATGTAAGATATCTACGTACGTATCGTGTGTCCTTCGAACTCGCGAAACCTTCTGACAACAATGCCGTCGCACTTATCCGTTCGCACTAATTAATAGAATCGTTAGAGGCGTATCGACCGTCTCTTAAACTTATCGAGCAACTCGTTGATTCATGAAAAAACTTTGATTTACTCACATGCATCGTTCACTAGTCGAGAAAAAATAAAGAGAGAAAGAAAAAAAAGTTCAGAAAAGTGGCTCGAAAGAAGCGGAAACGCGTTATATACCGTGACTCTGGCGTCTTTTACGAGCGAAGCGAGTTCGCGGTTACTTCGTGACCGCGTGACTGTTTGATAGGTACTGGGAGGACGAGATAGCGCGGAAAAGGAACTCGCCACACGGAGAAGCACGCCGTGCACGAGTCTACCTCCTCTATACGGAGAGACGATAGCGTGCACGAACCGCCTTCGCGTTCTCCCACTCCTTCTTCTTCTTCCTTCTCCTCCTTCTCCTATGACTTTCCTTCCATCGTTTCTTCTTCTTCTTTGTTTTCTTCTTCTACTTCTTCTCCTGCTGCTTCTTCTTTTTCTTCTTTTACACCGTTTTCCGCATTCCTTTCTTTCTAAGATCCTACCTATCCGATTTTCACACCTCGGCTATTCGAGATCCTTCGTGGCTAAAAATTTTATCCATTCTCGAATTACATGCAATTTCTTTCAAGGGTGAAGATAATTGCTCGATAAAATTGAATAGAGGCGTTACTTTACCGTTTTTTACACTATAATTCGAGTATATGTGTATTTTTGTTTTATATTTATTCATTCACGTCACTCTTGGTAGCAATTAGCTTGTTGTGTAGATAAAAATTATTCATATCGTAATGAAATACCTATTTGACGAACGTTACCAGCGTAAATCCTCTTCTTTTGCTAAGTAAATTTATTTCCCGAGGTTACAAGACACGAGACCACAGTTTATAAAAACTTCAGCTAAAAATAGCCGATTCAATTTATTTTTCCTACTCCCATACATTAACAAGTACTTATCATAAAGTAAACACTTTGATTCGTCAAACAAATAATCTTCCCCTTTTGGGCTATGTATAAATAGTGTCTGCAATATATATTCAATTTGGTCTATTCTAGGCGCTTAACGACGCAACTTTAAATCCACTTACTTACGGCGTGATCGTATTAACCTTTATGGAACGTAAAAAATTTCACAGTATCAAAAAAGAAGTATATACTCTCGAGTTTACGGTAAAAAATAAAAGTGGTAAAAGTATATATACAAAACGTGTTAAATATAATAAAGTAGAGTATCAAGCTTAAAGTATTTCGTACGAAGTCTTTCGAGCGACAGTGAGAGTTATATTTAAGTGATATTCGAAAATAAAAAAAAATCGTCCAAAGAAATGAATATATATAAATAAATTCCGAGTCATAAATCGACAATAAATATTTCTTTTACAAGCATCGATACGTATAACCTATATTCTTTTTACTTATTTTAACCAATTAGGTATCGTTCGATATGTTTAGATATATGTAACCCATCGTAATTGAATTCACGAAAAATCATACCAAAGATTATTTAATTAACTTGATTAGTCAAAAGTTAATCGATGCTAATGCAATGACAATACATTTCTACGACCTTGGCCCTCCATGCAAAATAATTATTTACAAGCACGTCCGTACCGTACATTATCTTGCACCATTGTAATATTACAATTTTTTTTTTTTTTTCATTTTTGTGACTTTCCTTTCAACGAGCGGTCACATACGAACATCGAAATGTTAAAAGGATAATTCAAACTCGTACTGGACGGAATTTTTTTTCTTTAGAATAAAAAAAGAGGCACTTAGGCATCTATAAGTTACATATAAACACTATGTTGCACATTGCCACCCTACAACGATCGATTGCTCAGTGCTTTACTAGATTCATTTTCTTTGATCTGAGTATTAGAGTAACCTGCAGGCGCTCTTTACGAAGTTCTTCTTCTTGTGGTTCCTCGTTTTACCACCGGACCTTAAAACTATCGTGCCGTTTCCGCTACTACGACAACACGTCGATCCATTCGGACTAAAGGCACCTAAAACAGAAAAAAAACAAATTATTAGCTTTAAAAATTACAATTTGTTAACTAATTGAGTATGAAATAAATATTGGACTTCCATTTTATTGTATTCTTATTTTGAAAATTGTTTTGAAACATTTTGTCTACACAAATACTATTTACCAGACTTCCATTGATACATGAACTGAAATTGTATGGAAATGTGATCACGGTTGTCCTGTCGTTTAGATATTCTTGATTAAAAAAAGGAAAAGTGACTTTTTCATAATAAACTATCAATTAAAAAAAGAAACAAACTCCAAAGAGTATACAAAAAGAAATATACTCACTTATTACGGAAGGGGACCTCGGTCCAGTAGAAGAATACAACCTTAAATCGTCCTGATAATCGTCGTTTCGACGCATCTCGTGCAAACATCGTGTTGCTAAATGCCGGAATACGCTCATAACACCGACGTCCTCTTTTACGGATGTTCGCAGGAGTTTACATCCGAGTGCACGGCCAAGCCTCTCAGCTTCGTCCCTGAAACCATGCTTCGCAGGGGATCATGCGATACCATTGTATTAAAGTAGAAAAGGAAGACGGACCAAGGAGATATTTTTGCATACCAGGATGTCGACACGATAGATCGGATGGAATAATTATGTAAACGAAAAAAAAAAAAAAAAAAAAAAAAAACATGGCCCACTGTCGAATAGAGTAACCTCCTCCTTTTCGAAGTCAGTTAAAAATTAAGGATATCGGGAAATGAAAATATGGAAAGTAATTTTAAACGATACTTTTTTGTGACACTTACGGGCCAATAACGCACTGATCGACCAGATCCATTTTGTTCTGCACGAGTACCGTGGGTATTTCACCGCATTCATTTTCCACCTATTCGGAACAAAAAAAAAAAAAAAGTGATTATATATAAATGATCTTTAGCAATTTTTCGTAAAATTTGATTTTCTTTATCGAAGACTCGACAAATGACGCAAGTATAAACCCTGTTCGCATAACGGTGTACGACATGAAAAAAAAGAAAAAATTCTGTGCATTATGGTGAAGTACCTATGGTTCTACAACGTCAGATAATTTGGTGTAAAGCGAAGCGAAGGCTTCGTTACTGAAACGATAACGGTTACACGTATCCTGTACTACAATCCGTCCCCGAGAAAGGAGATAGAAAGGATGGAGAACACGCGTATCTGTCTCGTTGATTCGCATTAAGTGCTCAAGACAAACGCAGCCTCGTACTCGTGAACGCAATTACATTCCTGACGATACACACTCTCGCATGATCGTATCTTCGTATAACGAACAATTTTTCGAACAACGAACAGTTGGAGTTATATTTTCTACGTGAAGATTTTTAAACTGAAAGGAGTATAAAATTTAAAAGAGGACTCCACGAGTGCTAAAGAAATTTGTAAAGATTTCTCAGCCAAAAGCAAGCAATCGAAAATGACGGATTTTTTGGTAAAAGAAGAGCATGAAACTTAAAAAAACATTATTTAATACATGATACGTTGTACTTTGATGAAAATTGGTTTAATAAATATATTTCTTCCAATTATAAAAATATGATTGCGTGTTTCTTGAATTTTTTCAACCTAACCTCCTTTTTTGCATAAGTTCTTTGTTTCGTATAACACGGTTTCGCTTTACACGACATTTTTTCGGAACGTAATAACCGTGTTATACTAGGGTCAACTGTATATGTAATTAATACATAAGTATTTGAATTTCCTGTAATTTACATAATTGAATTTGTGAATTTCTTTTTAAACCAGCCATATAATTACTATTATACTAAAAAAAGATGTATGCCTATATTAATCCTTAAATACTACATTTATTTTTTACTTCTAATTTACTCTATTCTTAATCTCTATATGGTCCTCAAAGATTAAAGCTTTTGGATTTTTCTCCCCATTTCTATATATATTTTTTATGAAACAAAAAGCTTGTTTTATTAAAAAACTACCTACACAAATTTTGCACTCAATGTCAAAGGATATATTTAAAAGGAACTATTTATAATTAAATATAAAAAGTGTCAAAAATCGTTTTTGAATAAAAAAAAAAAAAAAAAAAAAAAAAAACAGCAGCTGCTTTTTTTCTCTCGTTGTCGTTACATACCTTCAACTTCCACGAGGGAATAGCATCGAAAGAATTCCTATCGGTGGCGGAATAAGCGAGAACGCAGGCATGGGCACCGCGATAATAAGCTGCCGTTATGGCATCAAACTCCTCTTGACCCGCGGTATCCCAAAGCATCAATCTAACGTCTTCGCCATCCACTCTGCGAATAAACAAGGATGACGAATTATGTCAACGAAACAATCTTTTATAAATTTGTAATTAGAAACGTCTATATTCTTTGATATCACCTTTATTGATTACGAACAAAGTAATAAAACATAAGAGACGTATTATTAGAAATTAATTAAAAAATAAAAAATAAACATATTACACGAGTGCTCAGTGATCTATGGTTAACGTTCCACGATTATTGCAATAAATATGAACGTCGTCGTTACTCGCATACTTTCTTTAGCCACTCGTAGTATACAGTCGGAATAATAACATAACTATCCTTACTCTATTTCTCGTTCGAGAAAATCGACGCCGATGGTTTTCTTATAGTCCCTCGTGTATGTACCTTTGCAGAACCTTTGAATCATTGAAGATTTTCCCACAGCGCCATTACCGACTATCACCACCTGCAAAAGAAACGTTAATTGTTAGAAAAGGTGGAGGTCAATCTTGCGTGGAGTGGAAAATTTACCTGATCATTATCCTATACGACATAAGCATGATCATACAAGAGGTGGGTATATAGGGTGTCCGGTTGTAAGTTCCCTAGACGAAAACTACATGTGCACAAGTATCGATTAAGTCGAAAAGTTCAATAAGCTTTTTCAAAATTCGGCCTAATTAGCGAGTTATTAACTAACAAAGATCGACCAATCACGGAGAACAAAAAAGATACACGAATAAAAACGTCCTACTTGAATTCGATAGTAGATTTTTGTTAGTTAATAAGTCGTAAACTAGGCCGAATTTCGAAAAAATTTATTGGACTTTTCGAATCAATACATACTTGTGCACGTGTAGTTTTCGGCTGGGGAATTTATAACCGGGCACCCTGTATAAGTACGAACAATGAATCATCCTAACGTCCTTCCAACCACCCGAGAAAAGGGCGTTCACCCTCCTAAAATCTCGATCGATTCACCCAGAACGAAAGAACGTAATTAAGGCGAAGGATTACGGCTTACAATCTTATCTGTGAACGAATTCATAATTAAGGTTACCGTTTTATACAGGGTGTGCTACTTAACTTTATCACTTGGAATGTTTATATTATAATAAAAATTTGTTGAAAAGATGCTTCCTACGAAAGTTGCACAATTATATAGGAGCTAGTTTATAGTAAAAATTGATTTATTCCGTTAACAAATTTTAATGAAATAAAAAATCGACTATTTTTTCTTAAAGTAAAAGTCACATTTTATATATGTATAAGTGATAGCTCGTTGAATTTATCTCAAAGAAAACTATCATCTACAAACGAATCAAATATAAAGTTCCATTTACAATAAAAATGGACTTTTGATCTCTTTTGCAACAAAATAAAACTATTTCTATTTAAAATATTTTATTTTTTAGGATAAAGTTAAATACTACACCTTGTATACGATTTTTAATTCTTAAACTGTTCAGACATTAATCGAAAAGCTACTAACCCTTTATTGGAAAAACCAAGTAGCTCGAGTAGCGAGCAATAATTTTTGAAAGAATATAAAACTAAAAATAAAGAAAGAATACAAAAAAATATAAGCTTTAACACGATCGAGACGCATCGTTAACGCGATCGAGAGATGTGGGTCTAACGGTTTACCTCATACGACACTTTCACACTCACACGCATACTTTGATCTCAAGTAGAATTCCGTGAATGAGTGAGCTCGTGGATGCTGAGACTTTGAAGTTAAAACACCTAGAGGTAAGGAGATGAATCCTTTTTTCTAAAGATGATACTGAATGCTTAAAGGGAACCCCTAAGTGGTGAGCGAGCTGTTTATCCTTTATAAGGGGAACCAATCAATTTCAGAAACACTTTTCTCCAGATTCGCAAGTCCGAATTAGATGATCTCTTTTTGCTCGATACAGTAGATATATCTCAACCTACGATCGGTCTATAAAATTTTTCAATTAAACGAACACGGAAACAATTAGTACTAAATTCAAATTGATGAAACAATTTATTATATTCTTTCAAGCTATTATATTATTTTCTTAAATAATAGATGTATATTTTAAAAAACTGAGCAGACTAATTATAGATACGTGTCGGGTTATGAAATCCGTTAAGCAAGAACTGAGATAAATCTACTCGAATGCACAATTTATGGGAAACAATGTCTCCGATATAAACTTGGGAGAAAAATTAAATTTTTTTTGTAACCGTTCCAACAATCGATCTCCTGCATAAAAATATCAAGAATATCATGTAGCCTTTTATTGAATAAAAAATAATTTCTTGACAATATTTTACGATCCCCTTTTTAACATTGATCCGAACGCTCCGATAACCACGTCTCTCCCTCTCTTTTCTTTGAACCAAAATCTCATAAAAAAATACGAGAGGGATTCAGAAATTCACGTTAATAAATATTCAAATAAAAGACCAAGCGTATTATGCGAAAGATGACCGTAAAGATATAACCACGATCGATCCGAATCTTTCGAGCTCTCCTTTTCGTAGTAGTTCGGCGACCCGAAGTATGCGATGTAGGTATACGCCTACCGCTCGAAACGTAACGGCAATGTCAAAGAATTCGTTCTTTATTTTATCGGTCGGATTTCATCGGCGATTATCGAGGCGAGACCGCTCAACCACGAGAGAGAATGAGTTTTGCGCACGCGTACGTCAACGCGAGCGTGCGTTTAATTGAACGACTTGAAAGAAAGAACGACCTAGCTAACGAATTAGACAAAAAGAAATTATTAAAAAAAACTCGAATACGTTGAAAGATATGGACTAAAAAGTAAAAAACGAGCTTGAATGTTGGAAGTCATTCTAGGTGAGGACAAGTGAAGAATTACAAAACATATTTGTTGGAAAAATTATAATATTTTTACTTAAAGACTGTCACTTGGACTATTAGTTTTCCAACATTCAGGATTGTTTTTCGCTTTTTAGTCGATATCTTTCAACGCAGTCTGGTTTTTTTTAATAATTTATTTTTGTTTTTGTATAAAAGTGTTATAATATATATAAATTTGGAATTGGCTATTTATTAGTTCTCATTTGATACCCATATTATCAAAAAAATAGTGGAAAAAATGTAATATTTGGGGTCAAATTAATGACTACGGATATTTATGCAAATGCATATTTTTCTTATTGCATATGTTTTTCAAATTTTACATATAAGACAAATCATTGAATATGTTATATATATTCTTTATATTTTACATATTTTTATTCAGTTATCAGTTCTCTTTGTAATATTTGATGAATCATGAATTATAATTCATATGCATTTGCATAAATATCCACAGTCTATTGATGACAATATCGGGATTAAAATCGATAGATTACACATGTTCCAAAGAATACTAATCTTAATTAGTTAATCCAACAAATAACGTGAATTTAACACTCAAGTTTATGAAATTATCGCTGTATATTCAAGTAGAAGAGATATCTTCCGTGAGTCAGCAAATACGTTTACTTGATCGATGATACCAGAACTTCATTCAAACTGATGAAAATGAGCTTTTCAACGCTCGAAGTTGGTCAACCGAGAAAGCTGATACGAACGAGATGAGTTTATAATCGGTAAAGTGAAAAAGAGCTTCTTCGTTTCTCTAATTCTCGAGAGATCTCTCGAGTATCGTGAAATCGAAAGAAATCGATCCATTCTCCTTTCATAACTATACGCGATCTTGTAATACTCGCGTATTAAAAATCGATCTTGAAAGAAGCGAAGGATCCTCGTTCACCACTCCAGCATATTTCAATTTTACGTGAGACAACTTTCTACCACTTCTGGATGACTACTCATAGCGGTATTACAAAATAACAGTGATACGAAAGACGATGACTTTAAAAACGGAATTTGCTTTACGACGATTTTGAACTACCAACTAAAATTCTTTGCCCGCAATTTCTTTAAAAAACAAAATTACAATATTCAATTCAATGTATAAAAATATATAAAATAAAAAAGGAATTAGGGTCAATTCACCAGTGAATGAACGATTAAACCGATTCTACACTTCACGGGCAATCATAAAATCGAATAAGTTACTAATATTTAATTTAAATGCATAAATGTTATTGAAAATTAATTTTTTTTTTTCGATTATGAATGAAAAGTTTACTACTAATGAATGAAAGTATTAAGAAAATATTATATTATTATCAATGTTTATGGTTTTAAAATATTAATGTTTTCTTTTAAAAATAAGAATTGTTCATTCACTAAAGAGCTGACCCTAATACGTGCCTAAATTCTGGAACAACAAAAACGTATAGAATGTTATTTTATTAATGCAAAAATACCAAAGCAAATAATAAAAATTCGTAAAAGGGTAATCGAATCGAAACAGCGTCGTTAAACCGTATAAAATAAATCCATTGGTCTCGTATAATCGTAAACCGAATGAAAAACTAACATTAGATCGAATTCCTTCGTCGAAAGGAACGAAATAAAAGTAGAAAAAGATCCGATGCGAAACCTTCTCGGTTTTCTCCTCCCTCGGAGATATCCAAGGCGCGTTACCTGCGTTTTAACGGAGCGTGCCGATAAGAAAAACTCACGCTTACGAGTCTCGCTCATTAACCATCCCTCGCACGTTCGAAACCTTGCCCTTGAAACGCCAGTGTACCTTGTCGTCGGCCCTTCCTATATACTTCGCGCATATTTTCGCGCGAACATCAAGCAGAATGAAAGAGAACGAAGGATGTTGGAAAAGCGAAAAAGAAATAGAACTTCGAAGAACATGGAGAGAAACTACATAATAATCGTTCCAAGAATGAGAAATTCTTGAGGGAAAACGGAACGATAAACTTTCGAAGCACGATTCTATACGTGCACTACGCGGTGTTCGATCGCTTTTCCAACTTCCCACCGATGGAAGATTACCACCTTGGAAGAAATTCCAATATAATTTCTTAAGAACTTACATTCGATGACTATAAATTATTTCTATTGTTAGTATCAAATGAAATTATGGTTAAGAAAACTTCAAAGAAATTTATAGTCGATAAGTATATACTTCGCGTTACCGTCAAATTTTGGAGTAATATTAAATCTAACAGAGCTTTCAATAAAGTAAAAAAAGATCTTAAATATAATGTTCTAACAATTAACGTTCGAAATAATATTAAATCTAACACAGCCTTGAATAAAGTACCTACAGAAAATCTAAAATATAATTTTCTGACGACTCACGTTCGATAACTATAAACGTCTTCGCGTCACCGTCAAATTTCGACATCGACGCACTACACGCAACAAACTAACAAAAAATCATCTAAACACTCAACCAAATTATAACAAACTCTGATTAAAATCGTTCGACAACTTCTTAGAAATAAACGTAATAAAATCAAAACGAAAGAAAATGATTTAAAAACGCGTTCGTTTTCCCGGCTCCATTTAGATACCATCCACTTCTCCATCTCTCTCTCTCTCAATCATAATTATACAACCGATCTAGCAAGAAACTTGTTTTAATATATAAAAAAAGAAAAATGTTATGCCATTTCGTTTACCTTGAGCGATAACTCGAGTTCTTCTTCCCGCATTCTGACCGTAACGCGATTAGCATAACATCCAGCCACGATACATGGTGCCCTCCTCGAACTTTTTCTCTTCCGTTTGCTCCCAGGTAAATCCGTTTTTCTCTTCTCGTATTCGTAGCTGAGATTCACCATCGACAACGAACGCAGCTTTCACGATAAACCAAATCGGCCACGTCGTCGCGCCTCGATCGTTTCATTATCGCGTTATTTCGTTTTCGACGCTACTGTGCGCGGCCTTTTACCTGAGCTCTCTACCTTCCGTCTTTCTCTCTTTCTATCTCTTTATCACTCTGTCTCTCTCTTTCTCAAAGTCGTTAGAAAAAGCAGACTCTCTCTCTCTCCTAGCAGGTAAACGCACGACGAAGGAACGAACGCGACGAGGAGCGCGACGCACAACACTGCGCGCGCCTCCGATCGACTGAACACCTGTAGAAAAGCACCTGCTCCTGCGAACGACCGCGACGGTCTATGGTAACTTCGGCCTAGTGACATTTCGATAGGAAACCACGCCTCGACGCGATTTTACCCTGTAACCTTGAGGAGGACGCCCCGACTACTTTTTTTTTTTATTCTACCGGAAGATTGTTTTTTTTTTAGTCGAATAATACTCTGTCGTGATTGTTTCTGTAATTTCGAATAAATATATCGTTTTTTAAATCACATTTTTTTGATGGGGGGGTTTATGAAATTTTATTTAATTAAATGGTGTTCGAGTTTAGTGTAAAAGCTAATACCGAAGGATAATTAAATGGTGAAGAGAATGAAACGAGTTATGTCATGAATTAGGTGAATCTAAACGGCGAAGGGAATGTTTGCTTGGGTATTCACAGGATTCGCTAAAGCCGTCTTCAACTTTTCTGTTCTACCTTACCGATCTGAATTGTTGATATACCAATGACGATTTAGTATCGAGAATTTTCATGCTGCTTGGTCATGGCACAGACGAGGTATAAGAACTGTCATCTTATGGGACTTTGTGTCCCATGTACTTAAATACCGATCGTGCGAAAAAAACAGAGGTTTTCTTACGCCCTATATCGAAGTCGGTAATATCAATATGTAGATAACATGGACTTAGGGATGTTGATATTTAAAAAAATTAATTAATAAAATTATATAAAATATAGTAGATAGATTAGATAGAAGTAGTATTGACGAATATGCAAATGTCTAAACGCAAACACTACAAAATGATGAAATAAAATTATTAAATATTGCTCGCTGTAAAATACCAAAGAAAAAGATTGTCCAAAAATATCTCTCCATTTGTTGTTGGGTCGAGAGCATAGAATAAACGCGTTACCACATATTTTTGTTATAGTGCTATAGATGTCATATATTAGATTACAAGTTTCAAACGTTTTCTTTGCACAAAAAATATTAGGTACTGTAATAACTTAAATGTTCTCAGTTTTCTCCATACGTAACAAAATAATAATAGTACAAATACTATAAGAAAATTACATGATCTTATATATATATATAAACTCTCTAAGGATTATCAGATAATTAAAAGTATTAAAGGCGTAATCATAAATTTAATTGTAAGACTATAGACGTAAGAAGTAAGGCATACACAAAGCATTAATTTTTAATTTACTCTACAGGCTTTCAGTGGGTCACAATGATATGACTCCCCATCAACGCGTTTACACATGAAGCCGTAATACGTCCCATAATTTTACACATTATCCACGGGCACAGTCGTCTTTTTGTTGGAAATATTTTTATTACAACTCGATCGTATACGCCCGAGCTTCCGAGCGTAAGTGATCGAGAAAGAGAAATAGAATGGGGGAAGACAAAATGTTAAAGTAGAGATCTTATGAAAATTGTAGTAAACGACTAATAACCGTAAATACAATATAAAAATGTATAAAAATGAAAAATACTTCAGAATGTTGTCTGAATAACAAACGATTAAATCTACTGTGTCAGCATGAATATGCGAATGAAGGATTTGAACGACGGTAATGCTAATTATCTTGGAAACGCGTGTCTACCTTGCAGAGATGCAAGGTATTCACCAAATGTTCATGCATCAACAGTATACGTATTTCTAGCGTATTGACATTCAAGGTAGATTCTTGTAAACTTTCATAGTCAACCTTGCACGATGACTAACTTTTTTTTTTTTTATTTTGAACACTTAAGAACAGTTTTAAGATTAATCGCGTTATCTTAAAATACTTTGTGTTATGTTTTTACGTCCGATATACGAGTTATGACAAAGTGAATACACACCAACTTATGTAGAATGAGAAAAGAAGTTTTCGTTAGGTTTTTATCGTCAGCTGTTTTGGACGGACCAGTTGCGACCGTTCTGAATTGAAATCCGCGGTAATAAAATTCTTTATATACATTCGCACTCAAATTAAAATCTGCGAAGCAATTCATTGTAGTATAACAAAAGAAGAAAAAAAAAGAGAGAGGAATGATGTTTTAATGGACTGTGGTCCGTCGTATTAAATTTGCAATCAGAAGCACGAGGCGTCGTTCGTCATTACAAATGATACGACATTCGCATCAGTTATACCTGAACGGCGCCTCGCGCTTCAATAGTACTTTAAAAGTTCTTACGTAGGCCATCCTTTTGTCAAGATGGGATGAAAAGTTGATTCGTGTCGTCTGAAAACTGTCAAAATTTTTGGCAGATTTGTCTTTCGATAATACTTGTACAGAAACATTACCTATCATAAATGTATCTTCCATATAATTAATATTTCCCGTGATAATAATAATCGTTGATCGCTACACATAGTCGTGTCAAAGGCAGTTAATATCTACACATTCTTAACGTTAATATCTAAAATAATATGTAATACGTAACGTGTATCTCTGCATCTAAAAATTATCAAAGTGCCAATGTCCTTGTAAAATGACGAATTGACGAATTGGCGAATTGACAAATTCGTTATATAATTTTATGGCAGCCTGAATGTGTAATTGAGAAAATTAATTGTACTACTAAAAAAATAAATGATACCATTTATCTTTAATATAAAGACCCCTAATATTTTATATAAAGTGGACTACACTCTCAAATATCACAAGCATCCGTATCTCAAGTAAACTGCTCATCGTAACTCCGGACTTTTCGTTTATCGACGATAAAGTACTATTGAAGCACGAGGTGCCGCTCATTATATGAATGATACGACGATCGTGCTTAAGCCAACTGAAAATTACAAATATCTTCGGATCCTCAATACGCGGATGCTTCCTTGTATTCGGAGCCTTCCATTGTGAAGAAATCTTCAAGTTTCCATTGAAGAGTTTCGAACGTTGGCCTCTTCATTGGGTCTTTATTCCAACATTCTAACATAATATCGTATAGTGCCGTTGGACATCCAGGTGGACAAGGCATTCTGTATCCGTGTTCTACTTGGTTTAATACTTCTGCATTCGTCATACCTAAAAGAAACGCGAGTAATGTTTAAAAAGTTCTTCGTATAAACGTTTAACTATCATAATCATCACTAACCTGGATATGGTATTCTTCCAAAAGTAACCAGTTCGGTGAGAAGGATACCAAATGACCATACATCGGACTTAATACTGAATTTACTGTAATTCGCTGCTTCGGGCGCGGTCCACTTAATCGGGAACCGTGCTCCTATGCGAGCTTCATATTCGTCTTCTTTAATAAGACGAGCTAAACCAAAATCTGCTATCTTAACCACATTTCCATCCGCTACTAGAACATTTCGTGCAGCCAAATCTCTATGGATATAATTCTGTGATTCAAGATACGCCATACCGGTGGCTATCTGTGCAGCCATATCAATTAATTGTTGTAATTTCAAAGCTCTTCCTCTTACTCCTAAGTAAAAAGAATATAATTTTCAGTTAGTATCTATCAACTTACCGCATCATAGACAAAGAATATAAAAAAAGCTACCTTGCAAGTACTCCAATAAACTTCCATGCCTCATCAGTTCTGTGATAATATAAATTGGTTCTTCCATTGTGCAGACAGCGTAAAGCTGAATTAACTTGGCGTGTCTAAGTTTCTTCATAATTTGTGCTTCTGCCAAAAAGTCCTTTGGATCCATGGTGCCTGGCTTAAGAGTTTTGATCGCTACCGGCGTTGTATTATTCCATAATCCTTCCCAAACTTCACCAAACTGGCCCTGTCCAAGCTTCCGTAGGAATTTTAAGGACGACCGATCTATCTCCCATTGGTCCCGCGTACGGTGACTAAGGCCCTCCGTTACAGGTTTCTCAACCTACAAACAAAGCCAGATACGGGCCAGTCAATGGTTAACATATTCTAAATTTTCTAAACAAAAATGCATCCTCTTTGAATCAATACCAAAGCTCTATTGGTAACCTGAGAATCTCCATTGGCAGAAAAGTGTAAAAAATGTTTGTGGTCAAAAGTATAATACTCCAATGCTTAAAAAAACTCAGAGTATTCGATTTGTATTTCATAAGCAACGTATTCTGTACAGACCTACATAAAAGACCTTTAAGAATATAGCTTAAGCTACACACTTATGTGCTAAATGTATAACAATTTTATTGCATGGAATGAAAAGTCGCTAATAGTTTCAAGGGGACTGCCTAATTAGATGCCCATTTATATTTGCGAAGATGGTGTTTGCGCTTTAGACAAAATCTGGCGAATAAGAAACAATAAGGATAATTTTGTATTAGAAACAAGCTTCGTCTAACACTTTCAATATGTCATCTTAGCTTAACGGATGATTGCAAGCAAGTGAAACTATAAAAGAATGATGTCATGTAATCGAGCAATAAAATGCATACTATGGTCATCTTGTAGTACACCTAACGTTGTTATAAAATGTAATCGTTTGATCGAATTGCATAACATAGATAATAGCAGTAATTTGTACGATTCAAACGATCGAAAAAGCTCATACGATGCAACAGCGAAAACGTAATTAACAAACAAAAGAGAATTATATAAACGTAAACAATATTTAGCACTAAATTTTAAACTAACAATGTTTCTTTATCATTTCCTCTGTAGTTATTGCCGTTAATATTTCTGAGATCGAAATCAATATTCGATCGTATTATACCGTCTTTATTATTTTGCAATATTGATCAAAGTATAAACTAACATTTCATTGATGAAGAAATAATAAATATTTATTAAACTTTCGCATTACCCTTAAACGAATGAAATTACTTACATCGCAGTTAGGACGAGCCAACGTTCCACGTATGAAGAAATATCATCGACCTTAGTAAATGAACAACAAAATTGCTAATAAATGTACAATACGTAACGACCTATCGATATGTCATGTAATATATTCTATAAGCAATAACTCTTTAATGAAATTCATTAATGATGTCAATAAAAAAAAATTTCTTGTCCCATTTGCAATTGATTCCAAATAACACGATCGAAAGAATCATCGTTGAACGAATCGGCCAAATTTAGCAAACAAGCGACGCACGAATGCATATACACAAGACGATTATGAAACTCGTAAACCGGACACTCGTATTCCGAGTAATTTAAATGGTTCGTAAAAACCGCCATCGAAGGCACCAATACATAGTAATGGATGTCTGTGTGCATTCATATATCTACAGCAGTGTTTCCCAACGTGGGGAGTACGCTTCACGAAGAAAGGAAGGGATTAAAATATTTTTTAGGACAATTAGAAAATATTCTTGCATTCGACACCTATTCACTGTTGCAGCAAATCTCTTTTCTATTCGGAGTATCCAACCATATTTTCTCGGAACTCGTTTGACCCTTATGCTACAGGCAGCATCAAAGTATTTGAAGCGTCATGATGGACCACGAGCAAAAAAAAAAAAGGTTGGGAAACACTGATATCTACGAAAAAGAAAAACATCCTGCGAAAACGACTCTACCTCTCACCACTTGTGCAACGATGCGAATAATCAACCGAATAAAGCTTTATTTATATAAACTGCGACGCATTCAGCTTGTATTTCACACTATAAAGACAATACCGACCCATTTGAAGATCATCGATCGAATACTTGTGCGCGGATGTTCGATTTATTCCAGAGACAATGAATATTGTAAAGAAAAAATGAATTTATTCGTCTTTTGTTACCATCGATTAGAGATTTCTTTTTTATTAATTAGTTATAGTTGTTTCTGTTATTAATATTCTGCCATGGCTTTACGTATGTTCTTCGAAATGTCTCATGGATATTGTAAAAATTCGACATTTGGAATTGATCAAAATTATACGTATACAGGATAATTCTGGGAACTGAGATGAGCTACTGAGCTTCTTTAAGTAAAAATAAGAAAAAAATGATAGATGAAACAACCATATGGCATAATACGTCCTAACGTTCTGTGACCTTATTTTTAATGTAGATGCACCTGCCATGGGCAACTGCACTTTATTCTTTAATACAACCCAATTTTTCTTTTTTTTTCACCAATCGATCCCTTTTATTATTCTGTGTCTAAAATTACTAACCCAAGGTCATTGAAAGGTCAATAATTCACGAGATATTTTGCATTTTATAACAAGAATAATAAAAGGAATCGATTGGTTTAAAAAAAAAAAAAATGGGTTGCAATAAAGTGCACTTGCACATGACGGGCGTATTCACATTAAAGATAAGGTCATAGGAAATTAAGGATTTGTTCTTCTACCATTTTTTTTTTTTTTTTTACTTTTACTTAACAAATAGCAATAACTCGTCCTAGTTCTCAGAATCACTCTCCAAGTCACATTTCATTTATCCTATTTTTAAAATAGCTTCTAACTAGCTGTATTATCAATTATTTAACCATACAGCGAGGGTTATATATGAGAACGAGAGAAATTGTTAAATATACATCGGGGTCATCTCGTGAAACATCGCAATGTAATATTTAGGATATACGTGCATCGACACACTAACACACGTGTAAGTATATAGATACTCCCGTTTAATGTATTGAATCTACTAAAAAGATTATCACCAATTGAGGACGATACGAATACGAATTGGATATGATTGGGTATTATAAACTAATTCCGAAGACTTTCTCGAAATGGTATCTATTAACCATAACAGGATTTGTAAGTTTTCGTTTTGCTCGGTATAAAAACCTTTCTTCTATTTATAAACGTCAATATAATCTTTGTTTCGATGTGGGAGCGATGGTTTTAAAGATTTTCGTTGTCTCTTTGTTGGATGTTATGTTAATTTTCACCAAGTTTATAATATTTTTAAGAGACTTCGAAAAAAAAGAGGAGGGTACTCAATTCGACAATGGGCGATGTTGGTTTTTTTTTATTATATCAATATATTTTCGTCGATAAAAAACGAGAATAAAAAGTTACTGATATTTTTTTAATAAATATGAATCAAAGTTGGTCAGTCCCCTTTAGTAGGATGATGTAACGTAATGGCAATGCAATAAAAACCAAATGAAAAGAAGTCTCTGCTACTATACGCTAAGCAAAAAAAAGCAAATACCGAATTATCTAATTACATGCGAAATGACGTACGATTTAGTTGGATTACGTAACTTATTGGCTATTCCCACATTCAACGATGCTAATGTGCGTGAAACATAATATATCAGGAACATACAATTCACTTTTCATAGCACACACATTTTTATTATTTATGAAGTATATATCTTTAGGAAGTAATCAGTACTTGTGCTATTGTAACATATACAAATTTTCTTACAAATTGTACTTAGAAATGTATGACTATCATAATTTAGGAACAGTGCATAAGTTGATGGATTTAAAATCCAGAGTCTTATAAAAAATCGATAAATTTAAATCACTGTGCAGAGTATCTCAGCTGTATATAAAAAAATATATATTTTAATTATAATACAATTTCATTAGATATAGTCTTTACAGAGATGTTCTTACTTTTGGTGAGATTATATAAAGTGTAATGGACAGTTGTGTGGTATACAGACAGAGTAAAATGTCACTGAGATATTCTGCATTTAGTATCACCGATAATCCTTTTAAATGTTTCAACGTATAAAACAGTGCTATGTAAATAGCGCCTCGGCGCATTGTGTGTCCTTATGCGTGTGTGCGATAGCTATGTAAAAAGCTATGATGTACGATTAAGTACATAAAGAATCATGGAAAGACTTAGTTTTATAGCTGTATACTTATAATCTAATGCCTTTGAAACATAATTCCATATAGGACAGGCTTGTGCTATATGTATAGTTAGAGAAGACGATTGAAAGCAATTGCATTAAAAAAATAAAGTAACATGATATGTTTATATTGGGACATTCAATTTACCAAGAAAATCCAGCAGGAAGTAGGGGAAGCAATAACAGAAAAACAAACACAATCTATTCAGATATCGAACTTTGGAAATATTTTTAGGAAACTATGCTGCTCTCAAACCTTGATTTCCTTTAACACGTTCAATGCAGATGTCGACACGTAGTCCTTTTCCCGTGCGATTTCCATGTGATTGCTCACCTTTTTTTTAGGAGATGCATAAATATTAAAAAAATAAATCTTCAGTTGGGTAAAGTAAAGCAAAGGAACCTATTCAACAAAAAAAAAGTTATGCCCAGAAGAACGACCACGCTCAAAATCCCTGCTGCATTGAACGTGTTAAACTGTAATATCGAAACTGCAATAATATAACTACATATCTTATGTTAACTTTCCCACTTCAAAGAATGTACACTTCATTATACGGAGTAAGAAATTTGTATAGAATAAGCTGTCGTTGTAATGACATAAATCAATCTGTGGATTCATATTGGTAGCTTTAAACTTAATGTCAGAAAAATATATAATATTGTGAGACCTCTATTATCGAAATTATTAAGTGAGAATTTGTAAAACATTAAAAAAATGAAAAAATAATTATTATGTATTATAAGGTTATCATACAATCGTCAATCCCTTTTTTAGTAATTTTCACTAAAGGAGGAAAATTCCAAAATTATACTATGATATTCCTTGATTTTTCAAGAGTTCACCATATTGATCTATTGCATTTATATATTTTATTGAAAACCTACAACTTTTTTGGAAACATTAAAAAAATATTGTCCCATTCGAATATATACCATTTTGAAAATATAGCTTTTTTAAAATTGATTACTTTGTTTATCGATGATCAAGGCGTTATTCTGATATTTTTTACATGCAATTTGCAATGAATGGATTGCCTTAAACAGTTTCTAGGAGTAGGTCACTGTTTTAAAAGTAAAATATGATGTAAAAATAAAATAAGTATTTAGCTGTACGCATAAAGCCAGTCTACCCAGTACTGGTTCGAGAGGTTTAACAGGAAAAACTAATTTCTATCCCCATTTTTATATTATACCATAATATCTATTCTATCAATTTAACCCTTCCTATATTTTCCTTCGTTGTTCAATAATTATATAAAATATCACCTATAAAAGATTCCAGTATTTTATAAATTCTTTTTTTATCACTTGTACATATGAAATTCTATTAAGTTTGCTTTGTCTGTATTGCAAACATATTAGCATATATACGAAATGGGGTCTATGATATGAATGGCTTGTATCACTGAAAATAACATGCAATCAAGAATTTTTCCATTTCTTGGTATAATAATGTACGCATAATGCAAAGCCATGTATCAAACAGCCACAGCAATCTAATAACGTGAAATCATTTATTTTTTGTATAATTTTGTATGTTTTTTTTTGGGCAGTACACCAGTAAAGAAAAAGAGATGCGAGCATTTTGACATGGTTTTGGCAATGCTCTTCTCGAACTGGGCTGCTAATTGAGTAGACTGGCTTTAAAGCAAAATTTGATTGGAGTTTAGACAGTATACCAAAACTTTACAATATTATTAATCTACACAACACACGCATTAATTCTTAAGCAAAATATCTTGCTTCACCATTTGCAAGTATTCTAAAAAAGCACCAAATTACCAATATTAACCACATTTTTAAAAATAAAACATGCTCTAATATTTACTTTTTCACTTTAATAAAGTAAGAAATTGTACTTGCATTCCATATGAAGAGATTTCTACAAAAGTAGCGATGCCTGTATGCAGAATTCTAAGACGCATAAACTTGTAGAAATCCCTTTGTAGAAATCTCTTAAACATTGTTGATTTCATTGGTTAAATAAAAGTGCACTTCACCAATAAATAAAATTTTTGAACACAGTAGTTAATGCTGTGAGGAACACTTCTTTTCTGACATGCAACAAGCTGTCTAAACTCCATTTAAATAAAAGGAAACCTTTTATATGACTCATCCAAATGTTAACTTTGTTTTGGCTTACCTGCACACACGGTTTACAGAGATTTACACACAACCCATCGGCATCTTTACTGTAGTGTTCAACGAGATCTTGAAGATTCCTAAAAGTGGTCCGCCTAGCAATGAAAAAGCCTCCCTCGTCCAACTGTCGTATACGGTAATGTTTGACAGTATCCCCATCACGTACTATAAATAAAATTGACAAAATCTCAATATGTATAAAAGATAGGAGGTACAAACTTTCACTTAAATATAAACAACATAATATATTACCTGAAAGAGAATAATCATTGTGACGACTTTCAGAATCTCTAATCAAAAATGCACCATGATCATTTTCTGGTAATAATAATTTCTTTTCTGCTTCAATTCGTTTTATCTTCCTAAAATACCACCTATAAAAGAAATTCAAAATATTGTATCGTTTCAAGATAAAATGATTTTATTATTAATACTAGCAATTTGAAATGCACTTATAGTTAAAAAAATCTGTTCATAATCCTTTACCCATATTTACAATGTACAATATTATTACAGTTTACGTTATGATTAAACATGAAAAAATTATACTAATAAAGAAGTGAATTTAAATAAAAACTATTTAGCAGGTAATGAAAAATCACAGTGACATAATTATATATATGCTTCTTATACAAAATGATAATAAAACCGCATCATAGTATGTGTCATAATCATAGTCACCATTTGTCATAACAGTGTAACCAGTACTTCCTATCCTATACATAATTTATAAAAATAACATAAGTATGTAATTCATCCTCCATCATTTGTACTCAATGTTTACACATTGGTCGATTATAAACCAAATATAAACAAATATATGATAGATCTCTAAAGTACTCGTAAAGAGAGCAAAATTCTTTTATATACTTTTTTCCAAATTAATATTTTCCCTTTAATAATATTCCTTTACAAATTTGTTAAACAACACGTGATACATGTATGTATTTAAATATAAATTAAATAAGAATTCAATTCAACTGTTTTATTATTACCAATTTTGAAAGTAAAAGATAACTTTGCAACATTACTTGTCACTTGTTGTTTACCAAATTTGTGATATTTATACATAAATATATATATATATATATATATTATAATCTGTAACTAAAACCATGCAGGGAAAAAAGGAAAGGAAGTAGTGCTTATCTTCGCTGATTGACAGACAGAGGTGCTCAACCAAATTGTTCAGACTGGGAAAGGCAAGAGAAATACTGTTGGTGAAAGCAAGGTCATATTGGCTAGCTATTATACAGAGAGAAATTCAATGGGTGAAAATGTAACAAAGAAAACATAGTATTATTTATAGCCTATGCAATGACCAACGTTTATAAAATATCCATTCTATGGCACTGATATCAAATGTGAATATTATGAAAGATGTCAATCACTGTTTGCTCCTATACATAACTGTAAAAGATTTGGTGAGTTGCATTTTAAAGAGTACAAACTAAACGGAAAGAAGTTATTCACACCTTAGACGGTCGGTACTGGTATGACAGTACCGAACGATCGTTTAAAAAGAACCCTAAGGAAAAGTTCAATGAAACATTTGTGACTCCTAATCACAAAGAAAAACAGCTAAGGTTATATACTTACGGTTCTGCTTCTATTGATTTTAACTTAGCAACATAATTGCTAGGTATATAGCCTTCTTTTCTAGTCCGTTTACTTCTGGCTAGCCACCAATCTCCTTGGGTATCATTGAGTATCTCCAAATGTTCACCCTTCCGAAAGCTGAGATCCTCGTCCGTACGAGCATCGTAATCGTAAAGCGCTACGAATATCTTAGCACTTGGCACATTAGCATCTGGAATTTGGGGGACCGGCCTTATAGGATCCGGAGGTGGTGTTGGCACTGGACTAGTTTGCGATGCCACAGCTTCTATGCTGGGATTACATATCCTGTCGGATTTCTCCTTCTCCGCATCCGCAGTACTGCTGAAACAATTCCCCATGTTTGCTTCGTAACTTCTTTACTTGCCCTCCAGGATGTAAGTTTCGGTTGTTACTCCTTCTTCACAATGTACAACACTTCATTCCTTGGGCGTAGCTTAGACGTTCTTCACGTCTGATTTTTCGTGCACTAATATCGTTGCATTATATGGTAAAGTGAACAAGTAACACTGAATTTTTCGCGAGACACCGACGGACGGGCGAAAACACTCATGGTGAAGGTACCCAACGGAATGTAACTTTCGTAGAAGCTCGCGCTCGTACCCGAACTTGTCCGAACGGTTAATGGCCTCGGCTAAATGCTTCGAGCAGAGGGCGTTTGCACTTGGGAAAATATCAATGAGTAGCGATACCCGATTGGTAGGCACAAATTCTAATCTCTAAACGCGGTAAAATCAATGACGATTGACGTCATATAATAACAAAAGTCTTTGATTCCAAAGTTTATGCAACACAAATATTACTTACCTATCACACCGCAATACTTGTTACTTTATATGATATGCGAATAAAATGTTGGATATATAATTAGTAAACCATAATAATGTAAATGAGTCGTTTTATTATATTACAGTCGATGGACACCGTACATGAAATTTAAATTGTAGTTTTTGTTTTTTTTTTTGTTTTTTTTTTTTTTTTTTTTTTCGAACAAGCTTTGAGGAGACAACATATTACCGTGATTTCTAAATACATATGCCTTTTTTTTTAATGATAACAAAGTAACTATTTAACGCATTTACGCAGAATTTTACAACTCAATTTTATTTCATTTAATAATCCATGCACCATAATATGTTTATTCATGATATGCAATGATTTCATCCCTTTGATGTTGAATTGGTTTTTTTTTTTTTTTCTACAAAATAGGATGAACCAAAAGTTCGTACGTTTCTGTATACATGGATGTAATAATCAACCATCAACATAACTTTTGTCGCATTCATGCAAGATTAATTAAAATAATCAGATTCCTATATTTATTACTATATTGTTTTTTGACTATGTATGTCATAACTTTGAATATATATAACGAAGGCGATAATTTGAATTATTCCTTATTTTTGGCCTTTGAATCAGTTACACAATTTACAATTTTATATCTTCATATTAGGATCGCCTTGTAAAATTGACCGTATGTAATATAATATAGTATACTACCCCGTGTATTACGGTGTATTACTGCACAGAAAAAGTTCTTATTTTCCATATGTGTTTTTCAAAGACTTTTCTCTGTGCTTGATATTAATTGGTAACCGAAAAGTAAAATCGTCAGAATGAAAGTACATTATGACCAAAAAGTCGAATCATATTTTGTACTTATAATATACATAAATGAGTGACAAATATTTCATCATTTTTTAGGTCTATTAATTATATAACTATCTAATGTCTGCCATACAATGCAGTGATTTATTCTTTGACCATTAAACGTTAACGATAACTCGTGGCACGTTTGCCCAGCATAATTCTTCTATGTAAACGCGCATATATATTCGCTCTATGTTCAGCTACCTTACGATCTAATCTCACCGATCTTTGTCGATACATTACATACAATAAATTACGCATTTTATTATTGAATAATGACACGAAACAACAATATTTAAGGCTTGTTATAATTAGGCGTATTATTAAACAAGTCACGAAGATAATGACGAAAACAAATTATGAACATTTTTCATTGATTATCGAAAAATTCGTACATCTCCTACAATTTTGAATGCAATCTATATTATAATATATTGTATATGTGTATAGACATGGACATGCTGTAATTATGAACAGGGTTGTATTATTACAGTGATTAACATTTTAGACATAGTATTAATGAAGCTCCGAAGGTGCGTAACTTTTTAGATGAATGGGCCAAACATACATACAATAAAAGGACAATTTTAAACATGTATTTGATCTATGACCAAAGAGAATAATATTGTAACCAAGTAAATAGTACATACATCTATGATAATGGCTTTAATATTGGACCTATTAATCATGATACAAAAATGATTTCACTGGAATTAATGAATTAAATGATAATGAATAACTTAGTCTTTTACTCGTCATATTTAAATTAAATTTTGCAAGGAATGTAGGAAGAAAATGACTTTGAGTAACGTAGTTAAAAGTAACTTTTTACTGGATATCAATAGTATATTAACACATTGACTGCCGAACTGATTTTGTATAAACCGATGTCTATCTAATAAACTGTTTATAATTTTTTTCAGCACAAAGATGGGGAAGAATTTATTATCACATTTATCACACAAGATGAAGGGAAAAGTAACTCTTCAATTTGGTTTATTTATACTATTGAAACAAACGAAACATTTGTTTTTTTAATTTTTCGTTTCTTTCCTGTCTAATCAATTTCTTATAGAATATTGTTCTTCGATTGGTCAAGAGTTTGTAGCTTACCGATGTACATCCTTTCATTTAATTAAGTCTATAAAATGGAGTCTGGAACTGTTAAATCGCGTGATATTGTGGGTCATTGCGAATCATCATCTAATTGGATGCAGAACATATTATTTGAAAAAAAAAAATATTTCAGTTATCTCAAAATTATAAACAAACCAAATCAGGGAGTTATTTTTGCCGTACCCTGCATTATACTTTACTCTTCTTACGATTGATAATCACATTCTCGTAAATGTCAATAAACTATACTTATAAACATTCCAGATGTAATCTGTAAAATCGAGTGCCGGTTATCGGTAACTCCCGTGGCATTCAACATGTTAAAATGCTGTGTTATTGAATAAAATAATAAAGAATAAAAGAATGAAGAACAGGATTTGCACATTGGCACATTTGGCATTAGATACAATAGTCATAAACAGCAGTCACAAAAGTGTTCTAAATGGGATACCTCTTAATAGTACAGGAATATGTAAAGAAACTCTTAAATGTAACTTTCTGTCCACGCTTCTATTAAAAGTGTGGTACTAGTCCAGTCTATCGAATTGTATCACAAAATAAGTCAACAAATAAATGATAAATTGAATCATGTAAGTGTATAATTAAACTTAAATAACAAGCGATGTTACTGATTATTCTAATGCTCTTTTGTTACTTCAGGCTTTTCATGTAGGAAGAATGTAAATATGATAATGGAAGAAGAATGTGTAAATTCATTTCTATATACAATATAGTCATCATAAAGAATTTATACACTTGGTTATCACGATAATAAACCATAAAATTAATATTAATGACTCGTTCATCTATAAAATTTAATGCCTGTTACCGCACATTTAATATAACATGAAAACTTTAAAAAATTATATAGTTACATGCAAACATTGGGATTATGAGCTAATTTCTTTAAAGATCAACCATACTCATCTACTGCATTTCTAATATGATAGATGTGAATATTTTTTTAAATAAAATATGAACTATGCTTCCACCTTAGCAACTTTTCCACATGATAGAATAACATTTGTTTTTTTGTGTACACTATGAGCAGTTTTAACAGTTTATCGCAATTAACTAGCCAAGTGCCATTTATTTCTCTATTATTGCTTTTATGCATAATTTAGAAATCACATTTGCATATAATTTTAATGAGATCCAATAGTAGAGATGCAACTGACACTTTATGAAGAAGTAAAGAACAGTAGCATAGTATAAAGCTTAATAATGATTTTCATGTCTACGTATTAGCTGCGATTAACAATGTATAGCTTGTATATTGGTTATCTAATCCTAAATTCCTTGGTACTAAATGAAGCAGGTTTGAACAAGGTAGGCCAACATAATCTTTATAAGTAACCTGAGGTCTATTATAGATATACACAAATGTAAAACGATTTAATATTAGTTTTAATACATTGAAATTTAGGGAAATAGAAGACCAATACTAAACCGTTTTGCATTATTGATTACATGTTGATACAATGTAGCCTTTAACAGACATTGTTGGTCAGATTTAAAACAGAGTTAATTGTTTACGTTAACATCAAATTTTCAGTATTAGACATTAGTATTAATGCAATGGATATCATACCTTATAATAGATGTTCATAGCCCTAACAATTATTTTACCAGGTCATTACACACCACCATTCACACAAAATATTGAATTTTTTGCCAATGAATGTTTAGTGTCAAACATTACTATCTGGTTTACTACTGTAGTCCATTGGTTGAGCATTTTCAACAAGCGTTGATTGCATACTTGATGATGGAGTTTGAGTTTCCATTGCTGCTGACCTCATTTCTCCCAATGATGCCCTGAAATTTATCATTTATCATAAAATAAACGATTATTACGGTAAACGGTAGTCTACAATGAAATATTTCTTGCATTATATATTTTCAGCATCGAATATTCATGATATTATTATACATGCTATCTAAAAGTTGCTAGAACGTTTGTTTGTAGAAGATACTTTTTTCTATTAGACGTAGCTACAATAAATTAATTGCATAGCACGCTTTTATTTATATACATAAGCTAGAATGCCATTGCATAATCTTATGAAGATCTAAAGGTAAAAATAAAAGCGCTTTTAGCACTGTCACCTTGTAATTTAAATATTGAGTAAATTTTTTGTATCATAATTAAATTTAATTATAAATAACATTAAATAGTCAAAACAGATAATTTAAAAATACAATGAAAATGTGGCAATTGAACATGGGCTTATGATGATGCATATTTCAATTATTAAATGCAATTACGTATAACATAAAGCTTACACAAGCACATAAGATATTGGCAACTAGACAAGCATGCATTCAAAACACGCAGATAGAATTAGCTAATGATGTACAGCTGTACGTTATAAGCTGATATATGTATTTAAATGATATGCGATGAGGCTATTCACATAGGGATAACATTAAATTGTATGTATTATTGCCTGGTTAGTGAAGTAGTACAATGAATATCTGATGTTTTATGTAGGCCTCCAGACATCAGGATCCTCCATGAGAGTGGTATGATGATCTGTAGTAGGAGGTACTGTACCCTGTGGGGAGCCCACACCCGACGACGTCATTCCTGCCGGGTCGGGCCTGGTTCCTCTGTTATTGTGTCAGTACATTAGTGAAAATATTGACACAATCTCTAAATTTGTATAAATCATTCATAATGCGTTGATCCTTTACCATTTGTAAAACTGAAAAGGACTACAACTTGTTCGCGAAAACACTTTGTAAGTAATTCTTAATCCTCAACATAATTTTATATCGTATTAGTTACCATATTCTTAAAAATACATTTGCAGAAACCAAAGCAATAATTTCAATCGTGAATGCAAATAAAAATAACACAATGAACAAAATTGTAAATCCACCCATAAGCAAATTATATGTACACATTGTTCAATGCATAAACATCCCACACTTTTTCCCATCATTGAAAGCAAATGCAAATAACAGTAAAAAATGTATAAAGAATTGTGATAACTGTGGAATTCAACAAATGAAACTTGTTTTATCATCCACTTTACATTCCGTTCGTGTACTTAATTATACACTCAATGATACGTTATTACATCAGACTGATGTGTTTAAACATAACAATTATGATTTTTGTGTAATGCGTGAAATCATTGTTAATAATTTTTACTCACTTTTTGCCAATTGACATTAACCCGTACATCATACCAGTTGCAAAAATAAGTCCACTACCCAGTATGCTATTTATTCCTGGACACAGGAAAATAGCTGGTAATGCTAGTCTGAAATAATTAAGAGCATAAAATAATACTAGCACAAATAATGATTAAGCATAATTTCACTAAAACTTTGAATTTACAAGATTTCAGTCATGTAAAGGTTATTAAACTCGATGAATGAAATGAAAGAAGTATATGTAATACTTACATGCAATAAGCAGCTGCTCTATTCCAATATGGTTTCTTTTCAACTACGTCGCTTAAGTTTTGTACAAAATCGATAAAAAGACAACAACAAGGTGCTTCAATCATCACAACCAGAAAAGCAGCTACCATTTGCCATATACCGCTAATAAAACAGCTTATCGAACCAGCTAAAATGAATACACAATTCCACACTCCGAGAAAAATTGCAACTGTAACAAAGAAGTATAGTAATTATTTCAAAAGATTCAATATAAATAATAAAATAACTAACATTCTATTGTTACAATCTAATAACAAATATCTCCTTCAAGACAGAATGCACGTAGAATTGAGAATATACAACCTATATATAGAAAATTGAAATGAAGCGCTATAAAAGTGAAAAAACATCTAATAACTAACTTAAACCGCCAACAGTGCCGAGCCCTCGCCCAGTATATTTCATCCACCAAGGAACATCGTCCTTAGCGACAGGATCCTCGCCAGGTCTTTGCATTATCGATGCTAACTTTCCGGTAATCGACTGAAACCAAAGAAATAACTTTAACATGAAACATAATCGACATTGCAAACGCTATTATCTGTATCTTAACTTCACAGAAAATTACCATTTTTTATTCTATTATATCCTCTTCTTTCGTCAGCTGACAGCACTGACAATGCCGCTGAACTCTGTTGATGTAGAGAAAATCGACCCGCGAGATACCACTCTATACGTGTCTATCTCTACGTATATATGTATGGGTGCGCGCGCGTGCTTTATCTTACCCATGATTCAGTAGAGCAGTAAGATAGGAGTGTGACTGTACATTTATAAAGTGTCAGAATTTATAGAGCTCGGTGGAAAACGAAAATTCCTGCCGTAAGATCGATGCGACGAAGAAGAAGCAAACGAATTTATAAAATTGTCTTGTTTCGTAAATAGCGACAAGATATTTCATTCGAAAATCATGGTACGATCGTCGAACGGAATATCTATCGTTCTAGTTGCATTTAATTACGCGCGGTACTGAGCCGCGACGCTTGCGCGATCGTGAGCGTGAGCGTGTGTGAGCGGACCGCTGTCCGTATGCAGCTGGCCTGACTTTGCGTTTCCCATGCACTTGTAATTTCTATCGAAGAACAGCGTGTACATTACCATTACCACGTCTAATTTATTTACAGTCCATAGTTGCACGCGCGAACTGTAAAAATGCCGCAGTACACAGGTTTGTATTGGAAATATTTAAATATTTCAAATGATCTAACCTCGTGACATATAACTCTTTATTCTATTGTTAAATTTATAACAGTCAACGTTGGATCTTTTGCATTTTTATTGCAGTTAAAGTTAAATGGGGCAAAGAACTTTACCCTAATGTTGAAGTTAATACAGACGAAGAGCCAATGTTATTTAAAGCCCAACTCTATGCACTGACAGGAGTACAACCGGAGAGGCAAAAAGTTATGGTGAAAGGAATGACGTTAAAGGACGACGATTGGGGCAATATCGGCCTGAAAGATGTAAGGGGAGCTTTGAATATATTTTATTTATTAATTTGTTATTATTTTTTATACATAAATCTGATATGTTATAGGGTATTACCGTGTTAATGATGGGCTCTAAAGAAGAAGACGTACCCACGGAACCAACGGAGAAGCCTTTGTTCTTAGAGGACATGAAGAAACATCAATGGGCAACTGCAATGAATCTCCCAGCTGGTCTGACTAATCTTGGAAATACTTGTTATCTCAATGCAACTGTGCAGTGTTTAAAAACTGTACCAGAGTTGAGGACTGCCTTAAAAAATTACTCCGGTACCCTAACTGCCATAACCGATTCTTCTTTTGAACCTGCGCAAAACATAACGGCGGCTCTACGAGAGCTTTATGAAAGTATGGATAGAGGATTACCATTCCCACCTGTCATTCTTTTGCAAATGATGCATTTAGCGTTTCCGCGATTTGCTGAGAAATCTGACCATGGTGTTTTTCAACAACAAGATGCTAACGAATGTTGGACCGAACTTGTCAGAATGCTCCAACAAAAATTACCTCCAAAGGTTCGTATAGATAATAGGTTCAATAGTTTTACTTATACTATAAATCTATTACTAATAATCAAATTATAAAGGTCAATCCAAATGCTGTAGAAGATGATCCTCAAGCTTATAAGCCTCGATCATTGATCGAGCAATACTTCGGAGGAACATTCGATACAGAGTTGAAGTGTATCGAATCGGAAGATGAACCACCTACTAAGGGGAAGGAAGAATTTTTACAATTGAGTTGTTTCATCTCTACGGATGTGAAATATATGCACGATGGCCTTCACAGTAAAATGCAAGAACAAATTACAAAAATGTCTGCGACTCTTGGCAGAGATGCATTATATACCAAAACGGTAAAATTTATTGTCACTTTATAAATATGATTGAATATTTGATTTTCTCATCTTTTAATTGTTTTAATATACATTGAATCATGTTTACATTTTTCCAGTCAAAAATTAATAGGTTACCAGCATATTTAACTATCCAATTTGTTCGTTTCTTTTATAAAGAAAAGGGAGCTATAAATGCAAAAATTCTAAAAGACGTTAAATTTCCTTTGAGATTTGATGCTTTTTCATTATGTAGTCACGAGCTTCAAGAAAAACTTAAACCCATGCGTCAAAAGTTTAAAAAATACAAAGATAACGAGGAAAATAAAGTTTTGAACGAGGAAACGAGCAGTGACTTCAAAGAGATACCATTTTGGTTTCCAGACGGTAAGAAATGGCGAGCGTAAATCTTTTTAATCACTTTAAATTTCATTAATAATACTATAATGTAATATTTACAGATTTAGGATCAAATAATAGTGGCAAATATCAGTTACAAGCAGTTTTAACGCATAAAGGTCGATCGAGTAGTAGCGGTCATTACGTAGCTTGGGTGCGTAAAACTGATAGAATATGGTTTAAGTGCGACGATCATAACGTTAGTGCCGCTACTATCGGAGAAGTATTAAAGCTTAGCGGAGGTGGTGATTGGCATTGTGCATATGTTCTTTTATATGGTCCACAAATTCTAAGAGTACATAAGGATGAGCCCTACGACGATGAGAGCGAATAAGTAGCAGTATATAAAAAACAATTCCTTTAGGAATAGTTTCCACAAAAAACTGTCAACTAATGTCTACTAGAAAAGTGGATTTTGTTCGCTGATTTAAATATTGCCTTACTTATGCTGCTGTGTGCATTAATCATGATATATGCAAAAGTAATTGTAGCATTTGTTTAAAATAAAATATGAAATACAGGCAAAACTGCTATGTGATCATCTTCATGTAAATGCATATAACTATGGAACTCTATAAATGCATTTTTGTAAGAACTACAATGACGAACTGTTACTTTATAATATAATTAAAAATCGATTATTTACTGTGAAATGTTATTGTGTTCTTTTCTAATGTTGTAAACGATTTGAATACATGCTTTATTTGAAATTATTACGATTCGATATACTTTTATAAACTGCTATAAGGTTAAGGTAAGATAAAATAAAATGATCAAAAAACATATTGTTTTGATACAATTGTGAAATTCTTTGTCGTCGAGTCAATTTCCAAGTCAATTGTACATCGGTAGTTGTTAATAATTCGATAGGTGATTTCTTGCCCGTCAATAGAATAATCGAAATGTTACTTTCGAGATCGCAAAGTATCGAAATGTTTATCTCGCGAATGCCGAGCGGCGATGTTGGTATACGAGTCCAGTGAACTTTTCACCCTCTTCACTGTGCCAATCTTCCCCAGACCGCCAACTTCAGCCATCGAAATACAAGCTTTTCGTCGCTTGCTTTTCAATACCAACTTATAAGAATGAACTACGGCGCATAATTTGATTGAATCTATATTAGTAAGAGTGTTTTTAAGATTGGTGGCTTGGAGAAACTTTTATCATTGAACTTACAGCATGATGAAAAAACATTTTTTTTTAAATTATATATATTTTTCGTGGTGTTAGCACAAAATGGAGCAACGCTCGGCATATTTTGGAAGTAAAGACAGCAAAGAGGAGATGGATCCAAAGTAAAATAAATTTTTTTTTATAATAAAATATCCGAATACTAATGCCTAATACACGATTTATTACCTTATTTCCCTGTCCAAACTTAAGCATTTAACAGCTTTTTAAATTAAAGCTGCATTATTAAACTTCAATTTTCCGTTTTTTTTATTAAGTTATAATATCTTAATTTTTCTTAAAGTTACAATTTTTCGGAGTAGATCATAGTTTTCCTACAGAGTTGCTTCATTTATTTAACAAGACATACATGAAAAAATTAATTTTCCTGCACCTTGAGGATTGATATATCAAGTTGAAGGTCGCGAACATTAGCATAATATTTTTCGGAATTTGTTGAGTGCATTAACAAAGTGGAAAAACGTCTGAACTTGAAATACCCAGGTTTACAGACGGGCGGGCCGAAAAAACGTTTACAGTTAGGTTATAAAATACAATCAGTGTTACAACCGACCCTGGTATGAGGGCCAGTTGTGACAGAGACGTACCTTTTCTAAAACTGTTTCCGTGAGAAAATTATTGTGCTTAGACATAAAATTCCACTTTCCATTTCAAGACAGATGTATACCTACTCTTACATTTTAGATACTTTTCTTAAAGCTCACTAGCATAATGTTGATACTATGGGCAATCAAAGCTATTTGGCTTTGTAGCTATTTTGTAACAATCTTGTTATAACCGTATCCTACTCTTCCTTACTCGACAGTTATTGTTTGTCGGTGAAGGGTTTATTCTTATCGGCCGTCCCGGCCGCAGCACCCTCCTTCGTGTACTCGTCTTTCAGGGATATACAGTAATCTATCAACTGTGTCTCGGCCGTGGCTGGTTTTTTCTCGTCGAGCAGGTGTCGTTCGATTCGGCAATTCATACTGTTCATGAAATCCCCCGGGTCGTCTATCGTAGTAAATGCAGACTTGTCGATGACCAAATCCGGCGAATAAACGATACGGTGAGATTCCGTCGAAACTTTATTCTCGTAATACGTTCGCGTCTCATCCTCCAAGCGATCACAGAAATTCTTGTAAGTAGATGGATTGACTTTATAATAATATTTATCGTCGAAATAATGTGTATGAATCAATGAGAGCAATAATTCCGAATGAATCTTCTTTAGCTGGGAGGAATTGTTCAGACGCGTGAGACCGACGTAAATTGAATTCGCCTCTCTCGCGTTTATGTCCAGCTCGATGGTCTCGTCGCTAGAAATCTCGAGTGATTGTGCAGCATGATAAGTGGAGGAATACGCGGTTAAAGGATAATTCCAAATACTGCTTTTCTTTCCATCTTCGGTCTGTAGGAAGGGATAAATCCAATGATTGTCTTTTTTTCTCTCTGTGATCAGGAAGGCATTATCCCGACTATTGCTTTTCTTTTCCTCTTCGGTCAGTAGGTAGGTTTTAAGCCAATCATGGTAATTTATTCCCGCCTTGTTCCATAGGAATACAATTAACTCATCGCGCAGATATCTAGAATGCGTCAAGTTCACATAATTCAACTGAAATTTTCTATCATTCTTCTCGTCTATCATGGTCAATACGTTCTCGTCGCGATCCAGATAGCGTACAACGGTCCTCGTTAAATCTTTATCCTTGTCTTTGTAGAAATAACGGCCACCCTTACAGAGTAGTAAAAATGGCACAAACTTATTATAGGAACCGCCTCTACTGATGGACTTCGTGGTTTTTGTTTCTGTTCCCACGTAGTAGCAAGCTATATGCGAATTTCGACCCTCGGGATCTACACTTCGGAGATGATCTAAGAAACGACGGGTTCGTCCGGATATCTGCTTGTGATAATGTGCCAAAAAAAGATTATTCTTAAAGTCTTCCGGTAGAAAGAATTTCTCTGGAAACGTGCGGTAAACGAGATAAGCGTACTTAAACGACATCGGTACAACGTGTGAACCTTTCAATTCCCTTTTAAAGGTCGAGACGAGAGAATTCAATCGTTCGTCTTCTATGCCAACTTGCTTTGACATAGAAAAAACACGATCGGCAATGGACGAGACGAGAGTGTAATTGTTGGCTACGTGAAAGCGCGTCTCATCAACGGGGTTTAACATGTCTTGGTCGCCCACGTATAATAAATTTATGCGTTTCTCGTAAGCGTACATCATTAGAAAGGTGAGGAACCAGGGCGAGAATCTCGTATATTCGTTCAAAATTAAAACTTGCGGTTGTCTGATATCAGAGTCGACCTGCCCGGCTGCGATCGCTTTATCCTGATACTTGTTTGCTATCTCGGTGATTATTTGAACGCTGTCGTCGCAGTATTCGGGAAACATGTTCTTAGCCTCGTCTAACGAGCACGAGGTGGTATTCATAAGGAACTTATAATTGTTGTAGCTCTTCACATTACTGTAACGCTTCATCTTGTATGCGAGTTCACGCGAGTACTCGATCGAGATCATCTGTCCGTTCAGCGTCAGACTTAAAAGCATCAAGAGAAATGTTTTCCCTGTGCGAGATGGCGAATCGAGCAACAATATTTTCGGACTCGTCACGCACAATTGATTTCCCGAACCGTAAGAATCAGAGATCGCCGTATGTAAATCCTTGAACACCGAACGCTGTTCCTTGTTAAGTATAGTATACACGATGTCGTTTATTATAGGATTGTTTAAGGAAAGTGACTTTGTTTCGAATGGTAAACTTTCCATATGATACTTGTACCATTCTTCTCCAACGATGTCACGATAATGTTGCAAAGTTTCCGGCGATATGGACTTTAAACGCTCAAGAGAGTCCAAATCGCGTGACTGCAACACTTTCTCGGCTTCCTCGCGTTCGCACATTTTAAACTTATAAATGAACATTCATCGATGTCGCTTGCCTTTTATACGTTATTAGTGCTGACGATAGATGGTGCAAACGATAGTTGTTGCTGTAGATGATAGATAGTCACGTCCGGTAGATAGATAGCCGGCTACACATGCGCAGTTTTAACTGACCGGGTTCCCCCGAACCCGGCCCCGCGCTTCGAGGGGGCCCCGCGGATGGATACTTACCCCAATTTTCAAAAAATCGGTTTTCATAATCGTTCGCACCCCGTACAATGGAAGACCAGGATCCAGGAACTTTTTTTTCTTTTTTTTTTTTTTTTTCGCTCATTGATTTCGGACCCGGGCAGCGCTAATGAAAGTCGGAGATTCCCCAATTGGGAGACGCGTTTGATTGATTTTTTTTTTCCTAAATCTATACCATCATTTACGCCAGATGCGTGTTAGATTTGAGTGTCCATTCTGGCCCCGCTGAACCTTTTTGAACCCGGCCCCGCGAAAGGAAGCGCCGGCCATGGTAAAAACAGTGAAAACAGTGCTTCTGTTTGCAGAAAACTGCACAGTAACCGGTTTTCCCAGAGCGTTGCTGTTAATCTTTTATGAGGTGATACAGCATTCGTCATGACTAGACTGCGGATCTTTATGTAAATTCATATGAATCATAATTCATGATTCATCAAATATTGCAAGTAGAGCTGATAACTGAATAAAAATATGTAAAATACAAAGGATATATGTGACATATTCAATGGTTTGTCTTTTATGTCAACTTTGAAAAACATACGCAATAAGAAAAATATGTATTTGCATAAAGATCCGCAGTCTAGTCATGACTGTATCTTGTTTTATTATTTTAGGAGTAACTAAATTGAAGAGATGTAAATAAGTTTCCTCATCTATTCTTAAATAATACTTATTATAGTTTTTTGGAACAATTCTGAGTTCCTTCAAAAGATTAGTATGTTTATAACATTTGCTTTTTAATAACCAATGTTTCCACCATAGCCTTCTCCTTTTTTCTCTTCTGGTATTTTTCAAAAAGGACAGTAAACCAATAATTGCTACGGTATCATCCATTGATTCTATGCTCCGTAAACGTATGACTTCCATCGAGAAGATTTAAAAACTGATCATGTGTAGACAAAATGAGCGCCAGTTATAACTGCCAGTTGAAACTGTTCAGTTAAAACTGTCAGTTAAAACTACACGTGTGTAGACGGCTTAAGCGGCGGCTACACGCAGCGTTTTACTCGCACGGTACAGTTTGCACACACAAAAAGACGCAGTACCGTACTGTGTCCACACGATGCAAGTAAGCTCTTGCAAACCTCAGTAGAAGCTTCGCCTTCGGAACAAGAATAATCGAACATCGTACATCGGATATTTTGATTTGAATTTTTTTGGCTCTCTACGACAAGAGGCAAGTGCGGCCTGAACTCCGTCCACACGTACAAACTGTACCGTGCAAACTCGGTTTGCTCGAGTAAAATCTTCAGCAATGCGACGATTACGCAAGCCGCGCTTTTTGGTTTGCGCGAGCAACAGTTTTGCCGTCCACACGCACATACTTACTTGTACAAACTAGTTTGTACGAGTAAACCTGTGGTAAAGCCTGAGCGTGTAGCCGGGGCTTTAGAGATATTGACGGAAACGATTGTCGATCAGGCCACTCTCAACAAGGATTAGTATAAGATCATCACGCGAAATAGATTACTAAAGCGGCGGCTACACGCAGCGTTTTACTCGCACGGTACAGTTTGCACACACAAAAAGACGGAGTACCGTACTGCGTCCACACGATGCAAGTAAGCTCTTGCAAACCTCAGTAGAAGCTTCGTCTTCGGAACAAGAATAATCGAACATCGTACATCGGATATTTTGATTTGAATTTTTTTGGCTCTCTACGACAAGAGGCAAGTGCGGCCTGAACTCCGTCCACACGTACAAACTGTACCGTGCAAACTCGGTTTGCTCGAGTAAAATCTTCAGCAATGCGACGATTACGCAAGCCGCGCTTATTGGTTTGCGCGAGCAACAGTTTTGCCGTCCACACGCACATACTTACTTGTACAAACTAGTTTGTACGAGTAAACCCGTGGTAAAGCGTGAGCGTGTAGCCGGGGCTTAAGAAATAGAGTCTTCAACGATATATGCCACGCCTTATCTCTGTTGATAAAATCGATCAAACTCAACGCCTGTCAATTACGTATCTTCGAAATTGTGATGCAATACATTTGCCCTTGCACGGCCTTGAGTAATATCTTGTTGAACTCGTCTCGACAGTGTCTATCATGTTCCGGTAGCCAAAAATATAGCATTCCATTTAAAAAAATTAAGATGACCTTGAAATGTCCTCTATACCTTGACCCACACGGCAAATGTTTCTACCACAATATTTCTCCTTCTATGTGGTAGTATGCGTATACGATTTCTTTCTCTAAAGAACATTAAAAAAAGTGGGACATCAATGAGTACCTACTATACCAAAAATTATAATATACAATGGAGATAAAGAATCGATGATTTCGGCCCGATTTCAGTAATTTTCCAACTTTTCTGCAATCTTTAAATGTTCGTAGCTCGGAACAACATTAATCTTTTAACCAATTACTATATTTATTAATTATTTACACTCGTAAATTTTCAACGTATTATTGTTATGATATTATGAAGTAACATAAAAGCGAGCATAATAACATTTTTAAGAAATTTCGGGTCTATGGAGCCCCGTGATTTTTTTTCATTCAATTATAATTCTATCGACTTATTCGAGTTGTAATTCATGTCAATCAAAAGTAATTGAAAATCGCTACGTTTAGTTATAATTCCTACCGTTGTATGTCAGGTTTATTTTATACTTCGTCTGTGATAACGTGTGATAACCTGTAACCGTTCGATTACACTGGCATCGAATTGATTGAATATCATCAATAGTATTGGTATCAGTCCCATCATTATAACTGAAAAAGGCAAATTCGTGTTGGAACATGGCAGTCACCACTAGAATACCGAGAGGGATAATGCTTGACCATGAAAAGATTAGAGCAGATTAAAATACAGTAGAAATTATTATTACATCTTTGGTTCAGAACTCCTACAGACAAACCATATAATTGTATAACCATATATAATAATATATAAAAATAAGAAAAAAATATATAACAATACATAGATTTAGATATAAGCTATATAAAACAATACATAGAAATAAGAAAAGAAATATATTAGTTGTATATTCGGGAAATGATGCGAGTCACTTTATTATTGAACAATAATGAAATTTAGATTACATCCTTTCCCAAATAAAACAGGTACCCCTATATTTGGAAAAGTAATCTTATAAGTATAATAATAAGCCATAAGTATCACTGCTGACTGTGTATCACTGATCAGTGATCACTTATAATCTTATTTTTTCATAAAAATTAAAATTATGAAAAATAGAGTTATACCACTTTCAAAATAAACGGCTCAATTGATAAAAAAGTGATTTACCAAGACCGAACGGTGAATCCACGACAACAACGTTACTACTCCTCAAATACTTACATACGCTACATGTGTTACACACATATATTACCAACTTTAATTTCTAACAACTTTATAAAAAAAATAGTTAAAAAGTTAAATTTATTATAGCATTAAAAATCTCGTTGCATTCTTCCTATAAAATATCCAGCTCTGTTATATACATACATATATATATGAAAATATTTCATGGCCGTCATACGATATAGTATAAAATTCGTAAAGTAATAACAGAATAAATGTAGTAGCGTATGTTTTAAAGAAGTAGCAGAATTCGTGAAAAATCTTAGGATCTAGCAAATTTGTCGCAATAACGAAATCACGATCTTATCTCAATTGTTCAGATTCCATAGTGCATATTTATCGTAGAAAGAACTATAATCGTAAATTTTCGCAGCCGCAGGACCCTCCGTTGCGAACACGTCTTGCACGAATTGACAGAAACGCATTAACTCTGTCACCTTCGTTTTTTGACTCTTCCCCGTGGCCGGTATCTCCTTGTCGAAGAGGGATCGCTTAATTCGGCACATGCCTTTATATTCCTCGAAAGTCTCCACGTTTTTTACCGTTTTAAAATGGCGAATGTTAATGTGTAAATCCGACGAATAATTAATCTCGGAATCGGATTCCGACGAATCGTAATCTTCGTAATACGTTCGCGTCTCATCCTCCAAGCGATCACAGAAATCCTGGTAAGTAGATGGATCGACTTTATAATAATAATTATCGTCGAAATAATGCGTAAGAATCAAAGAGGGCAATAATTCCGAATGAATTTTCCCCAGCTGAGAGGAATTCTTAATACGGGTAAGACCGACGTAAATAGAATTCGCATGTGGCACGTCTATGTCCAGCTCGATAGTCTCGTCGCTTAAAACTTCGAGTGACTGTGCAGCGTGATAAGTGGAGCAATACGCTGTCAAAGGATATTGCCAAATACCGTCCAAGTGAGCCCCTCTGGGGATCATCTTCCGGGCTTGTTTTTTTAGCCATTTAACGCGGCTATCGAGTGGATACTTTTTTGTTATATCCACGCGACTCAGGGTGAAAGTTTCACCGTCTTCCTCGTCTATCATGATCAATTCGTCGTCGTCATTGCCTGGATGCAGATATCGTACGACTGTCTTCGTATATCTACGACTCTTGTCTATATAGAAGTAACGGCAACCCTTAACGAGTAGCAAAAAGGGCAAAAACTTGTGAGAAACATCATCCATATCCATGGGTTCCATTATTTCCTCATCGTCCGGCGTTAATCGTATTTCCAAGTAGTAGGCAGCCTTGTGCCAATCTCGACCTTCGAATTTAGTGTCCTCGACATGATATAACAAACGAAGCGTTCGATCGGCTATATTGTCGTGATAATGTGCAAAATAAAGATTATCTTCTAATTCTTCGGGTAGGAAGAATTTTTCTGGAAACGTATCGTACACGAGATAAGCGTACTTAAACGAAATCGGTACAACGTCTGGAAAGTTCAATTGCTTTTGAAAAGTAGAGATAAGAGAATGCAATAGTCTGTCCCTCTTATGAATTTGCGCTGGTAGAGAGAAAACATAATCGGCGATGTACGAGACGAGTGTGTGATTGTTGGCATCGTGGTCATCTGTCCTATCGATTGGGTCTAGCTGGTATCGATCACCTACGAACAATAGATTTGTTCGTTTAGCGTGAACGTAGACTAGTAGAAAGTAAAGGAACCAGGGTGAAAATCTCGTATATTCGTCCAAAATCAGGAGGTCCGCACCATCGACCTTGTCCCGAGCGTTGATCGCTTCGTTCCAAAAGCTGAATGCCCTCGTCAGACCGTCCTCACCGCTTACATCTTCGCGAAACATGTCATTGAATTCCTCTACCGTTTTATCCGTAGCTCGCACAAGGAAACGACGAAAAGTATAGCTCGTCAGATCACCGTAAAGCTCCATCATGTGTGTAAGTGCGAGCGTATACTCGATCGAGATCATCGATTCGTCCAACGTCATACTCAAAAGTTTTAAGAGAAATGATTTTCCTGTGCCTGACGGTGAATCAAGTAACAATATTTTTGGACGGGTGACAACAAATTGATCTGTCGAACCGTACGACTCAGAGATCGCTGTATGCAATTTTTTGAACACCGAACGCTGATGGCAGTTAAGTGTGGTATAAACGACGTCATTTTTTATCGGATTTTCTATGGAAAGCGACTTTGATTCGAATGATAAACTTATTACATAGCTCCTGTACCATTTTTCCCCAACGATGTCGCGATATCGTTCCAAAGTTTCGGAAAACGCATCTGTCAAAAGCTGAAGTGACTCTGTCAAAAGTTCAGGATTCTCCGGGTCACGTGGCCGCAACACTTCAACGGCAGTTTCGACTTCGCCCATTTCAAACTTATAAATGAATATTCACCGAAGTCGTACGTCTCTTATCGTTCTGCTCTTTCGAGGTTGGATAATTTATATCAATTTATATGAGGAACTGGCTGAGTAACTTAACAAAATTAAAAGACTTAACCTTATTAAATAAATCGTAAGAAGTTACTGAGTAGTTTAGAAGTTATGTAGCGCGAAGTAAAAAATAAACATTACGAAAACTGGTAGAGGATCAGTGTTGCCGTTCTACAAAATTTATAATCCCTAGACAATCTTAAAATATTGTGCTAGCTATGGGAAAAAATATTGGCTAAAAATCCGCTAGAAGTCGCTAACCTACCTTATATGTTACGCTCACCCAATAATTTAATAGATCACTGAAATCGACCGAAACGTATAACCAGTGTAACATTGCCAATCGAAGAAGAGTCGTAAACGTAACGATCACAAAAATTTTTTAAAACTAAAACAAAAAAGGTCTTACGTTCACAAATTTTATATTGCTATGATCACTTACCCATAGGATAAATGCTTAGTTCCCTAGTCATTGACCAATTAAATGCCATGTTAGGACATTTACCAGTCAGATAACTTTACCTAGAGGTTGGATAAACCTGGCCTAATTGAAACTACGGAAAATCTTTTTTATTCTTATAGTCATCAACTCTGTTTTTTCGATTTTCTTATTCATTTCAAAATATCGATATATTGACAAAACGGTCATAAACACGGACTTAGGAGTAAGGAGACCTGTAGTACGGGATTTGTATCGCATTGAAAACTACATACATGCGACGAGGTCGCCACATACCGGACGATTCGCACGAATCACGTACGCTCGTATATGCATACATGCCTTGGTGTTCCTTTTCCCGTTCTTAAAATGGCGGACCTTGTCCCTTTTTAACTGCTGGACCACCTATGGAGCAGGCTTGGGTAAAAAATATCGATAATTTTTTATAAAATAATCAATATATCAAAATATCGATATTTTTTACTCGATAAATATCGATACTGTTTAAAATTATCGATATTTTTTTTTCTACTTGCCCATCCCTACTATGGAGGGTAGAGGCAAGGAGAACAACCTTATATGGGATTTCAGTTTTGAAACGATCCACGAAAAGCCATAAAATAATAGTTCCATGAGTGGCGCTGATGAGCAATCGAGATTAAATATGAACTTGGCGGTTACTGATGAAGTGAAGTATGCCAAAGAGAAATAGCAAAATGTAGAAGTAGTTGTACCGAATAGAATAGTTGATAAAAATACAATAAATGAATATTCAATTAATAAAGAAAATCCGACGTGGATTCTTACTGGCCAAATCTATGTAAGATGCAACACTTATACGCTGTAATTGTCGCTTTTCTCGGGGTAATCTAAAGCTAAAGTCAAAGCCGATAGTTGTCGCCTTGAACGATAGATGTCGTATTGAAAGCACACAAGTAGGATTGCCAATAATACGAATACGAATTTTTTCGCATGAACTCGAGAATAGGGCCCCCTGATATTTCCTATATAAACCGGGACCTCCCGTTTCTAGGGTTCTTTAAGAAGCGTTCCGTTCGAGGTGCATGCAGAACGCTAATTGTCCCGAATCCCGATTATGTAATCTAGAAAATAATGTGCATATCGCGTGAATAACGTGAATAATGCAGAACGCTAATTGTCCCGAGTCCCGAGTATGTAATCTAGAAAATAATGTGCTTTTAATAAAATTTGTACTTTTTAATATCGCAACTGTGTTTAGAACACACTTCATGTCACACATTTATTTTATTTTATGATATGAAATTTTTAACAGTTTTGAAAAAAGTCAGACTTTAATTTCTGTTTCATATTTGTAAATTCTAATTATTAAAAAAAAAAAATATGTTAGGAGTTTATTTTTTGTGTGTTACTATTTATTAATTTCTTAAAGATCGCGAAAAAAATGTTTGTTTTTAATATGTGTTCTATATCGTAAAACTTTTCTATAGTAAGACTTAAAAGGCTAAAATAAAGCTGTGATTAGCTTGTGATTTAATTAATACAATATGAATAGTACATACTAGTTTTTAGTTTTACTTTTATATGAACTTGACACGGAAACGTCTTTACGCTAGTACATGTGAAAAGAATGAGGAAAGAAAAGAATCAGATAGAAGAAGAAAAGGATAGGAAAGAAAAGAATAAAGGGCTGTAAGCAGCGTCGAAACCCAAAGCTTAAGATAAACAAAGATAAGGAGACCGTTAACCTACTACAAAGCATACTGCCTTACGTACGTATTCAAAGAAATGTTGAATTGAGTTTTGACCATAAAGAAAACTATGTTTAATATTTCAGACGGTCAACGCTCAATCCCACAGAAGTTTTTATTCATTTTCTTTATTCAATATTATTTATTAATAACAAAGAGCATATTTTTCTGTAAGAAAATATATAAATGTAATGAAAATAAGTATATATTACATATGTCGTTAAAACAAGTATGTGATACAATAAGTACAAGTCGATAACATAGATAAATTTAGTGTTAAATCTCTTAGGAGACTCTCGTCGGTGTTATTTGGCGGCATTTTCTGCGACACCACCACGAAGTCTTCTATGCCAAGACCTCATTAGCGATCGTATCTCTAATTACCGTGTCCCATGGTTTATACATTTCGCAAAAGAATTCATTCTTATAAGTCTTCCCGGCCGCAGCACCCTTCGTTGCGAACACGTATTGGACGAATTTACATAAATCCATCAACCGTGTCATTTTCGGTTTTTGACTTTCGGCCGTAGCTAGTATTTCCTCGTCGAACAGGCTTCGTTTAATTCGCCAATTCCCTTTCTTGTTGAACATCTTCAGGTTGTCTGTCGTTACAAATTGAAGTTCGTTGATGCCTAAATCCGACGAATAAACAATACGGTGAGATTCCGTCGGAACGTTATTCTCGTAATACGTTCGTGTTTCTTGCACCAAGCGATCGCAAAAATCCATCTTTTTTAAGCGATCAACTTTATAATAATATTCATCGTCGAAATATTGCGTAAGAATCAATGAGAGCAATAATTCCGAATGAATCTTCCCTAGCTGGGAGGAATTATTTAGACGCGTGAGACCAACGTAAATAGAATTCGCATCTCTCACGTCTATGTCCAGCTCGATGTTATTATCGCGAGAAATCTCGAGTGCTTGTGCACCGTGATACGTGGAACAATACGGGATCAAAGGATATTGCCAAATACCGACCATGCTATCCCCTTTGGACAGCATCTTCTTAGCTTGTTTTTTTAACCATTTAACGCGATTGTCAAGAGGATACTTCTTAGTCATTTCTTCGGGCTCCAACGTGAAATTTTTACCGCTCTCCTCATTCAGCATGTTCAATTTGTCTCCTTCGCCGCGAGACAGATAGCGTACAAGGGTCTTCCTATGTCCTTCATCCACGTTGACATAAAAATAGCGACAACCCTTAGCGAGCAGCAAAAACGGTAAAAACTTTTGAGAATTGTTCTCCATGTCGAAGGGCTTCTTCGTTATCTTACTGGTCAACGTTGATCGTAGTTCCACGTAGTAGGGCACCTTGTGCCAATCTTCACCCTCGATTCTAGTACCCTCGCTATGTTTACTCTTGAGATAATCTAAGAAACGAAGCGTTCGTTTGGCTATCTTGTAGTGATAATGTGAGAAAAAAAGAGAATTCTCAAAATCCTCGGGTAGAAAGAATTTCTTCGGATACGTCCGATATACGAGTAAAGGGTACTTCAGTGGCATCGTTAAGTTACGAAACTTTAATTTTTCTTGAAAAGTTAAGACGAGAGAAATCAAACGATCATCTTCTATGCGAACTTGCTTTGACAGAGAGAAAACACGATCGGCAATGTACGACACGAGAGTGTAATTGTTGGTATTGTGATGGACCGTTGAGTCGATGGCGTCTAGCTGATCTCTGTCGCCCACGAATAATACATTTATTCGTTTCACGTAAGCATATACAAGTAGAAAATAAAGGAACCAGGGCGAGAATCTTGTATACTCGTCCAAAATTAAAACTTGCGGTTTTTTGATATCTATCGCGACCTCCTCCTCGGCTTTGATCGCTTCGTTCCAAAACTGGAGTCCCATTTTTAGACCGTTCCAATCGGTTTTGTCGTCGCAAAACATGTTCTTGGCAACCTCTAGTGGTTTGTTCGCGACTTTCTTAAGGAAGTTGTAGTAGGTTGTCACGTTAACGTAAGGCTTCATGATATGTTTGACTGCTGCCGAGTACACGATCGAGATCATTGGATTATCAAGTGTCATACTTAGTAGCATCAAAAGAACGGATTTCCCTGTGCCAGATGGCGAATCGAGCACCAATATTTTCGGACTCGTCACGCACAATTGATTTCCCGAACCGTAAGAATCAGAGATCGCTGTATGTAAATCCTTGAACACCGAACGCTGTTCCTTGTTAAGTATAGTATACACGATGTCGTTTATTATTGGGTTTTTTAAGGAAAGTGACTTTGATTTGAATGGTAAACTTTCCACATGACTCTTGTACCATTTTTCCCCAACGATCTTACGGTAACGTTGCAAAGTTTCCGGTGACACACGCGACAAACGTTTAACAGACTCCGGATCGCGTGACTGCAACACTTTAACGGCGTTCTCGCGTTCGTCCATTTCAAACTTATGGATGACCATTCATCGATTTTGCACACCTCTTATACTCTTATCGCTTCTCTCGAGCTAATCTAATGCCAAAGGATAGTTATTGCCTTGAACGATAGATGCCGTATCCAAAGCACACGAGAGAACTCCCGTCGCGAAAGAAAAAACTCTTCTGCATCCAGTCGACAAATACTTCACGAGCATAGCCGGCTTTGGAGGAGGAGAGGGGATTTCCCTCTCTTTACCAACCATACTAAACAAAATCCAGAAAAACAGTTGGCAGTTTTGAGCTAGTTAGGTTGTTCTCTAGTACTACTTCCAGCTTTTTATTGGATGCCTTATTAGTCGCATCATTTAAATCGAGTGGGAGCTACATTTTTTTGGTCTGTTTCATAAGAAATTATGAACGGTAAGGGTTAAATGTGTCTAAAAATATTACAAATGTATGGATGGGGTAACGTATAATAATAATAATACAAAAATGTTATGGACTCCTAGTTTTCTGAGTCCCATCAAAAATAAGAATTCCTAAATTGTTAGTTGTCGGTTGATTATTATAATCGATTCGCTAATTGATAATAAAGAATATGAAAGAATCAATCTATTTATTTAACATATGGCTTTTTGTTACTAAACATAATACGTAATACTCAGAGAGCGCCACCATTTTTCAAGCAACTGTGTTCCCAATGTATTAATATAAAATATGCTCCATAGTTCATATAAAATCAAAAAACAAATGAAAAATCAAAAAACTCGAAAAGTACAATTTTATTAGACTTTCGTAAATCGTAATCCCGCTAAAATCATGTGTTCTTAAATCGTTGTAATATATCTTGTAAAAAACTTGTAATAGAAAAAAATAATAGAAAAAGTGACCGATGCGGGGCGCTATGAAAATTTTTACCCAGGGTGCCAATATTGCTAAAGCTGGCGCTGTCCACGAGTATAGGCCTTTCCAAACGCTGCAATATGAAACTATCAGCGTAAGGCTATCTCATGCATTCTCGGTAGAATTGTCAGCTTATCATATGTGACGTCATGTCTAATCGATTAACTGAAGAAGCTGTGCAGTTCTACTAGTCCAGGCAACGAATGTAAAAAACTTACAAAAAATGTTGATAATGGATTTTTCAATTGGAATATGTTAGGGGATGCCCCGAAAACAGATCTGAGTTTTCGTCATTCGAGGGGATGAACGTAAACCGCCATTTTGAAAAACCGCGTTTGCTCACATATCTCGTAAACGGTGCGTCGGATGAAAAAAATTATAAGAACCTTTTTTGTAGAAAATGAACCAGTTTGCTGTGTAGTTTAGTTTTAAAAGCTATTTAGTAAGCCATTTTTTAAAGAAACGATAGGTTTTCTGTCCCCTGCTGAAGGGGAAAATAAAGAAATAGAATTTAATAAACGACATCTGAAGAGACGATGGAATGCGAAAATTAACTATAATAATTCCAGAATGTTCTTCAAACACGCATTTTCTTGTTAAAAACATTCATAATTAACATATTCCGTATTAAAATAATAATTTCTCTCGTTTCAGCACGATTTGTACGCAAAAATAATTTTTTTCGGTCTTTTGGTGCCAATACCCCACTCTGCGTTGAACAGATTTCGTGGTACGTGCCGTAAACGATAGCGTTGGAAACGATCGTTGATCGGGTCATGTGAGATGACACAGGGTCTAGAATAAGATTAACGTCGGAGTCAACCTGCACTATCTCTTTTGCCTTGCCCACGGACCTTGAGCCCTTACGCATCACATTCCTTGTATCATCTCTACCCTACTACCTTATTTTATCATTCAGCAGAATATTTTAAAGATCATTCGAAATATCTCCACCAGATCAGTCTAGTTTAGTGATGGACGGCAAGACAAGAATTTCAAGATATTGACAAGACAAGAAAAATCTATCAAGATTCTTGATTCCTGAAACTACAATTATACGTATGTAATTATAATTTTATATATTGGGGTTATGTAATATTATAATCATGTTGAGATCCTTCCGTTTATTTTCAATTTTAAATAATTAAATGCAAAATTTAAATTAATTTGAAATAAATTTTATAATTTTACTGAAAACTGCAGTTTATTTTTATTGTAAATATAGGAAATCTCTATTCTGTAATGATGTGTCCTCAAACGTACTCTTAAGTGCGTGCGTTAATAAACTAGAGACTTTAAACTTCGAAATAGTTTCTGAAATTTTCTACCACGAACATTTGTAGCTGATATAGAGTAATTTGAAAATGACCTAAAAATTTCAAGAATTTTCTTATTCCTTTAATTTTTATGACTAGTAGAATCAAGATATTTTTCAATAATTTGTATAAAAATTGTCAAAAATAATAAATCAAGGTGTAGTAAATAAATATTTACAGATATTATAAAATAGTATATATTATACTAATTCTCGATTGTAAAAAATCAAGACAAGTATGTTCGATTCTTGTCTTGTCTTGAATCCATCACTAGTCTAGTTCTGTTAGTCACGCTGTTAAACATCACTCAGTCGTTGTAATAAAGATTCTACATACAAAATCCAGTGAGTTACATCTTACAGCCACTCTCAGCGAGAATACAAAGTATGAGATCATCAACGCGAGAGATTACCAAGAAACAGCGTTTTCATCGAGATACGCGACGCCTTATCTCCGTTGACAAACTTGACCATACTCAATGTCTGTTCATTTTGTATCTTCGAAATTGTGACACAACACATTTGGTCTTGCACGACCTTTGGTAATACCTTGTGGAACTCGTCTTGACAGTGGCTTGAAAGGTCCCCCTCCATATCGTGAAGTTTTGTACATAACATTTTGTTATATTATTATAAATAACGGAGATGTTCACGGTGGACATAATTATTGCCACACCCTGTGTATAACAACAACAAAAATAGAAATATTACAAAAGATGTGTGTGTATATATTTAAAAACAAAAATAAAACGAAAAATACGATAGAGATAAGATATACTTATTATAGAGTTATTATATACTATAGATATTATAGAGTTAGATACTTCTTCAAATTTTCAAAAAATACTTATTTGTTGGCAAAAAACGCATCTTAGAAAAATATGAGGAAAAAAACGCTTTTTGACAATTTTAAAAAGATCAATCCTTCAACTTTCGAATAAGCCCTTAGTTCGTCAAAATCGATCAAAAATTGTGACCAAGAAAGCGAGTCATCTATTATATTTAGTAGCCCCTACGTTCACAGGTAGCGCTGTTTAGCGCTGCTGTCGCTGCTAACGCAATGAAATTCGATATTATGAATGGTTTAGCTTGCGAATTGTTTTTCTTTACTGCAACTTCACATGCATTAAGAAATAATAATGTCATATAATATCAGAAACTTCTAAATTATTTGAAAACAACGGAATCGTATGAAAAATAAACACAAAATGCAGATGAGAGAAGAAGCGTCGACTCTCGAACGCATGGAAATGGACAAAGATGCTCGTCAAGATAGAATTGAGATGCAACGTGCGGAGATTATGAAAAAAGGCGACATTATAAGATCCATACGACGTTCACATCTTGAACGTAGAGAAACAGAAGGAAAGGAAAGCTTCGTTCGCGCTAAAGAAGCGCGTGATTTACGAAATCGGCAAATCGAACGGACCTATAAATTGGCGAAGGAATTGTCGCGTCTCAAAAGTAAGAACTGCACAATCCATATTTAACGCTTATCTCGCTAATCTAATCGAAACTACCATTCTATAACAATGTATCGCGATTCTATCGAAATCGATAGAATTATCGATAAAAGGTAATTCATTCTAGGAAATAAAAAAATGCAATTGCCCTTTTTTTGACAAATTATGAGAAAGTTATGAAAAATGCGGTCAAAGGCAAAAATATGACTGTTCTTATAGCCGATTTCTCGTTTTGACATTTATACAAAATAATCATGTAACTATTAATTCAAACTAATGAACAATAATCTAAGATTCTAAGTGATTAACACTAGATTTACGGACTGAGCCAATTTGACTCATTAAAAATTTGATTACTATATATATATATATGAAACTTTACAATTATTTAAAAAAAATCATACGTGGCTTTTTAGTTAAGTAATGAAATATATGTAAATGTTGATTCCTCTTCTTTTCTTTCCTCTTTATATTCTTCTTTTTTTACTTAAGTAAAAATAGGTATATAAACAACATCCGTAAATCTAGTGTTAATTTAAAAATATATCATCATCTGAAGAAAATGAGACCGAAACGTCGCATCTATGTATAGCAGCTATAAGAACGGTTAAATTCTTCACTTTAACTGTATTTTTTATAATTTTCTTGGTAGGGAAGAGACTTACAGTTTTTAATAATTAGGATGCACAGAATCATTCTGCGAACGCATTTTTTAACATCTTCCTTTCGTTCCAGTAATATACCTACCAAAATCAACCTATTTTCCAATTTCAGATTTAGAAGCAAAAGAATTGCTAGAGTTGCGTCTTTCTAAAAAAGCATCGCAATTTTCGACTGCTGGTGCTCACGAGAACGAACGTGCACGATTATTAGAAGAGAAGGTTCGTAGGGATGCAAAGGCTACCGAATCGTTAGAAAAATGGTACGGGGACAAATCGTTCAACGAAATGCAATTGGCAAAAGTCGAAGAGAAGAAACGACGTTATCGTGCCGATTTACAAAATCAAATCATCGAGAAACGTCGAATATTACGAGAATTCGACGAAGAAAAGCAACGCGAACGTAAAATCTTGGAAGACATGGCTAAAGTTATTCATGAGGAAGATCTTCGAGAGGAAACGCGAAAGAAGGAAATTAGGACTAGTTTACAAGCCGAAAGGGATGCGTTCTTTGAAGCAAAAAGAACGTGGAAAGAAATACTAAAAGCTACTTTATGTGAGGAGAATAAAAAAATAGGCGAAGTCGTTGCCGAGAAAGAGGCTTTGTATAAGAAACAAATGGAAGGAAAGGTAAAAGCAATTTGTCTTTTTTTAAATAGATATTACTTTATACTATAATAAAGTTATTAGTAAGTCAAAGTAGTAAAAAAAAAAAAGTAAAAAAATAATAAAGTTTATATCGTTGAAAAGAAAGAACGGTTGATATCTTAATTAACAGAGCGATATTCGTAAAGCGAGAGAGACAACGATAGAAAAAATCGCGAGGAAGATGCTCGACGAGGAGATCAAGATGAAGGAAAGAGAAGATATATGCAACGAATTGTACTTGGAAAAGAAGAAGAATGAACTAATGAACGAATCCGTGAGACTTTTTTTAGAGAAGCAACAACGAACTAAAGAACTTCAGGATTATATGGTAAGATGAATATATTTCTCTCTGATTAGATGTTTTTTAAACGTTTTTTTTCAAATATCTCGACGTTAGGTAAGCTACAAAATCGCTGACACTGAGAGAAAACAAGAGGAACGCGCGATGGATGATGCATTCACGCGTCATCTTTATAAAGAATGGCATAGACTCGACGAATTGGACAAACAAAAAATACAAAAGCAACGGGAAAAGAGTAAATCTAAAGTTATTCAAATTTATACCACCGTTATTCCAAAAAATTATATTAATTTATCATTTTATAATTATAGACAAGCAGTACGGCGAAGATTTAAAGGATATTATAACGAAAAATAAAATCAAATATGCTATGGAACGTTTGGAAAGGCAAAGGGAAATTAAGAACGAGTGCGAGGAGAGAACTTAATCCAAAAGTAAATAACTAAAAAAAAGTTTTAAAGTTAAGAATTCGATGAGAAGATCAAACTTTTCGTCCATTATTTATTAGTACATAGGTATATACACGTTGCGCCGAAGACGTAACACCTTTGCGGCTTTTGTTATTTGTACAAAGTCCGTGTAAAAATACAGCAGCCCCATTTTATATAGATTAATAGTTACTCGATAGATTAAACCGTCGGTCTCGCCTCATACGCGTCCGTTCTTCGACGAAATCGGACTTGGTCGAAGAGAATTTGTTCTTTTTGATTACTACCTCTCCGATCGTCGAGGAACGATAACAAAAAGGGAAAACGACGCGAGGAAGACCGAACATTTGGAATGGCTCTGAAGTACGAACGTTAATCTTTTCCGATTAATTTCGATATTATCGAAAAAACGTTCTATTTATGCGATTAACCGATTTCAAAAGAGAACAATAAAAAAAAAAAAAAAAAGTGGAAGAAGAAAAAAGGAAAGAAATATTATCAGTTAACGGTTAACTTCTTGATATATATCCTACTATCTCGATCAGTAGCGAGATCGCCAATAAATTTTATAATCACTCTCTCTTTCTGATCGAAATTCTTTCTTTTTTTTTTTTTTTTTTCCTAGAGGCATCTTCCACTATAATCCGATATATCACGAGAGTAAATCTACGACGACTGGACTACGTGAAATTTCAACACATTTATAAGTCTCTGGGCCCTATCTACGATTCACCGATTATACATAATACGCTCGATCTATCACGTACCTCTAAAACACCGGAAATCCAACGAATAAAGCAAAGTACGATATAATATCTCGTCCGTGTGATTTTCGCGTAATTATTACAACGTATGAAATACATATGGACTTGTCATTTTCTTATCGTTATTTTGTTCTCATTCGTCCTTGCTTTCTTTAATCTCAAATGCAACGTCGTTAAGATGATTTAATCGATCGTTTCTCGATCGACGTTGCTACGCGTAAGTTAAGACTCGTTTAGACTACGACAGAAATTGTGACACGAATGTCAAACAATGAAAGATATGAAAAGACACTCGTGTTCACACACAGTGTACACTCGCTGTAAACACTGAGTGTACGGTGTACAGTGTCGTAGTCTAAACGAGCCTTTAGGCACAACAAGCGGATCCTTAGAATGGAACGAGATTACGATACATATCTTTCCTTTGCATTACTGGTTCTCGCATCGAAGAAGTTTCTAACTGTAAAAAACGACTTAGCACGGATTGGTCTTAAAAGTAAAATCACATATCCTCGCGGATTAAGTAAGTGTACGTGTGTGCAGGACAAGATTTAGCTGTTCTAGGCAAAATTACTGCCTTATTTCATTGTAAATAGTTATTTTTAAATATATCTTTCGACAGTGGGTGCAAGCTTTTCTGTAGGTACATGTTGAATGACTCTATTATTAGATTGTCTCAAAAGTTTCTTTCGTTTTATTAATAATTAACAGACAACATTTTATGTTTCATGTTACCGAATTATATACCCACGATTTATTCTATTTTATTACCCTTCTTCACCAATGCTTAACAGATAAGATTGCGTGTTTAGATATCGAGAAAGAAACTTTTGAGACAATCTAATATAATAATAATTATATAAGTGATTTAAAATTCATTGATAAATTTGATATTACATTAAAATCTACATACTTTGTATGTATTACCTACTTTTTCAAAAGAGTTTTACGTCTTTATTAATTTAAATATTCTTTTGCCGCCGTGATAAATTTCCCTGCTTGCGTCCCCCTAAATCAGGTCCTGCATGTGTGTGTGTACGCGTGAACACACGCGTTTTTGTGTATAAATTCATGTAAAAGTAAAATCACATCTTTTCACGCGTTATATACAAGTAGCTCGTATTTGTGTCACACGTTACGAGCGTTTTCCTCTTTCGTTACCTTATTTCGCGGTTATAGTACGATATAAGCATCATATCACTTGACAGTCTGAATTAGAAGTAATCTTATAACCCGTATGTGTGTATATGTGTGTATGTGTATGTGTCTATGGGGCAATGATCGCACGAATTGCATTTCGGATAAAAAAAAAAAAAAAAGAACTCACACATACATCGAACATAAAATGGCAAACGAGATTCGAGAGGCGCTTGACAAATTTCTTAAATCGTCGGTCGCGCTTGAAAAAGAACAAAAAAAAAAAAAGCACAAAACATACAAAAATGTGTACACACAAACTTACATATTTTTTTTTTCATAAGTACCAAGGTATGTAACGTGATAATATTAGCACCGTATAAATGCTGTAATATATTGATGAGCGAATATGAGATTCAAACGCGTTCCTTAACTAGCAACTGTTATTTCAAACTGTATTTTACTTCGATATCTAATATATCTCGCGTTCTTATAAAATGGAAGTCACTGGACTGGATAAAAAGCGAGTTCGCTAAATGTATAGTTTTGCATAATCTCGATATTTAAGCAACGGTAATCCCAAACTTTTGTAACGCCGTTTCTTTCGCTGAATTTTAAGAGAAATATATCCAACTCTTTTTTTACATGATTTTTAAATAACACGGTTTACAAAGAAGAATTAATACTCTTCTTTCAGACAAATTATTTGTGCTAACACGAATTCCAAAATAATGTTATACTTAACAAAAGAAATTTCAAGTTTTTACCGTGTCTTACATAAAATATCTACATATGAAAACTAACTATGTATATGTTTAGGAATCCAAGAAAAATCAACAATTGGCGTATCCTTTTTTACACGGTTTTCATTGGAACGTATTTACCGTTTAAAAAAAAAGAGTTGGATGTCATAGGTAGAGTTAATAAAATTTTTATACGACTCGAATAGACGTCAATATTATTAATTCTATCTATAATTAACATTCGGTCGATGATTCACAAATATTTCAGAGTCGAATGTATTCGATCGAATCTCGTTAATTCTCAGAGAAAGAAGACGCTCGCAATTTTTGGGACAATCCGATTATCCGGTGAGAACGCAAATGTTTCGGCGAAGCGACTACCAAAGCGGTTATCGAACCTCGCCGATTAAATAGGAACCATGAGGAAACTGCATCGGAACTACTACTTAGGCAGTTTGAGGACAGTTATTGTAAATAGGCAACAATCGATAGAATGCTCTTGAATAGGAAACAGTCTTAGACGGTCACAGTCGCTGGTGAAAAAATGAAAATCCTTCTTATTTCCTTATCATAATCACGATCGAAAATTTACGGCATCGACGATATAAAAAAAAAAAAAGGAATACGTAGGAAACCATCCTCTTAATTTTGCTTTCCATTTCAAGCAGGCAGCGCTTCGATTTCGTACAACGAAAATAATAGAAAGATATATGCTCTCTGAATTGCGAATTACAAAGAAACGCTGGACGCGCACAACTCCTTCTTCTTTTTTTCCCTTTTCGTCATTCACTCCGTCGACATATATTTCTTCTAGTCTTTTAAAGGTAGATTTGGCCCCCTTTTGCGAAAGAAGAAATCTTACTTATTGGCATTGACATTTAACGCTGTCACGAGGTTAAACGTCGGTATATATGTAGTACGTAGCCCGCATAGCGAAAGTTCTATGACCTTTACCATATTTTTCTTTCACCTACGTTAACGTTATATCCTATTCACACTTTAATGTCTTTAAATATTTAACGGGCACACACACTCCAGTGTTCTCTCTTGATTAATATTCTTATCGTAAACTTTACTCGGAAGACAAAGAGAAGAAAATAATAGTAAAAAAAAAAAAAAGAGGAAACGGCACTCGCGTTTCAACGCAAAAAGAAGTAACATCGCTTACTGTCAAATTGAGTAACCTCCTCCTTTTTTCGAAATCGTTGACAAATAAACCCTGTCGGAGAACGTTTCTTTCAAACGAGTTCCATCCCACCAAGATTTTGGCAAGATTTGGTATTTCGTTTAAAGAGTGATAAAAAGAAAAGAAAATGAAACGATCAACATTCTTCTCTTCTTGGATGGTATCACGAAAGGAAGAACAAAGTTTAATAATAACTCTAAAAGGAAAGAATCATAGATTCTCGGGGTCACGTGTCGGAAAAGAGAAATTCGCTTTCAGAGAGCAAAACTTCTAAATCCGAGGGCACCGTGTGTAGATCCGAATTAGCAGGTTCCGGTAAATCTCCACCATCGTTTCCAATTCCTGTAGGAGCGATCTGTCTAGCCCTACCGATCCTAACTCTGTCCCTTCTCTTAGTTTTAAGAAGCACTCCGGTTCTCGGCAATTTCGCGGATCTCGTGAGGTTATTGTGTGCCGAAGTTGGAACGGGTGCCGGCACTTGAGCGACTTTATCGGCCTTCCGTAGTTTCACGCTGAACTTGAAGGGGGGTTTATAGACGACCTGAAGTCGAGCTCGTTCCTTCCTTGCCAAAGTGCCTGGTGAACTTTTGACCTCTCTAGAGTCTAAAGGTCTCCTTGGGACACCGGTTTGCCTCGATTGAGCCAGTCTTGCCGCACCATTTGCACCGGTGCCTGCAGTTAATCCTACCGGTGTCGATTTGCTCTTTGGTAAGCCACTCGACGTTCTTGTATTTTCTGGTCTACATTGAGACGAGGCTAGTAACCACGATCGTACTTTGCTTTTTGGATCGGTGTTTGGTTCGGGTTCCTTTTCCGCTTGAATCGCGGAATAGTCGATCACTTCCTTTCTATGCTGTTTCTTTCGTTTGCGTTTGTCGACGTCGATATTACCTGAAGCATTGTTGCTCGAATTCTGTTTGTCTCTCGAAGCTGAAGGCTTTTTACGTTTGTTATCTTGTACTACGGTCGTTACAGCCGTGGCAACGGGCGTAGTGGTAACTGTAGTAGCAGCAGCAGCAACGGTAACGGCGGTAGTAGCAGCGTTTGACGTTTCGTTTGGTCGTTTTCGTACTACTTCTTCGGCTGGTGCTGTCGACGTTCTTCTGGTCTGACTTTGCTTCTTTTTCTTTAAAGCATCCTTTTTTTTTAAAACAGATAATCATTTTGATGAACAGGTTCGAAATTTGGTAGAAAGTGTATAGAATGTTTGTTATACCTTGTTTGATTTATCTACAGAAGTAGCATGCGTGTCCTTATGCTTCCGGTGTCGCCTCTTTTCTCTCACCTTCCTGCTCAGTGGAAGCTTGGCACGAACGGCTGCCGGATGAACCGTTACTCCCTCCGTTCCTTCCGGTGGTAGCCGAACCGTTTCCGTCGTTGAGCTGTGGATTATTGTCACCGATTTGAGCTTCAGATCCGGCCGCTTGCCCAGGAGTCTCATTGTGGCAACCTGGATAAATTAATTACGGAATTATGATATTTTACAATTTTTATTGCGTTTGGTATCATTAGCAGCGATTGATGTATGATGTATTTTATCTCTTTTCAACCCAAATTATTTTTCTATTGATTCTATTGATAATGCAATGTGAAAGAAACTGCGTTTATACTTGTAAATAATTGTTATGTAGATTACCATGTGACGACATTGGGATGAGACAATATTTTAATACGTTTCAAAAGAAATGTGGCTATATGGCAATGCTGGACTAAAAAGGTTTCTGGTGTACGAGGTAATATTACTCAATGCAAGTTTATTATATTAAACTTTCCTGGTTTCGATGATTGTTTTAATTGTATACTAAACTACCTTTTTTTTAAGTTCAAATACTAGCAACTAACGAAATACTTTGAAGATTATCGATAAATAAAAAGCCTTTGACTATTTCTATAAAAGCTAACAGATTCGTTTGTAACTCTATGATAAAGACAGTGAAATACAGTGTACGTTCGTTCCTACTTTGATGGGCTCCTAACTTACTCTTTTCACTCTGGACCGTTGGCTTTTTTCTGCATTTTGTCTGGTAAAGATTGTAACGTGAAACGTAAATAATAAATTAAGTGCCATGCATTCTATCCCTGTGCTCGTCACGGAAACTCTTCGCAAATATTTCGTGCTTGGGAAAAATCAGAGTTCTTACCAATAGAGAAACAGCTCCTAAAACGATCAGAGCTGCAGCATACCAGTGTTCGGCTACCCAGCGACGAACAGTCGCGAGACTTTCATCGGAGAGTAGAAGTTTTCTTAAAGTTGCCAATGGTCCACTGGGATCAACCTTAACGAAAGAATTGTTGTTTAATTACTTTCTTGTTCATATATAAGTTGAAAACTGCAACTATCATGCAATTTATTTGTAACTTAAGCAACTTATCGATCGGCCTTACTTCTCTACATTTTTGGAAGACGTCGCAGTAACCATTATAATCGTTGCAAGGGGTACCAGGCTTGGAGAACATGTCTGGGATATCGTACGGCGGTGAATTCCAAACGAAGGACGATCTAAACGTAAATTATTAGATTTTACAACTTTCTCTTATAAAAAGAAAAACATTAAAATAATACTTACAGGCATGGTTGATTTTCACCCGGCATACGGCAACAAAGTTCACAGGCCTTTGTAGGAGGATCGTTAGGACCAGGAATGCATTGACACGATTCCAATCCGTAGGCGAGGCAAATGCTTCCGGTACATTCCTGAAATAATAAAAAAGAATGTAAAATATCCAATGAATATATATGTACTTACTAAAACGATAACAGATCTGTTCTACTTACGCCCATGAAGCAAACCAATTTCTCATTACAAATAGTCTTGTTGGGTCTGTTGATCGAAGGAGGACAATACGGAGACTTGCCATCGCAAAAGCTGGCATCGCGACAGCCGTTATCGTCCCTGCACTTGTCACCGAATCTTAGATTGCATTCAGCTGTACAGCACGGACCCTAGAATAAACGTAAGACATTAGTTTTTTTGAAAAAAAAACCTATTCAATGAATTTAAACAGGTCTTTTCTAATTTTAATATTTCTATTGTAGGTTTCTACTTTGTTAAATCTACGTTTGTAACTTTCATGCTTTTAAATTAATTCGGTACAAAATGACGTTAATATTATAAATTGAAAAAGAAAAGAATATAATCACAAACAATTCAGTTCACGAGCTTGTCCAAAAAGAGATTAATGAACAGTATCAAATCAAATAAATAAAAGAAATAATTTCGTAAAACTTGAACCGCGTTATAAGGTAAAGAATTTTTTGTTCCAATTTTAAGCAAATTTTTTCCACTCTCATATCAGAAGCCTCTAATATTAAGCTAAGACTCTCACGAAATAATAACCCAACCCAAAAGTGTTAACAATCGATCCTATCATTTTTGAGACATACTTGACTAGGACTACAAACGGAACGAGGAGTAAGAGTGCAGGGTGTCTCCTCGGCAGGTGGATAACGACGTTGAGGGAAACAACAAGTGTCTCTGCAATCTTCCTCCCATCCACAATCGCATTCCTCACCATCCTCAACGACTCCGTTTCCACACAATGATACTTGAGGTTCTGTAAAGCGAACGATACGGTTAAAATCATATGTATATACGAATTCATCTTTGTACAAAGCAACCTTAGTGGTAGACTTTGAACTCACCTGTGAAGCAACCCTTTGGAGAACGTGCTTTGCTATTGAGAACAGGATTTATGGCATTCAGGCTACACGGACTGAAGCGATTGTTGTTACGCTTGTCACCACTGGTAGCACGCGCGAACATTATGAAATTTCCATCCTCACCACCTGGAGTGCATTGTTCTGGATCGTGCTGACGAAAAGGAAAATACGTTTTAGCCGTGTTACTCCTTTATGGTTAGAGAATTGTTGTTGCTTTGAAATCGTCCAGGCTGACGTTTTACACGGAGAGAGAGAGAGAAATAAACGTTGTTGTAAGTAGATATGTGATGTAGATATGCGTAGACTTACCGGTGAACCAAAATTGTGACCAATCTCGTGGGCCAACGTGACGTGAGATACCGCGGGTGGAATGTGCTTTCCGTAGTTCAGCAGGGTCACTATTCCGGTATTCAAGGACTTCATGCTACCACGATAATGCTGCAACATTATTTGTATGCAGCCTACGTTATATATGCCGAACGCATGCCTTTAAAACGATACAGGGTCGATATTGCTTTTCGATTACATTTTTATAGAAGAGATAGGGTAGATAGGTGTATCGATGGATATATGTATACATATGTATAATGTTAGACGTATACGATCGATATTGAAATATATCTCGAGTCTTGATAAAATTTCAAGTAAGTTATATACGTAAGATGAATGCAATATCGACTCTTTTTTTTTTTTTTTCCTTTCTATAACGAACGAGACAAGTGTATCTACAATTGTCCCTTTTACGAGTAACAAGTTCGACTGGTTTCTTAACTGAATTTAAAACTACACGTAGTATATCTAGTTTTTGATGTATGAATGTACTAAAATTGTATATAGTTAACTATTAAATCAAAATTACTGTGGGTGGGTATTTAAGTAATTGAAAAAAGTAGTAATACTATTGTTCCTAACATTTAAAACATCATGCGTGTCTCGTGATTTTTTTTCATCTGATCTTTAGCCTCTAAAACACAGGACGTGCACGATCTAACGGTGTTTCAACTGCGAAACTTTAAATAAAATAATGAATCTTATATCAAGTCTAATCGAACGTTAAAATTCTAATAACCCACCTTGACATACGAAATTATATGAATTTTCTTTATTCTGGAATAACTTACCCCGTTCTTTTCGCAAACTCCACCGGCATTCTTCAAATCTCCGGTCCAAGCTAGTCCCAATGTTCCCATATCGAAGTCTCGATACGTGAACATGTATGCCAAGCAAAATGCATCGTAATCTTCCTCTAAAAACGATCGAATAAATCACGAATTTTGTTATTCTTCTACTGTTATTGTTCTACTTCTAATAGAGATAGAATTATTTGTTAATAAAATGTTGGCTTACCGGAAAACAGTTCAAGATACTTCTCGACGCCATAATTACCCGGAAAGCGATAATTGGGATCCTTCAAGGCGTCCATACTATGCACTTTCACGCGTTTTATCATGAAACTGATGTTGTCTGGCCTGCCATCCTGATTGAAGTCTAAATCGATGAGATAAAAATATCGTTAAAATTACTTAACGACGCGTAGTACGCGATCGAAAGTGATCGATCGATTTTTTTTTGTCATTACTTTCGTTATTATATAGTGCATAAATTTACGCGCCACATCAGCGTATATCAATTCCGCTTTTACGCGTGCGCGTACTCTCATAAATTCACGGTAGATCGATACTCCGTAAAATTGTTGACAGAAAACTATTCGGGCGAGCCGCTTCTGGTAATAGAGAGATTCCGATGGACCAGTGGAATACTGTCGAATTCCAGTGAATTCGATCGAAATTTTGGAAATATACGCGGTTAGAGAATGATAATATTATGTTCATAGTTGTAAAAATAAACGATATAAGAGATATTTTTTAAAAAATAGCAATTTATTATTGTTTTTATATATTTCTTGGAGGAATGAATGTGCATGAAAGTAATATTTTCAAAGAAATAATAAATTCAAACAATTTTCAACGACGATATCTCGAAAGCAAAAACATGTGACTTAGTTTACCTTATACCATACGAATATAAGACTTGTACAAAAATAATTACGGTTTTTATACATATATAGAATTTAATGACAATTAGACAATTGTTGAATTGACAAAGACGACGAAAATTAAAAAAAAAAGTGAAACTCTGCATAAATATAATTCATATGATGTGAATAATTTTATTCTTCTTCTGAAAAATGTTCCTAGATATGGAAACACTATCTCAAAATATAAAATAACTATATTAAATATAACATGAAAAGAAAAAAAAAATCGTAATTATTTTTCGACAACCAAATATCAAATCATTTGAATATTTCCTTTACTTATAATATTAATCGAAGCAACGCGTTTTTATTACTGTCGTGCCAAGTCTTTGTTAAAATTTTAAGTATAGTTACACAAAAAATTTCACAAAGTTACGTTCGTAAGACATAAAACCTACCCGTGTGCTTGTATATGGAGTTGACCTTCTGTACATGCCTCGTCATCACCTCGATGCAAGCTTCCTCCGTGCCATATCGCGCGAAGAACTGATGATCAGCTTGCAAATAGAGCATGCAAGTTGTTTTTCGTGGATCGACGGTCGCGCGTTTGTGCAAATGCCTGGCTATACGATCTCCGCCGATAGATCTGCAAATAATATAAAGAAATCGAAGAAAAGAAGAACAAAAAAAGAATTATCCCGTTATCTTTCCACGATAAGCGTTTATTCTCATAATTCGGTTAAATTGCACGTTTCACACCAAACGTGGTCCATTTTAACCGCGATAATATGGACAATAAAGAATAAAAAATGAAGTAAGCGCACTTTCCAACGATAAAATATCCAGATGATGAAAGGAGAAAATAGATTTTGAAAATTTAACATCGAATGCCGTTCCTTCATCACGTTTTTTTTTACCTATCGGAGTAACGTCTTTCACTCTTCGTTTCCGAAGTTCTCCCGTTGTTTTCCTTCGAATAGAAGCCAATCTTATTATCCAGAAAGGGCTCGTAAAATCCTTCAGAGCTGTCGTTGTAAATCCTGCCTCTGTAACAAGGAAATAAAAACTTTCACTAACCTACAATGACGTTTTTCGTTTAACATATATTTTTAGATAAGATTAAAATTCGTTCGGTAAACTTGAAGAAGATAAGAAGAATTTGTCTAAGTTTTGATTATTTGATCAAAGGAGTGCCTCTTTTGAGTCATTATCTTTAAATTTCGTGTTAGTATTCTTTTGTAATCTTTTCGATCGTAACTTTGACTTCAAATAATTTACGTCCTCTTGTTCTTCGCAATACATTTCCGACAGAGAGAGTCGTAATATAATTCGATATAAAGTTACGAATATGATCTAAAAAGGATATGAAATATAATATTTATTCCGTGGTTCGATTTTTGTAATAATTTATTATTAATAAACAAGCTAAAAATGTGTTGATATCCGTGAACGATTTCGCAATTTTCCTTCGATTCTTTCACCATTATTTAAATCGATACCTCTCATAATTTAATTCCTCCTGTGCGTAAAAATAATTAGACTAAGGTATTTTGTCCAAAAATTTCTCAGATCTAACGCATACATATCTGTATACACCCTTCAAAATAACTTGACTTATTTTGTTACATTTAAAAAATCTGGAAACTATAAATTTACACCGGTATATTTTCCCGTTAGTCGACCAAGAAAGTTTTATCACTTTCATATTAATTTGAGGTCATTGAATTCGTTAAATTTTATAAAAAAAAAAAAAAGTTATAAATTACTTACTCATTGGGAAAGAGTACTGCAATGTAATGATGTTTTTTCAAAGAAAATTCATTCGAACGAAAGATATCACAATATATTATAAATTATACATATAATTAATTTCGTAATTGGACTATGAGAATCGATTATCTATCCACAACCTTTCCTTACCTCGTCGGAAAAAAAGTAAATCCGTCTTTTCGACGGACCACGTTCGCTTTTAACGTTCGTTCAATTAAGAAAAATTACCCGATAAATCTTTCTAAGCTCTCCCTCTCCTTCCTAACCGAAAACTCTCCTCATGTTTTCTCTGGAATATTGTAAAAAGGAACAAAAAATTACCTATCGAGCGCGTCTCGAAGAGTGCCTTCGTGTAATTGATGGCTCGCACACGGTAATGGATGCGGAGGCACGGTTACGTCGGATGTACGATAAGCGATGCTATGGTAGGTAGGCGACGTGTCTCGTCGCTCGTCCAGGTACCTTGCAGTTGGCTCGATGTAAAACTCTTCGAACTTGGTAGCGATCGTACCGTCGAAGAGTCCGTCGTTCGTCACCATACCCTGTACCACTGCATTTTCATCCTCTGTAAATAATAAAAGTCAATAACAGTTTCTTTCGTTTTCATAAAAATTCATATTCATCTTAACCGTTTTTGATCTTATGTCTGACCCAAAATAAGAGTTATACTTAAATTTCATAGAAAAAAAATCTATTACTCAAAATTGAAAATAACTTTGAGTAATAGATTTTTTTCTACGAAATTTAAATAGGTATAAGTCTTATGTTGGGTCTCTGGTCTTACTCGACATCTTATCTCAAAAATGATAAGATTTTTCACTCAGGATAAATTAATACAAATTAATAACGAAACAATATACATTGTTTCGATATAAAATGTCCAAATTATAATGCCAAAGTTTCAATTACACTTTCGGTAAATGAATATTCAAGTTTTATATAATATTTCCCTCGATTTTATTTTTTACAAATTTTTAATGATTTACGAGATGAAATTGCAGGAACAAATTTTCACTACCAGATCAATGTCGAGTTATAGGTATCCACTGTAGAAATTTGATACCTTATGTCAGTTATTACCTATATTTGATTAATCTCGGAACAGTAAATTTTCCAGTCGAGATCTCGGTGCTTCGACTCGCGTTTCTCGTAAAAGATAAAAAAAATAAAATAAAAGAGGGACCAATTTCCACTTCGCAACTCATCGTCATGAGTTTCAACCCGTGCGAAATAACTCCCTCAGCGAGTATAAAATATTTTAATCGTGGAATCCCTTATCCACGTTCCCTGCGCTCTCGTAATATCGCTCCAGAGTTCTTACGAGTTTACTTTGATAGTTTTGAACCGGTAATATGGCAAAGATTATTTGATTACGTCCTTAAAATACAAAAAAAAGAAATAGAAAGAAAAGTTCACTTTTTGGAGAAGGAATAGCTAACCCTTTAATTGGTAACTTATGACATATTCACATTTCTATAAAAACGTTTCGATTATGGTTAGTTATATAAAAGAAAAGATTACTAATAAGTGAAAGTTTAGAAAAATTAGACGATCTACTGATTAATAAACAATTTTGTAAGTATCTTGTATCTTATTTTGTAAGTTTCATTTTTTATTAAATTAAAACGTGAGGGATGTTTGTCATATCTGTTAAATGCAGTTAAAACGTAATCGAATCAACGAGACACAATATCATGAAAGAAAAGTATTTTTCCTAATTTGCTCTGATTACATTAGTTACAAATGAGTTAAAAAACAAATTAATTGGAGAGTTTTGTAGATATACTATAAACTGTTCTAACGTTCTAGTAAATAAAATTTATATTCTTGCCTTCTAATTCTCTAAATCCTTAGTTGTTAACACGTTTAAACGAATAATAAAAAGAAGACTGAAAAGATTCCATTTCCGTGCTAAATATAAAAAGAAGATAGACTCTCGAAGGGTTAAACAATCGATTCGATCTTACTTTTATCATACAATCGAAAGAAAGTAACGTTTGTAACGTTACCTACTCACTTGTGCTTACAATCTACGATCCTCTTTAGATCGGTTTCCTCTCTTGAGAATGCCAACGTTATCACGAACTTTCAATTTTCTTGAACAAAAACGACGGTTCTTCTTTGTCGTTCGACGAGAAATTCGAGACTGCGTTACGTCGCTTTAACGTTTAATAGAAGAATCGACGATAGACAATGAACGGTTACGATGAGATAACGCGAATCTAATAAAGTTAATTGAGCATTTAAACCACGGTATTTTCATGCTACTTTTGTATGAATACAGAAACTTTTTTCCCTCATTCTCTACCTTTCTCCATCTTCTACCCTCGATCCGGAATTAGGACGAATCGACTTGTCTATTTGCTTTTCAGAAGAAGCGATAACTTCGTTTTCTTCAGCGACCAGGCCGAACTCTCTCTTTCTCCAGCGACTTTGTTTCCGGAAGCGCGATAGATTCCGGCTTGGATGCCTCCTCGAGAATAATTCTCGAAAGGGTGAGAAATTTTCAACGTCGATCGACGTCATCCTCGACCGATATTCCCCTTGGTTTCTTCCTCTTTCCCCCTCTTCCTCACAAGTGTTTCACTAACGATCCTCGACTATTCCCCGAAACGATCGAACGAGACCGACTTTGACTCGTCGTAACGTAACGAACGATAATTTTAACGAAATATATATATTAAAATAAATATTGAAAGCGTCGATATTTAATATAAAAACATACAAGTGAAGTTAAATAAAATTTAATATGAAAGTTACATTAGCCTCTCCACTGTAAATTATCAGTTTTTTTCAAATTACGGTTAAAGTTAGTACTTGTAACATGTAGTTTCTATACCGTGCCAATAAAATGAGAATATTATGAATAAAAAAAAAAAAAATATGCGCATTTTATTGGCCCGGTATAGGGACTACGTGTTTACCACAGTAATACCTTAACGGAACTTATCTTGCAAATTTATATTATCAAAAATAAAACAGAATATATATGTTTGTAAATAATTTTAATAAAAACAGTGATATTATAGTTTTTCCTGTAAAATTACTTTATTTTGCCTGCCCTAAAATAAATCGTAAGACTAGGGATTAAGTGAAACGTTTCGTTGAAATGTCGAATGGTCCTATCTTAAAGTGATAATTTATCGAAAGGTCGTATCCAGGCGTATGTAGGTATGTTTCTATATAAATATGTCAATTTAAGAACAAAATAATAAATTTAAACGTTACCAACAAGAATAAAGTCATCGAGCATGGGTCATCCGTTAAACATTTTAATCTATCTAGATAATCGTTTTAACGTGACCATCCCCTTTAATTTTAATCGCCACTGACAATTAAAAGAGGGTGCCCCCTAAACTCGGCAGGAGAGTATCTTGTTTCAAAGAACACACTCGTCCAGGAGGGTAGATACGCTTTCGAGGGAGGTAATCCGATCACAAAGTCATTTTAAACGTGATCGATCGATGGGAAAAAAACTCAAAATATTTTCTAAGCATCGCTTTTGGTTATGAGATACGTTCTTAAGGCGGACTGCGAATAATGTGTATTCCCTAAAAATACAACAACAAAAATAATAACTTTTTGTAAAATGACCAAAAAAATGCCGATTATTAACCCTTGAGTACTGACGTGGTTTAGTCACATCACTTATTATGTACTAATAACAACATTAGTTATTTAAAATATATTCCAACTGTTAATTATGTACTAAAAGAACATACAACAAAAATTATATTTTTACATTAACATTTCTAATCTTTAAAGCTGACGTCTGTGAGACACCCACACCAGTACTTAAAGGTTAAGATTCAGTCATAAATTTAGTAAAGAAGCAACGATTCTTTTATTTTCTAATTCTTCAACTTACCAAGTATCAACGATAAGGTAGTTCTCACTCGACTCACATTTAATACCTACTTTGAAATCATTTCGACTGATCTTAACGCAATAACTAACTCTATAACTTTATGCTTACAGTCGGTTACATATTTTTATAGAGTCGTCGAGAGAGACGTTAGTCGAAGTTCACGAAAAGCCATCCATCCATCATTACTTTTCAACAGGCGAGAGAACAATTAAAACCGCCTAATGACTTTCCGATGAAAGTTTCGCGGGAATTCAATCGCATTCTAGGGTCGTTCTACTTTACCCCTTACCCTTTTCCAAACCCTCTCTCCCTTTTTTTTTTACCAAGGAACACACTATCGAATCGCGTAAAAAAAAAAATGCCTCATTATTCGAATAGAAAGAAGAAGGAAACTGAAGGGAAAAAAAGAGAGAATCATCGAGCTGACACTCGAGATTAATAGGAAAGGTAAAGATCCTCGTACTCGTTAGCCTCGTTTCTTTTTTTTTCTTCTTCTTCTTCGAAAAAGGAGAGATAGAAAGAGAGGAATAGGGAAAATCCGTGAGAAAATCCGGCTAATTCGAACTAATTTCGCGCTTGCGACTTAAAGCACGATGCGACCGTGTGAGAAATAGAGAAAGAGAAGAGAGAGGGGTGGTAGTCCCATCGGGCGAGCTCCGAGCGTAATCGATGCATGCTTCAACGAGGTCGTGGAAAGAGGCTGGATTTCCCGTATGGCTTGAATATCGAGCAAGAGGATTGTGGAGTGTGCGTGTAAATGTATGCTCGTGCGTTTATTGTATGTATACGTGCGTGTGTATGCTCAAGAGAGAGAGAGAGAGAAGCTGCTAGAAGCAGCCAGGAACACAAAACGAGAAGATACCCTCGAAGATCCTCGAATGGGAAGAACGAACATTCCCAAGCTTCTCTAATTAGTTCTTAATCGTAATACGTGCCTTATGAAATATCTTTAAATTATCTCCATTGCTCGTTCAAACACTTTTTTTTTACTATCTCAATAGATTTTTTTATACCTATCTACTTTCTATGGTTGGGTTTTTAGACATGAGTTTTTTTATTAATACATTTGATATTTCGATACTTAACCTTTCGTGTACTATGTGGGGTATGACACACCCCAGTCCTCGAAAATTCATAACCATTTGAAAAATGTTTCTGTTCTTTTATTGACAAAACTAATAAAAATATTAAATTACTTCGTTTTTTTTTTATTTAAACCTATTGATTACAATGTACAAATATTATTCCATAAACAAAACACTCAAATAATTGAAACAAACTAGTTTTATTACATCTTACATTTTTGGGTATGTCACACCCTAACTAGTATAGGACAGGCTTTTTAGTCACCTGGTACACGAAAGGTTAATGTCATTGTTCCTGTAACTAACTATATTTTTATAGAAATTATTAGCTTTTTTTTTATTCGTAATTTGATAAGAAAAAAAAAACCGTGGTGAGCTCGAAGAAACGTTGAATCGGAAATCGCGGTAAAACGAAGAGTCGGCTGACGACTACTACGTCGATGGATAAATTTAATTTTCCCATCGAAAAGCTCGAAGACGACGACGCGGAAATCATGCAAGGCAAACGTTTACTCGTTCCGGAGCGTCGCAGCACGTCTTGCGCGTGAGACATCCGCCTTCGTATCGACGAATACGTCAATTCGACGTAACCCAATTGTTAATCAACAAAAGCTCGATTCCTTTCTCTGTCTCTCTATTTTATTCTCTTTCTCACTCTCTTTTGATTCGAACGTACCACAATACTATTTTGCGAGAATATCGTTTGTTAGCTGCGACGAATGGACGTTCGTATGTACGAACAAATTAAATCTCTTCGTTACCGAATGCAAAATTCATTTTTATGTATAAATGTATAAGATTTTTTATTACTAGTATAGTTGACTTCGTCCTTTGATATTCATTATATTCTAATTTTATTGGACTGATGAATTTGTACAGCCATTTACACTTGTAAACTGTGTATATTTCCTAACATTTCTTTCTGACATAAAACCAACGAAAGATTTTATTATCTTGTTCTCAAAGGTTTCAACCTCTTTCTCGATGTAGATATATTAAAAATCTGGAATATTGCTACTATAATAACTAGATCTATATTTTAAAAGAATTCAATACAGGAAACATTATTTAACTATTTACTTTGCAAGCATCAGAAAAAATTCGCAAAATTCTACGTACTTTTTGGCCGTTGCAATGTTAATCCCAGTGCCCAGACTCACACTTTCAATCTCGTGAGACTGAAACGAACTTAGCATCACAGGACGATAACTTTGCAGCTTTACGTACGTAAAAGCTGCTTTACGAACACCAAGGAAAAGCTTGCTTCATCACGATTAATATGAATGGACCACATGCTTTATTTTTACTTATTTAATCAATTATCTCTAACTATCGTTAGTATGTAGAGTCTATCGTTAGTTTATTTACTTAGAAACGTAAATACAGTTGTGAGATATAAATTAGGAAAAAATAGAGATAACACCGTATTTAAAAAACAAATTTGTCGAGTGTTGAACGATAGTTTCTTTTATTTTATAACAACATTTTTTATTGTATGTTATTTTATTGAATTATGTATAATCCATTTCGTTGTTCTCCATGGCATTTAATAAATTCAATTTCATTTTATATAAAAATTCCCAGACAAAGCAACCTAATAAATAGACACGAATCAAGGAAATTGTTCAAAGACTTTTTTTATCCGATCAATACGGTTTTCGAATTCTTGTTATCGCCGATAACAAATTCGAAAAAAATTAGGAAAAAATAGAGATAACACCATATTTGAAAAACAAATTTGTCGAGTGTTGAACGATAGTTTCTTTTATTTTATAACAACATTTTTTATTGTATGTTATTTTATTGAATTATGTATAATCCATTTCGTTGTTCTCCATGGCATTTAATAAATTCAATTTCATTTTATATAAAAATTTCCAGACAAAGCAACCTAATAAATAGACACGAATCAAGGAAATTGTTCAAAGACTTTTTTTATCCGATCAATACGGTTTTCGAATTCTTGTTATCGCCGATAACAAATTGTAAGCATACCCTGATATATAGGGATACGCGCGTACCGTCAATTAGGCAAGTTTAATGGCTAATCGGATTACCGAGAATACGCGTTACCTCCCGTCGTTATAACCGAACAACGCGGGGTTGTAGCAGAAGAAGAGAAGGGATAGGTGAAAGAGGTATTGGAAAATTTGGAAAGTCTGGTCAATTTAATCAGTACATCATATGTGTAATTGTTAATCAAAAGCTCGATGATCTGTCTTTCTCTAATCGAGAGAGATCGATAATTGCTATCGTTAATCGACCTTCCGCGTGATAATTTTCCAAATTTTGTTACATTCGGTAAAGGTATTTATATGCTCGCGACCGTGTATAATTATCATTAATGTAATTTCCATCAGTTCGAAGCTTTACATCTTAATTACTTCCCATTATTATTTCGTTATATTACTTGATACACCGAATTGAATTTCAATCGACCGTTAGTGCTTAGTTTGGACGTAACGAATGTAGAATTTTATATATTCGCGAATACGAATAGGAATATTGATTTGTATGATCTCGTTGATGTCTTTTTCGTTGCTCATGTATCTCGAATGTTAGGGAGGAGTGTTTTAACCTAGTCCAAAATAATTATTATATGCATAAAAATGTTAATGCTATTGGTTTACTTTACACACCACTGAGGAATAGACTGGATATGTAATATTTCATGTGTATGTATAAAAATTCGTTCGTAGACTGGTTAATAAATAATTTTGTATATATATATAAAAAGTAATTTTATATATAATTTTTAAACAAAAATTTTCGAAAAATTAAAGGGTTAATTTTTGAATTTAATTTTACCTATTTCTACATATTCAGACAAATATTCAAAATGTAATAATTCATAACTAAAATTTGATATTCAATAACAAAGATTTAAACAATTCTTTATTTTTATTTATTATTCTCATCATTATTCTATAAAGCAACACTCGCAAAAATATTCGTAATGTTTTCTGCGAATACGAATACCTAGAAATTATTCATTTATATGAAAAAAAGTAGAAAATAAAAAAAAAATAGCATTGACTCTCATCGTAAAAGAGTAATCAATCTACGGTAAACAGAGAATTACGATTTTTCATCGTCGTTTACTTCGAAGACCGTACGATTGAATCGCCATCGATCGCGGTCCGTTGGAAACCGCGTAGCAAACGTGGCTATCGTCGTTCTCGTCGATCGGAACGAACGAGAGCACTCACGGTACCGATTTTCAGGAACGACGTTCTCCTCGGAAGCAAGAGTAATAGAGAGAAGGATAAAGAGAAGGTTTTGCCGTTCGGTATATTTGCGAGCTTACGATTTTGTCGAGGTCTCCTGGTGAACTCATCTAACGTATCTACTACACGAAATTATACTGCTTCGTCCATTGTCCGAGAAACCTACTCTCTCTCCCTCACTGAGTTCTTATTTACGAGTGTGCGTGCGCGTGGAATCGTAACGCGTTCTTGGACACACGATCGCGTAAGGGAATTTGCTTCTAGAAGGCCGTGATATTCGTTCGTTTCAAATCTCTACGAAAATTAAATGATAGAAAAGAATAACGAGAGATGTAAGAAAACGTATGTAAGAAGACGTAATCATTTGAATAATATGATAAGGAAAGACAGAGAATTTATAATAATGTCGGAAACATGGCCAAGATTTTATTTAAAATGAATTCACTAGGAATCTAAGCAGGTATATATACAGGGTGTCTCACGAGAAATCGAACACCTAAATATTTCTTTTGTTTCTATGAAAATTGATTAAACGTTATTTAAATAGCCTGAAGAAAGGAATACAACGTAAGAAATTCTTTATTTCTGTCAAATTTTCAAGGTTACATCAAAATCTATATTTTTTTACTGCATTTTATCGCGGATAAAAAATACGTAAAATTGTAAGACAATTTTAGAATGGTATGTGAACTCACTGTTATTTATAAATTTCTTACGTTGTATCCCTTTCTTCAGGCCATCAAAATAACGTTTAGACAATTTTCATTTCTATTAAAAACAAAGGAGACATTTAGAGATTTTACTTGTGAGACACCCTATATAAAAAAGAATGTTTGTCTATCTTAATCTTAATTAGAAGTCGTAAGAGAAGTAGAGAAAGGCGGATTTTTATTAAAATGTATGAAAAAAAAGACCAATTATGAAGAGTATAGAAAGAGCTTGGGAAAAAAAAAATTCTATGGAACATCGTTAATAATAACAGAACGTGCGAACGGTAGGCAGTCGATCATTCTCTTCTATCGAGCATTTACTTCGTACCACGTGGGAGTGCTAACCCGGTGAATTACCGAAATCGCGTTTAGGCGCGCCTCACACGCATCTGGGGCTGTTGGTTACGGTAGTTAATGCGTTTCGCAGGGTACCCACGGGACCGATGCTTGCGTTCATCAAAATCCACAATGGAAAATCCATGTCGATGAGTACTTTTGCGATACGTTTTTATAGGTCGCCTGATGCAAGTTATTAACCCTTCCAATACTACAGGGACATGTTTTCGCCAAGAATTTTTCGATATAAATGAAGGTTTTTTTTATTTACGTGTAATATTACTAACAAGAAAACATCAAACCTATACGACCTAATTATTTTTTTAATTTTAATATTCTAATTGATACATTTTCTTGTTTTTAATTTTTGTAATTTTTATTTGAATTAATTATCGAATGAAAAATATGTTGCAATATACTTTGAATCTTCCTCTTTATATAGTATGAGTTTGGATTTAAAAAAATAAATACAAAAAAAAGTTAGAGAAGGTAAAATGTATCAACTTGCCCCACAGTGGGGGCTTCTATAAATAAAAAGAAAGAATCAGATAAGAAATAGTCAGGGCAAATTGATACACTGTATCAACTTATCCCAAGACGAGTCATTGTATAAAACCCTCTCTATACAAAAAAGTAGAGCATATAAAGAAAGTAACAAAACGTAGTTTTCTTACCTTTGAATGATTCAATAAGACGACATATTAGCTTACGATATAAAGCTTCATCTTCAGACGGTATATTTACGGAATATTTACTTTATGGTCGTGAAAACGAAAAATATGAATAAAAAGTTCTAATGTCACAGTACATTGACGTGTACTCTATACTAGTAAGAACTGAAGTAAAAGAATTGAAATAACTCGCAAAAATTTACCCAGTGTCCTGATAATTGTCCCTAAATATTTAATAATCGTCGTGGAGTATAAATTGAATAAAAATATTCGAATAAACAAGCTTAAAAATAAAATACTTTTATATCTAATCGAATCTATAAACCTCAGCATAAAAAAAGTTTATAAAAATTCATTCAAACTTTCCGTTTTTTCTCTCTCTCTCTCTCTATAACGAAATCGTATTCACATAGGAATTCTTCGTGAAAAATCCTCACGGACCATAAATCGCTTTTATTATACATTTAACGTACGTACCGAGAACGGTGCCAATGTAGGAATGAGTTGGATCGAATGGTATGGAGCCATGAGTGCCTTCGAACGTTACGTCCTTGCTGAAAATGCTATCGTCTCGTATCAGTCGTATCGTCCACAACCTGAAAAAAAAGAAAAATATTAATTTTTTTTTTCGCTCGCTCGATTACCACTTTCTCTTCATAAAAACACACACACAATTCCCTTTTAACAAAACGTCGAATACAAAGCTAGCGGATTTCCTTTTCGCATCAACGGATTAAGATCGACGGAAATCAACGTCCCGGAGAAGGAAGCCCTTTGAATGACCATCGGCGCGTATACGCGATTAAATTACGCGTTGATTTTCCACCGTTTAAGCGTACTTTGCTCGTTAGAAATCGGGAAAGGAGGAAACACGGCTGGTGAATAGGACAGTGATGGTAGAGTGGAAAAGGAATAGAGGAGGAAGAGAGACGTTTTACCCTTTCAAATTTTGCCATCGCGAGTTAATTTGCATAAGAGCGAAACGGCCGCGAGAGCCGATTAATAATCGACCTACTCTATGCACTTCTCTCTCTCTCTTTTTCTCTCTGTTCGTAATAACAATAATAATCTCGGCGTGCACTCGTGGTATTCCTGCAAAAAGCCGGTAATCCGATAATGCGTCGGCGAAGGAAGCCAGCGTGTCGACGGGATTCTTCTCGGCTGTGGTGAGAGGAGAGAAGAAAGGAGAAGCTGCGTCCTCGCTTAACCATTTTGCCTCCTTCTGCGAGAGATTATGAATTTCGCATGGATGTGGATATAACTCTGAACTTTGCCATGACGCTATAGCCTAGACGTTCTAACCCCCCCCCTCTCTCTACTTCACGAAAATATTAACCCCGGGCAACGTACGAAGCTTTCCTAAATCGAGCACGTCTAATAACTAACTTCTTACTTCCGTGTCTACGATATTCGCGCAAGAAGTATAACCTTCGAGGTACTACGATAAGAAAGTTTACATTTGGATTACTGTGTGTGTTTATATACTGGGTGGTCTGTTTTAATAAGGTTAGGTAAATGTCTTTTTTGGGTTATTGTGATGCAAAAGATATTTGTTAAGTAATTTGTTTGGGGTCAATGAACTAATATCTGGGAAGAATATTTTTTTTTTTTAAGTTATCGAGGTCATGGGTGTTTTTTTATATAACTATAGGTTCGGTAGTTCTAGTATAAATAGAACTGTAGTAAAATGACGTTTGTTGTTTTATAATTTTTCGAATAATAAGATCACTTTTGTAGAACATTATTATATATTTCATTTATTCGATATTATTTAGTAATAATAACGAATAAAATGGGTTTTTTAAAGTACTTGTGAAGTAGATAGATTACAGGGAAATAACGTCTGTAGTTCTAGCATTGGGTAGGAAAAATTCTTTTTCAGTGATTTCAGAAATTTTCAGATATACAGGGTGTCTGGTTCCAGGTGACTAAGCGGCCACATACATGTGCACAAGTATCGACTTGAATCGAAAAGTCTAATAAACTTTTTCGAAATTCGGCTTAGTTTTCGAGTTATTAATTAATAGAAATCAGCGAAAGAAGGCGGGACGAAGGCGGTCTACTCAAGCTCGTAACTAAGTAAGTGACGAAACAGGAGGAGGAGCAATCCACAATAACCAACAACGATAATCGGAACGTAACGCTTCAACACGTGTTTACTTTTATCCCTTATCTCTCTTTCGCTCTCGGAACCAAAGAATTCAGCGCGAGCTTCCAGCGTTCGGAAGTGCGTAGAGAGAGAGAGAGAGAGAGAGAGAGAGAGAAAGAGAGATAAGGGATAAAAGTAAACACGTGTTGAAGCGTTACGTTCCGATTATCGTTGTTGGTTATTGTGGATTGCTCCTCCTCCTGTTTCGTCACTCACCTAGTTACGAGCTTGAGTAGACCGCCTTCGTCCCGCCTTCTTTCGCTGATTTCTATTAATTAATAACTCGAAAACTAAGCCGAATTTCGAAAAAGTTTATTAGACTTTTCGATTCAAGTCGATACTTGTGCACATGTATGTGGCCGCTTAGTCACCTGGAACCAGACACCCTGTATACAGTAATTTCAGAAATTTTCAGATATATACAGTGATTTCAGAAATTTTCCGATATATACAGTAATAATAGAAATTTTTGGCACAATCCGCAATTTTCTAATAATTTTATATTAAGCCACCAAAAATTATAAAAATACGTATCCATAAATTAATTAGTATAAACGTCTATGCGTACATACCGTCGAAAGTTTTTTCTTAAACATTATAACGAGATACGTAAGTTTAATTACGATCCCTCTGCTTTTTTTTTCAATCCGTATCTCTATCCTCCGTTAGTATATTTGGTTCATAGATCTCGATAGTATATTAATGCGAATCTCTGTCGTAATTATCGCTAATTGGTCTCACGCTCGAAGAATGAAACGAAGAGAAAGGAACCATATCGAGCGTACCGTTCGCAAATCGTACAAATCGATGACCTTCGTTACGCGGAGTTTAATAACGTTTCACTGATTGTCGATAATGAAACCGTAGAAGGAAAAATACGTCGAAAGAATCGAGAGGCTTCCTCTTTAATAATGCTAAAACGCGATCACCGTTTAACCTTGGAAAATTCTTATACTCTCGACGTAAACGATCGACAGGATATACTTAATAAAACGGTGCTCGTCAAATTGTAGGTCGTGAAATCAGACCGAGACAAGTGTATAGTTTTTTAATGAAATAGACCAGAGAATTATGCGTTTGAATATTGAAAGACATTTAACGAAACGTGACCGATACCTTTTCATTGACACAATAAAATACAGTTAAAATTCTTGCTACTCGCTCGAGTGTAAATATAACAAAACAGATCTATAACTTCGCCTAGATTTTTTTTTTTCAAATCTTTTTACGTACCTATATTTATTTAGGAATAAAGATCACAACATATGCGATTCTGGGTAAAGTTGAAAATGTTAGAACAATAAAAACACGTATAAGAGAAGACAAATAAAAACCGGCCCTCCGGCAATGTCTATGCTATCCAGGATAAAAGCTTCGCTATTTTGCTTACTTTTTTAGTCAGATTATTATTTTAAACGAACAGTGATATGTAACTCTTATTAAAAACTTATCAGACATATTGAAAAAAACATTCAATCACGATATTACTCTCAATTTTTATATAATTATACTTTTTTTTTGTACTGAAATTACTGAACGTATCACTTATTCTCATTCAATTTACATACAAAATAACGATGTAAATGTTACTCCTTACGTGTTTCAAAACGAGTTCAAAAGAACCTCCTACAAAAGATAACAAGTAAGACGCGTTGCATCCGTTTCGGAGTCGTAATAAAGTCAACGAAGTTATCGATAATGTAAAAACTTTTAAAAAAACTCGTCCTGTATTCTCTCTCTTCCCCCCCCCCATTCTTTTTCTATCTTTCTTCTTTCCATTCTTTCACCACCAATCGAGTTATTCCATTTATAGAACGTTGTCGCGCGTCGTTCGCGTTCAACCTGTGCCCACGTATGAGAAAACTGGATTCACATGGACCTAGGTGTGTCGAAGAGTTCGTAACCTATTCACGAGTAGAGTTTAGCGCACACGGTATGCACTCCAGCGCGTTTATATTCGAACGCGACAAAAAGGTACTTCGTAACCGACAAAGTATAGAAGAAAAGTCTTTGAGAAATATTCTCTCCCTAAAAAAAAAAAAGAAACAGAAGAACGATGATAGAAATAATTTAAGAACCACCCCATTACTTCTCTTTCAAAATAATTTAAGAACCCTTAGCATGTTTGTCACTCTTCGCAAAATTTCTTTGAAACCACACGGTAGTTCTCTCTTTACATTTGTAATTATCTTTACATCGTGTCAGTAAGAAAAGAAATACTACGGTACGAAGAAGATTCTGAGAAAGATCACCAACGTTGCATTTAGAAAGAAAAGGATGAGAAATAGAGAGAAACGTTGGAACATCCTACTAAGGTTCTTCTACGACAACGAATAACGATAGAGAGTAAGAGAAAGACGGAGAAATGGGTGAAAAAGGAAAAGAGAGAAAGAGTGGTCGCCCACCTACTCCTGCTTTACATTTTATTGCTCACCGTGGATTCAAGCGATTTACATAAAGAGAGACGAACGTTGTAGTTACATCGCGTCGAAAGGTACAGCGAGAGAAAGATAGAAAGCAAGAAATTCCTTTTCACGGTGAGTATCGTCGCGAGACATTTTTCGCGAGTCGAAGGGAATAGGTGAAGGAAAAATCGTGAAGAAGAAGGTTGAGAGGGTACGGGTGAGTGCCGATCGACGCCTTCGACAAGAAGTGCAAATAAAAGGCGGATTGTATGGGCGCTGTGCAAATCAGATCGATCCTGCCACGCAGGATCCCCAACAAGCAGCGAGGAAATATATCCGAATATTTTCGTGCTCCCGTCACGTATAGTTCCGTATAGAGCATGGCAAACAACGCGAGAGCTGGCGAGGGTGACGTTATCGCCTCGCTGAAATACTAAGCTTCTATTTTCCATGAATATCGTAAAACGGAAATACGGCTGCCCGTCCCTCGGCCCCCCCCCTCCTCTTCCTTCCTTCCTTCCTGTTTCGGGATCTCGTGGAGGTATCGGACGCGTATTAACGGATATTAAACCTTTTGGGATAATATCTTCTTAACTCTTTGCGTTATAACGACGAGTTTCTGTGTCACGCTTAACTTTAATGGGGTTTAACACTAAAGCTATCGACATTAAAGGCATACTTATTTTCATTACGTTTAGTTATTTAATAAATACTTAAACAGAAACATACTTTTTGTTATCATTAAGAAATATTATTGATAATAAATTTTTATGAGAGTAACTTTATTATTTAAAAAATCAAGAAACGTATATAGGGTCATTTGACCAGTTGTGGTAGGTTTAGTGTTAATGTTAGAAAAAATTAGATGAGTCGATACGTTTGTTAATAAATATGATACTGTACTTAATCTGTATCTAGTGTATTTAATTTATTGAAATTAAAATAATTTATATTTCACATTTATCTACAAATGTATTGACTCATTTCATTTTTTCTAACGTTAAACCCCATCAAAGTTAAGCGTGAAATAGAATATTGATTATCCTAACATCGGTTAACCAATTGCAGCATTAGAAATAATTATCAGAGGGTATGAAGCGCAACGAGGAAGTATTCTCGCGGAAATATTAACATTAAAAAGAAATATGCAATTAAGCAGGACAGAGAACAAAGAGTAAAACAGATTATTAAACGGGTAATATATAAAAGATCATAATTTTTCATGCAAACTTTACTTATAACGTGAGTTGTCCGATTATTCGAAAAATTCGATTAAAACCCGATTTTCATGAACACAAATAGTCAAGATAATTGAAGTTCTACTACAGTACGAACAGTCGAGTTTGCTTCGAAATAAATTGTAGGGCAAGGTATTAACTTTTGTCTATCTTCCAAATAGATCTAGATTTTTATCGAAATGAACCTATTCTCGTTTCACGATCAAGCAATATTGTCATGGAATATTCGTAAAAGATCTCTCGGCAATCATTTGTTTATCTAAATATTTTCTTTACTACCAAAAAATGTTTGACATGCTTCGAATGATTTCAAAAAAAAGATATACCATGTGCATATCCTTCAAAGAGATATAGCTTTATAAAATCCGTAGGAATTTGGCTAAATGCCAAACGAATGCCAGATAGATAAAACTAAGTGATTTATCGATTCTACAAATCTGTATTATTTGTGAGACGATTGTTTTTTCTCCTAATCGAATCGATACAAATCAAGCTTGTTCGACTTTCTCCACGACATCTAACCCCTTTCTATCTTTTCCTAGATCGATAACCCTCGATGGATTACTCACAGGATCGTAGAAATACCTCCCCCTAAAGTCTAATTGCTTGCTTTCAAATCAGGAATCGCAGGGATCGACTTAGCGTCGAAGTTTGTTCGAAACTTCACCGAGGATCGCCCGCAAATCACGCTACGATTTTCACTGATCCAGAAGCGAGAAGCATCATTCAGCGAAACCGTTTCAGCTTGCTCCGAAAAGCTTAACGCGATCTACGAATATCGTTGCGTATAAAAGAATAAAAATATAGTATTTATGCGAAGTTTAAGGGATGCATCACTTCAATGAATTATTATAGAAATCGTTTAGAGTTTTCTCGTACGACTTATGCTGACTTTTATCCATTAATATAAATATAATATCATATAGTTTCATTTAGAAATTAATAGTGTTGTTATTTTTAAATAAAATTAATGATTAGAGCTATTTTATCGGTGGTGCAATGGTTCGTACCTAACATTAACACTAGAATTATCGAAGCAGTCGAAATGACTGACATTTTTCGAATAACAAAACAAAGTTTATAGAAATTTATAATCTAATTTATTCATTCGCTATTTATTCAGTAATGTTAGGAAATAAAATGATTCTTTTTAAGTATTTATCAAATAGCTATACGCGATGAAAGTAAATATAGGTTTAAAGTCGGTAATTCTAGTATTAATCGCACGCAAGTACTAACTTTTGTTCTCTTTCCTACCATGCTGACGTGTAAAATCAAAGTTAAGAAAAATTCCCTCGACAACCATAATAATATTACAATTTACCTACATTCTATTCTATTTTTAAAACTTTAATTGGAATCTTTAAAAATTAATGGTTAACCGTAATTTCGTCTTTAATTTACACCGTAATATTCTTTGACTACCCAGTAACCGTTTAAAAAGATTAGCGTATTAGCACAGTGGTCCGATATATCGTGAAAAGGAAAAAATAATTAACAGAAATAGCTACCATTACGTTAATACATGTCATTCCTTTGACCTCATCCCCGCTACTACCATCGGTAGAAACGGTTAATTTATAGGAGAATCTATAAGATCAACCGCAACGGGGAAACGTAACGCGTTTTACATGAACGTGGCCTTAATTGGATAGCTGCTTACTGACCTGTCAAGGATACACCTGACGCATATAATACGTTGCGCGTCGATGACATTGCACCAGTCTCTCTCTTTATCTCTCTCGGACGAACCAAATCGCCTTACTTTTATTCAATTTCTTAACGACTAGTTACTATTGAAATCTCCAATATTACGGTAATATAAAATTTTTCTGAGTAATATAATTATAATAATAAAAGAAAGCAATATAGTTGAATTATTATTATAATATTGGAACGTGTTAATGTCCCATGGATATCAAAGGTACTCGTTAATTAATCGATTTTGGAAAAACATAAATAATTTATTATAATAATAATAATTCATCTATATTGCTTTCTTTTATTATTATAATTATATTACTCAGAAAAATTTTATTGTACCGTATCACTCAATTTAACAATATTGCTTTCTTTTGAGTGATCTCTTTGTTTTTCCAAAATTGATTAATTAACGAGTAGCTTTGATATCCATGGGACATTAACACGTTCCCTGCCAAGTCGTATTTGAGAAAATTTTAAGCCACGTGTGCAAAATATGGTACACGTTATAAAGTTTTGATAAATATGTAAAAATGGTGTATTTGTTCGTATTTCGTGAGCTGAGAATTTATTTATTAAAATATGTCAAAAATATAGAATGTACGAAATAATTAAACATATTTTATAATAACATAAAGAATGCATAGCTTATTATGAGACAGCTGAACTGCATTCTTGAATGTTTTTCGTTTGTAATCAAATGTTACGATGCACTGCATTAAAATAATAAGGAAAATAATAACATCGATTTTAAACTTAAAATTTTAACTTCGGTAACAAATATTCAATTTGGAGTAATCTGTTTTTGTCTCTCCTTTTTACGATAATGTGAACATTCAACCAGACAAATGCTAAGTAATTGTACTCGAAATAAAAAGAACTCCATAACATACGTAACAACCACGCCTGTACAACTTCAAACATTAAAAACATTATTTAACATGTATTAACAATAATTCTTTTATCATACTTCATCCATCAATGAGAAAAAAATCGGCACAAAAATGAATTTGAACGTGTACCAAATATGGTACAAGCGGCAGGAAACGTGTCCTCCACTGGTTTACACAAAAATTTATCTTCTATGTATCTCGTTTATAACGTACCTGTCTAGTGTCTTTAAGCGTAAAAGAAGCGGTTGATTTTCGGCAGAGTCGGAGACGTCGCGACGTGTCCGTTCACGATGATGTTTCAAGGTCGTCGTGTCATAAGAAGCCGGCTCGTAGTATCTGATGTACGATCTACGTGTTATCCCTGAAACACATGGGAAAGTACCGTTCGGTTAGTGGCGGATACGGAAAAACCGCGTACTCTTATTGGACGTAGATTTATCTGTACGTTCGCGTTTATTCCGCCTCGTGATCACAAATTGCGTGAGAATGCGTCATAGAATCGAGCTAAGGATTCTGATAGACTACGAATGAAGTATTAACATGTTGGTATATCTACAGTGACTCTCATTAATATTCGGACACCCTATATAGTAGAATAACTTTTTTTTATAATTGCATCAAACAATTTTAATTTTTGCAAAGAAAATAGAAGGATTGGTTTAATTGTAATTATAAATGTTTTAATTTTCATTATAAGCTCGAATAAAAATTTTAAAAATTACTTTATTTTTGTTGTAATTTCAGAAATTTTGTTTATTTTTTAACCAACGTAAACATGATATTCAGTTAACTAATCATTGAACATTTTCAAATTGTTTCATTCAAATTTAAAAAAAAGTTATTCTGCTTTACAGGGTGTTCGAATACTTCTGGGAGACACTGATATATCCAATTGGTATAAGCACGATGCTTTTCAAGTGAGAACAGCAAGGTAATTAACGAGGAGAAGGTTGCTTGGGTATCCAGACTGCGTTATTAACAAAAATTAGCAGAAGATCGTGATTAATGGAAAATAGGACGATCGTATGATAGGAAAATCCCTGGATGATAAAATTTCGTTATCTCACGATACAATTAAATTACAAAACGAGTAGGGGTGTATAATGTTCACCGACGTGGAGTTTCCCGCTGCGGGCACGTTTAGGGGGTATGAAAATGCTTAATGAGGGAAATAATGGAAGCCGACGCTTTCAAAGCGACCACCCCGTATCGGATTGTCTGCTCTTTTGTAAACTCATCGTTAAATTAAATTAACTAACTCTCGCGGATATCTCTCCGTGACGTCGATAAAAGATAGAAAGAGAGTAAAAGACATTGCGAGATTCAAGATCGCGTAGGCCGCGTTACCGGGAACTTTCACTAACCGCCATCGCGCTTGGATAGAAATATATCGCTGCTCGAAATTCCCAAACTTGTAATTATAATTCTACAAGTATGCTTCTGCAGTTTATAAACGTATTATACAGGGTGTAATATGCAATTTGAAGATGTACTTGACTGATCGTGAGTTGGATGTAACTGGTAATACGTATAAGGAAATGAATTTTGGGAAAAATCTGTTTAATGTTTATTCAACAACAAAATATGTTTTTTTCAACAAATTTTCTCATTGTACGTCATTGATTCCGATTCGATATTCTGTATAATACTGCATAGAAAAAGTTATATAAAAAAACGAAAGTGACCTTATATTTTTGTCGAAAAAATATGTTCATAATATTTATTGTTATAATAAAAATAACAAAATAAAATGAGTATTTGTAAGGTAAATGGAATAACAGATTTTATAATTACATTAAGTAGATAATAAAAACAAGAAATTTAATTAAATAACCTACCGAGAAACGTAATTTCTGAAATTTATAACATTTGATAAACATACCATAAAAAAAAATATAAATAACATAACCCTTTTCACTAACTCGATATTCGTAAAAAATTATTTCAAACCGACCACCCGAGCAATCGAGGGGAAAAGGGGAAAAAAAAGGAATCGAGCCCTTTATAGGCGAAAAAAAAAAGTAACGACGAGGAGGTGGTATGAGTGTCACTCGAGAATCTCCGCATTACTCGTACCTACGTACAATTAAAGTGCCATTTGGGGTCGCGTTCCATTGTTTGCCTAAGTACCGATCAAGAACAAAAGGAAGTCTCGGGACAAAGGGAAGCGTTGACTATTAAGCGGTTGCTCTCTGTCAGACGCACTTACCGCAATTTAACACTGTCAATGCGCTCACGCAACTCGCAAACTCATTCGCCGACTGCACTCTAGGCTAGTGGAACCCGTCGCGAGAAAATCTCACGAGATAATTCGATCGGTCTGTACCTGAAAGTGCTACCTACTGAATCTAAATACCACTCGTGATGAAATACCACGGAACGAGTATCATCGATATTATTAGAAACATATAAAACAAATCTTTTACAAAACATGTTGCTTCTTATATAAAATAACCGTTCTACCAAATACTTTCACCAGAATTGACCAAAAATGAAATATGGATCGATTAACCCTCCGCGTCGAGTCTGACAAGGCCGATTTTGAGGATAATACGATGTCGACTGGTCCTCGACGCTCAATTTTTTTTATATTCACAGATTTTACTCCAATTCACCTACCAACAACTCGAACAATTTTTTTTTATAATATAAATAATGATATATCATTTGAAATTAAATGATATGATGTTGGAAATATGGTGCCTCAGAGGGGAGTGCAATGTGTTAAATACGATCGATCTTTGGGAAAACTCCATAGTTCGGTAATATTTCAATAAATTTTAATACCATTATTCATAACCAACATGTCTGGTTTAAGTAGTTCATCAAGAATATTTGACTATAAATTATAATAATTCTACAAACTTGCAGCGTTTAATCGAAAACACTTTATTCATTGGAAACACTTTCACGAGATATCGATGTAACGGTGAAAAAGAAAGATCATCAAAGAGGTATTTCGTAGTAGTAGGAACGCACGTGACTCACCTTTGTGCGTTGGCACGGGATGAAACGGCAGAGCATCCGCGATGGAGAAAGACGAAAGGAGGAGCGCGAAAGGAACGGCAAGAAGGAGGTAAGGTCTTCTTCTTCCTTTTGGTCGTTGGCGTCTTTGGGGCCCGCGGTTCTCTCTCCTCTCTCCCGTTGCCACCTCTTCGTCGTCATCCTCCTCCTCTTCCTCCTCTTCTCCCTCTTCTTGGACCAGGGCCGAAGAGCAACGGTTCGGCATGGCCTTTTCGTCCCAGCAACGCGTCGTCTTCTCTAATGGCGCTATCTGCTGCCTTTCGTCGAGCAGCCGAGAACCGCACTTGTCGAGTCACCCACCGAGCTCATCTCCTCCTTCCACCTTCTCTTGCACTCGTCCTTTCCTTCTTCTTCTCCACCACCTCCTCCTCCTCCTCCTTTTCTTCGTCGTCCTCTATCTTCTCTTACTCCTTCCGCCTCCGCTTCCTCCTCTTCCTCCTCCTTCTCCACTTCGCCCACCTTCTCTTACCCCTTTCAGGGTCGCTCAACCTTTCGATCCTTCTTTCTCCCCTCCTCCTCTCTTCCCTTTTACCGCGAACGTCTTTTTCAACCGGTTCTATCCTTCTTCGGCTTAGGCGATCCAGACAATCGACTATTTCACGATATCAACACTGCAAAATAAAGGGATAGACGTTAGAGATTGGTGCCGTTTTTATTTCTTTCTATGTATCAGCATGTTTTTGTGATCAAAGATTTGACAATGAGACATGGTATTTATGCAGGCATTGACCCTTGGTGTCGAGTGTGACCAGAGACTCGGAATAAGAGTTATAGGTATTTAAATTTCGGAGAAAAAATCTATTACTCATAATTGAAAATAATTTCAAGTCATTATTATATATTTTGAAAATCTATTATACTCAAAAATATTTAACGATGACTCGTTTTTAATGAACTTTATTGAAATGAATGAAGTTCATGAAAATGAATTTAATGAACAAGTTATTGTCAATTAACAGATTTTTTGACAAGACCGATCGAGTCGAGTATTACTCGACATTCATTCGTCGTTCGTACTACGAGATTTTTCTCCTTTTATCGTGCAACGAGTAATATATAATTTGAAATAAAACGGTGTAAGGTTGGAAGTATGTCGACTCAGATGCGACAGTCAAGTGTGAAAAGTTAATTATAAGAGTAGAGTACACCTTGTACGTGTTAGCGGATGTATATACAGTGAGTACAGAAAATATGTGTACAGTATTTAAACCTGAATAGCTCTTTTTATTTATTTCATCATTTATCCGAGGCTTACTTCGTGTGACCAGGTCAAAATTCTTGAAATTTGAATTAATATAATCAAGTTGGTAATAAAAGTTAAAACGTAATTTATGCAAAATCGATGTTTGTTGACATGGCCAGTTTTTGCAGTAAGCCAAGGATATGTCGAGAATTCTTAAGAAAATAAATATTTATTACTGAACTGAGAAAAAATAAAACGTCTTTTTTATTTCTTAACCTCTGTTATAAAAGTTGATCGTGTGCATTTCGAAGAACACAACGATTCGTATGATAAAATGAGCTACAAATTTTTTTAAAAGTCTCTATAAATGACTTGGTTTCATATAGTGTGTATTAATACTTTTTCGACTCGACACTTAATTTTTTTTATACTCGCGGATTTTTCTACAATTCTCTTACCAGCAACTCGAATATAATTCTTTTCACAATGTTTGAATTAAAATGAAACAATATAATATACAAAATAAGTCACCTGAGAGACGACAGTCGAGTACAAAGGGTTAAATGTCTAAAGAACACGATAATACATAATATACATGTAGAAGCAGACCCTTTCCTCGGTTTCAACAAGGTATATGAATGATGCAAACGATGATTTCGAATAGATTTAGCAAGAAGCACACTGATGGCTTTTTGATGCGACTATAGTACGTACACTACTGGTCTCCTAGAAGATAACGCTCGATCGTTTCGCTTAATGATAGAATCTTCTTGCTTGAAAAATGATCGATGAAATTTGTATTAAAAAACAAATGCTTAGTCTTTTCTGATTAAGAAATTTGACTAGGAAACGCCAAGAAATTCATCTACATCCGATCGATTTTATCGTCGTAATAAAGAACGAGAAAGAAACAAGGCGCTCGTTACCAAGCGTTACGTTTCATGTCCACGGAAGTGTCGCCAGGTTTAAAAGCTTGAAAAGTAAATGAGCTGTCGTTTATCGCCTTAATCGGAACTTTTCGCGTACGTAACGTGCCGTGGAGAGTAAGTCGTAGTCGATTCTGTGTTACCGGGACGGCTCACCGCTCTAATATCGGCTCTACTTCGATAAACTTCAAAGTGCCCAGAGAAATTATATCGAAACGTCCCGTTCGCGCGAAACTTTGCCGATATAACGACGCTCTCGTATCTCGACGCTTGGCTAGTTCAACCAAAATCTGAATCTTTTGGCTTTAAACGTACCTAAGTCGCGTTAAATGAAATCCAAGGGTAGATGGATACTTGAAAGATATTCCAAAAAAGAAGTACAATTTTTATCAAAAATTGTTTTTTCTCGAATTCCGTATTTGACCTATACAGCACCGGTTTAAGCCTTCAGTAATTGTATAATAAATTTATTTAATTCATCAAATATTGTTTAATTATATAATAATTATATTTAAATTTATTATAATATAATTAAATTTTTATCAAATTATATTTTTGTGATATTGGAAACTTGGACCATCGACCAGAGGACTGTGTTTATTATCAAGTAATCAGATCTTTCTATGATTTCATGAATGAAAATGAAATATATAAAATACTATGCCTAGTGAGACAATATATCAATTCAATAATCAATTTTTAAAAAAATATAAATACAGGGTGTCTGCTTCCATATAGTCAAGCGGGGGAGTACAGGTACACCTCAATGACTTGAATCGAAATGTCTAATACCATTTTTCGAAATTCGACTTAGTTAACAAATTATTAACTAACAACGTTGTTTATTGTGGATTGTTTCTTCCTACCGCTTCCTTTCTTTGCTAATCGCCGTAATTGGCCGATCTTTGTTAGTTAATAATTTGTTAACTACGTCGAATTTCGAAAAATAGTATCAGACTTTTCGACTCAAGTCATTGATGTGTACATGTAGTTCTCCGCTTGGACACTTGGAACCGGACACCTTGTATATAACTTTTCAAAAGTGCATGACTCTATTAAATTCTGGCCTCTCCAAAATTACAGACTCTAGACACTGTCTTATTTATCTATTCGTTAATCCAACCTTACATCCATACCGAATATAACAAACAATTTTCATAAGATTTATCTATAAAAAGAATTTTAACCATTTCCTTCGAGGATATGAATTAATCGTTTTGCCCTCCTTTCTTTTTTCATAAACGTCAGAATAAAAACGCGTCGCACGCGAATAAGGTACACGTTTATTTCTGTCACGATCGCATAATCACCGTTATAAATCTTTTCGACGATATCGCCGACGTGCACGGGTCGAGACGAAATTATGTCACGTTAAATAAATTCCGTTTCGTTTTCCCTGTCTTTCTTTATCCCTTTATCGAATTAATATATCCTTCCATTAGGTATACTTCCTTATCCTTCGTTTGCAAGGATAGAACCTTTGAATCGATATGCAGCATAATATGTACCAACAAATATATTAAGATAAATGTGATGCATACTTGCATGTATATACCTATAGGTACCTAAATCCGTATTTTCCGCAAAAGTCTGGCGCCGCTGCACGATCGTTACTCGAATAACGACGCTTTTGTCGTTAGCCTTTCTCATACCATAGTCTTGCCGCTTGTAGGAACAATGGGATAATGAGCAGGATACGTTAGGAGGGGGGCGAGCGTAACCACGTGTGTCCGATTTCTACATTAATTTCCATTGTGACGATTCGCTCGTGGTCCATGTGAGAAATGTCGTGAGAAAATGAAATAATTATTGATGCCAAGGTAGGGAAACAATTATGCAGAAAATTGTAAAGTTGTACCGAAGAAGGATTAATCCGAAGAAGGTAGGTATTAAGAGGATGAGTCAATTTGTTAATGGTGATCAAAGTATGATCTCTAAAACTGAATTAGTGGAAAATCACTAATTGACAGTGTATATTCATTGTTCTGACATGTCAAAAAGAAACCACGCGCAGATGTTGAATATTTATGATTTGAATTAGTGAAAATGTCACTGATTGAAATAGATGTAATCGAAATGTAAGCTTAAAGATTCAGTAATTTACTAATAGATCCAACCAGGAATCACTATTTGGTTAGTGAAATTCAGTCTTACAGATTGAATTAATGAAAATTTCACTAATTCAGTTTTAGAGAGTATATTTAAAGCATTCTAACATTTAAAAAAAATATATCTTGCTACCACTTTTTTTCTACCCCAGCATTGACTTTGAAAATAAAGTCCTTCCTTACATAAAGCAAGCAAAGATGAATAATATAATGTCTCTTGAAACTTGCGTGACTCATGCAACGACGGAAGAATCTTTCCTTTGTGCAAATCAGGAATTTATACTTTTTTTCATCTCCATACTTCGTTTCATTAATATTAAAAATAACTTTCCAACTATCTACAAAGTCATGTCAAGCCGATTTCCCGACCCATCCTAAGTGTGTAAGTCTCTGACTAGGTGAGAGCAGTCAGGTTCCGTCGAGTCAGGTTTTCCTTATTTCGTCGTTAATTAAAATCACTGGAATTCCGATCGAATGACGATGTCATCCGGCAAGTCGATAACTATCGGTGCAGTTACCACGATTCGCACGGATGTGGATTTTGCTACGACGTTCGAATCACGATCATTTCTTGTTATCTGCTATTTCAATCGGGATAAGCAAAGGGACAAATATTTTTCGCACACCATTTATATTAAATAAGTGTTTGACGATAGGGATATTCAAGTGTAAAGAAAAATTTCGATGCCAGATTAATCGGATAACGGGTGTACTTAAAATATCGAATTTTTCTCTTTAACTTTTTGTCCTCGAGGTTAAGACATTATACAGGGTGATCCACTTAAATGTAATCACCTAAATATCTTCTTTATTCGAGATGATAACAAATATTTTTAATGCAATGATAGTTTCGCAAAACATTTAGGAAGACCACCCTGTATATAGTATATACAGGGTGGTATATACATTGTATAAACATAGTATATACATAGTATAAATATACTTAAATAATTACTGGTTTTAAGTAGGTTGATCGAAGCAAAATCTCCAAGTCTAAGAGCATAAATGAATGTTGAATATCACCAAAGACCCAAAAGAATAGTTACATTTAAATTTCTTAGAAAAAAAAATCTATTACTCTAAATTAAAAATAATTGAATTTGTGAGTAATAGATGTTTTTCTACGAAATTTAAATATAATTCTTATTCTGGGTTTCTGGTACCACTCGACATCCTCTTATCACAAAAGTCGATCTCGTCGAGTCACACTCGACACCGAGTGATAATGGTTAAAAATAATAAAAAAAAGACGGCACTTGTTCCTCAATATTTTCGAAAAGACAATTCTACGTTAGCTACGAAACAAAATTATGCCCTCCAGTATTTTCGTTATTTTGAAACTCGTGAGAAATATTCGACGATAAACGTTCTCATCCTATGCATATAGAATTTAGGAAAAATTCTGTCTTCCTTCTATTTGATAATGCTACAATTCAGAAGCGAGAATGCACTCGTATTCCTCCATCACGCTCCATCGCAAATAATCTACGGAAAACATAATTTTTCGCGGAGAAACGGAGAGAAGAGAAATAAATCATGTCGCCTAGGAGTAAAGCACTTCGTGTCGAGTGAACGTAGTCTCCCGAGTGGTGGTTCGTCGACTAAATTGACCGAAAGCGAATAATCTACGAGGAAAACGCATTGTCCCTCTTTCTTCCACGCGACAGACGATTATAATGGCGGCACGCTTCTTTCGCGCGTGCCACTCCAAAAGCCGATTAACCCATTTGCATCATACGAAAAAGTTGAAAATTGGTTCTTGTCATCGAACATTTTTTTTTATTTTATCAAAATGAGAATGTTTTAAAACTAATCAAAAAACAAGGTCTTTATCATCAAACATGCTTTTTATTATATCAAAATGAGAATATTTTGAAACATATAAATACAAAATGGTATAAACAAAGAATTCAATGTACCAAAAACTGCATATACAGGGTGTCTGGTTCCAGGTGTCCAAGCGGAAAATTACATGTGCAAATCAATGATTTGAGTCGAAAAGTCTAATACAATTTTCCAAAATTCGGCACAATTAAGTAGTTATTAACAAACAAAGATCGGCCAATCACGGCAAGCAGTGGCATGTAACGTTGTTTATTGTGGATTGTTCCTCTTACTGCTTCGTTTCTTGATTTGTTTCAAGCTCAAGTAAACCGCCTTTTTTCGCTAATCGCCGTAATTGGCTGATCTTTGTTAATTATTAACTCGTTAACTAAGTCGAATTTCGAAAAATGGTATCAGACTTTTCGACTCGAGTCATTGATGTGTACATGTAGTTCTCCGCTTGGACACCTGGAATCGGACACCCTGTATATGCCCATAATGAATGAAAGTAGTCTGTCATATTGTTTTACAAAAAAAATTGCTTCATACTATTGTAATATTAATAGATGCAATGCAATACAAGCGATAAATTCTTGTTTTTTTAATTTTAGACTTAGTCTACTTTCGTAATTAAGGGCATATATGTGCGAATAATGCAAATGGATTATTAATCCCTTCGAGGAAAAAAAAATAGGATAACTTTCGCGAGATGAAAAATGACAATCTTGTAACGGCTTATACGGCTATATTTCAACGAGAAAAGGAAGCATATCGATCTGCCACGAATCCTTTTACCACTTTTTGTCCTTCCTACTTTTCTTCTCTCTTAAGAAATTAAGACTTCGACGAGTCGCGAATTTTTATTATCGTCGACGACCCGATTCGCGGATGTCGAAGCTTTGTCATTTTAAATTTTCACAAAATTCACGTTGGAATCGAGAAAACGTCTGTTTAATAAACGCGAACGAACCAGAGTGACAATAATGAACCGTGACAAATGCGAAGAGAAGTACGGTTGCACGAATAAACGTGTTTCTCGATCTCGAGGTATAAGAAGAAAAACTGGTACGACTACCGGAACTAAAACGTGAGAAATCGACGTCTTTATTTATCGTAGACATTTTTTAAAAACAATTTATCGTAATAACAAATCGATATTATCACAACAGCAGTGTTTACATTACAAATTTACGTAATATATATGCCATGGATTTATATCGTCTACGATAATGATTTGATAAATAAAATTGCAGAAACCAAAGGCATATACCACTAATACGGATATAAAAAATTGTTGGAAAAATAAAATTCGGTGTAGAGCAAAAAGAGATATAAAAGCGAGCCCCGTGCGATCGTAATAGTAGTGGTGCTGCTGCTAGCGAATTCCCCCACCTTTTCTCCCTCGGCAAGAAAAATGTGCCATGAATTTAAAACACGTCCAAAAATCAGTGTACTAACGATCCAATTATGGACGGGGCGAGGGATATTTATGAAGCAAAGTCGGCGATTTTTTATTCGCGGTTATCTCGTTTCAATGGAGCATTGATATAGAAAATATAGAAAGAAAATCTGTCAGGCTTCGAGGCATTTAATGAGTGTAAAAATAAAAAAAATAAAGATTATGAAAGAAAGTTCAAGATGTTCTTGAGGCTATTGACGGAACAGAATATTCATAAATTTGAAGGTTATCCATGAAAAATAAGAAACGTTGCGTTCTTTTACAAAACTTAACACCTCCCGACGGCTCTTTCGCGAGAACCTTAGCTAAATAAGAGTAAAAACTAAACAAAATTACCTTCGTTTTCATGAAAAAAAAAAAATATTCTTACTTAAAAATATTCTTTCTTAAAACTTCAAAACGTCATAATGTAAAAACCTTTTTAAAATAATGAAATAAATTCAAATAATATAAAACTACGTCGACAGTCGCCAATGTGTGGTACAGACAACGTGTAAAAAGTTCTTGAGCGAAATTTAGCAACCTTGATAAAAAAAAAAAAGTGAAGAGAAACCGTGATTGTTCGTGCGTATAGATCGAAACCGAGTAGACTACAGGCTTCGAGGTAGGTACTACATGTAATTTCAAACAAAGCCTAAAACGATCGGTATATCTGCAACGTGTCTCCGCGTGACGCGTATCGGTAAACGGAGTAGTAGGTGAAAGCCCGCTCGAACAAAAGTAATTGACGAAGGTAAGAAGAATCGTTGTGGAGTTAGGTAACGAGTCGGCATTAAAGTCACCGATAATGACCGTATTGGCTAGATGCAAAATAGCCGGCGAAAAAGTCATCGGCGTGGAATACCTCGACGAAAGGGTTAACCATGCTCTCTGATCGTTTTTAACCTCTTCACTGACACACATTTATATGTTTAATTTTAAATAACGACTTATATTAATGACTTAATATTTCAAACTATATTTATCTTAATATAGTTAGAATATTATATGTAATATAATTTCAGATTATATTATAATATATTATGTATATTATATATATTAGAATATTCTTAATCCCTTTCAACATATTTTTAGTTATTTAATCGCTATGAAAATTAAAAAACTACCTCCCAACTTTATAAAGAATAAGTTAAACCCATACATGACCGCACATGTACGAAATATACGATTGTACACGAACAAAGATTTAAAGGATGCGAGATTTTGAAGTACCAGAAATAATAGAGATGAAAAATGACGGAGACTGCGCGCGAAAGAGAATGCGAATGAACCGAGGGATGATACCGAAGGATGAGTTTAAAGAGAGATAGTTAAAAGCAGAATGATGGAGTAAAGACCATGAATTTACATATATGTAAATATATATATATATATATGTAATACATGATATTTTGATTATTTATATAGATATATTAAGCAAGGTATCGCGCGTGCTCGTCGTTTCTGGCATTCTCTCTCTCTCACCCTCTTTCTCTGTCCAACACTTACTAAGGTGCAGCAGCAGCAGTGGCAGCAACTTCGAGGAATCCACGGTTGCCACAGGCGTCCTTTCCTTCTTGATACCGGACTCTCGACGCGTTCATAGGGCGGAGCGTTACAGTGCGTTCGCTCCGATATGAATCGCACGTACCATTACGTGTCACAGGAGCGGCCCTCCGAACGTGTGCCTTCTCCCTTTCGCGAAAATGAGAAACAAAGAAATCGGGGAACTAGAAATAGAGAGAGAGAGATAGCGAGTCCGAACGTTAAAAAGGTAGAGAGAGAGAGAGGGTAGTGGGAGCGAAAGAGAGAAATAAAGAGGGACAAAGAAACGTCAAAAACACAACGACACGAACAGCAACGCGTTCCGCGTCGAACTGACGAGCCGCTCGTGACTCGCGCGAAGATTCCGAGGACAACGACTTCCCCCACCACCTACCACCTTCGACCCAGCTGTGCGCTTTCTCCCCCACTCCCGCGACATCTCTTCTCCGCACGCACCGGTACTGCGCTTCGTCCATCTCCCCCCACCACTGCCGACCGCGCTATCGAGAGATCTACCGGCTCTTTCCCCCACTCTTCTACATCTACCCTCCGAGACGGGCTTATTCGACCCTCCTGTCTTTAACGAGCCTCCTACCTCATACCCCTTTCTCTCTAGCTCTTTACCTATCTCTGTTGCACTTTCTATCCGTTATCTCTCTCTCTGTCGAATACTCGACGCTCTACGACCACTACCCCGAGTTTACTCTTCTTTTTCCCCCCTTTCGAAAAGCGAACTTGTACGTTTCTCTTTTTTCTTCTTCCTTTCTTTTCTAGTAGTCCACCACGTGCTCTTCCTACGCCATTCCTTGAAAAGTTCAATACGAGAAACTTAGCCCGCTTTTTTGGGCCGTGGTCGGTCGACCTTTCGATAGCGGCAAGGAACAAGATGTCATTCGAAGGGAGGACGTTTTTGGATTGGACTGAAAATAGTGAATTTGGAAATTGAATAAATGTTTTAAGCAAAATTTAGAGATGGAGGACTTTCAACGATTTTTGGAGAAAAGGATGTTTTAGATATTCTAGCTAGCGTTATTATTATGTTATTATTGAAAGGTGTCTATATAAGGTTGAGTATCGAATAAATGATGTATTCTTACCGTAGATAAACGTGGAGATAAAATGCATCTGTAATATGTAAATAAAGTTGTTGAATATATTAATATCATTGCTAATTAAAATTTCATTTATATGTAAAGTGTGGTAATTAAAATTGCAGGTAAACACGGAGTACATACTGATAAGACATGACGTTTCTTGAGCATACTGATACAGTTATTTGTTACAAGCTTTCGTTACGTGACGTGCGATTCGTTCTTTGGATCTTTCGATGCTGTTCATTGGTGAAATTGAAAAGATTCAGCGCTTTTTCATTGGTTTAAAAGCGAATGAAAAATCTCTATTTGATTTTATCAATGCTTTTACAAATTTTACCGCCAAGTTTGATAACTATTTGGAAAATGTAAAAATTATATAATTCTATTTAGTTTACCTCATTAACGTTTTAATTTAATTCGAGTTGAAATTGCATCATTGTTAGAATATAAAAATATTTTCTGAAATCTCTGATACTTTAGAAGGATACTAGTTAGGTTAAGTTCGCTTGACATTTGTCGACGTCATAGGCTCGAACAGGTGTTCGTAAACAATTGTGACAGTTTGGAAGCATATTATTATGGTAATTATGAACATAATTGTGGTACTCTAATTGAATAAAATGTAAATATATATGCATATGTAAATTTAAGCATTTCATTTATAACGGATGTGTTAAATTTTGTGGTTTGATTTTTATAAATGATATAACACTACTAATATTTTTATTTCAGGCTCGCTACTTTCGTGAGGAAGATATCGATGGTATGCTCCTCCTATGTAACTTTTGAATATTACTTTTTTATATAAAATATGTTATTTATTTTATTTACATCCTTAAAAATATACACGATGTTTCATGTATATTTTATGATCTTAACTCGACTATGTTGTTACAGAGTTCAGAGAATGTTTTTATCTATTCGCCCGCAATGGTCACATTCGTACCTTAGATGAATTGACTATCATTATGAGGTCTTTAGGTCTCAGTCCGACTATCGCAGAATTGAATAAATATCTTAAAGATAAAGGTTTGCATTTGTAAAAGCCATGTTATTAGTAGATAGCGTGTAATAAAGAATTTGAAGTATTCCATCTTTTATATTTCAGGTGGAAAAATGTCATTCGCTGACTTTCTAGAAGCCATGCATTTACAAACAAGAGCCGAAGACCTTCCGAAAGAAGTGATAGAAGCTTTTCAAGCTGCGGATACTGCTCGCAGTGGTACTATACCTGCGAGACAATTGGCTCACATGCTTCTTCACTGGGGAGAAAAACTAAGTAGCAAAGAAGGTTGGTAATTATAGCAAAGAATGTTGAAGTAAAGATATTCCTACAAAAATTCATTAATTCCATATGCATCTGTTTTTTCACAGTGGAACAAATCTTTCGAGAGGCAAATGTTTCCATCAATGGTAAAGTCAAGTATGAAGATTTTGTAAAAATTGCTTGTGCTCCGGTACCTGACTATTATTAAGTATTCATATTTTAATTATACATTTGATATAAACACTTTGCGAAGCATTTATCATAATATCGAGTATACACTATACCAGTACATAATTACTATGTAATTTATAACGTTTTTATAACAATATATTTAAAAACAAGTGACACTGCCTTAAAATTTTTTATATTATTAAATTCGATATTCGATAAAAATTTAAACTAATAACTTATTTGCAAAAGCATAAGTAATTATTATATTAAATTGAATAAAACGATGACTATATTTTACATAAATATAATACATACTATTTAATAAAACAGTAATTATGATTTACTTACCAACAAAATTATGCAACCGAGACATATGCCTAAATATATTCGATATAATATTTACAATGGCATCGGTTTCCGATCAACAATTTTTTGATTATTAAATTTCATAGTGTACAAAAGTACAGCTAATAAAAACATGCTACCGATAGCTGCACAAAAAGGAACCATAATCGAACGATGTAACGACTCTCGAAATTCTTCTTGCTTTCTAAATTACTACTAATCTCTACTTCTCTTCTTATATCCTATAATTGAATATAATCAATATCGATGAGAATGGCCTTAATTTGACTTTTCATATGAAATTGACTGCAGTAAAGACTAAAATAATTTCCACGATTATCCATCGTGTTTGCTATCCGTAGTAGGAGGAGAACCGCATAAAATAACAGCTGTGCTAACGATAGTCATAAGAAAGAAAATACCTAATAATGCACGATCACTGACGAGAGCGATCTGTTTCCAATCTAATTCCGTTCTTTCTCTGATATCCTGTTCGGCCAAACGTCTCTCGTTTCTCTCAATAGTGGCATGCACCCTTCCCAAAACGCGGGACCACTGAGTCTCCAAATTACCATCTTTTCCAAATTCTATAATCATATAAAATACGATTAGATATAGACTATAGTAAATAAAAGGATAAAAAATTGATTGTCATACGAGGAAAGCTTACCAAGGGTAGGGCTGTTACTACTGTTACTATCCTGCCTTCTTTTAACGTATTTCGGTGATGTCATTTGTTGCTGAGGCAAATCGGTTTTACAATGTAACGGGCAACTGTTTACCTTTCTCGTTGATTCTGCAGATTCCTAATGCAATCGTCGAATTCATAAATGTAATAAACAAATTTCAATCTTCGTATTAATCAATATTAAATACTTCATCGAATTACCGGCTTGTCTTCCTCTTGAAAATTAAGAAATACTATTCTAGCAAGTTTATGCAGGACTAACGACCTCACGACTTCGGGTACTCTCGTGCCTCTTACACCTCGGTGATGTAAGTTCAAAGTCAATACCGCTAATCCCGATGCGAACGACACGAGACAGATGCTTACTCCATAATAGAGGCCTAAATAGAAACATCAAGTACGAAATATAGTAGCGTATTAAAAACGTATTTACATATGTACATTATTTTAAAAAAACATTAATTTGTTAAGTAACCTTTTGAAACCTTGGAAAAAAAACACTTTTGTAAAACAAAGAAATAAGATCCATAAAAGTAAAATTGTATTTCTGAGTAAACCTTATAGCTGCTTTAAAGTAACCCAATTTCCTTTATTTCGTTCTTTTAAACGGCAAAGCTTCAAGAGGTAAAAAAGGAAAACGAGAGAAAGAGAATCGGCAGAATTGTCACTATTGGTTCCGTTAAAACGTCATCCCATTTGGTTTCGCCAGGTTCCGCGCCAACGCATTTGAAACGTCTCCCTACGCGTAGGGATTCTCGGTAACTGTATTATTCTAACCAATCTTGATTGGCTTCCAGATTACTTTATATACACAATGTTATATGACTTTATACACGTGAATAGATATAAAAGAAATAAAAATAGAAGTACTAACTGATCAAAGGCGTTTTTTCCGTCGGGGGCAGCGTTTCTCGTATAGTCATCAGGAAGACGGTCATCGAGAGAAGGGCCGAGATTCCAAGGGTAACTTTTTCTCCAGACTCCGAGGGTACATAAAATACCAGTAGAGCTGTACAAACAAAAGACGAACTATCAAAACTTTCGCTCGTGACACTTTAGCTCACGGAATATCGAATGGAAAGTAGACGAATTTGGTTGAGCGTGATTTCAAATACTCGGAGAAAAGAAAGAGAGGGATTTTTCACGTTCCTTCAGCAATTTCAGAAAAGACCTTCGTTTAATTACCTAATTCCATTAACATAAGAGTAGTTTGATTATGATCTCTCTCGAAAACCACGTCGAATATACCTACTTCCGTTACTATATACTTATGTATATAAAGGAACGTTGAAAATAAGTAAATCCCAAAAAAGGTTTTACGGTATAATAGAAAAGGATATATCTTTGTATAACTCACCGATCCCGTTGATAAGTATGCAAGGAAGAATGAGATTGAAGACGTAAAACATGGGTCGTCGTCGTAAGCGGATCTCATAAGTGATATCCGGGTAAGGTTCCGGACAGCAGGAATAAGACTCAACGTTTCTTCTTGCGGAAAAGTCGACAAGATCAAATTCCCCGTTTGCTTGATAATTACTCACGTCGCCCTGCTCGCTTTGCTTCTCGAGCTCGAGCTAGAAAAAAAAAAAAAAATTTCAGACGATCGGATTTTTATCTCTTGCCTTTTAAACTTCTTCCTCGTATCATAAAATGTTCTCCTTCCTCTTTCTTTCAAATTTTACGTTAATTCGATCACGCTTCGCCGTTAGCGTGAGAGTTATGCGTCACGGAAAATGGCTTCAACCGGAGAAGATTAGGATGTAGGGAAGATAGGGACGGAGAGAGAGAGACTTGCCGATTGAGAGGGTGAATCTGGGCTCGCATTGAATTCTTCTTCCATACAGGATTAAGCCCTTCGATCTGCCCGGTCTCTTTTCCGCTACGTGGCGAACTAACATTTTCGATTTGCTCCTCTTAAATGATCCATCGATCGTCGAGACGATCTCGACCATAGTTAACGAACTATACGCGATGAGGAAGGGCACGTGTTTCTATCTGTTTTAAGATCCTTTCCTATAAAAGCTATCGACGAAAGGATTTGTAATTTAAAGGAGTGTGGCTGAAAGGATACGCTTCTGGTCAGCAAATCGTCGGACGCTTAACACCATAAGGGAAAGCTTTTGTAACATGTAAAGTTTATCTGATTAGTGATCTAAATAATTTTATATACAGGGTGTCCGGTTTCAAGGTGTCCCAGCGGAAAACTACATGTGCGTATCAATGATTTGAGTCGAAAAGTCTAATACTATTTTTCAAAATTCGGCTCAGTAAAATAGATATTGACTAACAAAGATCGGCCAATCACGGCGAGCAGCGACATGTAACGTTGTTTATTTTGGATTGCTCTTCCTATCGCTTCGTCTCTTGTCTTGCTGTGAGCTCGAGTGAGCCGTTTTTCTTCACTAATCGCTGTAATTGGTCGATCTTTGTTAGCTAATAACTCGTTAACTAAGTCAAATTTCGAAAAATGGTATTAGACTTTTCTACTCTACTCATTGATATGTACATGTAGTTCTCCGCTTGGACACCTAGAACCGGACACCCTGTATAAATAATTAGAAGTAAGAATTTTCGAGTATATTTACGAAACTATTATTAAATTTCTACTAGTTTCCTTTGCAAATCTTTGCCATCCTATATTACTCTCTAAATCGTACGCCTGTTTGAGGATCAATCTCGTGATAGCAGGCTGCTTGACAAACCGGTGCAAGCTTTACATGCTGTTAAATTAAACCACAGCTTCGACGATGTAAGTGTCGCACGGCAGATCCACGCTCGACGGGAAACTTTCCCTCTAAAACAGCTCGACGAAGTTTAAAGGAAAAAGATTTCTTTCTTAGAAGCGAGATAAAACGTGGAATACGTAATGGGAACGGTGACATTAAATGTAGAGAAATCCGTACGATCGTTCTCGTCGAACGCGAACATGTAAAAAAAACGACCTGCGACATCGTGAATATTAACAGGCGTTGGCGTTCCTTTCTTCCGTAACCGGACGAAGTTAATTGCTCGGAAAAATCCGTTGGCCGTGGTACGCCACGAGTTTTTTTTTCTACTGGACGGTACCACGAAAAAATGTGGATATTCGTCGTACAGGATCCTCTTCTTCTTTGGTAATGCATTTCGTTATTTCGGTAGTGCGATGAATATCACGTACGTTTTTAATCTCTTTGCTTTATGATTGAATTCGATACTACGATGAAATTAATATTGCAAAATTGAGAAAACAGCGAATGTAATCATTCAAAATGTAATTAATAAAAATTGTAAATAAAAAAATAAACGACGAGTTTCACTCGATATTTGAAGGTAAAGGATTAACACTAGAATCATCGATATTAAACTGTCTTTTTGACAAGTATTTTTAAAAAATATTTTATTCACTATCATTAATTAATAATATTGCACAAGGGATTTTATTATTCGAAAAAAATTGTGAAACATACGATCCGTCATTTTGACCACTTCGGTAGTTCTAGTGTTAATATTTTTGTTTTCCGAAGCAGGTATCTACGTTCATGAAAATTAATTTTCATGGGAAGCTTCCAGGATGTTCGCGAAACGAGCGAACTATATTTTCGAGTATTCGTAGGTAATGTTTCGATTGAAACTGATCGACTCGTGATTGTTTTTCGACCATCCATTACAAACTACGATTGGGGTTGTTTTGTTAATCGATTTTTCTCTTCGCGCTATCTCATATAACGGCTCAAGTAGAGAAGAGTATCGAATTTGTGCACGGATGAAGAGATACGTTCTCGTGTGTTTCGTCGCACGTGAGTCCTACACGAGTTTTGTTTCAACTGCCGTGAACTTGAATTTATTATCCTTTAGGCTCGAGAGTTGTGACAGATTATAAATATTTCCATAAGAGTCTATTCTAAATTTTATATATATATATAGTACAATAGAATATAAGAGCTCCATCATTCTAACTGATAGCGAGACATAAAGTTTTGCCGTGGGTTGAGATGGATGAGCCTCCTGTTTCAGGTTAAAAGCTGAAAGAGACGCTAAAAGGGAGGTTAAATAATTGCGAATGGTTTTGATTTGATGTCCTGATTATTCCAATCCATTTATCATCTCACTTTTGCCAAAAAAAAATTTAATATAGTAGGAAATTGCGCAATCTTTCCTTCTTACCTTGAATACCGAAATAACTCAACGTGACTATCTAGAGATAGAACGATGATTTTCTTCGCATTGAATTACATATAATTTAAAAAAAAATAAAAGTGACATACCATTTGTTGGTATGTTTAATCACACGGATTTGAAAATTATAAAATTTTACGTTCTCTTTTTATAATATGCATCTCACACTGAATCGATGCAAGTAGAATGCACTTTGATTTAAAAAGAAATAGTGTAAATGTTTCATGGTGTATATTAATCAGAATGAAAAGAAACGAGATACAATATTCAATAAAAAAAAAACAACCAATTATTCAAGTAACAAAATATTCGAGTGGTAGAACGATCAAACTGTGAAACGTTTGGATAACAAAGAGTGGACGGTATAAGAAATTTGAGATATGCAATATGATTCCAATGGACAGATTGACGTGTTGAAATCGATAATAACGAATTTTTTTTTAAATAAAACCTCGAAAAAAATTTAAGAATAATAAAATAGAAAGGATTTAAATGCTAAAATAATAATCTTTATATACCTGGTATCCGTCGTACGTCCAAGAGGCCCACTTTAACGCGCATCTTTGCTCATCGAAGGGGAAGAACTCAACGTCGATGTCGCAACTGCTACGAAAGATTCCGTGACTGAGCCATACTACTTCGCCCGTATGACTGACGATCACGTTTGTATTTATAATCGCTGAACTGTACTGTGGATCTGCGCTGTACAAAAATATTTTTTACGATTGAAACCGTGTTATTTTATTTCTATCTTACGTTTCTCAATTTCTTTTCGATACATATCCCTTTTTTAAAGCCCAGCATCGCCAATATTCCTTTTAATTGTGTAAAAAAGTTTTCTTATCCCAATCTTGCCACAACATACAACAATTATAAACAAATATAAATCTACAGTATTTTTCATTTGAATGAACAAAATAATTTCATTTATCAATTAAAACAAATTTTAGGCTGAAAAGTGATACGTATAATGCGACACACCGGAACCTCTTTTCCATAATTGGTTCTACGACTCGAATGGAACCTCGGTTTTATTAAAATATCGATTGATAAAATATTAATATAATTACTAATAGAAAATGTATTTTCCGTACATATTATCTCATGCATTAATCGAGGATTCAAATCTCCTGCTTACTTGTTATATAATATTATATCGGGTCGCCATACACGATTGTAAGGGACACGAATCACACGAATTCCAGCGAATTCCGAGGCGTTCCACTTCAAATGATGATCCGTCCAAGCTTGTGTGACCCAACAATTCGTCGTTAATATTTGATTTTTTTCATCCTACGAACGAAATTAAATTAAATATAATAATAAACGATCAATGTCTCGTTTATTTATGATATTTTTACACTCGTGTTGATACGCGTACAAATATCTGCCTCGGGTAGTATTGTATACTCGATATATACGTATAAATATATAGATTACCCATTCTATAGAGGTTTTCACGGTCGACCACTCACCACATCGATGATATGATGGAGGGAAAGACCAAAGACAACAGCCAAAGGTTGGGAGGAATTTTTAGCTGGTCTCACACCGGCATCGTATCCATCCAACAAGTACTTTGTCAGTCTGTATTCGTGCTCGTCACAGAAACCTGCAAAAAATTATCCAAATATATATTGCCGTTCGTATTATTGCTTCGGTAGAATAATTGGGGCAAATTATCAAGTTCTATGTTTTAGTTAGGGATCAAATAACAAATAAAACAATTCAAAATATTGTAATATTAGCAAAAGAAATAAAATACTTGTAAAATGATACAATTTTATAACAATTCGAAAGCTGTGAATTACATGGGCAATAATGTATTTAATATGGTTCTGTATAGTCCATATTAAGTACATCCAATCTCCATACTACCTTTGGGAACAATAATCGCATATAAGGTAGGTCATATTCGTTGGTATATCAGACCACATATAGGTATATACGTACCTGTTTTACGCGCAACGCATTATAACAAATTTAATATCTTGTTGGTATACGTTATATTTTGTTTACGACTGTTGACTGAAGCATTTTCGATGGAAAAGTGTTTGAACTAGAAAACTCGTGTATCAAATTAATTAGGAACTAACACAGTGGTCCATATATGGACTAGATTTGTTATACTTATCCTACAAGTTAGGGAATTTAAGAGAAATTTAAAAGAAAATCAATCATTTTCAGATCATATAAAAATAACTGAAGATTATATTTGAAATATTAATTAAATCTCTAAGATGATCCATCATCTTTATCAACCTTTAGCATGATCCATAACTTGACGAAAATGATATTCCCAATTTATCCAATCATTTCCAGATCATATAAAAATAACTGAAGATAATATTTTAAATATTAATTAAATCTCTCAGATAATCCATCAGCTTTATCAACCTTTAGCATGATCCATAACTTGACGAAAATGATATTCCCAATTTATCCAATCATTTCCAGATCATATAAAAATAACTGAAGATTATATTTGAAATATTAATTAAATCTCTAAGATGATCCATCATCTTTATCAACCTTTAGCATGATCCATAACTTGACGAAAATGATATTCCCAATTTATCCAATCATTTCCAGATCATATAAAAATAACTGAAGATTATATTTGAAATATTAATTAAATCTCTAAGATGATCCATCATCTTTATCAACCTTTAGCATGATCCAGAACCTAACGAAAATGATATTCCCAATTTATCGAACTTGCCCATGTGCATCTTGATTATAATAGAGTCAAAGATTCAAGTTGGTTTCACGCGTCACGGTCAACGATCCAGCTTCTTCCAGGTCTTCTCCTAATCTTCGATAGTTAGACTCGTAGTAACGTCTATTGTGCCAACCCTAATCCCCACACGGTATCCCCAATCATACACTTTTCAGAAATCTCGTGTATTCTCTCTTTAAATCAGATCTTTCGCGACTGCTTCGAACCGTAATTACTTTGTAGAAATTCCCAGAGATTTCTTATCGTACCGTAATTAGCGGTACGTTTCTTCTTGAGAATTTGTCGTAAAAACCGTTTTCCTAAATACTAATTACATGAAACGTGTTTTGTAGTACTTATACTCTATTTATCAACGACGATATCGATCTGAAAGGGGTCAGAAAAGAAAGGGTGACAAGAAAGAAAAAGATAAGAGAATCCGAGTTACCCTTCTTGAGATACAAAAAAAGGTAAGAATCTTTTCCTAATGTAATGAGATCTCTCTTGGTTGCTCGTGAGTCGATCGAACTTTGGATCGAATGACGAACGTGTATACATATTTTTATATACGAATATAGATATCTCTGGTAGGATATGACAGGACCAACGAGGTAGTACCGTTCGAAAAATGACTGACACTGCCTTCCTCTCCTGGTGGGAACGTTGCTCGCCTCCATAGCGAAATATTTTCCCGTTTGAGACGTCGCCGAATCTGATAGATGTTTCTCGCATCGATTCGCGTGACAAATTGCATCTCACGAAACACGGACGCGTATATATACGTAGAACATGTATCGTAAGGTGATTCGGCAAAATGGAGAAGTAGCTGAATAAAATTTTATTTTGAAAAAAGAACTCACCCTTCGTTCAAAAATACAGGGTGATCAAAAGAAAGAGTCCGATATTTGAAAGGTTTATAGTATTCACAGAGAGGAGTAAAAAATGTCTAATAAACATGGTTTGTAAAATCAACTCTTTCGATATAAACTTTAATTATTTATTTGTGTTCGATACCGTAAGTGATTGTTTTGAGTCTACGGAGTAATTTTTGTTTATGTTGGTAATAATTTTTGGTTATTTTCTAAATAAATTCCTTTGGTTACACTCAATATGTTGGGAAGAAATTCACTTACGGTATCGAACACTAAGTAATCAAAGTTTATTTACATCGAAAGGGTTGATTTTAGGACCCATGTTTATTAGACATTTTTTACTCCCCTCGGTGAGTACCATAAGCTCTTCAAATATCGGACCTTCACTTTTTATCACCCTGTATAAGGTTTAGATTTCTTGTCGTCTCCAATTACAGATTTCTAAGTGAGATAAAAAATGTCTGTAGAATCGCAAACAAGGTGAATTTATGAAGAGCATTAAGACGATTCGTTATGTTGCTTGTTATTAAAAAAGAAATATGAACTGGTGTTATTATACTTCAAACATAATCGCCATTCGTTGCTTGTCTTTCAGAGGGTTCTTATAACAAGAAGAAATGAGTTTACACCTTTTTCATGAAAATTATTTTTCGATTAACGTTAACTCAATTATTTTGGTACCATAGAACCATTCACAAATTTACCATCTTTAAACGGATAAACGTGCTCGCGTTCGGACGGTCCATTTTATCGATCTTGTCAGACGTGATAGAAAATCGATGGAAGGCTAAAGCAAGTGAAATCGAATAAACGAGCGTTGATTTGAACGAAAATTCTTCGTCTATTTAAGGGAAAGAGAGAAGAAGGGAGAGGAAGAGACAGGAAGAGACTGGGCAGAGAAATTTGCGAGATACGAAACTCATTTACAGCTCGATCGAATGCGATAATATTCTTGTAGGGAATCTTGTCGAGTTGAACGATCGAATTAATGGACGGAGAAGAGAAATGAACTTTAATCGTAAATCGAACTGGTCTTACCCTATGTCGTTTACTCGAGATCGTGTTCGATAATCGTGAATAAGGACGTGTCCTTTTTGACACAGGATTACTTTTTCTGTCATTCTTTATGTGTAACAATTTTTAAATCAAATAAAGGATGATACTAGAAATTCATGATTTATTTTATTTATTTGAATAATATGATATAAATCATGAATTTCTAGAAAAGATATATTTAAAAAAACAGGATTACTTTTTCTGTCATTTTTTATGTGTAACAATTTTTAAATAAAATAAAGCATGAAACTAGAAATTCATGATTTATTTCATTTATTTGAATAATATGATATAAATCATGAATTTCTTGAAAAGATATATTTAAAAAAACAGGATTACTTTTTCTGTCATTTTTTATGTGTAACAATTTTTAAATAAAATAAAGCATAAAACTAGAAATTCATGATTTATTTCATTTATTTGAATAATATGATATAAATCATGAATTTCTAGAAAAGATATATTTCAAAAAATAATTATGAAAGAAGAAACATATAAACAAGTTGAAATGTTAAAAAAAAATTAGAGGTACGTTGAAATATCATGTCCAAAAGTAGCCAACACTTTAAAAACCGCATAGAATCGGAAATATAGGTACGCGCGTATTGCCTCGCAAGGAACGCATCGATACGATAACGATCGATGCTTTTTTTTCCTCGGTTTTTTTTTCTTTTTGTCTCTTTTTGTATCTCTGAATTCGAAAACAACGAAAATCCGTGTAGCTTTGTTCTCGTTATTTACCCGACGGCTCTCTCGGACGCTTTTTAAAAAGCAGTTTGCGCTACACCGTCTCACTTACGCGCGAAAAATAGACGGAGCCTCGTCGAAACGAGAGTTCCAAATGAGCGCTCTCGAAAGAGCACTCCAACGAAAGCTCGCCAAAAGAACGGTTATAACGAAAGGGTGCGATTGGATTGAACGTTTCGCTTCGATTCGTCGAGAGACTGCTTCTTTTAACGTCGCATATTTTTTTCAATTACTCCCACTCTTCTATTTTTTTTTTTTTTAACTTTAGATGCTATACACATAGTATAATATAAGTGATAATTGATCGTATTTGAATTAATGATGTTAGTATTAATTGGTGTTTATTTCAGTCGTCTGGATTTCATGAATAATAAATTTTTAATTTTATAATAATACAATTTAAACGACTGAGATAAACACCAATTAATATTAATATACACATAGTGTGTATTATGTTCTATATATATTCTTAACGAATTATATAGGTGGGACAAAGTTATCAGCAATCAAGCAGTAAAGAGACAGATAACATTTTTATATTTGTAGTTTAATTTATAAAATTTCAGAAAGGTTGTTTGTAGGATAGTTTTTTTCAAAGCCAGTTTTTTGAGATCAGTCAAAATCATACAAATTTCTGGCTATCTCTGTGATAGAAATTCGTCGACTTTGATCTTAATAATCTTCTTAGAGCGATCGAAACATACATTTTTTTCAATTCTGCAAAAAATACTATCTTTTAAAATAAAGCTACAAACGTGTAATATTTAAAACAAATTATTCATTTTTATTGTTCGATGGCTATAACAATTATATTTTTCAGAAAATCAAAAAATCTTCAAACAATTGTCTGAAAAAAAAAGGTTTTTTCCAAAATGAGAAATAAATCCCTTTTCAAAAGACACTCCTCGAATACAGTCTGATAATATTAATTTAACCAATTTTCTATCCCCATTTGACGATTTTTTCCCCCTTCGGAAAATTCACCCTCGATGCATAGGATATAAGATCTCGCGCGACGTCGAAAGTGTAACTCTCGCGCGTCAAGGATTTCACTCTCCGCTCGTCCTATTTTACCTCTTATTTCAGGCAAAGTACGTGAAGCGCTAGGAAAAGGCGACGGCGTTCAGCCGTAAAATGAAAATGCACCGGGTGCGATGTTAATAGATAATATCCAATAAGAAAAAGAGCGATTTAATTTACTGCGCGATAATCACGGTATAGATATTACCATAATTAAAAAATTAGTATACTCGCGTAACAAGATAGAAAGGTTTTACAACTGGGATAATTAAAAGATATTTACTTAACAATTTATCGTTAGATTATAAAAACGATACTCTTTGAAACATCAGACGTTAAAAAACGTGGATCAAAAATGAGTGATATCGATCACTTAAATTTGAACTCCGGAATCTCCGTATACACGGACGTCCCGTTGGCAAACTTACACGCTATATATTGCAAAGCAAAGTAAATAGCTAAATTTAAATAATCCTTGAAAAAAATCTCGAGCAAAGTTTAAAGAGCTACGATCAAACGTCGTCATTCGTAAAAATTCAAATAAAAAACGACAGTCGGTAAATTAGCTGATCCTCCAAAGAGAGGATCGTTTCCATCTATGCGTTATAACCTAGATTAAAAAGTAAGGTTAAATAACAGAAACGAACTGAACGTCCTTGATATTTCACGGTCGACCGAGAATCATCGAGAGAGAAAGAAAATTTCGTCGAAAATTTTGTACACTCATAGTAGGAATTAATTTTTCTCATCGAATTCGAACGAATTCTCACGTACGTATTCGACGTTCAAACGAAGCTCGATGTTCTTTATCGATAGATAGAAAGGAACGACGTTCTTTTCAGCTTAATAAAAAGAAAATAATCAATTGAAAATGAAAGATACTTAAGTAAAGGAAGGAAAAAGAGCGTCACTCACCATTCTTAAAAAGAACCGCCAAAATTCCGTAGCGAAGGAGCAAAACGTGAGCAGGCGACATGGAACCGAAGGAAGACTTAACCGCGAGACCGCCCGTCTTTGACTGACATCCGGTAGTTGAAAACCACGGTGCAATTTCGCCCCTGAATCCCGCGCTACCCCTACCGTCGTTCCTTTCAAAAGGAAACTCGCGCAGGCGTTTCAAAACAATACACAGTCACGAGCTTCGTACGATTTTTTCTTAAAAAAAAAGAGATAAAGAGATAGAAAAATAATAATAAAAGTATATTATCGCTTCGTTGCATCAACTATCTCACAGAATATCCATTAATAATTCGTAAAATCATTTTACCGCCTAATTGTTAAAACTGTCACAGCCGCCATGATGGGATTTACGATCGATCGAGAAAGGGTATCGGTTAACTGATTCAGCCAATCGAAATTAGCATTATCGAATTGGGTCGATTAGAGCGAATGTTGAAATGTTAAGGAGAGAATTAATGATAATGAGGTTATATTTCCCGATTGATGCCTAATGAAATGATATTTAAATCGTATTTACCACGTCCTAGATTTTTTTCTTTTTATAAAATTAAAAATGAGTTACAGCGCTCGTAACGCCGAGTGGAACACTTACGCGTGTTTTAATGGGCGCTCACGTGTGCTCGAGGGAGCTTTATCGCGAGATTTATTCGCAAAGACGATGTTTTAATCTGGAATATGTAGTTTGAGGCTTGAAAAATAAACGAGGCGAGAAAAGTCTTCTCTAGGATTTTCTTTTAAAATTGGGACGAGTAAAAGCGCTGGAACGCTAATCTCCGTGTCTTTCTTTTCCATTGTTAACAATGTATTCGTAGAATTTCGCACTGATTTGTAGAGAACTAATTCGTAAATTTCATTTTCAAATTTCCAGGAGAGAGTAGCTGGGAACTTTTCTTAGCTAATTTTCTTTAACCAACTTTAGCTCTATGAATAATCCACGAGGATCCAACCGAATTCTGGCGAAATACAATAGAAAGAATGTTTTTTTTTTTCCACGGGTTCTCATCGATTATCGTTTGTCTCTTCAACGTGATTTCTTTTTGTTAATAATTTACATCTGTCACGAACGTTGAAGTAAAATTTTTTGACATTTCTGCTAAATTGATAAGTCTTCATATTTTTACAGTTAATACTGCAAAACCTTTTATCTTTTTTTGTTAATTATGATCATCTCGTGAATAAATCTCTTGGATCGAGCTATTAATATAATTAAATGCAAGAGAAATGAGTACGATTAGCGAACGATGTACAAAATGTCACGGTGATCACGAGACGGATAGCGTTTACTGTCCAAAATGTAACGAAAAGAGAATACCGGATTCTGCTAAAATATGTTCACCAAAAGCACAGCATAATAGTTACATCATACAAATAGTTTCCATAGGTATTCGGCCTGACAACTGTTACGAGGTTTGTATAACGTTAAACAATATTTAACCCTTTCGCGCAGACTTTTCAATATTTTTATATTTTTTAATTCATTTTATACATTTCTTATAATTTCCATAGCTCAACAATTTATTAAACATTATATTAAAAAAATGATTCCTTATTAAATGCGAAAGGGTTAAATGTGGGAGGTTTTTAAATTCGTGCGCGAAACTTTTAGCATTAACCGGATCAAAAGAGTTATAAAAAGCCATCGGAAAGGTTAAAGCTTACCTAATTTTTTAAACAATTCACACGAAGCCATGACCTTTTAGAATTATTAATTAATCACTCGACCAATTTTTTTTTTTTGAGGGTCACAGGATCGTCGATACATGGGATAGTTTCAGATTTACTACATTGTCGAAAACATTTAGCTTGATTATTAATTAACAAATAAATTTATAAAGGCAAAGATGTTATTAGCACCACAAGTTGATATGTCATCCACGAAGATAACTGTGAAAGGGAATAATCTACGAGTAAGCGTTCAACGACCTCTGAGCAAGGATCTATCGGATATGATACAGAGATCACCTTGCAACGATTTAACGAAACAAATTGTTAAACATCGTGAAAATTTCCTTATCCCGGAGACGATAGATAGCGACGAAGTCCGTGCTGTTGTTGATAATAAGCATAGAATGCTTGTCCTAACGGCCCCTACCATTAAGCCGAGTAAAGCACGAAAAATGAAAGATTAAAATAGATCATCCAATGACTCTTGTGAGATAATAATACATTTTTTAGAATTAGAAATAATCTTCCTAATTATATCCTGTTACAGGATGTATAGCTGACCAGTTTTGTGTATAAATTATACCTGAAGTTTACAATAAGCGATTAGAGAAACAAAAGAAAATGTATCGAATTGATAACCTTTTCTTAACATTGCTCAAATGTTAAGTTTAATATTGCATCTAACGCCTACATTTTTTGTTGACAATTATCTTTAAAGCAGAATGATAATTCTTTGTTAACTATGGAGAGCCTGCCTCAACATTGTTTAGATAATGCTATATTGCTTAAACAAAGTGATTATATAGATCTTAAAATGGTGTCGAGCGGGTTTAAATCACGATTAAAGTTGAGTAAAATTCCGGACTTTTATAGGATAAATAGCAAAGAATATTTTGCTGTAAGTAAATTCATTGGAGATTTAAAAATATTATTAGGTATGTAATACTCTTTCGTATCACCTTATTAGTTATCTACAGGCAGAAATGAAGACCGAAGGATTTAAAATAAGCACTGCTGCCCTAGCAACGGAAAATGTCTTAAATATTAAGCTACAAGAGTTGGGCGGTCGACGTCATCTTAGAAATATCAATTTTGTAATTCCGCCAGAGGCAAATGCGAAGGTTGCGTCCATTGAAATGTTCGACGATAATACCATTTTTATGCGAGCTCCGCTCGAAGAGCACCCATGAATTATATCGATGTATCGACGTATTATAGTAAAAAAAAGAAATTTAATTTGTAAAAAACACCAAACGATAATCGAAATATAAATCTTGCTGTTGTCTTCCCACATTTTATTTATATTCAAATAAAAATCTTGGATCAACGACAAAAGCTGTTGCTTAATCATTTTTATTTTGCTGTTGGTGCAGTTTTAGCTTTTGCCGGAGCTTTCTCCGTTTTTGTTGCAGCTGGTTGAGCAGCTTTGGCTGGTGCTGGGGCTGCTTTTTTAGGAGCTTTAGCTGTTTTGGGTCGTGCAGCTTTAACCGCTAAAATTTGTTTAACTCTTCTTTCCCGAAGTGTCTGATACTTGACCGCTGGCGCAGTCTTCGGGAGTTTAATCTGTAGAGAAAAACATTCGTTTGATGATTGTGAAATTATAAATAATTTCGTATCGATTAATAATATTATACTTACACCTCGCTTCTCAGCCAAGAGTAAGTCCTTTTCGTGTTGTCGTTTCTGTGCTGTCAAGATTGCTGCACGTTTCAATACCGCGGCATACGGGTTAAGACGCAACATTGCACGTGTATTGTTCAATGGATTGAGTTTCTTCACACTGCGTATGACCTTCTTCCTGTAATTTGAAAATATGATGTTAAATTTTTGAAATCCAAAGAAAAAGGAAAAACTAGATTTGTTTTTTCACTTTTATCAGAAGTGGATAAAAATTATAAGCACTGTCAATCAGCAACACGGACCAAAAATTCATCACATAAATAATTAAAGAATTAATACTGATTCATTTAGTTAAATACTTTCTAAAAAAAAACATTACCTTGGAGCTCTCAGAACTCTTCTGATTTCATCTGACTTGAGAAGTCTAGACAAATCCGTATTAGCCATCTTGGGGAACGGTAAATTGTAATCTGCTTTAAGCTTAGATTCTTTACGCCAGGTTCCGTACAAAGCATCTAATTGATCGAAAGCCGATTTTGTCCAAATAACGAAACGACCAACGTGACCACCAGGTGCCAGCTTCAAAAGGTTCATCTTATTGATGTTCATAAGATCCACACCAGGAATGTTACGGAACGCTTTACGGATACCCTAAAATAAACAATCGTGAAAATGCAAACTTCTAGATTCCACTTTCTTTCGATAGAATCACGTACCTGATCTTGTCCATACACAATCAAAGGTCCACGACGCTGAATACGACGACGATTACGCATCTTACCTTTACCAGCACGGAATCTTTGCGACTTGTACACCTATAACAAGTATTTAACTTGGAATAATAATAATTCTAATAAAATGAATATAAAAAATAAATTTGTGCGGTTGGGTATGCCCTAAGCTAGTATAAAAAGTTACTAGCTCAGAACGCTTGCAACCATATTACTCTAGCACCTGATTAGGAACACCTAAACTAATAGATTTAGTAGAGATGTGGACATTCTACAGTGCATATGCAAATATTTTTTATGTTTTCAATTACCTTTTGGATATCATTCCATGCCTTAATACGCCTTAAGAAGATAACGGCTTGCTTAGTTTTGTTGTATTCCTGAATTTTATCAGAAACTACTAGAGGAAATTCCGGGATTTCCTGTACCATGTGCCCTGTGGATATATTTCATACAAATTAATCAAATTATTTTGGTTAAAAAGAATAGCATATACAAATAATGATTAGTACACTCAGGGAAAAGCTTTTTATAATCATTAAATCAGCAACACGGACCAAAGCTAGATCATCATTGAAATAATATAAACTATAACTTATGTTTAATATACATGGCAGTAAAATCAATGCCAATTTTGAAAAACTTCATATATCAATATCAATCTCAGATGTTCTTACCCTTGGATTGAACTAGGGCAGGAACACCAGAGGCTGCGATAGCAGAAACAAGGGCGTATCTCTTCTGGTTTACGTTCACACGACGGTGCCACCTTCTCCATGGTTTCGTTGGGGCAAACATGCGTCCTCCTCTACACATGTTACCGAATGCACCTTGACCCGAACGATGGGTACCACCACCACGTACACGAGGGATACGTGCTACGGCACGACCGGTTCCCCATGATTCGGCAGAGGTTTGATGACCTAACGGATGAAATGTACATTTTAGTGGCTGCATTATAAGTCTCTTAAACCATTCTACACGCAGAAGTACCTTGGATTGCATCAATTAATAGCATTAGAAGACATATTTACCAGCCTCTTTAGACACGCAATATGGCTGTCTACTGTTCTTGGAAACTTGTTGGTGAACAAAGTTCACGACATCGGGACGAATCGGAGCTTTGAATACCGCCGGCAATGAAATTTTGTCTTCTAACGGTTCATTCTTATCGCTAAATACAGTAACCAAAGGCCGCGCCGTTGATAACGACTAGAATAAAAATAATGTAAAAAATATTAAGTGTACTATTGGGGGACTTAAATATTAAGTGTAATACTGTAAGGACTTAAATGTGAAAAAGTAATGGCGAAGAAGAAACTAGAAATAATAGTGAAACGCGTCCTGACGTGCACATGGCGGACGGAAAAATATTATCGGCTTTGCTCGACGCGACTTTATTTCTTTCAATGTTATTATGGTAATATATTATATGCAAAATTTAATAATCGATCGTTAATCTGTGTGTATTTGTATAAAAAAAGGATAAAAGAATAAAGATAGAAAACAGAACGACGTAACCCGCACAGTACACAAATTACACGTGGTCCACGACACAGTTTGGCTTTTTACGCGAACCTTTTCGAATAAGAAAATACAATAAGCATCGAAAATAATAGAAACGATATTGGTACCGTTGCATTCACAAGAAGAATGTAAATTTCTTACCATCTCGCGCTGTTTTCACAACTTTTCACACATGAAACATACGCTAACCAGGCAGCTCGCACGCCTTACCTGGTCATAAAGGAAGGAGGATGCAAGCGGAAACCGCACGGCTGGAGTCACGCATGCTCAGTAGACCAACTCGAAGACGTCCGGTTTTTACGTTACAAATTTACAGTATGTTTGGTTCTTATTTGTCCACCAGGTGGCGTTAAAAGTGTAGGCGACTTTAAGGCGTTTCTCAACGTTCTCATTTATAACTTTTTGTAAAATAACTACGTAGCTTAATGTATCAGCCAATCAGAAAACACTGTTTTTTAAATGAAATTAATAAATTCATTTAACAAATTCGAATATTTATAATTATTATAATTTATATTTATCAATATTGTTCTATATCCAGATCTTTTAATTTGGTAATATCACAGAGTACTATTTATATTACATAAAAGGTAATACTATCTTAGTTTGACAAAAACAAGATTTTACGTGTGTTGTAAAGAATTAAGCGAATACAAGAGATACCGAACGTTAAAATTTTTAAAAAATGGCTGGAGAAGTTATCGTTGATGCATTACCTTACATAGATCAGGGTTATGATGAACCTGGAGTTAGAGAAGCGGTATGTAATTTATAATTCATAGGTTACAACAAATTTTTATGTTCTTAGCGCAATAGAGGTTATGTTTGTTTACAGTTTTACAATGGACATAAAGAACTTTGTATTTGGTATTTGGACCTTGTATCCTTTGCTCACTCAATTTCAGGCTTTAGCGATGGTCGAAGAGGAGACAAGACGATACAGACCAACTAAAAATTATTTGGAACATTTGCCTGGTTTAAATATAAATGCATTTGAGACCGACGTAATGAAGCACGAGTTTGAAAGAATGCATAATCGTTTACCTATGGAGGTTCTTAGTATGAAGCGTTACGAACTTCCACCACCACCACCTGGCAAGATGAATGACTTGGCGGCGTGGAACGAGAGTGTAGAAAATAGCAGTGCACAATTAGAGCATCAAGCAACAAGGTAAGGTACAAATACAAATTTGTAATTGATTTTATATTTCACTTTTTATACAATGTTCATTATATAATTATAGAATATGTAATTTGGAATTAATGATGGAATATGGTTGTGAAGCTTGGAAATCGTATTTGGAAGTGCTAGTTCAGTTAGTTAATCAAGCACAAAAACAGTTACAGTCCTTAAGGAAAAAAATACAAGAAGTTAATTGGCAAAGAAAATCTATGCAAACGCAAGGAGGAGAAAAGTTAAGAGCATTAGAAGCTCAGTGGGTCGGTTTAGTTTCTAAGAATTATGAAATTGAACAAGCATGTGTACATCTAGAAGAGGAAATACAGAAATCTATGATGAACAAAGAAGAAGGAGTAGAAATAAATCATGTGCCAGGAGACGAAGAACCTGATGTTCCAGGAAAAAGTGCAACAGAAGTTATGGCAATGGAAATGAATCTCGCCGAAAATCAAGCAATGTAATACATTTTTTTTTAATATGTAACTAAGACATAAATATAGACAAAGAATATATTTTGCAATGTATGTTTGAATATAGTGAAATTGTTCACTGTGCATTGTGCATTGTGAGAAAATGATTTCCTTATGTACGAATGCTAAATATAATAAAGCACAATTTATTTAATTATTGTTTATATGTATCACACTTCGTTTATGCTTACAATATACATATTTACAAGAAGATATCACTGCTATGAATGACACAATATACTAGTAATTTATATTTATAATTCATCACATACCAAATAATGTTTCAAGATAGCTTGCTTGCATCGAAGTATTCATAGCATATGTCGCAATTCCCAGCATAAATTCTGTATGCTACAAGAATGGTACTGTACCTTCATCAAATTACAAAGCGAATAGCAAAGCGTCATGCTTAAAAAATTATTCCAGTAAAAAAATACATAAATTTAATCTTTATTCCGCACGCCCCGCTACCACGGGAAACGTGTTTCAATAAATTACGTTTGCGTTAATACCATTTTTATTTAGTCACTTAATTGTCATAAAGATGTTTCACTTGCTCCAGAACTCTGCGATTGTAGCGCTAAATTGCCCTTATATGATGTTATGTCTTCTTCTAGCAAAGCAATACGCTCTTTCAGTGATGTAACCTAAAAATAATGTTATAAAAATTAGACCTTTTTTAAATATTCTTCAATAAATACTTTGTAATGTAGGCAATGCCAATAATTTCTGATTGGGTTCGTTTGGTTTAAATATAGTCGCTCTAAGAACGTGCGCGCGCAACTTCAATATGGCGACCAAGAGAAAACCAAGTAGCTCTTGAAAGCTATCACGCGAAATATCTAATGTTATTTTACAGTAGAACATTAAGAAAGGCATTAAAAAAGTGGCCAGGAGAAAAAATATTTGGATTGTATCGTTTCCTACCAATATTCTTTGTTGCTGGTGCCTTATTAGAATTTTCTATGATCAAGTGGCATGTTGGAGAGGTTAACTTTTACAAGATATACAAAAAGCGAGTTGTGAGCGAAATGGTTGAAACAAGATTACAAAAAGAGCTACAAGAAAAGTTATAAACAATACCAAGATAGTGTGGTATTGATTTAAGAAGATATCTCAAGATATGGATTGGCCGTTCATAAGATTCACCATTACAGCATTGTGCACTATGTTTGCCGGTGCACAAACCGTTCATATGATATACAGGCCTCTGGATGATTTAGAAGAGTTGGTGGAAATAGAATTAGCAAGCCGAAGAGGAAATAGAAGTAGTCAATCAAACAAAATGTAGAAATATAAACAATGCTGAATAAACCATATTTAGCATAAAACATTTTGATACTTAAACTTGGTTTTCTATAGTCAGAGACATATTTTATAATTAATATTTCTAGTTTTAGAATATTTATTATTCATACCTGTACTGTATGCCTTTCTTCCATCGCCAACATTTGTTGTTCTAATCTTTTTAACCTAGATTGATATTTTTTCTTTGTTTTTTCTAATGTTTGTACCAGCGTACTGAAAGGAAATATATATAAATTTTATTTTGAACGTAAGTCCATCATCCTCAACGCTTACACCTCAACTACCATGCACTAGTAATCACCTGTTAGCTTTTTTCAAATCATTAACAAGTTCTGCCGATTGCTGATGCCTTAGTTCAGAATTCTTATTAACTTTATCCAATGTTGAAACCAATTCTTGTAGACGTTCCTTTAACCGTGCCTCTCTACCCAATGCTTCTATTAGTTCAGATTCTATGCCTTCGCTTTCGTTATCGCTAAGACCTCGGTCCTATAAATAATATCAATAAGAAATGCTTCAATTGAATGCATCACAATACTACATATATACACGAAATATTACTTTGTTCATCGATAGTATAGCCTCTGTATCGTTAAGTTGTCCCTGAAGATGTTCTATCGCAGCATGCTGAGCCGCGATCTGTGTCTCCTGTGCGTTTAATTTTAATTCTATCGTTGCTCTTTCCTTTTCCAAAAGAAACACTCTTGCTCTCAACTCGGCCTTGTCTTCTCTCATAGCCATTAATTCCTAATAACATTACAAATCCAATATTGATCCAAGTAATTAATTAAAAATTAATACACAAAATTGAAATTCATCCTAACAACCTGCATAAGTACGGCCGTCTCTAAATCTAATTTTCTAGCTTCCGCAAGAGAGATAGTATTTTTTGAGTGTAGTGGTTCAACGTGAACACTTTCCAATTCAACAACGGTAGATCTGACCATAGCACGTCCAGCCTTTAATCTACTAATGTGCCCTCTTAATCTGTCTTCGTTTTCAACGGTCCACGTTGCTTCGGATCTAAGAAAATAAGAAAATAATCTAGCTCCACATTCGAAAACTTTCAACAGTTATTCATACGTACTCATCCGACAAGATTATACTATCTTTCCAAGGTGTACCCATAACATTAGCACAATCATTTTTCAGCCTGTTCAATATACGACAAGCTACGTTCTCGGCTGCTCTTCTATTGTCGATAGTAAGGCTATTTCTTTCAGTCGAAAGTGCAATCTCGCTTTCTAGTAAAGAGACGAGAACGTCGTAAGCTTCTATGGCACGATCGCTATACGATAAGGCTAATCGTAACGCTATCGCGTTCGATTCGTATTTCCCAACAAGAAGACTTAATCTAAATAAAAAAAGAAAACAGTATAAAAAATGCAAATTTTTGCCCATTCTCCCAAACTTTGAATAACATTACCGATCGCATTGAGCTTTGCTCTCGAGTAAAGTCAAAGCAAGAACCGCGTTGTTCGCTCGAGCGTGTTCCAATCTACTGTTCAACCTTTCCGTTTCAACTTCAAACTGTTTCTCCGATCCGTTCAACTCTTGCAAATTCGATTGTTCTAAAAGATCGGATACGAGATGCTCCGCAACCATGGTCGAACATACCTGTAATAAATCAAATTCGTGTATATTTCATTCATCGAGAAAACGTACACGAGTAGAAATAATTGGATCCATACGCCAAGATTTGTAATATCTGGTCCAGTGATGTGTCTCTCGTCCGTTCTTCTAAGCCTCACCCTCTCGGCCATCTTGAGGACCGGCGGTTCCTCCCTCGTTACGTTCTTTGTCGGTGGTGCTTGAAGGGGTGGCAGGAGTGGCGAGCAAGGTGCCGTCAGAGGTTCCGGCGAGCTGGTGTTTCCTCTTGTCTGTGAATACGACGGATAAAAGAGAATCTTGAAATCCAACGAGCTAAGAACTCTTATCAGGAAAATTAGATTTTTTTAGAAAAATGCTAGTTAACTCGTTAGAGTTTATTAGTAACTAAACGTCACGTTTCATTTATTATATTTTACCTTATGCTCTCGTCGAGGTGAATCACCATTGAGTTGTCCCTGATTACCGTTCTGTCCTTGATTCTTAAAATGCGCGAGTTGTGCTTGGAGACTCGCGATTTCCGTTCTAAGGGCCGTAACTTCCTCTTGGAGTGTAGCAACAGCAACGCTTTGACACGATGCCGCTGGCTGTGTCGGCTCTGGTGTTGGTAACGCCGCTGGACTGTCCAATTGTTCTCTGCCATTCTGTAAAACAGAATAAAAGTTTTTTTTTCAATAATTTTTATCAATACATTTTATTCATAGATCAAATCGTAAATCCAAATTAGGGATATAAAGTATAGAGCATTGAAACGTCACCAAGGAGACATAATCTCGCGAAATACTCTCGTCCCAGAAAGCGGATTCTCTTCCGTTACCTCGGTGGTTCGATGTTCAATTTCCTCACAGCAGCTGGAATCGGCATCTCCCAAGGTTCTATCCCCATCACCTTGAATGTCTCCGCCTCCCTCGCTCTCCTCTACCGGATTCGTAATCGATCCCTCTGCATCCCTGCTGGTTTCGATTTCTGCAAGAAGTTGGAGAAGGTCTCTCGTTTATTCTTTTTCAATTAACATGCATAATACATCTTCCAAAGTACATGTATAATAAAACATAATCTTTCATGTATTTTGTTTGATATATGTTTCCTCATTTTCCTCCTATTAAAGAGAAATTTCTTATTTAACACGTAAACTGCCAAACCGGTCTCTGGGGATTAATCAATTTTTCAAATTGCTTTTGGAATGTTTATAAGAATAGTTTATCGATATTTACAAAAATGTAACCATTAGTTATAAAAGATGTAGTCTAATATAACAATTTATTTTATATCTTCATTCTGAAAAGAATTATAAACAATTGTTTATGAAATGAATGAATATAACTGTATATAATAATGTATGTATGAATATAATAATATAATGAATGAAATGAAAAGAATTATAAACAATTGTTTATAATTCTTTTATGACAATTAACTATGGCAGTTAACAATTTATATTACGTGAATGTTAGACCTCGTCGAGATAATTTACGTCTCACAGTAAGAAAGTATTAGAATTCCTGGAATCGAATGCTCCTTCTTACCGGACTCATCCTCCTCGGCAATTACGGTAGCACGATGCCGTTCCAACTGCCTGCCCAGCTCGGCAATGACGGAATGCAATTCGGTAAGTCTCTCCTCGTGTCTGGCGGCTTGCTGTTCAGCTCTTTGCTCGGCTCTAGCAGCTTGAACCTCTGCTCTCGCTAAAGCTACCTCTGCGGCTTCCCTCGCGCGTGTAGCTATCAGTAGTCGTGAATTTAGATCGGCTACTTCGGATCGTAACGACGATAATGCTGCTGCATGGAGCTGAAAAATAATTATTAGAGTTTCCTTATGTTTGTCTTCTATATTTCTTTAACTCTGTCGTGTTTAATTAATATTTAAAACAAATTTTAGATCAATGAGAACTTATAAGAAACGTATAAAACTTTATTTGATCAGTCAAAGAGTATCAAAGGATTAAAATCGAACACCTTTTTTGTTTTTGATACCAATCACATTTTATTTTTATCGCATGTAAATATATTTTTTTTTATTGTCCGTGCACGAACAAGCTGTTCTCGCTTGTCAGTATAGAAAAAACGATTAAATCGTTGATCTTCCGAGCCGGATATTCTATGAGTCATTGAATGATCTTCTTGGATATCAAGAAAAACACGAGAGACAAGAAAAGTTTAATTTGGTGTTAAATTGCCGAAGACTCGACTTTGCTCAAGGTTGACCGTTCGATTGACGAACGAGCAAATTAAATCGTATTATGAATTAACGTAGAACACGCTATCTAATTTTGATTCTCCTTCTAAGGATGAGAGAAAAACGGAAAAAGGACGATTCGAGTTGTCTCTCGTCTCAGGATTCTCATTAGTCCGCGTATATCGTTTTGAAAACAAGGTAGAGATTGAGAGTTTCTGGTCGAAAGCATGAAAAAGTATGGAAAAATTTTCTGAATTCGCGTCTCATCCGGAGTGTCCTTCGCGCGGTCACTCACGCGTGTCGGTTGTTACGAGACGGCCCGCTAATGACGAATACCCGGTCACGTGTTAACCCGTGGATGTAGGATAAAAAGAGGGAAAGAATAAAAAAGAGAAGGAAAAGGAGAGACACGATCCTGAAGGCATAAAAATCTCAACGTCGAAGCACTTCCGAGCACATTTTGTTACTCGAACGTTCTGGTGGAAGCAACACAGTGAATGCTTCGTTAGATCCTTCTGTTTTTTGGTACGTTCGTAGAAAATCTTTTAAAATTCATCGATTAGGGTCTTAAGAAATAATTATTTAATATTAATACCATTTCTATATTATTGTTGCTCGAATTTTAAATAAATACGAACGCGAGTTCTGTGATGTGTAAATGAAGAAATAAGAATTGAGTAAAGTGCAACGACTCGACGAGTGCTAGTTCTTCTTTTTTCACTCGCAAAGATTTATTACACGCGCTTGGAAAACTGGTTCCAAGTTAGAGTACGACTCAGTTTCTTATTAAACGATACATTCCTCTCAATATTTTTCTCGTTAAATGGATTACCATTCGTAATTGACTTATCGATGATTCTTATCTTTTCTTCGAAACAGACGACCTCGAAGAAAATTTTCCGGAAAAAGAAAATGAAGCATTTCATCGTCTTCCTAACCGCTATGGTTTTAATGATTTTATCGACGTCGTGCGTCGCGGAAGACGAGTACATTCATCTTCCTGGAAAATCCTGCCAAGATGCACCAGCTTGTCCTGATAACAGACCCTGCGTAATGGCAAAACCACGATGCAACGTTGGAACTTGTGGTAGTGATATGGTACCAACCTGTGGCCCTAAACCATGAACGATTTTTTTCTCCATAAAATGACGTGTAATACGTTACAAATTAAGTATGTTTCAAAGTTGGTCAAATGTTATTCTTTCAGTAATCGAGTAATGAATATTTTTATCTTAAATAAAAATGTATAAATACTGCTTTTCTTCATATTTTTCACAGAATTTTTAATATTCATATCAATAGGTGTTCTCAAGATTTCGTGGGTGGAAAGAAAACAAGACGATGTAAACGTATTAACACATTGCGTGCCATGTCATTCATATATGTATGACACGTAAAATTTTACTAAAACTTATTTATTATCAATCATAATGATAATGAAACAATAATATGATAATTTAAGCTTTGTAAGTACTAAGTATAAAACTTATTTCTATGCCACAAACCAACAACCGATCAAATATTTCCTGTTGCCCCTGAGGGTATTTAAAAATCAGTTTGGCACGCAGTGTGTTAATAAACAAGAGTTCAGTTTGTTGGTAACTTTAGGGAATCACCTCAACTCGAAAGCAGATTAGAAGCCCGTGGAGCTAAATAATACAAAACCACGCGAACTTAGCGAAACAGATGTATATACGAACAGTTATAAGACGATTAGTTGTGTCTCGTCCAATACCCATATTTTAATATCATACAAAAATTCAATAAAATTTAAAGGTCATCGCAAGTTTGTTCGTTAAACTTGACAAAGCTGATGAGAATGTCGAACTTACGGAATGTTGCTTGTCCGTGTGATCCACTTCAACATGAACCGGTACGGTCCTCTCGGACCTGCGGTCACCCGGACAACAAAGCCAAGATCTAGATCTTGCCAATCCTCTTGGTTCTTCCTCTTCGTCATCCTCATCGCAATCCTCGTCCTCGGTTGTGGCGCAATGCAAGTAAACGAGATCGTTTCTACGCTCGTTCTCGACGATCTCTTTTGTCGCGTTCGATGGAACGTGGCACGACAACGTTTGTGTCGCGCATCTTGGTGCTCTTTGACGATAATGTTGCAATTGTTGTTGCTGATGACGAAGCCTTTCGACGAAATAAGCTGACTCCGTGGAGTCATTGTTAACAACCACCGTGAAATTCGCCACCTTGTTGGTTTCGTCGTTACTTTTGCCGTTGCTCTTCGAGTTGCATTCTTGACACGCGAGCAGAGGAAGAAGATGATCAGGTCGACAAGAACTCTTGCTACGTTTATCGCGATTCTATGTCGTTCTATTATGAAGTCTACAGAGCCTCAGGCCATTTTATAGAATGATAATGCGTGTGAGATTTTTTCAAGCGGATCCTTCGAGCGTGACACCTTTTTTTTTTTTGCTTAGTTCATATTATTAGTCCTCCAGGTATTACGAATTGCTGTTATTTTCTGATTTCTTTTTTTAACTATTACGAACGAAGTTTGACGATTTACAGAGATCTTCTGTAAAGGAAAAAAACAATGGCACCGTGTCATCTTATCGGTGATCGGACGATGAGAGCAAGGTATCGGTTGCTCTCTTTTTTCAGGTCTCGGTAAGTACCGGAGCATTGTCCCGGATCACCACGCTATCGATCGTAAGGGAGTCTTTCACGCGTCGTCGTTAGGATGCGCTCTGGTCTATCATGTTAAACGCCCACCCTTGTATCTTTTTACTTTGTCTTTAAGATTTGAAAAAAGAATTTTGTTTTACGTTCTGAATGAATGGAATGTAAAATTGGATCAGTAAAAATGTCTTGATAAATTAATAAGGAATTTATCGTTCCTTCTTTCACTTTCAAATGGTACAGAAGAATTTTAATTAATTCGTGTAGGCGCGATTTGTCAAATCGAATCGATCTGGAAATAAAAATGGATTCAAATTGCTTGTAGAAATTACAGACAGAAATCGCCGTGGAGAATCGAAACGCGTTTCCCGAAAATAAATCTGTCAGTCGCTTTTGCCTTTCCCACTTATCCTTCGTTAATATTTCAGAGTCAGATATCGATCATTGCATTGCAAGACACTCGCGAAGCGTTCTCTTTTTAATGTATTAAACGAGAGCTTTTTTTAAAATCATATAACGATTCTTTTTCAATTAAAATCACACGTAGTGATATTACCTATGTAATTAAGTATCATTTTGATATTATCCAATCGTCTCCATGTCGGATTTGATTAATGAAACAAAACTGTATTTTGAATAATAAGAGTTGGTTGTAATTTAACAAGAATTGTTAAGAATTTATTTAACAAGAATTGTTAAATTATAAACGATTCAGTTTGATACAGTTTCCAAGTTTATCTATTCAAAATTTTTAATTATTAAAATTTTCCATCATTCATCTTATTTATAATAAAAACAATATCCAGATTTGTTGAACAAAAAGTAAAAATTTTATTAAACGATCGAGTTGTACCAACTACAAATTCGACGATTATATTTCCTTTCCAAGATTTATACGATAAATTCACAGGATATTAACCTCAACGATATTTTCGTATTTCATTTCAATTTCGTTAATTCGATCGAATCACCGGAGGTGCTGTAGCAGGCGCGAAATTGCATTAGGATTTAGAAAGAGAAGAGCATCTCCGATCGAGCTATCGGGTGCGAGCTTTTCGTCACGCTCGAGGGAGGATCGACGAGATGAAGCTTTTGCGGTTATTAAAGCGGCAACGAAATAGTAATAACAGGCACGGCTGTAACGCTTTGGAGGAGTTTCCATAGCCAAGAGAGAGAAAGAGAGAGAGAAGGTTTAAAAATTTCTGGATTTTCGAAGCGTTTAACGAGCTCGCTCAGAAGAACGAGCTGCTGCTCGTTAACCCTTCGTTAGTGGCCAGCTCGCTGTTGGCTGCGGTTTCCGATCTTCTCTCCCTCGCCCTGCCGTTACTGCTCTCTCTAATGTTCTCTCGCGATACGTTCGTTAGCGTTTCAATGATACGTTTTTGATGTTTTAACTCGCGAACCTTCGAACGGTGGACTCGTCTAAGAGGAAATAATTCGATTAAACTAAAGAGATTTCAACGTATGAATTCGTACGTAAAATGGGAACGACCACGATATCGTGCTAGACGTGCTACGACTTCATATGGGACGAATCGTTTGTATGGAAATATTTGAATATACAACAAACTCTATGAGACAAGTATGTCAAAGTGGTGTAACTCCTAATTTTTTCATATCTTTCATATAATCTTGTGATTATGACTTTAACTGGCTAAATATTACATAGCTGAGTTTTGAAAGGAATCGTTCTTTTGAATTGTAATTTAAAAAAATACTTAATCCTGATACATCTTTTTATAAAGTAGATTTATCTAAAAGAAGCAAGAACGACAGACCCACTTTAGTTATTTCAGAATTCACTTACAAGGAGTTACACCACTTTCACAATAAATGACACGTATGATGTTAAGAAAAAGAAATTCCTCTCACCTTTACATAAAAATAAAAACGTTAGATTTTAGACTCGTGGTAAACATAATTCCCTCAACCTTCTAAGTTTTCTCCATACCGATTGAATAAATATTGATTTTAACGAACTACTGAATAGTATCACGCGAAAAAAATCGTTGTTAGCTTTGAAGAGTTGTAATAGCATTGGTGAGCATAGCACCGTTCTTGTCCCTAATGAAAAAACGGTTCATCGTGCGTCGAGCATGTTTGCAGGAGCCTAAGTACATTCACTCTACCCCCTCTACTCTTTTTCTCTTGAAGAAATCGAGCGCACGTGCAAAGTGCAAAAAGCGCGCGAAGAGTGTATCAGCATTCTTGGCACGCACCATCCCGCTTACCTAAAAAGAACAAAAGGCACGCGTAATTGTTTATCCTCCGATAATGGCCGACACGGGGAATTGCTTCATCAACACCCGCAGGCTCCAACGATCCTCGTAATTTAACTCATGCGAAAATTCCAACGTGTGGCTCTTCCAGCCAACTACGGCAACGCGCCAGTATTAACCCTGGTCTTGTTCGACTATGCCTCGATCTAGAAGTCTTTTTTTAACCGATCTCCCATCGTTTACGAATTTTGGTATATAACGAGAGTGATATACGTGTGTTATGTTTTATGTCTTTATCAAACGTAAACAGATATTACTTATTTAATTATGGAGATCCTAAATAAACAAATTTGATCAAAAAATAGCGTTTCTAGAGAAAAAAAAGGCATTAACCATCTATGGGCTGAATTTGTTGCAAATGAAATAAAGTAGAATTTTTAAAAAAAACTTCTGATATGAATCATTAATTTACAATTGTTATATTTTATTATAATAAAAAACTGTTCGGGATTTCGATAATACAACGATGTACATATTTACACACAAGTGTACCACACTTTATGAATGGAAATCCATTAAGTTTTGCCGCTAAAATGAAATCAAATTTGGAAAATACAGATAGACAGTTATTTTACTTCAAAATTACGCGGGTCGATAGAAGATCGAGGATTCATTTTATCTATCAATAAAATATACAACTATTCTATATTCACTCTTATTACCCATGTCTGTTTACGACTCATAAATAATTATTGGAATCATAAATGCATTATTACGATTTGATTTCAGAAAGGGAAATTAATTATAACGCGTTTTAATACTATCTCTGAACGTAGTCACTAAACCTTAACAATCTTTTTCCATTCTTATTACGATCTTCTTCTTTTTTCTTCCCACAAAAAAAAAAAAAAACTATGACCGGTATGTAACAAAGTTACGCGGCATGGTCATTGGAATTCCGTATCGGTACGGGTTGGTGCGTTAATTAAACGAGTTAATTACTTAAGGCGCCGTAAACGCACGGCACGCCGCGAGTACTGCGTTGCGTACGAGTTTAGGAGAAGTCGACTGGTTTACACGGCCACCGCCAATTATAGAAGTTCGGTGCTTGTAAGAAGCACCACACGAGTAGTTACAAGTACCCTCTTTCGCTATCGTACTCATTCTACGTATGTACAATCCGTGTATGTAGATTTGCACTCTGGAGCTGGCTCGTTTTAGAATCCAAAAACAATTCGTGAGATTATACGAGAGAAGAAGAAGAATAATTTACGAAAGTGTTACGAAAATAAACGTACGTTTCGACGCGCTTACGAGAGGGTCGTGTGGTTTTTTTTTTTCTTAGCCATCGTACGTGAATTCCAAAGCAACGCTCTGTGCTAAACATTTATTTAAGTAAGATAAAAAAGATCATTGGTGTTGGTATTTACGTGATATCGAAAGCAGCCTTTCCCAATGACTTTCCATTGGAAAAAAGAGACACCGTTTGCACGTTACTATGGACAGGAATTCGAAACTGACCGATCGGTATTTAGTTTCTGCAAGATTGATAAGAACGTAAATAGCGTTTCTCACCTTTCCAAGATTCCACGAGAGACTTCTTATTACGTTGAAGGTATTAGAAAAGTCATCGTTTATTACATTTATTTTCTTCGTGAGAAATGTCGGTTGCCTTGGAAATAGTTGTAACGTATAACGGGATTATCGATAAGGTGTAATTATTTTTGACGAAAATTTTTCTTTCCCAACGAGTTTAGATAACGATAACGAACGTGAAAGATTACCGTTCGTTCGACACTTTCGCGACCGGTTTCATCGAGAAATACCGTGTGTGATATTCTTGATGTAGATATTTATGAAAAATGTGTGGTAACTAAGTGTATCTTGGCAAAGTCGAGTAATTATAACGATACAAGGGTTGACTCGCGCTAATTGCATAGCCCGAGATGGGTGAGTCGCCGCTCGTAAACCTTCCTCGACCTTTTCAAACCTTTTTCGATCGCTTTTCGTTCGTCTAAACGTCGAGGTAGTAATCTCCAAGTTGACACGGGGCAGCGCGTGATGGATTATCGGATCGATGAACCCCTTTCGTGTACATGTTTCGAATATACTCTATTTTTGTAGTGTATATTGAAAAATATAAATTAAAATAATATTTTAGTACTAAGAATTTTTATCACATTTTTAAAATCGACAAAGTAGTTCAACATTTAACAAAAATAAAACAGTTTTTAAATATTATTCTTACTTATATAACAAATATTTCGACTCATTTTGTAGCTACTGATATAATAAAAATTTAGACAAGGCCATAAACAGATTTAATAAAAATAAAACAGTCTTTAAATATTATTCTTACTTATGTAACAAATATTTCAACTCATTTTGTAGCTACTGATATAATCAAAATTTAGACAAGACCATAAACAGATTTAACAAAAATAAAACATTCTTTAAATATTATTCTTACTTATGTAACAAATATTTCAACTCATTTTGTAGCTACTGATATAATAAAAATTTAGACAAGGCCATAACCAGATTTAACAAAAATAAAACAGTCTTTAAATATTATTCTTACTTATATAACAAATATTTCAACTCATTTTGTAGCTACTGATATAATAAAAATTTAGACAAGACCATAACCAGATACAAATTACATGAAATACTCGGATCAAATTGAAATAAGAATTTCGTATACTAAAACGAATACCTATACTTTCCAACGTTATTACAGTTATGATAACTTGGTAATTTAACCAAGATCGAAATATATTCTACAGATAAAAGCTCTTCGACCTATTTTGGCGAACGTAATCGGTATCCTTATTCGCTTCGGAATTTTCATCCATCGTAAACCGTCCGTGACATCGCGGCCAAACTCAAACGTATTTTATGATCAGAGAGCGAGTATTTTCGTTTCGAAATAAATGTTTTCTCGCATGCTGCTGCCTAAGCAGAGATACATAAACTTTCTAGTTCGACGAGAGACGCGGCTTTCTTTCATAATATTCAGAGCGAGCCTTCCGGATAATTTCCATATAAAAACGACACGCGGACGTGTAAATGCGTATAGCGTAGTAAATATTTTCAAATAGTATACCTCGACCACAATCGTTGAGAGAGAGATAGGAAGGTACTTTCGAACTCTCTGGTAACGCTAAACTGACAACCAATTTCTCTCGATTCTTAAAAAGGAAGCGACAACGCCAGTCAAGAATCGATATTACATCGAGCAAAGTCGTTCTCCCGATTCGTCGACGGCACGAACTTTGGTAAAGACTACACTTAGCGAAAATCATTTCCGGCCTTTCCTTAACGCGATATTGCTTTAATTGGGAAGGTAAAAAAGTTTATCTATTGAATACATCGCGTGGAAGTATAATGCATTCGCGTAACGGTTGTTTGTACGAACATTAAAGGCGGTACAATCGATTGAGAATGTAAATCAAATTAATTTGTTTACTTTTTCTAACAAATTCTGCTATTGTTTATATAAATATCATAAAGTTTGAATGGTAAATAGCAACAAATAATACACGTTTTCAAATTTTTATCTCGTTACTATAGGTAACGATAAATTGCGTGACGGATTTTCTGCATTTTTTGGGGTAATTTTTAACAAAATTACCAAATATAAAATGCTGTCAAATCACTGCAAATTAAAATTGTACAAACATTAAAGGCGGTACCATCGATTGAGAATGTAAATCAAATTAATTTGTTTACTTTTTCTAACGAATTCTGCTTTTTTTAAATAAATATCATAAAGTTTGAATGGTAAATAGCAACAAATAATACACGTTTTCAAATTTTTATCTCGTTACTATAGGTAACGATAACTGCATTTTTTGGGGTAATTTTTAACAAAATTACCAAATATAAAATGCTGTCAAATCACTTCAAATTAAAATGTATAAAATCCAAAGTACTTTTTCCGTATGAATAAAAAGCACGGAGTGCTGCCGTAAACTGATCTAAATTCGAACGAATCGATAAAGCGTAAAAATAGGAAAATCGCACGTGCGTGTGAGAAAGTATAAAGAAGGAGAGAGGTAAAAAGAGTCGTACCAGAGAGCGAAAAAGAAAGAGAGAAGTAAGTTCGCGCAGCTGTGCACCGCCGTGAATGGATATCGGCTTATCGTTCATCGACGTAGTCGAACGACATTAGCATCGTACCGATTCGAACACGTCGGACCGATTCCCTTTCTTCTCCTTTTCCGTTCCTACTTGTCACGAGAGTATCGCGATTATTTCGTCGTTCGTTCTCGTCGATTAGAGCGAACAAAATGATCTCGATCGATCAAAGTTAATAAAATTAGTCGTAGAATTTATCTAGAATAGTGAAAATAAGATTAATGTTCGATGAATCAAATTTGCCAAAAAGAATTGATACAATAAGATATCTCTTTTGAATTATTAATGGACGATTCGACAACGAAGGCAGTCTTAAGAGGGAGACGTTCGAACGGAAAGAACATTTCCTTTCTACTCTCTCTCTCTCTTGCTCCTATAATACATACTGTTATTGTTCTAAAAATTGCGTCCGGTGGATGACGCACGTAACACGAGACGAATGTTTATAAACGTGAAACGAATCTTGGAATTGTAAAGAAGCTGATAAAATCAGAAATTTTTATTCTAGAGAAAATAATTCCTAAAGTGCTTACGTGATATGGAACAAAGTACGTCACCCGTACGAAAGAGAACAGAATTATAATATTGTACGAGTTAAATAGTATTAATTAATAGAAATCATTTTCGTACCGTTTACTTCCTCTAATTGTGACATTCACATTTGAAAACCAGTTTAACCGGTCCACCAATGCCAGCTAATACTTGCAAGAAGTATAAGACTCATTAATTAAATTAAGGCAAGACCACCCATGATTTGTTTCTATCATAAATGATTCTCTCGTTAAAGAAAATAAGAGATAGTCAAACGAGGAAATGTTTTTTCCCTTGAAAAGAAGATTACGTCCGATCGTCTAAAAAATCACGAAGCTCTGCTGTCCTTCGTTATGTCGGACAAAACTCTTGTTTGCGTATGCACGAGGTGGTGTTAACGAGAAACAACGAGAGAAAAAAACGTCAAATAACACATCACCTCGTGTATATTAATATGTATGAAATGCAAAGAAGCGACCAAACAAGAGACGCTTTTACAAACTCTTTTCAAAGTCTCGCGTTGAACGTATTTCGAGCTCTTTCAAATTACATTACCACCGCTCTCGCGCGTTTAAATCAAACATTTCATTTAAAATACGAGGATAGAAGTTGCGGCGAAAGTTGAAAGCTTCCGAAAGTAGGCCATAAATAATGCAAGGAATACGGTAAAAGCGTAAGCGAGTAATGAAAATCATTCCTTTAGAGATAACTGTTAATACCTTGGTCAATGTGCATGTAACTATACGTAGATATTCACGTGAGCTTACGGTCAAGGATCGCGGCAAACGACACAAATTAAATAAAAAAGACTATTTGTGATTAGAAAGTACTCTTAACACGTTAGATAGGGTGTTCAGTGTGAATTTTTATCAGTGTAAAACAGGCAATATTCTTTCTCCTTTATTGCAAAGTTTACGTGAAAAATATTTAACAAAATATGACGAGTAATAATACCTTACTTACCAATACCCACCAGACTACAAAATTGGTAAAAATCAGTCAGAGAAAAAGATATTAATAACATTCTCATATTGAATGTTTTAATAGAGAGCTCGAAGTCGCCTGTGAACTCGACGTTCGTAATATTCGAACGTAAGAAAGTGAAAGACAACGTGGTTCTTATTTTATAGAAAAAGCAAATATATATATGTCTGAGATTCTGACGATGTCAATTAGAGTAGAAGCACAACGTTGTTTCGTTCTCATGGGATATCTAACAGAGAAACTCTACTTCGGGAGGCTAGACGTCAGTTTCTAGTAGTCGAGCCAATGCTTGGATCAGACAGACGGGTCTTCACGAAGGTCGCTTTACCGTATAACGGGAGGTCTAATGGAAACTCCGCATTTCGCATTCTGAGTCTGCCCTCGGTACAATGGGAATAAATAAGATACATTCCTGCAGTGCCTTCTAACAGTAAAAATGTAAATATTACGAGGATCGCGTGTATCACGGAGAAGAGAAAGCGAACCGTGGTCAGTTTATTACGGAAAATTGTTCAGAAATTGTTGTATGGAAAAAGTGGTCGAAAGAATTCGCTAGCGAGCACTACGAATATCACAATTAATTAATGTGGATTGTCGTCCGTTAAGGTAAGCCCGCCGTGGATGAATATTTCTCTGCCATTACGCGGCGTATCGCTAAAAGCCGCATCATATGGCTTAATTAAAGTACGTGGATATTATATTGGATGAACAAATCTCTCTTTCCCTCGTGTGTCCATGGAAAATGAAATTCGATTATTTCGAAAGAAAGGATTATTCACTCGATTACATTCGCGTATTCAGGTTTGAACTTTTTGATCTGATAATATTTGTGTTGAAATAAGTTCTTTCCGATTTTTGAATAAAAGACAAATTTCAAAGGAGGTATGAAAAGATGTGAAATTTGTGGAATTTTGGTATTGTTATTACTTCTTTCAATATTTCAAACTATTAACACTTTGACTACCACGCTGGTTACCGGTGACCACCACCTATTTTTTCAGTAAGACAATTATAGTGATAAGAATATCTAGTGATAAGAACATAGTCTTATTTAACCATATTACACATAATTTATTATTATATACATGAAATAATGAAAATTTTATTATGATAACTCGGGGAAAAATTCTTACAAAATTCGGTGGCAGTCAAAGTGTTAAAAGAGCTGAGAATTATCTTACAAGAAATAAACATAGTAAATAATTAAAATACGATACAAAGAACTTATTTCTTTACCTAATAAAAACCAGATCTTCAAAATAACAGTACCTCTTTGAAATAGACTATTTCGTTCATATTTTCGCGGCAATCGATAAATGGTTAAAAATTCAAACATTTAATTCTCCTTTCTAAAATATGAAATTCCAAAAGGATAAATCACTAAAGTCTACGCTTAACAAAGTACGAAATACCATTATAGCTATGTGCAATTGAAGCACATGAAAGCGTGAAGGCATTGAAAAGCGCGTGCGACGTGTCTTCGACCGCGCGATTGTTTCCAATGCGTTATAAAGAATCAAGAGATCGATGGCAATAATAGAGTGTGACGCACGCGACGTAACACGCACCAACGATAACCGATGGAATTCCACGCAATCGTGCTACGTAGGCGCGTGCACAAGCACAAAAGGAGGTTTGCATATAATATGCTTCGCGAAGAGGTGGAAATATACAATCGGTATGCCGCAGCGCAATTCATAGAGGGTACGTAATTGGTTCGCATGGCATATCGATTGTCCTTACGAGGTCACCGTATACTTCGAAGCGCACCAGTAGATATCCTACGATGATGAGAGGGCGGCATGGCTCGTTTCAAAAAGTTAAAAAAAAAAAAAAACAATATCGCACGTATTTCCTTTTTTTTTTAGTTCACCGAGATATCACTAAAAGAAAATTGAACACACGAATGATCCCTCGATGACGTAGAACTTTTCAAGTTCGTTTCGTTGAATTTCGTTGTCCTTGAAACTCGTAGACGAATGAAAGTATAAATATCGAAATCGTTTTTCGATAAAAACTTGATTCCGTACGTAATACACGCGGTTGACGAGCTACTCTCTTTCTCTGTCTCGTTTTCTTTCTTTCTCTAGATGCTCGCCGTAAAACGTTTACTGACAGACTGAGAGCCGGCGATTCTCGCACACCCCAAAGGTGTTTGACGAGGAGTCGCTCGAGCAGAGCCGAACTTCGCCGAATATCCTCGATCTTCGCTCGTTGCACTGCGTGCTCCAATTTTCCCTTCTCTTATATCACTCGTTACGCCGTGTATTTTCTCTTATAGGCACAACGATTGGTCCGTTCGTCGTTAAACGGACGCTCCGTCAATTTTATAGATTATACGACATGACGTTTATGGCGGCGCACGGCGCGTGTTTCTTCTCGAAATCCGAACAATCGTCACGCACTTCGTCGTACTTAGTTCGACTTGATTTATGTTTTAATCACGTGTCTGCTATTGCGTATAAATCTGTATAACGGTAAGCTGCTGCATTAGGTTTTATACATTTTTTAAGTACATTGTTACTTTCATCTTAAATCAATTTCTCTTTTTCATATAAGAAAAAGAATTTTTATTATCTTTGTCTTTCTTTTTTTACATTCACAAGTCAAACAGGACCAGGATTCTAGCTAGTCGAATGGATTTTACCTTCGTAATTTCTTTAGGTTCTTGGTGTACACGCGTTAGCTACTATCCCTGCCTACTTTTTTTTTTCTCATTCCGAGATAACGTATGACTTCTGCGCACTTCCTGTTCGCTCGAGCGAGAAACGAAGTTCGAGAAAAGGATATGGCCATGGACGAGGAATAATGTTTCCTACGAGGAAATGAGAATTTCAACGGGAATGAAGTCTAGGTGTACTCGAACGAATGGAATGAGATGGGAGATACGTTAATTTTCGGTGGAATAGTATCGAAATGTAATAATAGGTTAATTATAGAGATCGGATAGATAAAGAGTAATGTTGTAGGATTAAAATATGACAATTTTAAAAATGTTATCTACTATGAGCATGTTATCTACTAGTCACTATTATATGTTTATACGTGTTACCATGTACGTATATTAAGTATATTTTCGTATAATAATATAATAGGCACATAAACTGTATATACGTGCAAATATATATAGAGAGAGACTTTATTGCGTCTCTCTGACGGGTCGAAGAATTTGTCCCCACGTTCGTAGGTGCATGACGAGATGAAATTCTTGTGATAGGGAAAAGGACGATGCGGAGGTAAATATCGTGGAGAAGAAAAACGAAAGCGTAGCTATAGAAAATAGCCCTTAGCGTCTTATAAAAATACGTTATCCTGATAGTGTTTCTTCTTGTACGTTAAAAAAAGATTCTAATACTTTCGAACAAGAATATGTAGCATTTCTTCTAATTAAAGAAAATATAAATATATTAATAGCGATCCAATAAAATGATTTAATATTATACATAATAGATGTGATAATAAAAATTTGAATAAAATTAATAAATCATAAAATACGAGAACGGTGATAGAGGATACGAAGCGTTAAATAGATATTCAAACACTTTCGCACGAGTCTTCCCGTGCGTCGAATTGTGAGATTAATTTATACACGAATAAATCGATTGACACGAGAAAAAGAAAATACGATGTCGTAAAATCATACTACAACGAGGGAGCAAATAAAGCAGGAGCGAAGTCATTCGAGTAGGTTAATTTGTACTCTCATAGATTCACGCTTTAACGGAGCAGAAAACGTCGCGTGTTTTTGAATTTTTTTTCATTTTCTTTTTCTCTCCTCCCTGCTTTTTTCTTTTTACATCGAAAGCTAATGCCGATGCAAAGTTATTCGTATTGAAAATAAGAGACAGACAGAGAAACATGGAGGGAGAGACAGAGAAAGGGCGTAAGAGAGAAAGATGAGGTAAAAGCGAGCAGAGAAATCGAACGTCGTTAAAAGAGGAGGAACGAGGAGACACCGAAAGAAATTCCCTCCTCTCTCCCTTCGACCCTTATTAATATCCACCATTAACTACGACGTCTCCCACGCAAATAGAGCACGAAAGAGTGTACCCGTGTATATGAGGTACAACTCGCACGCATGTAAATCAGAAAATCTACCTTTCATCCTTTCGAGAATAATCGAGCCTCGTCGTATATCGATTTCGTCGGGTGCTTCTCACTCTCTCTCTTTCTCTTTCTCCCTCTATGTACGGAAACAATATCTTCCTTTACAAATAAAAAAAGAAAGAAAGAATTCGAGGTATCGACGCAATGAAAAAGCTATTTCGTCGTGGCCCTTTTTTCTTCTTTCTTTATTCTTATCCGTCGAACGCATTAATCAAATGCATGAAGTATAATGTTTAAGATACTCGATGATGAAGGAAAAATCAAATAAGTACTGTGACCATATTTTTTTTAGAAAAAATAAAGGACAAATAAAATGAATACTTTTTTTTTATTATTTTATTTTATTAGTAATTATGTTATTATTTTCAAAAATTTAATTTTCTACACATCTATATAGGCAATTCTAGTTAAATTAATGACTACACTGCGGATATTTATGCAAATGCATATTTTTCTTATTGCGTATGTTTTTCAAATTTGACATACAAGACAAATCATTGAATATGTTACATATATCCTTTATATTTTACATCTTTTTATTTAGTTATCAGTTCTCTTTGCAATATTTGATGAATCACGAATTATAATTCTTATGCATTTGCATAAATATCCACAGTCTATTAATGACAATGCTCTGCTTCTATGAGCCATGTTTATGCGCTAATATTGGAATTATTTTTTTTATTCAATAATATAGGACGGTAAAAGACCAAATAACCGTTTTAGAAAAAAAAAATGTTAAAAACAGGCTAGCGAAATAAAGAATTTTCCTTTTAAAAAATGTATGGTCACCTTACTTATAAGAGACGAGACGGCCACGGTGATGAAATAATGTAAACGATGCGGAAAAACGAATGAGCGAAGGTACTCTTAAAAAAAATGAAGAGATGAGAAAAAAGGAAGGAAAAAGGGTAAAGCGTAGAACGGCGTTCGTGCACAGAGAAAGAGCCGCGTATATTCGCGGGCTTTAATCGATGGTCCGCGGCAGTATGCGGAGCATGAAACGAGCACGCGAGAAGGAGCGCCAACGAGAAACGCTGCGGCAGCGCTGCACTTGCATTTATTTGTCTTTCGTTATATATTTCATGCCGAAAGGAATTTCCACTTGTGGATGCGATAAAGCGAACGAGTGGAGACAATAACTATCGTCCTTCGGAAAAGAAATCGACCGCTAAGATATTACCTATATAGTTTCTTGCAATAGTGTCTTTGAAAAATCTTGATTTTTTTTACCTTATTCGCTAGGTCCAACATATTCCCGGATCCACCTGCGGCAGCCTCCACGAGCTTTTGAAGAGTGTGAGGCTCAGGTGAGAGATCTCGAGCACCGCTATCGAATTCCCAACTTTCATGTCTCCCAGAGACCGTTCCTGAAAATCGATCATAACTTTTTTTATACAATTTATATATAATATACAGGGTGTCCGGTTCCATGTAGTCAAGCGGAGGACTATATGTAGACATCAATGACTTGAGTCAAAAAGTCTAATAATGTTATCCGAAATTCGGCTTAGTTAAATAGTTATTAATTAACAAAGATCGGCCAATCACGGCGAGCAGCGACATGTAACGTTGTTTATTGTGGATTGCTCCTCCTACAGCTTCATCTCTTGCCTTCCTTTGCTAATCGCTGTAATTGGCCAATCTTTGTTAGTTAATAATTCGTTAACTAAGTCGAATTTCGAAAAATGGTATTAGACATTTCGATTCAAGTCATTGATGTGTACATGTAGTTCTCCGCTTGACTACATGGAACCGGACACCCTGTATAATATTCAAACAAAGAATAAACTATAAATCTTAGAATTGGTAAATAAAAGGGTTCGGTTTTCTAATTTTCCGCAACGATCGTTCAGCTCCTAGAAATTCGTATCACGCCTTGATAAAGCGAACGGTATATAGATAGGTGTCTGTACGGAAAGACGATTAGCAACACGACGGGTGATTTTTCCGTCGAATCGGAACCTCTCACGAGAAGAACCCACTGCATTCCATACGAAGTGCCCAATTTCCTGTTCTCTGTGCGACCTAGCATCAAGGTCCTCTAGACTTTTGGTAAAAGGGACACGTGCCTTGACTTTACACTTTTCTTACTTTCAACGAGAACGTTTTTTTTTATACTAACAGGAATCAACAAAATTATGCAAAAAGGGTTATTAATATTTTTTTGTCTCGTGATTCATTTTAGAACACCCTTTTCTAAAAACGGTAGGCTTCTCTGTCGTGTCCTCGAAATTATTGATTCGGAAGCAATCGATAAGAGGCCAAACTATAAGATCATACACGAGCTGGAAGGTGCAACGATAAAAGCGATGCGTCTACGGAACCACGAAGATCGTCCAGCTCTTGACATTGATTACAAATTCAATAAGGCCAACGAACCGCAACGTCTCGACTACTCATGAATGTAAAATGTGAGCATCTCTATTCCATATCTCATAACTAAATCGAGAAGCTGGTTTCCTCGATTTCAATTCCCTTCCCTTAATACAATTATTAAAGATAATTTCTATTTATATTTGAAAAGAGGAAATGATTTTAATACAAAAAGTAACTTTTCCTTTTATCCAATTAACAATGATATTAAAATCTTACCAAGGCTATTGTCACTGCTCGTTGGGAGGTATTCCGGAGTGTGCGTGTGATGAGGACTCGTTCTGTGTTTACCAGACCTGAGGGCCTCGATCTCTGGCCGGAGAGCCAAACGACGTCTAAGGAACTCTTGATAGGAAATGCGACCGTGCTCGTCCGCACCTAATTCCCTCATCAGCTCTTCCACCGAATTCTCCAGATTTAGCTCTCTGCATACCGTCAGCAGATCCTGGCTGAAATTCATTATTCAAAACGGTCGTAGCATTAAATACGATGGGAAATTTGTTAGACGTTATTATTATTTTTAATTGAATATGAAAACAATCGTATCGACAAAGTTCCAATATTTCTCTGTCGATAGCTAATGAAGTATGAAAAAAAAAAAAAATTGTGAAAGGAGTCAAAGGAGACAAAAGACCAGATTATTATCGAGTTTGTTTCACGATTCGACGGAGGCAGGGATCGTAGAAAAGCACGGGAAAAGGGCGAAAACCGGAAACAACGCCCACGGTCCCACGGGAAACGCGACGAAAGTGGCTCGAGGACATTGCTACCTGACATTTCGGGATAAAAAGTCAGAGAGAGAGGGTATGCCATTTTATCGAAAAGCTCTCCTTTCAACACGAAAGTAACCGTATACGTACTACTCGCAAAATAACCGCACAATAGATCCGACGAGTTAATAAGTGCCTCGGGCTCATTGTTAGAACGCGTAAAAACTCCTAGTACCTACCTACATTCAGGGTTGATGATGGTTGTAGCGGTGGTATCGTTGGCTGGGACTGTGAGAGACACGGAGAGGGTGAGATTTCTCTCTCGAGCGTAAAACGTTCGATCGACTTCTCTCTCCGAGCTTTCTCGCGACTCCCCAACGCCCATGCAATTTTTATCGTTGCCTTTTTTTTCCCCAAAGGAACGTGGGTACCGTTTCTTAATCCGAATTCTTTACAATTTTTTTAATTAAAAGTGTCATAGTTTTGACATGTCGAATATTTATCGATAAGTTAATGTAAATATGGTGACGACTCTGATTCCAATAATTTGTTAATATATTCTGTAATTCTCAACTAAAATGTTTGTAACACTACTCAAGGTAATGACAATATATTAAAATTTGTTTCTTTTAAATATTTAATTGTATTTCTGATCTTTGGTTTTCTAAAATATATTATATTTATTGTATACAGTCATGAGTCATTGGATATTAACAAGTTGACTGCCAGCAAATTTTGTAAGAATTTCATCCCAAGTAATCATAATATTATTTTAATTATTTCAAGTATATAATAATAAATTATGTATAATATGGTTAGAAATGATCACCGCAGTTTCACTAAAAAAATAGGTGTTTGTCATCGAGTGTCAGTCAACTTGTCAAATAAATAATACAAACATAATATATAAACGGTTAGATTTCGTCTACTAAACTCCAAAACATGATCCTCAATCCCAATAGAACTCAAAGTCTAGAACGATAAAAATCGGACTTTGAATAAAAAATGTGAAAAATTAAAACCGTCGTCGGGAAGGACACTTTGTGGGCGTAAGAGAGGAAGAGATAGAAAGAGTGAGAGTAAAAAAAAAAAAAAAAGGGAAGTTGAATCGCGGTGGATATTTCGAGGATGAAAAGCGAGCGAAGGGCAACGCTGATCCTCCGGAACAAGAGATACGCGTCGTTCCTCGTAAACCAAGAAAGAGTAAGTAAGAGAGGTAAAGAGGGAGATGAGGAGGGATAGAGAGAGAGAAAGTACCTGCAACCCTGCTACACTCCGTTCTCTCCTTTGTCGGTTCGTTTGATGTCGAGCGCGGGAGAGGACAAGGCTTGCGCGCGTATTACGCATAGGAAAAAACCGCCTGGCATTGAAGGAGGGAAGGAAGGAAAAAGGGGAAAAAGACAGTGACGGAAAAAGGGCAGGGCCAGGGAAAAAAGACAGAGGAAGGGAAGGCAAGGAGAATGTTGTATGTATATGTATAAGAGAGAGAGGACGCAAGTGGGCACTTGGGCATTCAGCTTCAGTTCGCAATCTCGCAAGTCGGCAATCGGTTGGATGCACGAGAAGTACAAGTTTTCGAAAGAGGCTTCGGTGCTTTTTGAGCTCTCGGGCTCAACGAGACGTGCGCCACCTCAGAATAAGGATCTTACCGAGCAAAAGTTAATGAGGTTACAAAAGCCGGTAATGAATACCAAGGAACCAAAGGAAGCTCTCTCTTATTTTCTTCAACCTCTTTCTTTCCCTTCTACGTTTTCTTATTAATCTGGCCGGCCAATTTACTCCCTTTTCTTTCTTCCCGCCAAAAAACAAGAATCAAATTCCGTTTGTATGATTTCGAGTAGGATGCGTCAAATGATGTAAGAGAGCTCCATTAATTACAAGTCTTTATAATCTTAAATAATATTACAAATATTCAACTATTCATTCGCTAACCTCTTGCCTTAAAACATCGTGTGAGACTCGTTGTACAGATGTTACGACAAATATGTAAAGCACAACTTATATATGATTCAATTTTAATGAATTAATTTTTTGCAATTTTTTTAGTCAATGTATGGACAAGTTTGTGAACTGTATTGCTTGTAACTACATTCCTTTTTTTTCCAATTTCTAATACAAGTTTCATTCTATATCAAATTATTTATGTTAAACTAATTTACCGAATGTCCAAAATTGGACAAATTGTAGAGAATAATGGCTGTAATAAAAAAAAAAATATATCAAATTAAATCATAGAGCAAAAGGTATTCATTTGGTAAAAGGGAAAACAAATTGAAGAGATCGTATAACGTTTGAACAAAACTTTACGTTCGATAAGTATTTTTATCTCAAATACAAGCATATACTAGTAATTAAAGATACGAAAAGTGAGAACGAATGTACCGAAAGGATCGTACACGATCGTTTCATCTCGCGAACAATCTTCTTTAACGTTCGTCCTCCATTGAGTGAGAGGAACGTTAAAGCATGCGCATCCTCCCCTCATCGATAAATTTGCATCGTGATTTATGGGACGACTCGGGAAGAGCGCGCGCGATACTACCAGGTTTATAGGGATGCTAAGCCGAACGGTATAAATTTGTAAACGAGTGAAAACGTGTTTCGAGCATTGAAAAAAAAAAAAGAAACGAAATGTGAAAGAGAAGATCGCGGTAGACGCGTTGGTCCAGAGACGCGTAACTACCTCTCCTTCGCGCGTATAACCAACTCATTGGCCATTATCTCGACGGTTTATTCATCCTCGTTGCCATTCGAACGAAATCCCGTGCAAATTTACGAGAAAAAGAGATAGAAAAACGGAGATAGATAGGAGAGACGAAGAAAACGAGCGGGAAATACAAAATAAAAAAAGATCGGGCAGCCAGAAATTAATCCATAGGAAGCTGACGAACTAATGAAAGTATTCAAATCGTCTAATTAATTGAAGGAATAATTAAAGAGCGAGCTCAAACGTGCCAAGTTTTACTAACAGCGTTCGGCTCGTGATATAACGCGTGCAAGAGCTAAATCGCGAGAAACGTTTGTTGAACCGCGCGCGCCGAGTCGCGATTCTTCTCTCTCTCTCCTTCTTACTCTGTACCTTTTCCCCGAAGGGAATATCTTCAAGTGGCATGGATTTTAATGAATAGAGAATGGAAATTTGTCGTAGTCACGCCGCAGACAACGGGCTGGAATAAAAGCTTACAAAGGGTTCGCCTTCATTTTACTCACTTTCCTCCTCCTCCGGTGAGACAAAGGCAAAGATTTCAAATGGCCATTACGTTTTCATCTTTTTTTTTCTCTCTCTCTCGACAGACTCGCGTCGTTAAAAATTTAATTTCTTTATCGTTTTGCTTTCTACCGTATAATCGTCGCTTTATCGACAAAATTCTTACTTTCGTTTGAAATGAATTACGATTAAAATCGATTATCAAATCGATTTATTTCAAAAGAATAATCAAAAGTTAAGCATCGATCGAATGTTTTGGTATTAAAAAAAGAAGATTCTGAAAATGAAATTAATCTCTTTGATCTATGAATAGCTTATATCAGTATTCGAAAAAAACTCTTTCTTCGAAGTAGTTCGAAGGGCCCGGTCACGTGACCACGTTTAACTCGGTCAGAAAAGTTTGCATTCGTTTGAAAGTAAAAGAAAGAAATAAGGATTTTTTTACTCACCTGTCGATAAAACCATCTCCGTCGCCGTCGCATGCTTGGAAAAGCTTCCTAACGCGTTCCTCGTCGCAGATGGAGCCCGTCTCGCTCTCAGCATCCGCGGTTTGCGACATCCTCACACTGCCTCCCTCCTAGCCATCGCGATTACCAAGCATCTCCGATCCCCTAGCCCCTCTAACGTCCCTTTTACGCCTCATTCGTTTACTCGATATCGATCTTCGCACTCTCGATTCGAACGAAAGTTCCGCGCCTCTTTCTTAACGACGTAACACGATCTTTTTCTCGAAACTCTTATCGATCTATCAATCTTTCTCGTTTTACCAATTTCTTTTTCTTATCGATTATACCAGTCCAAATAATCGTCCTTAAAATAATAAAACTTGAATACGCTCTTCTGTTTTTCGTTAATCCACGTCTAAAAAGCGCGAGTTCGTAGGACTTGGATAAAAGAAAAGATTTCTTCTTCCTGTCGAGACGTTGAAAGAGAGAGTGAGAAAGCAGTCAGGAGTTATTCTTAGACGGTCAAATTTTCGACGCTGAAATTTTCTTCCCTTTTTTTTCTTTCTTTATTACTCCCTCGGGCGCGTCGTACCTTCAGTTATATCGAAGGAGGGTAGAAAAATCGAACGAGACCAATCGCTCTTGTGTGTTTCTTTTTCGTTATTTTCCATTTAACTGGTCCCTTCGTCTCTCTCCCTCCTTATCTTCCTTTCTTTCTTCTTCTCTCTCTCTCTCTCATTCACTCGATTTATTTTACAGAATAATACGATACGATAGGATAGCTCAGCAACAAAATATCCAGTTTCCACGTAAAACGACTCGAAAAAGGAGATAAAAGAGGTATAAACGTTTCGATCTTCTTTCCCTCGGTCTCTTCGATTCGCGCACGCAGGTGAAAAACCCACCGCTACCCACCGGTTATCGTTTCCAGTGTCACCGAGTCACTAACCCTAACCTCAAAGCCGTACTCGAGGCTCACCCTCCCTCGCGAGTCAGCGACGGCAATAAAAACTATCGATTGAGTTCGTTCGTTGAAAAAACGACTCGACTACTAGCGCCATCTTGCTTTTGTATGACGTATCTGCTTTCGGAGAGATGGCGCACGTGTCGCGTATAAGCGGGACGTTCGAACTCGTTCGATGAATCGTCATATCGTTTGGGTATTTTATACATTTTATGTTCTTTTATAAAGATTACAGACATTGTATACGAAAATAATTAATCTGCTAATGAAATAAAATTATTTCTATAACGTTATACTGTACAATAATTAAGCAAACGAAATTTAAAATTCGATAACTAAAATAATATATCACTCGGTAGACATTAATTTTTCTTTTACAACGGTCTCGAGCTTCCTTAATTTCGTTGGTTCGGGACTATAAGCCCACATAATACACTGTGTATGTTCCTTAGTCGGTAAACCTTGGAGATCTCCGTCATTTTCGAACCAAGAAATATCTTCCTCTTTTATACGATCCACCAGCGGCCGTAGAAACTTGTTTCTTTTTCTATCCCACGTTAGATCGGATTCTGAGACTTGGACCGTCCTCAGTTTCTTGTAATCTCCATCCACTTCACCGTAAGCTCTATATACAAAATAGAAAATAAGATATAATTCAGCTGTATATACGTACGAACGATTTAATCCGTTACGACTTACTTTAAAAATTCTTTATCCTCGATGTCGTATTTGTCAGCGAGTGGTTCAAACGCTCGTATAATATCGATCGGCAAGTAATTGAAATTATCCTTCGATCTACCGTTCACGTTGTAATTAGTGATCCAATTCTCGAATACTTCGATAGCTTCTTTCATATTCTTGATTTTTTTTTCATCTTTCGTGCAGGTTATCACTCTTTCAGCTCTTTTCACCAAGCCGGCAATGGCGTGATATTGATAACTCACGTCGCGTCCTTCGAGAGATTCGATACTCTGTAAAGCTTTTTCCTTATCCTTAAAGCTGAGACCGATCTCTTCCTTTTTCTCTTCTTCAGCGTTAGAGGATAACTTGGCAACTTTTCTCTCAGGCTCGCTGACGTCGCTTTCGCTGCTCGACGAGCTTTTCTCGTGATTTCTCTTCGCGGCCTTTTTCGCGGCTTCTTCTTCAAATTCCATATCATCGACGTCATCCATAACACCAATTTTCGATGCCACCTCGGGCATCAACTTCTTTAGCTTTGTCGGATCGGGACTGTATCCCAACATGATGCATCGAACGTGTTCCTTCGTTGGAAGTCCTCTCAAATCGCCAACATCCGTTTCATACCATTGTATATTCTTTTCTTTAATATTTGCGATGATCTCCTTTAATCTACGATTCCTCTCGATGTCCCAAGTTATCCCGTTATTTTGTAATCTCGCTGCTCGCAAATTTTTGTAATCTCCTTTTTCCTTTTTATAAGCCCTAGGATGTAAGAGAAATATAAGAAGTGAAATGTTTTTTAACATGATTAAAAACTTACATGTAAAAGTCATCGTCGATCACGTCGTATCTCTGAGCGAGAGGTCTAAAAGCTTTTATCGTTTCGATCGGCAAATACGTAAGATTCTCCTTTCCTCGATTGTTTTTCTTATAATCCATTAGCCAATCCTCGAAAACGTTTTGAGCGTCTCGTAAATTAGAAAGCTTCTCCTCGTCCTTCGTAATTTGCAACGTTCTTTTAACGCGACTCACGAAGCTGGTTATAACGTGATATTGATAACTGATGTCACGACCATCGAGAAGTTTCAAAGTATCCAGAGCCTTCTGCTTATCCTTGAAGCCCATCGATCCTTCCTCCACTTCCGAGGACTTTGTTTTAGCCATTGCGATGGATCGAGTGTGCCTATCGAAAGGAGTTACCACTTTTTATAGAAAATTATTGAATGACGCAAGGAAAGTTCGCGAATCGACTATGTCATCTGCATAAAGAATGCGACGAGCCAAAAAATGAGTCACTCTGAGTACTTGAAATACTACTTTGCGTACAATTTTAAGTATCTTGCAAAATCTATTACAATGTGTGGGTAAACACGTACTACTAGTCAAGGATATTTTATATTTTATATACACTGATTGCAAACTCGTTTTAACAGCGAATATAACTAAACACGAAACGTTACGATCTTATCAACGTTGGTAATAAAAACCTTATATATCTATACAAATATAAAAAAAAACATTAGGATATAAAATAAAAACAAAAGAATATTTACACAAAAAAAATATTTTTTTATAAAAATTGTAGGTATTTACACCGGTAAATGTTGTTTTTTTGAATGAAACTTACCAAGGTTGAGGATTAACAATAAATTATTCCTTTAAAACGAAGTAGGTTCTTCGTGAAGATCTCGCTCTAACAAATTCCACTATCGGAATGCACGATACCACGCATTTTGTCTTCGAGCTGACAGTTGTAAGCCCATCACCGTGCGGCTTAAGTCACCGACTATAGTTGCCACTGTACTCACGCGAGTGGGAGAACATAGCCGACGCTATGGAAACTATGCACGAGAGCGAGAAGCAAATATAAACATATCCTGAGGTGTGTCAGAGCCCGAAATATACACTCGACCTCCGTACGATACCGTTGACTTACGTCATATTAAGTAATGACCATGATGTTACTCGGATGAAAAGATAGTCCTGATCTGACCCCTAATGCCTGTCGATAAACATTCTTTCTAAAAATTCGAACGAATCATCAACTTTCAAAAGATACTTGTAATAAACCGAAGTAAGGACGCCTGTTAAAGAGATTTATTGTATTAGCCTATTTACAGAATAAATTACAACGCCGTATCGGGTTTATCGTTAAATTGAAGTTCTATCCAAACGAATGTGTGTTCCATTATACACGATCGCCGTTTTATTAAATAATATTTCCTAACTAAACCAAAATGGTTCTCATCGAAATGAAATGTCATGCACGATGAGACAAATATTTACACGACGATCAATATGTTGGAAACTTCCTCAATGGAAAAGATTCGTTATCGATGAGCTTCGAAATGAAAAAGAAGATTATCTTCTTCAACAGACGCAACTACCAACGCCTAGGCAAGTGTACGGGGCTTGTTCGATCTTTGAATTCGTAGTGTTATCCAATATTGTCGTTTCCGTTGTTGCCGACGGTGCTGGTAACTCTGATCTCTGTGTATCGTCATAGCTAATCGGTAAGTTTTCTCGTTCTCTGTTAATATTTTCGACTTCGTGATTATACGAGGTCTTCGTAGGTTGTTCTTGGGACCTGACGTCGAGAGGATGTTCCAGTGTCGGTAACCGACCGTAGTTTAGGAAGGTTTCCGAGTAAGCTGCAGTAGCGTGGTGGTGATGATGATGATGATGGTGATGGTGGTGATTGTCGTATTGCGCGGAGTAATGTGCGTGATATCTGTTGGTCGATGCCTTTAAGCCTTCGTTAGTGCCCAGGTATTGATGAAGATGATGTAAGGTTGAAGGTCCATAAACTGTCATAAATCAGTATGTTGATAAAAGTACAAGAAAATGTAAGAACATTTGTAGACTGGAAGGTTTTTGTAAAACAATATTTGGATTACCTACCTGCAGCCGTGTTGGAGTACATAGCAAGAACCGCATCACCATAACCAGCAGTGGGATGTTTACCAAGCTCGGTGATATCATTGGTGGTACATGTCTTTCCTGATACAGTGTGCGTTCTTACCATACTACTGTGAACTTCAGTGGGGAGAGCAGGAGATCCTCCGGTACCATAAGCCATGTTGAACAAAGCTTCCGGATCACATACGAACTTGTAAACGTATCTCTCTCCCGCAACCTTTTGCATTATACCTTTTTCGTAGTAATACCTTAAGGAACGACTTAATTTATCGTAGTTCATTGCTGGTCGATTCTTTTGAACGCCCCATCTACGTGCTACCTAGAAAAAGGAGTTCTAATTTAATATATTGATTCAGGAAAGTCTAGAAAAATGTTTGACGGGTTACTAACCTCTTCCGGCTCGATAAGTTTAAACTCCATACCACGACCGGTCCATGCGATGCAAGGTGCGTTCGTTGGATCGTCCAACAGAGCAACGAGAAATTGCCATAGCTGAAGAGAACCTCGTCTTTGTTGTTGATAGCCAACAGTCACGTCGCTCCAAGTGGTAGCCGCGCTTGTCGATGATGGCCTTTTGCTAACGTACTCGGAACTCCACGAAGAGGATGGTGAACCTCGTTTTTGCAAGCAATTGTTTTGTCGTTCCCATGACGAATTTCTCGAATCTACTTGGACTCCTAACTCGGTCCAAGTTGGAGTTATACTACGTTTTCCATATGCATCGGACGTCCAGCTTTCTTGACGTGGTATAAAATTGTCTGATTGGGCTGAGATAGGAGGTTGCCATTGTGATGTACCTGAGAAGGCACTGGTTGGTCGGCTAGGTGTCGGTGAACTTCTTTCCCTCGTACCGATTCCATATTGTTGTTGGTGTTGTTGTTGCGAATAAATCAGACTGTTCACTGTAATGCACAAAGTGGAAGTGTTGTGTTAAAAAGGGTCTTTTAACAGATATGTTATAAATTATTCCAGAGGTATCGATTATTAGCAGATGAACTGGTTGATACTGACTGAACTTATTGTAAAGCTCGTATTATGTGTTAATATTCCATAATTACCACAAATCATAGTAGGAATTGTACAAATACTTATTACTCGTCAATTTTCGCATGAGGTATCTGTATTTTCATATCGAGGTTTCTGTCAGTTCTAAAATGTTTTCTGCCGGCAAATATAATCAGTTGAACAGCAAATTTTGGTCAGGAAGTAAAACAAAATTGATCAGCAAATAATATCATATTAGGCTATTCTATAGCTACTTAAATTTGCAGCAGTAAAATTAATAAAAAGGCAAATCGTAAATCAGATTTAATAAAATTTTGGCAAGCTGTAAAATTTACTTTATTCTATTTATAAAGTCTTTTCTACAGCAGCAAATATACCCAAGTTCTTTGACATAACCCAGATGCAGTTTACCTTTATTGATCTTATTTGATCTTAAAAATAAAACATTGAAAAACTGAACACAAAATGCTTGCTGCTGACCAATAACTTTGCTTTTGGACTATTTTATTCTAAATACGCATAAATATTAAACTAAAGATGTGTTCACTTGCTGACAAATTTTCTATTTGCTTGCTAACCACACTTGCTACTTTTTTCCTCCCAACGAAAACATAGTAGGTATGATACTGAAATAATTCAATAGCGGCTTTTTCTTACTAACCTAATAATTAAATAGCATAAATAATCTGTAATTTCCATAAATAATATTGCATAAAAACCATTGTAAGAATACATTTTACACCAACTCCTAGAGAAAATGAAAGAACGTATTAAATATCAAAGTGGTCAATCGTTCGTTACGGTGTACCTTCCGCTCGTTCGACGTTTTGTATGTTTATCGTTAACGATAGCAATAGAAGGAAGGAAAAAAAAAAGGAAGAAGATCCGTAGGTAGAAAAGCAATATAGGATGGGACGATAGGAAGACAAAACGTAGAGGAACGCATTGGCGATTGCACTCACGCGCCGTCGCTGGTGAAGTGCTCGTCACACAAATATCGGCAGGAAATTGGTTGATATTCAAAGCCCACGGGGTTGCTCTGGCTTGCTCTGACGAGCAAGCGGATAGCGTTGGCGTCGTGGTACCTCTCTGAAATCCCGCGTACAGCTCGTGCGATATGTATATTAATCGGGTGCCGTGCTCTCGGAGGTTACACCACCACACCACCAGCAACGACTACGCAACCATCGTCGCTACCTCCGACCCCGACTCCTCCACCTCGTTTTCCCCCTTTACTCCGGCACCATCGTCCCCGAAAAAGCCATTCTCGAACCGTAATCCGGTTACGCTTCAAGTCGTGCAGGGGAATATTGAAAAATTGAGAAAGCTTCGATGCCGAGACGTACTCCACTGCTATACGATGGAATATCGTGACCTCTCGAACTGTGACAGAAGTCAAGCTTCCGTGTTATTATTTAACTCGAATCCTTCAACTTTTCTAGTCGTTTCTAAACTATTATTTATTCATCCCTCAACAATTTTTAATATTAAAAAAAAATACGTTATCACAATTATCAGTTATTTCGATCGTAAGATCGTTAATACGTCTTTTCATCCAACGTTACCGTATGATTCTGCCGAATCGGTGATCAGATTATATCATCCCTCGTATAATTATCGTCTCCCACGGAGCCCAGCAGAGAGAATTAACAGGAAGGTTCGTGAAAGTCAACCATAACTGGCGTTTTGCTTTACCTGCCAGGGTAAACGTCGGTTGGATCGCGGGTATTCGAAGAGAGGAGGTTTTGGGAAAGGAATGGGAGAGCTCCGGGGTTAATCTCCCTCTCTCTCTTGCTCTCAAAAAAGAGAAAGAGGGGAAAGGGGTTGGTCCTAGGTCGACGAGAACGAGACCAGAGGCTTTGCGGGTGGTTTTAAATTAAAATTAATCACGAACTGATGAAACTGGCGGCGTTCTGCTCACAGGGGTAGGTAAAGGGTTACGAGGGGTGGTCAGAGGCGGTGCACACGAGGGTTGTTCGCGTAAGCGGACGGCCTACTCTCGTCCATTCTCAGAAACGAGAGAAGGTATGGCTCGTTTTCACCCTTCTCCATCCTCCCCATTTCCTATTCGCTCTTTCTCTCTCTCTCTCGCTCATTGTCAGTCTTGAATTCCGGCACTGCGCTCGATTAATAATGCAAACATGATTTTACAGCTACTTAGCTCGCCAAATGGCTTGTCTTGACTCGAGAAATCTTTTTTTTTTTTATAACAAGAAATTATTATAATATTTGTAATCGGTGTTTAACATAAACGTGCGATCGTGTTCGATATGAATAAGTGAGAATGGATCGATCTATAGACATAAAACTAATTGCGATTGACGTTAGTAATCCTCGGGAGTCGTACGGATTAATTACTGGAACACGGACAATTGGTGCCCATTAACAGGTTATTACTATTCCGTTCATTATTTTGCACCGTGAGCTGAACGCGGAAGAGCGTTACATGACAGGAGGATGAGTTGACGAAATAAACGCAATTGTTTCAACCATATCGGAAGATTACGTTCAAAAATGTTGATGATGCGTTTAACGTAATATATTGTGTATTTCTCTCTCTCTCTATGGCTCTCTTTCTATGTATTTTTTATGCCTTATAGTTTCCTTATGCTTAGGATTAATCAATTTAGAGATGCAGCTTCTTATGCTTAAAGCTTAGTGCTGTATACTTAACTTTATGCTTCGCTAAACATAATATTCTTATTAATTGTAATCTCATTATTTGCATATTTATTTTATTTTATTTTACTCTCTTTATTACTAGCACTAGTAATACTTTTTCTTCTCTTTTCTTTTTATATACTTTATATTTTTATTTTTAATTTTGTATTAGTTATCTGTAATCACCATATCTACTCATCTTTAGGGACTTTGCCTAAAAATGTAATGAACTTTTATCTCTCTCTCTCTCTGTCTTTTAGTTAGTCCTGCGACGAATTTAACACGCTCCAGCAAAGCGAATAAAAGCCATCGATAGGAACGATAGAGGATTCATCCTATTATTACCGTAAACTACGTCTAAATAATTGAAACGGTTAATGGTAGGGAGAATTAGCCGAAGAGAGAGGCCGTAGCAAAATTCCCCGGTGACTTGGAAGTAGGTGGGTATCGCGATACACATCGTGTCTGTGGGTAGGTATAGTAGATGAGTTCCTAAAGGATTCGTTATCCGTGTATGCGTAAAAGCTAATCGGACAGATTACGGAGCATGAGCTTGCAAACCTTGATTCCAGCCTTTCATAGTCGTATACAACCTTGATTTACCTTATTTATCACTTTCTACTTTAATTAGACGACGGTTAGCACCGTACGATAGATTTCTTTTACATTTGGCAGTAGGTACTTACTGGAATGTTTCGAAAATTATAAGGTTTTTTGTAAAAACGTTTTGTAAAATTAATGGCAATGACTTTTTTTCCTTTTTTTACGAATTGAATTCTTTATACACCCTCCTTAAGAGACCAGAGTTTCGAGAAAAGATATTTTAGAAAGCTGCAGTCGCTCTTCTTTGCACTGTTACATTTCAGTACTGGACCATGAGGAGCTTTCGACGTTCAATCTCCCACGGGAGAGCATCTGGAGTTCTGTACCTCGCCCAGCAGCTTTCACTAAATTCTAGGAGACGCTTTCCACGGCTTTCGAGTTGAAAGCAGTCTTCAATTATTCAATTATGCATACTTAGAACAATGCGCGAGTGTATTCACTGTTCAAGAGAGAAACGTTGTACGTTTTACGAGAAGACTATAAAAATCTCCATTTTTTTTTTTATAAATAATTCATATCTCAAATAATATTCTTTATTTCTTTAAAAAAATCAACTCTTTCATTCGTTTTTTATAACTGAAAATAATTTTATGAGAACAAATGAACACGCAAGAGAACACATAGAACATTTTCTATGTAGAAAGATTTTTCAATAGCGCATCGGTCACGGTCCATGATGACTCAATAAATAGATAGTAGGAGAATCATCACCCTCTTACTCCAGTTATTTATGAGACGTACGCAGAACAATAGCGCGTGAATCCTTTGTATTGAAATTTGTCACGGCATAAATGTCAAGATCGACGGATCGCCACGTTCCCGTTTTAAAACAGCGTTACAAAAAAAGATATATGTTATATACTTTAAACAAGTTGTAACTTACCATTCTGAGGACTCTGAGTTATCGAAGACGAAATACTGGACGTAGGTATCGGCTCGAGATAACCCTTATCGGTTGGCTCCTCTTTCACGGCGACGTTCTTCGCGGATTCATTTTTCAGTGGACTAAGCCTGCTGTTCCTGCGAAGAAAAAATATGCAAACGAATGAAACACAACGTAAGAGGGTATAAAAATACACGTACACCGATTTACATACTTGACACTTACACGAAACAATCTGCTGGAGTTGCGGGACTTATATCTAGAAAATTAGCATTGTGAGTGGGTGGATGTGCAATGGAAACTGAATACTGTGGATGGTAGATAGCTCCTCTGGATCTTCCACAATTTGCTGCTTCCTGTTTCACGCAGCCGTCTGAAGCAAAAATCAAAGTAGATTCGCGTATTATTTTAGTTCTGAATAATATTGGGTCTAGATTGTGTTACATAATTTATATTTTACATTATATCACCTCAAATTGATAGGTACCTAAGTACAGACAAAATAAATTTAGAGGATATTTCATAGGTATCTATTTTTACTTTAGTCTATATTTACCTACGTTTGATTGCTTTATTCATTAATTCTAGGACCAAATGTTTCATTAGTTTAATAGTTGAAAAGAAATAAAATAGTGGCTGTTTGTGTGTCATTAATTTCCAAAGATTTATCACTCAAACAGTCGACACTCAATTTTATAGTACACTAAAATAATAACATTTGAACCCTTATCATTCCAAGAATATTGTGAAATGATTTTTAGTCAAATCCAAAACAAATTTTATTAATTCCAAAGTGCTATAACAATATTCTAACAGTTACACTGCCGATTGGAGTGTTAAGGGTTAATAAAATACTACCCATACATAATTTTCATATAAAATAGCATAGGTAACAATAAAGTTACGTCCCCTTAGACAAGAAAATCTACTGCAAAGGGTTAAATAAAAACACAAATCAACGGTAGAACACAATATTGCCATTTCGGAAGTCGCTCGATCGTATATTATTATCGTTCATCGAGTGCGTGCCAGTGATTATCGCTTCTTTCGGTCGATTCAAGCTAAAATATGAGGGAGACTAGGAGATAGAAGTTAGAACGATAGCTGAAGAAAGCGAGCTTCCGCGAGACGCACGTGCCACGACCGGAAGACAAGACGCATCGTTGCAGCACTGGCACGTGGAACGTTTGAGGGTAAGGTTGGCCCAAGCTTTCGAGAGAAGACTTGGAACGAGAAAAAGACACACTGGCGAGGGGGGGCTGAGGGCTAACCTAATGGGGGATGCCGACGATTTTGCGCGGACGAGGGGCGCGGCCCTTCGATAAATCAAACAGACTCCAGCCGTGGGAAGCGTAAGTCAGAGGCCTCCGGCGATCATTGTATTTGTAAACATCGGAAGTTTACTGTTACGAGAGAAGCACATAGTCGCTGACAAATTATCAGAGATAGGTACGCAGAAAACGGACCCGTTTGACATTCGCCTTTGGATTCTAGAAATTATTTTTTTCGAAAGTATGTAAGGTATATGGGGAGTTGAAAAAAGTCAATGTCATACTTCGAGGACTGCTAGACCAAATCATTCATCTAGGGTCTAAATCCCCCAGATTTTTATCGACAAGAAAATGTGCAAAAAAAAATGTATATAATGCACCAGTTAGGTACTTCGTTAAATGAATTAAAATTATTATCCTGAAATAAAACTGTGTTGAAATAAACGGAAGTATAGTAGAATGTAAACAGTAGACGAAGTATACTTGTTTTTTTACACAAATTTTGAAGATAAGCCAACAATTTTATGACTTTTTTAATTATTTTGATAAGTGCTACGTTATTATAACGTTTCTACAACGTTCTGTATAATTTCTTCTTTCTGAGTCATGATATTTAGAAGATTTAAATATATAACGTAAAATTGCTAAATTGAACATAACAATTTCACAACGGATCACTGTTACATAGGTGTTCAATTAAATCAAGGGTCGAGTACGTGGTATCATCGAAAAAGGTAAACTGGTTCGCCCTAAACGAGTTACGCGTGTTTATATCGTCCCTCTCGTTATTTAAATTACCCCTCGGGCGATGGGCCGGTCATCGGTGCGCGTGTCGCTTCGTACAAATATTTGCTTGTCTTATCAGTGGCAAAAGGAGTGTACCGAATGGTAATAAACTTAGGTTTGAATTAATTGATACCCATGTACCAACACTTTACTATCATTTGTGTAATTAACTGGTGTCAGAAACAAAATCAACGATAGGACTTAATGAAATCATTGAAAATAATTTCTTAAAAATGATAAGCTATCTCAAATTTTACTAATACTATGTAAATTGTACGTAGAATCGAGACACGATGAAAAGCCCTGTGGATATTTGCACTATCCAAGTTTCCTCTATCTCCAAAAACGTGATTTCAATGCTTCATTCCCATCTCTCCTTCCATATCCTTTTTTTTTTCTTTTTACTCTGTCTCTCCTCCCCAGTAACCACCCTTCACGATATTAATCGTGCACCAAGCGTATAACTGCTCCGCATATTAATAAGAATATGTTAAAAAGAAGAAAGGAAAGAAAAAGAAGACGCCTCTGGCTTAATATAAAGTGCTTACTCGCGTAATCCGATATCGATGATCGGTCGGTGCTAAGGCAGTAGTGTTGATTTTTCTCTCCCGCTTAAAAAAAAAAAATTGGAAAGAAGAAATCACCCTCGAGCGAATGAACGAGCGAGCGCGTTGGTTTAATAAAGAACTGCTGCGTTCTACTCTGGCACCACCCTACCTGAGTCTACACAGTGAATATTCAAAAAACGTGGGGAGGAGTGTAAAAAAAGAAAGAGAGATTGAGTTACGATAAACAGTATATATCCCTTCCGTACGCTTTTATTGAGCTCAAACTCATTTGGAATAACTTCAAGTAGCGACGACGTTTTAAAAATCAATCGAGAATAATTTTTTATCGAATATAATTATTCTTTCATCTTTTTAATAAACGTTGATAAACAATGGCATTATTCATCGAGTTGGTTCGATCGATTTCAGTTCGTAGTTAAGTCTTAGATCCGAAACGCCCATCAATTCATTAGCCAAATATGCAACGGACATTTTCGTTGGAGATGTACGTGGAACGAGTACGTCTACCGTGTTACCACGAAACATCGATTCATTTGGAGATTAACTTCCTTCGGATTATTACGGCGGTAATTTTGGATTCACTTGTAACGTAACGAAGCAACGGTAATTGCATCGAATGTTCCATGCAACGATTTAGGAATTTAAACCTGTTTATAAATCCGAGAATGAATCGTATGTACATATCACTTGTTTGCTGCAAGAGTGTAATAACTAAAATATTATGATTTTTTTCTAGCTGGTAAAACGATATATCAGAGCTTGAATCTGTTGTACTTGTTAAAGAACATATTTATAAGTAAAGGTAAGCCTTGACTATACGAGGGTTCAAAACTTACAAATGCATTTTCTGAAAAATCACGATTATTGAATTATGACATTCTGGCAGCAAGTGAGCGATATGTCGAAATTCATTCTTTTTAACAAACGAAAGCATTATTGTAAAATATATCGTAACGAGTACTAACTTGGTATTTGATGAAACTCTGGCACATATTGCTCACTATCCTCAGTCTCGCAACTGCTGCCTATAAAATAGAAAAAAAAAAAATTTCATCTTTTTAATGTTTATATTCCCCTAAGGAGAATTATTATGTGTGTGTGTGTGTGTGTGTGTGTGTGTGTGTATATATATATTGATCGGATGCACCGATAAAAGAGGATTATCAAAGTGACTACGATTAAAGTATTAGTCCATCTCAGCCACGTGTTTCTCAAACCCTGTCGCGCGTATCCCTTCCTCCATCTATTACGCTATACCTGCAGTGTTAACCAAACCTAATTAAAATTAATGTCTCGACCGGTTAACCGCTGCACATAATCGATTCCGAGAAAATTATATAAATGATCTCGCGTAATTAACTTTTATCGAGGTACTAATCTGAAATTTTTTTAATGATAGAATTTTAACGTAACGTCAAATTTATTTTCATTATCAGTAATCGGGACTTTCTAAACCAACGCGAATCGATGAAGAAAATGGAACAAAAGTGGAAAAAATGATGTGGCTAATAGATGAACGGACACCTTCGGGCGCGTGGTACCGATTGTCGTTTTCAGAATCTAATCTCCTAATGGAGCTTTGACGCGGAGCTTCAATTACAAAAAATAACGCAAGTAGGGGCTTTTCTTTAGAACACGTTCGGCTATCGATCCAACGATATTGCATGCAACGAAGTAACAAGTTCAAATGGTCGTTTAGGAAATAGGCTATGCTTTACGGAATAGATTGTAGTTCTTATGTAATACGGTAACACGTGTTTTAATATTATGCTTTTTCGAGCTATCTTCAAGATAAGCCGTGTCGTCACGAATCTGATATTTCAAGAATTTTCAACCGCTATTACGAAATCATCGTTTACAGGAAAGTGGAGAAAATATATATAGTATAATATGTTTGTTGTTGCCATTCTAGAAATTTACAATATAATAAAATATAATACAATCAACATATTTGATATAACGTACACAATAATACTATAAAATTAAGGCAATAATTACAGAAATGTCGTTCTAAAAGTTTTATATCAGTTCTCTATTATTTTTCCAATTTTTTTATTATATAAATATCATTTCTCTCTCGATACCTGATAAAACTAACTCTCTATTCCTTCGCTAACCTCACGTATTTCGGAATAAAAAAAATCGCCCGAACAGGGACTCGAACCCTGGACCCTCAGATTAAAAGTCTGATGCTCTACCGACTGAGCTATCCAGGCCGTTGGTATCACTCGCGTTATACACGTATATATTTTCCATTCATACTTTTCTTATAATAAAAACAATTAAATATTACTGATTACCTAAGAAAATAGATCTAACAAACTTGTCTATTGTTTATTACAAGTTATTATAATCTTACCATCGTGAAGCCAAGATTCTTGCCTCGTATAATCTTGTGCGGGATACAGTTCGCTTCCTGCAACACAAATCAATATTTTATGTAATAATCAATGACAAAATATTCTACGAATACATAGATTTGATCACAAGAGATACAATAGAAATTCGATAAAACGCAAGCGAGAAGAAGAGAATAAAAAAGACGTCGAATTGCAAATATGCAATGCAAATGATGAAAGAAGAAAATAATTACAGTAGGAATAAACTGAAGGACCGTAAGATTCTTCCACGAGGGAAGACGCGATAGAAGAAATCAGGGGGATGAATCAGAAGCAAAAACGAACCCTTCGATGTGAGAACATACATACATAAGAATATATCGCGGGACACCGTATGACATGGGGTGTATTTAATGGATCTCAAGATTCGCCATGGGTAGCCACTCGTTTGTAACCTTGTTTTGTTCGAACGTAGAATTCCATTCGACGAATCGAATCTACTTACGCTTCAGCTCATTGCTTACAGATAATGATTCTATGCCTATTATCACCGTGCGTATCCTTTCAGCGAAAATGATTTAACGAGGGACAAAGAAATCTACGTGTCTCCCAACGTCGTTATCATCGATCTCTAGAAAGGATATTTACTTAAGAAAGAAACGAATCATATATTATCAAAAAGAAAGCTTTTCTTTGACTATCGCTTCTTCTTATTAAACTTTAAATCACAACGTGCGGGTCATTGGCAATCCGTGAGGGAAAAAGTTGTAGCTTACTACCCCCCCACTCTTTTATTTTATTTGTCATTACCAAAATGAGTCATTATAATCTTTGATGTTCCTTAAACAAAAGGCTTTAAGTAATTAAGTGATGGTTTAAAACTTAGGTATAAAAAAAAGTTCTTAATACGTTCACGGATGTAAATGCTATAGCGTTCAAATTTAGAAACAGTTATTATTCATTTAATTCTAAATGAAATAATTATTTTGTTAGTTGATGCAGCAGCATTCATTGTACAAAATGTGTCTAATCAAATTTAAACGTGTTAAACTTGGTATTATTATTAAGAAAATTCACGTTATGTTTGGAAGGTTAACAGAAAACATTTCTCTGAAAATTAAAGATGCTCACAAATCGTAACACACTTTTCCCGTCCAAAACTCTCTTCTCGAAGCACGACGACAATATGATATTTTTCAATGTAGAATCGCGAGAATCGAAGAATGAATGGGGACGAATGGTGGGGCGTAATACGATTACGATAGAGAAATTGCGGCGTTATAGGTGGTGATTGAGTTAGGCGGAGGTGGTCCATCTTTACTGCCGTCTCACACCATGGCGTGCCAATGCTAGATGTAAAGTGTCAATCACCGAAGGCAGATTTCCATAGGGTCTTTACGAATGGGAGGGCCACACGCCTGTTCCTCGGTCTATGAGGAACGCTGGGGAACCTTCCCGCGCAGATAATTTCTTACTTATTGAATTTCATTGGGAAATGCATAGCTGAACGCGTGTTTCTGGGTCAAGGGTAATGTTAAAGAAAAAGAACGAATACATTCGATAGGTAAAGGCTTGATATGTGAAGAAATATCAAATGTTCTTAACCCATTAGTCTCCAATGTTACATAAACGAAATATTTAAAAAATGATTCTTTTTTTTAAATAGGTATGTCATTGACTGAGATGACTTTTTCCAACTGTTGTGAACTATTCCACAATAAATAATAAATTGGACTAAACTATAAATTGAACTAATAAATTTTGAACTATTCCACAATAAATATAATAGTTTATATAAATAAACAGTTATTTGAATATAAGTATGTTTAGTAATAAAATACAGTAAAAACCTCAGATTCCTTTTTTTTTACCTTGGGAACTAATGAATTAATCCGGTAGTCTCTCAACGATGATGATAACGAACCTAATACGAAGAACCATTCGATGTTCGAGTTTGGTACTATAACGAAGCTGAGATTCCGTTGGAAGGTTCGTTTTCGTGAAAGAGGGCGATCGAAAGGGACGATTTTGTCCATAATTGCCAGCTAGAGTCGACCGCATCGTCTCCTTCTATGGCAGAGTGTAATCCCGAGCGACGAACCGTAGAAAATAATATCGTCGTTGATGCGACTATATAAAGATATCGACTCGACAGTCTGCGAGTGACAGCCTCTCTTCGGGGGTCGATCCATGTTCTCTCTCTCTCTCACTTCATTCCTTCTTCCTATACATCCTACGCGTGTTTCTAATCGAGCCCTCTACGTCTACACACTTTTCTTATGTGTTCGCGACGTTTACTGGTTTACCGGTTGAAGGCACGTTGGAAACTTCGCGACTCGATAGAAGAGCCACGAGAAGAAGCGGTCGAACAACATGGTATCAAAAGCTTCAATCTCGAGAAGATAGACACGCCGCGGAAGGAAAAGACACGAGATTTTCTCCGCCCTTCAGCTTTTCTTTCATCTTCGAAAATCGATAAACTATGTTGTTACATCTAGTTCTATATTCCTTCTTCTTTTATACTTGCATTTTGCATTCGATTGTAGGACCGAGAGACTTTAAATTGCGATTTTAATATTGGAAGACCCGGTCGCTCGTTTATCCATATTTTTCTATTTCGTTTAAGTCACATCTTCTTGAGAATTTTCTTAATATATATACCACGAAATTAAGCATTATTAATTATTATAATCATAATATTAAATATAAATAAAGTATAGATACGGGTATATTACAAAGATACAACAAAATCCTAGCAATTTTCCAACTCCTAATTTGAGGATTTAGATCAATTCTAACACTCACCAGTCTGTGTTTTCTCATCATTCGCTGTTTGAGATGCCGAATAATTATTGGAGCAATACTCGTTGCTGGTTGTTTGTCCAGGTACTGCCAATCTTCCGTAGTCCTCGGATGGCTAAAGAAACAGGAAAAGATGATTGATTAGTGTTATCGTTATCGATATTACGAAGATCGTCGAGTGTACATTTTTATGAAACTAGACCGATCAAAGCATAGTCGAAGAAACGGACGAGCTTGGTGAGAAAGTCGAGAAAAGGGAGAAAACTGAGTGAAGGAGAATAAGGAAGAGAGAGATGAGATGCGGCACGGAGGACATCCGGTGAATGATTGGATGGGTCCCTTCTTGCGGAGCAATCTTGCGGTAAACCTGATTACCGGTTTCGGGAATTCTCGGTTATTAACGCGCATTCCGATAACGTTGCGAGCGCCTTCGATATCACGAATTTTGACTAAACCTCCTGATTTTTCTATATTCGTTGCAGTGACTACGATTTGGTCTCAAAGCGATCGACGATTTTAATAATCATTTTTTATAATTATTTTCGAGTGTTTAATAACGTTAACACTGCAGGCATTATATTTCTTTTTATTTTCCTTTACTCCCTTCGCTTTTACTATCCCATATTTTCCGTTGATTCTAATTAACAGAGATTCGTATATTAATCGAGCTCGGGAAGACGTAATCCAAGCCAAACGCAGCGAGACATAAATCCTAATAAAATTCGCTAATATTATTATGTTATTAAATCATTAATAATACCTTCCGTTCGTATACTTATTTCTTTATCTACATCCATGAAGATCAAAGAATGTTCCGTTCGATAAATCAATTAACCTTAACTCGATTTTTTTTTCCGTTTAAAATTAAACTGAAAATTAAACTTCTGATATGAACTAACAATTGATTTACAATTTTAATAAAAGCAGTACAGAATTTCAAAGTTACAATATTTATACATACATGTACCACACTTTCCAAATAAAAATCCATTAAAATTTAGTAAATACAGACTATATGACTACCTATGTGACTTCAAAGTAACACAGGTCCATAGAGGATGAAATAAAAAAAACATTCTCAAGATAAAAAACGAAAGATGTAAATAACACCGATCTATCGTATTTCTTTCAATCGAATTAATCGAACGAATTAACGTGGTAATGACTCGTAAGCAGAACGTGCAAACAGTGCCGCGTGCCGTTTAACGTTCGGTCCCCCGTGACTTTTCCCATCGGATGCGTTCATGACCCGGTCGAACGTTAAGTGTCAGTGCAGTAGCATCGGCAACGAGAGCTATAGTAACGTTACGCACGTGTACATACGTATATACGTGTGTCTGTGAAGTATTGCAACACGACAGAGAAAGAAAGAGAGAGATAATAGAACAAACATACACGCTCGTATCTCTCTTTCTCATCCCTTCGTGAAAAGGAGATGCTCATGAACATCGAGAGGGGAACGCCCCGTCGTTCTTGTCGAGTTTGCGAGGGTTCGACACCCCCCGATTCTCATAACTACCCCACCCTCGTAATTGCGCACTTCGCTTCGCTTTATAATAAAGTCATCCTATGGACAACGCGGTACGAGCAGATTTTTGACCTCGGATCCGCTCGATTTATCCGAAGGATTTATAAGAAGCGGATTATACTCGAAGAGATTACTCTTAAAGCATTTATATTTGTTGCTGGTTAACACTCTGTGGAATGTAGATGCTAATCGTTCGAATTTAGCCAATCCGATTAGGGGTAAATGAGGTGTATGAACCGATCGCGGAGTCTTGTAGTATTGTACTTGCATAATCTTCAAGAGCAATTGAAAAAGAGATTATTTTTCTACAATTTTGTACAAACAAATTTACCGATGATATTGTAAGATTACTCGAATCTAGTTCTTCTATTTTGAATTTAGCCAATGCGATTAGACATAAATAAGGTGTATGAACCTATCAGTGTCTTATAGTATTGTAGGTACTTGCATAATCTCCAAGAGCAATTGATTAGACGATTAGATCGATTAGACATAAATAAGGTGTATGAACCTATCAGTGTCTTATAGTATTGTAGGTACTTGCATAATCTCCAAGAGCAATTGAAAAAAAGATTATTTTTCTACAATTTTAAACAAAATTTTACCGATGATCTCGTAAGATTACTCGAATCTAGCCAATGCGATTGGAGATAAATGAGGTCTATGAACCGATCAGAGTTCTGTAATATTGTATTCCTATTATCTCCAAGAGGAATACGAAGAAAGTTAATGTTTCTAAAATTTGTTAAAACAAAAATATATCGATGAGTTCGTGAGATAACTCGAATCTGATTCTTCTACTTAACGTTATTACTACATTTTTCCAATTAGGACGGAAAAGCTTAGTTACTTTGGCGCGAATTCTTTCGTCTCTTCCATCGAGAAAGAAGGGTGCGAAAACAATAGCGATTCAACCACTAGAAGGCGAACAGTATTTGTCAACGAGGAGGCCAACTATCAAGTGCAAGCACCAATCGATTGATTATTTTTTTAATAAGAAGGAAAACAATTGTTTATTCCACTTTTATTCAGACGTAACATGTTTTTGATATTTGTTCTAGCATGAGAATAAATGTAAAAAATGTCAAAACTTGGGAAAGGATGATTTGAGATTATCATTGTTGAATAGATATATGTTACGGACTACCAAACAGCAGGGTTAGCCCCCTTCGATCCCTTATGGGAAGTTCGACTGGTATCATATGCACTCGAACACAAGAGTCAATTAAGCGGTGATACGGCTACGTGGGTAAAGTACGTGGGAATCTAGTGATTATTCGAATAGAGAAACATAAATCAAGCATTTCGAGAGAAGATTCACGATATCTCCTTCTCCCCCATTTTCCTATAACATAGGGTACCCGTCGACCACCCATGGCTTAAATTGTAAATGTGTCAGGGTCATGCCCGTACGTATATTCTGAATTTTATAATATTTCTAATCGATTAAAAAAAATAATCAAAAGATAATGATGGAATAACAGAAACGATAACACCAAAAATGTAACTACCAAATTTTACCATTTTCCAATGACTACGATCGGATCAAAATCATTTTCATTTTTAATTAAACACGATGACACTGACCACTCTTAAATTATGAAAACATGTTACGCCTGAACGAAAGTAGTGATACCAATCGAAGTATTTTTTTTATGTAGGAGAAATAGTTGGGACGTTCACGAATATATGGAAGGGAGAGAGGGGCGCGAGGGTTCGGACGGTGGTGACAATTACGTGTTTAGAAGACACAAAGGGGTTTCACCCGTGGGACGAGTCATCGATGCGTGGAGTCGCGTGCCAGGGCAATTTGGCAGTCGAGGATCATCGTTCGGAAAGTACATTATGTTTTGCTACGCTTCGGTATATGATCTTCATTGTTACGTTGAGTGGCTTTACGGTCACAAAAGCTACCAGTAGTAGTATCGTATTCTCTATGTAACTTATTTCCATCGATCACGATGTGTCTTTTACTTATAGTATCTTATAATTAAAAAAATTACATTATGAACTATAATAAGCACTGTTAATAATTATTATTAAAAGTATTTATGATAGTTGATAATAGAATTTTGTCAATTTTCGAAAATGTCGATGTATCTACAGGATATAATTGAAAAAATTTCATTATCCATTATTATACCACTGTTAATATAGTTGATAATAGAATTTTTTCAATTATATCGTGTAGGTACATCGACATTTTCCCTTTTGCATTTTTAGATCTTCCTAAATAATTATAGAACAGGAATGCGACGGAAAGGTCTCGATGGATCTAGCTTGCGATTAACACGTTGAGTGTCAAGCTAATTTTGAATGGACCCGTGGGTCTATATAATTGTATTAATAATCTCTTTAAAAATAAACTCATGCAAGAATTTCCTATCACATCTCTCATATTAGACCTCACGCTTTTTATGACTGATGGTTATATTCTCGTAAATATTGTCAAACGATACTGTTAATCATTTCAAGCGCATTATAATAAATCAAGTGTCGGTCACTGGTAACCCCCATGTCATTCAACGCGTTAATATATGATTCTTTGAATATTCGTTATTACAACAATTGATTTCTCAAGACAACGATATATCTATTAAAAACTCGATTGTGTCTTAAAAAACAAATAAATACTATAACTTTTTACCGTCAAATTTATCTATATTAAAACAGTTTCTTAATAATCATTTCTTACAATTTATCCATATTTCCTACTCTCTTTTTAATTAACTTAAAGCAAATGATTAATACAACATATAAAAGATTATTACGAACATACCAATCTTCCTAAGTTTGCGGTAGCAGCAGGTACCTCCTGATCGGGGAGGTTCATCGTTAACTCTCTCTTTCACTTCCCCTGTTATCCAAAATTTATCGTACTCTTTATCGAGAGTCTCACCAGAACGAAGAAATAATGTATAACGAAAATAGAAGAAGAGAATGGACACCTCGGTGAAAGAAGGTAAACGGTAAAGTAAAACGTGAAGTAAAAATTGGAACTCGATGCTTTCGATTCGATGCAAGCACCGCGAACGTCACGAAGTTCGAGAAGAGAACTGATTCCGAGTCGAGTGATTTGATTTCGGGTAGACGCGGAAAAGACATCCCCCGTTTTGCTAGCTTACGTTTTCTCTCTCTCTCTATCTTTCACTCGGGGGGTTGTGTCTCCGATCTGTCTACGCCCACATCGTGACGTCGAAAACAGTCCTGCGCGGCTTTTGATACTTAGGGGTTGTTTCCTACCACTACTTGGTAGGCGGAGCTCGAATTCATTGGCGGCATGCACCCTTCTCATGCTCTACGAAAGCTCCTCCGCGAACAGCTCGGCTTCTTTGATTGACTTCTCTATGCTTTGCTCGTTCGTTATATAGTGCATAACACGATATGAAATTCCTGAATACATTTGTAAGACGTGCACAAGAGTGTCGGTTGAAATTATATAGACTATATAAGAATGAATGTTATCTAACGATCAGCAGTGATACTCGTGATACGTTCTAATTTTTCTTTTAAAAAGATTTCTTTAAAAAAGAATAATAAATCAATTGGATTATTTTAATGAATGAAAAGGTTATTTAATAAAGGATCAGTGGTAATCGAACTCTGCTGAATCGAAATTTCGGAATGAAAGCTTGCGTATATTCTTAGATATATTTTTGTCAGTCTTTAATAAGAGTTATTACTTTAATATCCTTGAAGGATTCCATTTTAACTTTTAATGCTTTTTCTTTCTGTATTCATGTCTTCTGCATTATAGAGAAGACAATGAGATAACTAATTAATAAGTAATGGATATTATATATATATATATATTTATTTATGCATATATGTACGCCAATTGGATACGGTGTAGTTCCTAATACAAAAAAGTGGAAAAATATAAATTATATTTTTTAATGTTTAATTGGAAAAATATTAATGAAAATTTGTCGATTAAGAGTCCAAATATAATCTGGTTTAGTCAAATTGTAATGATGGTATTAAAATATAAGATGAATACATAATGGAGCGGAAATTTTTCCTTCAAAAAATTAAAACGATATCCGAAATAACATCAGGTACAATACGGCGCCCTCTATGCTCAACAAGTATTGTGAACAATCTGAATTGCTTGATAAATATCGCACATTATTGCAAGTAACATTTTTTGTTATGATCTAAGTTATAAGTTTTCTCTGAAAAATATATTGATTATCGTAATGGATAAATTCTAACTATACTTGCACTTTTCATATAATTTGCCATGTCGATAAAGTTGCAAGTGATATTACAGACGAGGTAGGAGGTTCTTGTACCTCGTCTGTGGTGACATAAAAATGATAAAGAAATTGTTTTCCTTTGGATCGATAAAACAGTTTGGTTGTTACATATTAAAAGTTTAAATAAAAAGAATAAATGTTTGTTACAAGTTGATAGTGTTTATAAGTATGTAGTATATGTACGATTGTGCGCGATAATATATGTTACATTTAATAGTTTAAATACTTAATAAAACGTAACCGTTCTAATTAATGTAAGCTTTGATGTTCTTTTAACCACGTTCTGTGAATGAAAATTATTAATTAAAGTATCATATAATAAGTAATCATTACAAGTATTACTAGAATTAAAATGTTCTTCATTTAAATTTTGATAAACAAAAAATTAAATGTCAGAATATCTCTATAAGGTTAAATAATCTTTATACACAATATTTTATTAATGAAGAATACTTAAAGATTGATACCGAAGCAAAACTATTTGTATAAAAGTATAAATAAAGGCCTTGGATACATAAACTGTATTTATAATAGTATTTTTTATTTTATTAGTAAGTATTATTAAACTCTTTACATAGTGTATCATTATCATGAATAACTGATAGAATTCTTAACTTAATACATTCACTCGTTCAAACACTCAGTATCACTCAATAATTATATGCTCGCTTCTCAGAACTATTCGTACGACCCTCGACAACTTATAAAATAATGCTAAATTAACATATTACAAAATCTATTTACTAGTTCATCCCCAAGCTAAGTAAGGTTACATGGAGGGCAAAGTTTCTGAAATTTATCTCTTTTCAGAATCAACATAAAAGAAATGGGTATTTGCATTAAAGGTAATAGTACGCAAAATGTATATCTCATATTCTGAGCAATAATCTAAAAATAAGCTGCAACATTCGAAATAGCATACCTGCTAAAGGAAGTAGTCTATATACTTATTATACAGCTCAGGGACTCGAGACACATCTTTACAATGTGTACATTATTGAAATGCGAGTTTATGAATAACAAAAAAGCATACGGTATTGTACTCCTTTATGCTTAACATCTTAGGCTGTTTCAACGTTTTTAATATTTGCAAACTTGTATTTGATAGACATAGAACGAATTTTCCTCAAAGAAATATCTTTCTATGTCCCTTAATTCACAGACATTTGTCATTGATTATTAAATAAAAATGTCCACGTTATAGAGTAAGAACATACTGTCGTCGATGGGACTGTATTGTTTAGGTTGTACTTATCTACATTAATTTTAACCAAACTGATAGATAGATAGACTTAAAGATTTTATAAGTTGGCTTCGGACGATCTCTAGTAAATACAACTTATTAAATGAGGTAATACAATACAGCAGCATCGATGCCTATTTGATGATCTATTATGGTACAGTTACTGGTGGCTTTGGTCAACGCCATAAGCCACATATTGACAAACCTATTAGCTTTAAGATTCTATCCAGGGATTATTTCTGATCAATTTTTGTGACACAAATTGTTAATGGTAATCTGTTTCAGTGTAAATCATAATTACTCATTTTGTTGCATCGCTATAGTCCAATTCCATCCACCACACAAAACACAGTATTAGCAAGAAACATTTTTTAAAAAGTAAAAGTGAAAAAACACTTTTTGATCTACTACAGATTTTAATATGAAATGAAATTATAATAAAGTTGCAAATGGCTATTTTACTCTCAAAAATAGAAGAAACTGTATATCTATCTCCATTATATTTTTTACGTGTTTCACAACTAGCTGACTTACAAATTTAGTGATATTTGTGCACCAATAATGTGATATTATGTGAAAATCAACTTACATAAATTGTATCACTTTAAATGATAATGAAATGTAGCTTTTTCATCAAAAATTCTATTCAATTATATTATAGGATTGAAATAACTCTATAGAACAAAAATTTAAGTAGAATGTTTCAGAGAGATATTATTTTTATAAATTTGTACTCTGGGATACAATTTTTAATTTGTTGTATTCCTACATGTTATAGGTTTCATTTAAATATACTAAATATCTATGGACATAAATAATTATCTGATATTTTAACTTTTTTTTACATTTATTAACAAATAAATGAAATTTGCCAATTTAAAATTTATGTAAAATTAGAATATATTCTTTTAAAATCATAAACATTTTAATAAACTGTTTTTTATTGCTATTATCAATGGAAAAGTTACATTCTGTTAACATTTGAAGTGATACGCCAACGCATTTTGTATGACAATACCAAGCATTTACATCTTTCGGCTATTAAGCGTACCTAAATCAAGACACGTATAACTGTAATTTACAGCATTGATAGGTTATAACTATAATAGATCATTTACATAACTCTTGAATTTATGTAAGACATTGAAATATTATGCAGTCACACCAGAATCACATATAAGGTGCTAGATCATACAAAAAGCATAAGAACGTTGAAACATTCATCAAAAGTGCCAACTTCATACAATCCTACATCACATTATAAAAGAGTGTAGTACTTATAGAAAATATTTATACTTTCTTGTTATTAAAATTTTACACAATGAAAATGATTATTGATGCATTTATATTTATTTTGAAAACCTAATTAATGCCTGTTATATGTACTCTCTAAAACCCCACTTATTTTATGAAAAACTTTAGTTTGTCACAAGCATTCAAATACTTATGGACATTCCCTTAACATAAGAGAAAGGATAAAGTTCATATTTCAATTGAGACAGAATATCAGGTATATCGCTACATATTATTGCAACTATCTGAATGGATCAACTGAATTGGATTAAACACTTATTGATTAATGGCCCCAGTCTCGGATGAACCTAACGAATGTAATTTAATAAAATACATGTATTGCATATTAATTACTAAAGAAATAATTCACCAATTTTGATTCATGCATCATATACCTTATAAACTTTACCTTCCAGCAAATATTTTCCTTTAATAGTTTAGAGATGGTTGCCATTTTTTAACTTACAATATTAAGTGGAACGTAATAATAAGTGGAACAGCTTTGCTTGAATATCTTTAAAATCATTGATTTGTAAGTGTTTAAATATACAATGAATTGAGCAAGAGTGGAGCGTAAACAAATGCTAATATTTTTGTGATTAATTTTCATTTACAAGATGCCACTTCACGGCCCGCAGTGGATCATATATACAGCATAATAGTATTATAATATTACAGCACAACGTCACTTTGCTATGTTGCACTATAATAGCATTATAGTTCAACTGCACGCAGATAAAAACACACATTCATCTAAGACATTTATGTTACTTCAAGAGCCTGCTACGACGATACTATTTAATGCAAAATCATTTTCCATGTTTTATTGTACTTAAAGTTCTCTTGTATTAGTTCTAAATGCATTAAATTATACAAATATCATAAATCTTTGCACTCTGTTATTTTATGGTGACCAAACGTTTACTGTATGCACCTGAAATAGTACATCACATGTTTTTGAGCTAACTGTAAGTTTCTTTCTTTCTATATCAATTGTACTTTTTTTTATATATTTACCAAATAACATACTTTGCCTAAAATCTAATATCCATTAGAATATACATATATAAAGCAATAGACATTAGCTGCCTTTATGAAAAAAAGAAAGTTAAAAGAAATTAAGGAAAATGTTTTATATTCTGTAAATGATAACAGAATAGTATGGGATATTAAGTGTCAGTAACGAATAAATAAGGAAATAATTAAAAAAAATATAAGTTGCAATTTTATGGATGATGGAAAAGTTTCTCTATTGATTAGCATTAGAATTAAATCAAATTACCATATACTTTAGGACAAGATTTTATGACTTATGTCATTAAAAAGGATGTAATTGTAATTCTTTTATCATAAGTTAATAATGAATCCCAAAAAATTCTCTGTGTGTAGAGTCTATATTGTAACAAAATCATTTGACAATGTATAAGCAGAATTTATCGCACATGACTCCGCATACATATCAATCTCTATTTTAAAACAGACTCATTCGACCGAAAATGTATAAAGAATACAATTTTGCAAAGCACAGTACATCACAATTCTCCTATGTAAAAGTAAGAGTGTCATATAGTATACTGTATTTATTTAACCAGATGATGCAACTATCACATAGCACTATTAAATGCATTGTTTTCATATGTACGGTGCTGTTGCATTAATACAAAAAATGTTACTCTGTCACTCTTAACAACAAACTTCCCATTACAAAATTCTGCCATGTTCTTTCTATTTACTAATTATCGGCAATTGATGTACGAACGTCATTTCTTACACAAACATCAGCCAATAATTTATTTTAAGAAGTACCCTCTTCTTATACATGAAATAGCATCGCTAAGCAGGCATTCACACTTTTTCCACAACAGAAACTCCTTTTCTTTCAAAATCCTATAACAGACAAACAAAAAGTCACCATGTTTTGGGCTTACCTCATTAACAAGAGTGTGATATTTTAAACTTGGCTTTAATAAATATGTAATGTGTATCCACTTTGATGGTGGCTGTACTAATGGTAGTAGTGGTGGTGGATGTGAGAATAGTCGCAGATATAATAGTTTCTACAGCAGAGTGTTTGTTGTTTGGTCTTGCACAAAATATCAGGCAAGAATTACAGTTTATTCAGTCCTGCATCTCTTCTGGCATTTCGTGTGGGTTGAGAATTCCCGGGACAGCCATTTGCTGTCGCCTTTTCTCTTCCTGAGCCAATCGTAAAGCCGTTTCTCTTTCTTCCAAGTAAAGATCGGAATCATCTTCACCAGTGTATTCCTAGAAAAAAAAAAGATAGAAATTGAAATAACTTTCCTTTGATGCTATTATTAGTAATTCTAAATACTAATGATCAATACTCACTCTTATCTGTACAAGGAAATCTCTCAAATGCTCCTTGAATGCTGGGATGTTTTGATCAAGATTAAATAAACCTTGCACAGTTATTTTAATCTGATTATCAGTCAAATGTTGGAAAGCAGTCCTTAGTAACCTCGCTACAAATTCTTGAACATACAATGTATTATCGGGTACAGGTCCAAGTGGTACCTGTATTCTTCCCAACTCAACTAACGTAAACATGTATGCCAAAATCGTAGCATGCATTGTAAGGCCTATAGAAGAATATTATCAAATATATTATTATAGTAATATATACAACTTTTCTAACATGAATAATATTTATAATATAAAACTACACCACAATCTCACCTGCTGTATGCGATGTGTCTGTAACTACACTAAATACATGTTGAAGAATATCTGTAAAATATGTCTGGTAAAAACTTTGCGCAGCTTGTTCATGTTGTTCAATATTCCGCAAAAGTTGGAACAAAATTTGTAATCCAGTATCTGCTACATTTCTCATTGTATGTTTAAAGGCCCAGATAATAGAATCAAGCACTAGTTTGAATTGTGCTGGTGGAATTGATAGAAATGCAGGGAAACAATGATTATTCACTGCCTAAATACAGAATAAACATTGATTATTATTCTCTTGTAACCACATTAAATTTCAATAACATAATATGTATTATTACCTGTAGTAAGAGGAAGAAATTTGTTCTGTATTCAGGAAACTCTTCAAAGTCTTTATTTATCATTTCTAACGTGCATTCAAATACGGCATCGAATATCTTAGGTACCTCGCTAGTAATATGAGCTTCCAATTTATTCACTATAGTAGCCATAGCACTAAGTACCTCTGGTTCTCTAGCACAATGAACATTTGTCTTTTGATAATCCAGTAATACTGCATCCAATAATGGGGGTATAAAATTCTCTAATACCTAAAAAACCATGAGAAACAACGTAATTACGTCAATACATTTTTCAAATAGACTTTTGTGTAACTATTGAATTAAAAAAGGTACATATAAATAGAATTACAATATATAAGGTTATTTATCTTACCATTTGTGGATTAACTGATTTGCTAACCCAATCTGAAATTAACTTTAGAGTTTCCTTTTTCACTACTCTCATACTCTTGATTAAAGGTTGCTTCATTACTGTCTCACCATTCAAAGCTATTGCAGCACTTATATTCCCACTCATAACCTGAAAGAATTAATATTTTTTAAAAATCTCTCCTTCAAGTTATATAAAGTAATTTACATCAGATTCTACATTAATACCTTATAAACATTCAACATATCCAGATACATTCTTCCTAATTGTATCACATATGGATGCCCTAGAGCTTTACAAGCTCTAACATTTGTTTTTAAAATACTAGCCAGTTGCTTAACAGCTTCAGGATCTTTTAACACGTCAACATTCTGAAATAAATCCAAATCTCAGTATATAATTTTATATTTTACATATCTACAATATTCGCAACTATGATTACTTTATTATAGATTTAGAATACAAAAACTGAACTCACTTTTGCAGCTTGGCTTATAATATCGTCCCAAACTTGATTGGGTAGAAGCATATATTTTTCTATTAGCTGTTCTTGAACTAGTGTGTCTGCCTGAGCACTTATCATATAACCAACTGCTTCATAAAATGTATGCACCTGTGAAATGTGTAATAATATTAATATAATCATTTCTAGTCTTTATCCATCTATTAATAATTTCAATACGTTTATAAACTAAATGTTATACCTGTTGCGTTTGGAGATCGCAAATGATGCTACTAATCGTAGAGAGAATTTCTTCAATAAAAGGTAATGCTTCACCAACCTGTACTGTAACGAAATGTCGCCTGCATTTTAAAGCTATTTTAATAAATGTGTCACAGGCCATATCTTGTACGCCATCATGGGTCTCTAAAATAAATATTAAGTGATATTAATATTTTCTTTTTTTTATCGTGCATATAAATAGAGAATAGTTTTCAATAAGAATATATAACTTAAACATGATCTCTTACCATGCATGAATTCGAACAGTTTATTGACAACAGTTTTCAAAAATTTCCAATGAGCTCTGAGGAATCGAGGATATTGTCCAACAACATACATAATATTACTGGCAATTATAGCTTTGTTGTCTTTACCCTTCTTTTGCTCACACAATCCAAGTAAATCCTTAATCACAGTTACTAAAAACCTTTTCTCGTCCTCTTCATGCATTGCACCAGAGATACTACCTATTGCCCAGCACAGCTATTATCCAAAGCAGAAGTATTGTGTGAGACTTGTGAAAATAATAAGAACGAAAAAAGTTTGAAAAAAAAGCAGATACCGTGTTGAGATTCTTCCAAGACCACTCTGAACCATTAACCTGATTCTGGAGTTTCTCTGTCATAACTCTTTCAGTATCCAAATAGTCCAAATGAGTAAGATATACAAGAGTTTCCCTCATATTTTTGTACAAATTAATAGAATCTGTGTCCTTCATGAATTCCCGTACAACTTCACCATGTTCATTTTCAACTACCAAAACTTCTTCAGGTTTAGCCATTCTACTAATCATTATATATCTTACTTTAGTCAAAACTGGACAATAGAACATTCTCCTGTGTGGGATTGTCACACTTTTTGACATGAATAAAGGTGAAGGTGTCACAAACGGATGATCTTTATATAAATCAGCCAATAAACCATTCCAGTATTCCAAACAAATTTTGAATATTTCAACTTCTTCAACCTCTGAGATTAACACAAGATAATGCAATGCTTTTAATAACGTTTCATTTAATTGCTTCTTCTCTATTAATTGACCATGTTCTTTTAAAAAAGTGCAAAGAAACATTGCCAAATTTTGTATAAAATTTTGTTCTTGATCTTGTCCGACTGCATACGCTTCTCTTATATTAGTTTCTAGTGGAAGCATTTGCTGTAACTGATCCATTGTATTTGTGAATAATGCTACAAACATATCATCATATTCCGTCACTGTAACAGCAGCAATTTCTGTGAGACAGTTTAGTGTAATATTTCTAAATATTGGTACATTTAGAAACTGCAAAATAAAATAATATTTATGTAATTTATAATTAATAATATTTTATATATCATATTTATAATACGAATTGAATACCTTAAATATTAACGTATGAATCAATTTAGTTTCAAAAATATATCCAAGTGGAATCCAATTCAAAAACCTCAACAATGTTTCTAAAGTAACTGCCACCAATGGTACATTTTGCGAATTATCCAATACGAACTGACAAAGTTGAAAAATTTGTGAAAATTCACTACACATTGTGTCCTTTAAATGTTTTGCTTTTGTTTGTGTCATTTGACCACTAGAAAAGTCAAATACTTCTTCCGAAAGAAGTTTGAGAATTGCCATGTTATTCTGACAGAGACTTTCATTTGTTTTACTTGCACCAACAATGTCACTTATGAAAGATTCCCAATTTTTTGGCCATTCTCGTTTTAATACCTAAAATATAGTAGTAAATCAGCTTAATTCATTATTTTACTTATTTATGATAACAGTAAATATATTCATCATTACATTACCTGTACCAAGATCATATTCAATTTGTTGAGGTAAACCTTAGAAGCTTCCATAGTTTCTGGATCACTACTTGTTTTTATAATGAGGCCTACAATATATTTCTTTATACCCTCACATTGATTTCTAGGTAGCACTTTCCACCGTGTCTTAATAACTTGCTCCAAGATTTGTAAGGCATAATATTTTGTTTGCTGATTCTGTGGTACAGATATAAAATAGTATATAAGTAATTAAATAAGTAATGAAATTTAAAAAAGATAAGAATTCTTCCTGATACTAACGCGTGAATCTGCATATATATGCCAATAATACACGTACTATATCAATGCACAAATAATGAAAATTATAATATCAACATAGAGATCTTAAAATTCATTCATTTAATTATAATACTACAAGAATTACTTTGCAATTTTTTATGTTTTTTACTTTCAATATTATTAATAAGAAACAAATTCATATTGGGAATTTTATTGAAAGTCTATGTAAAAAGAGGATAAGTATGCTAATTAAAAAGACTACTTGTTTAGATTTGTGATAGAGTCTTCATTAATGATTTTACCAATGCCCAAATACCATAAATATCAAATGAAATAATTTACTTTAGAAAATATAAAATAACTTGAACACGCTGAATATTTGTACATATACATTAAAACATTACATGTTATTGTAACATAAATTATAACTTTTTATGAAATTTGACTACTAAAATAACAATATATTCCAGTTACACCATTATATTCTAGGTTTGTACTTCAAATTGTTGTTTTGAAACTTTCAAACCATGATGAATATTTATCTAGTAACGTTAACTAGTTCGCAAGTACTACTGTACAGAAACAGTTTTATACAAGTTAAATTCTACTTCTTCGATAAGAGTTAGAGATACTATTATATGCAGAGAATCGTTACATATATTTTCTTCATATTGCAACGTTATCACAATTATATTTTTAATATATTCCTACATTATTGTAATCTTTCTAATGAGCCATTCAAGTAAGATATGTAGATATAAGCATAAATAAATTAATACGTATGCTTGCATTTTTTATATATCATAATCACAATTACCTGAGAATATTCTAGAATGGTATCTACACGAGTCCATGCATTTGGGTGTTCCTTAAGAGTAGTTAATACCTCCTGCGCAACCCTCTGTTGCTCACCTATTCCAGTGTACATACATCCTACTATATTATCAAGAAGCGTTATATCCAGCTTCTGGTTAAAGTCCAACAACTTGGATGCTTGCTCTGCCAAAGTTGCCATTCCGTACCACAAATTTTCTTCTTTTCATATACTTTATCTAAAAATACAATAAAGTTTTATATATAATTACATGTAATGTCAGATGCGTATTACAAAAATACTATAAAAGTATTTCAACAAATCTATGAATAGATGTAAGCAGCGAATGATTTTCTCTGAGCGATTACTTTAATGCAGGTTGAAAAGTAGATGATCATTTTTATAATCTATAATGTATATTAAAATTATATTCATTACAAGAATGTGTCATAAGTTTAATGCAAAGTAGAAAACCATTCCTAACGTTTGCGAGGGAGGTCACCGCACTGCGACCGTCCGACCTAACCTACATTTGACAATCTCAAACAAGGTTATGCTAAATTTTGCCGTTCGTAATAAGAGTAAACAAACATTTCAATAGCTAAAACTCATGACGGAAATGATAGTACAATAGAAAAGGAAATATCTTTAAAAAAAACACTGAAAATCTGCGGCGTTTCGGTCGCCCGGGCCCAATTTTCCCCGTTGCGTCGTTGTTCGTAGATCGAAGTTAAAAGTGTCGTTTTAAACCTACATCAACGACTCTCATACGCAGATTCTCAATTCGGCGGTATAAAACACACGTTCCGCACTGGTAATCACGACCTTTTCGAGCAAATCACAAGCACAAAAGGACTAAACACACCGCTGGTGATTCCCGCGCGCGAACAATTTTGTTCTTCGTTTCACACACTCGCCGTTCCTCACCGCCTCTTTCTCTTCTCTTCTCTGTCCCTCACAGTACCCCGTGCCTCCCAACACCCTTCGCCATTCGCGCTCTTTCTCTCGCACTATTCTTTCCTGCTTCGTTCGTTCGCACGTCTTTCTCTCTCTCTCTCTTTCTCTCATGTTCCTCCCTCTCTCTCTCTCCCTCGCTCACTCGTTCGCTCACACACTCTCTCTCTCTCTCTCTCTTTCACTCATTCCTCATCCGTTTTTGCTACATTTGCGATGTTCGTCAACGAGGAAAGGTGGCATCCGTCGTTGGAGGTACCCGCGGCCTCGCGAGACCTTAAACCCATCGTACCTTCGTTTCATGAATTCCAAAACGGATTACACTCCTTTTTTCACTCACTCATAGCGAGATACCAGAAAAACGGCCACGCTACGATGTCGCCGAAACCCAACCTCGAGATTTTCGAAAATAACAAGATGGCCGAAAAGTTTACGCGACCATTGCGGAGCAACGGAAGATATGATTGGTTAAACCGAATCATGTCAACCAATCGTATAACAGATAAACAACGGTCTGTTCGACACCATAATGACGTCACGTGACGTCATGAAAGATACATTTACTCCAGTTTATTCCGTTTTTTAATATCAGAATGCAACGAATTATATCATAAATATAGGTTTATTCTTTCGCTGTTATTATGTCTTTTCATGGTTTTCACAACGCAAAAGATCCTTTATGCTTTCTGGCAGGACAGATTTACCTTTGGTCTACATCCACGTATTCAAATATCCATACTACTACGTTCGTATATTTTTTAATATTTTATGAATCTAATTGTACGTTACCTAGTTTTAAACACCTTTATTCTAGAAACTGTTTTGTTTGATCAAAAAGGTTTTTCTAAGTAAAATCTAAAATTAAAACTGTTAATTGAAAGCGCAAATTAGTGGAAACGTTGTCCGTTCTTATAGTGTAAGAATAAATTTTCAACCAATTATATGTAGACATTCGTGTAAAGAATTCACAAGAATAAACCAATCATATGTAGGCTTTGTATAATGTATCTTTTAAATAAGGCGTATATATATGCAACTGTCAAAACTACATCATTCTATTGAATATAAGTTATTTAAATTCAATAGCAAATATCATTACTAGTCTCATTTGCATTTTTTATACAGTTTATAAAATTGTTTATGAAAAGTTCATGTTTGAGAAAAACTCCCTTTGCTCTCTTCTCTCTATATATATACATACCCATACATGCCCATACACACACACACACACATGCAGAAATATTCTTTATTATAAAACTCTTTTTATTAATATATACATATATATTGCCTTCAATATTTTTATTTACATAAATTATTTGAAAGCGCATATACGCTTAACCTAGTGTCAATCAAAACGTCGCACTCCCACGAGTCAGATAAAGGCATGGGCACGTGAAAAAATCTACCAAATCGAAAATCAGTTTTATTATTTTAATATTGAATGCTAAATTATATTTTTAACATGAATCGTTTCGATTTAGTATGTATTATTAAGTATTATGTAAAAAAAGGAAACTACTTTTATTGAGTAGCTAAGAAAAAATAAGTAAGGTTAACTGTTAGTTTATAGTAATTTAGAACAGAAAACCATATATTTGGATTACTTTAATATTATGGACGTTACAAACGTAACTGCACACACGAATGATGATGATGGTAAGAATTTGATTAAGTTTACTTAAAGAGAATCTGTAATATTAGAAATAATAGTAAGTGATACATTTTATTTACATGAAGAGGATGACAATGTTATTGCTCTTAAAAATAGTATACCATTCTTGAAAGAGTTGTTTGATATACATAAAAAAGTTGGAGAAGGTACATTCAGTTCCGTATACGTAGCTACTTTGAAATCATCTAATGGCGCTAAAAAGTATGCATTAAAACATTTAGTACCTACTTGCCATATTGAAAAGATCGAACGTGAATTGCAATGTTTAAAGCAAATTGGGTAATATTAAAGCATATTTATTTTGAAAGTACATAATACAAATATAAGGAATTAAAATATTATAATTTTGCAGAGGTCAAGATAATGTTGTTGGTTTAGAATTATGTTTAAGAAATCAAGGATCTGTTGTATTTGTAATGCCATATATGAGACACGATAAATTTTCTGTGAGTTTAACATCAATTTCCATAATAATAATTTTTAATTTTTTCTATGCAAGTATCTTGTTAAACAATTAAAAAATTCCAATCAGGAATACATTCAAGACATGACGGTACAAGAAACAAGAGATTACATGAGAGCACTATTGATAGCATTGCGGAGAGTACACAAATTTAATATAATACATAGGGATGTTAAACCTAGTAATTTTTTATATGATCGTTGTAATAAAAGGTAATCATACCCATACAAGCATAGTAAGTATAAATTGATTTATCATTAGGATACATCCAAATAAGTAAATACTTTTAGATATTTATTAGTTGATTTTGGATTGGCTCAACACTTCACAACAACAACAACAACAACAACAGCAACAACAACATTAAATAATCAGCAATCACAAGACAGTACAATACAGTCTTTAAAACGAAAAAGATGTGACGAGGTAAATTTGATAATAACATGAATTACCTGTATATATACTGATGTTAATTTACATCATTTAGCTTTTATATAAATATCTTTGTTTTCAGAATAGTAAAAAAGTCTCTTATGCTTCTGATAAAATGCATGTGAGTGATAAATGTTTTTGTTTTGGGAAACCTAAAATTTGCTCTTTATGTTTAACTAAGCCATCTCAGACTGCACCCCGGGCAGGTACTCCAGGTTTTAGGGCTCCTGAGGTACTATTAAAATATCCATCACAAACATCAGGTATTAAATAAATCAAATTTACATTTTTATTCAAGAACTAATAGTAGGTACATGCTATCTCAAAAAGTAATATTTATAAATAAATCGTAGCGATCGATATTTGGGCAAGTGGGATAATTATGTTATGCATCCTGAGCGGTACCCAACCTTTTTTTCGTTCACCCGATGATTGTACAGCTTTAGCAGAAATAACCTCAATATTTGGTACACATAAATTACAACAGTGCGCACAAAAATTAGGTAGATTATCTTAAATTTTATGAAATATTTTAATTTTAGTTTTGTTTCACTTATTTAAAATTGAAATATTTTTAAAGTAGTTCTTTATTTTATGTTCTATGTATTTTATTTATTAACTTAGGTAAAAAGCTTATTATTAGTGAAAGTCTACCAGGAATTGATTTAATGACTTTATGTCAGAAATTGCAAAAAAGAAACAGAGGCTTACCACATACCACTGATTGTAACAAGGTATTTTGGTTCTTTGGTTTTTTATTTATTTACGACGAAAAAAACAAGCTTTTTATAAGTAAAATCCAATGAAAAATATTTACTCTGATTTCCAGGTGTCATTATCTGTACAGTATCCTAAAGAAGCTTATCAACTGCTCACAGATCTTTTAGACTTAGATCATAAAACTCGAATCACAGCGGAACAGGCTTTAAATCATCCATTTTTTAAGTTATCATTATAAATAGCTGTTAACATTATTTAAAATGTATCTTTTGTATGAATGGAAGATGATATAATGCTTTTAATATTGTTTCATTTAATTTTTTCTTCTTTGTTAATTGACTATGTTTTTTTTAAACAGTGCAAAAAAAAAATGTAATTGTATAGCTCAACCAAACAAACGTGATCATGAATGGGCGGAGCTTAGCCGTCGAGAGAGACGGATATAGAGGTCGGTTACCCCCCCCACTGTACACGCTATATGTGTACAAATGTGGAGTGGGCGAATCGCAATATACCTTTAGCAGCATACAAATTGTGGAGTGGGTAATTTTCTTAGCCGATGACGTTTGTCTTTTGTGCAAGCGCACTTTCATGATCACGTTTGTTTGGTCGAGCTATACGTGACCCCCGAACCGTGGGATAAAAATTTACATTGCATGACAGATCTATCTTATACTTCGTTTGTGCTTCAAGTTAATTTCTGTTAAACGTTCATTTACAAATTTACTACTAGTTAGCGCTTCGATCAGAACCTTTTATTCGATTCATTCGATTGCTTGTAGCTTAGTGACTGTTAGTGACTGTCAAACAGGGTGATAACAGGAAAATAAATACTAAAAGATTAGATATCGCGAGTTCAAGTACCACTTTTTAATGTTAGATTAAAGCACTTAACTCTTATATAAACTGTTATAATTCTGAAAATATAAAGCATTTTAATTTTCTAGCTACTCGAAATACATTGACATTTTCTTTGAAGTGCTTTGAAGCTTTGTTCCTTTTTTTTTCATTAATCAGCATGGCTGCACCAAACGTAAAAGAGCTTGCACCAACGCTGGAAAAATTATTTGGGTAATTAGAGATGTACTTTAAAATGTTTCTAATAATGGTTGTGTTAAAAATCTTGACCTGGTAGAACTGTATAAAAAAATAGATACATTATTTGTATCATTACACTCAGTACAGTACATTCTTTCGTTTTTGTTTAAACATTGTTTCTTTTATTATTGTTACAGATATATAGATGCTCATAAAACAGAATATATTGATAATTTGCGAGAAGCCGTTGCTATAAAATCAGTCTCAGCATGGCCAGATCATAGAAATGAAATAATTAAAATGGCAAAATGGACGGAAGTAAAATTAAAAGAACTTGGTGCTACGACAGAATTAGCGGATGTAGGAGTACAAAAGTTGCCAGATGGTTCTGAAATTCCACTTCCACCAGTCCTATTAGGAAGTCTTGGTTCAGATCCAAAAAAGAAAACTATTCTCTTATATGGACATTTAGATGTTCAACCGGCTCTAAAAGAAGATGGATGGGATACAGAACCTTTTACTCTTGTTGAAAAGGATGACAAACTTTATGGACGTGGAAGTACAGATGATAAAGGACCAGTCCTATGTTGGATCCATGCGCTTCAAGCATATAAAGCTATTGGTGCTGATATTCCAGTTAATTTAAAGGTAATTTGTAATTTGTAATAATAGTACAATTCCTTGGTCATAAATTAATGTTGAATTGTAGTTTGTGTTTGAAGGTATGGAAGAAAGTGGCAGCGAAGGTTTAGATGATTTACTTTGGCAACGTAAAGATGGTTTCCTAAAAGGCACTGATTATGTTTGCATATCCGATAATTATTGGTTGGGAACCAAGAAACCTTGCATTACATATGGTTTAAGAGGAATTTGTTATTTCCAAGTACAAGTGACATGTGCTAGCAAGGACTTGCACAGTGGAACATACGGTGGAACCGTATACGAAGCAATGGCAGATCTTATCTATTTGATGAATACCTTAGTAGATGTCGAAGGAAAAATATTAGTAGATGGCATATATGATAATGTTGCTCCTATAACCGATGCAGAATTGAAAAGTTATGAAGATATTGAGTTTGATGTAAATGAGTTTCGACAATCTGTTGGAACAAGTAAATTAGCTCACAAAGAAGACAAGGTATTATTATATAATGTTATCGGTATAAAAAATCTTTTACAAATTCCCAATCCTATATATTAAATGTTCTAATTTCTTATACAGATACAACTTTTGATGCATCGTTGGAGACAACCGAGTCTATCGCTTCATGGAATAGAAGGAGCTTTTAGCGAACCTGGTGCCAAGACTGTTATTCCACGAAAAGTTGTTGGCAAATTTTCTATTAGAATAGTACCTGACATGACACCAGATGATACGGTAGAGAAAGTAACAAAGTATTTAAAAGCAAAGTGGGCAGAGAGGCATAGCCCAAACACGTTTGATGTGTCGATGTATCATGGAGGCAAACCATGGTCAGAAAATCCTGATCATCCGAATTATGTAGCTGGCCGAAATGCTACCAAACATGTCTATAATGTGGAACCCGATCTTTCTCGCGAAGGCGGCTCTATTCCGGTTACACTTACGTTTCAGGAGGTTACAGGTAAAAATGTTTTACTCTTACCGGTTGGAGCAGGCGATGATGGAGCACATTCTCAAAACGAAAAACTAAATGTATACAATTACATTCAAGGAGTAAGTACATTTATCTTATTTTTATTAAAAAATAAGAATATTCTGTTTACTAAAAATTTAATGAAAAATTAATAATTTTTTCACAGACGAAGTTATTGGGTGCCTATCTATATGAAGTTGCTCATTGCTGAAGTTGTGTAATGCATATTATAAACAATAACGTTTAAAGTCGATATGGACCAAATGTTAACATTTAGTTCTATAAAATACATAAAGTCTTTTGAAAAGCTTTGACATTCATACTATTGCATTACTTTTAATTTACCATATTATTATACCTTTACAGATAGTATTACTTATAATTGAAAGCTTATGGAAATATGCTTTTTATAACATTTATATACAGTTTTATAAGGCAATTATAATATAAAAAATATTGTAAATAAAAAATAACGTGTTACAAATAGTATATCATTAAAAAATTTATTATATCCTTTATTTCTGTTCAATCCTCAATACCCATGCTGGTTCACCTTTGTGAGCTTCATCCGGTAAATGCACAATCAATTTCTTGGAATCTTGCTTCCACTACAGGCAACATAAAAAATGATTAAAGATGTATAGTATTTACAGATATTAACATACTCATTGAGAATTAAAAATACATACATCAAGTTGCTTTAAAGAACCAAGCAATAATATACGCGTGTTATTTGGGACTTTTAATGAACCCAAGTATAGTATACTTTCTTTTGGCCATTCTAGGAAAGATGCATAAAGTCTTTTTCCATTTTTACTTTGTGTATACCATACATTTCCTGTTAATGTATCATTTTGTACTTTCCAAGGTTTGCTATTATAAATAGCTTCACCATTTATATTTAGCCAATTACCTATTAAAAAAATTAATATATTAGTAACAATGTCTAATGGTTTTACTTTGTTTAATATCTAATTTATATCAATTTGTTACTTTCTTAAAATAGAGTACCTATTCCACGTAATCTTTCCTCAAATATTGGAGAAATAATACCGTCTTTAGTTGGTCCAACGTTCATCAACAAATTTCCACCACAACTTACTGTGATTACTAACTCTTTTACTAATTCCTCCAGCGTTAAATATTCTGCTAAGGCAGCATTTCTACGAAAACCCCAGGACTTTTTATCAATGGTCATGCAATTTTCCCATTTATGTGGTAGAAGTACTCCTAAATATGATAAAAGAATATCATATAATCATTTACCTATTCTCTGATTAAGTTAAATGCAAGAATCCACAGAATGTACCAGGGTTAAATCGATCACTGCAAGTGTAAAAATCACCATGGTGGCAAGTAATATTTTGACCCCATCTATCATTTACAACTATAGTATCTTTAACAGGACTTTCATTATATAGCCAGGACAAAAATTCCTTTGATTTCCAATAAGAATCAGTAGCTTCCCAGTCACCATCGGACCATATAACTTCAGGTTTGTACTTTTCTATAAGCTCACGCATTTCTGGAATTACTTTTTGCGTGACAAAAGTATCAGTCGTGAACTTATTTCCTTTGTCAGCAAGATACAAAGGATTATACCATTCGTATAAAGAATGATATAGTCCGAATCTTATGTTAGTAGATGATCTTATTGCTGTTTCTAGTTCTCCTACAATGTAAATGAAATGTGAGAAATATATAAATATTCAAGAAATAAAGGCATGTGTATCAAAGTTGATTAAAATAGAAGTAAGCTATATTTATAAATTTAAATGTATATATAGATAAATATATATAATACCTATGAGATCTCTTTGAGGTCCTACATCCATCGAATTCCAGCTAAAGGAATATTTAGATGGCCACAGCGTATATCCTTCATGATGTTTACTTGTCAATACAATATATTTTGCACCAGAAGCTTGAAACATTTCTGTCCATTGAGATGCATTAAAAAATTCTGCCGTAAAATCACGAGCAAAATCCTGATAGGTAAAATTAGGTGGATATCGTTGTCTCATGAAGTCATGATATTTGGTACCAGTTTCTTCTATAATACGATGCACAATGATAATATAATTTATCTTTATCATTTTATTCATGAAACACGTGAAGGCATACCTTTCCAATTGTTCCAAAACCATTCTGAACCAAAACTAGGAACGCTAAAAACTCCCCAATGAATAAATATACCAAATTTGGCATCATCATACCAAGATGGAAGAGGTCTAGAATCTAAGCTGTTCCAGTTAGGTTCATATCTGACTCGATTGTCTTTGTTAGAATCGAATAAATCACGTTGTTCCCTACTATTAGCATTTATTATAAAATACTGTTCTTCCACGGAGGAGCATTGTATAAAAATGTTCCATAACAAAATAATGTTAAGAAAGAATAGCGTACTCCTCATGATAATATATGTTTACAGAAAAACCACAATAGACCAACTGACTTATCGAATATTTATCTACTCCCTTTTAAATGCTTGTCAGTGTCACCTTTGTTTTTCTTCATATCATTATTTAAAAGCATTCTTCATTTTGAGATTAGATCAGATAAATGATATCTTTATTAAGCAAATATAATTTTGTAATTTAGTTCTTTTAATTAAATTTATTTTAATTATGCTGTCACATATACATATATAAACGTCACATTAAGGAAAAAATTTGAAATTATTTATTTTCACTAATAGTAGTTAATTATATATTTAAATTTGTATTAATCTGCGGATTATATCAAATATCAAATACACAGCCGGTCATGCTACCGACATATATGTAGATATGATCTGTTTTTTGTAACTGGTTGGTTAAAAATATATATTAGCAAACAAATTAATGAAAGGCAACAATTCGAGTTGAAATAAAATAATACTATGAAAATACTGAATACAAAGTAAAATGCATAAATAAACTACTGAAAGCATAAACAAGCACTACGCCATACAAAAATATGATCTTCGTTAGATCGGGTTAAGTCGGATCTGGTCGGATCAGATCGGGTCAAGCCGGAAAATGTGACAAGTAGTAACGTCAGTTATTTTTCCATTTCCGAAATTCAACAAACATTATCCTTTTTTTAAATCCCCATGCAATTCTTTAAACATTCTCCTCTCAATATAAGAAATAAAATGATTACAAAGTCGAAGAAAGCAAGATGATAAATCACTTTTATGCACAATTACATCAACATAAATCTTCCAAAGAGATTATATAATTATATACTTCAATATTTTTATTATCACGTGTCTTTTATACTCGCATTAAATGTATAGTCACGACGTAAAAATAATTTCTTTGCCATGTATAAGCATAGTCTCCGATAAAACATGTTTGTGAACTGCGATAAGTAAGCAGCCGTAACCCGTTCTAGCTTCCTTAGTTTAAGATAGTGAAGCTTGAGATATGGTCACTGGCAGTCATACATATCAGTTGTATTGAATTCAATTACAAAGAAAATTTTATGCAAGTCACATAAACGAATTTTCGCAAAATTAAATAACAGTGCCCATAAGACATGGAATATAATTGGCAACGACATGCCGTGCAAACGGAACCACCCGTGGAACTTTTGAAACCTTTGCAAGTACCAAAAAGGATTTTAATGGGACCTGGCCCTAGTAATTGTTCGGAACGGGTGTTAAAATCTCTTCGACATCAAATCATAGGTCATCTTCATCCTGAGATGCGCCAGGTACTTTATTATCTTTATGGTACCAAGAATAAGACGATGTAATGACGTAACGGGTCATTAGCGAAATTCTCAAGGGGTGATTTTGTCAAAATGAAAGAAAAAGAATCTTAACCGAAATACGTGCTCATTTTTAGTTGTTGGAGGAAATTAAGGCTGGCTTACGGTACGCGTTTCAAACGAGAAACGAATTGACCTTAGCATTGAGTACAGCGGGTCACGGTGGTATGGAAGCGTGTTTGGGGAATCTGATTGAACCTGGAGAAGTTGCGTTGATTGCCAAAAGTGGAATATGGGGTGAACGTGCTGGCAATATGGCAAATCGCATCGGTGCACGTGTATGAAAAATTATTTCGGAAAAATTTCAACAAAATCCATACATCAACAGGAATTTGGTAATGAAACTGATATTGTGTCGTAGGTGGAATTTTTAGAGACCGAGCTCGGAGTTCCCGTTGATCTAGATTCTCTAGAAGATGCTTTGATAAGATGCAGACCCACTGTTGTTGTCCTAATACATGCCGAATCTTCCACAGGTATGAAACAACCGCTGGAAGGTGTAGGGGATCTAGTTCACCGGTTTGTATTTCTAAATTTCTTTTTTATCCCATCTGCTCTTGCGATTAATGTTCCCAACAAACTTATTTTCCTTTTCTTTACTATATTAGTTACAACGCAATGCTGATCGTCGACTGCGTAGCATCGTTAGGCGGTGAACCATTTTTCACGGATGCTTGGGGTATCGATGCAGTTTATGCTTGTAGTCAAAAGGTTCTGGGAGCTCCACCAGGAATAACGCCAATCTCGTTCAGTCCCTTAGCAGTGTATGTAGTCGATACTTAACGAATAAAATGAATAAACGATCGTCCGTTTATTAAATAATTTTTGTTCAAAACAGAGAAAAGATCTTCAAAAGACGTACAAAAGTGCCGGCATTTTATTGGGACATGACTGTTCTCGGAGATTATTGGAATTGTTTTGGTAATCCGCAAATCTATCATCATACGGTCAGTGCCACGTTAATTTATGGATTACGCGAAGCATTAGCAGAATTGGCTGAAGAAACTCTTCCTGTTCGTTGGTCCAGGCACGCTTTGGTAGCTGAGAAATTACGTGGAGAACTTTTGAAACGAGGTCTTCGACTTTTCGTGAAGAATCCTAAATATCAACTTTCTACGGTAGTGTCTGTCGAATTACCGCACGGTGTTGATAGTAAAATCATATCGCAGCGAGCCATGGAGAGGTAAGTTATCTTATAAGATTTTTAAAAACGATTTGGATAACAGAGATTTACAATTATTCGTTTAGATTCAGCGTGGAAATCTCCGGTGGACTTGGCCCAACGGTCGGAAAGATCTTACGGATCGGTTTAATGGGAATAAATGCTACGTCTCGTCACGTCGATCTCTTCCTTCGTGCTCTCGACGATGCGTTAAAATATGCCACAAAGTCGAAAATTTAATCTACGAGTCTACAGTTAATCGTTTCATGACATATTGAGATTAATTTGTTGTTACGTGTTTACGAGTAAAAAAAAAAAGAACTGCAGATTGATCTGTCGCACAGACGAAAAGAGCTGGAGTATATTTATTTTATTAATGGAAATACTGCAATCGGCATACATTTTCATATCTAATGTAATTAACCGCGCGAGTTCGCTATTAAGCTTCGATTTTTTTTTTTTTTTTATTAATTAGCAGTATCAACAGTTAGGTACGTTATTTCATTTTCGACGTAATAAGAATGATATATCTGAATGTATACATACATAATGAAATTACATTGGGAGCTAGATAAAGTAATGGCAATATGTAATAGATAGCCGACAATTAATTAATTATGCTTAATAGTTTTGGCACAGTACAGAATAGCATCGGATTCTATTCTCTCACGGAATAGCCAATGTACGCTTTACGTGGAGTCTAGCGGATTACTTTTAATCACAAAAATAGAATATACATGTGTGATTGTCGTCTTGTTATAAAAAAAAAAAAAAAAAAAAGAGTCAATTTTCCTTATTTCTTACGTGCTGCATCCTATATAGATAGAGCTTTATACTCAAAGAAACGTCGTCAGTTACGGTAAGATGATAGAATGATCATTAAATAACATCGAGAATAACGATAACAACGGTCAGATTTTCGTTCGAATCGAAGATAATCAACGATCGATCCTCCCTGATTTAAGATCGAATAAGCGAGTAGGCTAATAACGATGCATTGATATGTTGACTTTCAATTATCACACGTTCCAATTTTATCAATTATTATTGCGAATGTAAACAATAACCGAATAACGTATTGCCCTTGCACTTAACGCGGATCAAGGGAGGGGAGGGGATACTATATCGGTTTATGATGATGCTTACCTATCAAAAGATGGATAACATGCATAATGTACGTGGAGATGACTTTAAATAATTATGACGGTAATAATAATAATAATAATTACAATTACAAGTAATAACTTGTTACATCGAGTCCCGTATCGGGTTCAATGGGATATATTATTATAGACTATATCGAGCTGTATAAATAATATTAATAAGAATTATAATAATATTGATAATCCATTAGCGTATCGATAGATGCATACCTCGTTACACATTACATGCGTTTTGTTTTATGTACAAAATGTTCAACAATCGACAGACTGTCTTAGCGATCTTATAAAACTACGTGTAACACTATCGTTTAATAGTATCGACTAATGCATGCACGTAATAATAATAATAATAATAATTAAGGCACGAACGGTGAGGAGCGAATCAACGCTTTCCGTAGAAAAAGAAGAAGAAGAAATACTTTCCGTTTGCCAACGGGGAGCACGCGACGACGATCGCGAAAATGTCGAATCGTGTGCTCGACGTCGGTACGACGGGTTTTGCGAATCGTTGCCTCTTCGAAAAAGCAACTAGGCCTGCCAGCTGCCGCGACAACGTACGAGCTATTACCCTCCTTCCCTTTTTATCGTCTACTCTGTTGTATGCCAAGAAGCCTTTTTAAGGTCTCAAAGATCGTGTACACGAAGCTTCTACATTTCTGTCGCTTGTGTGCTGTGTGTGTGTATATGTGTTTTAAAAAGAACGAACGATTCAAACGCACTCTTACAAAATACAACGCATACCGACGGACTCACACTGAACGTCTTTTTCTTTTCTTTTTTTCGTTTTTTTGTAAACAAAGACGCGACAACCGATCGCATCGACTTAATTTCTAACAATAACTGTATTGCCTGGGGGGTGTTGGAAAGGGGAGGAAATAGCGTTCGCGATAGATTCAATTTTATCTTTACACTAGGAAGCATCTAATATAAACTTTACGCCGTGAGAATACTATCCCATTAGTCAGGAAGAATATACCTATCAAAAAACGTCTCTTTGAGAATCGTTCAAATTACTATGAAAACGAAATTTACCGATCCATTTTCTCAGTCTCACGAATACGGACTTTTTCTTTTCTTCGTTTCGAAATTCCTTCGTTCTCGAAACTCATCGACGAAGTAGATAGACAGAGAGGAAAAAAAAAGGGAAAGAGAGAAAGAGAGCAAAAAAGAAATGATTCTAGCGATAATAAATATACAAGTGTTACAAGAGAAAGAGCTCGTAGCAAGTTTGCTACGATGTGCAAGGAGAGAATATGAAATTGTTGCCGTTGCGAGAGGAAGATCGAAGGTACAGCGAAAGCGTGAATGAGATTATGCTGGAACGGTACCGTTATATACAAAATAGGTAACGTTATCGGCGATCCTAAGTATAACATTAACGATCGTGGTAGCTCGTACTATAGTAGCGACAATAGCGATAATATCTAATAAAAATAATAATAAAATAATAATAATAATAATATCAATATTAATAATAATAATAATAACAAGCTGAAATAATTAGTAAGTTATGAAGCAATCGCATAATGATAACTGATGTCGCCATCGGAGGTTCTTCAGTCTTCTTTGGTTGCTGGGTAACTCGATGAGGTTGGTGGGTACGGTAGAGCTCTGCGATACCGCTACGACTAAAGTTTCTTCTCCCTCTCATCATCAACATCCTCGTCATCATCGTCATCAACATCATCGACGTCTTTTCTTTTTACCCTTCCTTTTTTTCGAAAGGCCGCCGTACCGTGTGGTCGTTCATAAATAGAGAGCGGTTAGCTTCCGTTCCGTTTATCCCTTGATGAGAGCCAATTGATTAATAAAACGTCTGGCTGCGGGCTGTGGGTGCCACAGAGTCCGACGAACGAACGAACGATTGCGAGAACGAAGACTGACGAGGAGAGATAGAGAGGGAGAGAAAGAGAGAGAAAGAGAGTCTTCTCACTTTCTTTCGTTGTCATGACTTCCCGTCGGCTCTTCTTCTCTCCATTCATTCCCATCGCGTTGGATACCCAGTGAGAATCGATACTCGAATAACTACCCTTCCTAACCCGTTCTCTACCTTCGAGGAATTCGGAATTCCTAACGAATCCTTTTGTTTATCTCTACCGAAATCGCGGCTGTCTCTCCCTCGAGTATGCACCCTCCTACTTAAAGGAGGATACACGACGGGCCGCGATTTTTCATGGCTCTCTTGGCCCTCGGTTCCCGACGAAATCTCTTCTTCTTAGCCTCGCGCGATATGAAGTAGGAGACACGTTTCTTAAGACGTAAAAACTACGAAGAGCAGAACGCGGAGGTAGAGACGAGCGTATTCTTCCTCGCGTAAAACCGACGAGTCTTACGTGTTCGACGCAAACTTTCGGTACTTTTACAACGAGGAAACGACGTCTCGGACTCAGCTTAATTCGCGCGGCGATACCGAGTGCCTCGGGGGATGATGATTGTTGCGATGATGACGCCTCGCTCGACGGCACTGAGCCGTGCAACAGTCGTCGGCGTCGGCCACGTAGTCCCCTCGCTTTATCTGATGAGCTATCGAGTTGCAGAGAGATCGTGGACAGCGTTTCCTCTCGCACCTGACCTCACCATTCTGAAAGAATATAAAGTAGAACCTCGTTAAGGGGCTAATCGTTGATCTCTCCCTAACCAGAAACAATAAATTCTTTGTAATCTTAAAACTCTCGAGTCTTTTATATCAGAATCGTTTTAGTACCGAGTATTTTGTCTTGGCAATCCAAAAGACTAACTCGACTTACAGTGTTTTAAATTAATCAGTTTCTTTACGTCTGTTTAGTACTCTTGCTAAACTCAAGCTAAAAAACACTGTATTACTTACAAATTACTTTCTATATTGTCCAATGTGGTTTTCAAAAGTTACAGTGTATTGGACTGACAGGGCAGTATCGCTGATACCGGAAACCTATCGTCGTAATTTACCAAGACTGGAGTTAATAACGCTCGATAGATGATAAAAGAAGGTGGCTAGGTAAACTGGACAAAAGTATAGGAAATCCGTTTCCATCTCCACTCACGTGCCGGATGATTTCTTTCGAAATACGAGGCCGATACGGTCGCGCGCGCATACCGAGGCCGTGTTCCATTTTCATCGTAATGGATGGACCCTTTTAATGGTCGGTCCGGGCGAACGAGTCCGGTTAAAGGTTTTCTCCTTAAAGGTTTCTCGTCGTGCCCGTGTCTGGATATTGCAATGAGGTTACTCTTCTAACGAGTGAGCGAGTACGCGCGAGCGAACAAGGAGCAAAAGTAAAGCGAGTCGTTGTTGCCGAGGAGAATCTTGCCTGGCAACAAGAAGTCTCACGCGATCGGAAATTTTCTTCGTTGGTAATATCAATCGTGTTTAATACGTGAAGTTGAAAAGAGTTTTCGACGTGTTTTCTTTATCAAAAAAATCAGCGTTACTCCTATCCCATTTTCCCCACTCACCGAGGACTCGTTGCTATCTCTTTTCCTCACCTTGCATCGACACTTGACGCACTTCATCTCGCCGTGAGAGTGGACTCGCGGATGCCACTCCATGCCGTTCTCGTAAGGGCCACCGAGAGGGTACTTGCAGCCGCCGGAAGCAAGAATCTCTTCTGATGTGCGACGAGTCGAGGGTGCCGCTTGATCTCGTGGTAAACTCATCGCGTCCGAGTTACCAGTTAAGACAGTGGCTGAACTAGGAGTCGTGCTAGGGCACTGTCTGCAACAGGCCTTCTTGTCCGGCCTGAAGGCGATCTTCTCGTCGCAATCCAACGGCGGGCACTGCACCCGCGGGCACTTCACCTCCAGCGTGACAGCCTGTAAGATAAATGGACGGGGAACGAATGAGACTCGGTCGGCCGACGTCTCTCACCTTCTCGCACGAGCAATTAGAAGACAAACGAGATAGCGCCCCGTTCGCCCTCCAACCAACAACAACAACGACGAGGACGACGACGAGGATACCTGCCAGTTGTGTATTAGCGACTGATCGATGCTCGAGACTCTTGGATTCTCAAGAGAATTACAGTCTTCGTTTCCCGAGCTTTCACGCGAATAACCAACCAAGTTGGTGTACCTCTACGTAAAGTTAAATTCCGATGTTAAAATACATATGTCGCGGAATCATCGATCACCATCGAACACCTTCGTGACTGGCCAGAATGCAGCTGCATTCTTCTTGCGCAATTTATATACATACGTACGTAAGCTTCTCGCGTTCACAGATTATCTGCTTTGACTTTTTCACGGTACGTACCCTTTATTATAAGCTAGAATTGTAATATATGGTATGTGGAATGACGTTGACGGTTCGCGTCGTTGCGAAACGTTTTCGTACGAGTGAAAGTAAAGCCTTTAACGAGTGCACCGCAAGTTTTACGTTGTTGGATTTGTCCACGTCAGCGGCCATACGCCCGGCGATAATCTCGTGATATCTCGGAACGCCGACGACTTTGAAAGTTCAACGTGCGTAAGTATCTCGTGTTTTAAACTTACGTCGCAGGTGCAGACAGCACAGGTGTCGAATCCAACCGGTGGAAGATAGGGATGCCAGGATGCACCAGCGGGATGATACTGACCGGCTAGAGTACAGCCTCTGGAGGCGTAAGTGACATTGTTCTTCGATGTTGAGTTCGTCGCTGTAACTAAATAGTAACAGAATGCTAAATAGCTGATCTACGTTACACAGAAAGCATTATAAAAGAAAAAGATTTATAGACAGTGAATTCCATGTATAACGTAATTAAATCCGTATAATAAATAATATTCGTTCTTTGATGCGAAAAGAAATGGGGAAGTGGGGTTGAGACAAGGAAAAACTCGTGGGAGGCCACGACAAATCTAACGCGTCATTTTGAAATATTTTCACGTTCGAGCGCACGATTAGCTACTTGAAAACCCGCAGAACGAACATCCAACATACGAGGGACGTTTGTGTTTACGTTGTCACGATATCGTATTCGATCTCTTGGTCAACTCCTGGTAACCAAAGTGGGAGAGAAAAACCGCGAAATCGAGAGCGCGAATCTTTCGCATGAGTACCTTACGAACAGTAACTTTATCTTTTTTTTCTTCATCCTGCTAGACGGAGAGAAAAAGAACAAGAGAGAAGGAGAAAGAAAAGAGATCAACGATGGAGAGCGGCTTACCCGAACAGATAGGACAGCAATGTCCCCCTGCCGGTTTGAGCTGTTTGCCCTGAGGACAGGTGAGGACCGGACAAGGTACCGGATCGCACTGCGCCAATCCCCGATAACAGTGACACATGGAGCATGGATCGTTGGCGGACGTCCACTGAGTACCCTCCTCGTAGAACCTGGTCTCGTGAAAACAGGCGCCCGTTTCGATTTCCGATCTTGGCGGATGAAGATTGTAAGCGACGACCGAGGCAACGTCGTTGTCGGCGTAATGGGGCAGACAACTGAGCGGTGCCCTAGCCTTAAAAGGTGCCTTCAGCAGACTGCCCGCTTGTTTGTCCGTCACTTCGAGAAAGCCGATGCCAGACTCGATCCTGTACAACTCTACGGGTGAGAGTCCAGTGACGGATCCCTCGAGAACGTTTCCCGTGAATTCTTCGAGGAGTCTCCTGGCGACCGGAGCACCCTGCGCGAGAAGCGGCATCGTTTCCAGATACAAACGAAAGGTACGTGGTTCCTGATTGCCGTTCGTGCTGGTCGTACTTTGTTGTTGAAGTCCAGCGATCTCTAGCTCGTAATGAAGAGCACAGTCTAAATCAACGGCGGTCCAGATCAAGGCTGCTGCTGCTGGATGTTGTGGATCGTCTGTCAGTCTTTTTAATAAAACTGGTGCTGCAGTGTCTCTGGCATCAGCGACGGGCCTTTGAAGAAGACGACCACGTAGCATGGAACCGATATGAGAGGCAGCTACCACCGAAAGTTCACCGTTAAAGAGTGGCTCGAGGAAACGTGGTCCTGGTCGATCCAGTGTACCGTTCGCGAAACCATCGTGTAAGGATGGTGTGAGATCTTCTAGTTCGGTACGACGTTTACCACCCTCGTCGACTAACGTCACTAGTGGACTCTCTTCCTCCAAACCGATCAATTGTACACCGTACCTCAAGGCACCCGTGCGATCGAGGAAAGCCCAAGCCAATCCCGACGCTCTCGATGGACTCTCCGAGATCAGTAACGTCTGATACATATCACAACTGACCCGTGGTCCTACCATCCCGGTTAATTTCAAAGCTTGAGGATCTCTTCGCGACATTATACTGATAGACAGCTTCCCACGCGTGAGAAGACGCAAATCAGCCCCGGACAGAGCGCTACGAACCTCTCCAAAGTTAAGCTCGTTGGACGGCTTCTTTACAACGATCTCCTCGCGCAAGACCACGTAATCCTTCTCAACGTGCTCGAGCTGGACGATTATCGGAACCTCCGAAACGTCATTTGGTAGAAAAACGCCATTGAACACCAACGACACGTGAATGGACGGTGCCGAAGCCGAGGAAGCTGAAACGATTGCCGTTCCACCTGCTCCCGACATCAGTGATCTGTCAACTCCCATTGTTGGCTCTAGCAAGGATGTAAATTGCTCCGTTGACAGTGCTCGATAACGAGAGAGTTGTCCAGTCAAACTGGCACACGGCTCCCAGATAAATGACACGTGAAGACGTTCCTCTCGCAATAATTTCCTGTAATCTCGTGGTACTCTTCTCCAAACCCCGCAAACCTTGCCAGTCGCGTTCTGATAGACCCCACCAGCCGCATCGATCGTTTGTTCCTCCAGAATACTTCCGGATCCATCGATGAACTGTATACTTCTAGGTCTTGGTGTCCCAGCTGATAGGTAGAACGAATAGTAGAGATTTTTTCGATGAAACGTGAACCGACCAGTGGCCAGGTAGTTGTATGCGCTATTATAACTCGATGTTGGCGTCGTATCGTCGCGACGCATCGCCTGAGACGTCTTTCCAGTTAACAGCGTACCGAAATCTGTCGATCGAAGTTGGTTCGTTAGAAAGAATGGAAAAAGACATGAAAACATAGTGAAAAGTATAAACAATGACTGGACATATCGAGTTAAAGAAGATTTACAAACGACTAGTCTTATTTCTAGATCATTTTCTTACGTTATTCGCGTTAACCTACTCGATAATACTTACGATGCTTTTCGAAGGCGCGTAAATAACTCGACGCTCGGCTCTAAAACGGTACGACGGAAAATCATAAATAACGATTTTCGCGAGTAACATCGGCGTATATGCGATGGCGTGCCTCGCGTACCGATAAACTTCGTGGGTATATCAGCGGCATATCGCGTACCGTGATCGTAGGCGCTAACTTTAAACCCGTGCGAATTGAGTTATAGCGTCTCGCTTAGAATGCCAAGAGGAGAAAACTGTTAAGAGAATTACGTTTTAAGCTTCGTTCTTCTTCCTCCGACGTCAGCTGGGCTGGAAGGTCCTGAACCGTGTCGGTACCTGAAACACGTTAGAGAATTTTGTTAAAAAAATATTCTAATTTTTGTAGATATTTTTCAAGTCTAGTTTTTTAACACTAGGTGACTATACTTTTTTGTACCAGAGGAGTTAAAATGATATTTTTGGTATTTAATTGAAGAAAAATATCGACACTCCCAAGAGAGAAGGTTGTAACTCAAATCCGTGTATTTCACGCTATGGACAGCGGAAGACGATAAAACAATATTTCATCTTTCCTCTATTGGAAATCTAATCTTTGGTTTGATGTGAACTCAGTACACATTGTAAATATGGGGTAAAGAGTTATTTTTGCCTGTGATTATAATCCGAAAAGAGCATTAGAATCAAAGATAGACATAGTGAGTTACTACTGAGTTACAACCTTCTCCCTTGGTGATGTCGATATAACTTGGACTATTATGAAGTTAACCCTCACAGTGACACCAGATACATGGCTTATCACTAATCTATTATTTTTTACTACACTAAATCAATAATAATGTTTGAGGAAGAATTAAGTTATTAGAACACAATCAAGTAGCGCTCGCGGGTCTCTCAGGCCTCGAGTGTTAGGGTAAGGCGGGGCATGAAGGTCCATTTTTCATATTCCGTTGAATATCTCCAAAAGTATAAATTATACATAAACAAAAATTAACACACTAGTAGCTTCATTATTCAGCTACAAAATGCAATAATGGTCGACGGGATAACTTTTATCAATTTTAAGTTACATACATTTTTAGTCATCGAGGCGTTTGGTCCTTTTTGACCCACTAGTGGGGTAAAAAGGTCCGGCTGCGGGGCAAATAGGACCAAGCTTGGTAAAACTACTTTTATACGGAAATTAATGCAATGAATCACATTGAAAGTGTTTAACAATCAAATATTTAATAACTTAAACACAAAACAAATATATATTTGAACATTTAGTAACTTTTAAACAAAACTTAGTAACAGAAATAAAATTTTTCATCTTTTTCAAAACGTTTCATGGTCAGAATCACAATTGTTACAAACATAATAAAGATTGCCTTAGCGATTTATTTTGCACAGTTACTAACGTAGCTGCACGTTGCATTAATGCAACCGATTTTGTACCTCGATCGGTTTTACGTCTATAATTATGCATCCTAAAATAATAAAATGATAAGAATATGTTTGAAAAAGTAATGTAAACGACGAGCAAGCAAAATTCACAGTGGGACACCACAGAACCACTACGGACCTTTTTACCCCAACCGAAGGCGGCTTCAATTTCGAGGTTAAATACAAACAAATAATGGGTACACGTCAAATTCAGTGATATCATATGAAAGCTTAATCTTAACTCATACTAGTGTATTACTGAATATAGTACAAACCTATAAACGAGACTCCTAGACCAAAATAAAGTCGAATGAAAAAAGTTACTTTCACGTACTTTTCGTACTACAACCTTGTATCTTGTTCCCAGCTGTTTTAATCGCACTGAAAAGAGCGTCATATTGTTTCTCCCACTCACCTCTTTCTAAATATATGACAAACTAACAAATCGGACTGTTAGTTCCGAAGATAAGGATGGTGGACCTTTTTACCCGCGGACCTTCTTGCCCCGCCCTACCCTACTATACGGGTTAAAACAGCAAAAAAGGAATGTATTAAAATAAGGCAAATATTTTCTTAAAAATTATTAACAAAAAGTGAATTCAAAGTTGCCAATATAACCTAGCGTTAAAACACAAACGTGGTTTCTCGTTAATCGTGCGTTAATTTATCTAACCTTCATGTTCGAAAGAAAATTGGCCTATTTATCTTAAAAAAAAAAATCAGTGAGTACCGGCATAAAGTATCACGTGCTACGGAACGTGCGACAGCTGACGCATATTTGCGCGTAAGAGTACCCGAAGAGAATTGAAAAGGTGATTGCGAGGCAGGCCCGTCGTCGTGGCGTATCGATTATGAGCCGGCGCGGGTGCTCCAAGCGAAACATAAAACAAAAATAACTACTACCGCTGCTGCTGCTGTTGCCTGAGAAAGAGTGAGAGAGAAAGAGAGAGAATCCCATATCCCATTCAGTCGCGATGTGTGTACGGATCATAAAGAATGGCCGTACGGTAAGGAAAAGAGCTGGCTGGCGCCAACCGTAGCTACTTCGAATGTTGCTTTTATGGCGCTTGCCGCGCCGATCCACCGACTCGGATACGTTAATTGCTAACGCGTACGATGTGCCTCGTTCAAAATTTACCAAGCGATCGTTCGATCCTCTTTTTTTTTTTTCTTCCCTTCATCTCCTTCTTTTTTTGTACCGGAGCAAACATCAATTCGATAGTCTCTTTCATCGGATCTCGTTCGAGCCAACGCGTTTTTGGTGTCGGGAAGCCATGTGCTCGCGATGGCGCCACTTTTCTTTATCTTCGAACGAGAATGTTTAGAGACCGAAAAAGAGCTGCCGAAAAAAGTGCACTTTTCCAGAGAGAGAGAATTACGTCAGCAGAAGCGTGATCGGCGCCAGACACGGATCGAACGGCTTCCAATATGTATACGAGAGTGTGTTCCTCCTCTCGCCACGTGTTACCGTCGCGTTGCTAATGCAACAACGACAACCTTCGCCGCTCCAAATCGATGCAACCGAAAGAAAAACTTCGACTCGATCGAGAAGAGAATCAAGCAAGTCACTCCGGCTCGTGAATACGAGCGTGATTGCGATGCGGATACGTCGGTGATCCGGCAAGATATCGATTTCTTTGCTTGTCGTGAGAAAGGGTAACGAGCTGATGCCTTGAACACGGATCCAGAGAGAGATATCTTGTATTTTTTATTTATTGCTGGTATAGTATTATCCGTGGTATACGTGTATTGACACATTGTATATGTTACCGTTAAAATCCGAAATACAGTGATTTACATGGAAGATCGGTTTTTTTTTAAAATCTTGCCTTTTTGTATGAAAAACTGTATTAACACGATGCCGTTGACGTGGCAAAATGTGTCATGGCTGTTGACGTGGGTCTCACAGACATGATATAAGAATTATAATTATGAGTAAATTATGCTCAAACTAGATTCAAAATTCATTTCTATCGGTTCTTTGTTTTTATTTAAACAAATCAAAATAGTAAAATACAAGACAAAAATTAAGCACTTTATTAATGTTTCTTAGAGATGCTGAAAAGAAGATATCGTGTTTCTAAATTAATTCGGGTCTCCGACGTCAACGATGCCGGGTTGATCGAAAAATGCTAAAAGTTACATAATTCAGTCATCAATGTAAAATATCTTGAAAAAAACATTAATTTTCTTTGAAATTCGTAATTTACAAAAACCGTGTAAAAGCAAAATCATGTAAATAAAGTACCGTGTAAATCAAGGGATAAGTGTACGGTGACAACTCAATTTCACCAGTCAGAAGCTAATTTCGATAGTTTTTTCTATACCTATTACTTGTAACTATGGAATGAAACTGGTAGTGACTGACAAAAATGACGTTGTTAAATATCAACAATTACCATATTTACGATATCCATATAAAAAGATAATTAAAAAGAAGTATGCCATAAAGTTGAAACGTATAACGCTAACTTGTCACGAGAACGTTTGACAGGAGTCGAAAAATGGTTTAGGTTGGTTGTATATGTTCGTACGCGCGTAGGACTCCGTTCGCATTAATATACGTACGCACGGACAACCTCCGAGCCGCGGTCTTGGCGGCGACCTCGAGTGCCCTCAAGGGGGCACGGGGGTTCAAGGAGGCGGGAGATTCAAACGAGTCCCCATCGTATTTCGTCCCTTTTTCCATATTCGATGGGGGATGGGAAACGACAAAGCGGACGGTCGTTCTCGCGACGTCTCTCAAGACGATGAGAATCGATGTGACAGTCCAATCGGCAGGCTCACGGGTCGCAGTTTCTTATCGCTCGGGGGGGACAGGGAGGTGCGCATCGCTAATCGTACGACGGCTTCACCTTTCATCGGTAGGGGGCAATGAGACTGCTAGATGATTATGGTCGAAGAGGGGGGAGAGGCAAATGACGATTATGAATGTAGGAGGAGAATGAGTCTTGACTTTCCACCGAAAGTGCATTCTATCTTTTAACAAGCTTTTATATAGTTTCACTTGTCCGTATGTATGTCTTGTAGAAATCTTGTAAGCTAAATTTGACTCACTTCTACATATCCAATCGACTTGAAATTTTACACACATACGTAACTCCGATGACAATCAATTTTTGTTCCTTCTATTCGGATGATATATGACACGTATGGCTGGCAAACTTAGTCCTTAATTAAGGAAAATATAAAACACCTTTTATCGTAATTCTCGGTCATTAATTCTCCAACCGGGACAATAAATCAGGTCTCAGTCGTGGAGCGGTGTTCGGATTCAACTATGAAAAAAATGAAATCGCAAAGAGCTCGTGTGCCACCACGACTGTGCTACGAGTCTGGAGAGAAAGAAAAAGAGAGAGAGAGAGAGTCAATTCGTTCCTTACGATTTTTCCTTTTCTTCTACTTATCGCGATAGCAATTGGAATTTTGCTGTGACCTTTAAAATCTGGTTTCTCGACTTAGCTCTCGTGTCGTCGTACACGGAAGGAATGCTGGATTAATATACATATATGTATATCGAAGAGAGGAACAATTCAACGAACGAATTTATGGCTCGGGGAGAGCGTGCGTCCGGCTGATCCTTTGTTTCCCACGCTTTTCGCTTCTTTCTTTTCTCTTATCCCTCGAAAGCAATTGGAATTTCACTGTTGTAACCTTTTCTAATCCAGTTTCTCTTGCTCCCCATCGCGGTGTGATATGCCAACGAGAGAAAGAAAAATACAGAGAGAAAGAGGGAACGAGAAAACGGTAACTCGTGAATAAGGAACTCGTAAAGAAAACGTAATGCCGTGGAGCAGAATGTGCACGGAATGTATGCACGTCTAACGCACAACATGCGCCTGAATTGTTAAAACCCCCCCGATAAATAGCGTTTGCATGCACGACTTATTTATTGTCGCGCTTTTAGACGCGGGGTCGTGTGCGCGAGCGATTTCTGAATATACCTATATATACGTGTATATATATGCACTCGCAGAAAGCAAACGTATATTTGTTACTGTATTTATTGGCGAGTCGTTCTCGAACTCGCCCGATACTCCTACGGTTCCTGTACCGTTAACGTGGAGCACTCGTGATCTTAGCTTTTAACCGTGAAATCATTTTTAACCCTTAAGTTGCTTTTCTTATATTTTTTTTTTATGGAATGGAAACGACCAAGAAATTGACGATAGGACATCTAATTCTGTTTTTATTTTACCAGTTTTTATTTAATGAATTGTTTTTTTTGTTAATATGGATGTGAATTTGATTTTTGTTAAATTAGTATTTTTTTTATGTAATATTCTATTCATAAACATATCTTTTAATGTACAGAAATACTCCAAAGTTACGCGACAGGTGGGTCCGACAAAAATCGCTTAAAAATAATAAATAAAAAATAAATACATATAAATTGAGATTAATATTGTATTTTGTTTCAGATTGAACAAGCACAATAAAAAAAAAGAAGAAAAAAATATAATATCGCGCACTGTTGTAAATCGCGTAAGTCGTGGTAGCGTAAGTCGAGGTATTACTGTAGGTATTTAAATAAAAAAAGGATGCTACGCACGTAAAAATGATGAATTTTTGTACTTTAATACAATTATTGTAATTAATTTAAAAAATTTAGAATCAATCCCCTACTTTTACATGGATACTGTTATTTTTTTTTTTTTAAACGTATCTATCGCGTAAAAACACTATAAGGTATACTTTATTCCCCTATCCCTATCCTATACCCGAACGTATAAGGACGCGGTGAGATATGGCCCGTACCGTGGTTACGAACATTCAACGAGAGAAAGTTGTGCGTGTGCCAAACGAAATTCTCGCTATTTAATAATTAACGCGTAGGTAAAAGACATATAAGTAGACGTTACGTGGGTATCCATAGCTTTGTCCGCTTTCCATTAGCACCGATGGCTACGAAGAGCGCGGCTCGATAAAGGTGAAGAAGAGTAAGAAGGAGGAGGGTGAAGGAAGAAGGAAAAAAGGAGAGACACTCGAAGCGAGTAAAGTCTTCCCTCCTCCTTGTCGTTCACTTTCCTCACGACCTTCCGCCCTCCTCCGCTTCCACCGCTAGTAGTCTATTCTCATTCCCGCGCGCTCGCACGCGTTATGCCCGATCATTACGTATGCTAATATTTACATTTAGATTGCACGGCTTAATCGAAGTGACGCCATGCAGTAATATAGCCGGCGCCACGGCGCTAAACCGTGGCGCCCGCCCTCTCCGAGCATCGCCAACCTCCTCTCCGACCCTTCTCCATCTCTCTCTCTCATACTCCCCCCCCCACCCCTTCTTCTCTTCCTTCTCCTCCTTCTCTTTATCATCCATTCTACTTTTTTTTTCTCTACGTCTCCTCTTTTTTTTACCCTCCACCAGAGAGAATCGCCAATTCGCTCTCTCTCACAGTCGTTATCTTCCAGCAGCAATAGCTTGGGCAGTGCTACAACAGCAGTAAGACCGCGGCAGCGAGCACCGTGATCTCTTATCCTCGAGATGTGCACAAGCTCGACACGATCGTCCTCTTCGTTCTTCTTCTTTCCAGTCAGCTATAGAGAGAAACGTATGACTCTCTAGCGGCGCGTTCCTTCCTTGTCGTTTGCCATCGTCGCGTCGTTGCTGGCGCTCCGCGATAATGTATTCGAAGGTTATACGCCGTAGCCCGTAATTTATTCTTCGAGCAAAGTTATAAAATAAATCTATATTTATACGAATCGTTAACGTGGCGAATTTATAAGACGACGCGGTGTACGTGATGCAAATTGTCCCTGGTTTGGTACACGTACGGGAATGTAATACTGTGACTATCAGAAATATTCCGACTTTTTTTTATAATTGAAACAAATAATTTGAATTTGTGCAAAAAAATTGAAGTACTTGTTTACTTATCGTGTTTTAAAAAATTCGCAATTTTCGGAATTACAAAAGACATTTTTTTTTTATAAATTTTCGGAATTACAAATGAAATAAAAGGTTACTTTTTATTTTCTTTAGTAAATCCTAAAATATCGAATTACAAACAAGTTATTTCGCTTTATAGACTGCCCGCATATTTCCGGGAGTCACAGCATACACGTGCGTGCGCTAAAACGCGGCGACGTAGCGTCTATATAGTCACGCATGTTTTTCTCGTGTTTAATTTTTAATAAAAGAAAGAAGAATAGTTTTCCCTTTCTATGGTATACCTAACAAGCATGAAAATAGTATTCGACGTTGCATCGTCCGTTCAACGTCGTCGCAATCTCCTTTTTTTCCCTGTTCCACAGCCCACAATGTTTCTTTACGTAAAAATTTCCGTCGATCGTTCGATGGATCATACGCGTTCCCTTATATCTTTTTCCTCCCTCTCTTCGTAGCATAGAATGCGGATGAAATAAACGGAATGTTCGGGATAGTCGCGTTCTTGTTGCCTTTGAATTTTGCAGTTGGAATGCGTGGCAAGCAAGAAAAAGGAAGATACGAAGGATAAGAATTTAATCTTTTCGCGTGTCTGGCATTCTGGCCGATCGACGATGCGTGGATCGAAATAGAGCTAGACTTAGCTCTCCGTGGCGACAAAATCTCGTTCCACGAGGAATGGACGAACGACTTATCTCTCTCTCTCTCTCGTGGGCCGTGTTATCGATCGTTCCTGAGAACGTTTCTATTTACGTATTTAATCGATGCACTCATCGATGATAAGACGCCTCTTTTTCGCGTGGCGTCGAAGCGTGCGTGATTTATCTTATAAATTATGTATATCTCGGTTCTGCTCGTTAACAGGGACTATTTCATCGTTCTGATAACAATCGATGTGGGATGGGCGAAGGATAAGTTAATTATCGAGTCTCTGGGAAAATGTAACACGCGAATGAATTGATACGAGCTTGTAAATTTTTTCCGTCTTCTTGTCTCCCATATTTGTTTTTCCCTACCTTCCTACGTTTCAAAGTTTAACCGCTTATACGTTCATTATTTCCGTCAGTTTGTGCAAACCAGTCTAGCCATTTTCCGTCCTTTCTAATGAGGCATTTATAGAGGCTGGAACTAGTCAATCGTAGTATTGCAAAAACGGCTATAAACTATAAACCATTTAAGGATCAAACGTTGTACGGTCGTTAACGATCGTGATATTAAATACTCGAGGAATTTCTGAGATTACGCTTACAACTTAATGAACCCATCACGAAGCGCTTTTATCGTATTATAATGAACGGCGTCTAGACGTCGTTGCTTCGACTACAACGCTAGAGGAAACAAAGAATCTAAGTAGAAATTGTTGTCTAAAAATGAACTCTGAACGTAGTTCGATGTCTTTCCGATCGTCGTACACAAAGTTTCATTGGGATATATGGCGATTTAACTAATGAACGAGTCGGAGGATGGTCGTTAAATAAATCATCGACTCGTCGAAATACTCTCGACGCATACTGTTTGTATTAGTTAACGTTAATTAAGAAAGAGAAAAGAGGAAGTCTCCTACCGGGAGAAACTCGTTGGACGACTCGAGATGTGTTTAGAAAATTATACCAGAGAAGATCTAGCGGTTGATCCGTTAATCCATTAACGACTGTACCTCTATCACTGCAAATAGAACAATAAGAAACGATGGGAAATACGATCTCGTATGCGTACGTACGATCGATCGATAAGCGCCACCGAAGAGAGTAGTGGGGGAGAGAAGGAAGGACGATAGACGACAAAGAGGCGCGCGGTGATCGTTGATAAATGATTTATGCACGGCACTTGACTCTCATTAATGCTGCGTGTCTCGATTTATTGTGATCGTATACTTTCGCAATGTTTACGAGCCGTCAGAGAACAGCGAAGAAGCCGAACGGTTTCCGTCGTTCTCCGATCGTTCGAAAAGGTTCCTCTGGCCTCTTTTCGTGCGTGTAATAACAGCCACGTCGAATGAGTGAAATGAATTTACGAGGAGATCTTTCGGACGCCGGATTCATCGTCCATTGAGAGATAAGAACGTTCAGCTTTGATCGAGGCCAATCGTTCAAATTCGTTTGGAATTCGAATTTATCGGTGATGCGATGCAGGCGTGTCGGATCAACGAAAGAATGGTTCGAGAGTCGACTAAACGATGAATAAATTGTTAACCACGAAGCGTTAGCCTTTTATCTCGAGGGAACGATTATTAAGCCGGTGGCATTCGAACGCGCGACGAAGTAGTCACGGCCGGTTAAAGTCAGACACCGAGAAGAAATTCATAGGATATACGACTGGTATAAATTAGAAGATATCGTCGAGTTGGAGAAAACTATTTCGAAAGTTTCAATTTGGTTGATAATGAACCACCCCTTTGAAGGATTTAATGAAATTACTGGCATGCGAAAACGTACTGTAATCGCCGGGACACGATTTGCAGCATCGTCCCGGAAGTAAGACAGGCTCGTCGCAGGTGGGCTTCGGGCATTCGTTCTTAATGTTGCGGCATTGAACCCTCGCGATGATTCGTCGTTTCTTTTGCACCTGAAACGAAAAACAAAGGATAAGTCTCGGGGAAAGGAGAGACTATACGAAAAACGTACCGAGTTTATTAAGTTTCTCGTCCTATTCCTTCGTTATTTTTTTTTTAAAATCCCGTTGTTAGAGACATTCTACGAATTCTACCCGAGGACAGATTAATGGAACGGTATTTAAGCAGGCATTATCACGACACGCGATCTCTTCTCCGAGTAATTAATTCTTTCTGGCCCGTTATCGATACGTCTTTACAAGATATACACATATCGTACGCAACGTTCGAAAGTACCATTGGCTGTGTTTTCAAGTATGTAAATGAAGCGAAGTGTATATTACTTCTTTACGCGTCATTGGCGTTCGTTGTAACGTTTACGCATACGGTGGTGCATAAATCTATCGGCAAGTAATTGGTACCTGATACCAAGCACAAAGGACTCATTTATCAGGACACCACGAGATATCTTATGTTTGTAGGTGCTCTTCACGCTCGATCTCTCCCGATGTCGTCCCTGGCGCGTGCGAATCACCAATGTTGCTCGAGTATCAAAGATATTTCGATTCGCGTGGAAAACCGTAGACAGAAGTGCCATAAATTGTAGAATTTAGAATTGCAGTGCCTAGTTATCTTACAGGAACGTGTGAAGGAACGAGGATCGCATCCTTTTTTTTTTTTAAGCCAGTGGGCGCCCCGAAAAAGGAGAATCCGTGTTCCGGTCGGTCGAGGATAAGCCGAGAGGCGGAAATTAAGTCGGGAGTTTTATAGAGCCGCGCGACATTCCTGAAAGGCGTGGAACGGTGAAGAGAAAGACAGTGAAAAGAAGAAAAAAAAAAGAAAACGACGGACGAGCGTCGGACGTTAAACCCTCGCGTGATTCCAAATGAATTTTGCGGGAGCCAGTGAAGGCGACGAGAGCTTTCATTTGATTATTTCCCTTTTCTTAAGAGAATTCTTTCGATGCGTTTCCACGCGAGAACTCTTTCTTTCTGTCGTGCCGCGATTTGTCCCAGCGATAAAGTCGCTTCGCGAAGGAGTCAGAAATAATCGACTTCGATCAGATAAGGACTCTCCGAAAGTATCCTTCGAACGGGTTCGTCTCGTCGACGCTGAAATATTTGTCGGGACAAGAACGTAACCAAAATCACACGCTGAGGGGGAAGAGGGAGAGACGAAGAAAAGGACGGAGGATGCTGCAAACGTAATCTTCAAAGAACGAGAACGGTCTCCCTCGTATTGCTGGCTGATTCATACGCACGTCTGCCTCTTCTTCTTCCACACGAAGACCGCGACCTATCAATAGCCCCTCGTGTACACTCAAGAGGGACTGTCATTCCACCCAACTCTAAAAATAGAGTTCGCGCGTTCGTCCATAAGCTCTTCCTGCGACCGTAGTCGCGACAACCTTACCCCCCTTTCTCTTCATCTCTCTCTCTATCTTTTTCATCTTCTTATTCTTGTCTTCTCTTCTTTACCCATCCTTTCTCTGGACCACTCTCATCTCCAATTTTTTCATCCACGTGAAATTACGATCGCACCCAACGTAACTTTTCTTCTCTCTCGTGTATTAATCGAGACGAATCGATGCTTAATGACCGAGACGCGCATCAAAAGTGCAAACTAACGTAAGACTACTAGTCAAGGACACGTTCTAAGATTGGCAGAATTGAACATCATTAAAAACAGTCGTGACCGTAGATCATGATGCTCAAACGTTCCACGGTGAGATCGATCCATCGAATTCGTATAAAAAAGAGATTAACCCCTTGCCCTATGATTTAATTTGATACATAATGAAACTAGTATTAGAAATTGAAAAAAAAAACGAATGTAGTTACAAGCAATAGAGTTCGTAAACGAATATTAAAAAATTCCAAAAAAATGAATTCATTACAATTGAATCATGTAGGGGAAGAGCCACTATCATTTACACAGTAGTTTTCGAACGAATGTTGGACGAATTATTGTTTGGAGATTTTTGTATTATATTCTATAAATAAAGAAATAAACAACAATTTATGAAAGAAATCTTATTGTTTATTTATTTCATTTAGTATTTTTACCCTTTTTCAAAATCTGCTCTTTCATGCCACTCTTTCCCTACAACTTGTGCTTTACATGTTTGTCGTAACATCAGGCACAACGAGTCTCACACGATATTGGACGAATTATTGCTTGGAGATGCTTTTAGAAATTTTTGTATTACATTCCATAAATAAAGAAATAAACAACAATTTGTGATAGAAATCTTATTGTTTATTTATTTCCTTCAGTATTATGCCCTTTTTCAAGATTGGCTCTTTCATGCCACTCTTCTGCACCACGAATCTGACACGATATTATAAGGTAAGGGGTTAAAGGAAAAAACGAATGAAGAGATAAAGAGAGGGTAATACGTAATACGATAATTTTCGTTTCCTCCTATCATCGATATCGTCGACAACATCCGTCGTATTTCCTGCCTTTCGTTATCGATAAATCTGTCGAGTCACTCGAGAGTAAGCGATTAGCGAGTACTTCTATCTAAACTGATCAAAGTATACGTAGGAACGGTCAGAAATATTATTTTCGCTATATAATCGAATGGTGTGTTTACCGAGGGAATTATGCTACCGATTATACCGTTCTAGCTGTTTAATGAGAGCGGAAAGGGCGATTAAGATACTAAACACTAAGATTATTCAAGTAGGCGCTTGAGAATCGACTCCCGAGCGGTTATGCGTGTGGCTGTGCGCGTAACTGATAGATAACTTTATTGACTGGCCGCATTACCATACGGTAGCTGGTATATATACCTGTAACGTCGGCTACCAACGCACCGCAACGGCGATACTTTGCTCTCGGTAAAGTATAGCGTGTATCCTGCTTAATTATTTCTAATTACAGATGGTTTCATTTACGAAGGAAAGACGGCTCGCGTTTCTTTTTCGATAATGACAAATTACTTGCTCGCCTTTCGAGCGAAATCTCCTTCTCTCTATCTATCTTTTCATCTAATTCGAAGTAGTTGCAAAGTAGTAAACTCGATAATATATATTCTTGTTCTCGTTTCCGTCGTAATTTCTCTTATTCTCTTGTCGTATCATCAAGACGACGGCGGCAGGCTCGACGGCTACGACTATATACGCGCTCTCGCTTTCGTATCGGATGAATGAAGCGGGTAAGATCGGAAGAGGATATTGCGTGGGAAGAGGATCGGTGGGCCTCGTATAATGAGACGAGTATTTTAATAGCCTGCCGATACGAGACGGGACTGCCGTGGGCAGTTTTCGTATCTGGCTTGCATCGAGCTCGCTCGACTTTCTCGAAAGCACCGAGTGTGGGTGTGGATTAAATCCCGATCTCTTCAAAGGCATCCTCGTTCTTCCTTACTTTTTCAACTTTTCCCAGAGAACGTCACTAGTCACGTATTTACGTGCATACACGTAGGAAGTATTTGAACGATCGCGAATGAAAATTGAAGTAAGACTTTGAGACTTAATGAATAGTTTATAAAATTAATAAAATTATGGTGGTATGGCTGGTATGTTTAAGTTGTACAAAAAACTTTTAAAAAGTGATCAAAAATTTGTTATGGAACATATTCTATATATACTTAATAACATGTTTACGTGTAACATTATCAATACTCAATTTACATGGAACTGGACCTATTTGGAACGAATGTATTAAAATTTAAAGAAAGATCTCGCAGACTGGTCTTTATAGTTCGAGCTTCCTAACTTTGGCATATATTTTTTATATTTTTTGCATTCACATCTATGTAATCGTTATTCTATTTTCATTCTTCTCCTGTGTATAGTCTATAGCCATAAGGATGGCATTGTGATGTATCAAAGGGTTTACCCGTTAAAATAAGTATTTAGAAAGTGTTACTGTAATTAACCAATAATCTTCTTTTTTACTAGCCTTACGTTTCAATCTACGATTCAGACCCTCTTCAAATAAAAAATTATTAATTAAGTAATTACACTACCTCTTTAATTTCCTATAAAGAAAACACCTTCTAAATATATTCCATAACAAATTTTATTACCATATATAAACATGCACCAAACAATCGTGTTTCCAGTAATGTTTCGAATGAATTTGCATGAACCGAAAGAAGCAGTATAAAGTGAGACGGAATGACGAAGGCTACGTAAATGCTAAAAATACAAATTTGCAAGTTAAAAAACATGTATGTATAATGTAAAAAGAGATTGAGAGAGAGAGAAGTTGCGAGGCCCGTTCGTGGATCGAATACCAAAGGTCTCTCTGTCTTTTAACGACGGTGTGTGGAACTCTCGAGAGAAGGCTCGCGCGCCCGTACAATTAGTTTTCTCCTCTCGGTAGGCTCATCAGGTAGCGTTTCATTAGCATTTATCGATTATTTATTGTGCGCTTTAGTGCCGCTTAACGCGCCTCTCTCGATTCACGGAGTCTTTCCCGTTCGTTCCCGTCGTCGGTAGTAGTATAACGTTAACGACACGCGTCTCGTTCGAATCGCGCTAATGAAATTCTGGAGGAGAGAAACGAAGCTCGAGAATGACGTGGGCAGAAAGTCTCTTCGAAGCAGACGAAACACGATGACGCTATTGTTTCACCGTATATGGAACGCAAAACGGTCTGCCGTCGTTGACGAACGTTCGGAATGTAAATGAAGATCATTACGCGTCTCGCAAAATTCGAATGACACCGTCATTGAAAGCAGGTTCGTAACGATTCCCAAAGTGTTTTTGGTCGAGTCGAAGGTGAAGAGGATTCACGACTCGTTTAACTACGCATCTAGAACGCGTCTTGTACTCATGCACGATATCTTCCCTCTCTCGGATTTCATTTAAATTTAATTTTATTATTATTAACGGGTATCACCCTATAGAATTATAAGTAAAAGCTAATTAAATAAAAGTTCTTTCTCTCGTGTACGTCCGTAACGTGTGTGGGAGAGTAAGTCGGAGTATCCATAAAACACGCGGACGCCAGTCTGTCTCGGACCAGGAATGGGATTAGAAAGCACGTCAACTCTCCGTGGGTCACGTCACCCAGATCGAGATATCGCGGTGCTTTATGTACAGCGTCGATCTACAGCCTTTTTCAAACGATGGTGCTTAGAAGATAGAGATCTTCTTTGATGCGTTTTTTTTTTAGTTCGGTCGACGATCTACCAAAGCATCTTCGTGTGTTAGAAACGAGTTCGATTTAAAGGGAACGATTGGCTCGATCGTTGTCGTATCGAATCTAATTATCCGATTTGCCGGGACATCGGAGATATATCCTGAGCATGAGTGTGACACGATTCACGATAACTCGAGGTACATACATAGTATGGTGTATACATATGTACGAAGTTTGCCTATAAATAAGATACTCGCGAAAGTAATGAAAGATAATCGCGTACGTGCGAAGTCGATGCTTGTCGATGGGTTCCATCGAACGCGTTTGTCTTACTTATCTCTTTCTTGCATCTTCGACTAGAGTTAATGAAAGTCACGGTCCTCTACGAGAGAAAATGACAATTTTATGCACCTTTACCGTGACTTTTGGAACCGTGACTAATGACGATAAAAAAATCACTCGTAATCGCGTTACTCCTACCTATCGTGTTCAACGAAACGATTTGTATCTCTTATAATAAAAGAAGATTAGCCTGATTATAAAACGATAAAATTAAATTAAGATAAATTCAATTTTTTAATAAATCTTTTTAACACAATTTCTGGAAACTTACTAGTTTTAATTCAAAGCAATAAAAATTAAGAAAAAACCAATATTCTTAATCAAAGGATAAAGTGAATCCAATATAAAACAAGGTGTTACACACTAGATACACGATATAGATACCTATTCGAGTCGAGCACATAAAGCAAAAAGAAATGCGTTCGAACATCGTTGACATTCCACGCACGGGAAGTCGGTATTCCAACTGACATTTTCAAATCAAACTCGGTACATTAAAATTTATTGAGAGTTCACGCCCGTTACCACTCGTTTCGCCATTTACGTATTAGCTTTATACACCACGTCGTGTTCGGTATCGCGGCTGGGCTATTACAAACCGCGCCTAACGAAGCACGCACTCTAATTACATACAACGTATAGCCTCTCACCGTGAAAAATAATAACGATATTGCAAAATTTTATTGCACGTCTCATCGATACGTTTAGTAAAGAAATTTTAAAGAAACGCGTGCGTAAACCTCCGAAGGATGCGGACCGAAGCAAAGGGAGCTTTTTGAAGGGCCTGTACGATACGGGCTGCTTAACGCTCGTATACACGGACATAAGAAAATCTCGCGTGTATTTCTTGCTAGAGTGGTGTGTCGGCTCGGTCGCTTACATAGAAACGCAATGTTGAACGCGCGCGGCCCGTCCATAGGGCGAGTCTCGAGGCCCGAGAGGGGTCAGAGGTCGAACGGACGGAGAAAAACGCACGCAAGCGAGGTATAGTGGTTGTGCGCTCGCGCGCTCAATCATTCCTACATATAGGTATATACATATAGTATATACCAATGGTGGGCAAATGCAGCTCTTCGTTGAGTGAAGTGCGGCGGCTGCCATTGAAAATTTAAATCTGTTTTTTTATTATTTGAGATAGAATAAAAGTTTCAATGTAAAACTTGCATGATAGTTAACTATGGCTCTTTTTAATATATAAAACTCATAGATCTCACGTGTATCCACCCTTGCTATATAGGGTGTCCCAGCTGAAGGAGGCTACTTAAATATTTTCTTTGTTATGCGATAAACTTTTATGGCATACTTTCAATGGTTTAAAAATGGATATGTTATGAACAAAAAACAATGTTTTCTATCATAACGTTTTGTCATAAGAAAAAAAAAGGTTTGTTTCATAACATATCTCTTTCTAAACTATTCAAAGCATGCACATAAAAGTTTGTCGCGTCATTAGAAACAAATTTCTATCATAACGTTTTGGCTCATAACAAAACAAATTGTTTGTTTCATAACATATCTCTTTCTAAACCATTCATGCCATAAAAATTTGTCGCGTCATTAAAAATAAAGAAGATATTTAGGTGGCCTTTTTTAGCTGTAACACCCCCTGTATATCAACGGTGAGCAAATGCGACTCTTCGTTAAGTTAAACTCCCATTGAAAATTTAAATCCTTTTTTCTTTAATAATTGCAAAACAATTACATCGTAAAAATAAAATTTGAAATATAAAACTCCCATGATATTTAACTATAGCATGGCTCTTTATACCTAATATACCTATAAAAAACGGAATATGGTTCTCATAGACCTTAAACGTGCCCACCCTCTGCCATATACATATATGCACATACGTTATAAGTATATATATATATATATATGTATAATGGCATAGGATCGTGCCGTACGGTGGCACACCCACTTTAATACGTACCGGAATGCATTCGCATTTGATGCAGTACATAACTCCGAAGGGCGGGCCCAAATCCGCGAACCAGGTAGAGCCCAGCTCGCGAATCTGCTTGCCGAAGGTGCATTCTGAAACAGAAAAGAACGCGCGATGCCTCGTTAGAAGACGTTCCATTCAAGCGAGCGAGTTAATAACGAAGAGAGACCGCGTCATCGGGATATTCCACGCGACTGACGCAATTTTAACTAAAGCATAACGTAATCACGATTCTTAAATTTAAGTATAACGTAATCGAGTGTCGGAAGAGCGGTCGCGCGCATACTCATCGCTCGAAGTGTATCGCGATATTCATCGCGCGTTCCTTCGAAGGCTCGAACCGCGGTTCTTACGAACGACGAATACCGATTACGAGTGTGTTCTTCGTCCTTTTTTTTTTTTTTTTCTTCTTCCTCGTCTTCCTCGCGTTGTCATTCGCTTCGTGGTAAAAAGGGGGTATTCGCAACGGTGCTGACGGACCGAAAGCGACGAAGAAGAGAGGTGGTGGTAGATGGAAAAAGAGTCGGGAGAGCTGTTGGCCGACTCTCCGCGACAAGGCCGCTGTCTCCTTTAAAAACGACGCTGCCGTCTCTCACCTTCTTCTTCCGCCAAAAAAAAAGAAGAAGGAGAGAAAAGAAAAAACGCCAAGTCTAACACATGTCTCTGCGTTACACACCGCCACCGTTGTGTAGTAGGTAGTCGTAGTCGTCCTTTTCCTTTCCCACGTAAAAATAAATGGAACGAAGATGGCGCGTTCCAGAAATAACGAACCGGCCCTCTCTCTCTCTTGTCTCCTTCCGTCATAATATCACGCCTCGCACTTATTTTTATTTCCTTTGCTTTTTTACGAACCGCCCGACAGCGTTCGTTACCTTCGAGAGCAGGTATACTCCCCGAAGAAATAGAGAATTAGCATGGATGAACGATGATCTTTTTTTTTTCGTAGATATAACGAAAAAGAAGGCTCGACGAACGTTTGAGAAGAACGACGATACGAGTTACGTAATTGTCGTCGTGCAAAACCGTCGAGCGTGCGCGTGACCGCATGGCACACGCCATCGTAGACGTTAAGTGGGATACGACGTTTTTACATTTATTTAACACGATCAAACAAAACAAAAAAAGCAAGGAAAGTAAGAACATCTTTCTCCAAGAAATTCAAAGAAGTAGTAGTAAAAGTACAAAAAGATCGCAAGACAACGCGAGTTCTTCGATAATATTTCTACCCTGTTTATTGGATGCCGGGAGAGACAGGTCGGATCGCTTTTGGGTGCGACCAAAAGCCGCAAAACCCTCTGCGTCGCGACGCTCACACGGTTAAGGAAAAGAGGGATATAAGAAGAAAAAGAGAGAAAGATAGAGAGAGAGAGTTTGCATGTGCATATACGTTTATATCCGTGTTTGTGTCTATCTATCTATGTGTGAGAGAGAGAGAGCGAATGCGTCGAGAAAGAGGGAGAGAAAGAAAGAGAGACAGCAAGGCTCGTTGCACGAGGTCGTTGCACCGCGCGTGCTAAGTCGTTCTAAGCGCGGACTCGGTTCTAAGCAACCAGGAGCCAGAGAGGAGAACCTCAACACGCCACCGCATCGCAAATATGCGAGTCGAACCGTGCAGTGTGTTCCTTTGCTTCTCTCTCTCTCTCTCCCCCTTTTCCCTTGAGAAAGCACGCGCCACAACATTTTTCGTATCCATCCCTCCTTAGCCAGCCAATGAAGACACGTGACATTCAAGCCGCGTAAATTCGAATTCGCGCGCAACCGGCCGGCGAGTTTGTAAAGAAAATGTTAACGTCACGCTAGTGAGCAATCCAGTCGGGATTAAGCAAAGTTCGAGGAACGATTCGTGTACGAAATTGTAAGGGGAAAAAAAAGAAGGATGGCGCCTGCTAATAAACGATTCACCGACAAGAAAGCCGCGACTATTCGGTGTCGTGTATCTCAAATAGCAGAGGCGTCGAATCACGCTAAACGTTTAATCTATTATTGGAAGGATGAGAATAGGATGGTGTGGCTAAGTATGCACGTCTTGAAGCATAGTACGTTCGGTGCTAATCCAGCTCATATACTGGTATTAGTAGTAATGTCTCATAGAGAGTACCGCGGGGTCTATCTTATGAACCGTGAAATCTAACCAACGTCATTCTTCCTAGTAAACGCGCGTACATAAGTCTCTTTGAATCTACGGTCAAAGTCCGGAGTGGATGGAGAAGAAGTTGACAGCTTTGATGGATCCTGGAACACCTGTCGAACTGCACGACTTGTTTCTTATAAGAGTATTCACCGATGTTATATTTAATGGATTGTAGTTGACGATGGAACGAGAAATGCATATTTTCTGGAACTGTGAATGAATTCTATTTGGAAGACTGAATTTTACTAAATAAATAGTGATTTCTGGTTGGATTTAATAGTAGATTAGTGTATTCTCTGAGCTTATATGTAGATTAGTGTAATTTCTACTAGTAAATTAGTGAATTTCTAAGCTTACTTTTAGATTAGTCAAATTTCCACTAGGAAATTAGTGATTTCTGGTTTCATTCACTAGTAAATTAGTGTATTCTCTAAGCTTATATTTAGATTAGTGAAATTTCCACTAGTAAATTAGTGATTTCTGGTTGGATTCACTAGTAAATTAATGTATTCTCTAAGCTTATATTTGGATTAGTAAAATTTCTACTAGTAAATTAGTGATTCTCTACTTTGCATCTAGATTAGTAAAATTTCCACTAGTAAATTAGTGACTCTCTAAGATTACATTTAGATTAGTCAAATTTCCACTACGAAATTAGTAATTCTCTAACCTTGCATCTAGATTAATGCAAATTTTACTACCTCAATTTATAAGTATTCACTATTTCAATCAGTGACAATTTCCCTAACTCAACATGTAATAATTCCTACTAATTCCAATTGTAAATACTCACTATTTACGCGTGATCACTATTTGACATGTCAGAATACTAAATATACACTGTCAATCATTGATTTTTCGCAAATTCAGTTTAAGAACGTGAAGAGAGACAGAGAGAGAAACAGAGTTTTGAAGCATACCACGAAAACAGATGTCATTGTACCCTGTAGTCGTCGTCGTGTTGCACGAGTCATCTCCCAATCCAAAAGAGAAGTAGTAATAGAAAGAGAGAGAGAGAGAAACATGGGAGAGGGAGAAAGCATAAACGAAATACGATAGGCGCGACATATTACGGCTTTAATAGCGTCGCCTCGTCGTTGCGCTCGCGTTTGATGCGACGACGCGTCCTCCTCCTCGCACATAACCGAGCCCGTGAGGCAACCTGCCGTTAGAGGAGAGCCGGAGCACGTTAACTCGCAACGATGGCGATCGTCCAGACCAGATTCGGCTTTCCTCGACTTTCATCGAGAATTCCAGGAACACGTTTGCCGTTCTTCCACCACGCAACTATTCTCAGAGAGGATACGTAAAGAGGGCTGCGACGGAGGGCTGCTATGAATGCTCACGGCGAGTTCGACGAACCTTCTTCTTTTCGATCTAACGGGAGAACTCGGGGAATATTATTTCGGCTCAAAAGTCTAGCGATACGTGGAAAATTCGACGAGTTCACCGACAGATTTAATCGATTTTCCAACTTTCACGATGCTATCTCGAAAATTTCTCGAGTTAGAGAAAGAAACCGTGGGAGGAAGACACGGGATAGAGTAGACACGCGGGATATTTAAATCGTGGTCGCATTTAAACCAGCATTTTTACGAGCCGATCGAAAGAGACGGCCTCCGCATGCGTGCTTCTCTCAAGCGTGTTGGTTGCGCGGTAGCGCCATGAGTACGTCCTCGCTCGGTAAAATAAATAATGCCTTCGTGGAAAAAACGATGTAGATACCACCGAGGGAACGACAAACACGTGCTACTTCCGTTTCTTACTTTTCCACTTTTCTCGAAATGTTTCTTTTTCATTCGGCTCAAATTTCATTTAATCCATTGGTTCACGTTGTTTCCTAGATATATACCTTGGTTAACTCGTAGGATACACCTGTTTTAATCACCATAGAAGACGACCACGCGATTTTGAAAAGGTATAGGAACGAGAAGAGAATCAAAGAAATCGCGGTGTCTGTCCATCGTATCACCGAGCCGAGTCTCGGGAAAACGAAAATAAGACGCGCTTGCTACCGATCGTCGGCGCTGCAAAATCTGGGATGCAGCTAAAGATAGGCACTGAATTTCTTTCTTTTTTTTTTTTCTTTTTTTTTTTCACCTCGGCACAGATGTTCGTGGAAGATCTATAAGGTCAATCTATATGGTAGCGAGTCGTGACGCAAGACGTTCCTCGTGTAAACACAGAAACGTACGTGTAGAAAAATCAGGTGGTACGATGCAGATCCCGGCTGGGAAGTAATATTCTCCCGAATCATTCCATATTTCTTCGGTAGGAATTATACGTGCTCTCCGGCGTTCGGTAAACGCCATTGGCGTTACGTTCCAGACTTGCGTTGAATCCCGGACAGCTGGAGACCCATTCGCGAAGCATAATTTATAGAGCGAAAGAAATCTCCTGCACGCGGCCAGATGCTTATATTTGTTTCTGGCAGACGAACAAGTTTACTTGGGTCAAAAGATAAATTTTATCGAAGGAGATAAATGTTGTCTATAAATATTCGTGCCGTAGGGAGCGAGGAAAGGCTGAAAATCATCTGCTGGCTAAGGCTCGATGAATGATCGTGACGCAGGAGGAACGATGATGATGATAATGACGACGATAACGACAAGGATGTTGACTAGACGGTGGAGAATAACGGTGCATCGACCGAACTGTGAGAAATTAAAAAGAAAAATAGACGAAAAAGAGAGGGTTGTTCGACTAGAAGACACAAATTTTTCTAGACTCAACGTGCTACTAGATAAACTCCCAAGATATTCTCTCTCTCTCTCTTTCTCACGCACTCGTTCTATCTCTCACATTCAAGTGCTAGCAGGTACGACCGGCTCGTCCTCGTGGTTTATAGATAGCCGAGACACGCAGAGAGACGTACGACGTCGAAGAAGTCGCGAGGAAAGTCGCCTACGTGTCTGCCCACTTACAGTCGGCGTTGGCCCTGCGGGGAAAAACGAAGCCGGGAGGATCGGGCATGGTCGTACAACGACGACCTTATCTACTGTGCGAACCGGCGCCTCTAGCGACGGTCTAACGAGTTGCATAAGAACACGAGGGCGAACACCTGCTGCTCCTCCCGCTATGATGTTTCTCTTTTCGATTAAAACTACGAAATACATTTGAAAAAAACCTCTTAGGATTATGGCTAATGAAATGTACTAGTATTTATATAAAACAAGTCTTTTTAACAGGTTGAATGCCATGGGGGTCACCGGCACTCGATTTGTCTTATCGCATTTGAAATGTTTATTAGTTTTGATTTTATCAATATTTATGAGAATATAACCATCGATCATCAAAAATATGAGGTTTAATATAAAATATATGATAGTAAATTCTTCTCTATGTTTATTTTGAAAAAAATTATTAATAAAATTATATAGACAACCGATTTTATTCGAAATTTTATTGGCACTCAACCTGTTAATATTACTCTTTCTTTATAAGAGCTCGAAACAGAAACGTCTTTAGGCTAGATCGCTGGAGGAATGAATAGAAGTATAAAGGACTGCAAGCAGCGTCCAAACCCAAAGCATAATATAAACCAAAACAACTGTATTAATCACATTAAGATCAATGTAAACAAATTTTGTGAATCTCTGGATTTCTTCTATCCCGAACCCGCGTTTAGATCTAAGCTTCATGTAGTATTGTCACCTTCCAATATCCGTTTGTAAACTTTTTTGTTAATCTATTTTTTTTTTGTATAAGGGTTATTAAACCCGTAAATAAATAAATAAAATAAACAAAGATTAGGGGACCCTCGTTCGACTACGAGGTATTCAGTCTAAGAAATGCTAGATTGAGTTTTGAATATAAAGAAAACTACGTTAAATATCTAAGGAGGTTAACGTTCAATCCAACAAAACCTTTTCCAATTTTTACCCGACCAGATCATCGACCCTTTTTATTCAGAGAGAAGTTTCACAGTAAAATCGAGTAGGTAGGCGAACCTTCGATCAGGGCGCGTGCCCTGTCGTTCTTGTAAGACGTAGAATACTCGTATCTACCCACGTAGAAGGCAGAGAAGACGCAGGTACCCTTGAGAAGGAAAGAGAGATAGAGAGTGGGAGAAAGATAGAGAGTCGAACGAAGCAAGTGTGCGTACGGTTGTGTGTAGCCGGCCAATCTGAAAGAGCAGACGAGAAAAAATAGCGTCGCGGAGACGAAGCCCGAGAGGCTCGTCGCGACGAGTTGCGGGACTCGCACTTGCATCGCCACTTTGATACTCCTTTTTTTTTTTTCGACCGCCTCCTCCTTTACTTCTTCGTTGCTTTCGTCTTCCTTATCGAGAAAAGAGAGAAACTTCTTTGCGGGTTATACATCATCCGTCCTGCTTGACTAATAAACCCAAGTCGTTTTATAACCCGATCCAATCGCTTGATTTCGATAACGAAGAAGGAGAGATTAGAAAGGCGTACGTAACGGAAGGTACTAATTATCGTTGAAAATAGCACGATGTGGTACCAGGCTTGCGATCCATGGACTCATAAAGCCATAGATGGAGACCACCGTAAAGGTACATACGTACGAGTCATGAAATGCATGTGCCAGCGAACGCCTTGCAGGTTGACACACGCGCGTAATGTTTTATTGCGAGTCTGGTAACAATGTCGCTTTGTTCTCTCTCTCTTTCTCTCTTGTTTTTTTTTTTTTCTCAGTGTTAGTGTGTTTCTGTTTTATACGTGAGGGTGCACGCGAGTGGTGTAACTAAAGCGGCACCGGTGTCTGTTTAGGACCGGTATTTTCTACTTCGCCGAAATAAATTTAACTGTCACTTAAAGCTCGGCAAAGCCAGCAAAGAAGCCGCCACAGTGAGTCGACGGTTGTCCACCGTAGAAACCGTCGGCATCGATATATCGAGAAATACGTTCAGCCGTCTGGCGTAAAATTCCGAAATAAAAGCATCCGAGGCGTGTCGAAAGGTAGAGAGTATATCGAATTTAAAAAAGAAAAATATTGGACATTGTTTTACTTCTTCTTCGAATCCCGGTCCAACGAATGCTATTAATCTCTTTCAAGAAGCGAAGAGTGTCGGTGAATAGCGTGGAAGGTCAAAAGTTCCAAAGGAGACAGTGACCTTCGAGCTTTCGTACCTCGAACGACCCGAAAATACTCGACGAAAATCTTTTATTTTCTTCTTGGAAAACAAAGAAATAGAGGAAGAATAATTCGATGAGAAAGAAAGGAACACATCGTGCAAAAAGTCACGGTAGATGCGAGCCGTCTACAACAAGGAGGTCACAAAGTCCTTGATACACCCTTAATCAGCAACGGACAAGAACTGGATGCGAAAGAAAAGAAAAATCGCTAGTCGAACGGGCGCCAATCGATACCCTTCTACGCTCTCGAGTGTAAGCTTATAAGTACATGTAACGAGGAAATACGTGGACAAGGTCTTTACTCGATAATCGATTCGAACTTTTTTTTTTTAATCCACGTTTTGTGACATCGATTTTGGCGTGACTTCAATAATAAAGAGAGAGAGAGAGTGAGCGTAAAGTAAACAATCTTCTTTCCTCATAAATAAACAGCCCCGTGGGCAAACAGCACGGTAGATTGGCGCGAAAGAGGAGCGAGCGAGTTCTGAGAGAAAGTAAGAGGAGGTGGGTAGGTATAAGGAAAGAGAGAAGAAGCAGAGGTGGAAGAGCCGAAGAAGGAGCAGAGAAGGAAGAAAGTGTTGAAGAAGAGAGGAGGGAGGAAGAAGTCGTGGTCGTTCACTGTCGTCGAGACGGCAACCGGCGATGCAATGCCGAGTGGCGAGTGCTATATATAGGCGGCCCTGAGTGCGCAAAAATCACCCTACAAAAATCTGGATCAAGGGGCCATTCACTAAGCATGCCAAGTACCGCGGTACGTCTGGTGTGTACCCCGTGTACCAGGACGTGTACCAGTCCCCCTTTTCATCCTCCTCTTCGTCATCCCCTCGTCATCTTCTCCGTCATCATCGTTCGTCACTGGCTCTCAGGACGAAACCCGCTTCTTCTCCTTCCATATACGTATACTAAAACCGAAGACGTTCTCCTCGAGATTTCCAAGAAGCACGAAATTAAGAATTCTCCATTTACTCGTAGACGCCACACGTCCAACCAAAAAAGGATATAGGTCTACGTAGGTACGTTTTCTTAGATCCGGATAAGTCAATCGCGGCACGATAAGCGAGTTGGATAACTTAGAAGAATGCGAGAGACTGGGATCCTCGGAAGTGAAAGAAACGTTTGAAATATTCTTACGAAGCTATCACCCTCCGGAGAGTTGCTCTCCAAAGGAGAACCGATCGTTTATTGTCGATGCGGTCTGGAATCCGATGTACCGACTCCCACGCAAACGGATATACGCGTGTGTGTTCTTACGTATGCGAAGAATTGACTCGATCTAAAGTATATTCGTACAGGAGGGAGCTCGTGCACGTGCATTTTAGATGCGGTATCCGGTATATATCCTTTGTGTATAACCCAACAAATACCGTACCTATATGAAGAAAGATAACGTTATAAGGGAGTATCTATTTTAACTTGTTTCTAGAAGGTAAGTACCTAGCTTGGTTCACGAATGAAATCTATGATCTTCGTTTGCCTTCAAAAGGACGAAATCTTTGAGAGACGAGAAATAACGAACATGACCGATTTTCTTAACGTCGGTCAACCGGGTAAACTCTTGAGTATAGTCTTCCTTTGCTACACGACCATGGATGAAATCACAAGCCATGAAATTGCTGGGTATTACCAACGATAGCGGTAGCAGACTCACGAGGTAAACCGAACGTAGTCCAATATCTTATCGTTTCAAGTTCATCGAAGGAGTTTGCTACTTACAAGGTCCGTGAGAAACTTCGAACTAACAAAGTAGGGGAAGAGTGGCATGAAAGAGCCACGTTTTTAAAAGAGCCACTATTATTTACACAGTAGTTTTCGAACGAATGTTGGACGAATTATAGTTTTTAAGTAGCAACACTAGTTGCTAATTGAACTATCAAAAACTTTACTAGTTTTTCAAGAAATAATTCGTTCAGAAACTACTGTGTAAATGATAGTGGCTCTTTCAAAAAGTGGCTCTTTCATGCCACTCTTCCCCTAATATATTTCCAAGACGAAAAATAATTTCAAACAACATTTTTTTCTTTCTCTCTCTCTAGCTGTATAGTCGAAAGAAGATCTGCGTAGAATCTTATTTCGCTGTGTCATCATCGGTGACTTAATGACGATTCACAGCACAGAGCAACGTCTTATAGTACCTACCTATTGCTTCTCGCGACATCGATCCGCAGGAACGTCTATCATGGGAAAACGTCGGCCATATATTTCCACTTGGGACACGTCATAGCGAGATCCTCGCTACCGATATTCTCTTGGCTACGTGCCTACTTGACGAAGACGCAGAAGAAGACGATGATGATAAAGAAGATGAAGCAGACTAGGAAGGAAGGAGTGGTAGAAGAAGAAGTAGAAGAAAATCAAAGAAAGAAAGAAGAGTCACGGTTGAAGAGCAAACGGCCAAAAGAGAAGTCTCTCGGTTTGCTCTCTTCTGCCACTCGCAGAATGCGTTCTTCGGTATCAGAGAGTCGCTTGTCCCGTGTATTTCGGGCTGTACGGGCCAGTGCACTACCCCTACTACTTGACGTGTACATCCTACGTGATGTACCTTTCGCATAATATACCCAAAGAGACGCTATGCCATTCGTGCTATTAGAACAAACGCAAAGTCGAATTAATGCGAGTTATATGTATCTTCGGTGTGCCAAAGAGGGGTAAAGTCTCTTTGTTCTAACGATTCTCCATACTCTAAGAAGATCAAAGATACCTTCAACCCTCTTAAAATTTCAAGAATCCTGACACAGCTCGTAGTACACGAAATTTATGCTAAGTGCTTGGAAAATGATTAAAATCCATCTTTCGGAGAACGAAGGTTGCTACAGTGACAATGGTAAGAAGATAGGTATCGTAAAACGTACCTTGAAGAACAACGATGATATCTCTAAATCGAGGAGTCGACGACCACGTCATTTGCCGTTTCTCGGGAATCGCGCATGGAGATCACGCGATCATTGTAGTACGTACGATTTTGCGAAGGAAATTCGAGAGAGAGCCGGGTTTAGAGAGGTCCATCGCGTTTCTCCAGATGCGTGTAAATCGGGGGCGCCGACTCGAGATTCCTCGTAATTTCTTAGTCGTTGCGAGCTTCTCTCTCTCTCTTTCACTCAGGGGTCGTCAGTCATCGCGTTTTAAAGGCAGCGTTAATACTTGCGCTCTTTCCTCGCATCTGCCGGCTGGCCGTGTTAAATAACTCGAATGATCGCGAAGGATTTAGCCGTCACGCGTTCCGCTCTTTATAGCGAAGCGTGCGCGCGCGCGCCCAGAATGCACGCGGCTAAGCGCAAAAAGTCCGAAAGAAAAGCCGACTCCGGTTATTCCTTCGCACGAACCCCGCAGACGACTTTGCTCTCCCTAGCCCTTTTCTCTCCCTCTTCGAAAAGAGAGGTCAGTTAAAATATTGTCAGATTGTCTCGTGCGACTCGAGAAAGAAACGAACGCGTTTATTGCGTTGACGGACCCTCGTAAAAACGACAGATTAAGTACTCGCCATTTAAACGCTTGCAAAAATATCTTACTAACTCTACTTATATTTCTTGACCCGAGTCGAAATTTTAATCACGATTTGACCCTTCGAAATGATCTCTTAGAAGTTTTGGATTCAAAGTGAAGATTATGGAATACGAATAATATATCTGTTACTTTGAATAACATTTCAAGGTTAATATAATGCATGTCGATGGATTCGTCTTAAGGTAGGCTATATTTAGTTGATATATTTTTATGTCTAGCAGAGAAAAAATATATGGTTTTATTTAAAAAATCAAAGGCTAACTTTAAATCTCGGAGGTACCTCCACACAGAGAAAAAAAAATGTTCACCATTGAATGTCCCATTCAAGGTAGAATATGTTTTGTTCAACAAATTTTTATTATATTGTGAATAAAATTGTTACTATATTGTGAATAAATTTCGGTTTCAACCTCCAAATGGCAGTTATGTCCGCTTTTAACGATTGGAGGGTAAAAACGAAGCTTATAAACTTAATATTATTTATATTGTATTTTATATTCTATATATTGTATATAATGTTTGTATTTTATTGTATTGTTTGTAAATTGTATATAATGTATGTTTTATAGGGCCAAACCGAAGTTTAGATACATCATTAAACTTTGGTTTCAACCTCCAAATGGCAGTTATTTCCACTTTTAACCATTAAAGGGTCAAACCAAAGTTAAAATTTCACCTCAGGGATATTCTTGCCCTCTTTCCTTGATGATAGCACCACGTTCGAAAACTAACGGCAAAAGAAAGTAGAGAAATAGTAAAAAAGACCTTTTTGTTAGTCGAAAGAGTTCCGTTTCGCTGGCAGAGTTTCTTAAAACAAATTCTCGCGACGACGAGCGACGTACCGATATAGCCGACAGTCGGAATAAACATTTCTCGAGAGGTACACGTCCATACATTAGCCGCGCGCGACATATTCGCGACATATTCCATCGTGCACGCCTACGTGATGTCATGCGCGCGTCAGAAATGCCGACCTTGCGGCTGCGGCTTTAAGTCAGTGCACGCGTAATGCGATGCATTCATATTGGCCAAGCCTTTCGGCCGATCCCTGCACGTTCGCTCGCTCTCTCTCGCTCTTGTGAGCTGATAAGCATTGGTTACGGCGTGCAAGCTTCGATACCTACATATATATGTATGCGCAAGTATAATAACAGAGATGGACCAACGTTGAATGACTTCTATCTGCATACAACGATTCCTCCTTTCGACTCGGTCCTTTTCTTCCGTCTTATCGTCATTCTTCTCTCTTCTATTCGTTCACGATGATTTCGTATTCCGATCGAGGGACTAAAGTCGAATGGTAGGAGGATGGGTAAACGAGAGTAGTAGGTATATACGAAGGATAGTCACACCGCCTGTGGCGCATTCAACTTACCGAGAGAGTCTAAACGCGTCTCGTCGACGATTTTGTAAACTAAGTCTTATGTTTCGTCGAGTCTGCTCTGTTCGGGAATGGTAAAGGGGAGAGACTCAGGGTAAGGAAAGCATAGTTTTCTACGTTGTTCTTGAGGGAATATCAGGGAAAAAGAGCGAGAAAAGTAGGTATGGTACGAAAGGCAAACGCGAGTCAAAGGCAAGTCACGTTACCGAGCCGGCGGCGTTTGCGATGCTCCGTCGCCAAATGTTTCGATTCAAGGTCGATTCACAACGGAGAACGAACGAAGATTTTACAATTTTTGTCATTTGTTTTTATTCAAAACTTTGATTGTTCTAGTACTATGGAGATTTTAGTCTGTAATATTTCTTTTCAATTCATTTTTCACATTACTGCTAACTTTTTCTCCCTTCTCAAAGGAATTCACGAAAAGAAAGAAAGTACTCGAGTCGAAATTTTAACTTCGATTTAGCCATACAAAGTTTACTATCCTTTGTAGTTTCTATATGCTGCTCGAATTAAGACTCGTTTTAACCCTATGAGATGCTGTGGTAGGTTTAGTTGGTTCAAATCAAAGTTTAACCCTTAATTGCTCTTATGGGATCATTGGAGTTTCATCGGGTCTAAAAAAGTGCTTTTTTGTAAGAGTATTTCCTTAGTTAAACGATTTTTTAGTCTATAATAATAAAGTTCTTTCGCTATTAATTTGACTTTTATTTGTAGGTATATAACTTTCTCCGCAAAAATGCGAGTAGTTAAATCATTTTCTAAGGGTTAACGAGTGATCTAATCTTCGGTTTGAACCTCCAAAACCTACAATTATAGTTTTGTACAAATGTAAGTTTTGGATACTTAAAAACCTATATTTATAGGATTTGGAGTGTCTAATCGAAGTTTGTAAGCTACATTTTGACATTTAAAAACCTACAAATATAGGGTTTGAAGAGTCTAAACGTAGTTTATTCGCTATATATATTCCCAGTTCCTAATAACCTTCATTTATAATTTCAAACTTCTAACACAACATTTTTAAGGTTCAAATCCCAATAAAAATTTCGACTCTGGTATGATCGATTGAAGAGACTTCGAATTGGCACGAAAAGAAATAAAAATACATTTAATTATCCAACGTCACGTTTGCAGTCCGTGAGCGTGGAGACTAACGGAATCGGTTGTTTTACATCTTGTTTCCGGCGCCTAAACGGTCCTCGTTAGGCTTGCCGCGTATACGCAAGGAGAAAGAGCGAAGTCGTGCATAACGAATCGAAGGAAGGTCCCGAAGAGAAGAAGAGAGTCGAGAATTTTCTTGCTTCACTCACACACACACTTCCTCTATATGTCTAATGTCTTTCTTCGAGACGATACGCGTGTCAGTGGTAACGGCATGGCTTTGGTCAGCCAGAAGAGAAAATCCGCAAAAGTCGGCCGATTCGAATGGAAGCTTCGCCACTCACGGCCGCGAATCGAGTGAACCGAATTGGGCTAATGCCAGCGAACTTAAGCCTGGCTTAAATCAGAACTGTCCAAGTTACGAATGTTGCCGGCAGCAGGTTCATTCGTACTTCTGTTAAATTCTCCCTGATGCCGGTACGGCACGTGTCGATTCCCGAGCCAAAAAGCATGACCGATGTACTCGATTATCTTCACCGTTCCAGAACTTATCGTCGAGTTGAAACGATCTATCGATTATTAGTATAATAATAAATTATTTTATAAAAAAAATTGACGATAGTAGGATGATCGAGCAAAGGTGTAGTTTTCCTTCGGCAACGAGTTCAACGGTGTGAAGATGGACGCCGTGGAAACGCGATAATGAATAATACATCGTACACCGAGCTCACGAAGAACCTCCGTTGGAATTAATCGGATCGACGATCGATCACTACCAAGAATAAGGAAAAGACCGCGAACGATTCCATCCAAGGTTACGAATCGAGATCGTTCAACCGATATATACCTTACACTTTTTGTAAACCACGCGATGCTTCTCTTTTAGCCTATTTCTCTTAGGTACGTCAACGCACCGACACGAAATAGATGAAATTAGTCATCACCGTAAAAGAGAAGCGTCGCGTCGTCTCCTTTTGGAACGGATTCTTTCCCTCCGTCGTCGGTTAATTCGCAACGGCACCGTTCGAATACTTTTTCGTGTCGTGCCGGTACTGCCAGCGCCGGCAGGCAACGCCGAGACAAATTCCAAGCGATCCAAGAACAACATTCTTGACCATGGATTAACCAAGTTACGAGGAATTCCACGGGAAAGCTGATTACTGCACGCATTACTCAAGCTTCTGGGTAAATCTATTTACGCATGATTCTCGCTATCTCAACGGCAGATGGTGGATAGACTTTAGCAAAGGATCAATTATCGATGGAGACGTTCGAACGTTTCCGATCGATTTAATTAGCTAAAGATATTTATGATCAACCATTGATTTAATCTCGTTGTTTCTAGTCTCGTCTAGAACATGCTCGCTGTACAGATTGATCGAGTAAATCGAGATGGAACTCGAATAAGAGGAGTTATTATCATCGAAATGCGAGATACGAGGAAATAACGAGCCTCGGGAATCTCAGGAACAGGACACACTCTGACGTAAACGTTCGCGAATGACGATCCTTCGAAAGATTCCTCGATCCGTGAGAATCCGCGGTTAAGGAGCACGTGGGAACTAGGAAGACCGGCGAAGAGTTGGAGAACGATCGAGTCGTCGTCGTTCGGTTCTCGCAACGGAATTTATCTTTTAAATCATCCCCGACTCGCTCGCATTCGACTCACGTAGATCCTTGCGACGGTTCCACCGTTGCATTATAAAATTTCGACCTATGAATCTTCTTTCGTGATTCATTCGAAACGGTCATGTTAAAACTTTCTTCGATTTCCGACGAAGGAAACTATCGTTTGATATTCGAGTGATCTTTGTTCGCGAAAATCAATTAATCGCGGTTGTTGCTTATCGTGCTCTTAATGTCAAGCTCGTGCACTTCGTGTTAGAAAAAAAAGGAAAATATGATCGAGTGACGTAGCTATTTTTAGTCGTTAATAACGCAATAATGATACGTCGGGTAAAAGGTCGATAGATTGTTTTACTTTAATCGATGATTGCTCGAGATCGAATTGACGCAGAGAATAGAAATGATAATCTACTTTTTGTTTTATTTCTATTTTCCTCTCTTTTTTTGTGTTCAACGAGATTCACCTCCAAGCGTATTCCGCTCGACACAGTACCCATTGTAATGCGATGCATGTACGAGGAACTGAGAAAGAGAGAGAGAGAAAAAGAGAGTGGCGTACATACGAACGGTTCACACGGTGAAACAACAATGCTCGAACCTTACTAAAACTCTTCATCTCCCTCTCTCCCTTCCTATTTTCTCTCTTTTTCGGTGCCTCGTGGAGAATCCCTAATTTATCATTTGCAACGCAAAAACATTAATTCATCTTGATACCGATCCGAGTAATCACTATAATCATGGCTCGTGTTTGTAAAGTATAACGTCTCGTAATTGCAGCAAGTAGGAGGTCGTTTTATGCTACATTGTTCAGCGTCCCACTCGAGCGCCTGATCACGATCTACTTCGGTCTTGTTAATGCGCGCAAAGATTAAAGTTCCGTCTTAAAGAAAAACATAAATAAAACGAAAGATTTACCATCCATACGACCGAGTTGAATAATCTCTCAACCCCGTCAAATGACGCAAGTTGAAATTCCATCGTGGCGCCTGCGATAGGATACTTGCCTTATCTCGTGAAAAGAAACGGTGCGACGCGCTTGTAAAAAAAAATCTCAACGAGTTCTACCGGCTTGGACCAACGTGAGATGAAGAAAAAGGGGGAGGAGCGAAAAAAAAAAAAAATCCTGGTTTCTCTCTTTCTCATCAGCCTAACGTTTCCCTAATAAAACTTGTTAGCGAGCCGTAAAAGCCTCGGACGCGACGCAACCCAGACGAAGTACAAATACGTCAGCCGAGTAAAGCGGTAGCTTGCTTTAATCTCTCTAAACGCATCCATACTCGTAGGTTTCCGTAAAGTCTTTTTTCTTTTTCACCGTCTCCTATACCAAAAGGAAATCACGTTCGGCGAAATTCGATCGTCTGATTTATCGTCAGTGTCGCCTTCCGTAAAACTAGACCCTTTTACTCTGGTCACGTAGGAAAGCAGTATAAATTGGAATTAGAATTGTATAGAAACAACGAGACGACCAACTTACTATCGATCTCTACTATACCGTTTCATTTATACAAGGGATCGAGCGGGAAGTACGCGAGCGAAAGCGAAAGCGCGCGATATCTAACGGACACGCCATCTTCTTCCACGTGCTCTCGTGCGTTCATTCACCAAATCCAGGCACGAACCTTCGCTGAGAAGAAAGAACAGGAGAGAGAGTTCAACCTTGATAATTCCGATCCGATAACTCCTTCCTTCTTGTTACGAGATTCATTCAACTAACTCCGTACCTCTCGAATATAAAAAGATGATATTTAAAGGAAAGATTGCTGGCAGGTAAAAGTTTTTGCACAGAAAAAAAAAAAGGTATGCAATAAAGTGACGGTCAAGCAATAAAGAAAATTTCAAGAGAAATTCTACGATCGTATCCCTGAAAAATCCAATCCAATAATTCCGCTCTCCCTAACGGCAGATTAATGCGCCTGTCGCATGACAAAACGAGCATATAGCCGTCGAGAAGAAAGTCCTTGCGCGCGTTCTTACTAGATTTATGCCTCCGTACATAAACGTACGGGCGGAGAGAAGGTCTCCGCGCCGGGCGGGCGGCTGTCTCCTTCCGCGATGTTCATTTAAATGCACGACGCAAACGATCCGTGGTAAAAAGCCCGAGAATTCTGCAGTTTCATTAAAGCAACGAAACGTAGCCGTGGCTATGAGAAATAAAAAGGTGAGACTCGCACGACGTTTTGCTCTTACCAGACTCTCCCCCCCTTAAAGCACGCGTCTCGAGTTCGCATCTCTCTTATCTCTTCCTCGTCGCTAATTAGCACCAATCGTCCGATGTATCCGGAACTTTCGACTAATTTTTTATCGAAAAAGAACATTTTTATATAAGAAAAGTATTCCATCGAAACGAGATTTATACGTGTGTGCACATATACAGTCAAACCTCGCTAACTCGAACCTCGTTAACTCGAAAACCTCTATAATTTCAATTTTGATTCATTCCCTAGAGAAAACCTCTATAGGTCGAAGAAAAATAGGAGATTAACTCGAAGTATTTTCAAGTGTAACAGTCATCTTAGTTCACCTCTACAACTCGAATTGTTTCGAGGTGTAGAGGTCAATATTATGGGATTGACCTCTATATCGTGCACTATTAAGGAATCCAAAAATGCTATCACGTCATTACGATCATTTTTTGAAGGGACGAATGATGTTGACGATTCCATATTCAATGCACTTTGGAAAATTGAAAATGCTGTAGATTCTGCAGTTATCAAAGCCCGTACAAAGCAAAGCAAAATTACGGATTTTTTTACTGGCTAAAGATATCAAAATTTGGATTCTATTAAAAGTTATTAAAAGTTTTTAAAAATGATTAAAATTGTTTTTTATTTTCTCCGTTTTTATGATAATGTTAAGTTACATACATATTTACGTTTGATTTTAATATACATATACCTATATGTTTTACCCTCTATAAGTCGAATTTTTCTTTCGCGCCTCTATAACTCGAAAAACTCGCTAACTTGAAATACTTTATAACTCGAATTATTCTCTATTCCCTAGAGATTCGAGTTAGCGAGGTTCGACTGTATATCAGGTTGTACGGAAAGTCATTTCGTTTTTTCCCAACAAAGGACTTAATTGAATTTGTTCATAGCCAAATTCACACTTGAGCCGCATTGTTATTATATATTTTGAGAGCTGATATAGCAAGGCTTGTTTGTGAAAAAGTTTGTTTGATTCTATGCAATAGATTTTGTTTGGTGTCCTATCAAATATGGAAAGGCGAAAGAAGCATTTTCGGCATATTTTACTTTTTTACTATGAAAAAGGTAAAAATGCTGTTTAGACAACAACAAAAATGATGTGGTGTGTATGAAGAAGATGTATTGACAGAACGCCAATGCCAAAAATGGTCTCCAAAATTTCGTTCCGGAAATTTCGATGTTGAATATGCACCACGTTAAACAAAAACTATTGCGCAGAATTAAACAAACTTTTTCACAAATTAGCCTTACCTACTATATCAGCTATCAAAATTTATAATGACCATGCGGCTTAAGTGTAAAGTTGGCTTTAAAAAAATACAATTAAGTCCTCTGTTAGGAAAAAAACGAAATTACTTTCCGAACAACCCAATAGAAAAGAACGAACGTGGGTAAGACAATACATATGTAGATACACAAAGCACGCACGTAAAACGAGGAATCTGGTTATGTTGCGACCTTGGATGAGGTAAAGGAAGAAAAAGGGCGAATAAGCGGCTCGTAATTTTAGAATGATGAAGTCCGAGCTGGTGTTTCTTCTCTTTCTACCATTTTCTCTTTGTCCATTTCTAACCCTCTTATGTTACTTTGTATTGAACGAAATAAAAAATCTGTCTGTCCATCCAACAATCCATTCGTTTCCAACCGTTTCCATTTGGTTACGAGTAGTTTCAAAGTCGAAATACAACATTCGATCTCGACCACACCTCCTCCCGTTCGGGAAGTAATAGAAATACGCGAACTACATCGTATATCCTGCCGTGCCCTGTCCGGTTAGCCTGCCGCGCTAACGAAACCATTCATCACTATGCGTGTCAACGAATCGCCATCATTTTCATCCCATCGATCGTGCGAGCTAGCAAATCTCGAAGAAGAGAAAAAGAGAAAACGTTCGTGTTGAGATAGAAGGCGAGGAGCTCAACGACTGTCGTAGAAGGTAGAAAGGAGCAAAGAACGAAGAAATTGCGGCAAAGGTGGTGAGTCGTTTTGTGTCTGCAGCCCGTCTAAATATACGCGTTTCTCTCCTCCTCGGAGAGCAGCAAGGAGATGGAGCCTTTCGTTGCGGAGAGAAGAAGGAGATACGCAAACGTCTGTCTCAACTTTGAAAGAGAGAGAAGGAGATCTTCCTAGAGAGCCATGGCATGCCACTCCGACCAACCACCGATACTCGCTTTCGATATCCTTTTTTTAAACTTCCGCTCGAGATCACAGGTGCGATTCAGCTGACCGTAGAGCGCGTGCGAATTGAAAAATTGGATCGTTCGAGAGACTCGCGTGACGATGCCGAAAGTACAGGTCTGTTCATAACTAAAAAAACTTCAGTCTCGCTAAAATGAACGAAAATGAGGTAGAATCGTTCGATGTTAACCTTTCGTGTACTAGGTGACTAAAAAGTCTGTCCTATACTAGGTGGGGTGTGACATACCCAAAAATTTAAGATGTAATAAAACTAGTTTGTTTCAATTATTTGAGTGTTTTGTTTATGAAATAATATTTGTACATTGTAATCAATAGGTTTAAATAAAAAAAGAAAGTAATTTAATATTTTTATTAGTTTTATCAATAAAAGAACAGAAACATTTTTCAAAGAATTATGAATTTTCGAGGACTGGGGTATGTCATACCCCACATAGTACACGAAAGGTTAAATAGGTATCTGAGAAAATTGAAATTTTCTCACGAATCTCTTCGGAATAAAATACTTTTTACCGAGTTATCCTTCGACGAAAAATCACCGGGTACGCGATTTAGCGATGCATCGACCACCTATCGAGAGCGTATTTTTACTCCGTTAAAAATGACCGTTCCTTTTTTTAGTCCCTGAGAATATATTTATATAAACACGCTTGTCGGCTCGGTGCACACCGTGGTAGACAAAGGAACGATATCTAAAAATACTGTCGACGTTTTAAAGTTGTCCTTCTTTGCGAAACGATCGACAAGCTTTCTCGAAGATGCAAGCGAAAGAACGTAACGCATTGCCAAATGCAAGAGCACGAGTTTCGTTTCCTCGCACCACGTGCTGCCCGTTTGCGCGTCTTGGTAAATAGAACTATGAAGAGGCACGAGATGTAATAATTATTTACTCGATAAAACGTCAGAGACAGGCAAACGTCGAACGGGACTCGTAATAAAGCGAAGAGCTGAGAGAGTTTCGTACGCGAATGGATATAGATATACAGGGTGTTCAGTTTACGTACCAGGAAACTACATGTGCAGAAGTATGAAATACTTAAATTTAAAAGTTTAATAAACTTTTACGAAATTCGGCTTAGTTAACGAGTTATTAACACTAGATGTACGGACTGAGCCAATTTGACTCATTAAAAATTTGATTACTATATATATATGAAACTTTACAATTATTTAAAATCATACGTGGCTTTTTAGTTAAGTAATGAAATATATGTAAATGTTGATTCCTCTTCTTTTCTTTCCTCTTTATATTCTTCTTTTTTTACTTAAGTAAAAATAGGTGTATAAACAACATCCGTAAATCTAGTGTTAACTAACAAACATTTGACTTTGAAAAAAAAGGAGGTTACTATTTTTAATAGTCAACGATGTTGCTTTTTTTTGTTTGTTATCCTATGTGTGGGTGGTTCACCTATTCGTGGGTTTGGATCCTGTTTAAATAATTTTTCCAAAAAATCTGTCATACTCCACGATTGGTCCATCTTTGTTAGTTAATAACTCCTAAACTAAGCCGAATTTCGTAAAAGTTTATTTAACTTTTCGACTCAAGTCCATACTCCTGCAAACATAGTTTCCCAATGCCTAACCTGAAGCTGGACACCCTGTATACGAAGAGATATCGCAAATGGATCTTGTTTATCCCAATGATACTATTATTGGAATCACGATTCCCTATTCGATCGATTTATCGAACGTGCGCGTCGCTTTTAGAATCACCTCGTTGAAAGCTACCGCTACTTCCGTTTTTTCTTCGTTTCTCTCGCCTTCTCTTTTTTTTCCTTCGAATTTCAGGCAAAGCTGCGAGAGACACGTTCTATTAATAAAGTCAGGCCACGAGCTAGAATCGCGGTAGACTCTCTGTCGTCGCGAAGAAACGCGTCTCGGCTGTCTCATGACGATTTACCTATTTAAAAGGAGCATTGGTTTACTAAACTTCTTTAACGGACAACGGCAGCGTTGTATTCGTGGCTGCGGCCAATTAGCCGCGAATCATGTAGCGAGCATCGCGAGACGAGGGAAAGGGAGTAACAAAGAGAGAGAGAGAGGTACGTGAATAAGGTCCATTTACGGGGAGAGTTTAAACCTCTGTGTAACTTCGTAATACGGTCTAATCTTCGAACTTTCCTCAAATACGAACGGAAATATCATCTTTTTCCTTGTCTTTGAAATAAAATAAGCAAATCTCTCTTTCCTTAGCAAATACTTCAGTCTTTATTTACTCAAGATAAATCCTCGAGACACCAGCTTCGGGCAATATTCAGGTGGGTCTTGCAGTCAAGGATCTCCTACCGGTTGTTACATATCCGGGATGCTCGTGTGAGGTCGATACCGGGGACATTAAGCCGAGCCGTGCGAAACTCGACGACGTTCACTGTCGCCAACCTGGCAATAAAGACTAATTGAGATTAGCGCCGGCTGTAGACTTTTCGCGTTAAACAGGTGCTCCAACCAACGAGAAGAAGGAAAAAAGAAGGACTGAGTCGGGGAATGAGATCGTTGCAAAAGTGGAAGGACGGGAGAGGAAAAAAACGATGACGCGTTTAGCCTCTCGAGAGTGAACGCATGCAAACACCGTCTTGATTCCCTTCGAATCTGTCATCCCGTTCGTACGATCGACGTAAAAGTTCCCAGATCGAAGACATGACCAATTTAGGTATTCCATTCTCTCGATGTTATTCTTACGTCCGTTTCTGTAAGGATAGCCAAAAAACGAGCGACAACTTATAAGGGTATCATCAGGGTCGACAGGTAGCCGTACACTTAACCTGACGGCCACCAGAAATCAATCAAGGTAGTTCGAGCAGGTAAGAGCGGTAAGCACGGCTACCGTACGTACGTTTGATGTTTTGTATTGCACCGATGGGATTTTATACTATTTTATCTCTACATCACTTTTGAATCCTTGCTAATACCTAATTTATAGCCTTTTCTTTCTAGAAAAAGAGAGATATACGATTTTCTCCGTCGAAGGAATCACTTTTCTCTTTAGTAACGTGATATCGATTCTTCTTTGATCGTTACTACCAGATACGAAGAGATACGATAAAAGTTTTATCTAAAGCTTCGCACGTTCCTTCCCTTCTTCTTACCATTATAATGTGTTCTTAAAATAACCAAAAGTACGGACTTTGTAAGCCGATTACGCTAAGTTTGAGGTCAATGCAATTTAGAAGTTATTCACACGAACCATAAACTACTTAGGACGTAAGGGGCAGTTAAACGGGTTAGTAAGCGTGCCAGATGCATCTCCGTCTTCTAGCTATGCGCAGTACGCGCGCAAAGTTGCATCCATTAACATCTTCTTCGTTCGCTCGTGGCGCGCGAAACAGTTAGACGATTATGCGGAAACGGCACACGGGGTGTCGCGTAAAAATTTCTTTCTCTGTTCGAATGATTTTAAAAAAAAAAAAATTATTTTTCCTTCGCGATTTATCATCCGAAGGGCGGGATCGGGGAGTTATTTATTTAAAAGCAACGTTCAAAAGTATCAGAGCACTTGGACTCTGTTTATTCATCGATAATGAAGATAACGATTCCCGTAAAGTACTTGGAGTAAAACGATTTTCAACGGTCGTTCGCGATTTCTAACGCTTTCACGACGTTCGAGCACGAAACTATACGGAGGAGGAGACTGAAAAGAGAGAAATTCGCTGAAAGATCCAGAACTCTCTTGCTACTAGCAACTGCGTAGTAACTGTAAAATGTTTTAACATATATACGACTGGTGTGATAAATTTTTATCGTCCGACTACCTACTCAATGTTGACGCGAACTTTTTCCACGGTCGCTTCGAAGACACGCGACTTTTCTCTTTTACATTCATTCGGGAGAGTGATGAAAACGTTGATGATTTTATAAGCTTGAAAACGCGTTCGATTTACTGTAATAAAAATTTGCATTCTTAAAACCATATATATTCAACTAATTTTTGTTTTTAATAATATAAGAACGTCAACTTGGAAGAAAATAGAGCAAATTTGTAGCCATAAGAAGAAATCCGTAACAAGCAACGAATGATGATCTTATAAGCTTGAAAACGCGTTCGATTTACTCTAATAAAAATTTGCATTCTTAAAACCATATTTTTCTAACTAATTTTGTCTTTAATAAAATAAGAACGTCAACTTTAAAGAAAATAGAGCAAATTTATAGCCATAAGAAGAAATCCGTAACAAGCAACGATAAGTAATCGGAAAACAGCACGATTAGCGGAGTCACGCTCGTAGCAGCGTATTTGCTTCGAATTGTACTCAGCCGATCGATAGGTTGTATCGTATTTTATGTGTTATCATTATCACTCTGGGACACGGCTTACGAGAGGCGTCGTCGCGTTAGCACGAACCAGAGTGAACGGAAAAAATGGCAAGTTTGTACAAAAAGACGATGTTTTTTTTTCGAGTCAGTCTTGCTCGCAAATTCATAAGCACGATATGCAGAGCCATTAACTCGTTCCAACATCTGGGTCATCTCGAGGTGTTTAAGCACCGGTACGCTACTTCCTGGCTCATTATTTCATCCACGACCAGTCGCGCGTCTCGTTCTTATCCGAAGAGAGATTAGGAACGTACGAATTCTCCGAAACGGTGGGAACGGCAAAGCTTTTTTTCGAAATCGGGACGCGTTCGTTAATACCTCGTTCGATCTCGTTCCATTAATCATGAGATTTATTTGCAAAGTTGTTCGACAAAAAGAGAGAAAAAAAAAAGAGAGAGACTAAGCACGAAGTAAACTCATGAGATTCCAAGCGGATCTTACCGTCGCGCGCGCGCAGGATCGTTTGCCCGTGTTCGTTCTGACGGTCGGTGACGTTTAAACGGCACGAGTACAAGCGAATTTCGTGTAAGGATCAGACGCTACACCATACCCATTTCAAGTGGAGTTAGTTTTACACGCGTTGGAGAAGCGAACGGTTCTCGCGGATGCGAGAACGGCGAATGCACCGATGCATTCCCGCGTGTCATGCGACACCGACTCAAGGTTTACGATCGAGTACGTTTCCCGCCTTTTTCACGCGGTTCTCGTTACGTAAAAGCATCTCGAATCTCGCTACGAGAGACGCTTGATATTTTCGAACGTTGTCTAACCTTTAAAGGAGAAAAGAAACGCCGGTCGGCTTGCATTCTGACGAAACGAGATCGGAAGTACGAGAAGTTTACTTATCGAGATACACTTTCTTTCCTTTTTTTTCGTTTTTTTTTTTTTTTTTCAATCGACAAAATCGATCTTGTTCGTAATAACTTATGAAACTAAAACCGAATTACGTACGAGAAGACGACGCGCACGCTCGACGACGTAGCTATATCTAGCGCGTGCAACACGTGAGACTCTTGTCCGGCTCGCTTGATTCCGATCTCTTTCGAAAAATTCGAGTACGGAACGGAGAGACTTACCAGCAGCTCGATGCGGCCTTCTCGCCCAATCGTCCTCCATTAAAGGCGCGACTCTTCGCGCACGGAGCGTCAAGGGACAAGAAACGACGATTAGAAAGATCGGCAACAACAGACCACCGTGAAAATGCATCTCGCCGGTGTTTGGTGTCTCTTCTCACTGTCTCTCTCTCTTGTTCCACCACCACCCTTCTCCCCACTGGCACAAACCGATCCTCTTTCTCGCACACGTCTCTTCTCCCTTTTGCGCGTCTCTCTCTCTTTTTCTCTTTGCTGGCACTCGTGCGGTACCTCAACGCATATAGCGCCTTCCTCCGTCTCTCTCGCTCCCGCTACTAACTCTGTTCCTCTTTCTCTCTCCTTCCTCGGAGCCGCTGCACTGGTCTATTAACGACCGTTCACTGCACAAAACTTTCTGCACTGTACCGCACACTTTATATGTATTTGTGTATAAGTGTGAATCTCTCTCTCACACCACCTCTTGATATTCTCTCCCTTTCCTCGGTACGAAAAAGGAAAAGCGTGAGGAAGGGGGAGACGTACGAAAGAGACGAACCGAGAGATATAGACGAAGAGAGAGAGAGAGAGAGAGGAAAAAAAAAAAGAAAGAAAAAGAAAGAGGTAAAGAGAGAAATAGAGGCTCGTCTCTTGAGCGAATCTCGTCTTAGTCGACGCGCACGCGATAACGATTGAGAAAACGAGCCGGGCGAAAGAAGCCGAGCGCGTAATATTTATTGCAGATAACGAACGTTGCCGTGCAACGAGACACGCGTATACACGTACCAACACACACATATATATATATAAAATAACATAAAGAGAAACACGAACGCGCGCGCGCACGCATACACCGCGTTCGAAGGAGCCGTCGAACGCAACGCGCGTCGTCCGCTATGCTTAATGGGTTAAGGTACACGCACGTTCCTCCTACCCTCCCCCCTTCTACCACAGCTCGTTCGTCCCCTCCCTATACTCGCAAAGACTAAACCCGTCATCTTCGTCGGCATCGTCCTCATCGTCGCGGTCTTTTCACGTTCGAACTACTGCGTTCTATAAGACGGTAGAACGTCGACGATGATGAAGAGACGAGCTGGATGACGAGGAAATAGCAGACGTCGTTGGCACTTGTCGTCTATCTCGGTGTACCGTACCGTCTTCGTTCACGTCCGGGTCTCTCTCTCTCTCTCTCGATTTCTATCTCTCTCTCGTTTTACGACTATCTCTCTTCGTTGGAACGCCGGTGCGCATCTGACACCGCCGACGCGTGACCGAACGAACGAATAGACAAACGGACCGACGGAGGACCGATCGCGACTCTCGTTAAGTACGGTATCAAGAGATCACCGATCGAACCGGCAAACGCGCGTGCGCTGTATTCGACTCAAAAATCCCGCCTTTTTTCGCGCTCTTTTTTCCTATTTTCTTTTTGTTTATGTTCTATCTATCGATCGTCTTCTCTCGTGTCTCCCCGCGTTTCCTCTTTTCTAAATTTTGTTTTTTTTTTTCTTTGAAATATTTATTATACTTTATCTATACCTCCACCCTCTCCTCCTTACGGAGCAACGCACAACGGTGCGCATCTGACACGGGCGACGCGTGACCGCAGTGACTGAATGATCGTGAGTGACTGAGTCGCTCTCTCGAAACTGGTGGGAGAAGGCGAGGAGCACGAGCGCTCCTCTCTGCGCTCGCCACCGTCTCGCGCTCTTCTCTCTCTCTCTTTTCTTCTCTCTCTCGCTCTTTCTTACAATCTTCAATACGCGGATATTTCCTTCGTGTTCCACCGCCGAAAAGTACACTTTTCCACGAGTCTATTTTTTTATGTATAACACCTCCCACTCTTTCTCCCTCTTGTACTTAAAAAAAAAAAAGGATGAGGAGGTTCTCACTCTTTCTCTCTCGCACGCATACAGTGAAAGGCCGCGAGAAGGAAGAAGAAGTAAAGGAAAAAGGAGGAGTAATCGCGTTTCTCTCTCACGTAGGAGCGTAGCAGCCAACAACGATGACAACTGTCCGCAGGCCGGTCGAGTCCGTCGCTTTTATGGGGATAGCCGAGCAGCAGCCGCCAGTTTGCGGCCGTGTCCTCCTCTAGCGCCGCGCGCTATTCAAATACACGCCGGAGAGAGATCACGCGTGTGCGTGAGAGATTCTCTCTCTTTCTCCCTACTCAAGCGCCTCGACACGGGGTTTAACCGAGAGAACTCGTGTCGTCTCGTTCGCTCGCGCGCACGTTCGCCGATACCTTGATCTCAACTCTCTCTCTACTATACTCGAGAGCCTCCCAGAGAGGAGGTTCGAGGCGCTCCGCGTTTAGCGCGCGCGGTGGGTGTCGCGCGCGTCTCTGTCGCCTCTCACCACCACCACTACTATCCTTGCTCCTCGGCGCCACCTCTTTTCTTCTTCTTCTTCTTCTTTCCTGCCTTATTCTTCTTTGCTCCCTTCAGCCTTTACTAAGACTTTTTCGATTTACTCGACGCCGAAATACTTTGAACGTTTTAACGATTCTAGATAATTTATAAGAATGTTGCTGGATTTGTGAATATTCCAATTTTTGTAAAACGAAGCCATTGCATTCGATGCTTAGAGAATGAGGTCACCGATAACGTCTTTCTTTTCGATGTTCGTCTACGTTCGTTAAACGACCCAACGCGCCCCGTATCCCCCAGTGAACTTTGACCCCCATCTTTGCCTTCCGATTATCCGCGCCAAATTTTTCTCCCGGGACGATGGAGAGTAGGGGAAACAGAAAAAGGGGAGAGAAGAAATCCGAAGGGGGTTCGAGCCCGCCGTTTTCTCCCGCGTCTCCGCCCACCGGCCGCACTTTCCGTTCGTACGTGCGTACGAACGCGACAATGGAGCCCCACCCAAACACCCAGCCCATCGATCCGCACGAGCGACCAAAAGAAAGGATAGCTATATAGAGAAGGAGAAATGCAGCCACTCTCCTTTCGTCGATTTTTTTTCGTACGCGGTTAGAGATTGCTAAGAAGAAGGTGAAAGAGAACGAAGAAGGATGAGTACGAACGTGGGTGAGCAAAAGGGAACGAGTCGAACGTAAGCTTCTCCCCCCTTCTGTTATATGTATTGAAAAAGGTTCGACGAAAGTGAGCGATATTTTAGCAATTTATCGGACGAAAAGAGACCATTAACGGTACGATATATACCTACCTATCGGGGAGAACGTTGTACGAGAGGCGACTAAGTTTCTAATCGGCGCCTTGATATAAATTATGTTCCCTGTTCCATCGTAATCCTGTTACATTCATATACTGTACATATAATACACGATAGAGAAAATCACGTTGCCGAACGCGAGCTTGGGTCGATCCGTGCGGTATGCGCTACTCGTGGGTGAAAATACGTTTAAATTATAGAAATTTATTGGGCACAGTTAAGTGTAGGATGAATGTCTAGCGATATGTTCTAAACGACGTCGAACGAGACGACGAGAGTTTGGCCGATAAACGAGGCCGTCGTTTACTGTTCGAGATTTCACTGTTCGAACTTATTCTACCCTTCCTTTCATTCTCGTGAATCTCGCTCCCCTTTGTCTTTGCAAACAACCGAAACGGTAAATGTGAAATCTTATATATTCACGTAGCGATGATTATACACCTTATTCTGTTTTTACACAGTAGATACGTTTCAGGCAAAACTGTGTAAAAAAAGACATGAAGTACATAGAAAAAAAGGGGATTAGTTCCATATCTTTCAATTCTGTAAAAAATAGTAAAAATAAAATGATTCATACAAAAAAAAAACTATTATGAGAGTCTTTATAAAAGCCAAATTAAATTTTTATGTGCACAATTTATTTTAATGCACAGTTTATTTCATAAAAACAAAAACCATCCTTTCAATAAACCATCCTTACAGAAAATAAATTAGAAAGGGGAATTCTCTAACTATTTTATAAATAACAGATAAAAAAAAAAGTTCTAAAAGAATACGGTTAATACAAATATTTTTCTTTAAAATTTCAAACAAATACATTTTTTTAATCGTGCTAAATCGAATGAAATCGTGTAAAAACGGAATCAATTTTTTTTTTCTAGACCATGTTAAATCAAAACCTTGTAAAAACAGAATTAAATGTATATTTATTTATTCGATAAAGTGTCACGAGCAACACAGAGATTACTCTGTAAAACATAAAAAAAAACTCAATTTTACAATCGCGCTAGAAGAAGCAACGAGCTAGGATCGAAGCTATGCGAACGGTGCGAAGAAGAGGAAGAAGAAAGGATTGGCAGGCATGGATATGGAGATAAGGATCCCAAGGGAATACATCAATGGGCTAAGTGCCGCGGTGAATGGAGGCGCGGTCATGGTGTGCTTTCCGCCAGGCTGCCCGATTCACTGCGTGTCGAAATGACGTCGACGTTAAATACGTTCGACGCGCGTACCATGCAAATCCGTGCTCTCCGCGCCAACGGCATACGTAAGAGTCTTTTACTCGTGGCGAACGTAGCGTATAAATAATAGGATATAACTTAAGCCTAACCATAGACGGGCTTTCACGTAGCCCGACGTTCCTACTCTTACCCGGGCTGTTACTACCATTGCTCGACGAATTCGCGCAATATTTTCGACCGTAACCGCCTTTCCGAGTGACACCTGATAGATAGTACGACACGTATCTTGCAACTATGTTAAGATTCGATGAACATGTCTAAAAAAAAAAAATTCTTTATAGTCCGACGTTTATAGAAAGGAAAAAATTGTTTTTATAATGTGAACCTTAAGCCCTGTCTCCATTGAAGCAACATTGAGAAACTTTTTGTAGCTGTTGCATGTTTCTTGAATATGTTGCCATTTGTTGCCGAATGTTACTACAAATTTCCGATAAATTTTCAGCTTTTCCTGCTGCTTCTTGGAAACATTTTGGAACATGCAGTTCAAGAAGTTCCTCGATGTTGCTTCAGTGGAGACAGGGTTTAACGTAGGCCTAGTTAAAGTTATGTAAACTATAGAAGAATTCAATATCTTATTTCGTAACTTTTTTTTTGTTATAACACCAATTTTCATTTTAATATATTTTGTGCAATAGACATAGGTTTTACTACTGAAATGTCCAATATCGACCGGATTACCGAGAGACTACCGTAGCTATATTTATTTTATCGCGAATCATCGGTACGAGTTGTCGAAGTAAAAATTTATATAAATAAAATAAAAAATAGACAACGACTTCCTGAAATCTTCCTGACATTTTCTTCGTTTTGAAAAAAAGTCGAAGCAACAGACTCGAAATAATAAAGTCCGAAAGGCAGCCGGGCGACTAATCGTCGATACAACGTGTAACAATGGCCGAGACAGTTTGTCGGCGAGTATACTCGCGCGTCGGAGAAGACAATACCTAGGGAGAGAAAAGAGGCACATCTCGAAAGGGTTCCAGAGAGAGTTAGAGTGTGAGAAAGAGGGGGAAAAGGGGATCGCGCGCGAGCGAACGCGATGAGCAGACGATACACTACACACGTCGCACACGCGCTCGCATCAGAGACCGCAAGGCGAGAAAAGAAAAATGACGAAGAGAGGCCTGGCGTCGTGCGCGTTCGAAGGCGAGAGGGACGACGCTTTCGCAGATTCCACGTGAGATACCTGCGGCATTCTTCGTTCTGCACCGGGCATTAAGCCGGATGCACATTCGTCGTGGACAACGCACGCTGAATTCGTTTCCAAGAAAAATATCTTCCGCCACGGAACGAATTTTACGGGAGATTTTGTTTGCGACCGACGAAGGACCGCGGCAACCTCCCCGTCCTTGCCACCCAGGCGACACCTTCGAAGCTATACCCTCCACCTCCTCGTGCTTATCCTTCACCTCTTTCGTCTCCTTTTGAGAGAGATACTAAAAAAAAGGATGGGAACGATGAGAGTCCTACGATCTAGCTTAGTTTCGAATACTAGGTTTACATAGAGGGTTCTAGTACTGTGTGTTCAATTTTTATTAATTTTTGCCGTATTTTAATTAATTGTATATGTTACCGCTAAAGAAATCAGTTATTCTGTAGATTATCTAGGGTGGTTCGTTAAAATGCCGAAAATTGTTTCATTTCTCAAATTACCTAGATAATGTGCACATTACCTACTAGAGAATAAAATGGTTCAGGTGGGATTAGGTCTTTTTTTGCGAGAAGAAATCGCAAATCACATCTAAACATTAACTCAAGACCCAACCCAGAACCAACCTGATCTTAAAATCAAACTACGAAATTCGTTTTATACTATTTGAACTTCGAACTAAAGTACCTAAGTGGAAAAATGTCAAATCTACCCCGTTTGGTAAAAATAGGTATACGTCAACTCTCAGTAAACCTAGTATTAAACTATATGAAAAATGAGTTAACTCGCAAAGATTTCGATCCAACAAGAATCTTTTCTCATGCTGCCCAGATAGGTACCACATATACATACTTTACTTTTGTCTGTGTAATCCTTTTACCACACCGACGTATCTATAGATTGAGTCTAATACCAATAAGGTTTTAACGGGTCGTCTACTTTATGCAGTGACGTGTTCATAACGTTACGCCGCTTATCTCTGGAACTCCCAAGTAGGGCCTATCACGTCCGAACTGTTGCGTTTAATCTTACTTTGTACAAATTATCTCCCCGTTACTTATACTGGCTCTCGCGCCGCCGTCGCAACGAAAGTAAAATCTCGCGTGATATCTCGAGCGAAGCGTGCCTTCGTTCGACCGATCACGACGACGGCTTTGGTAAGCTATCTCGCTAATAAACGGTAAGTAGGTAGAACGGAATCATCCTTCTTTTTTTTATAATAAAAAAAAAAAAAAAAAAAATGGAAGACACGAAAGCAAGGTTTCTTTAGCACAAACAAATCGTTTGACGCTCGCATTAGGCGCGATCGTCACGCTTATAAAGAGACCGTTTGGCTAATGTAAAAAATTACGCGCGAATGTTTCAATGTGATTTATTTTTATAAATGGGCGGAGCTCGAAATTAAACGCCCCCGGGTGACATTAGCCGTCACGAAATTGCCATCCCCGAGAATCGCGTTGAGTTCTCTCTGTACGTTCGTCGTCATCGTCTCGACGTTTACTCTACTCATTTTTATCCCACCTAATTGCACCACCGACTCGCGCGACTCTCCTCCTCGAGGTAATTACGATCGAATTGGTTCATTTCCCGAGAGCCCCCTTCTTCCCGCTTGCTTGCCGGCGTCGTCGCCGACATCGTCGCCACGACTGACATCATCGCGTGGGGAGAACGTGCGATTTCCTCGATACGCGTTAATCGATCTTCATTACGTCGATTCATCGCGGCCACAAAAGGAACCACGCTCGACTACAAAAGCGCGTCTTTCGCTACGCTCCGAGAAGCATCACGGTGAAGAGGGTTAGAGAAAGAAAGAACGAAGAACTCGTCTTTTTCTTTCTGCAAGAGGGGGGAGATGTGAAAAAGTAGAAAAAATCGTAATTCTTCCCAGGAACGGCGGAGTTCCTTTTGTTGCGGTTTGACGATCGAATTCTGACGCGCGCTCTGGCGCGTCTCGCGTTTCCGCCAGGTATCGTTCGAGACTCAAGGAAAGAAGAGAAGGGAAGATGCCGAGGGAGACGACGTAGGAGGACGAAAAAGAAAGAGGTTAAAGCGGACTTGAAAGGATCGTCTGACCGACGACTATTCATAATCGGGAATGACAAATCTAATAGATTCTCGGCGCCTTGGCGGTCGTAAGTGAGAGAGGAAAGAACGGAGCAGGGGGTATGGAGGGAGGGAGGAAGAGTTCCAAGAGGGAAAGAAGCGTTTCTATTGAACGGATGTAACGCCGTGAGAGGAGAGAAAGAAAGAGAGAGAGACCTGGCGTCCCTTCTGGCCGCGTTTAACAATGATATCCTTCCTTGGCGAGGAGAGCCCGAAGGAGAAATAAAGTCAAGCTCGCCGTTGGTCAGCTATAACGCGACGCTCGCACAATGCACATTGTCGTAGGAAAGGAATGCGGAGGGCTTCGCATTGTCGACGCGCGCCGAACGCCTTACCGAGCTCTTACAAGCCCTTACAAGACCTCGCGAGACCTTACGAGACCTTACAAAGGCAGATATCGCGAAGGTAAACTTCGAGCGAGGAAACGATTACTCGAGTCGAAATTTTGAAGCTTACTTTGACCCTGCGACTTTTTACCGTGGTAGGAGATAAAGATAGTAAAAAGAAATAAATTTGTTTTGAAAAACAAGCTTTTATTTAAATGTAGGTACTGAAACTACTTTTAAAAAAACGTATTGTCATCAGAATTACGTATGTGTGTCAAATTTCGATTGGATATGTAGAAGTGGGTCAAATTTAGCTTACAAGATTTGGACAAACATACATGTGAAACTTAGGAAAAGCTTGTAATAAAATAGCATCAAATTTAATGTAAAATTAACTCATACTTAACGCCTAAAATCTCCCTTTCTCGAATTTTAATATAATTTGATTAGTAAATGAAAAATAATAATTAGTCTTATAATCATATGTTCCGACGATCATATATACTCTGTATAGGTTCAGACAGAATTAAAAGAGTAGGTAGGACTATTTAAACTGGGCATGGTGGAGTATAAGGTTTTGTGCAGGAGGTAGACTCTACTTGATTTCGGTAGCATTTTTAGGCTCATAAAAAGACTTGTAGCATCAAGTAGCTTTAAATTAGGTTTAAATGGTGTCAAAATCCTTTAAAATACGCTGAAAATTTCTGAAGGGCTCTTGAATTCTAAAAGATAAGTTTATGCATGTATAATCTTGCATCTTTATGCATCTAAAATTTGTCTCTTTCAGAAATACATCCATTTTTCGCTTTACCAACAGAAAATCTATCTTTTCGAGCAACTGCCACGGTCAATCTATACAAGGAGGGCAATAGCGCTAATAAAATTGCTACGGTAACCATAAACAACGTTGAAGGACCAAGCACACCTGAATTCTGGCCAACAGAAACACACTTTTGCGACGAGTTCTTGGATTCGATCGTGGTAAATCTGTTGAGTGAGAATTGATTATACCAAGCTCCGTCGTCGCTACGGTAAACAGGGGATTTCGCGGATCTGCGATAAATTCTCTTTCCAAAACGAGGATACGCATGCTCATCCTTCGATTATCCGTCAAATTTTGCATAACTTTGCTGGAACGAATGTTCGAGACACTCCAGAAGAGTGTAAGACATAAAATCGTCAAGAACGAAAACGTCTCGAAACGATTTCGATAAGTCTGCCGTCTTATACCCGTCGTAAAATATAAAAATTTTCAAAGTCGGACAAGAGGCCGGAAAGCTAAAAATCTTTGGCGTGCTCGGACCACTCGCTCCACTCCATATAGACATCGGATATGAGTCTAATAGCGTATAGAAGACGGTCGATATATCGCTGTCTGAGGTCGAGGTGACCTTAGGTTTAATTTAACGCGGCGATGCGCGTCCCGTCTCGCCGTTCAAAAACACGTGCCGCGTCTTACGAGAGACAAGAATGAGAGAAGAAAAAAGAGAGAGAGTAAAAGATACTCGATCGCGCGTTACCTGATCGTTTACGAGACAGAGTATTGCCGCATTAATCTCCGAAAAGCTAAGAAACTGGCATCACGATCCTCGGAAAACCGATCGTAGCATCGAGTCAAAACAATAGGATTAGCATCCCCGTTTCGAGCCAATCTTTTAATGACTCGATGACAAAGATAAATTTCATCGTTAAAAAGCTTCTAAATAATGACTCCGATACGTTATCATCAGTGCCAAAATAAATATATCAAAGTTTGAGTCGATGGATGTTTTCGGAGGTTCGGAATAATTGTATTTCGAAGAACCATTTGCTTGTTACCACGTTGTATATAGCTTTTATGGCTAGCTTGCAAGGTTTTCTCGTTCCCAACTTTCTCTCTCTCTCTCTCGTTGAAGAAGGGCCACGTTGTCGAAGGGACGCACAAAGAAGAAAGAGTCTGATTCAAAACGGACGATTTCCTTGCTACCATTAATCTCCAAGACAATGGCGGTATACTAGAAAGAATGCTAAGGCGATGGTGAACAAACGTTACTATACCATCCTCTCGCACCAGCAGTTTCAGCTGTGCTTGGGACACCTTCCGGGCGAACACGGATAATCCTTGCATCGAGCGTGGTGGCACGTTTCTTCGTATACCGAATGAGAGAGCCCTAAGAGACGGGGGCGCGAATGAAAGAAACCTACACACAACTGCTGCTTGCCTAGACGGCTCACAAATCGGTTTACGACCTTTCGGCGCCTTTTCACCCACCTGCTCCCTCGTTTCCTTCGCGTTCCTCTTTCAAAATGTACCTACGTGCCGGCTAACCGTGGGAGTACGCCAACGTGAATACGCTTCTACCCATGCAATCTCTATCTTTCTCTCTGTCTTCGTGTCTATTTCTCTTATCTCAACGTTGTATCTCGTTAGATCGTTCAGATCGATATCAATTACGAAAGAGAAATGATTTCTTCCCCCTGTTCGACGATATTATTGGAAGATGAAAGAGAGAGAGAGATTCTTCCTGTTTCTTTGGATAAACGCCAGTCGTGCGAAACTCTTGAGAAACCTCGTCAGGCCGACGAAAAGGGTTCCGAGGAGTTAACGACTACGATTAAACAAACAGGAAACGACGACGTGCGGATTGTTTAGCCGGCGTAAAAAGCAATCGAAAGATACGGAACTTCTGTCTGATCTTTATAGCTCGTTCACAGGGGTCACGAGCGAGAGACCGAACGGGTCGTGCTGATGAAATAAAAGAAAATTGAGAAAAAGAGTCGGATTTTTAGCTTCGGTCGCTTGGAATCCGATGAAACGTCGTCGCTTTCTCGAGGGCCGACCGACCATTAACCCTGCTGATCTCGTTTAACGCGCTGTTACAAAGCTTATCGAACGAAACTGACGAGAGAAAGAGAGATGGAATAGCGCGAACGGGCAGCGAAGAATGCGCTTACGATGTCGATCACGCGTATGTATTATGTATTCATGGGACCGCATGATCGCTCGAAGCAAGCCTAGATAACGATTATTATTACTAGTCATCGACATGTCCGCTAATTAAACGGGATATCTTGGACATCGATGAATTTACAGTTCTCTTCAAAAATCTTACGGTGGTGATCGATCGGCGAGATCAAAAGGAGCATGCTGAGTTTACATGTTTAAAAAAGTATAGATTTTGTATCGAGGTAGCTGTTACGTTGTGTCATTACGAAGACAAACGTTGTAAATCCGACAACCTCATCGCCTTTGAATTTGATCATGAGACAAGCTGTAGTCGAGTTACACGCGGAGGACAAATTTCGTCTGCAACATCGATCGTTCCGTACGATAGGCGAGTTACTTGACTCTAATTAATATCGACTTTACACGCGCATATGACTCATTTCTATCGTTCAATTGCTACACTAATTAACTTCGATGTCGAATCAATTCAACGTGCTTGCGCGTTCGATCGTCGTCCGGAACGGTGACTTTCTGCGCCGGATTAAACATTTCGCGCGTTAAGATATCTCTACGTGAGACTCGATCTTCGGACTTCTATCCTTCGTTAATCTCTTAAGTGGGGAATTTTCTGATCTGCAAACGTAAGTAGGTATGTGTAATTTATTCGGAATGAAGATGTAATGGTACGGTAGAAAGACAAGGGTCTTTAGGTAAATAGCAAAATGAAAAACAAACCTATATCTCGATGACCTTGGAAATTTCGGAAAGAATGTCCTTGAAAAAAATAACATTTGCAAAGCATCAACTTAGTATCTACTGTATGTTCTGTAATATTTAAGATTTTGTAACTCGGAACAATGTTAGCCGATTTGGATAAAATTTTCAGTATACATATATCTTACTTGCATCTATAAAAGGTATTTGCTTAAATTTTCATTATAAAGTCACATAAAAAAATTATTGTTACTATTTTTTCTCCTATCCTCTTTCAAAAACTCAAATCATTTACTTCAATTATGAAACAGTTACTAGTTAAATTTTTGACCACCACTATATCCTTTTTTTAAAGTACCATAGTTAACTCGTCTTCATCAGTTAACAGGTTAATAGAACCACGCTTGTCAAAACCAAAATGTCGTAATAACGTGAGATTTAAGAACGTCGATGCAATAGCAATATTTGTCATTATACTTATCTAAAATTCAACGTGCGTAGTTCAACTGGGCCAACGAGAATATATACTTCATACATTATACATAAAGAGTCGTTTAAAATTCGCAATAAAATTGAGGCGTTGAGGAAAATTTCATGTAATTCTCATGTCCGTGCAAATTCTATAAAAAGAAAGTATAACATAAGAAGCAGCATACAAAGGATATTTTCGTAAAGTAGGTACACCGGAAAAGTTTCGGTGCGTGCTAGACATGGCAATATATCGATTCGGTTGAAGGCATTGGTCGAAGAATTTGTGCCATGTCGCGTAAACACACTATAATAATAATACTATAAATACGCAGCGGCGAGACCAAACGTATGCAGGCGCCGGCGCCGCCGGCCGCGTACATTACACGCTCCGAGGAAGCATTATCCGTCCCACGTATTCAACGTACTCGCTCTCCTACTCATTCTTCTCTCTTTCTCTCCCTCTCTCTTTCTCTCAGCCGTTGCTTACCAAACTGACCGGCTCACACGACGACGACGGTGCGAGAGCTGTAACTGGCTTGGTTGAACGACCAACCGGACCGATCTCATCTCCTCGTCGTCCAGCCTTCTCGTTTATCTCGAGTCACTCCTTGCTTGTCCATAAAACCGATCTTCCCTTCTTGATTTCTCTCCCTAACGATTCGATGAACGAGTCGAAAGAAAAATTAGAATCTCTTATATTTATCGAGTATCCATAGATACACACCCCATTAGATTCGAGTTTTAAATAGAAGGGTCGAAAAGTAATACCAGTTTACTACTTTGCATTTGATTATTTTCAACTTGTACGTGGGTATTATAAGCGTAGACGATACTTTTTCAGAAGAGTGAATTTATCTCGAGCCGAGTAACGTTACGAACCTCCCATGTTATTTATACCCTTCATTATCTCTCTGTCTCATAACGTCACGGTGCATTGTTTCGCTCAGCTACTCGCGACCCGATTTCCTTCTTCCCTTCTACGTACGGCTTACTTTTTCTTTTGATTTTTACCCTCTCTCATCTTAATCGCGCAATAAATCCAACACCTATCCGACCGGCCTTATCGTCGCGACGGCTCCCATCTTGAATAATAGCAGGAACGGTGCGCGCATTGGTAAGAACTCTCTCTCTCTCTCTCTTCTTCCCTCCTCCTTCCCTGTAGAATATTTGCATCGTATGTTAATACCGGATTGCACTTGGCAATAAAAGAAACGCATAGTGTCGACGCGCGTCCCGAGACGTGAGACGAATAAGCGCCGGTATAAAACAGTTGAAATAAATGCAATTAAACGAAGCCAGTCGCTTGGTAATTTATTATGCCAACGTTAGTTGCGTCTCCGTGAAATCGTCTGAAAAATATATATCTACCTACTTTCGAAACGAAGAACGCGTTGTTCGTTCGTCGTCCATGCTCCTCGTAAAGTCTCCACCTTGGGGTACCGCAAATCCTTTCGATGGTCTGGTGCTTGTCAACGTATTTCAGGAAAACCCTCCAAACTGCTTCTCTTTCTACGAAAAGAAATTATACGGTGAAAGAATGAGACAAATATTCTTAGAGCTAACGTTAGACTTATACGTTAAACGGTTATATAAACATGTACGAATTTGTTTGCGACGGAGATTAGGCTCGAACGTCCAATAAACGCTCGATGTATTTTAAAAGCGACGGGACTCTTACCAACGGAACGATTTAAATCGCAAATACATTATTTTACGCCGGCAACTTGCATCGAGGCAAACGGGAAGGTCTGCCCTGAGTTATATACTTAAGCGTCCGAAAAGGAAATAACTAATTTCATAACTCGTACGTAGCAAACTTCCTCGATAACTTCATTGCGTTCCTCGAAGCAGCGGTATTTCCCATTGACGACACGTACTACGTGTCGTACATCCTAGTAATTAGATAATTATCCCATCAAGACTCCGCGAAAGATGTTTCGTGACTGACGAACTTTGATCGTAAGAAAAAAAAAGGTAAACGTACCTCCAGAGATATCTTTATAAACGTTGACGTAAACTTTACAGTACCATCGATTAAACATTAGACGATTCTAATGATTATAATTATTATTATTCTTACAGTAGTAAGGTCATAAGTTGTAAAGTACGCGAGACGTTCGAACGGTAATTAGATTGCCAGTGACGCGGTCAAGGAAGATCGAAAGGCCTCCTGTTTGCGGTATCGTCAATACGGCGTCAATTAAAAGCTAATTATACGACATTCCAACGAGCCGCAAATGCGTCTTGCGCGAACATTCAAATGAAACTATTTAAAGAAACCGTATATATAAATGATAACCAACGATTCTTTAATCGTCCACGTTAGACATATAGATAGATCGAATTTAACTTGGATTCTCATGCTTCCCGCCACCTACACGCGTAGTACATACGAGCTGTTCTCGCGCGTGCCATTCTTCGCCGTTTTATGGCGCGTAGAGCGATGGGAATGTTGGCGCCGTTTGCACGCACACGGATACACACGTAGATACGCATCTCCGTCTTCTCGCATACAATGACAAGGGGGCAAGCAAAATCCTCGTCGATCGGATCTCGGGTTCGTTCTAGCGCGACCAACTCGCGACGATGTCCGATTTGTATCGACTTTCGATCAAGAACCGTATACCGTGTCGTACCGATAAGATCGCTCGGCCAGCAGTGACACGATCTTTTCCTTCCGTGCACGTTTCCTTTCGACATGGTAGCTTTCTTCTAAACAGCTTCCTTCGACGCCTTACATCTCGTCTATAATTTTTTGGAAGAAATTCTAGACAGGAACCGATTTACCATCATTTTTCATTTCTTCTCTTTTTTTTTAACTCGACACGCGTATATAACGCCATGCCGCGCCTTGGAATAATATTTTTCTAATGTCAGATGAAAATTGATAACCGCGTTACCTTCAAGGGAAAACAGAAACGCAGCCATGTAAACTCAGACGGTTTATCCTTCCGGCTGAGAGAGCACAACATCGAAGAATTTTTGGTTATGTTCATATATTCTCGATTAACGACGACGTCCATTTTATGTACTTTGTGCAGAGACCAAATATGTGGAATTCTTTCTGGTAGCATCAATTTTCAGGACTTACAACGTTCTTCCTGAGTTTTTACTTGTATTTACCAATGACTGATCACTAAAAAGATTATGATCGTTAAAAATAAATGAAATATGTGATATAGTGCGATCGTTACTAGCCTTTTACCTTATGCTAAAAGCACGACGAGTTTTGTTCTTTACGTTAGAAATTTTCTTACCACTCGCTCGAATATCCTTGAGTTCCTTCTTTGAATCGAAGGAGACGAATGAAAGGATAGAGAGACGAACGGGGGCTTCTTCAACGAGAGAAACTGAGCGTGTGTGAGTTGTTATTACCCGTTTGGAAGAAACCTGGCGCCGTCTGCTTGCCGTATCTATCACAAACAATTCGACCGAACGTTCGATATGCGATCGTTACTTGAACGCTTGTTAATAATTCTAAAAATAAGATATACATAAGTGTGCCTTATGGAACACGAGTACCGCCTTTTGCCGGCCGCGCCATCGACTTACGCCCTGAAGTTTCTATCGAATACGATGGCGACACCGCGATGGCCGCCTTAACTCCGAAGAAGTTACTTTCGACAAATTTTACCTCGTTGGCCCCTCCGACGATCGATCAAGTAGATATTCAGACATATAGATTTTTTTATTTTCTTTATCGACCGTTCGAGGGTTAAGTCTTCTCGTAGAATAGTTTTTTTAATTTTCTGTAGTACGTGCTTACCGACGATTATACAACTTCCATATACCTCGAACTATTATTAAAGCTAACGAAATACTTAATGAGCCTATGAAATATTTGTCATAGTTATTTTTACGAGTTATGAGTAAAAATGATGAGAAACTCGAGCTAACTCGCTAAAAGTCGAATATAACGAAAGTAGATAATCGTTCATAACCGCCCTGTCGATCGTTGTTCTACATTTCGCGATATCTGTCCTTGCGACAGCGCACATTTAAAAAATATTTATCACTAATGGTGACACGCACGCATAATTTACATTTATCGTATGAACTGGACAGCAACGGCACGTAACGCTTCTGAGACGTTCGGTTGAAAAGAAATATAAAACGAGAGATCAACGAAACAATAAAGAAAAATTATGGAGGCACTCGTCGTGCACTAGAATGAAAGGATAAACAGATGACGATCTCTTGCATGAAAGTCGACCATCTACGGTACGAGAGTCCTGATGAATTTTTTCTTGCGAATCTCTATCGGTGATCCTTTTTTTAGGCTACTTTGCTTCTTCTCTTATTCTTTTTTGTACATGACTTTTGACAAAAAGATTTTATTAAAATCGCTATTGAGTCAACAAATTTTGTTCTTATCAGTTTATCGACGATTAAATTTGACGCAATACTTACTTTTATCGTTTTCATTTTGTCGAGAGCAGATACGTAAGACTGTCATCCATTTTTCAGAAACCCCAATACCTGGGGTCTTCCCCGAAGAAGGACAAAACTCTTCCCATCGACCCTCTTCACCAGCTTGACACGTAAAGTGAAACTTACTCTGTCTGTTTGAATATTTTTGTCAGACATTATATTTTGTTTAAAAAAAAACTTGAAGGAGGTACTCCCTTCGATTGATCTTATTTTTTTTTTTTTTCAAAGAAACAAAAATTTGTTTTTAATGTCATTGTTATCCCAGTAGGTGTCCTATCATCCTCATAAATCGTCACGTGGCATACGATGTAAAACAAAATTCCATTTCTTCTGGCCCATATAATTATAAAACATAAATCAACTTTAACGAGCCATACAGGAGACGAGAAAATGATTAATCTTGTTTATGGAAGCTTTACAATCATTGAAGAAATTCTTTGTAAAGCTAGGAAACCGGATTTAACTATATAATATATATATGTTTATGTATATATATACATATACATATATATATAAAATATACATTTAAGGCTAAACGACAATACTTCGCATCACTGCACGTTGAGATGTAAATAAGTTACACAGCGAAGGTTACAAGTGGGAAAATGTCACGACACTGAGGTCACGCTTAGGAGTTAAGTTGCGAATGCAAATCGCCAGGATTTGACCCGTTTATCGTTTACATGGAAACAATAAATAACTCCGTGCTTCTGTATACATATATACGGCTATTGAAAAAGAATAAAACTCTAAAACGGTGAATTTCACCTCCAAGTCGTTTTGAACAGAATCTTTTCTTCTTTTTGTTTTTTATTCGACTCCCTGGACAGACAATGTCTTAACTAACGTAAAAATAAATGTAGCGGTGTATTGGCATGAGCGATTGCGCATGCAAGAACCTCAATAAAAATGATTAATGCGATAGCGCTATTATTCTAATTACGCACTTATCAATTTTATTTTCAATGACAAAGTTGAAAGAGTAAGAGCTCCTTCTTATAAAAGCGTTTATAACTTCTGATTATCGAACATACACACGTAACAAATGTTTAAAAGAAAGATATGCGATTCTACTACTATAATCGTTAATGTGATGTAGGTATAGTGACTAAAAAAGAAAAACTAACTCGCAGTAAAACATCTAATCTATAATTAGTTGCTAAAAAAGAAACTTAAATAGCTAAATGAAACATGCTGAATGGGCGGAGTGCAGTCTTCGGTAGTGAAAAAGTAATCGTGCTTGTAACTGAAATCGAGAATTGCTTTTGAACGAGAAACGCATATGTACCGAACGCGCAAAGAAAGGTACAACGTGGTACGACAGAAGATCTGCTTACGAGAGACAAACATATTCGCTATTGCCAATACCTGTCTCCGTATTAGCCAGGTCTTCGTTTTTCTTACTTGGCGTTCAGCACGCATACGCTTTGAGAGACTGTCGCATACTAATCGGTCACAATGGAAACAAAAAAAAAATAAAAAAAAATAAACTATTCAATGGCAAATAACACATGGACTATATAAAGCACAATTACAGTATATTTCACAAGTTGTTTAAACATTCATACATAATTATACGAATTTCCGCATGTGACGAAAAGACGATTCTGTCAATTAAGGGGAGGATTAGTCCATAAAAACAATGTATTTTAAGGGAAGAAAAAAAATAGTAGGACGTCGAAGGATTTGTGAAATGGCTTCAAAATTATCTGGCGGATTGCCATATCAGCCAGGTCTGCTGGCTTAAGAATTGCGAGGCCTATCTCTCATCGACGTGAGAGTGTTTTTTTTTTTGTTTTTTTTCTAAAGAATAATCTTAATTTTTTTTTACTTTTCATTAATTCATCTGAATTTTCCGCTGTGGTCGCTGCATAATTTCGGAATGTCGACGATTTTCTAATTTACCTTATCAAGGTGCAATAAATAAATGATATCTCTTTTACACTGAGATATGTATGATTGCCTCGCTGTTACCGTTAGTTTGAGCAGGTGAAGGAGGGTGCAAGTACTACACCTGCTACTACCAGCTAGCGAGACGATCATATGCATAATTCGATTTTCCTTTTCAAAGTCTATTATTGAAAACTTAAAAAAATAGAAATAAATTTTTTTGTAACTAGAAACAGCAAGTCATTGCACCGTCAGTTATTACTCTCTGTTTCTATGTAAATTGATGGGCCGATGTAACATTTGCAATGTAGTGGACAGAGCAACATTCTCTCACCATCTATTGATCACATTTTATCATCGTATTTATATAATGTAATGTACAATATGCAGCTACATTATGATAATCAGTATGTCCAACGCATTCAAACTGACAACACCGTGGGTACTTCGCATTTGTCTTGTTCGTAAATTTTTGTCAAAGATATCATTTAAATTATTAATTAATTAATGTGTATTGTATGTTTCAGAGTTAGGTACTTTAATACAATTACTTCAAGTTTTCCACATTTCTTGTGGTATCTCTGTGTAAAAAGTGTAACTATAATGCTAATGTAATAATAATTATAATAATAAGTTGCTCAAGGCAATAGTCCTGTGTGGCCGTTCGATTGTGTGCTCACGACCGTTTCCCCACTCCCCTCCCCCCGAAACTTCCTGGCACAGTGACGACATACGATAACCTGTTCACCCTCCACTCAAGATCCGAAGGATCTTGCGGTTCGCACATAGTGTTACTGCTTTTAAAATATTATTCGTTCGTGGGGGGGACGGGTGTGCAGCTGTTTTTTGTATGATGTTAATATAGCAACTGAATGTTGACAAAACGACGTTCCGATTAGCGGTTGGCATTTTTAAGTTGATTGGAGAGCCAATCTAGGCCCTCGTAAAGTCCATCTCCACTTGTGGCACACGTTGCTTGAATGTACCAGTTACGGTTACGTAAAGAATGCAGACCCAATTTATCAGTAATTTCTGCAGCGTTCATTGCATTTGGCAAATCCTAAAATAATGTTCGAATAAAAGTTACGGTCAAAAACTATACCTTAAATAAGGTAACTTAGATAAGAAAAAAAAAAAAAAACTATATTCACCTACACCATAAAACAAGAAAATTAATACTTACTTGTTTGTTAGCAAATATTAAAAGTACAGCATCTCTAAGTTCATCTTCAGCTAACATTCTCATCAACTCTTCACGCGCCTCGCCAATACGTTCCCTATCATTACTGTCAACGACGAATATAAGTCCCTATAATTGAAAAGTAGCACATGAATTTACAATCTGTTAAAAGAAATTCCTTGAATTTGGTTAAGATGCGTGACAAAGTAAAAGCAACATACTTGTGTATTTTGGAAGTAATGCCGCCATAAAGGTCTGATTTTGTCCTGGCCACCCACATCCCACACGGTAAAACTTATGTTCTTATACTCAACTGTTTCTACATTGAACCCTGTATGGAAAAACTATTTTATTAGTTCAGCATATCTTGAATTAAAAAAGAACAATTTTATAAGAGCAATTTCGTTGTATAAAAGTATTTGACAGATTATATTTGACAATTGTATAATGTACAGATAAAACAATAGCGTGTTACATAAACGAATATATATTTCATAGATGCATCTGTATTTACCTATAGTGGGAATCGTTGTAACAATTTCCCCTAATTTTAATTTGTACAGGATTGTGGTTTTACCAGCTGCGTCGAGGCCTACCATCAAAATTCTCATTTCCTTTTTGCCAAAAAGGCCTTTGAACAATGTTGCGAACATATTCCCCATGGCTGGTGTTGGTTATGTAGATACCTGTAACAAAGATTCATAAGTGTAATAAAACTTCATAGTTATTCTATAATAAACTCTATAGTCTTTATTTTTTATTGTGTTACATGAATATTTTCATGGTTATTTATCAAGATATAAAAATGCAAGTTTTATATGCTCGGCCATTTAAATTTATATATTGTTACCCGAAATCCCTTTATGAAACCACTTTCACATATCCAGCTCATACTGTGTTACTAAGGCACAAAGGATTTAATGGATTAGAAAAATTTCTTCAACGAATTACAAATGAAAAGTGACGTTATACATTTGGATTAACGAACAATTTTACCTATAAGGAACAAGATATATATGAAATACGTGACAATGTAGTCACAGTGCCATTATGAACTCAACATATGGTCCAACTTTAATTATTTTAACGAACTTCAGAAATTTGATATATAAAGGTTACAAAAAAAGACATATAATACTTTTACCGTGCTTCCGTGGAATAAAATACGACACGGATAATTAATCGCTCGTTGTTTCCAAGAAGGGAAGACAAGCAAACAAGATATTCAATATTTAACCGTAACTTTCCCACGTTTATCTAAAATCCCTCCGATCGAAAAGGTGAAGAAAATTTAGCCACGCAAACCTCGCAAGTGCACAAACACGTAGAAATTACCGTGCACTTGTCAATCGAGTCTAACGAACTAACCTGAATACTCTAAGAGAGAAGACAGAATATTAAATATAATAGAATAAAACTGTATTAAATGAAATACACGAGTTTAGCAAAAGAAAGAAAAAAAAAAAAAAAATTCTGAAGGCACGCACGAGATGCTCACGCTGCGCGCTATTGATTCTCATTTTAATACATCGGTATGATTATCAGACTAGCATACCCTTTATATATATCTTTAGAGTGCTTTGTTGGCGGTTTATGCACTTGAAACACGTATCGGCTACTTAATACGCCAATACAGTAGTATTGCGAACAAGGCGGCGGATATTGTGCGGTTTGCGAAGCCACTGCGTACACCCGGTTGTCTGTCACCTTCGACCTACTCCCCAGCGAATCGTCAAAGGTTCCACGCTCAAACTTCCATTATTTATTTAAGTTGGCCTGATTATTGAGACCCTTCGTAATGACACCTTGCACGTATATATCACTTACGTTACTTACGTTTCAGTAAAAAAGATTATTTTTCACGAGAAACGATAAAACATAAAACCAACACTCTCGAAAAGTACCGTATGTCAAAATGGCGGACGTGGAAAGGATTCATGCCTTATGCCACGTATAGGGTCCTCAAAATTCTGCTATTGGTTAGGCTGGTCACGTGGCATCCAAAATCTATCCTGATTCGCATAAGCTTCGCTAGATGTCCTACTAGATGCATGCTCGGTATGTCATCTGAAATTCCAAAAGTGTTAACGTATGTAACGTGCACGTTGTCAGGGATTGGCGGTATGGATAGGTCCACGTTGATCGAAGATTGACGATTAGCGATGACTGATGACTGATGAAATAGATCTTTGCGATAAATAGTTCTGATGCAACCATGTAAACAACTTTCAAAAAGAAGCGTAAAATGATTCACCATAAAAAAATTCAAAATTTGAATTCCAAAGAATAGATTATATTATAACCAAAGATTAGAGAGATTATATTATTTTTAATAAATTCGATAGGGCGTATTTGTTTTGTGAATTTCTCTCGATAACATCGTAAATATATATTAATTGAATATAAATTATTTAATTATTAAATTCCAATATGACAGCTTCAGGAATTAATAATAAAAAAACGCCCTTTAAGTATAGTTTAGATATACACAATGAATTGAAAATAGACTTGAAGAAAATTCAAATCAATGGTACTTGCATAGAAGAATCAGAAGTTGAGGTAAATTTTAAGACTATTATAATATATGTATGTATATATAATTAAATTACTGTAGTTATATTAACTAAATTTACATTTAGCAAAAATTGGATAGTTTATATGAATGGCTCTGTAGTACACCAAAAAATACTACATATAGAGTTAATTTATTGAAAACTACAACTGAACAAGTAATACAGCACTTGAACAATGTCATAACAGAGGTAAATCATAATCTGTTAAAATTTATACAAATATTTACAGTTATCTATTTAATATTTAAATTTTAAAGTAAATAATGATATTTAGCAGTATATAAATCGTTTACCAGCAATAACAACATTCCCCCATTTACCAGAGGTAGTTATTGTACAATGTTGGGACAAATCTGTGAAATTGGATTTATTAAAGCACTCAAATGAAATTATTGTTGATGCAGCATGCGGTTCAGCTGTATTAAGAGGTTCACATATATTTGCTCCTGGCATATTAGGGATGCCACATGGTAAACATTTTTTTAGAATTATCCTTTTTGTTAAAAATTTATTGATTTCTACAGAGATTATTTTTTTATTAGGTTTAAATATTGGAGACATAGTAAGTGTATTTGCTGATACTGTTGGTTCTTGCAAAAAAGGATTACTTAAAACATCTGAGGTTGAAAATAAAATGTTTTTGGGTAATGGTATTCTGAAGCAAAAAAGAGAATATCTTTTTTGCAATGATGGACAAATCAAAAGGTATAATATTTTAATAGAATAAAAATTATTTTATTTCTATATTACTGCAGAAGAAAAATATTTAGATATTTGAGAAATTAAATTGAAGCTATTAACAATAGAAGTATAAACTTATAGGTATATTGAACAATATTGTAGAACATAATTTAGTGATATTTAAATGTAATAAACAATTTTAGTGGAATAGCAGTATATATGACTGAAGTAATCTCTCGACTTCCACAGTTAAATGTTGATTCAGTACCTGATGGATGGGCATTATTACAAAATTTACCATCAATTATTTGTACAAGAATTTTAAATCCACAACCTGGAGAAACTATTCTTGACATGTGTTCAGCACCAGGCAATAAAAGTACACATATTTCAACTCTCATGAATGGACAGGTAAAAAATATGTAATTTATGTTTTAATATTGAATATGCTAATACTTTAAAGTGAATTATTTTATTTTGTGTAGGGTACTCTAATTGCTTTGGAAAAAAATAAATCCAAACTAGAAAAACTTAAAATAAATTGCGATAAGTTTTCTAGTGGTAACGTGAAAATATTTTGCTATGATTCTACAAAAGCTTGTGATAAATGTATGGATAGTGAATCTGTGAATATTAATGATGGACCACCATTTAAGGAAAATAGTTTCGATCGTATATTACTAGATAGTCCATGCAGTGCATTAGGGCAAAGACCACAACTTCTTAATAAAATTACTGTTGCACAACTTCGGTCGTACGTGCCCTTACAAAGAAAACTATTTTCTACAGTAAGTTTGATAGGTCAAAACATTCAATCTTGTTACAAGACATTTATACATACTCTTTTTTAATTTAAAATTTAATTATTTGTACATATAGGCTGTTCAGCTCTTAAAACCAAATGGAATATTAGTATACAGTACATGTACTGTCACAATAGCTGAAAATGAAGGTATTATTTCATGGGCTTTGAAAACCTATCCATGCCTAAAATTAAAATCTATCAAGGATCAAGTAGGTCTGGAAACATTTTATTCAAAAGGATATAGCATTAATGGATTAACGGAAAAAGAATCAGAATATGTATTAAGAATTGGACCTGAAAGTGATACAGTTGGTTTTTTTATAGCATGTTTTACTAAACAAGTTGTATAGAAAGAGAGCTTACTATTAAATTATGATTATTCTTACATTTCAAATTTCTGAAGTTTCTGTATTTGAAATTCCTGTACCACAGAGAACACATTTTTCTACATAATTTGGCAGAGCAGATATTATCTTAAGTATTTCCTTTGATGGGCCAATATTTCTATTGAAATACGAAATATTTATATATTTGATATCATGTAGAACTTAATTGATATATATATATATATATATATATATGTATATATTACAAACCTTGGACTAAAACAAATTGTGATTGATAAAATACGTTTTCCACTAATAGGACGAGCGAGTATTTCACCCATAACTGGTTCATATGTAAAATCTTCGTTTAACATGGTTCTATTAATCTCAATTTTGCATTTGCAAGCTACATTATAATTATACTTAATTTTACATTATTCATAAAGAAAGTTTGTAGTAAGGCATTTCACTAAGTTCAACTAATCAAAATAATTTCAACTAGCCATAGAAAGATAATCAATATGTTAAAATTGTTATACCTGCCAAATTTTCAATGTCCAATAAAAATTTTTTTGTATCACCAATACAAACATTTCCAAAATTAAGGGAATATGAAGAAAGATGTAATAATGGCAAATGAATTTTCAAAAATAGTTCTATTGTCTAAAATTGAGTATATACATATTTATATTCTATAAATTAGAACTATAAATAATTTTCATCCTTTTGATACTAAAATTCATACCTCAAAGCTATGATCAGCATATGTAACAAGTAATAGTCCTTTATTACACCAATTATTCTTATGCTTTGAACGTTTTGGTTTATGTTGCAAATCCATATCGTTATTAGCTTCCATTATTTCCTCAATTAATTTGGCATCTACTAAACAAACAATATGAACCTGTAAATTAGATATAAATTTGTTAATTAGGTAGGTAAATGCTAACTTTGTCATAACACACAATTTTTTAAATTTGTTTAATTACTCGAACAAAATTCCATCCTTCAATGTATATTCCTTCCATAGAATTGTTTATGACACTATCTGCCTGAGTAGAAATGTAATCTATCATGAATGGACCATTGATTTCAAATTTTACATATATTGGACTTTCCCCTTCATTATAAAATATGAAAGCTTTTTTACTCCTAAAAGTTATTATAATATATTAATGCATAATTGTTTAAACCTTTACAAAAAGTTTACATACTTCATTATATGGTTTGAACTTTTCATTACATCATCAGCACAAAATATAAAATATCTATCAGATTTAGGAATGTCATAAACAAGTCGTGTTTTAATAATATCTGCTTCAATTTGAATTTTTATTGGTGTTAGTAAATTATCATGTCTACAATAATGTTTTTCCTTATACCTATAATTAAAAAAGGATTATGATCAATTCATCTTATTATTACATTTTGTAAATTTGAATTATGAGTTGCATTACTTGTCCATTGGAGCAATTTGTATTAAACCTAAGGCATTGCAAAGTATTTTATATCTATCCTTATCTAGTGGACATTTATCTGGAAATACTTTTATTTCAACATATGCTTTTCCCTTTGGTGATATAAATGTTTCTTCAGGATATATCTTTGAAAGAATAATGCTTTTAGTCTTCTAATATATAAAAATTATCTTATTAAGTAGCTACTAATATAGTTCCTTAGCCAATGAATTAAATTACTTTTTTCTGATTAGCAAACAATGTTAAGAATGAATGTACATTTATTTCATTTTTATAGAAAAGCTAAAACTCACAGTACATATGTTTGTATTCATAAGATTTGAAGGAATTAAGTCTATTTGGAATTCCATAGTTTTGGATTCATTAGTATGACTATAATTACCATTTTCGGGTAACATGCACGTATCTGTGTCTTCATGTCTAAATGTGTAAAGTAAATATATAATTTAATTATGAATACTGCACTTTTATAAAATTTGCCCTAAAAATACGTACGTAAATATTTCAAATGTATGATTATTTATCTGCTGACAATAATTATTCTGAAATGAACATATCTCCAAACGATTCCAAGATAATTTGTTGGTTTTACTTCTTTTCTGCATTTTTCTTAAAGCTATTGCCAATTTATTTGTAAAGGGAATGTGCATGTTTAATACTACATTAAATGGTGAAGAATTACTTTCTGGCACACTTTCTATTGATACAATTTGCCAGTTTATCATCAATGGTATACTACTTCTATTCTTTATCAAAACTACTCTACTTTTCTTTAGGGAACTTGCAGAAAGAGTTCCAAATCTATAAAAATATTAATGATAAACGAGTGAAATATCCACAGTTATATTTGTATAAGTGAAGTAAGAAAAAGTAAAAGTGAATGTTGCAAGTATAAGTTCAATTGAAAAATCTTATGTATGCTTTCATAGTTCACTACAAACCTACAAACAGGTATTTTTAGTTGTGTCTTTTCACATATTGGAAATGATATGGGCATTTCTGTTACTTGCACACAAATAGGCAATATATATCGTGGTAATCCAGCAATATTTATCTCCAATTCATCTACATATATTCCCCATGTATCAACAAATACATAAATGTCTACAAGTACATTTTCGTATGGACCAAGTCGTGTTATTAAAGGGTTCACATAAATAAGTATTCCTGAGTGAGGTTGTTTTATTACTTTCCAGACGTCTTCTATAAGAGCAAAATAATGATACAATTTAATATACAATGATATACAAATTTGGCAATATATTACCTGTTTGATGACCTATAATCTTTTTAAAAATAGATTTTATCATGTCTTCCTTTATTTTTTCTTTTTGTGTTATATAAACTGGATAAAAATTATTTATTCTCAGCCAAAAACTCGATGCAATAGGCGTTTCGTTTTTTATCAAAAATGTTTTCTTCGTAACTAAAAATATTCTTTATATAAATTCATCCATTACAATATAAATAAATGTTAAAATAATAAAAAATCGAAGGTATCAAAAACGTACCAATACCTAAAGATACTCCAATAAATTCAATTACAACAGGCTGTTCCACTGGTTTTATTTCATGGAAAGATGCTAGTTGTTTAGATGCATTGAAATGAATCACTCTTCCTATTTCATCTTTTATCCAATTTATGTTACCTGTAAGATCTTCAGAGTTCTGAAAATCTAATGATTCAATTTCAATCTAGCAAAAAATGGACATAGATGAATTGATATACTTGTTAATCATGAAATTTTATTTAATTTTTTTACATTATTTGAGATAACTTTCTCCTCACTAAATGCTCTCTGGTCTATCTCAAAAGATTCAACAGACATATCTTGCGAATCTATTTCTTTATTCAATGATTTATCATCCATATATGATTCTTGTATATCCTTGTGCCTAAAGATAGTCTAAAAGCATTAAAACTTTCTTATATATAAAGCTCTATCAAAGTAAATATATTGGTGCTATAAAATGCCAGGACGTTTATTTTACACATTTATTAGTTGCATTGTGAATTTAAAATATTTACCTTGTTTAGCATTAATTTTTGTATTTCTAGTAAGTCTGGAAAAACACTAACACTGGAACTGCTCCATTCAATGCAAATACTACGTTCAGATATCTTTAAAGTTTTATCATTTGAATATGGGATATGAAATGTAACATATAATGATTTAATCTCACATTCAACTTGTAAAAGTGCAAATTTTTGTGAACCTCCAATATAACATGGTATATGTAGAGATTTTATGTGTCCCTGAAATAAAAATTATAAAATATATTTTAAGGATAACTATGATTAGCATAATAAAGTTAAAAAAGTAAACAGACCATTTGGATTGGACAACATATAATTTGTACATTCTCTACAATTCCTGCAGGAATACAGCCACTTTCAGGACAAAAAATGAGTTTTAACTTTAAGCTATCCAATCCTATAGGGTTGCCCCACTTATATGAAACTGGAATGGATAATATATTTTTTATACGCACAGTAAGAATTTCTTTTATGCCAACAAATAACCTGTTATTAAAAATGCATATTGAGGTAAGTAATTTACATTATTGAAATAGTCATTATTTTCTTCTTAACAATGACTTTATATACAAACCTAAAAGGTCGTAGTACTCCATTATTAATGACTGATTCAAAAAGACATGATTTGATTGATTTTATGTCAATAATATTAAGAGTGGAATGTAATTCTTCTAACATCTGTATTTGATAACGTTTATTACTTGAAAATATATCAAAATACAACTATAACAGTTGTACAACTGTAACAGTACTACTATACACTTACTAATACCGGTATTGCTATACAATTTTCATTGTTACTTCTAGCTATATCTGTATATTGATCTTTAGACCACTGTTCTTTTATTGACAATTGTGACTGTGTGATCTCAAGAATACTTTCTTCATCACCCACATTAATATACTTGTCCAAAGTCCACGATCTGTAAGTATTTGAAATATTACACTAAGACGTAATATTGTAACATGATCGCGGTGTTATTACAATATAATTTACTTGTTTTCAATTGTTATATCAAAATGCAAATATTCCGTCAATTTAATATCAGCCACTAAGATATCCACAGACTAAGGACACAAAATATATATTGCCATATTTCATTATCTGCATTACTGAATTAAATATAAATGCTTACATTAGAGCAAACACGTCTTTTGGTTTTACTTTCTGCAGTCGAAAGTTCATATTTTTTTGATATTGCAGCTTGTGGTATATCTTCGATATATAATCTAAAAAGATAAATTCCAATATATTAATCAAAAAACAAAAACATTGAGTTTTTTTCTACTTGTTGCACCTTCTAGTTCTAATTAAAACAAGAATTTCGTTACCACTATTTTCTAATATTACATATGACATTAATACATAAATAAGTTACATACCGAAAGAAACCATATACTTGATTATGATGTAAATTAATTTGTGGAGTTGTAATTATTATATTAAACTTTAAGATGCCGGAAGCAGGAAAAATGCCACTTTCAGGTTGTATCTGAAGACAATCCACAAAATTTGCACTATCAATTATTTCATTTTTGTGGTCAATTTGAACACATTTTTCCCAGTGAAAAAACATATACATTTGACTATATATATAAAATTGAATATATTAATGAACTTAATTATACTAGTAATGTAATAATTAAAACGTAGATAAGTAGAATAGAATTTAAAACGTAGAAAATATTTTACCTAGTATTAGTTATCAAAATTTGGTTTCTTACAAATTCTTCTGATGAATTGAATTGAAAATTTAAGCAATAATGTGCGACAGCTTGTGCGTCAATACTTTCCAAAAATAAGCATGTTTCTTCTGACTGTTAAATAAATAATAAAATCTAAGTATTCATTAAAATGCGTATATTGTTTTGCAATTAACAAATGCAAATTACATACACCGTTAATTTGAAGAACTTGTGATTCATACATAATACCATCACCAATTAATTCTATAGATTTAAAAGAATAATTGTCACTAATGATGTATAATGAATCCACCTGAAAAATAATCATTATATTAGTTGATATTTTTAACGTTTACCACTTCTTCAAAAATTACATGCATTCCATAAGAATCAGGAAAGAAATATATGTGAATGAATATATTTTCTTCTGGTTGTAAGATAAAGTATGCTGGCCATATAGCAAAAGACTGTAAGGCAAGTATATTTGTGTCTGTAACATCCTATATCAATAAATAACACTTTATTATATCATTGTTAGTATAGATTACCATGAAATTTTGTTTCTTAATGTATGTTAATAAGGATAAGAGGGTGACTTACTTCTATATACATACTGTACCAATCAATCTCACTTATTATGATGAATTTTCCATCACCTCCAGTATTCCTAAATTTGATTTGCAAGGCAACCTGTTCTCCAACAAAACACTTTCCACATTCAAGTATCATATTTGAATTTTCATGCATTAGTGATTCCTCACTATAATAATTATTAGACTCACTGTCAGTACTTGAATACTAAAAAGTATAAGGTTTCAATATTTTGTATTGCACATATAGACCATGGATGAAATACATTATAATACATAATGAAATATTCATTATATTTATATTTTACCTTCGTTGTATATGATTCCCATGAATCACTAGAATAAGTGATACTTTTTGTTACAGACAAATTATGTACTTGTGATACTAAACATTGTAAATATGGTCTGATAATTCCTACCAATATATAAATGTATCAGGGGAATGATGTTTTTGAAGCATAAATTACTGGCTATTATAAAAAAGAATTACTTTTCAATATAGGAGGATCTCTAGTACATTGTAATGTAATATCAATTGATTTTCCACGTTGGACATAGACCTTAATAATTTCTTCTTGCTCGCACATGTCTTCTGTATAAAAGAAAACGATTAACTTAAGTTGCATTCCAGCAGCAATAACATTTCTTCCTCTATTTTCATCTTTAATTGTAACTATAAATTTAGAATGATTAGATCTAGGTTCTATTCGAAATCTTGTTAAAATATTGCTAACATTTGTCAATGTTACTACTTTCTGGAACAGAAATAATAGGAAAAATATATATATCTTTAATTATACATAATTGTAAATCTAATTGAGATATTTATGTTGTAGACATACTTTGTACAAACGGTTTTTTTCAAAATTATGAAAACATACACGATCTGGTTTTGCAATTAAAATTGATTTGTATAATTCTGGTTTTATTATGCTTCTTCGGGTTGCATCAAGTATTGTGTAACTCGGATATTTTTTTCTATAATAATTTGATATTTTTATCCAATTTATTCATTTTTCTTTAAAAAAGGTACCTTTTTGCAAGTGATTCTTTTATTGTAGAATTTGAAATTATTGGTGGACCTATCTTTACTGTCGATGCAATTGAATTCATTAATCCAACATGTGTTTCAGATACTCCATTCAATTGGTTTTTTGTGAATTCTGTCTTGGAATTATCGTCGTCAAATTCATTTTTAAAGGGGATTTTATCCTGTGAGATTAGATGTTATAATAGATTGCAAACTGAGATTGTATACAAGTAATATCATGACTACTAACAATCCATAATTGTGGTGATAATTGATGGAAAATGCAACCCCATTGATGATTTTGAGCACATTTATATGACATTTCCCAACGCACATTTGTACTCGTCGTATATTTTGAATTTTTGTGTTCAGTAGAATGTGACAATAATGATATGGAATTCATTTTATTGCCTGTCTGTGCTTAAGAAAGAGATAATTGCAAATTATCTAAACTCAATTCGGTAAATCTACACTCAATTAGAGCATTATAAAATGTATGACATTTTACACAATTAACAAGTGACTATCTGACAAATTTTCAGAAATAAAGGGTCATATTAAAATATTGGTATCAATTGTTATTATATTTCTTACCGTTCAAAACATTGAACACTTGTCCTCCCATTATATGCTATTATTATTTTTCCTTTTATATTGTAATTACGAAACAATGTAAGATTTGGTTTATTATTAATATATTTACTTTGCTTGATGTTTATGTCCTTACATAGGAAATTAGGAGTACTAAACATTTCTAAGCATTTCAAAGCAAATTATTTGTTAGTATTGTTTATTTGAAACAATCTTCATATAAAGGATCAGAAATGAGCGTATATGTACAAATGTTTTATGCAAGTAAAAATCTTAGGATTTTATATTTTTTTAATTCCATGTTAAATCAAATACTGTTTTATGTAAAGAAAAATTTCCACTATTTTATTATGCCTTTTATAAATAAGATGATATTTACTTATTACACTTGAATCTAGTTTAACATTGACAATGCCAATAAAATTTTCATTTCAATTGTTTCATTACACCATATTCGTAGAAAGCAACAATTACTGGTAGATACAACAGTATTACATTACTGTTTTATACAGTAATTTGATGCAATACTAGAAAAATGTATGCAGCATATGCACACATTTCTTATGTGCAATTAGTTTTCTTAGTTTCACTTTTTAAATGATACACATACACATACATCATTCAAAATATTATAACAATATATATGTACATGTATATGTAATCAATCGTAACAGGATTTTTATAAAAAATATAAATAATCCTTAACACGTAATCATTATTGACTTTCTGGAAAATCATTTGTTTGAATACACTTGTACAACTTCCGAAATACTTCATGATTGTTGGTCTAAATATAAACTAAACTAGTGTAAGTAAATAATGCACTATAATTCAAAAAGGAATAGGCTTAATAATAAAACTCTGATAAAGTTCCATTAAACAACTTTGTATTTTGAAATTCTGTAACTTCAGAAATTATAAGTGTTACTTAAGAGTGCACTTATTTATGTTATAGATAAGCATACATAGTCCACTTAGTACAAGACACATCTCACATTGTGCTAAAAATGTACAGTAAAAAATAAAATGTTTTTGAAAATACACAATATAATGTGAGCTATGTAGCTTAAATAAAAAAGTAGTAACTCCATATTTATACTCAATGAAGAAATGAATCGAGTCAAACTAGGTTCAAGCTTCAAGCATAATTTTTCCATAAAAACATCAATTTCACAACACATGAAATGAATGAGCACAGATATGACTAAAATAGAATATCACGAATTATGCTCTTTACATGACACTAATTGTATATGTTAAAACCCGTTAAACTCCGAAAAACGTAACAACCTGACTTTACTAGGCAAAACTAATTTCAGTAAAGCCCTTTCATCAATGCTACTTTTGACTAGTCTATTGTAAAATTATAAAGCGTTAATTAGAACTGAAAAAAGCGATACTATTAATTATTTACCGACAGTTAAATATTTACAAATGTTACGATAATTTACTTTACGACAGCAAATGCAAAACATGGTATATTGAAATATATCGTTTTTATTAAGATTTCTAATGAATACTAGAATTGTAAGAGAATTTTTACGTTCTAAAATCAATAAGGCAAAACTAATATCGACAGAAGTGCTTTTCTCAAAATAGTTTTGTCTAGTTAGATCAGGTTGTGATGTATTTTACGCATTAACGGTAACATATACATATGGACTCTGTATGCAGAGATAATATCTTTACTGAAGCGTTGTTCGGAAAATATAAAACCCCAGATTATACTTCACTATCCTACAAGTACAACTTACTTCAAAAGCTGTATATTGATGATATTGAAGTTCTGATATTACTAACTTTGTATTATTATTACTATTTGTATAATGGAAATGAATCATAAGAATTAAAATTCCAGCGGGTTGTTTGAAGTTAGAAGATGAATGTCTAAAATATTTTGGATTAATATAAAGTCTAAACTTCAATATGTGGTACTGAATTTTTACAATATACCAGCTGTTACTTGCACCATGTTTGCCTAGCTGGAAAACATTAATGTTTTGTCCATTGTAATTGTACGAAGTAATCGTTCTTACATATATACAACCCATGGTCACCCTTAAACATACAAGATTCATGTAAATATTTAATCTGACACAGGGTTTGTCGTTTCTTCCTTCACATGTGTCAAAGCGATACATATCTTCATTTGTCTAATTCAAGTGCAGCATATTGTTCTTCATCTACTTCTGTCATCATTAAATTTCCATCTGGCAAAAGCAACACTACTCTTCTCGTTCCACCTAAAAATCAAAATGCATAGGTAATATAATACATACAATCTACATTTCCGTAGATTATAATGGATACAATAAGTCAAGAAGTAATAAAATACTTTTGTTTCGTGATTATTACCTGGCGTAGGTTCTTCTGCCTGTACCACCTGAGCTACGACTTGTGCTTGTCCATCACTGTCTTCTTGACTCCCGGTAACATCGGTAGCGTTTGAATTGTCCATTATAGACATTACCATTGGATTTTCAGTAGGCTCTGCATCACCTTCTTTTACATAAAATTGTGGTGTAAGATTCACTTGATCTGGTATTAATTGCGCAACAGCTTCAGCAACAGCATGATCCAGTGTTAAAACGGACCCTTCATCTCCCTGCTGTTCAGTAGTAACATATACACATTGCTGTTCGCCATCCGCTCCTCGCGTTACTAATAAAGTTTGACCATCATCGGCTTGCCCAGTTACTTGGTATACTACACCATCTTCTCCTGTTATTGTTACCAAATTAGATGTATCTTCCGTTACTTTTCTTTCTTCAGATATTTTTTCATCTGATTTGTTTACATCAGTAGACGTAACTGACATAGTCGTGGTGGATGTTACTGTAGCTGTTGTTATTCCTGTTGTGTTGGTAGATTCACTGACCGAGGTCTCTGTTAAAGATGTTGATACAGTTGTAGTTGGTGCTGTTACTGTATTTGTTGCTGTGTCGTCCAAACAAGGAAGATCTGGAGCAGATACTGCTTCATTTGGTAAGTGAATTTGTGCTGGTTCGCTAGTCTGAACAATGGTACCTGTTGTTCCTCCAGGACTCATTTCCACTCTCATAATACCACCACCTTCTGTAAGTGAGTCAAGGGAAGGTAACACTAGCTCAGCAGTGGTGGTGGTTGCAGCTGTGTCTGTACTTTCAGATGTAGGTGTAGCTGTTTTCACATTAGATAAAGTTGTTGAAGGAGTTGCTTCACTTTCAGCCTCAGCAGGTTGTTCTACTGGCTCGCCATCAGGTCCGATTATACGTCCGGTCAATGGACAGAGAGTAAATGGTCGGGGTGGACTATCAGGTTCAGCAGCTGTAATGGTTTCTGCTTCGGGTGGAGGAATTTCTGGTTCTCCTTCGCTGCTACTTTCTTCCGAACCGACTTCGTGAAACTCCATATGAAGCCCGTCTCCTTCCGCTAACTTACTCTCTTTAGGTTTATTTCCTGGGGCAACAACTGTTGGCGATTCAACAGCTTTCGCTTTACCACGTCCAACAGACACACGATTGCTAGCTAGAACACCACGTCCACCTGGTTTAATTAAACCTGCTGCCTCTTGTGCTTTTCTCTTTGCCATCAATAATTTTTGTTGTGGCGATAATAAAGATTGTGGTTTTCCCAATGGTGATTTAGGCGATGGTTTATTTTGTGCAGGGCTTCCAGACTTTATTACTTGTTTTCCCTGTGAACTGAGTACCGTAAATTTCGATCTGACAGGAGTCACTGTTGCAGTACTAGGTGAACTTGCTTGAGTATTTACAACTGTACGTTTCTGCAGCACTTGTCGTGTTTGTTGACCTTGTAGTTGTCTAGGAGCTGGTGCTCTGACAGGTGTGCGGATCGAAGATCCAATACCAAGTACACTAGTCGGAGTGGCTCCGCGTAGTGCAGGTCTAGGTAACAGAGGACGACCATCTGCACCACGCGTTACTGCGACAGGGCTAGGACGTATACCTGTACTTAGTCTTGGTTGTAATGTTATTGGAGCTGGTACTGCGGTCACCACATGTATTTGTTGTAACTGTGATGGATCTGGTTTTGGTTGTATTTTTATAGGTTCTGATTTTTGGATACCTCCTGTTTTAGATGTAACAGGTTTAGAAACTACTTTCATTTGTGTTACCACTTGACTTCCATCCATTTTTGAAACTACTTTCACAGGAGCGATCGAGTTTGATTGTGTTGCAGAAATGACTTGTTTTCTGACAACGTTACTATTATCTCGATTTTGTACCATCAAAACACCTTGCGTTGTGGGAGAACCTTTGACAGCAAGTTTTCCACTCGGAGATGAGTCTAATTTTATAATTCCATCCTTTCGAGACATAACATAAACACCAGATGTTAGATTTGGCATCTGCTTAGGATCAACTTTAACAACACCTTTAGCATTGGCAACTAATACTGGAGGTTGATTAGATTTTGTTCCTTCTGGTGACTGCAATCCCAAAGAAGTTGCAAGATCAGTTGTAGAAACAGTCCTGTTCGAACCATTAGATTGTGCATTTGCACGGTTAAATGCACGCTGTATTACATCACTACGTCCTATGAGTTTCTCATCTTCAGATTCTCCAGTCCAATCTTCGTCGCTACCTGTATCACCTTTTGCTCTCTTTGCTGCACTACTACCAGCCTCTTCAGAATCACTGTCTGAATAATCCATTCTTCTCTTGCCTAACACTGAAATATGATATAAGGTGTTCAAATATTTTACATCTCGTAATAAAGTTATATATATTACTATTATAATAATATAATATCATAAATAAGTATATATAACAAAAAACGTACAATCACTCTCCTCATCTTTCATGGAACCACACCATTGCTTTACTTGGTCCATTGCCTTAGATTTACTTGAACGCATGGGACGTCTATATGTTACAAAAAAGCAAAGATAATGTATAATGCAATATATTAAGGTTTGATATAAAGATTATTTCACGTACCCTGCTTGAGCAACATTACTTGGTCCAGGCTTACTAGCATCTGACTTCACTACAGTTTTTTGTGCTGGTACAGCCACTTTCGCTGCTAATTTATTACCTGCTTGTTGTTGAGCTGCCTTCAGCTCTTTCTGTTTTGCTAAATTCCTTTCGAATTCTTCTAATAAATATTTGCAAGTTGCAACACTTTCAGCAGGTTCCCATGTATTGCTTTCGCTATAAATTTATGTATTTTCCTTTATATAATCACTCTCAATGAGGAAAAAAAAGCAGTTCTAATATAATGAGTCATGAAAACTTACTGTGAATAGCCTTCCCATTTTAGTAAGTATTCCGAGCATCTCTTTTTTGGATTGAATCGTTTAGCTAAAATTTTTTCGACAACATAATCTTCATTATTTGAATCTCTATCTTCGTCGCCAGTTGCCTTTGAAGATTTACCCTAAAAACATGAGATAGCGGTAAAAATATAATGTCTACTTAAACATCATATTCACATTAAGTAATTGTTATAACATGCAAAAGTAAATCTTTACCTTTGGTTTAATAGATGGTTTTAACCTTGGCTTCTCTTTCTTTTCAACTTCAGTTTCCATAGATTCTGTAGTCTTTTGTGATTTTATTTCTGAAGATTTGGCAATATCTTTTTTTGTATCAGCTGCTTCTTCTGGCTGCCCATTTCTTATAACCTTGCGAACCACTACTGGCTTTACACCTACAAACAATAAAATTCTTTTAATATCAAGATAGCTAAAACTTTATACAACAAAAAGTATGGTAATAAAAATACCTTCTACATTAGAATTGGTTTGTCTTGGAACTTCTTGCATTTTTGCATTACTAATTTTAGTAAATGTCTGAATAGTTTTACCAGCTGTAATCCAAGAATCTCTAATATGTGTATCCATTTTACACCATTTTTGATAGAGTTTCCACGAATTTGTGGAATCTCTATCTGAACCTTCTTGTTGAATTTGTGTATCCTTCCACAAGAGAAAGGCCCATACTTGTGCCTTTTGCTCATTCTACAAATATTTAATGAAATCGTTAGAACTTACATTTCTTTCAGTGATCTATGCAGAAACATTAATTAATTTAATAGGTACTCACATTAGTATTTTCACGGAAATTTGATACTTGTGAACAAGCGCCTTCCTTAGTACGATGTTCTTGAAATTCTTCAATAAAGTGAAAGACGGAATGACACTGACCACAGACTAATATATCTAAACGTCCCATTTCTTCTTGTGCGGCTAATTATACAAGTTATATATAAAAATATAAGTAGGGTATAAAATGTAATAAACATACAATTATAATATAGAGATTCACGAATAAAAATTATATTTGGGCAATTACTGTAATAAATAAATTAGTAGAGTACAAGCATCGATGATATATAACTCATTGATAAATATTTTTGTTTATTGAATTATTTAATGAATATGGAATATGAAATATGATCAAATTACCTTTTATGGTAGTAGGATTAGTATTGATAGCCGACGGGCCATCATCTGCTTCCATCTTGGTTAAAATTATGTTAGGATCTGCGTCGTCAGCAAGTACAGTTGGCTATAAATTTAAAACAAATTTCATAATTTTCTCCATGAACAATAATTAAAACAACATTTTTATAATATAAACTAAAAAATAGTGGTATATTAATTCACTATCACAAAATATTTATCTATCACAGAACTATATGTAATTGCAGTAAGAAAGATACAAAAAAAATCTTATTGCAGGTAAAATAAAAGATAGTAAAATTAAATATATAATAAAAATAAGTATAGTACGCTGCAATTTTAATAAAAAAAAATATTTATAATATTACATACGAGACTTGCGAAAAGCTATAATCGAGCGCGAAAACATTATAAAGAGGTTGGAATAATATATCGAAATATATCTCGGAAATATTATTATATTCTTTTCACTGATCTTTCATACCTTTCCTGATACGATAACACAAATAAGAATAATAAATATTAAAGAAATAAATTTAAAGATTCGCGGGCCACGCAAAATAATTCGTAGGCAACGGCGCCGGTGAAGATCGAACCGCGAACATTTTTTCTACTTCGACTGACCGCCAGAGCCGCTCCTACGACGTTTTGTGCGATCTCCCGTTTATAGTCTGATATATCCTCCACGTCAGCCAGTCGAATCTGTCGGCGAACGACGAGGCAAGATAAAACACACCGTACGAATGGTTTTATTTAAATTAAACAAATTCCCGCATAAATGATAAAACGTTGAGAGGGACACAGCACATATTCATTGTAAACGCGGCCAGTGGCGTGGAGTTGCCAACGTACAGCTTTCGACGTATATGTTTCTCTCGTCTCCTCACTCTTTCTCAGTCGCTCTCACACACACATACAGGACATACACTTTCTTTCTCTCTTTCTCTCCCTTGCTCCTTTGCGTTCGCGTTAACGCACGCGGGGCACCCGGCTAAAACGGTTTTGGCTTTATGCGAAGCGACTATTGTAAACGCGAAATAAACGAGCGCGCAATATCGCGATTATTTCGGAAAGATGCCATTGCTGCCGCCACACGCGACTTCTTTCCTCTTCTTCTGTCTCTACCACGAGCGAAGAGCCGATGCTCGTCGTCAAGATGGCTCTCGTCGCGAACGCTCTTCCCTCCGTCTATATTCACTTCCTGTTTTTTCGTGAATACTTTCCGAACGCACTTGAGACACCTGACCGATAAATCTCAATGATCATGTCCGGAACCAATGATGACGACTTACGGCCGATAAACCGTAGAAAAATCTGATTTTCACAATCCAGAAAATAGCCGTAAGCAACACGAGACGAAATGAAAACAGTGATCGCGTCTTCCGACAGTGGCGCCATGGCGCCCGCTCGCCGCGAGCAAACGACGACTATCCTTTTGGCGGGAAGCCGACCTTGCTGTTTGGCAAAATTATCGTTACATTCATTAAATTATCACTTGTAATTATAGAAATATTGTAGTAAATAAGTAGTAGTTTTGAAGTTTTACATTTACTGCGACATAATGTTAATCATAGCCATTTATTTATGATAATACTGAGTGTGCTTGAAAGCCTTTTGCCAATTTTGAATTTGCCGCCTCTTATAATCAGATGTGCCGATATTCCGGCGAGAAAGTTCGCATTAATTGATGTCAAATCAACTTTTATGATTATCATCGACTATCGTTCAGCCAGTGTTTATTTTTTGTTTGACAATTTTTTCTTCTCTATATTTGTTTATAAATCAAAGAGTATCTTTAAAAAAGGTGGAAGATCCTATAAAATAGTAATGTAATCTGACGACATTCAGCGCCGCATAACGCCTTAAAGTTCGCACTAAATTACAGCCATCAGTGTCAATGCTAAAAACCTCAAACACGCTTTTACAAATTTAATTACCGCGAAATTGAAATCTATTTATCTAACGAAAATTTAGGTTCATATAAATACACACGATTTTAAAGTTAAAAAGTATTTATTCCAAAGTATCTTTTCATTCGATCAAATTTTTTTCGACCTCCATTTTATCTTATGTAACGGATACCACAAGATTTTGTAAATGACGCTGTTTTAAATTCTGTTCAATTTAGTACATATGTATGTTCGAATATATACATGTGAATTATTTACTATGCCTGTTATTTTTGCATCAGATAAACACTGTTAAATTACTTAACTTCAACAAAATAAAATTTGTTCTCTGCTGTACAATGAAATGTATTAGAAATTTTTGATAACTGCATTATTATTATATCATTATATACATTGTGTGTATTATATACTGAATTCCAAGTTAAAAATGCATTATTAAACACTAGTTTTAATACTCATGCTGTTAAATGGTAAAGAAATGTAGTTCCATAAATTATATTAGTAATATACATATTGATCCAAAGTCTTAGTACCTAAAGAAACTTCCATTTTTAGAATAGCCAGATATGTTGAAATATTTATTGATAAATTGTTGGTGTTATATTTAATAAGCTTCCTTTACTCAAACTATATACAATGCACAATGTTTTTAATATGAAACTTACCCTTGTATGTTGAGTTGTATATTCCTCGATATTTTCTTTTCTTTGATTAGTACCCTTCCAGTGATTAATATTTTCCTCCACTAATACCACTGTTAAAGAAACATATAATATTATTATGTTTTTATACATATTCACATATACTAAATAAAATTGGTTTTTAGTATCAGTACATTTTCGACTGGGAACAAATAATGTATCAGTATATAACACTGTTATTAATATACCTAAATATTCAGGCGAATTATCCTGTACTTTACAATTATGCGATAGTAAATCTTCTTTCAGAGTAGGGATCGCATCCCTTACAAGAAGTGGTCGTGGAAATAATGTTTTAAAGCATTTCTTATCAAAATGTTCTTTACAAATTCGGAAATATGGAGTTCTAGGATGAATACCAGCAAATTTTGCCCATATCTTTCGTCTGCATGAAACAATATTCTACATGAAAACAATATTATAAATTTAAATGATATTGAAGGAAAAATTAATAGGTAACCTACATTTTCAAATTTTTTGGGGCTGTAAAAAAAGAAAGTTCTGGATAAAATTTTTTCAGCTTCATACAGCTTCGTACACTACAGTATTCACGCCTCATTACCCATAACTCAAGTTTGGCAAACGTCACTTTCTCTACAAACATAAAAAATCGAAAATAAAATATATTCTACAATAAAACTTGAGAGTAACGTGTATATGGTAAACTAAAGTATGACTTCAATAAAAAAAAAAAATACCGAATAAAGTTGCCAATAAATTATGGATATCCTTTGAAATACTTTAGGATTTTTCAAAGGATAATTGAAAAAACGTTAAATTATTCGTTGTTCCCGGCTATCGCCGGTTATCTGTGGTCATTTGCGGCCATTTGTCTTTTTAGCTCTCGCTCCGTCCCCCCACCCTGCTACTTTTTTCAAGTTCCAACCCTTAGCACTTTCGAGCTTTTACTCGAAAAATATTTTTTAAAGCACTATTTAAAAATTATGATACAAATGAATGTTTAGTTAAAGTTTTCTTTCGAAATTAGTCCATGTAGAGCACTGTATGGGTAAAAATTTAATAAAATTTGACAATGTGCGTGAAGCAACAGAACGCACTATTTATCTGTTTATGAAAGTTCATTCTTTTATGTTATCTTCACATATTACAATACTTCTGAAAGATTTCTTTCTGTCAGTATTATAGGTTTATCTTTTTTCGCTTTCGTATATTAATCAATATGAAAGTTCTATGTACACTGTTCATACATTTGTGATTTGTACAAGGTAAATAGATTAACCTAGATGCCATTAATGTTTATGTTTTATGTTTATAATGATTATTATATATAGAATATCTTATTCGATATTGTGTTTATATGTGTTTTAATTGTCATTTCTTCTGTGTCATTCAGAAATATAGTTTTATAGTAAAACATGGCTGAAGAAGAGGAAGAGAAAGAATACCGGTGGGAAACCGGTTATGAAAAAACTTGGTACGTCTATTTTCTGTAGATTTAGAAAAAGTGTTTTAATATTACTAATTATTTATAAATATTATATATATTTTATAAACATTATATCTACTTACGCAGGGAAGCGATTAAAGAAGACGACGATGGCTTGGTGGAAGCATCTGTTGCTGATATCATACATAATGCTAAAAGAAAGAGGCAGTTGGACAGAAAGGCTGGTGCTAGATTAGGAATGATGAGACACTTGTATATTATTTTGGATACCTCTGAAGCTATGTCAAACCAAGATTTAAAACCGACACGGCTATTATGTTCTTTAAAGGTATTTGTAATTAGATATAAATATCAGGCAATTCTATTTTCTATCATATTAATAACCAATTCATAAAATAATTTTAAGCTTTTAGAAGATTTCGTAGAAGAATTTTTTTATCAAAATCCTATAAGTCAAATAGGTTTAATCATTACTAAAAATAAAAGAGCTGAAAAAATTAGCGAACTAGTTGGAAATTCAAAAAAGCATATTAAGGTCAGTATGCATATTGTAATGATTTAAATTGCATAGAAGTATAATAATGTACAAGTACATTTATCTATGTTTTTTGTAACATCTAATTAGTTGTAAAAATCAGTCTTCGATACATACATCCTTTTTTTATAGGAAATGAAAGCTCTACACCAAACACCATTGACTGGTGAACCATCTTTGCAAAATTCTTTAGAATTAGCTATAAAATCTCTCAGACTGTTGCCATCGCATGCTAGTAAAGAAATATTAATAATAACGGGTTCTCTTACTACGTGTGATCCTGGAGACATTACTGAAACTATACAGGTAAATGAGTTTAATTACTACTCTATATCTATACATTGTAACATAGTAATAATCAGTTTGATTTTAGGCTATGAAATCAGATGGTATAAGGTGTAGTGTAATAGGTTTAGCTGCAGAATTGTATATTTGTAAAAAAATTGCAATTGTAACTGGTGGAGAACATGGTGTTGTTTTAGATGATAGACATTTTAAAGAACAATTAAATGCACACATAGATCCTCCACCTGCTGCTACTAGATTAGATGCAGCACTTGTAAAAATGGGTTTTCCGCATCACACATTGCATTCCTCTACTGGCACTGATACCTCAATAGCAGTATGTATGTGGTAAGTATATATTATGTGCGCATGTATATATAATATATAAAAAACATTTAAGAATTGTGTTTGAATATGATCAATTACAGTCATGCTGAAAATTCTGATGGATCTATAAAACTGACAAGTACAGGCTTTCTGTGTCCTCAGTGCCTTAGTAAGCATTGTGAACTTCCAGTGGAGTGTAGGGCATGTGGCCTCACACTTGTTTCTGCTCCACATTTGGCACGATCATATCATTATTTATTCCCTGTTGCGTCCTTTCAAGAATTAGATTATGATGTTGAATATAAATCTTGCTATGGATGTCAGAAAACATTAACACCGATTGATAAGAAGGTATTTTAATTTTGTTGTATCATATTAACTTAAGAAATTATCATTTCACTACATAATATGCTATTTCAGGTTTATGTTTGTGAAAAATGCTCAAGAGCCTTCTGTATAGATTGTGAAATATTCATCAATGAATCATTGCATACATGTCCAGGCTGTGCAACGAATCATACTACATATCAAAAACTTACTGATAAATAAGTTTATAATATAAACTATTTGCCTAGAACTGGCTTTGATTATCGACTGAGTTCGCTTACGAATTTTATTTGATGTAATTTACCATCCAATGAACGTTATTCCGTCATTGTCTTTAATAAAACATACATTTTTTGGAATACATGTATATTGTAAATAAATAGTGCGATCAAATTTGTAAATAGTGGCAGTAATCGTAACGTACTTCACAAATTATCCCGCAATGACCGAATTTTAAGTAATGCTCGATCTAAATACAGGCGGCCTTCTTTACAATCACGGTGGGAGACAATTCACGTTTATTAGCACCCGGACAGGTGGGAGCACGCGTCGTAATATTACTGTACTTATTAGTTCACAGACGTCCTCTGGTGTGACCGGTTCGAGCGTGATCGACCTAGTCTCGATTTTGTTGTACGTCAACTACGTATGTTGATCCTATATCGATCAAGTTTACCTACATATGAAACATTGTCCGACTACGTTATTTTTTTATCTAAAGCACGTCTTGAAAATTAGGTAAGTGATCTATTATTTAAACTGTTTTTTAATTTACATGAATCATTGTTCTTTAAATTTATTTGAATAAAATACGACCTATTATTCGATATGATATTAATAAAATTACTACTCGAAATAATACGCTTAAAAAGAAAAGAGAAAGGAAACTGATATATTTGTACATGTTCGTTAAAAGTATGAAAAGTATCTCAAATTAATCTATATATATATATTTGTGTATACCTAACAGAACGATCGACCTTTTATGAGTTGTGTTCACTTTAGCGTTTATTGTTATTAGTATTTGGAAAGGTGACGGCGTGTAAATAGAAAGAAGAAGCATGTATTTTGATAATCGTCAGAATTACTCATAAAATTTTATTTATCGTAAACGCGATTCACAAAATCAACATAAATGATACAGTTATTAACAACCGAATAAATAAAAATGTATACAAATAAATAATATTAGATTATACAATTATACATATTAATCTTTAATAACCACTTTATAGTAACATTATACTATATACGTATAACATTTGCCGCAAACGTGATTAAAAGAGAAAGTTATATGTATCGGTACCATATTTCACCGACGATTATTAGAAGCAAATAAATTATTTTACTCGTTGAAATAATTTAAAGAAAAAAAATGTGCATAGGAAAACTGTAGAAATATTCGTTGAATATTACCGATATTAATGAGAAGACATCGGCAGTTTTCCCTCTACTTGAGATAAGAATTATCTCCTTATTGTTGGCACATCTTATTTCAATTGACATATCATATATCCCCATCCTTTCCGATTGTCTGCTTCATCTAAAGTCGTGATTCCAAAGATTTAAAGCGTCTAAGCTCAAAATCATATGCTCCTGATATCTCCCGCGAGCATCAGATTCAGATGAGAGCTCTTAATGTTACCAATTCTTCCATTTGGCGAATTCATCGAATTACATTCCAAGTACGTTCCCTTTCACCGAAGTCATTCCTTTTCGAAACGTAGTTTGCAGGTAGTTCCATAAAGGAAACGGTGTACCGACGTAATTTACGATTGTTCTTATCTTAAGTGTGCTTTAAAATATCAAAAAAAAAAAAAAAAAAACATGACTAAGATATTTCTAATCGTTCATAGTTTTCGTACGATAACGTAAACCAAAATACTAAAGTAACCTGATAGTCTAATCATCATAGCTTCATACGACTTACGATAGTCATGAAAATAAAATATATTTTAATTTATTCGAATAAAAGTCCTGTCTGTAAAAATAGAGTTTTTATAATCAATTTTTTCATTCGGTTATTCGTTCGGTCACTTTCTACCGTCTGATAAACCTGTACAAGCAGGAACAATAAAAAAACTAGACAAACTTGTTGCTTAAGCGATAGTATCATTTGTTACTCGCAGAAAGTTTACATAATGCGTCCAACTGGTACCAGACGTGCAAGGCAAACGAGTGGAATGTTTTTTTATTCGTAAAAGAAAGCTCCAAAGAATTGAATTCTCCTTGATACCATTTCACCTTAGCACAAATATAATACGTATTTTGTATCGTCCTGGTACCACTTTATCAGTCCGAATACGTTTCTAACGTGATCTCGCGCCCAGTTGGTGTAATGATCGATTGCGTAAACGTTGTTACAAGGACGGATTTCGAATACTTTTTAAGTAGTTGACTATACTTGCACGTTCCTCGTGTATCGTTAAAGAAAATAACAAGGATAAAACTGTTCCTTGGGCTCTTTAGCGGGGATTCTTATTGCGATGACTAATGTCATGAATGTTAAGTAGAAAATATCTGTAAAACGATCTCAACAACGTTATAAACGTGTTTTTTTTTTTTATCGATAAAACATCTATTTTTAAAACTCTCATTTCCACCGACTCGTAATTTATCTACCGACATTACTGACTATATTGCAAATTATACTGACCCCGTTTGAGTGATCGAATAATTTGTAAATCAGTCGAAATAAAAGTGTAAAAAGTGAACGAGTTCCGTTATTATCAATCCATCCGTGGAGCCCATCCGATTAAAGCGAGGCCAATAGAACTTTGTCCTTGTTACACGATTTTACATAACGGGTCCTTGCTACACCTAGTACTCGAATCATTATAGTTATATGACGATTACCTTTTACCAATTTTTCATCCAGATATAATTGACCCATTTTATTTGGATAAACTATCGATTTACTAGATCATTATCTAGATCGACGATAATGGCAAATGATTTACGTAGAAAATCTCACGAAAGTTTGTACAGTTATAAGAAAAGGAGAAAGGATAGACGTTATGGCGAGCCGGTTGTGGAAGACGTTGTCACGAAGACGCGTCGATGAAGATCAAGAGGGCAAGGGCGAATTGGCACGAGTTCTTGATATCTTCGATTTGACAGCACTTGGCGTTGGCTCGACCCTCGGCCTCGGAGTCTATGTTCTTGCCGGTAGCGTTGCCAAAGAAACGGCCGGACCGGCCGTTTGCATTTCTTTTCTCATAGCCGCGATCGCTTCCGCTTTCGCAGGTAAATGATATCTTGAATCTATCCATTGAATTTTCTTTTTAATAAATTACAGTTAGGGTAAGGTTGCTTAAGTCGTACCCCCTAAGAAGAAACTTGCATAACAATGAGTATTTAGCAAATATGTACAAACTATATTTGCTATTCGATTCTAGTGTAAATATTGTTTTTATTTATTACAACAAATCTGAAAAATCTTTGGGTTGTCATATAAATTAATCTAAATTAAAAAAAAGACCCCAAATACAGAACAGGTACGACTTGAGCAACCTTACCCTACCGTATATTTAATTTTTAAATGATAAAATGACATTCAATCGAATAATAATAAATCGCACCGAGCAAAATCTTCATCCCTCAAACGAGATAGAAATTCGTTTTTTAAACAAGATCGATTTTTGTAGGTATGTGTTACGCAGAATTTGCATCAAGAGTACCGAAGGCTGGATCCGCTTATGTTTATAGTTATGTTACGGTGGGAGAATTTATAGCGTTTGTTATAGGATGGAATTTAATATTGGAGTATGTTATCGGTACGTACGTTCATTGTTTCGTATAATAATGAGATATAACATAGTATACGTATTTAAGTAATTACTCCAACATAGTATAAGTCTGACAAGATTCTACTTCTTTTCACAGGTACAGCGAGCGTCGCTCGAGGTCTCAGCAATTACATTGACGCTCTGGTGGGAAATGTTATGGGAAAGACTTTACAATCGATCATGCCCATTAACATTTTCTTTTTGTCGGAGTATCCTGACTTTCTCGCATTTGGCATGGTTATGCTATTGATACTTTTACTTAGCGTGGGTGTTAAAGAGTCATCTTTCTTAAATAATATATTTACCGTTATAAATTTAATTACGATTATGATCGTCATAGTAGCGGGTTCTATTAAAGGTAAGCAATGATGGTTTTTTTTTTATTGTAATCGATCATTGAAATAATGTTTTAACTATCGTTTGAAATTTTAGCCGATCCTAAAAATTGGTCCCTTACGTTAGAAGATATTCCTAAAAATGCGACGGATGTTGGAAGCGGTGGTTTTATGCCGTTTGGATTAAGTGGCGTGATGGCTGGTGCAGCAAAGTGTTTTTATGGCTTTGTGGGTTTCGATGCCGTTGCAACCACCGGCGAGGAAGCAAAGAAACCTCAACGTAATATTCCCTTAGCCATTGTTTTCTCCCTTATTATTATTTTCGCAGCATATTTTAGTATCTCTACGGTATTGACGATGATGTGGCCATATTACGATCAGGTATAATGTTTTACACTGACTGCAAAAAATTGATGTGTAAGTTAGGTGATTTCCTGCAATATACTTTGCAACATATTATTCGTTTAATGTAAAATTAATAATTGTTTCAACCTAGAACGCCGACGCACCGTTTCCATACGTTTTTGAACAAATTGGATGGCCGATAGTCAAATGGATCGTTAATGTCGGAGCCGTTTTTGCATTATGTACGAGTTTATTAGGAGCTATGTTTCCTTTACCGCGTGTTTTATATGCTATGGCGAGCGATGGTATCATATTCACGTTCCTTTCTAAAGTACATCCTAAAACCATGACACCTATTTTGGGCACAATTGTTTCTGGATTGTTTACCGGTTAGTAAAAATGTACTACGTATGTTTCGTACGTTTCACTCGGTAAACTTACAAATAGGAACGTAATAGTGAATAAAAATATATGTTATCTTGTTATAGGAATGATGACTCTTATTTTTAATCTTCGACAATTAATCGATATGATGTCTATCGGAACATTGCTAGCATATACGGTAGTAGCAATATCAGTATTAATATTAAGGTAAATAGAGACTTTTTTTTTATGAAAAAAGGACTTCGTAATACTAACTCAGATAATTTTTGGATTATAGATATCAAAAGGAGGAAGATGGTCCTTCAGATGTTATACCTACAGTAACAATGGGCAATTATGAATTTACACTGATGAATATTTTAAAGCAAACATTTCATTTAAATAATCAAAAATATCCAACAGATATGTCCAGTATTGTTGCAAAATGTGCTATAGCTACTTTTAGTAAGTACGATGATATATATTTGTTGTAAGAGTACCGACAACATACATATGATTTAATTTAAACTTTGTTCTAGGCTTTGTCGTATTTATACTTATTCTTATAATCAATAATGTGGAGTTTAATGTGACAGATGGAAATGTGATAATATTTGTGATAGTAGCAATACTTATATTTATATTGATATTAAATATAGTAGCTATTGGTAGACAACCAGTTCAGCAAGTAGAACTGTCTTTCAAGGTACATAACGATATTTTAATAAATTATGAACATATTTTTTAATATGTATGTTTCCTTATCTTCAGGTACCTTTTGTCCCATTGATACCATGCTGTAGTATTTTTATAAATCTTTATTTGATGTTACAACTAGACGTATTTACGTGGGCTAGATTTATTGTATGGATGATAATTGGTAAGTCTCTTGAATGAAAAAAGAAAATTTAAATAAACTATATATCTTTAATGAGATTTTATAAATAATTGCGATCATTTATTTATAGGTTTTTCTATCTATCTATTTTATGGAATTTCTCATAGTGTACAAGGACGAAGAGATAAAATCGAAGCTAATAAAAAGAAAAAGATATCTGTGGATCATGGAAAAATTGTTACCAAATTTTAAATGTATAATACATGCAATGACATAATATAATAAATTAGTGTAATTACAAAGGAAAACCGATCAAAGACGAACATGTTCGTAATAGTTGCAAATATTTTAAGCTACTTATCACATTTCAAACTAATTACGATTATTGTGATGTTTCTACTATTACATATAAAGATATATAAGATTTTATTACTTGTTTATATTTAAATATTGTACAGCAATAAAATTGATAGCATTTTTGTATAAATTTGTAAACAGATTTGTTTATTGTTTCATCAACTTAATTAAATGAATCGAGTATTATTCATCGTATGTTCATTTTATAATTTAAAATGTATGCCTAACAGCGATTAGGTCGGGATACCGTGGACCAATATAGAAGTTTTTAGTGGGTAAAAAGCCCGCATTATTGTAAGGTTTTTCTTCATGTTAAAAAAAAGTCTCTGCAAACGTACTCAGATACTTTATATCAACGATTGATTTATTAATTTTCGAGCGCTATCTAACGATGGTACATGTTTACCGATTTTGAGTAACGTGCCCCTAAAAATTGATAATCTTGGATACGCGTTTGTATGTGTGGAAATCTCACGAAATCTACATGTATCGGATACTTCATCTAATACTCTAATTGATTGATACATTTGGTAACTAATTTTTATTTTTATATTATAAATCAATCATTGTAAATAATATAATAACATAAATGAAAATAATGTATAAACATAGAGAGATAATGCTAAAATACGTGTAGGTATAAAATAATGTTAGAATCATAATTTTTATTGCATTACATTAAATAGAAGGTAATCACATTAATACGAAAAGCTTATTTTGTGGAAAATACACATCGCTTGCAAACGCACATTGTTCAAGGATTGTGATTATTAGTGAAATTTTTGGAAACTTAAATAAGAATTCTCCACATATACTACAATCCGTTGTAAGAATTTTTCTTATACTAAAATGTGATCCCCTTTTTAAGCACGCTTGCAAACAGTTCATGCTCTCAATAGAGCAATAAATGCAACGGATGATTTTCTCCGAAACTCTTCGAGATATCTAAAAGCTCTTTTGGATCTTTACGTTTCATATCAAAATCTAAATGCATGTATGTGCGTCTGTGTATATACTCACTCTACCGTCTAAACGGTTCAATGAATCAAATTGAAATTTACATGAAAACTCAGGTTTCGTTAGACTAAGATTCGCGAACAATTCTAGTTCGCTATTTCAAAAATTAAAAACTTTAGATAAAATTGTAGGGGTACATTTTTTAAATACATGACAAACACTTAAAGACGATTCAAAAAGCGAAGCGAAGCTTTTTTGCCAACGGATCCAGGGGACCAAAAACCCTGCCCAAAGCCAGCCCGAAACGGACTACTGATAAATCTGGTTTATTTTTTAACGGCTAGAATTTGGAAAAATAGAGTAGTTGTAACCTAAATAGATACAACTGCTTTAGAACCTAAAAGAATATTTAAATAAATAAAAACATGTTATATGTACTTCTTTCATAATATACATTGTTTCACATAAAAAAAAATTGTATATGTCAATATTTAAGTAAAAGTATGAAATACAATTTGACACAATTTTTTCTGTGTAGTATAATATTATTTGACCATTATATGTGATTTATATATGATCTGTGTGTTTGTATCATTTGGTGGCAAGTAAATCTATAGATGATCATTGAATCACACATATATATAAACATAATTACAATTTCGCTTGCATGAAATTTTTCTTAAATTTATTATATGGAAACTTGATTAAAAAAATAATACTGTCCTGTATTATGGAATGTAATATGTATGAAACTTCCATACTATGGGTTTCATTTCCTTTACTGGAGATACTTTGAAAATTAATTTCATTTTAGCAGTTATAAACTGTTTCTGTAATTGGTTATTTCCCTCTGTTTATGAGACCACTAGCACTTACATGTTGCCAATTTGCCTGTCAATACATTACCAATGTTATCTTATAAATATATTTGAAAAATGAAGATAAGAACTTTAAAAACTTACTCCTACACCAGTTGCCCAACCTGTTCCTGCTGGATTTTCACTAGTTACACCAATTCTTCGACATATAATTCCAGCTCCAGAAACTGCCCAAACTTGCCCTTCATCTTTGGCAACAGAAATATGTCTAAACCCTTGTTTTGAATTTATAACAGAAATATCTACAAAAATACACATATTGTAAAAATGTTCCTACTAAACGTAAGAAAATTTTAAAGGATTACATAAAATGAATAATTAATCTTACCTATATGAATAGGATCATTTGGCATTGCTGGTAATGTTTGCCAATGGCTTCCTTCCGGAAAAACATTTGCTTGTATATCTCGTCGTATGGATAATTTTCCTGCTGTGTCCAAAGCCCACACAACATCTTTTCCAACTGAAATTTGTTTCAATTGGGCTCCCGCTGGTGGTTCAACATTCTGCCATTGTACACCTAATGTACAATTATTAAATAATTTAATTAAATAAATAAATTAATTAATTAAATAATAACAATGATAAATTACAAACCTATAGGTTTTGTTGATGTAATACCAAGTCTCCAATAAGAAGAACCGTTTTTTCCAACTGCCCAAACTTGTCCATTTGGTCCACAAGAAATACCTATTAATGGTTGGTCACTTGGTATATGTTCCCATGACACTCCCTATATAAGTAAATATTGTAAGTTTCTCAGAGAATATATTATTATTATTATATTTATAAATATTCTTACCATTGGGCAAGATTCAGAAACACCTCGTCTAAATAAAGCTTCTCCATTAGATGCCACCGCCCACACTTGTATCTGAGAGTCTACACTAGGTTTACTAGCTGCCTACAGAAAATGATAAAAATTAATAGTTTTGTGAAATGGAGTAAGTAATGTTAGTACAAATGTAACTGCCATTCATACATATAAAGACACATCAACTAATTTTGTGTTTCCTAGCTCTTGCCAGGGCCCACTGGTCGTAAGTTGACATCTTCTAAACCATCTTCTTCTTCGTACATAATCAGTGAATTGTTTTTTCCCATGATATTGTGATGGAAAATCTGTAGCATACTGCCATCCATCTCTGTCAACTCCTCCAGGAGTATGAAAATCAACAATCCAGTCAGAAACCTTTAATTCAAATAATTTTATTATTAGTTACTCTTACAAAAAAGCTTCTATTACACATGTCGCTACCAATATTCTAACAATATTTTACCCATTGCCAGTGCATTGACAACAATTTCGTGTGTTCTCGAGTGCGTTTATGGCGGCCTGTTATATCGCTCCACATATAACGATCCGTTGGAAGACCATGTGAAGTATATCCTGTTACTGGATTCCAGCGTTGATTCTCATATACAAAATAGTTGTGTGTATCTACCATTGTATTTATTCCAGTATTACTAGTTCCCAATCCTAATATAAATATTATATTAAGAATTTTGTGAACTTAGTGGAATATATTTTCCAGTGAGATAAATCATATATTGTGACAATTATAAATATAAGAGTTATAAGTTAAAATACAGGTACCTTTCAAAAATGTTCCTCCCCAACCACCTGTATATACCCAAGCAGTATTATCATATCCAATACCCCATGTGACACCACCAGAACATGTTTCAACTTTTTTCAAATGTCCACCTATTTGTCTCCAAAACATTGTTATTGGTTCAATTATAACCTGTAAAAATGTAAGATACAACTAATATATTGTAATAATTTTCAATTTTTTGATATCTTACAATAATCTTATACAGTATTATACATACCGATGGAGATTTATAAAGAACACTATATAACGTCATTAATCCTTTAATTCGTAAATGTGTAATACTTTGTGGAGATATCCTATGGCTATAAAATGTATACTCAGTATCATTAATAAAAATCCTATATCCTCGTTCTTCACATACAATATTTAACATAAAATCAGAGCCTGCTTTTAATGGACTAACTCCATTTCTTTCTTCATCACTCCACTGTCCATTCTGATATGTGTTCCTTACTATTATATTTTCTTTCAATCGTGGATTAAAATGGAATGCTACATCATGGCAATCTGTTATACCCTTCTGTTTCAAAGATGTTGTAGTATAACATACTAGGTTAAATGTAAGTCTATAAAAACAAACATTATATTAATATAATTGCAATAACAAATAAGTCATAATATTAATTGTTTAGTCATACAAAATAACGTTTAATAACAAACCTATCAGCATCATCGTGAACACATACAGCTATTTTTAGTGAACAGCCATATCCAAAACCATTTTGTAAAATACTTTCAAAGGGTAAATCCTTTCCAGCAACATCTAATTCTTGTGTATAAACACCTTCAGAAAATTGATTCTCCTTTAATAAAGAAAAACACAGTAATAGTTAGATATCATACAATTTCCAAATTTTCATGTACTATTAATTACTAGTAAGGAATATTAGTATATGTTTAATAACATATACCTCTGCTATAGCAGGATCATATACATATACATCTCCAAGTGCAGTAGTAATCCAAATGGAGTTAGGACCCGGTCTTCCATAAGTATTATTAGTTTGACTAGATACTGTAAAATGTATTCAAATTATTTGAATATTCCTTTTAAATTATGATTAATATAACATAATAGAAATGAAGATGTAAGACATTTTACCAGAAGTTAAATGTGCCAACCAATCTTCCATGTCTGTGTCACTTGCAAATTGTAATGTAAGAACTTTAGAACGTACTAATTTGGGAGTATGAATTGCTAGACGTGGACTGCCTGGTTCACTACAGCAAATAACGCAAGTAATCTCAGATATTGGAAATTGCATCTAAAAAAATATTAGTTATATTAATTTGTCCATAATACTTAATGTTATATCTATATTATATAACTTAAAAGTATCAAAAATGATCTAAGAATATAACAGTATAAGATACACAAACACTTAAAGTTACTTAACATCTATGCAGTATTATTATTTAACTAACCAAAATTGTAGCACCGTCTGAATTTAAAATTGTTAAAGTTCCAGAATCAAGTGATCCACTATCGCTACTTATCCACTCTAATTCAATAATACAATCTTCATATGTATTACTACCTTTCACTTTACATCTTGCATCACCATTTTTAACCCAAGATGACCTGTAAAAAACTTAGATTATTAAAAACACCTGTGAGATAGATTGAATGAATAATATGCTGAAATGATAAATAATTTACTTTTCAATGGCTTTCTCATATTTTAATAGATCTAGATCTAGCCCATTTAATCTATTTTTTAACTCTTCCAAGATGTGTATTCTCCATGGTTCTGCTATCTCTCCATGTGCTACACCATTAATATCTGAAATCCTTTCAAATGAAATGGAAAATAAAATTATATATCTAACATAAGTATTAAATTTAGATCTTATTTATATATTTGTATGTACCATTTTGGAGGATTCGATGGATCCATATAACATGCACCAGCTTCTACTTTGTACCACAATGCATCACATTCAGCCCAATAAACTATTGCTGCACTTTCGTCTTCACCATATACACCAGAATCACCAGTTAAATCAGGATCAAAAATACTTCCATCTGTTTCTGGATGTGCTTCTACACCCACCATAGAGCCAACAGAGTGTACAGGACTCCATGCAGCTGGATTCACCTTTTTATTAGAGATTTTTTAAAGAATTTATTATGTTTTTAAGAATGAATAATTTAAAATGCCTCTGAAAGAAATATATTTTATGTATCTGAATTATACCAACCTTGACTGTACTGCTCATGCCTTTTCCAGAAACAACTATAGATTCTCCAGTTTTAGTTAGTGATTCATTTGATATAGTAATATTTGCTACACTTGCTTCTGTTAAGTCACCCATATCTAAGGAATTTGCTGATCTGTAAAAAATAGAATTATTTTAATAATGTATATTTTATATTTCCAACAATACTTGTTGCATTTCTATAGACTAATTGCACAGTTTATTTGTACCTTTTCTTGTCTTCCTTATTGTATATATCTTGACATGATGTTTGTTCACCATTTTTAACTGCAGCATCATTAGTACGTTGCCACAATTTCAAAGATGTTGGTGTTGGTGCTGATCGTGATTGCTCCTCCCATTCCCTAACCAATGTAGTTCCTTCACTAGTACTATGAGGTCGATTCTGAAGATAATTTTGAATACCTTCATGTGAACATTTTTTAACTATGTGATTGTAAATAATATTTAAAAAATTATTTAAATACACACTAAAGAACTCCAACTTTGATGGCGTTGCTGTTGAGGTGTACCACACATGCTATGTCTATTACTCGAAGATAAACTGGCATTACTGCTTGCTCGACTTAGTTGAAGAGGAGCATTAATTAGTCTCCATTTTTTCCCAGTTAATTCTGATCGTGTAATGCCCATACGATAATATAGACATCTGTCTTCATAGCCAATGGCCCAAACCTTAAGATAATAAAGTAACAGAATATAATACATTATTAACCAAATATATACAAATTACAATTAATTTTTATTCAATTAGTAACATTACCTGATCATTTGGTGCCACCGATACTAATGCCATCTTGCTTAACATTTCCACCCATCCAGTTCCAGTGGCTAATTGTTCACAAACACCACTCATCTCTCCTTTAATGCCTTTACGAAACCAGACATTACCATCATGTGTAACTGCCCACACAGCATCAGTACCTACACTAACTTGTACTAATCGTAGATCTTTTTGTGGTGGTTCCACTTCAGACCAATCATCACCTGTATCAATGAAAATAATTGTTTTTTACTCCTCGTTACAACATTTATTAAGTAATAAATTATATAATAATATAATAACCCATTGGATTCTCTCTGGTAATTCCTGTACGAACTATGGCTTTTCCAGCTAAAAGGACTGCCCAGACAAGACCTGTTACACCTACACTAATTTGACAAACCTCATGTCCATTATTTAATTTAATAGCACTCCATCTTTGACCTTCAGGACAAGTTGTACTAGTTCCAACACGAAACATTACCTATAAAAGAATGGAAATCCAATCCAATAATTATATCCTTGTGATAACTAAAATTTGTGTAAATCTTAAATTGGGAATAATCAAAGTACACAACAATTTAAGAGATCTTAAAAAACTTATATAAAATATAAAATAAAACAAGATAATATATCTATGAATAAAATATAGCACACATTTTTTTAAATAATTTACCCTTCCATGAGCTGTTACTGCCCAGACTACAAGACTTCCAGGATTCCCTCCAGGCATTTGATTCCCACCCACAGCTACATCAATAAATGGTTCCTATAAATTTTGAAAGGATCTATATAAAACTTGCTTATAAATAAATGACTGAAAACATATTAAAAATGATTACTTTTGTTGGATCTTTATGAAGTGGTGCAATAGCACACCATGAGTTCATCGCACTGTATCTTCTATATCGGACCCATTTGCGCCTTCTAACACAAGACTTCCATTGTTTTTTCGCAGAATACGTTGCTGGAAAATCAACTGCATATGTCCAGCCCTACCAAAACATCAGATTCTCTTTGATCATAACACTTTGTGTCGATGTGGACGACTGACAAAAAATCTACATGTAAACAAAAATTCGTAAGGTATAATGGTAACAAAGAAACAGGAAAGCATATTAATGGTAACCAATCCTTCGTATGAATAAAACAATTATGAAACTGATGAATATATCTATGTTACATACTTTTTTGATGTAATAAAAAAAATAAACTGATAAATTAAAGAATATTAAATAAAATATAACCAAAATATGTTTGAATAATGAAAGATATTAATAGCTTGAAGATATTCTTAACAATATATATTACTTGTTTTTGTACAATTTCTTCTAAATTTGTCACATATTGATTTATATAATATACAGATATATTTACATCATGATCTAATGGTTGACCATCTAACGTTGTTTCTATGTGCCAGTCTCCTTCCCATTGCCAAGCCATAGATGGTAGTTTTACCTTATCTCGACTGCGATCTACTGTACCATCTTGATTAGAAAAATTATATCTATCTGTAGGTAATAATCGTCCGCTAAATCCTTCTAAGGGAAGCCAACGCTACAATTGCGAAAAAAATGCAAAAAAAATAAGATCTATGTTTAAATACCTTAATAGCACATAAATTTATATTAATATACCTCATTTTCATAAGTTTCTTCCTTAATCCTGATAGGAACATCTAAGCCATGAACATGAACATAAACTTGACGATCACCACCGATTGCCCACATAAAATGAGGCACAGCAGAAAGCTGTTTAAATTCAAGTCCTAAATACATAAATTCACGCCACATAGTTCCTGATGTTGATAAGCCAAATACACGTCCTTCATTGTTTATCGCATATAAATATGAACTAGGCATTGTAATGGATATATTACAAATTTATGATGATTTTAAATTCTTCTGCAATAAAATTCTTCCATGATTCATTATAGACAGCAATAAAATGATAAGCAATAAAGATGAACAGGAAAAGATTGCCTACCTGTTATCTGACAGATAATATTTAAAGAACTATAATTCCAACTTTATAACAACTCTCAGCTATTAAATCTCTTTATATGTACAATAATCTTTTAGCAATACAAATGTAAATTACCTTTTATAAGGAAAAATATATTTTATCATGTGCAATATAAAATTATATGGGAAAAAAAATAGTTATCTATTCGATAAGCAGAGGTTATATGACATTCTTATAAAGTTTACTTTTTACGCTGTCACTATGATAATATATTGTATATGTTTACAAGAAAAAATCAAATTAGAAGTTTTTTTTTTGTGCGAAACAAGACAATAAAAAATCCATGATAATAGTTATAAATGTAATTGTATTTAACGTTGCACCGTATACGATAAGATACGACCGTTCTGCATCACTGCTGAAAGTGCTGAACGAAGTTGAATGAGCTGAAGTTGGTAATACTGGTTTGAAGATTTTCAAACTTTCTGTATGGAGCTTTGTAACGAATCTGTAAAGATTGAGTTAACATTGAGAGAGCAGAATTCGAATAAATAAATCATAGGACACATAAAAATGGATGAGACAGAAACTTTACAAGACAAGCATGTAAGTGTCACTGTACCACAACTTGAAGAGCTTATAAACAAATATGGAAAGCACGTACACCAGGTTAGACAAGAAGAAAATCAACTACTAAAAGGTGAAAGTTATTTGTATATATTAAGATTTTCACTTGAAAAGTTATTGTTGTTTTTGTATCGTTTTTCATTGTATGTTGTTTTTGTATCTTTTTTCATAGTATTATTATATTGCTTTAGAAAATGAAGCAAAGCTTGAAGAATTAGTTTCTCAAATAATGGCCATGAAAGAACATCTTCACACTGAATATCAAGTTTTAGAACAAAAAAATAAAGAATTGTTAAAATACAACGATTCTGTTGTAAGTTAAATATGTGTCAATTTTCTTTTTGCACCTTATAATATTATTTTATACAATCATAGATTATATATTTATATAAAACTATTCAATCTTTTTAGGCAAAATTGAAAGCAAAACATGATAACTGTATACAGGAAAATAAGAATTTAGAGGCGCAGAAAGATGTTTTAAAAACTACCAAACCAAATCAACACGATCAGTTATTATTAGAAAATGGAAGGTATGTAATAACTAAAAATATTACTAAGGTATTACTTTTATTTAATTTACTTACACGACATTTCGTCTTATAGAACAAAACTTCATTTGTATAAAAAATTGACTGGCATACATTGGGATTTTAGTACTTTAAAGGAAAGTATAAAAGGGTGTATCCTTTTTTTATTAATGTATAATTACTTTTTTAACCTGTTAACCAGGCGGGACGTATAAATACGTCCCTAATACATTACTAAAACGGGAATGCCCCGGTTAGCAGGTTAATACCTTTAAATTTTTTTTCCTTTATTATTGCTTTAGATGTATCTAATAATCATGATTACATCCATCACTTTTGTTTTACAAACAACGAAAAGCATCCTGAACAATTATCAGATAGTTTATGGAATGAAATTTATTTATCTGTTGAAAATGTGCTGAATGAAAACATTACAGAGGATTCTATTGTAAAAAGTTAATAAAATAAATAAATGTTATGTTGTGGCTTTCACACATGATTTTCACGATATGTTGAAAAAATATTTGCAAAACTAACCTTGACCATTTAATTGAGGTACAAATTGTTTTGGAGTCATGTCGTATTCTACTTATGAAGGATATATAATCGATAATGTCAGAGATCTACATTTATTTGTTATCTACTCGTTCATATAATCACAGACATGAACATGAACAAAATTTGTACCCCCCCCCAACGTTTGTATATGTCCCATGTACTGAAATACCGATCGTGCGAAGAAACAGACGTTTTTTTACGCCCACTATGATATGGAGTGGCGAGTTTAGTAACCATATTCTGACGAATGATATCGGCAGAATAGTCGGTAATATCACTATCTTTTTTTTTTTTTTTCTTTTTTTTTTTAAGCAAGGCGGAAACTTTGCATAGGCACCCTGTTACGGGTAGTGTGAGATTCCTACTCACTAAAACCCCCCTTGGCCGCTACTGCCGGTTGGTCGCCGGCATGAACTTCCGACCCGTGGCGGTAGGATACTCTCTTCCGAGATTGCAACACCACCACTAGCCCCCCGAAGGGATTCTCCAGTGGGGGATTTTTCGTCCCCCGCCTTCGCTGCCCCCTCAACTCGAGACCACGACCTTACAACCCACGGACGTGGCCTCGAGACATCCCACATTGGTCGCAGCCGAGACGTTGGACAAGCGCCCCTTTGGCACATTCACCGTCAGACCAGTTTCCCACTTCCGACTTCATCCATTCCCCGGGTCACCGGTGAACGACAGGATAGGGAGGGAGGGAAAAAGGAAAGGATAGGGAGGAAGGCCGCCCACCGGTGACACGCGGTCCACACACACCCTTTCGATCGGCACGAGCAGCAAAAGCCGCCCGCCCGTCATCCGTCGGCGCATTCGTTAGCATACTCTTTGGCCCCCGTCTCGACGTTGCGTCGAAGCGGGTACCGACCCATTCGTCCCGCCAGGCTCGACTCCCGGGAAATCGGTAATATCACTATCAACTGGTCAGGTATCTTAGGAGTTGTATATACTGTTATAGGGTGAGGTTTCAGTGCTTTCTAGAATTAGGAAAGAGGATAGGACATCTAGGTGAGTACTTTGGAGTCGTCTGTGGGTTACGAGACGTAACACCTTCCCCCTTTTTGAGGAGAAGCGTTCGTTATGCGAATCTTCTCGTAGGAAGAAGAAGCTTCATATCGTTGCGTCGTTGTGTCTTTCGTTCATAGTTTTCGTATCTTTGTTGCCCGAAGGACCGGCTGATCTCGCCGCTTCTCGGAGGCTCTGCTGTCGGCCCGAAGGGGGTCAGCTGCTGTCATCCTTCTCGGAGGCGATTTTGATTTTTTGTTGTGTCGTCGTTGCCCGAAGGACCGGCTGAGTTCGCCGCTTCTCGGAGGCTCTGTTGTCCGCCCGAAGGGGGTCAGCTTTTGTCATCCTTTACGGAGGCTTCCTTGATGTTGTTAATTTTTGGCTTCTTCATCCTTCTTTATTCTTCCAAAGTAGTAGTCCTCGGAGTACCACTGCCACCAATTGTTACGTGCCGGATCCCACTGGCCCCAGGACGCGTAACGGATTCGTCCTCCGAAGAAACTCTCTGGGATGGTGGTGTTGAGGAGATGGTTTGGTGTTAGAAAAATGAAAGGGAAAAAAAATGCGTTTCGTCTTGGGTCCGACTGCAGACTCATCAGTGGGGCTGATGCAGGCGGACCCTACCCCAGACGCTATGGTCAGGTATCTTAGGAGTTGTATATATTGTTATAGGGTAAGGTTTCAGTGCTAATGTTCAGTACTAATTCGATCGAAAACCTCCTTCTTGCTTATGTTCTCCTGATACTTTTTCGATATTCTGGCACTTCGGCAAATTTTTCATCGAAAACTAGGATTTCTAATAGAAGAGCGTCATGTGTGAAGAGGTGGCACGAGATATTCGATCAAATACCTCTTTGCTGCTTATGTTCTCCTGATACTTTTTCGTTTTTCGGCGATTCGGCAACTTTTTCGACGAAAACTGGGATTTCTAACAGGAGAGCATCATGTGTGAAGAAGTGGCACGAGATATTCGATCAAATACCTCTTTGCTGCTTATGTTCTCCTGATACTTTTTCGTTTTTCGGCGATTCGGCAACTTTTTCGACGAAAACTGGGATTTCTAACAGGAGAGCATCATGTGTGAAGAAGTGGCACGAGATATTCGATCGAAAACCTCTTTGCTGCTTATGTTCTCCTGATACTTTTTCGATTTTCGGCGATTCGGCAAATTTTTCGACGAAAACTGGGATTTCTAACAGGAGAGCATCATGTGTGAAGAAGTGGCACGAGATATTCGATCAAATACCTCTTTGCTGCTTATGTTCTCCTGATACTTTTTCGATTTTCGGCGATTCGGCAACTTTTTCGACGAAAACTGGGATTTCTAACAAGAGAGCATCATGTGTGAAGAGGTGGCACGAGATATTCGATCGAAAACCTCCTTGCTGCTTATGTTTTCTTGATACTTTTTGCGATTTTCCTGATATAGGCTTTGGATTTTTTGGGGGAGACGACAAATGCAGGTCTGGCCATAGCATTAACGAACACCTGAGAGGGAAATGTAGGAGAGGTAAGAGACATGAAGACTATACCAATAACTCCATCTAGGTTTAGCAACCATTTTCTTAAATCTCAAATGCGATTCCCTTAACTGATTTGAACATTTGTTTTTCTATTTGGAAAGAACTTGTTCTATGCGTTGCTACTAGAATTTTGGAATGTTGGTAATTGTGTATGTGGTATTGAAAGTCATGAATAATACTGTGATGTTTAATAATAGTAGGGTACATGTAATGTTGCAAACCCAATATGAAAAATATACTAAATGTGTGCTCAAATATGTACAGCAATATCCCAGTCTTGTGATCGAACGCCATCAACCTCTACAGTGTTTCTACATCCGAGCCCCTTCCCCATGGGAACAATTTAAAGCTGATTTCTCGTTGCGATATCAGAAAGTTAGGTGGAATCGTGTTAAGTGGTTTTAATTACTTAGAAAACTTAGACAGCTCGGTGAAGTTTCAACGTCATTCAATGAAAGTGGATGCGCTAGAGAATACCGTTATCGCTGTAATGCGCTGGCGGGATTTCGCTTCTGTCTCAAGTTACCCCGAGGCTGTGGGACTAACTAATTACATTTCTATCTACCTCATCGAAGGATTCTTACAATTAAATTAACTTCGTTAAAACGCTTCAGAATACTATTTTCTCATATTTATATTGACAAAATACTGGTCACGTTTAATTTAATATTGTATTACATTCAATTACAATCATCAACCGGCAAGGATAGGTATGTGGTTAGGCAAGCCTCGTGATTTCCTGGATGAGCACTAACTCCATTAAAAAGTGATGGTGATACTATTAACATGGTGTATGACGATTGCTAATGAAATCATGGTACGAAAGTGGGAAACAGAGAGTGAACATAAATTGGGTAGGGCATTATAACACCCAAGGGGATCAATAAACATTACCATACAATATATACATAGTACACTATATGAATTATTGCTTTTGTTATAGATGAAAAATTAACATAAGCGCTAGCCTCATCCACTGTGACGTGGTCTCTCGGATTCCTCTCATAAACCGTATGCTCCCCTCCAGCTAGACGTGTCGGTAACGAACTCGTTCGGAGATGGAAGGGTAGGGACCTGCGTGACCAACTGTATAGTGGGATCGACCGACCTTTGGGGCCTAAATTCAATGAGCTATACTTATGCCGCGGCCAGACCTCAGTCTATCGTCACGAAACGTCGCGTTATGAGGCGCGTTGATTGGCGTAGAGCGTTTCAGGTCTGGCCAGGAGGTTATATTAGAACGAGTGCTCCTACGGTACGATGTGGGACGAGAGGGATGGTGATTGAGCAGTCGTGCGCATATTCCGTTCTCCTCGGTACAGTCCGAGCAAAAATTTCTTTACAAAATATTGATAAGTATAAACACAAAGCCACGGCCTTAGGAATGCAGGGATGGAAGATAACACAAGTTAAGGAGCACCGCATGGGGTGTGGGGAAGGGAAAGGCCGCTATGTTTGGAACGGGATTCGTACCACATTGATAGCTACTGTTCAGAAACTAAAACAAGCGACTCGGGACGGCACAGGGGCATGAGGGTTCTTCGCTGCTGCGAGCCGAGAGAGATGGCGATAGAGCAGTAATGCGCATGCTCAGAACCCCCAGTTACAGTCCGAGCAAAAATGTAGTTTCCAAAACTCTGATGTGAAGTAAGTATAACCAAAGAAAACAGAACATTAGCAGCTATGAGTGGTTCAGACATATAGTACAACCTGTTCTGATAGCTAATAATCTTCTGTTTTTATTGGTTACACTTACGTCACATCAGAGTTTTGGAAACTACATTTTTGCTCTGACTGTAACTGGGGGTTCTGAGCATGCGCATTATTGCTCTATCGCCATCTCTCTCGGCTCGCATCGTACCGTAGGAACGCTGGCACCGACGAGATACTGCTAAAGACTGCCAGCCTTATGGGACTTCGCGAGCCAGAAAAATTATCCGTTTTCATGACGCCCTCTGGAATATATTGCGGTTAAAGTAAGAAACATAAACTGAATTACAGAAAATCTTGTCTGTAACGTGAGTAAATAGTGCAGTATCGTAGGTTTTTGATAAGTTTTAAAGCAAAATAATATGATTACACGTTTGAAGTGGTTATATAATCGATAATATCCAATATCGCTAGATGCGTTTACCGACGGAGCTCAGGCCCACCGGGCCCACTTGCTGGCTCGCCGGTTTGCACGGGGGCTGGCAGTTTTTGAAAGTATTTCGTCGGTGGCTGTACCAATATCGAAGGGTAGTCATATCCAATCAAATCAAATTACACATGATATACACTCAGAAAAGACGTATGAAGAAAAGAAGCGAATATGTTAAATGGTTGAAAATCAGTAGGTGTTGATGAAGCCCTCCTTTTGTTTTGTTTTGCATTTTTGGGATAATACTAGATCCGTGAGAACCTGACGCGTCGCGCCGTAAAGTAAAAATATATACGAATAAAAAATTAAAAAATTGAGACCTTTATAGAAAAAAATTGCGAATTTATTTGACATTTATGGATCATGAAGGCATTCGGTTTAAAGATGATAAAGATTTTTTGGGACATACTCAACTTTTTATCTGATTCTTTCAAACAAGTTTAAAAAATATAATAACTAAGTTATTGCCGTCTTGCAGCCTCTAACAAATTAGGAGAAATAGATATTTAAGTATTTTAAGAATTATTATTAGTATAAGAATGTGAAAAATTGATTAAGCTGTGAGATATATCATTTTATAACTGACCCAAAATCTTGAATATTGTGTATTCCACTTATTCTCAGGGTTTAATATAAAATTAATTACCTTCAAATTTTATGAAGATTTTTTTGAAAAACACTGAACGTTTCTTGTTTCACTTCCATATAATATTTAGTGGGATTGCTAAAAACTATGTATATTCAGTTTTTCATTTGAGTAACTGAGTGCCCCTTTCAACGGCACGGCAGTTACCGACATGAGGGCGCTACTGATTATTTCAGAACGCTAGCTGGTAACGTAGCAGACCTCCGCTGTAGTTTAAATTCGTAACCTTTTCGGCTTATGTTGAACAAACAATTTTTTGAGGCAAACTTACGTTTTCATCGAATGTTCAACTATATAATTATTGTATTATATAGTTGATTTTGCTCGGTCAATCAGATGAAGACGTTACATTGCCTTATTTTAAATACTTTTTTGTTGGTAAATTATTTGCTAGAATTACAAATTTTTTTCAAAGTAGTTCTATTGATATTTTTATCTTCGTTTTTGCAGTTCTGTAACATATTTTTTTTTTTCTTATCAAGGCAAAACAATTTAATGATATGGAATAAAATAATTTAATTTTACAAGTGACATTAATGACACAGTAAAATGGCTCGGGTTAATGAGTACAAGAGGTCGGTGGATGCTGTGACTACTGAAGGTCACTATGAAATATCTCAAGTAAGTAATAATTTATAGTATAATATAATTATAGATTACTAGACCATATTAAATCGTGTAAATCAAAGTCCTTGGGTAATTCGTAGCAAAGATCGTTTAACTTTGTTCCCTTACCTATATTATATAGTAAATTTTAATCTTTACAATATTTGTACACTTTGTTATGTATCTGCAATTATTATCATAGTAATTTAGATACATTTATATTCTATAAATCATTTAGCGGTAATTGTTTGATAGTATTTACTTATTTCTGTTCTATAATTCTTAAAAACTATCCACAATTTTAATAGCAATCTTGATTTTGATATCTAACAAAGACTTAGTATCTTGATAATATACATTTTTCATTTAAAAAGCCATAAAATTTCTGTCAGTTATAAATTATACATAGTGGGATATACAGGATGGCTCATGTAACTTGCGCACCTAGAATAACTTTAAAAAAATGTTGTATACAAAGCTTTCACTTATAAAAGAAAATACATACACTATATAATGTGTGCCTTCCAAAGTTACTTGAGGAGTGCAAGTTACGTGAACCACTCTGTATAAAAAAGTAAATGTTGTACTTATTCACAAAATGGTAGTTTGCTTTTAATTACATTTTAGGCAAAGCATTAATCTAGTTAATATTTTTAGTTCAAATTGGGAGATGTAAGCTCAATCCGCATGAAACAAGAACCCTGTGATACGAATGATGAAGACGTATGTACATCAGACAACGATGAGAGCAAAAAATATATGTCAAATAATACGCATGTGCCAGATGATAAGTCTGAAAATGAATGTGATGACAAAAATGCTGAATATTCGCATGAGACAAGAAAGAGTCAAAAGCGTAAGCGACATGAAAGACATTCTTTAGGAGATACGGATGATTGTGAAGATATAAAAGCGTTACAAAAAAGCAGTGGTATTATCAAATCTTATAAAAGACAAAAAGAAGCAGCAAGAAGCAAACGAGCCATAAGGGAAGTCAACGATGGAAAAAAAACAACTGTGCAATGTAAAATATGCTTTTTGAAGTTTAAATCTCCTTTAGGATTGTATTGTCATAACAAATCATTTGAGAGAAAGAGACCAAAATCACGGATTGGAGATACATCATCATATAGTAGAGGCAGGATTGCCTGCAATTTTTGCCGACGTATGTTTAAGATAAAAAGCCGCGTACAAAGTCATTTATTCCATTTACATCTGTCGGATTTGGGTATTGATGTTGATGACGATAAAAAGGATTCTTTATCTAGCGAGCTAAGTAATTCAAATTTTCATACTTCGAAAAAACTGACAATGCGGCAGACAACTCTATTTGAATATATGTTTTCTCCTAAAAAATCGGAATGTTCCAAAATAACTAACAATTTAAATAATTCGGACGTTTATTCACAATCAATAATTAAGCAAGAAATTGATTTAAGCGATGGTGAGCCGAATTTATCGATGAATACATCACTTGTCGATATATCTCTGCAAAATGAGATACAACGTAAACCTACAATACCAAATCAACCGTTCGTTAAAATACATGTACATTCATTTACAATGAAAGAACTTTTGGGTATTGACCAAAATCATTCTACAGAACCTTCAGAAAATAACAATAAGAATAATAATAGCGGTAAGGCATACGGTTTAAGATCTTTGAATAGTTCGACAGAGCTAAATAATGAGGAACTCTCTACGGTCGTGAATAAAACTGAGCCGGTAAATATTGGCAAAAAAGTGAATGACAGAGATCTTTTGAGCATATGTAAAAAATGCAGTGTTACTTTGATAAGATGTGATGATAAGCAGATAACCAAGTTGACTTCCCAATTTAATAAGTCATCGGCTCAAGTTCTCGGACAAAATAATTGTATATCTCCAAAGCATACGAGACAACAACCCAAAAATATGAATGTGGAAATTCCTCCAACCCTCGGTACTCCAAGAAACGCTATTCCGAAAGATTCGAGTTCGACAAGTTCAACTCCGAAAAGTCTTTTAAGCTCCAGTCCTCCCTCGAAGGTCACTATGCTCGACTTCCACGTAATAAATAATTTAAGCGAACAGCTTGCTAATCGGCGATCTTCGCACGAGCAAATTGAACCTGACGTAGAAAAGACTATATCTTCAGAAATAACAAATGCTACAGAACCCGAGGCCTTATCGTCTCAAGAAGAATCACATCTCACAAATATTCAAAATACTCAGCCTACAATAAATCTCAAATTAAAGGAACTAAAAGTATCATTGCTAAAAATGCCCCAAATTAAGAAAGAATTAGATGCACCGAATATTTTTCATTGTAACATTTGTGAGTTACCGTTCTCTTCCGATATAAATAAAGATAAACATATTAGAAAGTTTCACACGACATACATTTCGAGTATATGCTCGGCACGATGTAACTCGAAACGTTACCTGATGAAACATTACTTACAAGAACATTGCATTTGGGGATGCAATAGATGTTGCGTTTGTCGTAAATTTTTTCGAAGTCGATTATTGCTACAGCGACACTTACTTTTGCATTGCATAAAAGTAATACTTTCGAAGAATGACAAACGTCTGAACATGATTACGAAATGCAAAGCTATACCGAAGATGCGTAAACATACTACTTGTCAGCGGCCATATTCAATGAAACATAAAGAAATTGCTGATGTCGGACAGGAGAATGTAAACGTGACTAATGTTGACAATATCGCATGTCTAGCTGATAAACGCAACGATAATGACGACGCAGGTGTAAAGATAATAGATTACGAGCAACAGGAACGTCAAATTAATGAGACTGCTCATGAAATCCAAAATTCATTGGAGACTGCTCATGAAATCCAAAATTCATTGGAGACTGCTCATGAAATCCAAAATTCATTGGAGACTGCTCATGAAATCCAAAATTCATTGGAGACTGCTCATGAAATCCAAAATTCATTGGAGACTAATGTCATTTATCTTTTGGCAAATAATGACGATGGAACAATGACGCTGACAAAAGAACCAGTACTGGATTCGTTACACATTATAAACGATTCACCCATCAGCAATAACGGAACGCAAACTACTTTGATATTAAATCAAAACGCAGTACAACATAGTACAAAACAGAGATATCCTTGTTCGATCTGCGGCAAACAGTTCCAAAAAATAGAATTCCTGTGGCAACACAAGCGCACATACACGCAATCATTGCGAAACTCTTGCGCAATGTGCGGGCTGTGTTTCTCTAACAGAAAGATATTGAGGAATCACATCAACTCCACCCACGATTTGTATTCATCTAACCTTTACAAATACCATTGCCAGTTTTGTAATCAGGGATTTCGTTCCGAGACCAACCTTCGGATACACGAGTTACATTATCACGCTACGGTCGAGACTACCGGTAAGCAAAATGTAGCGGAACTTTTACAGGTTTCTAGCTTGAAAAATAATCTTAGCGTATCTGAGACAATGTGTCATGTTTGTGGCAGAAACTTCAATAGCTATGATCGTTATCAGTTACATTGCATGTATTACCATAGGGGTCACGTATTTGCCTGTACTTTTTGCGATCAGATATTCCAAGGATTGTACATGTTACATCATCATAACAAGTTGCACCACTACCCCGAGAGCACGAGGCTCTCCTACACGTACCACTGTCCAATCTGTTACGAAGGCTTTACGATCGAGACACATTTTCACGGGCACATGGCGCACGTACACCCGAACAAACAGCACGTCGTGTCCACGAACAATACCCCCACATCTACGAAGAAGAGTTACGTATGTTCGAAGTGTGATCTCGAATTTTCGACTATAATGGAACTGATGGTGCATGTCGAGCATTACACGGACGGTGGTAATTACCAGTGTCAGCAGTGTCATAGAAAATGTTGCACGTTGGCTGTACTTAGCGAACACGTTAGCCTGAGCCATGGCGATAGATTAAGGGACGATTACAAGTGCAGCATTTGTAAGGAGGTATTATTATCCAGCACTTCGTTGTCGTGCCACAAGAAACACGTCCATCAATATTTGGAAAATTCGACAGACTTTACATTTGATCGTAGAACTTTAGACCCGTATTTAGACGAAACAGAATCGAATATCAATGGCGTAGTGATACCCCTGACCGCGGAGCCTGAAAAGGAGTTGGTGGCATCGTGCGATTCACCAGTTCCTATGAATACTTCTAGCTCACCGGTTAGTGTCTGGGGAAAATGTAATATCTTTTGTCCGATATGTGGTATAACATTCGACACAGAACTGTTTCTAAAGAAACATTTGGCCGAATATTTAGATGTCGGAGATTACAAATGTGAAAAGTGTCAAAGACGTTTCGCTAATTATGAGTTCCTTAGAAAACATGTGGCAAATCACATGATACCGGGTATGCCACTTACCAAATATTACTGTAGCGTGTGCAATGAAAATTTCCAATCTTCCATTGTCTACGAATCTCACGTCGCTCATTTACATGCGAGCATTATTGTTAAGAATACTTCGTCGTCGAATGTTTAGGGTTTTCATTTTATGCTGTGATGTACAAAATCTTAGCAAAACTAAGATTGAACAAATTTATCACCCTTTATACGAGTTTTTTCAGTGGACTTATTATCAATGTACAATGTATACGAACAAATATTGTTTGGCTGAAAGAGAAATAACTCGTTATTTTACACGACGCGTTCGGTAGACGTGTATTATCGGTTTCTTAGATAATAGATCGCCATCCAATAAGAAATCCAGAAGGTACCTCAACGACGCTGGTGACCAACATCGATGTATAGCTCATAATCCATCCTGTGCAGCCGAACGCAAACTGTATTATAACTCTGCAGTACGGATATGTATCCCGTTTCGGATGCTTTAATACCACCGTAATGAAAAATCACGGCAATCTCCCGAAAATCCGATATTGTTCGAGGTTGGACGAAACAATTTATCAAAGAAATCCACTGAAAAAGAGAGGGAGAGAAAGAGAAGGAGTAATCGGAGCAGATACAAAAGAACGATTTCTATTTTTCTATAAAGTTATATAATATACTATCGATAATCTCCATGCCCATTGGTAACATAATGTAATATGTATATATACATATAAAACTAAATACACAAGTGATGACTGGAAACATGGCAAGGAATGTGTCGAACAAAGGATCAAGGTGCATTAACAAAACTCGCCGCAAGATTGCATCTTTATCCCGGAAACAGTGAACGAGCAACGGAACAGATTTTTATCTTCCGAGCAAAGGAGAAGCGTTGGAGGTGTAAGGACTTGTCCCCCGAAGAAAGAAGAGCTAGCTCGAAAACAGGATGAGAAGACTAACATACTGTGATGGAAGGAAAAACGATCGAAGAATGGGATAAAGCTGATGTTTCCCGCTATCCAGCTGGAAGGGTACGGTCTAACTCTTGTCCTGTCGTACTAAGGTGCTCGCTAATGCCCGGCAGTCATGGAATTTGCGATGTATACGCGCGACGTTACATTGATTGCGCCCCGAAGCGAATCGCATTCGCAGCCCTGTCGATTCGAGCGAGCCGTCGAACAATGAGCCGCGATGTTGAAATTGATGACGCGCGAGTTGAATGGCAAACGCGAACCGACCAACTCGCAGCCCAAGCGACTTCCCAGCCACGCCGTGGGCACATTCTTGCCCGATTAATCCGCTTCACGATCTTCGCGCGTTTGAGCTTAGGGAAAGCTCTAAACATTTTTGTGAAACAAAGAACGTTTCTTATCTCTGACTAGTATCTACCTATATGGAGGGCCCTGCTACAATTTTTTAATCTCTGTTATTTTGTACGTTATGACTACAAAATTTGATTACGGTCTCTTGATAATAACCAACTTTTATCTTTACAATGATGGATACTATTAGCTATACGCAAGAGAGCCATGTACCAGTCTACACTTTACGATGAGAAATATATATGACGTATGCACAGCGTACCGTGTAGATGATAAGTAGGGTTTATTTTCCAATGACGTTTGGTCATCGAAGTAAAGGTTTTTAAGATTATATAAATTTAGGATGAGTTAAAACTTTATTGTATTCTATTCGTTCAGCATAACTGTATTGTTTTTTTTTAGCCGTACTTACCTTAAGCATGTATAGTTGTAAAAGAATTGTCATGAAATAAACAATTGTCTACTTGTTTGGAGCAGAAAAGAAAGAACTATTGATCTTGACCAAAAGTGAATTATTGCTAGGAACGAATTGCTGATACATTGTTTTTTCGAATAACTCCAAATTTGTTCTCCGAATTCTCAGCCGTCGGATAGCTCTACTAAAATAGATGCAATCTAATTATCGCTACATCATAACGCTTTTTAGTAAATGCACAGACAAATTGGAAGTAGTCGAGTCCGCAGGGACGCGTGTATCAAAAAGAGACGCTAGCAAGGAAACAGCGGTTACATCACCGGAATAACAATGTCTTTCACCTTTCCACTGGGAAGACTTCTCGGGCATGCTCGAAACCACCTTCTCGTGTAGGTTTTATTCCTTTTGCAACAGCATATTTTCGGGCCATACTCGAGTTTATACTTCACATTACTGCGCCCTTGCTTTATCGAGGTGCAAAGCAGGTAACCGAGAGAAATCACGATTCATGGCACCTTCATCTTTCCTCTTTTTTCCTCTTTCCTCCTCAGCCTCCCCCCCCCCACTTTCCCACATCTAATCTCCTCCACTCTACCATTTCTACCTCCCTCACTCCCATGCCCAACACGGTCGTCCTACCTTATGTGAGTTAGACTCACTCCTTCGATTTACCCTTCCAAGAAACGGTTGTTCCTACGGAAAGAGAGACTACCTCTGACTCTCTTTCCTCGTTCGCCCCGATAAGAGCGCACCATCTGGAATAGCAAGATTTTTTTGTCAGGCAGTAGTCGCTCGCAGCCGTTTATCTCGGAGGCGAGACGTCGTTAGCCCTTTCGTTGAAAGCGAAGATGGATGGCGCGTACAGGGGGTGCATCGCTCAAAAACGAGACGCCATTTCAACGAGAACATTCCCCTCCTTCGTTCCAGTCTTTCGCCAGTTTCGAGGACTCTCTTCCTTTTCTCTTTTCTTGAGAGCGACTCCCGATCGTATTTTCCTGATCGACCGTAAAGACGATTTACTGCTAGACTCGGCAAAATTTATGATCATATTATCGTCACGTTACAAGGTCCACCATGTATAGGTGTATCGGGAGAGTATCAATGAAGGAAAACGTTTATCTGTGTTATGGATTATTCTGTGCGGGTTTGGAACAAGGAATGCAATATGCCTGGACAATCCTTGAAAACAATTCTGTCCCCCGGAGGATCCTTCAAACTAATCACAGCAAGTATTCGGGAGATATTTCTCTTGTATCCAACAGACTTGTTGGCTATCAAAGATTGAATTATAGCTGATTAGCTCAAAGGTAACACTTGGACCTTGAAATAGAGATGGCCTTATTATTTGATAAAAAGATAGCTTCACAAGATATCAGTGTAACTAATGATGTTAATATGTATGCATTGAACATTAGCCTTTTCGTAAAAGACGTACCTAATTCATCAACCCGAATAGATAATCGTTTGCTCAGTCAACCGGAACGTTCACCAAAGCTTCAAGTTTACCATTTTACCGAGCATTCGCATTGTAAAAGTGATTTAGCTAAACCGAATGAAACTGGCCCGAAGAAAATTATACCAGGCCACGTAGTTGCAACGAGTGCACGTACTCCTGTTAAACCTTTAATTACTTGCGCTGGCTTAATTTACATAACGAGTATGTTTAGTTCCTCGTTTCGCTACGAATATACTACCCTCGGTATTATTTCTTTCGTCTAACGATTCATTAAAATGACATGCCGTTAATTATCTTTAATAAGAATTCAGTGGGTTGGCGACACTTTGTGGGGCCTTTCAAATAACGTCCTTAAGATTTTATACCCAGTGCTGTAAAGCGCTCCCGCTTTAAGAAGTTCGGTTAACGTTGTATTCGTGTAATGTCGTTTTTAATGAATCATTTCACGACTCGCCACTGGCTTTATCTACTGTCGAAACCACCACGACGTTGAGTAACGCGGTTCCAGAAATGTCGCTTGGCAAGTGGTGGGCGACCCGGTCGATAAGTTAGGTATCTACTCTGCGGGTTTAGAATCTTCGTACTAATAAAAGATGGCGCGTATCAACTGACTAGGAGTCCTACAAATGTTCTTTTTATAAAAATATGAACAAGTTAGGTCATATTAAGTATACTTATTTGAGATGAAGAGAAACTACGTTTGTTGGACGCATTGAAATGTTATTTATCATTTATTAAAATATGTGACCGTTTTTCGAGTAGTATTTTCAGGTGTCCATTTTCATGATCTAGGTTATAAAATTGCCTCTTAATGTTCCTTATGACTCAAAGGAATCATGGTTTAGGAAGAAAGTTAAATTAGGTAAAGGATCCAGGAATTAGTGACGTTTCTTGCGAAGGTTTAAGCCTCGTCCGGTAAATCCTGTGCGCTTAGGTTGGTATATACAAAAGGACGATGTGTCCTAACTGGTTAGAGAGGAGGAGGAGGAGGAGGAGGAGGAGATTCGCGATGGTTTCTCTCTCCGCATTGGAATGAAAGCTTTTCGTGGCTGCAGTTTGATACCACCGCCCTTGGGGTTCTCGAGGCTTACTAAGTTCTCGCTCTCTAACTTTGTCCACGGACAAACGTCTGCGTTCCTCGAAACTCCAGGATGCTTGGTGCTTCTCGACTCCGAGACCGTCTCGATGTAAATAGTCGTGTCTTTTCATTGCTAATGTATTCTTTAGGCAAACTCTACGGGCAATGTCGTTTGTCTTGGAATACGATGTACAAAAGACTTTCTATGTACATTTAGCCAGATATATATGAGTACAATTAACGTGTTCTCTAGCTTAGTATACGTATCGATTTCAAGAAGACCCGAGGTTGCCTCTGGTTGTTTTATTCATTATTGGCGTCTGTTGATGATCAGGATGTAGAGATATCGCTGGTAACAAAACCAGCACCGATACTCCAAGGGAAGGTTTTATCGACCCCTCTAAACTAGCTAGGTACATCAACTTCCTTGATCGCAAGATTGCATCTCTTCTTCTGTCTCAACTTCTTCCAGTCAGTAAGACAGATCAAGGTTTTATATTGCTAGTATATTGCCAGTGAACTAGTTTGCAGTAAACGTAAAAAGGAAGTTCGCTTTTCTCAAGTAGTCGTTATTGGATAAACGTAAACTGCAAGTAAGGATTCGAAAGTTGCCCTTGTGGGGTAGAAAAAGTGTAACTCGAGCCTGCGCTCGCTCGTTCTCTCTAAAACTTGTATTCCTTTTTCGATTCAACGAAATCCACGTCCGCTGCGATCCAGGATTGCAAGCGCATTACGAACATAAAAGGGGCCCGAGGTCGCGTAAGGCATCGTCAGAAACTCGTTAGCTACCGCCTCGGGTTCTCTCTCTCCCTTTCTCTTCGACAGTTTCGAGGGATTCGTTACTCTTTAACCAATGAATCGCATCGATATTTAGCATCGAACACTACATGTATCATCGTTAGCCGAACTGTCCATACTGTCTATGATGTTTGGTCTATCGCAGCATATTCTACTTACTCGGCGATTCCTATTTATCTAAGATTTTTGACACATGTCATATGACGTGTTGTTCTTTTTTTGTTAATCTCAGATGCTAGGTCACTATTTGCTTAGGGCTGAAGTTTAGTGTCTACTAAATTTGATAATGACTAGTACCAAAGCTAATCGTGTTACTAATTTGAGTTTCTTTCCATATCCGTCAACGGAAACGAAGTTATTTCGCATAAAGGGGTAGATGAAAACATGGTTGTCCCTGTACAAAACGAAATAGAGCGAGCAAAATTTGTCGAACGAGGAAACGAGGTAACTATTGAGCCAAAGAGACGGAAGAAGAAGGGAGAGAGAGAGTGAGAGGGAAGTAAGGGTGGCCGCATTCCCGAGAGATAAATCACCACTTTTTCGTCCGGACCATTTTTCAAAGTTTCGTAAGGCCGGTACAAGCGAGTGACCCACGTCTGAGTTAGAATGCTGTGGAAACGAAGAAAGAAGCTCGATCATGGCTGACCATACAGGACTACTCGACGATTGCAAGGCCTAAAGTGCTATTTTCCGTGTTTTATACGTCTGGGCAGAGAACAGGGGTCCTGATCTTGATTAAGTGATCGTAGTGATCCTACAGTTACATGGGTCATCATAACTTTTGAAAAGAACTTTTTTAGTAGAATCAGTAATGACATTGATTGCGAAAAACGCAAATTGAAACATTCAGATCATATTCCTTTCGAATATCAATAGCACCGTGAATGAGAATTAGATTTTCGAAGAGATCGTCTTAGAAGTTCTAAATTCTAGCCAGCAATATCGCCGGGAATCACTCGTCCACCGTGCACGTATTTGCTAGCAGCGGGCCAAATTGCACATTTTCCAAGAGACCTCGTATCCTCTCCTTTTCTCCTGACCTCGGTAAGAGAAATGGCCGCAGTTATATCTTAGTCTGAACGTGGATGCGTACGTTCGTGGATATGTGTTGCCAGGCGTGTATCGAGGAAAAGAAGAAGAGAGTCCTGTCGCCAATACGCTTTATTTGTTTGTTTTCGAAGGAACGTTACGGGAACATATTTCAATGTCGTATTTCGTCTCCCAGACGTTCACCACGGAACCACTCGACTTTGGGTTTCAGAAGCGTCTCATATTTTGCGTATTTTCAATATGCAAGTATTAAGGACGTAAGCCGAAAAATAGGTGGAAGTTGAAAGAACAGGTTTAGCGATTTACAATCTTTGGAAGTGAACAACTTCCGCTAGATCGAAACGATGATTGGTGATTCTGAAGTTGTGGACAGTTTTGGGATATAAAAGTGCTATATGGTCTAAGGACTTTGGAAAAAATAGCATTTTATATTATTGATGTTCTTTGGGAATTGTTATTGGCTTCTGATCATGTATAGATATACTCACAAAGTGTACGTGATCTTACTTTATATGGTTTGCTCTATACAAAATATACCACATTAACTTTTCTGGACTCAATCATGATATTACAGCCTCTCGTTCGCTGAACAAAAATCTATACAACTTTTATACAACTCTCCCCTATAAAACCCGAACGATTTGCATAAGCGGTTAGAGACGGACCGTTGAATATTAAAGCTCAAGGATTTACAAGTCGACGTATCTCTGTCGAGAGATATCAGGAGACTAGTTGCGTAAGTCAAGATTCAAGGCGTACGGAGGTATATACATACGACGAAATAAAATGGCGTCTTTGTTTTTACGCTCTCCCTCTGTTTGTCGGTTTTGTATCGTACAGAGTGAAATACTCGTCGTACGACTCCAGTCCAAGACTATATTTATCCGGTTTTCGGTCGATATTGGCGTAGAAAGCCCCTGATGTATTGCGCCGTTGGAATTACGACTGTTGGGCTGCTAGATGGGCTGGTGGGTTGAACACCAGCGTGGTGAATCAAGGGAGGAAAGGAGAAAGAAAAAGAAAAAGATTTGTACCCCCTCCCCTCCCTCTCATTCCTGTCCTCCGAAAGAAAGAACCACGAGAAAACAGAAAATGGCGGGCATTGCCATCGGGACAGCGGGAATGGAAGGTTGGGAGTACACCGGTGGTATGCGCCGATCGAATGTATTATTAACAGCTTCGTTTGACGCGCTCACGCTGCGAATGCTAGCTCAAAAATTTGTTCGATTTGAGCTACGAGCCAATATTCCAGGATTGCAGTAGCTAGAGATCGTGTGTGGCTCGGCTCCGGCCATTACTTTGCGCGATCTTAATGATACTTAATCTCGAAGACACATGGGGATATTGAGAAACAATATTGGTGCAACAAGAGGCAATACCAGGCTTGGTATATGTAGTACGAGTGCAGTGTTGGATGGCAATGTTTATTTAGGTGTAGGGTAGATTGAAAGTAAACAGTTTGGATCTTTGATTTTTGTGGTCCGAGGGATTTTATCTGATTCATATCCTTTTTTTAATCCCGTTCACGAATTCTCGAAGTATTTATATCGCGAGATTCTCCAAGCTTTCTCGCGGCTTGATTGGCTCAATTTCTTGAAAGTAAAATAGAACATTGGCGTCGTCAAGATCGTTCTTTTTCCTTTTTAAGCCATTCCGAAGAATTCTCGAGGGCATTACTACATCGAATTATGAGCCAATATCGTCTAGCTCCGAGCAGACGTATTTTTCTCACGAGCGATCTGTTTTATGAACTGCAATATTAAATCTGTAGGATCTGTAGGATCTGTAGGAGGTACGAGTAGGTTGCACGTATAATATGTACATATATATAAATATCGAGAAATAAATGTTTAACGAAATCACGAATAAATCGGAGCAGACTCTACGGATTTAATCACCTGACCTGCATTATGCGTTTCGTGTAATTCTCAAGCTCTCGCGATCGTATTGATTTTAAAAACGACGTTCAACGGGGTGGATGATAGTGATGGAAGATCATTCCAGTTATATCGTCCCGATCATCATCTCGTACGCTCACTTGGCTCATTCTCTGTTACGTTGCTGTTTACTCCGACTCGTTGCTGTTCATTCCACCACGGTATACAAACCACGGGAATAAAATAGCCGCTTTATTTGTGTTTCCTGCGCTTTCGAACGACCGTGTCATAACTACAGCCGTTAAAATATAATGTTGCCCGTGCTTTTGCTGTTCTCTCATCACTGGCGAATATACCGATTGCTCGTTCAGCTGTAAAACATGGTACTAAGTAAGTGTGGGTGTCTATAAACCACCGCGAATTCGACGATCGTCAGCGGCGCTCGTAAATACTCGCGCTCGCGTCGATTCGAATCCCGTTCTATGGCTTTGCATTACCCGATCTACGTATGTTGGAATTAATTGTGGTATTATACGATGCAAACCGTATAAAGCTGATCGCCTTCATTTATTTTGTAATTAAGCTTACGGATTGTTTGCAAATAAAGCGGTGGGTGGTTTAAAATTTTCCAAAGTTCATTGGAATTCTTTTAAATAGCCAATATCGCGTAAAGGGGTCCAGTTACGTGTACAGCGCGTATTACCTGCAATAACTTTTATTTCGATGCAGGCATAAACCATCGTATATATATAAGAAAAAAATGTTTCTATCCGTAGGATCGTAAAAAAATATCTTACGAGCAGGAACGAAACGTTCGATTCGATAGAAAACGGACGCTCGTAAAGCGTTTAACGAACGTTTCGTTTGATCGATCCTTCGTTACAGCGACAGCCCGGAGCCCTCGTAGTTTCCGTTGCGCTTCGACGATCGACCTATTACTATTCATTCGAAAACGATGATATCGAATTGGATGAAAGAGGCTCGCGAAGTCGAAACGGATCCTCCGTCTTGGTATAGGTACGATCGGTAGATAAATTCGTTTTCTTCAACGAAAGGAGGATATTAATCTCCTCTGATTTTATAAGATTTCTGGATTAAATGAAAAAAGGTAACGTCGAACAAAAGTTAGCCCCGAACTTCAATGGACTCTCTCTCTCTTGAGCAAAAGCAGTAGCAACAACGATGACGACGATGATGACGCACGTGTTTTCGGTGCAGTCAACTCGATGAAACCCTTTTGGATCTTCCAGCTCGTCGGGCAAATTACTTCCATGAGTTGTTCCTGGCTTGCTATCTCGATCGAAACACGATACATCTACTGGGTACCAATTCTTAATAGAGTACTATTACGATAAGTTAATCCAAGTATGGGATTTCATGAAGATTGATTATTCTTTGTGGGTTTTGGTATACAAATGAATTAAATATACACTATACCCTAAAAGTAGATATGAGTAATACAACAAATAAATCCTCTTGTAACACCTATTCATTAGTTTAAACCACTTATTACACTATAGAAAAACATAGGAACTCATCAAGGAACACCTGTCAAGGAACAAGTAACATTTTTTTTAACAAGAGATCGACAATCACGTTAGTATATATAATATAAGCAGGACAGGTCCTATATGGTTATAAATTGAGAAAGGCTCGAATTCGAAGGCCGAGAAGTCGATCGATGGGATGGGAGAAGGTCTCGCGAATAACGAGCTCTCGTCGTTCGCGTCGGATAAGTGCCGGGAATATCGACGAGCCAAGTGACGACGCGCCAAGAGCTGTTCCGTGCGAAAGAGTATAATAGGAGAGTCGGTGAAGAGAGGTGGTAGGAGCTAGGGGGTTAGCGGATAGGTTGGCCTGGGGGTTGGTTTGTATTCGAGACGACGGCAAAGCTACGGTTCGCGTTATAACCCACTTTGGTACTGGTACATGGCGCCTTGCCTGTTTTACGTTACTGCCCGGAACGCAACGTATACAAGGTCTATAAGAAAATACGGCAAATACACCGGTGATAATACCATCCTTCTTTAAACGTGAGAAATTAAAGGGGTGAGATTCTAAGACGAAAGCGTGCCAGTTCGTTGCGCTCGTCGTGAGATTCATTAAAGTTATATCGGGGCTAGTAGCTGAGGATGATAGTCTAAAGCTAACAGTACTCGTTTCTCTTTCTCTCTCTCCCTGTTTCTGTCCAAGTGCATATAATATTCTCAGGGCATACTTATCGCGGCTCGGCAAGCGGCAGAGTTTTCTGGTCAAGAGAGAGAGTAAGCTTATCTTGTCGTTTCACAAGTAGTTGGCTCTTCATGTATTTTCCTTGTAACTACAATCAGAGATTCGACGGTACCTATATTTTTTTTTTTAAATCACATCTCGTAGTTTACAGTTCGAACATTTATCGATCATCGAGCTAAAAGCTGTTACCACATTATGTTTTTACTTATACACCTACCAACGTTCTTTCTATTACGGAAACAACAAGAGTATCCTGAAAGCTTCCACATTTTCGGATATCTTATGCAAGGCGACGATATTGGGTGGTACCTGTTACCGGCTGCCGAGAAAATTGAGAGTAATGCATTTTCGTGCTTACGAAATCAGCCCTCTTTCTCTCTCTCACCGATGTAGCGAGAACGACGACGATGGCACGGCGAATTGCAGGTGCGACCTCGTTGCAAGCTCTTCCGCGTGTGCTCACTTATGTATGCGTATTCGTCTTCGCGTGTGTGTCTGCACGTGCGTCGGTGTATAGCGACGTTCACGCGTAATACGTGTCGCCTGATCTGGAAAAGTCGTACGTCTTATATACGAGGACGGGGAAGGAAGATATTGCGCTTCTGGAAAGATTTAACTGCAATGGACTGCGACTGGTGGAGGTCTTCCAAGTTGAAAGGTATAACGGTAGATATATTGCCTAGGTGTCAAAAATGTTTTGATTTTGGGAAAACAATGATTGAAAGTAAGCGACGTCAACTAAAATGATTTTTTTGTGACATATTTTTAATGTGGAACAACGATCGATGTTTAGCCAGATACGATGTTACATCGATCGTTATTATCATTTCCATTATCGAACAATTTAGTTAGGCAAACTTCGCTCTCGTGAATCTAAAAGGAGAAACGCAGATCCCAGAGCAAAGATATCGAACGAACTGTGAGAATGAAAATCCTCCGATTATTAAAGTCGCGCGATTAAAAGTCAAAAGTCACGGCCGTAGTTCGTCGAATGCGATTCGATAAGGACGACACGGGGATCATTATCGGAAGTAATTCGGGGGATATTTCTGTCACTTCGTCGCGTTCGCCAGGATCCCCGAAGTACTCGAGGGTAGGTAGGTACGTGAAGGGTTTAGATAACAGCACATCGGAGAGTTCTTCCAAACTTTCTCACTTCCTTACCCCGAGACCGCTCGTGCCACGAGGATTTCTCGCTTTCCTTTTTCCACCCTCATCTTGACAATCCTACTACCCCTAAGCCCACCAACCCTCTACCTCGGTCTTCTTCTGCCGTCGTCAGCTTCGGCACTGCAGCGACTGTGGTGATGCAAGAAGAAGTCCTTCTCTTTTTCTCTTTTTTATTCTCCTCTTCCTTTCTCTAACCTTTCCACCTCTCCTGAACCTGCTTTCCCGGAGAACTTTCGAGCAACAGTTTGACAAAATGCAGATTTCCTTCGTTTCTCTGACAACGATTGCTTTTTCTACTCCCATCGCCACCCACTCAACCTAGCTTTTCATCCCTCTTCTTCCTCCTTCTCCTCTTCCATTCTCTCGTCTCGTCTTCTCGAGCACTGCACGCGTCTCGAGTAAAGCTCAAGCTCCTTCCACTTCTTCATCTTCTTCCTCTTCCTTCTCTATCTCACGGCTTCACCAGCAAACCACACCAATCTCCCAAGCTGTTACCGATATCAGCTAGGCCACGTCGAACGGACATGCGCCGGGTGATAAGTAGCAGAAGCAAGAGAGAGAGAGAGAAAAAGAGTGAAATAGAGCAAGAGAGAGAGAGAGAGTGTGGTAGGTAGAGGGGTGAGGGAATCTTTTAACACCAGACAGTTTGATCCATCTCGAAAGGCTAACGTCTCTAGACGGCCGATCCGCCAGCGGCACGAGCTTATAAAAGCTTACGAACTCGCGTCTCTTATCCCTCGCTTTATTCCTTTCGACGCTTCTGCTTATTTCGTTTTTATTCCACTTTCCGCTTCTTCTTGGAATACTAATGTGCGTCGCGTGTGAGATGGGCGAACGTGTGTAAAGCTCGAACAGGATTTTTAATCAATTATCTTCTTTTTTTCATTTTATTTTCTGGTTGGCAGAGGATCGTTGGCGAATGAAAAAAAACATTTTTCTGGCGTGTAGAAATTAATGGGTAGCTCTGTTCAGGCGTACCTGGCCAATTTCGATTGTAACTGTGTCTGTTGTTTAAAAAAATTCGATGGGCAAATTAATGAAGAGAGATCTCAATAAAATTTCTCACCACTCACGAGTCCACTCTATAATTTTGTCGACGGCAGTACCGTTTCCTCGAGTACGAGGGAAACGACGTTATCAGCGAACGGCGAATGACGTGCGAGAGGATAGACCACGAGTCGTTGACGGATGCTTTGAAAATGGAGGGAAAGGAAGACAGTTAGAAAGACAGAGACAGAGAAAGGTGGGAGAGACGGGAGGAAGAAAAAAAGCTGTGCTTTGGCGATGCTTCCTCCCTTTCAGAGGCGGATAAATCTCGCACGTACGGCAAGAGCCCTGAAGGGAGATAAGCGGTCGCGCACGGGAGAAGGGATTCTTCTTTTTTTCCATTTTCTCTCTCTCTCTTTTTTTGTTGCTTTTCTCTTTTCGCTTTATCTCCCTTGTATTTTTCTTGTTTTATATATATATGTATATATATGCCTATAGAGGGTGTTTCATCCAACTCGCCCACTTGAAATATTTCTATTCCCAATAATACAACACAAACGTAGCACGACCTGCCGAAACCCTGAATTTTTGAAAATTAAAAAGTTGCGGTGCCAGCTTCACGGGCATCAATAATAACAAAAATCTTTAGGATTGCAAAAAGTGCAATATTTTATGATTAGCAAAGAAATTCCTTCTAAGCTTATTTTTTTCAAGATTTCAAGATCATCTATGTTTTAAAATATTGTATATTTTACAAAAAGATCGAAAAGAAATCTATCTCACACAAACATCGTTCATCCTCGATAAATTCTATCCATGATCTTTCTGTTCGTTCAGTCTCGAAGTCGGTCCCACATATTATGATACACCCTGTATAACAGGAGACGTCGTCATCGTCAAGAGAACGAACGAACCACCGGCAACTTCTCACCTCAACCATCACCTCAACCCTCGGTTCAAATCCTTCCCCCTTTCGTCTACCCCTTTTTCTCGTACCTCGCACCTCGTCTTACCTTTCGCATCTCCCCCTCTCTCTCTTTGGCGTGCTTCCTCCTCTTCCTCATAAATAATAAATGGCTAAATGGGTGCCCGCCAGAGAGCCGCGTACATTTAGTCTCCATCTTACCCTTCGCGTCGGATGTAAAGCATTCCCATGGTGGGAACGGTGAAAATACGGAAACTACGGGACGATTTCGCACTGGTACGCGTGATGTATCTCGGTGAAGAGAACTAGAAAGAGATAGAGAAAGAGAATGAGAGAATGCAAGAGAAAGAGAGAAAGTGAAGTGGGTACTCGTCTCGTCACGTGACGGTTCTGCCACGCTACCCTCCAGCACCAGCCTCTCCTACCCTCTTCCTTGTTAGCCGCTTTTTCCGGATTTCTTAGCGCCGATTTAATGAAGTTGTTCAGCGTGCACTCGTACTCGCGTTCTCCTTACTACCACACCGAGGGGTTTCGTCGAAACTCATAGTTGCTGCTGCCGCCGTTGTACCTACCTCGAATATCTCAATTTTTGGTTGAAATCATACGAGTGGGCTGTTTTTCTAGTCGAGACTAAAGCACTCTTTGTGTCGTTGCCTGTGGGGTCATTGATCTTATAATACGTCTGTCATATAAAAAGAGAGAAATATATCATATATTTGTTTATGTTACCGCGGGGTTAGAGTTTATAAAAAAATTTATATACGGAGTGAGACATTTTCGTAGAAACACTTGAATATTTCCATTATTCATAGACGTATAAAAAAGTACCCTCGGGGGTGAAATTATATCGTTTGGTAAGGCAAGCTTGGTAATTCTTTGAACAATAGTTCAAATGAAAGGAAATTCGAGATAAGTCTTGTTTCTATTAGAAATCACGGCCACGCGTGCCTCGACGAGTATGATAAAATAAAATTAATTATCTTTGGGTATCTTTTCTTTATATTCAATACAAAAGCGTTACTTTGTAAGATACGAAATTTCTTAGCTCCAGTTTAAAGCCCCTGCGAGGAGCGGCTCTGGGAGTAAAGCCAGTAGCCATGATTGCTTCAATATCTGTCGGGTTTCTGCTTCGCGTAATCGTGGACGAGTAGATTTGGGATCTTCCTCGATCGCGATTTCAGGGGTCCGTAATCCAGAATAGGTAATCTTGGAATTACCGTTACCGTAGCTGCTGCGTTCGCTCCTTGGACGTTAACTTTTCGCTTCTCTGGCTTGTACCAGGATGAAACGTAATAATACAGGAGGGCCAGCAGATAGTAGACGAGCTCGGCCGCGCTTAGCAACGAAGCTCCGAGAAAGAAACCGATAATGCCGCCGAAGGACACTGTAACGATAAAAAGAAAAAAAAAAACAAAGATTAGCGGAAGATTATTTAAATGGCTCGTTGTGTTTCTTTTTTTTTTTAATATGGGGATACAGTAGTCGTTTTGAAGATAAAAGAAGATTATGGGGACGTAAGTTTGGAAATTTTTTTCTGTGGCTGTGATACAAATTTTTAACGAGTTGATATTGCTTTTATCAATGTACACCGTGATACTTACAAATTCCCATTTAGCCATGTAATAAGAATTTAGAAATTTACAAGGTATTTTTTACATTAATATTGTTCACCCACGCTTTTATGCAAACATTTCTAGTGTCATAACTTCCATGGAACATTATTCAACCAAGTGGCTTCGAAAGAAAAAAAATTTGCAAAGAAATCGCCGCCCTGAAAGCGTTTTTCGTAAAAAGAAATACCGGAAATATTGCTAGAATTTAATATTATATCCGAGTATTTACCTTTCATCGATTTCTGCAAGCGTATAATTGGAAAAGAAAGGCAGGGAAATCTACGGAAGAGTTCGCGAGTACGCTTCCATTTCGCTTTGGTACGCGAAAGGCGCGCGCCTGGCATAGTCTGGGCTGGGCTGAGAATTGATAGAACGATCATTCCGTAACGCGGGTAACGCGTGCCCCGCGAAACGACGAAGGCGGAATTAATTCAATATGAATGAAAACTTTCGGAGAGAAATTTATGGTCCTGTAACGCGAGGTCCTAGACTCTCTGGAGAAGTAGCATGGCGCGTGCGAATAAATTATGTAGTTCCGCCGTTCCAGGAACATCGTAATTCGGCCTCGTAAAATTTACTGGCTGTGTAAAAACTCGATGAGAGGGCTGAAGGGTAACCGGGGGGGGGGGGGGGGCAGAGGAGGGTGCTGGGAGTTGGATGGAAAAGGTAGAAGAAGAACAAAAAAAGAGCCATTTCGCTTGGCAAAAAAGAAAGAAAAGAAAAGCGAAAGATAGAAAGAGATGGATTGATAGAGATAGAAGTAGAGAGATAATGAAAAAAAGAGAGAGATATATAGTAAGAAACGTATAATCGATGTCTCCAAGCGATAACGTGCTTATTAGGTTGCTAACAGCCCTTTTGTCTCCAGCGAAAGTCATTAGATCAGATCCATGCTAATCTCCGCGGTCTCGAAGAACGTTTCGAAAAACAAAAGCCCCTCGCTAACAATGCTAGGCGTCGAGCATCTGAATAGGAGCAGAACGCGCTCCCCGTTGCTGTCTGTTCATTCGTTGGTTGGTTGGTCGGTTGGTTGGTTGGTTGGTTGGGATATGGAAATGTAGGATGACGTCAATTACCAAGAAGGCCGAGTTTCGTGAAGACAATGTCGGTCTTATATCGAAAGCTCGTCTGCGTCTCGAAATGCACGTCTATGGTGATGTCCTCCCTCCCTGATGATATCGGCACGCTCGTGATCTTCGGTTTGTAGAAGTAGTACTCGCACTCCGGTGGGCAATCGCACAGCATCGCGGGCTTGTCGTCCACGATACTCTCGTCTTGTAGGACGTAATACGAGTTGAATGCGTCTGCGCTTGCGAGAGAGAAAGAACTTTGCGTTCATTCGACTGAACCTAATCTTAGGCTTGCCGAGTCAAAATGGAAGAGAAAAATAATGGGGATATGGAAATGATCTTTTGCTTCAGTTTTTTTTTTTTCTTCTTCTTTTTACCTCTTCGCGCGAACCGCATATAGGTATAACATTACGCAACGATAAGAAGGTGCAATTTTATCCTTGTCCAGGGAATTATGTCGAAAATGTTGAAACAAGTGTTTTCCGGCTTTTCCGTGTTCAACATTTTGAAGTATACCGTTGGATTAAAAACGAAAGGAAGGTCCTAACGAGGACTCTCGTGCGGTCAGAACTGCTCTAACTTTTTATAAAAATTGGAGAAAATTTGCCAACTAATTTTTCGATTCCAGAATAATTGTACTACTCGAAAAATTGAATTGTTCGTTTAGAGCTTTGTTCCATCGCGCACTGTTGGACTATTAGCGATATATACGTTCATCTAATTAGCTAAACGTAATCCAAACAAGCATTCCCAGATCCTAGCCAGTAGTCATATTTTTGGCTACATTTAAGGCCTCTGGGCGTTTCATGCACGTTGCATAAAGGCAATGTACGCGTTCGTATATTAATTCATCTAATTCGATCGTAGATATATATATATATCTCTTGGAAATGAATTCTCACGCATTAACGTTTGCACTCTCGTTTCCCATGGACCCCGAAATCACGTATGTATATCGCACGGGGTCGGAATATAATTCGTCCGAAATTTTAAACGAGCAACCGGGGTTTTCGCATGAATTTAAATGAAATTATAATTCTATTGCACCACGCCAGAAAAATTATCCACCCGCTGACCTGCGATGGTACAACACGTTTCTTCCAAAGTCATCGTTATACAAATAGGGGGAGGGGGCGTATCGCGAAAGATTTATTGCTTTAAAATAAGGTGAACGAACGATTGGAAAAATACTTAAAAATGGAACGTCGGTAACTACCACAGCCTAGTTTATAGCGAACCGTACCAAAACCAATAGTCGAATTTATTTCCGTGGAAACATTCTTTTTGAATCACGAAGAAAGGGAACCGTATCTACCGCGTTCGTTTTCCTTTCGAACGTACGACTTTAACAAGGGAACGGTTGCTTTCATCTTTCCTACGACTTACCGTTGTAGCGTGCGAGACAAAGGAGATCTTCGATGTTACAGTCGCGTTCTGGATCTGAAAGAGATGTCGTGGGAAGGTTCGTTACCGTTTCGAAAATGATATAGTAGTTATTTCCCGAGCAAAGCAAAGATAAAGTAAATATTAGACTGTTGCCTAATTACTGTCGTAACTTGTACATTCGTTTTCAACCTATAATAAATTGCTACTAAAGAAGAATGATAATTTCATTGAGAATTGGCAAGCACTTAAAGAAAATTTGTCGAGAATAATGGCCAACGCGTTATTAATTGAAACAATCATGTTTCTTTTGACATAATGTCAATTTGGGTTTTTTTTTTTAAATAGACAGAAATGATGCAACGACCTAATAGGTACAGGATGAACTAGTCTTACTGGATGGAAATAGAAAGGACGGGTTACAGCCGCAGTACTTGACCGCGTGAGCTTGCTTGCAAAAAGATATGCAGCTCTGCTGGTTGTAGACTCCGCTCTCGTCGTATTTGCACGGCATCCTGTCGACGTCGAGCTCGAGGACTCGCTGCGTCGCGTATCCCGAGATACAGTCTAAGGCGATGCTGAGAGCAACGCCGGCCGGCGTCATAGTGCCACTGTTAGGCCAAACTCCGGGTCCTTGTATCAGCACGTACACGCCGTCCGTTTCTTCTGAAACGTGACAGAGGACAAAGACAAAGTGCAAAGGAAGAAGAAATAACGTTCCAGAGTTTGCATGTGTCTGTCTGTGTGCATGCCGTCACTTTTTTCGCTTTCATCTTTTCGAGATTTACTTTGGACACCTAGCTTCTGTGTTATATGAATTGGACACTAAATGGCGATCGATTTTTCTTAAGGGTATATAAGAAAAGCTGGCTGAACTGTGCCATTATATTTTAATGCTGATTAATTTTTAATAAAGCGAACTTGAATCCCGAGTTTTGCATCAGAAGTTAATAATATTTCCAACTGAATGCATTGGATCCCCAGATCGCCAGCCACGATCGATAATTCGTTTGGTCGAAGAATGCCCTCGGTTATCGATAGCGACGTTTCAGGAATTATGCGTAGCTCGACATGAGATATCGGAAATTGATTCGGATATAAAGCCTTTTGCTTGTTCGGTTAACGAGCTCTGGATTGACATGCCGCACTGATGAAGTTACACTGTCACCGGTTTAACATTCGGGTTACATTAAGAGCAAACCTCGTGAATTGCTCCCTGTGTGACGACCAACGACCAGTCCCAATATTTACCCTAAGCACGAATTCGTCAATAAATACACGTTACCCCGGGATAACTCGATCAAAGATTTCTATGCTTATGAAACAACTCGGAAAATTGTTATTTCTCTTCATCCCTCTGTCTTTCACGATGAAAGAAGGGAGAGTAAACAATAAGTGGCTACTGCAAAATCCAAAGCGAGTGTGTCTGACGTTGCTTATTAAATCCCCGCTGTTACAAAAGCCTTTTGTGCATTTCCGTAGTAATAATTATTTACAATGGAGTCTTTTTCGAAAAGGAGTACAGCGAAATCGCGAGACCGAAAAATTAATATTTCATCTCATTTTATCGTATGTCGTGGCACGAATTTCTATTATAAGATCCACGTAATTAGCTTATCAACTGAGAATGTAAGCTGCGTCGTCGCTTCATTCGTTCGCCATAATGGTAAGCCGATTAACATTAGCCTGATTACCATTATTACATTAGCATATCAGATAAATTATAATCATCGATTATTAACTTCGTAATTGATAGAATCTGTACCTACTTAATACATGTCTAGGAATTAGCCAATTACGTCACAAAATCATGATTAATACGTTACATCGTGTCGGTGTATGTAATACACGTATAGTTCGTGCGTGAACCTAACACGTGTCTGATATCTTGTAGGATACTAGCATACCCCATGTTACATATTAGGAAGTACACATACGCATTTACACATTGGGAACACGTCGTGCATCTTTGTCATCCATGATTGCAAATATCCTATCTCGTAAAACCTTAGACCATAACGTTTCGTTTCTAATATAGCGGCACCACGTACCATCGTAGATAGGTAGCCGGCTTGGGTGCCATACAAATCAATAACTATCTTCGAATTGTTCATGATCATACATATGCGATTCTAGCTATTTTGTGATACTCGATATCACAGCCATTTAATATTTATGCAGTAAATTAAGCGAAATAACATGGAACACGCGACTCCTCTTCATGAATGATACATGTGTCTAGCGATAACACAGTAGATACCCATCGTCCCATCGTTGCTTGTTCAAGATGTATGGAAAATTTTATTTAAACTCACGATAATTGTGTGATTTACAATAAGCCGTGAAAAATGTATCGGCAATTGAAAATTTAACGAACCCAATAGAATCGTTGCATCTTGTTCAATCTTACCAGAGTCCGGTGCTTTGCTGATGTTCCCCAAATGCGTTGTCACTTGAACGCCACTCCACTCACCGTAACCGGATGCTCTCATTGGTCTTGATTCCCTGCCATTGGTTCGATTCCAGCGTACTTCAGACATCTCCGAGTTGAAAGCGTAACAAAAGCCGTACTCTGTCTTTTGAAGCTCAAAGATCTCGCAACAGTCGTGGTACGAGTTTCGCCACCAACAATCGGTGAGAATGTCTCGACACTTTGGCATCGTCTCTAGAAGTACTCGGGTGACGTTGATGCCTGTTGTACCGTGTAGAAGTATTTATTAATTGAACATAAACGTGATGACTAACATATAATTGCAATTGAACGAACCAGCAAGTTCACCAAGATCCCGTTCATACAGGAACGCCATTAGATCAAAGTCACCAAACGTCAAGATCGATAATTTTTTAAGAATCTCGCGAAAGGTTTCGATGCTGTATTTTTTCGTGGAATTAGAAAAGATTTTTTTCTCGAAATCCATCGCTCTACTCCAATCGACGTTCTCGTTTGGGCAAATAGCTATGCTAGGAAAGGGAATGCCGGATGTTCTGTAGCTCGTCGAGTCTATGCTCGTGAATGTTGGATAAGCCTACAAAACAAGTATTAACCTTAGTATACCTACTATATAAAACAGTAATATTTTTGTCTACATAATTCCTGTAACATTTGTTTTATTATCTACTGGTTAATCTAGTCCTGTACTCTAGTTCGACCAAAAAACCATTAAAACCAAAACCGCCTCCGCAAAATATCAATGATTGCACCGATTAAAAACTCACACGAGCCGCTGTGGTTTCATCACCGCACGGGTTAACGTGGTAAGAGCGCGTCTTAAATTTAAGCGAGCGTCATTACGCGAGCAGCACTCGCGTGCGCGAGTTAAGCTTGAAAATTTAAATTCGATTTAACTTGGGAGTCTCTAACGGGCCGGGCCTTACGTACGTGTACGTCATGGAATACGAGTATACACGTAAGTGTTAGTCGCTTGGTAGAAAAGCGAAGCCGTGCAGATCCATCATCCATCATCGGTTGACGTTGAACGATAGGCCTGTTTAGTTCGTTAGGGCACCGTATAGAATCACCTGAAATTCCTGGGCTATCATGTAGATCGTTCTGACGGCAAGGATCGACGAGAGTGCGACTATCCCGAGCCAAAAAAGTCTCTCGAGGCAGCTCAATTCCATATCCATGACGTATTTCAAGCCGTGCAACGTCGTATCGGTGCAATACCATTGGACAGCCTGACAGAAACTTTCGAAGCGTTTCGGCCGTTGTCTTCTCTTGTAGCGGTTGTTCATGGCCACTTTCGTAATCCTAACAGTTCCTGTTTTTAAAGCCATCCTTGTCTCTGCGTTTCTCTTTCTCTCGCTACACCTCCAGTCGTGGTAACTCCCAGAAGGCGCGAGCTCGCGTACCTACAAACTTCCTAATTTATCAGGTTCAACGACCTCGTAACGATTAACGTGCTTTCGCGCGCTCCACCCCCATGTCGGCGTTCAATTATTTCACTACGATTAGAATCCTTGCTCGCTGCTTTCCTTCGAATCGATATCACTGCGGAAGAGGTGGTTCTTAAGTATTACGTTGTTTGCTCGTGTAAGCCGGATAGTAGGGTACTATTGCTGGCTATAATCTTTTTAATTGGAGGTAATTATAGACCAGGAAAAGGGGTTATTCCTAAAGAAATATGTCTAATGAAATTTTAATGAAACTCAAGAAAATCAGCCTATTCTTGGTTATACCACGATACTGCTTGTCCTACAAATTCTCAGCTAAGGAAATAAAGGAGATTGTAGATAAATTCTTAAGCGATAACCGGTAACTACTACCTTAAGTTACTCCCAAAGCATGAGAAAGTTAGTACAGAATTCGCCTACAAAGACATTTCGTGTTAGTCGATCGTCAAAGAGGAATTGGCGATCACGAAAGCTGTAAAAGACGATGACATTGCTCCTTGACTATGGGAATTAGTATGCTGGGACAGGTAGAGCTCTGGTCGTAGTCGTTGCAGTAGACCCTCTCTCTCACTCGGCTTGTTATCGATGATGAACGTGCCACCGAAGAGGTATATAAGCAAGCTATGAGAAACTAACCGGAGGGGAACAGAAGAGACAGTGTAGGGGTTGAATGCGTTTATTCCGCGCGACGGATTCAAATTCACTACTCAACCGCTGGCGGTTGCTGCCACGACCATCGGCTGCATCGACGAGAAGCTGGATCGAGAGAAATGTTCGTTTCGACAAGAGAGGGATGAAATTAGAACGAGGAGAGAGAGTAAGATGGAAAGATTCGATGAACTGTCGTTTTACTTAAGCGAAGGACTCTTATTACCGTCAGGGAGTCATGTTAGACCGAATTGAACGAAGGTCAATGGTGTACTCGAATTACACTGCAACAATCGGTGTAATAGCTTATCGTTCATTGGGTATTTAATGTTTTTCGCGTATCGTAGTAAAATGAGTTGGCTCAGCAACTTTTTTATTATCGATGCCAGGCATAGTACCTAACATTTTTTACAGTAAAATATTCAATTTTTCGTATTGATTTTATATTGACTTTTGCATCAACGTCCGACCTTATATCATTTCCTCGTTATTTAATGAAAGAAATAAAATATTCGTGACATCGTCTTTCACATCGTTCCCACCGATCTTTTCACTTTTCCTTCTTTCGCAGATATCGATATGACGTGGATCCAAATGAAAAGGGCATCCTCCCTGCTAACCGAGACGCGGCGCGAGAATATTAATATTCCGCGTTGGGGAGCAATATTCGTTCATTCGTTCGTTCGTTCGTTCGTTAATATCATCCGCATGAAGAGCGCATTAATTCGACAGCGATTTGATTGTTCGTTTCTGCCCTCATTTCCGGGGAACGAATCACCGATTCCGCGTGTCACGTCGATGGATCTTCCAAACCGATTTAGCGGCCATATCCGTCGACGGACGCGACGTGCGCGAATTAGTTTATCAAACGTGGATCGTATGAGCGTTGCTCGAATTTCGAAAACTTTATTACGTAGCTACGATTTCGAATAACGTGTAACATACATTGCCGCGTACGAGTGAAACTCTGGTGCCTTTTCCTTTCCAAAGATTTATGTACCTATCATTCGATGCATTTGTTAATTTTGAAAGCTGCTGTTATTCGATAATAAAATAAGATTGATCGAAATTTCTATATTAAATATCGATGACATGGGATGACAAAATTCTGCATAATGTTTGGTCAGGTGAAGCGTCACGCGAAATTGCTATCTAGCGTTTAACTAATAATGCGGAATTATCAATATTATTCGCGAAACATTATTTCAATATTTTAATTATACTTTGCCAAAACAGGGAATGTTGGAATCGACGAAAGCACTTTCCCGCGTAAAATAAATTCGAAATGTTGGTATAAAAAATCACACACGTAGATGTACCTTACCTTTATACCACCATGAAATTCTCGACGTGACGTACGAAAGGCTGGGAACCTTTTAACCGAGCTTTCCACCAGGCTGGACTCTTTAGGTTCGACCAGGCGAAACGGCTTGTTCGTTTCTACGTTCGCGTTCTACGTTCGTGTTCTACGTAGGCATCGGCCGTACTGAAAGCGAAGCGATGGCCTATAAAAAGGGCCAGAGGCGTGGGTGGTTGGAAAGCGCGTACCCTTATTCCTTCTTTCCTCTTTTTTTTTTCGTCTGTATCAGCGGATCAGTGTAAATAGAATCCAATCAATTATCCGTTGGCGAAGGTCTCTGCGCCCGTCGGTCGAGGAAAAGCCGGCACATATTTGATCGTTCATCCGACGTGATCAAGATAATCCGTTTAACGTGATTGTTGGGCAAACAGCATCGGCACGGACGAGTGAGATGCCCTATCTCGATGTCCGCGAATAATGAAGAAGGACTTTCAAAGTAGCCTCGTTCAAAAGCACTACTTTTTTGTTATAGATGAGTCCATCGTTACGGAGTACCAGTTACATGTATGTGAGCACACATACATTTGCGAAAAGAAATGGTTCTAGATAATGTGTATTTGAAGGTATTGTAGGTATAGTAATTGGACATAACATCTCAAACAAGTAGTATCCTGGGAAATGGAGTTTTTAACTATATTCATTTGGTTGTCCAGTCGTATTATTATAGTCTATTGATGGGACCGTTCTGTAAATATCTTCCTTTCGGGATTGGTCTTTCAGTTTACACACAAAAGTACCTGTAACAGGTTAGCGTTTGAGTAAAATACGTCAATTTATTCAAAGTTGCATGATTGTTACAGTATTCTACGAACAATTTTGAATTTGCCATCTTGTAACCAACCAATGAACTATACTCAGGGCGAACTTCCTCAAACAATTTAACCACCATTCCTAGTCGAATGCCGGAACAAATTTAGAATAGCCAATTTCCGATGTCCGTGAAGTTGGCACCGCAGCTTTTTAATTTTCAAAAATTCAGAGTTTCGGCAGGTTGTGATATGTTTGTGCTGACTTGTGCCGTAAATAAAAATTCTGAAAATATTGCCAATCTTGTTTAAAATGAAAAATAAAAATTTTTTTTTTAAAGTTTTAAACTTTAAAGTTGTGCCCGGTTGTGCTAGAAACCTAGCACAACCTGCCGAAACCCTGAATTTTTGAAAATTACAAAGTTGCGGTACCAACTTCACGGACATCAATTTCCGAGATATTACAGATTATACTTGGCTAAATTAAGACACGTTTTGATACACCAACGAATATTCTAACCGTATCATTCTCTTTCTACCGGACTAGAGAGATAGCATAAGATGCGAAAGAAAAATCCAGCCGAACAGTGGACGCTGATGTTCTCTCCGCACGTACAAATCCTCGTTTCTTCTTTCATCCTGCCCGTGAAAAAGATAGAAAAAGTGGAAAGAGGTAAGGGAAGGGGGTGTGGGGGGAGGGAAAAAATAGTGGGACGAACGGTAGGCGAAGGCAAGGCCGCGGTTATCGATGGCTTCACGCTCAATTCGTCGGATTTAAGCGCCATTAAGTTTTAACGACTCCACTAACCGCTTCGTGAAGTATCGCAAAATTTATGTCACCCAGTCGAATCGATTCGATTTTTCGTCCTCGGCCTTTTTTTCGCACAACGCGAACGCCATTCCGTCCTGTTTTTCATGGACGCGTCAATGGGCAACATCGACGTACCATCCCTATTGTGTAAAGTCCTTTTGTTATTATAATTAAAACGTTCAGACCGGCGAAAAGACTCTTAATTTATAACGAAGAACCTTGACACGTATCGAAACATAGCAAACAAATAATTAATAGGCCATACGGATTTATATATAATATAAACGCATATCCCATATACCAAGCGCAACAGTAAAACGCAACATCGATAGGACACAAGTAGCGTTGTATGCGAGTGTCGCACGTGCAAGCACCTCGATGTTACAAAGGAAAATGTAGGAACTAACGAGATGCTGGTTTTGATACTCACGGATAATGAAGACACAGCCCCGAGGGTTACGTCTCGGAAGACACCCCTACCACCTACCCCTTTCGATTGTAGAGTGTGCGACAGGCCTGTGACGTACTTGCTACGTAACGCTCAACGGGAGATTTGTACAACGCGCGTGCTCGTCCTCGATGCCTCGTTTTTTTCCCATTCTTTTTTTTTGCACAAATTGCCGCGTTCATTAACGCGCTGTGGGAAATTTCGTCGATTCGTTCACTGCGATTTATCAGAATAAAATTCTCCTCGCCCGTTGGTCTTGCCCTGTCCCCTCCGTCCCCATCCTCCTACCCAATCCGTCCCATCGCCATACCTCCATTTAACGCGCGACGCTTCGAATAAAATTTCGTGACCGGCGATTTCCTATAATCGGTCTAACGATGGCCACAGCGATCGGGCTAAATCCAATGGAAATCGACGATCGATCGGTGTTGTTGATTTATGCGGCAGAGTGGGGTAAAGGAATTTGATTTTCTTTGCCTGTGGTAGTGGAACCTTCGAGTGGTTGTGCGTGTAGTTGTGTTTGTTGAGTCAAGAAGATTGTACGAGGTTTCCAATTATAGCGTATTGTACCGCAGTAGCGTAATAGTGTAAAAGTGTATCGGTAGAGCAGATTCTCTTGGTGTTGCTCTAACTTCTTCATCGATTTTCCGAATTTCGAAATAAAATTTGAAGAACGCACTTAATGGGTCACGTTCTTGAAGATTTCGTCGACCATGCTAACTGGACTACCCTCTTGAAGAAAGTACGCTTAAAGCTGGACTCTCCGTTGAAATGAACGTTTAGAGGTAAGGTTAAAGATCGCGAAGAGTCAAGAGTTTCGAAATGAGTAAGAATAAAAAGAAGAAAGAGAATGGAAAGAGAGTATCGAAGCTCGGTGTTTCGCAGACTTGGGAGAAAAAAAAGAGCCGTTCATTCGCGGGTAGCATCCCTCCTCGTTCCCACCTTCTTCCACCCTTCTCCACTTTTCGATAAGGGTAAACTTGAACGACGGGTGGTAGAGGAGCCCACGCGAAAGTTTGATAATGAAATCATGACGATCGAAGAAGTTGCCTGGAAATTTCGCAGAACTGGCTAGGCTAAGTTTACACCATTTTCCCATTAGAGAAACGACACTTACGAGACCGACACGAGCTGGTGCCCGACACACGGCTAGATTGAAATTGGCCACGTTACATTTAACAGGGCCTCGGTCTGGTGAGCCTATATTTTTGGTGAATAATTTTCTAAGTAATCCAGGATATAGAGAATCGCGTAATCGAGTTGTAGCGGAGCTTCGATGGGTGCAGGGAATCGATATTAGCCGGTGTCTGCTAAGAAGGAAAGAGAGAAGGTAAGAGAAAGAGAAAGAAAAAGAAACAAAGAATGGAAAGAAAGAAAGAGGAAGAAAGCTCTCGAAGATGGAACAAAGTGGTTTGAAGGCGGTACTTCAACCAACCCTCCCCCTACCACCTTACCCTGCAACCTTATCCCCACCACCGAGAACAACCTTTCGTGCTCTTCCTTCGGGCAGACCCGAAGATTCGTTTCTTCCACTTAAATCTTTAGCGGAGGAACAAAACTCGCGAAATCCCGTGGTGCACGGGTTCGAGTTTGACCCGACCCCGATCTCGCGCGAAACTTCATCTCTCTTCCCCTCTCCCTCTCGCGAATGTACATACATACATATATGTAGTAACCCGTTCAGCTTCTCGGAATGTCTCTCTTTGCGAAGTTTGACGAGCGAAAAAGTAGATCCACGCGAAGGTAACGACGAATCGTTTTCACCGAAGCACCGGATTTATTCGTATAAAGGTTCCACAGATCGTATTCGCTGCCGCTGCGAATATTTCGCAAAAAAAAAAAAAAAAAAAGTATCATAACTATGATAGTTTTTTTTTTTTTTTTTTTTTAATAAGTGCTAAAATTTTTTGCCGATTCGAGGTCAGGGGCCCACATGAGGTAGAAATTTCAGTTCCAGGATATAAACGGCACGACAGGAAAAAGCAGCTTCGTTTCCAAATGATTATACTGTGTCTCTCTCGTTTTCGTCGAAACCAGCCGGACGATTTACGACTTATCCGAGCGAATATTTTTCTTGGTTCGCATTGAAAAATTACGACGATATTTTTCGTCGGGGACGCGTTTCGCATTTCCACGACGTAAATCCCCGTGGTCGCGAGCGTCTTTAAACGCGCGACGAGCGCACGTTCACGATGTCGTCGAAACAAATGACACGACGATCGTGAATATGGTAAAAATTCGAGAACACGTAACGATGTAACGAGACACGATAGTCAACTATGATGTTATTCTTGTACCAGCTTTTTATGTTCAATAATTTTTATATTTTAAAAAAAAATTGTCTAAACCTTTCAAAGTCGATCTGTAATACCGATTACCGGTCACCGATGATTCCAGGCAAGAAATGGGGTTATTAAAAGAAATTCATTCTCTTGCAACTATCATTTTTCCATATATCCATTTCAACAACGTCAACATCGTTTATTCTCAGGCAAAGTTCACGTGGAAACGTAAAAGCGGAAAGCGCGGTCTTCGCGGTGGTGGACGCGGTGTTTGAAGACAAACGCGGAGGAATCCTTGCGTCAAGCTCCGATGGTTCAGGAAGTAAGACCCGCAAAATCCTTTCCTTCGTCGGCACGTAACCGTAGCTTTGTCGTGACATCGCGCGACGAAAGTTCGCGTATATCACGGGATTAAGGCGTATCTTGGCAGTGGTCCGGGGGGTAGGGGTCGAAGAAGAAGAGCTAAAGGGGGTGGAAAGGCTAGGGCGAAAAGAGAAACCGTAGGAAAAAATGTGGAAAAGGAAGAAATAAGGGGTCGAAGTAAAAGTTCACCTTGGCTCGTAATTCGACTCGTACCTTCGACGAACGTGGATATGTCCGGTGGCTCGAACTCGACCAACGTAACTTTAAATCCGGTTCGTAGCTAGTGAAAATAGTCTCGAATACGGTGACCTTCCTCTTCTATATATCCCCCACCCCTCTGATCGCTAAAAGTTCCCTGAAAATCCTGAAAACTTGTAAAACGCGATATGTAAAGTGAAGTTTCCGGTGCGTTGGACACCCTCATCCATAAAAAATGTGGTTGCGAATTCCTCAGTATGTATATTTTGAAAAGAAGGGGGAAAATTTATTTTTTATTCCAGCGAAGTCTGACAGTGAATTATATTTAGGAATATTTCCAATGGGAAGTAGAGAATGGTAGGCGAGACGTCGGTAGTCAGACATGTTATGATGAAGTTGGGAAATCACTTACGTTTAAGATTATTTTTCAGCAGGTATGTGATATGATCATCAAGTACACAGAATAATTTTAAATAACGTGTCCCTCGGTAAAATAATTTTGCAGATATATTAAATAAAATGGATGCGTTTGATCACGTTTGCATACAACAGAAAAGTTTACCAATTATTGGGAAAGAGATCAGAAAATGTTGTTTCTCGGTGCGATGCGTTGCGTCTACCGGAGACATCGTCGAGTTTCCGTGCGCAAAATCAATATGCAATTCGCGAAACGTAGTCCACGACCTCGAACACAATTGCCGTCCGAAACTGGCTTCGTTCTCTCTCTTGCTTTCTCTCACTAGAGTTTCCCAGCATCAGATTCACGGCAAGCTCCGAGCCAGCCAGACCTCCGCCTATTTTTTTCGCGAATATTGGATTTGGAGCTTGGAATGACCAATGCGATCGGATTTATTCCTATCCTCGCTAGCTTCCTCGGCTACCAAGTCGAGTCTCACGTATACAGCTAATCAGAAATGTTGTGTCGCTTGCATTATACTATTGTTTCGATCTTCCTAGAATCTAGGTACTGAAAAACACCCTTTTCTATGGATATTCTATATTTGTGCTTTGGGTACCATACGGTATTTCAACCGTTGACAAATGTTGGTTTTTACAATATGTTTGTTAAGGTAACGCAATTATCGTCAAATTTACAACATTGATACTGCAACAATATTACGAACCTGATCTGAATACTAAACGTGTATAATAATAATAAAAATTATTATATCGTCAAAATGTCTGTATGTATCCTCACTTCACAGTTCCCGAAGCATAATAAATGATATCTATCTTAATTAATATTAAATATATAATTTCCTACTGCACATACAAATTCATTTCAAATCAATACGATGAACCAAGCATCATGATTAAATATCAGAAAAAAGATACATCCAGTTGAGGTTGCTCGCGAAAGTGGATAAAAGCTCTCGCGGTATTTTGCTACGACGCGAAGGCCATTATTTCAGCGAGATTTTCCCTTCGTATTTAGTATCGCGCCACGACTTTCCTCCTGTAAGCTCGGCTGCTCTCTTTCTCTCTCTCTTTCGTTTTCTTTGTTCCTTCTCGTCCGTAGAAACGGAAGTTAAAAGGAGACGCGAGGAAGGATCGTGCCGGGCTAAGAAAAAAAAAAAGATATAAATGGAACTTCGAAAGAGGAAAGAGGAGTGGGAATAGAAAAATCGATTTACTACCAAGTCTGAGAGCTCGCAAAGCAAATTTTTTTCCTTACTCCCTCCCCCCAGAATCCACGCGATTAATGCTCTCGCGAAAGAACGAAAGATCCTATTAATTCTATCATCCAAACTGCAATATTATTACGACGAACGAACGAACGATGAACTTTGACATGTTCTTCTTTGACTTCGAGCTTACTTTTGTCTTATCACTTTTTTATATCTATTCCTCAGTCATAGCAAAGGTTATGAATTTTATTCGAACGATGCAATAACGTATAATCCTTTATTTCGATCGATTCCTATAGAGAGGAAGAGGAATCTCTAACGAGAAGGGTCAGTGACATCGCGAGAAAGCTGCGAACGATTATACGAGAATCGAAATGAATTTTGCGGATGGAACAACCCGAATGGGGTAACGCATAATTCCGGTTACGCTTTGCAAACTGACCGGTACTATATACACTCGTATACGGGGTGTCAAAACAGAAACTTCTTAATTCACCAAATAGTCATTAAAAAAAAAGAAAACAATATTTATTCTACCTCATTTATTCCCATTCTCCTCGTGTCTCTCTCTCTCTCTCTCTCTCTCGAAACTGCACTTGTTTCTCAAGTAAACACGGCCCGTATTTTCACACCGAGAATGCTCCGGCTGAAATAATAAGACCTGAGAATTCTATCACAGGATCGATGGATGCTACGATTTTCGTATAAAGTACCTCTTCTTACCGAATAACGTGCATACCTTTCGAAGAAAATTTTATTTCGAACTTGGATCCGAATGATCCGATTGCGAGAAGTTGCTCGATCAATGGACACCCGTTGTATACCCGTAAATCGACGATTTCGATCGAACGATATTCGTCCTCGCCTGAAAAGCTTCACGCAAGCACTCTCACCTACCTGTCCATGCGTTCGTGTATATCGTTAGCGTTCAAATACGTACAAATATCGGCGTATATCGGTGACACACGATGGTCTCTAATTTGCGCAGCACGGATTGGTACGGGAGATGCGAAAGGCGATGTTTGAACTTAATAAGAATTTTAATTGAATTAAATAAACGCTCACTAACACACTTCGAGTCAGTGCATTCGAAAATGCACGAGATACGCTCTATCGCGTGATCGTATACCTATGCACGTACGTATACATTTAAAGCTCGATATTTGTCCGTGTTTTAGCTGGCTCCTGCAATCGGCGCATCCCTATACCGTCACCTATACATTCAATGAAATTCTACAAGCGTTGTTTATCCTCTATTGTTAGCGATCGTCCGTTCGTCCATTTTCCACGGTTACCGCTGCTTTCTCAACGCCATTCGAGTGTTTCGTGCTTTCTTCTAAAAACAACGACACCTAAAATAGAAGAATGGAATAAAAAAAAAAAAATTTGGAGAAGGAAAATAAAAGCAAATGCACTTTCGACGAAAATGGAGAGAAAAATTTCACCTGAAATCTAATATCTGACGACTTTACCGTGACTTTCTTTTTTTTTTTGTTTCGTGAAAACAACGTCGATTTTTGTTGGTCCCGTTTGGGATCCAGTGTTCTTGTCAGTTGATCTCGTCGAGAGAAAATTGGATACTCGTCAAGTGCCGTTTTAACATTGAATGTCCTCGATACATTTGTGTTTAGAATTTTATATACAGTATGGATGTACCGTAACCGTGTCGCGTTAGGATGTGACTCAGAATTTTATCGAGGAATAACTGATGGGTCGTATAGATAAAATCGTCTCGCGAATAAAATCCTTGTGAAAATATAGAAATTGTTTTAATATTAACTGACAGTATACCTTTCTAAAGAAATTTATTTCATCTCCCATGGTGTCAGATCGTGCATACAAACGAATAAAATTAGCAAGGATAAAAGCATAGTGCTAGACGAACAAAAGACGAATTTTTGTTTATTTAAACGAAAAACTCTTGCCGTACCTTTTACTCCTTTCGATAGGAAACCGTTCGCTCGGTCAGGTACACTTTGTCACACGGTGGCCGTTTGTACCGGCCGTTTCTACTATTTATTTCTACGCTAGAGCTCGACCACCGTCCATTTCTCTTGTCTGCTTCTACTATCCCCATTGTCCGTTTCAATTCTCTACCGGCCTTGTCCGTCTACACCGTTTACCACTGTTGTCCGTCTTCCAGTGCTCGCTTCTTCTAACCCTTTGCTACGCGTTCGCAAAAGTTTTGTGAGCCTCGAATTACGCGTTTCTTCTATTAATTTTCCTGTACTTACAATCTTTTATTTCTTATCGACGATAGGGTGAAACGTATAACACTAACTAGTCATATTAATTAGAGTTATTTTTTAATTTATAATAAAATTTTTAAATATTTTTATTTGATTTTTGCGAATAGTGGTCTACTTATAAAAGAGCTTCAAAAATTGAGAGTAAGAAATTAAAACCCTGCGAAATTTAATATATAAATTCTTTATACATAATCCTTTATGCAATTAGACGAAATCTCGGAATATGATACGGTACAAAAATATAATTCATTTTGATATGACGATAAACCGAAAGCAAATTCACTATTTTAATTAAACATGTAAAATATGGAAAGAAATAGATGCAATTTTAATTAACTTTTTTCTCATAAACGATGATATAACAAAACATTTTTCTATCTGACGCGTCGAACTCGATTGCTCCGCTTCTCGTTCGCGTTGCAGAAAAGAAGTTTATTTTTGCCTGGACGATGTAATCGATGGAAAAATTGTTATCGTTCTCGGCACGCTCTGACCGCTTTATCTTACGCGCCACGTGCCACTTCCTTCCGTTATCCGGCGATCGAACGCACGAAAAACAAATTGTACGCTCGCCAGCGAATCATAGGGTAAATATTCTTCTGAATTTCGTTTGGCCCACTCAAATATGACTCGGGCTTATTGACGTTGCTCTTGTAGAAATAACAGAAAAAAAATAAGAACGAAAATGTGGTTCAAATTTGCGTTAATTTTGTTTTTCCTACAATAAAAAATGTAATATTACTGATTAATGTTTAATGCGTGATGTACAAATCGTGAATAAAAAACAAATTTTCTCATTTCTATTATTCCTTATTTAATGGAATCCTAGTTGGAAAATTTGAATAATTAGAGGACGAGATGTGATTAGTAAATTTTCCAGCAAAGGATTAAAAAATTTAACTTAACAAATTCTATAAAATAAGAACGAAACGCTTAGGTATAAAAGTTTGTGTTAACTGAGGATTCGCTTCCGGTGTTCCACGATTGTCTGAAATATCGCGTCTATTAAAGTACAATTAAAAGTAACGACTCGAGAAGAATAAAGAAAGAAAAAGGGAAGACGCGGCTTGACACTCGAAGCCGATCGTAAAACTTTACGCAAAAGTTTCGCACTAATACCCCGCTACACCACGCTCTATTCTCTTTCGAAATGACAAAGTTTCACGAGGAATGCATCATTGTCTCCTTCTATCTCGCTCTTCGTCCGTCTCTTCTTTAAAGACAGATTATTCTTACGTCTTTGAAAGTTACTAGTACGATAATTAATTAACTAAGTAATTGTATATCTCATTCTCTTCTCATTTTAACTTACTTAGCCGTTACACTGACCCATATTTCTTTCGCTACCTTACTCATGTTTATTCGCATATTAATTTACGTTCTCGCTATCCCATATCTTATGTAACATTATCATACGTTGGGATTCACTCGCAGATGACTTTTCTCGGAGGAATGGTGTCAGATATTCTCAGTTAAATAATCCACTTCGTTAACCGTATTTTATAACACGAAATGTATCATAAAATAAATTACGTTTTATTACTCAAAACAATGAGTTGAAATAATGCTACTCGCACGATCGCAATCTCGGTCCAAAAATGAATAGTATTTCTTTTATCGTTGATTTTATTTTGACAGGAAATAAATTATACCTACGTGACTCGACGATATTATTCATTTTCTCATATTAGACGTTTATTTCTACACATTTCATCGAAAAAATGTTTGCACAATTAAATAAATGCATACGGTTCGTATATCTTTTGATTAAATTTTAAATTACGATGGTTTATTATATTCGTTTCAGGAAATTGAATTTCACCAAATAGATACTCTGTTTCTTTTTCATTTTATTTTCTTCCAAGAAAACTTCGACGAGTTTTCAAGATCGAAGGATGAGCCTGATCAACGTAGCTCGACTACACGGCGATGTATCACTCGAGATAGACGCTCTAACGTCAAGGATGATGACAGAAAATTCCCACCTCTACCTCTTTCTTTATCACCCTGGGTAAAGGAGAAGAAAGATAAAATAAGAGTGCTCGTAGTGTGGTTGGAATCGAAAAGGCCTCGCGATAAATCGTCCTATCGTGGATCGATCACGAAGTATCGCAAGGCGAAATAACGAGCTTCGTTTTCTCCTTACTGCTACTATAAAACTAGTACTTGTCGTTGAAAAGCATGTGAACGAGAAAGAAAGAGGCAAGAGACGAGAGAAATAGAGTGAGGATAGTGCGATTTTACGACGTACATTCGATGGCTCTCGAATTGGTTATATTTACCCCTATGGCAACCCTTTGCAATATGTTTATTGGCTATGAAAGTTCTATGAACAACGTGGGAGAGAAAGAGAGTGAGAGAAAAAGATAGAGTAAAAAGCGTAAGAAAGCGTGAAGCTTTGTTGGAGACGATAAACAGGAAGTGGCGTTACGCGACGAAAGGGGTTGAAACTTCGGTGAGTTCACCGAAGAGAAGAGGAAGAAAGAGAATCGGGGATGTTTACTTGGTCTATTCGTTGAATTCACGCGGAAACCCGGTCTCCACTCCGGATTCATCGACTTTTAACATTATTACATTCGCTACAATTCCACAATTTTCGTATTGTCACTAATTTTTTAATTCCAAAGAATTTTTTTTTGCAAGTTGAATGGTAAATATTAGAAAAAAAAATTGGGACGTATTACGAGAATGAAATCGTAAGATTTGAGTTGAAAATTCTTTTGTCCGTTTTAAAGTTCACTCGCGAGGTCGGACCAACGGGGAAGAGTTCCGTTTGGTCCAGTTGAGAAACAAGTTTTGATTCAAGAGTAAAAAGCTAACCGTGTCCCAACTTTGGAAGATGATTTTTTCATTACTTTAGAAATCTACAAACGAAGGGATTTAGACTTACACTTTAAAATAATTCAAGCTGTATTCTTACGTGATTAAAAATTTATTTTAAAATTAAAAAAAATGAATTATAAGTCATCTTAAGAACCGAATCCAACTAAGAAGAGAAGAAACCCGAAGAAGAGAGAAAGATATTCGTTTAGCACGTCGTACATAACCGACTAAAGCTACGGGACTAGCTTCTTTTTCTCTTTTGCGATAAAACGGCAGGAAGAAGAAAGAGCCGAGTTACAATATGACTTCGTAGTAACGTTTAATGAACATCGTGGGCTGCGGGATCCACATCTAGCTAGCTAGCTCGTGCAATTCGGCTGCTGGGCTGGTATAAGACGACTAAATTGCTCGAGGAAGGTAAACGACACCTTTGCGAGAAACATTTAACGTCTCTTTTCGGGATTGCTGCTAAAAGTTATGTACGGATTTGGTTTAACGCACGCTGGATAACGTAACGATTTATAATTATATTCGACCTATATTTCTTACCTAAACATTATGACATTCTAACCTACGAACATATCGATTTTTTGCATACATGAACGTTATAATAGCGTAACTAATCGTTGAATTTTAATGTATACACGTATCAGCATATAAAATTGATGTCTTCGATAAACAAGTATACACTCACGTATCGAAATTATAAACAATGAAAATTTATATCTAGCGACGTATAGAAGAGAATTGTTGGCGTACGTGTTAATAACGTCCTTATAAATGGAGCTCCCGTATCACGTTTCGAAGAATGAAAACAACGAAGCAACGACACACGATAACACACTATGAAACATTTTGATAGCGTTCTACGGCTCTCCATATTTCATCGGCAATTCACACGAAACATTTACCAGTAGTGCGTATATAACGTTCACGCGTTTATCCATTTAGGATTTAGTATCTTTTATCATGATTTGTGTCATCCTGCTCCATCTACGAAAATATTTTGACAGATTTTAGTTCCGTGACACGGAAACACGTTCCACTTCGATCTTCTACGCGATTTCCTCCCCCCCATTTTTTTTTGTTCATCGTTTTGAGGAGCAAACGAAGTGGAAAAAGGGTTGATTAGACGATCGCTAAATTGTTTAACACGACTGGAATATAAATTTATACCGGTAAACTTGTTCTCACTTTCTTCTGTCTCATCCCTTTTCAATTTTTTTTTCCTTCCTCCGACCCTCATCAATGTGAAATTTAAATCCAATTGTTACCTTCGCCCTCCTACGATCTAACGTCTCTTCCCCTTTTTTTCCAGTTTCACTGATAATTACGATTAAGCTACCACGATTCGAGCTTGTCCGTGCGAAAAATGTGTGAATTATCGAAGGTTAATCCAATCAGGCTCGACTTTATCATTTCGTCCATGAGAAGAAGATAAGAGTTAAGGGATGAGAGAAAGAACCCAGACACGAGAATATAGCGAGAAAGTTAATGAAAGCGGTTGGTTGTTCAACCGTCTCGTAAAATACTAGAGAAAATGGCGAAAGTGTTAAGTGGAAATGCAAGGGAATGATTAATCGTTCTACCGCACGTACAAGTACCAGGTTTATTTTCAAAGTCGAGTAGCGTAAATTCGAAACAGTTATTAAAGATCCATCCCAATGATGTTTAACCTCGATCTATAACTCGATAATCGCGTTAATGAGTTTATTTTGAAAGTGAAACTCGTGTTTTCGAATCCTTGAGATTCATCGAATATTTTCTTCTAGGTTAGAGACCCGAAGGAAAAAATAAGAATGAGACGAGAAAGTAAAGGAAGACGACGATAAAGAAATAGGAACGGAGTCGAACGTTGAAGATGCTACCTCGCTATTGCGAGACACGTAATTAACATAGTTGTTTTCATCTTTACCTAGTTTGCTCGGCCTCGAGAAGTAATTCGAGCTTATGACCGCCGAGAGCCCTTCAGCATAAATTTAATTTAATGAGATATCGGATAAGACATTCTTTCCTATTTCGACCAAGGTTTGAACTCGCGACCTAGTTCCTTTCTCTTGGAGTATTACCGAATTAGTACCGAATGCGACGTTACGGCCTTAGAAATCGGTACTCGTTATTAATACATCCAAGTTCGTCCTGTTGAATGTGAGAGGTAAAAATTCTATATCTAGCATGGGTGTGTATATATTTATTCTATAGAATCAAAGTTGACAAATTTCGTTGATTTTTTCAACAGTTTACAAGAACTTGAACTTCAAGGTTGCATGTATACTTTTTAGCATTGTTCAAACATGGTCCGAATGTGAAATGGCACAAGAAAACAACGAGATTGGTTAATATCGAGTGTCAATTATCGAATGTCATTGATGGGGTAACGTTGGGTTTAAGAGGAAAGGGTACGTTTGTTGGAGAATGTCGTAGGAAAGGGGTAAAAAGCGTGACATCGAGCTAAGTTTCACAGGATTTCGTCTCGCGCCACCAGAAGTGTCGAAAGAGTCAACTAAGAATGGCGAAGATCTCGTAGTTAATGAACATCGGCGAGTGAACTTGCAGAAATTCGTGAGAAGAAGGGGGATTGGTGCAGGGGGGAAGATTTGAGAGAGTGAGAGAGAGAGCAAATTGAGTGAGGCGGCAACGGGACTATTGATCCAGCTTTTCCACCCCTTGCTTTCCACCCCACCATCTCTGTCTCACTCACTCTGGCGTTGCCCTTCTCTATCACCACCAAAGCCGCCATCTCCACTTCCAGTGGCAACAGCCAGTAGCAGGAGTGGCGGCACGAGCAGCATCGTTCTTCTTCTTCTTCCAGTCTAAAGGAAAAAAAAAAAAAAAATCTCTCTCCGCGATGACGAGGACGCGTCATCCCTAAGAAAGTCTCGGCAAAATTTCAAAAGCCCCGTCGCTACCGATACTTTCTTCTCGAGCCGATGGCAACGAGATCGTCTTCGTCTTCCTGTAAATTCAATTTTGTTGAGAAAATCGCTCGGACCATTAGCGTAACTTGTTTTCTTCCTTCTTCGATGTCTCGGTTGCTACTCGTCGTTGCAAAGAACGACCAAGGAACTTGGATTCTGTACGGATAGGTTTATAGTCTTGAGTTGGTAGACAAAAAGAGTCTATGGAACGTAAAGGGTTTTTGCAAATTAAAAATGTTGAGTCATTCTGTGGTTGACGTGAAAGAAGCTAATGATTAATGAATAAGTGAATCTGTAGTTGGATAAAATTGTGAATAATAAATTGTTGTTTGTTTGCGCACAGAAAATGTTTCTTCTTTTAGTTTAGTTTTCCTCTTCTCGAGAACTTCATTTCATTTTCTATTGGCTAACCCGTTCAATCTGCATCAACCCTGGCTTGGAATTCCTAAATCTTCCCTAGAATCTTCTTTCCACCCTTCTAGGAGTGCACACGAAGGTCGGCACGGTCCCTATCGCGTCACAGTGAATTTAAACGAAGCAAAGGGGCTGCTCGCTGGACCGAACCTCGGACTTCCTCATCGAAGGAAAATTCTCTTCTCTCGTTTTTCCTCGATAAACCGGGTATCAAGTTTATTACCCGAAGTTATTTATCCTCTCATATGTTACGCGGTTTATTATGTTTTAATGATTGAAAGTTGAACAAACAAATTTATAATATAACATGCTTAACGGAATAAATAATGAAACTTTTTTTTAATAAACTTCCAAATTTATCTAATTATAGTTAATCATATTTAAAAATGTTTTTACCTCTCTGTATAACATCTGTGTTGAATTCAACTTCATTCGACCATTGTTTACGAAAAAATCCGATCCAAATCGATTTAAAGTGAACTTTCGCGTGTAGCCTATCGCACAGCTTACATCGAATAACCGCACGATCGATCGCAGTTACGATACTTTCCGATTGATAAATCGCTTTAGTTGCTATTCAATATCGGGTTATATAGAACGCGGATGGTAAATGGGATGGAAGGATGAAGAAGTTTAAGAAAGTTGCTCGTAGATTAGAATAAGATGACGATACATGCACGGTGATTTTGAAAGATTTTTTATCATTACAATATGCCATATATTCCGTTTCAAAGACGATAAGAAATAATGATTTATAGATATTTGATTTATAATACAAATGGTACAAGAATCTATAACTCACACACGTTCCATATAAATTATAACTTATTGGTCCAGCTAGCCACTCGGTCCTATCTCAGACTGTTTTACTTCTCATTTATCATCTGGCTACCTTCGTGCCGGATACAAATTGGCTCTTGTACGATAACCGAGCATCTTACATCGCTATTACGCTCGAGAGAATCTCCTTCTCTCTCCCTCTGGCTCTCATTCCTTAACGTTACAAGAGAACAAGTTACATTCGAGCGTCATAGATCCGGAGGGCATGCACCAAAATTCCAAGCCACGACAGAAATTTCCATCTCTGCCTGCTCTCCACTTCACGGACCTACATACACCCATACACCAACACATGCTATTACAAAACGTATAATATATATTTTTGAGTAGAACGGAAAGCAAGCTGGCGATTCATCGAATAACGGAACAAAGGAGTTCGGGAAATGGGAAATCGGTGGATAATGACGATCGTGTCACGTATTATTTTGATGGAGCTCCATTCGAGGTAATTGCGAGTGGATTAGCGTGAAGAGTAAACAACGAACGAATTACGAAGTGAGAGAACCAATATAGCAGTCGTAGCTCCCAGCCCTCGACAAAGGGACAGTGCTACTCTCTCTATTCTCTTTCACACGCACACACATGAACGTAACACCAAGCCCCTCGTCGCATACCTGTTTTGTTTACAAAAATCGTTCATTCCAGTCGGTAATTCGCGCTTCGTGCCGTGGTCGCCGCACAGGCAAGCGAAATTGAACCGTCGTTAATTGTCAGACGCGTTCGTTAACGATTCGCGGGTACCCCGTTGTTGCAAGAGTGGAAAAAAAATATTTCTTTTTTATTTTTCGTGAGTTACACCGTAAGCCCGTCATCCCCCCTCTGTTTGTTGTCTCTTCTTTATTCCAATCTCTTTTTTTTTTCCTCCTTTCTAATCAGAACATGTTTTTCCCGTTGATTAATCGAACTTTCCAACGCGAAAGTCGATTATCTCTTTGGCCGTCAAGTCGAGGAATATAAATATTTTACAAACTAAAATCCTCTCTTACTCAACCTACCGCATGAGAAAAATATTTTTCAATGTTGAAAGGTTGCAAATCGGATGAATGTTCAGCTATTCACACGTACACGTGTCCGTGTACTCGTGTTACAGTATTACAAAATGTTGCGTCCGCGTTCGACAGCATCGATTAAGCGAACGTATCGAGCGTATGAAGCATGCGGGATACAGAAAATTTTCATCTTGTTCATTGTAACCGGTAGACGAGGATATAATATCACGGAAATGATATTTCCTGTTATTATAAGTCTAACAATTAATTTCGCTTATATACATATCTACATACCTGGCAGGCTTTGACCGATTACCGGTATTAGCCAGCGTTACGTCCCTTGATTAAGCGGAAGATTCAATTAAATGAAACTTCTCGAATGTCGACATTATTTTCACGTTATTACCGGCTTTAACCTGCCGTTATTGCACGCGATTGTCGCAGAATCGAGTCGCTGGTATTCGTTGGTAAGATATTCCGGTATATTCTACCTCCCCTTACACTACTATTTTTCCATCTACTTTAAAACCTAATATTCGTTGTATAAATTTGCGTAATACTCGTTAGCTTCTTTTTTTTTAGAGTAAGCTTGTTCCTTTTTGTCGTTGGCATTCTCATTTTTTAAGGACGTGGAATTAATGGATAACATTTATCCCTGTAACCCTTTACCCCTTCTCTTCGTTTTCTATATATGTGTGCGAGAGAGGTACGCTCGTTCGTTTGGCGAGTAACAGTTGGTCGTACGCGTTATCCACTTGCGATATCAAATTCCCTGAATTATTAAAGAGCTTGCGCGCAGTTGCGAGCCTGTAAGATATCGCGTTCGCACGAACGAACACGATCGAACGATCAATTGGACTCGAACGAGCGATCGCTGTAATACGTTCGCTGGAAATACTGTGAAATCGGTGTATTATCGTCGAATTTGTATGAAAAATCACGCGAACGCGTCATGAATCTAATCTCGTGGGAAAGATCGTAAGATCGAGGGGAAAAAAAAAAAAAATTAAATCGACGCGAGAGAAAAAGATACCCGTTACTTGGGAAACTTAGAAATTATGTTTTCAAAAGAATGTATTAACCTTTCTGCAAGTGGGAAGATATCTCGGAAGGTTTTTGCATTTTTTAACCGTTTGCACTCGACCTCATAGGTACGTTACATCGTTTCATTTCAAACTGCATATTACTCACTAGATTGTTAAAAAAAAAAATATATGTTCGAGTTGCTGGTAGGTGAATTGAAGAAAAATGTGTGAGTATAAAAGAGAATAAACGTCGAGTGCCACTGGAGATCGTATCGTTATAAAAAATTGGTCTTATCGAGGTATACTCGACATCGAGTGCGAAGGGTTAATAGGTTTTTCTTCTATTATTTGTAATTTTGTATTATATATTATCGTATAAGTATATAAATATATCGATACTATATGCTTTTATAGTAAAATATATTGTAACGCAGTTTATCAAAAATTCAATGCAAACTTTAGTAGGTGTTCGCCCGAAGATTTTTTTTTTACGTAAAGGTTAAACAAATGTATTATGTAGGACACAGAAAAAAAGGAATGTCAGGAATTTCGAAAAGGTACCGTCGCGACATTTCGCCTTTTTCGCGTTCGACGAAGTTCACCGAAGTAAAAATCAACGAAAAGTGGCGGACGGGTTCGTAACAGCGAGCCCGCTCGGTTCTCCATCAACCGCAATAGAGCTTAAAGCTGAGTAAGCATCGGAAATCGATAACGCAATCTGCCCACTATCGCACAAACGTTTTGGCGTGACAGCGGTCGACTGATATGAGCCACCGAATGTGACAAACGTTCATAATGCATGCAGATTTCTAGCTTGCAGCCGTCGCGAGAGAGAGAGAGAGTGCATGCCTGAAACAGTATGCCTGAAATAGAAAAAAAAAGAGAGAAGCTAAAATTCTAAGAAGGAACGGTAGAAATTTTTCCGAGAGTCAATGACCGAAAGAATCAACCTTTTTGACATTCTCTCATAAAATAATCTAAATTGCGAACGTTGTACCTAAAGAACAGCAATATATTCGTAATCGATTAAATAGCGTTTCTCTGTAATAGACGCAATGCGCAATTTCAAATTATGCAATAAAATCGATGATAAAATTTTATTTACGCGTAAAAAGCGACCAACGCACTTGGCTGCTATGTTAAAGAGAGAGAGAAAGACTCGAATCGATGGTCACGATAACGCGAGACTAGCTCGTAAACGTATCGTGTATTATTTATTGCAAACTAATTGATGCTCGATTTTACGAAATCGAAGAGCTCTGCTACGATTTCCGATGTTATTACAAGGAAAGATAAACTGAGAGTTCTGGGAGGGTGGAGGGGGAAGCAGATTTTTGTCGAGATTCGTAGCAACAATGCGAATTTTCTCCCCTGTCGTGACAAAGGACGCACGAATTTGATTATATGGGGACTTCGATAAATTCGAGGGGTGAGATGAAAGCGAGTGGAAGAGGTGCGAAAAAAAAAGGAAAGGGAAGGAAAGAAAGAATGAGATAAAAAAAAAAATGGAAAGAGAAGTGTCCTGCCGAAATAAATGGACGCCATCGGTTTCCATTGGAATGACCACTTTTGCCCAAGAGGCATTGTTCATTAACCGTTTCCACCACCGATTAATTCCTCCTCGCTCCTGTCGACACTCCAGCGAGGAAAATGCCAACGGTAAAATTGTATTGAATTTTCGACGAGAGAAAGAAGGAAAAAAAAAAAAGCACAAAATAGAAAGAGAGAGAGTCAGGAAAAGTACCTTATTGGTCGGAGACGAGGCAATATGCACGATGCGTGAGTCGCATTCAAAATTCATTTATGGACTAGAGGACGTGCCACGGCTGCACAGACCGGACGATAATTTCGAACTTCGAAACGAGCTCGTTGCACTCGCCGATTAAAGCTCCCACCAAAACAGACTCTCCGTTTATAATATGTATTCAAAACGCAACGACGAAACTCGTATTAAAATAGTTGGATAAAAAAATGTTCAATTCCAAGATAAAAAAAACAAATGAAAGTGCGAAATTTATCGAAAGTGACGTTTCCTATCGTATCGAATGAACGTATAAAAAATATCCATCACCCTTCTCGTTTGTTAAAAATTAATGAAAGACAGAGATATCACGTGATCTGGCTCAACGAGAACGATCATTTATTATTGAAAGCACGGGCACGGTTTATGCACGGTAATTTAATGTTCCAGCCATTTTTCACGGAGCTTTTCTCGCATCGGCTAACGCGTAACGTACCAGTTATAAAATCAAATTTTACGCGGACACGATGCAGCAACGGTGGCCAACGCCGCCGCCTATGATATGAGAACAAGCACTTTTGTCCGCGACAGGTATGTCGTTCATTAACTTTCCGGCCAACGATTAATTTCACGGGCCTGTCAGCAAAGTCGCTAGAATCTGCCGCGTTGAAGCACCGCTAACACCATCGAGGTGTATACATGTATATAGACAACTACAGGTGCACGTATACAAGCAAACCACCAGGACCACTACCAGTATCAAGACCACCGGCATCACTGCTACCACCACCCTGGGACCGATATTTTCTGGCATGCGGCGCAACGCAAAGCGCGAGTAACGCAACGTCGTAACGAATTTCGACGGGCAAAGCGATCAGTTTGCCCGGTTAAACCGGATTAAATATGAGCGGTTATTGCGATTTGCTTTTGACGGTCTTGTGAGATAGGTGAAATGAGGTTCTTCTTGGGGTTCAGAATTTTTGGGAGAATTTAACTAATCCGATGCTGTATTACGGTATGTTCTAAATTATTTTGTATTTGTGTAAAATCTGTTAATGAAGCTATCGAAATAAATAGTCTATGTGGAAAATGTCTATTAAAAAGGGTGTTTGATGGAAGATTGCAAAGGAAAAATCGGTCAATCGTCAGTCGTTTATAGAAAAACCGCATTTACGATGAGGTAACCGTACCTTATGGGTTTGATAGTCTTGCGAGATATGTGAAATGAGGTTCTTCTTGGGGTTCAGAATTTTTTTTGTAATTTAACTACTCCGATGCTGTATTACGGTATGTTCTAAATTATTTTGTATCTGTGTAAAATCTGTTAATGAAGCTATCGAAATAAATAGTCTATGTGGAAAATGTCTATTAAAAAGGGTGTTTGATGGAAGATTGCAAAGGAAAAATCGGTCAATCGTCAGTCGTTTATAGAAAAACCTCATTTACGTTAAGGTAACCGTACCTTGTGTGTTTGATAGTCTCGTGAAATGATGTTATTGGGGTTCAGAATTTTTTTGTAATTTGACTGATCCGATGCTGTATTTTCCAAATTATTTTGTACACATTGATAGAGTAGTTTATTACGATGATTTAATATTTGTTTAATTAACTCGTAAATGACCTTATCGAAATAAAAAATAGTCTACGTGTAAAATGTATATTAAAAAAGGTGTTTGATGAACGATAGCAAAGGTTTGATTTGATCGGCAATATCGATCAATCGTTAGTCGTTCATAGCAAAACCGCGTTTACGATGAGGTAACCGTACGTTGTGTGTTTCACCTTTCGATTTCGCGGAATCATCGTTACGCGATTGAAATTGCGGTTGATCGGTAAAACGCGAGATTTAATCGTTCAGAGATATCGAGTATGTCGGAATATGACGCGTATACGATAATAAATATTCAACGGCGAGATTGGGTGAAGCACGGCGCAAACGCGAGTAGCTACTTTGTATGAGAGAAGTGTATTATACGAAATTTCGTAGTCCTTTACAGTGGTATCTTTCGATCGATCGATCGAAACCAACTTCGAAGAGCGAAGTAATCGATACGATCGGCAACGTTTTCCCGACACTTTGCTTCGACAATGAGATTAAGTCGTCCGATCGCTTTCGATTAAGACCGAGCGCTACGCGTTTCGGTGTAACGCGACGTTAAAGCCGATATTCGATTGAAATTGCCGTAGGAATAGTAGTACCGTGCCCTACGTTCACGGACGATCGAAGGGAAAATCGTTTTACGTGGCGCGATACGTGCTTTTGCTTCGTTTCTACGAGTCTAGTTTCTCAGCATCTTTGGAAATTAATATTTAGAGTCTATTGTGGTGATTCAAAACATGATTATTATTCATATAATCATCAATAATGATTATTATTCAATTATTCTGTTTCTTTAAAACAGAATCATTTTTTTGGTAATTAGTTTCAAAACTGACAACCTTGCAGGATTTCATTGATAATAAAATATGTTGGTACAGTCAATATTCAGAAACTTTTCGCTATACATCTAATAGCTGTTCGATTTTAGTTTTCGAGATATTTGCAAAAATACTTTGGTAATTTCCTTGATATCAAGTCGAATCTAGGTTGCAGAAAATATTGTTGACAATCTAAATTCATGTTCGTAGAACCCTAATTAGCGAGAATAAAGCATAAAATTGGAACAAATTATGTGAAAAGTTGTACCCCATGAAAGTTTAAAGAATGGCCTTATATTTTTGACATTTTTTCCATTAATATATGCTAACCACCGTTTTTAAATAACAAACTTATTTTTAAACAATATTTCACTTCACTATATTTCAAAGGTAAATAACAATGTCGAGGGAATAAAGATGAAAGCTTAGAGCAACTCATCGATATACATACGTGTCAAATCACGTGCAAAGCGTCGTACTTGGGTGAACGTTCCCCTAATCGATAATCTAAACCGATCACCTTTGATGTTCTCGCACGCGTCGGCATAACGCATACGTTGCGTTGAGTATAGATCCCATATCCGGTACTCCGGTTTCCTTTGTCCGGATAATGGAGAGAAAGCGAAGGACACGAGAGAAGTAGAGAGAGAGAGCATGCATAAGAGAGAAAGAGAGATTTGGAAGGCAGTGGATACCAGTCGAGATTTCAGAAATGTTCCATATAGCGTCTATTTCGTCCGCTGGACATCCGCCGTTACATTGTGCAAAACCGCTTTTCGGAAAATCCATCAAGAGCACGGGCCTGCGATGAATGCACCTTGCTAACGTTCTACGTGCATCCTCTCTCGTTCCCTCTCTTTCTCTTAGCACCCTCGTAAACCGCAGCACGACGCTTAGAAGCACGTTCAAGTTAGGTGAAAAGAGGAGAACAGGGTGTGAGAGAGAGATAGAGGACTTTAATGCAACGCATCGAACTTCGAAATCAGCTCGGTTTATGGACCACACGATCGTACGATAATACTTTTCAACACTTCTGAGATTTACAAGCTACCACCGATGCTAAAAAGCTCGACTCATATTGCGATATTATTTTATCATTGGAAGAGCGTTTGTAAATATCACAGTATTTTAATTATAGATGTTTTGTAATGAATTCGAATAAATATTGTTTCAATTGAAATTGTGTATGTTATTTTTCCTTGAATAATAATTTATCTTACTCAACCTTTCGCCTTATAATATCAAACCAAGCTTGTTTCGTGTAGTTGTTCCACGGATTCGTGGTTCAATTTTTATAGGTTTATTTTTTATTCATTTGATTTTTTAATATCCATTATTTATCTCTGTTGATTATTTAAATATAATTCCGAGGAAAACAGAACTTGTGGCCAATACTATAACTACAATGATGCTAATGCTGTCCCTATGTACTCGATTCTTCGGGTTCTACCTGTAGAGTTAAGTCTTTTTTACAAAAAGTTGCACTCGTGTTGTATACTATACATACAAAGTTCCTTTTTGATGGTCGACAAAATTGATAAGACACGCTCTCTTACTCTCTTTTCATCCAACGAACGAGTGGTCATCGAGCAGAGAATTTATTGGAAGCGAATACTCTACTTCTTCGTTTGTTCGATCGATTTCCGTTTGGAATATTATTCCGTCGTCGAGATAGGAGTAGATGATAAGTTATCGAGAGAATGCCAGAAGCAACGCGGAGGAACGCGTCCCGTTGCTCTCTCTTAAACCGAGAGCGCGGTATTCGATTCTCCGAGTTTATACGACCACTGGCAAGTAGTACGAGTATCGCTTTGCTCGGCCAAGCTCTATCCCGCTCGTTCCTTCGATCGCGGTAGAACGATATTCTTGGATAGCGGTGGTGGTAAAACAGTCGGTGGTACCAATCCTAGTTGTAATCGAGTGGAATGCGAGCTAAGACGTAAAGACAGAGAGAGAGAGAGAGAAACAAGGAGCCTCTGTTTCTATGTTACGTCGAATATCTGACCGAATAATCGAATTAGTTGAGATTAAACGCGATACCGATCGTGTCCGAGCGACGAAATGTATCTATCCACTGTACTCTGGCAAATTGCTTGGAAATTAAACTACCCTCTTGCTTCTACTCGTTGAATGTCCGTCTGTCTGTCCATGTCTCTCTCTCTTTCACGTGGTCCACTGCAAATAAATCGCGCCTGCCACGCGGTGCGGTGGTCGCGAGCGAACTGGTGCTGATTTATAGTGACGCCTGTTATAATTCCATCTGTTCGAACGTCGTGATCCCGGGGGAACCGGTCGACGTTTCACGTTCTTTTATTTTACTTTTCTTCGATCTCTTTCTTTTTGGCTGGTATGTTTGTCTGGTAGTAAAGATTTGAAACTTTGCACACATATGTAATTCGGATGACAATACATTTTTTTAAGGGTTCTTTCGAGAATTTCGAAGCTACTTGCATATATAAAAGAGGTATCTTTTGTCAATTGAACGAGCAGCCGAGATGGTAACAGCTTTTTGCTTCCGACATCCGGTTGGAGTATGGGTCATTTTTTAATATTTAAATTCCTGTAGCTTTCGAACTAGCCATCCTATAGAAACACAGTTGGTGTATTCTTAAAGAACAGACTTCCCTCTTTCTAACGAGCCATCGATCGTGCAAATCGAGGTGAATAAAATTGTTGACGATTTTCCCTATTCCAATTTAAGATCGTTTCATTTATCCCAGCAAAAGTTAAGTATTTTATTTCCCATAAAAAATTGATTTCGTAACGAGATTTATAGAAAAACGAGATAAACAGATTGAAGAACTTCAAGAGTTCACATTTCCCGTTTTTTAAAGAATATATCTCATTAAATTCATAACTTCGTTAAAATCGCCAACGCAGTCCGATTGCTCTCTTTTTAGTTTCCTTCTCATTTTCCATTCATCATTCGGACTCGTCTACCTCGACCATTTTATTCCAAAAGGTTGAAATCTCAATACTCGTACGAATCCTTTGGACGTAGGTACAACGAATCTCGAAACGTCGTAACGAGCGTCGATGGAAGGAAGTGAATATAATTTCCTTTCTAGTCATAACGTTTAATTGCTATCGATAATAGAGACGATAGAACGGTCGAGCGGTGTGTAACGTTTAAAAGCAAAATAGAATTCAACGGTAAACTCGTTACACCGAGAGACACACATTCGCCCGCATAATCAACTAAACGCTGTGACTCACGTTAAACGATTCGTTAACGCTCACGCTCGCGGAGGATCGCTTCGAGGTTAGGTGAAGACCAAATTGGGAAATAATTGAAATTAAATCGAACGCCGGTGGGCCTGTTGGTAATAGCATCGAAGACGTTGGCAGGTTAATCTTATTAGCGAAGTAGAAACTTTTCTGGTAATTTCGTATACAGTTAGCCGTAACAATGATTACTGATTAACAGGAATTAATAATGATGTTTAAAGTGTCCTTCATATTGACGATGATAAAGGTAGAAGGTTGTATCACCCATAAAAGGATGGCAGTAATTTTCACTTGGCTTTTCTAGCCCGACCTAGCTTTTCTTCATCCCCTTTGCTTTCGTTGTGGCTTGGTATCGTCGACGTGGACCTTCCTGGAAGAACCACGAAAATTTTCGAGAATTTACGGAAGTTCGATCGACGCGTAACACCGTGTACCTAAAGGTGGCTATAAGAGAAGGAGACAGACACGTAATTAACGGAGTAATACCCACTGCGTAGCTGCGGCCACCGTCGTAATTAACTGCTCTTGCGCAAACTCTTTGCACAAGCTCGAACGACGTGGAAAAAGGGAGAAAGAAGAGGACGGGAAGAAAGCTTTGTTTTTTTGCTTTCTCCCAAAGCTAAGAAAAGCTTTTTCCAACCGACGACAAGGTGACGAGGTCGGTTAATGTTTTTCGAGGGCAGACCTTGGGCAGATGGAAAGTCCCTCTTTTTTTTTTTTTTTTAATAATCATCTTCCCTTTACTAATTTATCTTGCGTCTCTTTTGCGCATCGTCTAGCGAAATTGCAAAGGACGCTTTCGAGTTCTCTTTTTTTTTACGAAAGCCACGATGTTTTGCTCGAATAAATCCTGTTCTTTGAGCTATACTTTTTTCACGCGTTTTAACGCGAGACATTAAAAATAAACGAGATTTTGGTGTTGACCTTACTACACAATACATTTTATTTATTATATTTAACTTTTGGATTAGTTGCGATTAAAAATAGGCATTTTCGAATCTCACTTGATCCGGTACACCTGAAACGCTCTTAAAAAACGATACTGCAATCGGAGATAATGTCTTCCATTTGAAACTTCCGTCTGAACGATCGAGTGATTCACGTCGAAAGCACTTTTCTCTTCTTTCTCGTTCCCTCTTCTTTCTTCTCGTTCCCTCGTTCGTTTCCTCTCGGTATCGATAACGGAAGCTATCGAAATATCGTGTTCGCAATTTGTACCGGCGAACTAATATAATCAGATATGTTGTCGTCTCTCATCCCTCCCTCTCTCTCTCTCTCTTACTACCCTTCACCAAAGATCTTATTCTGTATATTAATGAGAAAACGAATCTCACGAACGATATCGGCGATACCTATTTCCCGAGGCATTCGTTCGAATGGCTTTGGTGCCGCGAATTCCCGGCTGCCGGTGCACTTTAAATTCGAACAGTGAGCATCGAACGAAAGTTTTCAATACCGTTTCCCGTTTCCAAAGGGTCTACAATGCGAGCCGCACGTACTCGTTTGTTCCCTACCCAGTTCGATAAGTTTCGACAGTTCGAGACGATAGGGTCGTACGTCATTTCCTTCAAGTTTTCCTTTCGAAAGTTCGAAAGGAGGTTGATCGTTGGATCGCGCGCACGGAAGAACCCTAACTACTTATTAGATCAGCTTTTTGTGTTTCGAAGAGAATCGAGTGTCTCGAGAAAATTCAGGTTTTGTATCTTTTTATTCGATTAGGGTGAGATTAATGGAAGGAAAAGTTTGAACAACGAAGTAAAAATGTGTGTAATGTTGTTATAGTCTACGGGGTGTCCTGTTCCAGGTGTCTAAGCGGAGAACTACATGTACACATCAATGATTTGAGTTGAAATGTCTAATACTATTTTTGGAAATTTGACTTAGTTAACGAGTTATTGGTTAACAAATAATGGCCAATTACGGCGATTAGCGAAGGAAGGCGGTTCACTCGCAGCTAGACAGGACACGTAGCGGTAGGAGGAGCAATCAACAATAAACAACTGGTGATTGGCCCATCTTGGTTAGTTGATAACTATTTAATAGAGCCGAATTTCGGAAAATAGTATTAGACTTTTCGACTCAAATCATTGATGTGCATATGTAGTTTTCCGCTTGGACACCTGGAACTGGACACCCTGTATACGTTACCGTGTTAGGAGAAATAAATAATGTTTCGTTATACTGGATTGAACCTCACATGGGTCTCAGACAAAATATAAATCGGGCACCATTTATATAATTTTTTTTCTTGCCAACTTTTCTAGGTCATATATTTTATAAAATATAGCCACTCGTTCGATTCGATGTCTAATTCACAATTTTACTAGCCTAATCTATTAACAACCCAAATCCCGTCTAGCATCTTCTAAAAAAATAATAAGATCTGCGTTAAAAAATTGACGACTTCGTTTCCATTCGTTCGAAGAATTGACGTAACCCCTCGAGTATCCTCGAGAAGAAGGGACGAGATCGAAAGTTTTCCAGAGCGGAAGTTGCCGGATACGTCGAAAGTCTTAGCATAGTTACGGTAACTTATGGTAATCAAACTCGAGTTAGAAGGAGGGGAAGAGAGAAAGGTAGAGATAGAATCGAATGTCTGACGGCGAATTTTTCATTCGAACGTTTTGCTTGACGCGCTTAAGTTTTCTGACGGGTAGAGAAGTAGAGTAAGGAGGATGAGGACGCTAGGTATGCCATGGGGTCGACCTCGGGGGACCTTATAAATTACTTGCCTTGAAAATATACTTCCAACGATCGTTAAAGCGCTTCGGTAAACACAATTATCACACCGAACGCACGGAAACGCTTGCTCGGTAAACATCGAAGAAGTCGGCGTATTAACTTCGACGGTTGGATAGAGTTCGTCGAATTTTCTGTTTTCCTTTTTTTTTTTCTCTCCCTTTTTCCAAACTTTGCCGCCTCTTTCGGAGAAAGGGGTTCGGTAAAAAATTCGTTTACTCGCGCAGTTTATCTAGGCGAGAGATAAAAAATGTCTTACAGCTTCCGTTCCATCCTCCTACCATAATCAAATACAAGAGTGTATTCGTTGAATTTTAATTAATTTTCTAATTAAGGTAACGTTTTCTTCCTACACGTGAAAAGGTACTACTAATATCTAGCATCGATGGTAAAGAAGTTTCGATATTCATTTACCTACTTTCAAAGACGATTGATCGATTTTAACGACATCACGTTGCGTTTATTGATACTAGAAACACTTCGCTTTGACTGGGATCGGAGATAAGACACGCGCGATGGTCTCGCTTCGACTGACACGAACGACAAAGTCACCTGTGTTTATATAAATATACGCTCGTCGAAGGTACTTCGTCGTAGCTTACACAAGAATGTATATTTACGTTTATAGAGACACTTGGTTATATCCTTGTATGTACAGGAAGTCCCATCATTTTCTTGAAACTTTCAATAATGTTTCATCGATTTTTTATAAGTATATTTAGGTTAGTGATGAACAGCAAGACAAGACTGTCAAGATCTTGTCTTGATCTTGATTTTTCTCATTCTATTACTCAGTAGTCTTACTACATTGATATCATAATTCAAGCTGTAAAATTGAAAAAAAAACATATTGTTTCAATAATTTGTATAACAATTTTCAAAAATGATAAATCGATATGTAGTAAATAAAGAATCAAGAATCTTTTAAGAATCTTGCAAGAATCGTACGCCGTACGTATTCTCGATTTTAAGAAGTTAATACACTGCAAATATGTTCGATTCTTGTCTTGAATCCATCACTAATTTAGGTAGGTACGTATCGAGTTGATGAACGAAAATACGATACAGGGAGATGTAACATCTTTCACCTTAAATCCACCGGTGGCTAGGCTACAAATAATTAAAAGCTTATCGCAAAAATTGGCCGCGTGCCAGGTACGTAGATATTGCAATTTTTACCGAAACATCGTTGGAAAGGGAAAACACGTAGCAGAACTGAAACGAGTAGATAGAGGAGACAGAGAAAAAGAGAGGGATAAAGGGGGTGGGAGAAGGCGAAGAGTCGAATAAATTGCTTTAATTAAATAAGCCCCTTTTCGAAAATTGGTTTCGTGCTTGGTGAAGCGCTAACTGCCACACTTTTCAGCGAGTAAACTCGTTTATGAGTACGAGAGGGACAGAAGCTACGATTCCCACACCCTCCCACCCCTTTCCCAGGCCTGCCACACGTACGACTTTTCGCGACTTTCATCCGGTGATCGTGACTGCATTTCCGTAAGAGAGAATAGAAAATTTTCTAATCTGCCTTAACGACAAGTCGCGCAAAAAGAAATTAAAAATTAATATGGAACACTTTTACGTTTACACCAAATCCTTCTAACCACCGTACGAGATATATAGGGTGTCCGCTTCCATGTAGTCAAGTGGATGACTACATGTACACATAAATGACTTGAATCGAAATGTCTATTACCATTTTTCGTAATTCGTCTCATTTAAATAGTTATTAACTAACAAAGATCGGCCAATCACGGCGAGCAGCGACATGTAACGTTGTTTATTGTGTATTTCTTCTCCTACCACTTCATCTCTTGCCTAGCTGCGAGCTCGAGTGACCCACCTTACTTTGCTAATCGCCGTAATTGACCGATCTTTGTTAGTTAATAATTCGTTAACTAAGTCGAATTTCGAAAAATGGTATTAGATATTTCGATTCAAGTCTTTGATGTGTACATGTAGTTCTCAGCTTGACTACATGAAAGCGGACACCCTATATGTGTAAAAAAAATCATGTAAAAAGTGATACAATATCTAATTTCTAAATTATATCGAAACTTGTAAGAAAACCGAGACAAAGATATACCTAAAAGGGGGTGTAAAATGGCGAGCGAGGCAGGACGTTCGAAGAGTTTAGTCAAACTTACGTCGACTTTCGACCCTTCTCTCCCCAGCCTCGTTCTAGCTCCACTAAGAAACTTTGAAGTTTACTCGACGGTGCTGCAAACCCTACTTCGCAATATTTAACGCCCTGGGATAGCCCGCAAAAGGATTTCCATCTTTTGCCGTCGTCGATGTCCAAGGCGAACTTATTAAAGTTCGATAACGCTTGGGGCGATTATCCTGCTATGGAATTGAAGATGTGCGCGCGAAACTCGTTCGAGACGAAGCCCGCGAAAAACGATGGTACATAGGTACACGAAGCACGCTCTCTCTCTCTCTCTTCGTATGAGTGGAATCTCGTTACTTCGGGAACAGCCATAAATCTATGTCGCTTTTGAAAGCTTCGGAAATTGGGAGAGTGAGATATCGCGGCGAGATGCGCCTCGCTTTTGTAGAAGCATACACTCTTTCTCTCTCTCTCTCTCTCTCATTCTCTTTACCGTGTATTATTATATATATATGAAAGTATGTTTACGTGTATGTATGTCTGGCCAACGATCAGGAGTCTAAGAAAACTGGCCGAGCGTGATACGAAGAGACATTAGATCGTTCCGGCTAACTTTTCGAACGCTTCCGACAGTGACGCCAAAGTGCCGCCTTTCCTAGAGCTTTTAACTTCTAACTTACTCTACCTCTGAGAGAGAAACGTGCAGCAAGTTGGACCAACGCACTACGATTTCCGAAAAATTTGAAATTTAACTTCCTCGTAAACTTTTGCCAAGAACCAACCGTAAATACTCGTAGTTTCTACAATTTTTTTTCTCCCCGGGAACGTAAAATTTTTCAAACGATTTCAATTTTATCGTACGGGTTTCGAAATTATTAAAATCTGCAGTTTAAATCTATAGAGTGGAGGGGGGTAGTAATCGGTGAAACGGCACGGTCGATTTCTTGGAATCAATTTCGCATTTCGCGCGTTTTAATAAAGGAACACAGTGCACAAATTGTGTAGTATGTATCGTCTATGCGAGTGAAAATGTATCCGTGTAAGGATATACGAATGTAGTTCGAGTAAAATACACGGTTGCTAGGTGGAAAAGGGGAGAAAATGCAATTAACACTCGTACACAGTCGGAGAGAGTACAATTCGACTCCGATCTACCATATTCTCCGTCGTCTGTAACGAATAAAGCAATTACTTCTCGAATGCTTTTAATTAGTCGTATTTAGAGGCACGGCGGCGGTGGTAAGGAAAATTTAATGAGCGAACTGATCCTTTACACTTCGCTCAACGTCACCAATGACGTACAGGAGTAAGATAGAGGGAGGAAGTAAAAGGGTGAAAACTTTCAAAGTTCTCCACGTTCGAGCGATCGGCCGTGGATGACTGGCAATCGAGCGATAAATTAAACTACAGCGAACCCGACGTAAAATAAACGTGTCGTAACGAAAGGAAGGAAGGATCGCTTGGGAAAAGCTTCGTGAGAGTGTGTGAGAGAGAAAGAGAGATGGGAAACCGGCACGGCGTCGCGTCACCTTCAATTTTCGTCATCGCACCGCTCGGAGAGAGACTATCCGCTTAATTAAACATCGACCCGACTAAACTCTCCAAGTATTTCTTCCGTTTTATCCTGAAATCCATTAGTACCAACGTGACTCGAATCCCGGAAACGTTTGTTAATTAAGAATCGGCCGAAGAGGGCCGAGGGCCCGTACCGTCTCGCTCGACGTTTAACCACCGCGAAAATCGATAAGAAAAGCGTCCACGTCTGCCAAGTTCGCTGTTCTCATACCCTTTCTCAAGCTTTATCGCGTAACGATACGAAAAGAAACGATCGAGAAATGAGTCGAATTAAGAACGCGTTAAGAAAAATGATTCGTTCTTGAAATTATCGTAATTGATCTTCGTTGCTAAGATATATTTCATTGTTGTATTATTCCTACCATATTTTTTAATAAAATCCTATTAAATTAAGAATGAAGAAAAATAAACATAAATTATTCTGAGTAGGTCAACTTTTTTTCAAACATTTCTAATATACACTAACAATTAATTTACAATTTTTATTAATATTTTCTTATAATAACAATGATTTAGAATGTCAAAGATACAACAGTGTACAAGTATTTACTATTTTGTTGGTAAAATAAAATAAAATGTAGACAATACAGATATATTGGTACTTGATTTCAAACTCACACGGACCAACATAGTAATAATAATAATTAAATACGTGTCAAAAGTGAGAAAAATTACAAAAATTTGCCAACAACTCAATACTAAAATTCACTTACAAGTATAGATCACTCGAGATTCGATTTTCTAAGAACGTAAACGTCTCGGGAAGCCGCATTTTTCCGCGTAGGAAATCGCGCAACCCTTTTCCTCTCTCTCTTGACTCTCTTTACGAGCGTCGCGTGATTTAAGCTCGAGAGAGACGAAATCTCGTATGCCAGGAGCGAGTTTCTATCGTGCCTTCCCGATTCCGTGGTTCCCCGCAAATCGAATGCACGTACACGTGGGTTTACTTGAGGGGGGATGAGGGGGTGTAGTATGTGCGTGGATGGTATCGAAGGGTAAGAAGGTGTAGGAGGGGGTTTGGGGGGGGTGGTGAACGGAGGATGCCACGAGGATCGGACGTTCCTTCGACGGCGTGCATTTGTCAAGCAGGTGGAAGGAGAAAAGGTTGGCCTCGCCGTGGGAATTTACGGTCCCGGTGTGTCCTTGCGCTTACCCAAGCCCATTCTTCCTTATCATTGTCTATCCCGGAGCACGGCGATACCCGCGGGAAAAGGCAAGACCCTTTTAGACTCCTTGTCATAGATGTTACTCCTCTCTACTCGAATTATCGACATCTTTCCAACCCCCACCCCCACCTCTTGTACTATCTTTGCTCTCTTATTTTTCGTCATCTTTTTCGTGTTTGGTCCCTTTTTTTTTTTTTCGTTGTCTCAATCTGTTATGGACGTACCCCTTCTTATTCAGCTTGTCAGATAAAAAAAAAGTGGCGGGTTTGATACAAAGAATTTTATCGCTTTTTTTTATGTTTATTCGAGATACTTTATTTTGAAATAATTTTTATAGCACGATCTTGGTTTTTTTTCAGAAGTAGGTATAAGCCTTTCCAGTAACACCCTTTTTTGTCGTTTATTACATTACTTATATTTCGTGCTAATCTATTATTTTTTACTACACTAAGTCAACAATAATAGTAATAATCATTTTTGGGAAAGAATTAAGTTATTAAAATTCAATCAAAATGATTTATTATTACAGATCGCGGACCTCCCCAGCCTCAAGTGTTACTATAGAAGTTAAGAATCGAAATAATCAGTTTAATTATATCACTTTAGAAAAATGTCGTTCCGAACAACTAATCTTCGATCAACAGACTAGTCGATCCGAAAAATAAATTATCGTACAAAATAGAGGATATCCGCTTATTGGTTCGTACTTTACAACGTTATCCGCTTCGTGCAACTATGAAACTTTTGCTTACGCCGAGCGAGCGGATGTTAACCGATGTAAAAGGGCTCAGACTCGTACTTGTCGATACTGCCGATAACTCGATAATGGATAAATCCGAAACTTCCCAACCCCGTTAGAATGTATACCTTTAAAATCGTGGGGCTCGTGAATTGAGCTACATCGTCGACAAATCATTTAATACGTACGTTTACATGCGTAGTAGATCGCGTCGAATAATTTCTGTCGTACTTCGTGCGCTCATCTTCGTCAAAAAGAGAGAGAGAAAATTTGGTTGCGTTTGAAATTGACGAGCCGTCGATTAAATTCTGACGAATTACGAATAGAACTATAGCCAATGCGTTGTTAATTTAGAGGAAATAACATTTATTTTCAATATTACATCAATTTTAATTTCGCTCGAAAGATATCACAGAAATTATGTATGGCTAGCTATTATCTAAACGTGTATTATCGATGCGATACACGGTTGCAACGAAATTATCAAAATCAAAATGTAATTACCAAATATTACAAAGCTTCTTCGGAATTTCCATTTAATCGTAGAGCAGTCGCTTTATTCGAGATAAAACGTCGATCCATTTCGGTAGTGGAAATAACGGAGGGCGATTTGCTTACGGGCGAAAAGGACTGCGAGGTCCTTCGAGGTAGATTTGCTCACCCTCGTCAGGTTCGGACGAATGGCGGAGAAGAGAGCGAGTAGGTAAGGCAGAGGGAAAAAATAGAAGGGCAGGTATTCGAAAAGTTTCCCGACTCTAATCGGACGTTTAAAGTTTCGAGACCCCAGGAGCAGTGAAACGAGTCATGGAGTTACAACGAGAGCTCTCGTCTCACGTTGGGAAACGTACAACTAACCGAGGAGTTCGAGTTATTTAAGGGATCAAAAGGGAATAACGTCAAGGAGGGAAGCTAAAAATCAATGCTCGAGCAAGTTTTGTTACGGGAAACGTTGAAACAATTCCCGGGAATCGGATATCATGGTTCATGTAATATTTAATCGAGGTAAGGATGAAGTACTGGGTAAGAGACGAGAGTGGGAAAGCAATTACGATATCGTGCGGTTCGGATTGTTTTTATCGAATTTATCTTACGTACGGTAACGATGATCGATGGTTATCAATTTGGTTGCTAACATATTAACACTCTTGATTTCATTGTCAATAATTACCAACCGTAGGCTAGCCAACACTATGCATTATTCAGGACATATTATATGGTACGGCTGACGTTTACGGGCTTAACGCTCACGCCCGATGCAATCGTAATAATTATTAAGCAATATCGAATCGTGTGTTGTTGATCAAACGGTAGATACCATCATTTACTGTCGCGAAGATTTCTATTTCTAATAAAATAGTAAAAATCTTGGAACTATTTTTTTTATTTTTAAAAAATAGTGAGTTGAATGTTTAACGTAAAAGACTTTTTAATATAATTTTATTAGTACCGGTAGAACGTGTTGACTATACTGGAAAAATATACTCCAATGTGTTTGTCACTCGTGAATTGTCCGTGACACCCAGAGTTGGCTGACGTTCCAGTCAACGTGTTAAAAGAGGATTTTGCAATTAAGATCCACCGGTACATTGAGATACTTTTTACTAGAATAAGAGGACTAAGAAGAAGAGGAAAGAGGCCGGAGAACCAGAAACTGTGAAAAGAGAGACGGTTCTGCGTATAGAGAAAGGGAGAAAGGAACGTCAATCGACACACATACACGAAGAGGAAGAGAGAAAGACAGAGAGAAGGGGTTAGAGAAAGAGTAGAGAGGAGAAGGTAATAGTAGGAGAAGAAGACAGAGCGTATCCGAGCGGAGCAGAGATTTTTGTAAAGTGTTTGCGAAGTGCTCGCCTTCGCATGCCGAGAAAATAGAGAAAAAGAAACCCGTGGGATTTTGCTCGGTTAGAGAGAGAAAGATGGAAAGAAGAAAAAAGAAAAGAAACTCTTTTCCTAGCCAAGGCCATTCTTCCTCATCATTGTCCGCTGAGCTGCTGAACAAAATCCTTAAAGTATACTAGCGGCAGTTTCACGGATACACCGATACGTTCCGGCACCAAATATTTAAAGCGTAAGGCACGAGCCTTTTTCTCTCTGTACGATACTTCCGGCCTCACGGTATCTCAGCTAAATTGAAACTATACTCTCGTATCGATGGAGAAAGAATCGTTGAAAACTGCAGAAGGAAAAGGAGAGATAGAATGAGGGGAGCTTTCGTGAAATTTCACAAACGCCTTTTCCATTCTCCCTAGTCTACGCTTTTGATCGATAAGATATTACCCGCGACGAGTGAAAACGTTGCGTTAGCGATATGAATTTCTTTCAAGTTTTATCGACGATTCGTGAGATTTTTGTCCCGCGTTTGTACATTGAAACGTAAATAAAGTTGAAAGTTTCTTGACTGGTGACTATACTTTTCTATGCATTTCTTTCTTATTAAAAAAATCTTCAAAGTGGTATACACTTATCCCACGATTTATACGGTACTTTATTGATACAATTTCAATTTTATAACATTCAAGATAACTTACTTTTATTTTATTATACGAATTATACAAATTTTAGCATTTTTTTATTCACACAGTTTTTTTAAGAAACCGATCTCCCATGTAAATCAGGGGATGAGTGTATTATTAGGTCATTCCAAAAGCGTCTTTCGCAATCTCCACACAGCTGTTTTATCAGTCAATATTTATACAAACATGGAACCAAATCTGTCAAATATTGTCTATCAATAAAACCAAATGTATCATATCTAATTTAATAAAATAAAACAAACAATGATGTGCATTTATTACTTCCTTATAAAACAACATCAAATTTTTGAAACCCAATATAAAAGATTCATTTCACAATAAATTTTTTTAGGAAGAATTATCGAAGTAACCACTTAACCTATATCGTTACATACCAATCAATTAGCAATCGAAAAGACACTACTCAGGTTGCATGCAAATCTGTCAAATATTGTCTGTCAATAAAACCAAATGTATCATATCTAATTTAATAAAATAAAACAAACAATGATGTGCATTTATTATTTTCTTATAAAACAACAAAAAACTTTTGAAACCCAATATAAAAAATTCATTTCACAATAAATTTTTTTAGGAAGAATTATCGAAGTAACCACTTAACCTATATCGTTACATACCAATCAATTATCAATCGAAAAGACGCTACTCAGAATGCATGCAAATTTGTCAAATATTGTCTGTCAATAAAACCAAATGTATCATATCTAATTCAATAAAATAAAACAAACAATGATGTGCATTTATTATTTCCTTATAAAACAACAAAAAATTTTTGAAACCCAATATAAAAGATTCATTTCACAATGAATTTTTTTAGGAAGAATTATCGAAGTAACCACTTAACCTATATCGTTACATACCAATCAATTAGCAATCGAAAAGACGCTACTCAGAATGCATGCATATCACTTCGTTTCGAACGCAAAAGCTAGAACCGTATACGTCGCTTAGAAGTGGAAGCACTCGTGGCGTTAACAGCGCGTAAGGAATAATTTCGCGAGTGCAACAATCGTGTAGAGTGGTGTGGTATGCACGAGCGGAATGTGCCGTGGAATTTAACGTCGCGCTTCCGTACACAAACGAAGATGGTACGTGGAGATATATAGTATACGCGTATACAGGCGAAGGGACACAAGGGCGTGCGTCGAGGGTGTCTCATGGAAACGCCAGGAACAGAGAGATCCTGTAAGTTACGGTTCGCCGAATGTAACCTACGTGAAGCTGATGCTGAAAAGAGATAGGGAAAGAGAGAGAGAAATGTGTGGATCGAAAGAAAGAGGGAAATAGAGTAGAGAGACTCCCTCGAACGATCGCGTGTGACCGTGAGGCTAATCCCAAAACAATGTTCCGTCCATGGCCAGCTTGGAGCGTCGATCCACCGGTGAATCCACTTTTCGTAGAGAGAGAGAGAGAGAGAGAAAGACCATCCTAATTCCACTCGGGACAAGGGCTCACGCGTGTACGGATTGTTCGCGGTGAAACGACACGCTTCGCGTTACCACACTTTGCGAGTTTTCTCGGAACGCTGGATTTTAAACGATCTCCTCTTGCTACTTCCCACGATACTCTGATCGTTCGACGATCCAGGATAAATCTTTGGGTGTAGGTTCGTTTCAAAAGAACTTTTTCCTGGAAAGATTTATGTATATTATTGATGGGGAAAAAATCGTTATTCAGAGATTTTCGTTGAGATTACATTTATACGGTTGCTTTCGTTAGTCGAAAGGGGTATTTAGACTTTGTATTAGATTATTATTATTACTAATATATTATCTACTTTTTATGTGAAAGTGTAGTTACCGAAAATACAATCTTAGATTATTTGAGAGCCTTTGTTTAAAATTCTCCTCTTTACCTTATAATATCGAGTGGGACTCATGGTGCGAATATTACAAGCATGTAAAGCACGAGTTGTACACGATTCAATTTGTAACGAATTTATTTTTTTTATTCTTCTAAATTTTTTAGTAATTTCAATATGTATAAAATTAAATCATAAAGCAAGTTATTAAATTCATTTGATCTACAAGAACGCTGTGACTATCCTTGCCTGTCAAAGGGCCGTGTCTAACGAAAGGTTAAGTACTGTGCTATATAAGGTTCGTCGCGATTCTTGACCGTGTTACACGAGACACTAAACCAGATTCAAGCATCGTACAACTCTAGGGATATCTATGTTCGAAATAAATTAAACTACATTCGTACTTGTGATTCAAGAAGCGATCAAATAAGACGGAATACTAAAACATAGGAAAAGAGAAAACGTAATTTCGTTGGAATAAAATCTGACGGTGCAACTCTCGGCAACTCTCCACACGTAAATGAATAATCTCCGCAAGGATAGACTCGTAACCGATATATAGATATACATGGTATATATTATACAGGGTGTCCGCTCCCATGTAGTCAAGCTGAGGACTACATGTACACATCAATGACTTGAATCGAAATGTCTAATACCATTTTCTGAAATTCGGCACAGTTAAATAGTTATGAATTAACAAAAATCGACCAATCACAGCGAACAGCGACATGTAACTTTGTTTATTGTGGATTTCTCCTCCTACAACTCCATCTTTTACCTAGCTGCGAGCTCGAGCGAACCGCTTTTCTTTGCTAATCGCCATAATTGACCGATCTTTGTTAGTTAATAATTCGTTAACTAAGTCGAATTTTGAAAAATGGTATTAGACATACTGATTCAAGTCATTGATGTGTACATGTAGTTTTCCGCTGGACTACGTGGAAACGGACACCCTGTATACATGTACAGAGAAGAACGATACGATTCTATACGGTACTACGGGTCGTGTGTAGTTCCTCCCGAACCGATTTCAGTCTCTCCCACATATGCAAATTCGTTTTAGTCGTGGAACGAAGCAAGGATTCGCGAAGGGCTAACTCACCCCACAGTTTTTCGCACGGTAGGGTGACGCGTGGCAGTCTTGTGGACGAGTGGTACGCTTTCGCTCGCGACAATTCTCGTGGGTGTAACCGAACGGTAGGGGAGCTTTAAAATGGCAGCTGCAGCTGTACGACGGACATGGAAAAGGGAGAGAGAGAGTGGTGAAGAGAAACTCAGTGAAAAGCGCTGAACGAGCTAACGCGAGACGAACACTTTCGAAATCGCTCGTGAGATTTCGATGTGCTATGCGAATAATGTCCAAGAGGTGGAGAACGCTTCGGGTTCTCGCGTTGTAGGCACTTTAAGAACAATTTCCTCGATGGTGAAGAAGGATTGCATTATGTTCATTTTAACATAATTAGGGAACTCGTTAGAATCGTTTAACCTTTTACACTCGGCATATTTTTGACGCTATATCATTGGCTACATTGTTAAAAAAAATAAGTTGCTGACAGGTGAATCGAAGACAAATCTGTTGGTACAAACAAAATTGAGCATTGAGAAACAATCGTATTATTTTAAAAATCGGTCATGTCACACTCGACATGGAGTGTAAAAGGTTAAAGACACGATCGTGGGAATGATAAATTCATGTAGTAACATCTCAAACATTTATAGTGGATTACGAGTACGAGGAAAATCATGTAACATGAGTAAACGCACGTAATGAATAAGTTTCGAATTTAAAAATAATATTTGTGGTAGGTATGATATTTTTGATGAATTATATAATTTTGAACGAACGAACCAAAGGAAAAAAGCTAAAGATATAGCTAGGTAGTATACAAATTCGGGATTAAGGAGATTAACTCGTGCAAACTTTATTCGTCCATCTCTATTAACAATGAAAAATGGTTATCGATGGAATCCGATAAAATCCGAAAATCTCGACTCTCGCACGTACAACCCATCCAACGAAATATTCATGTCTCACCGATGAAATATCTCTCCGCGAGCATCGCGTTTACGTATTTTTACGCTATTCCGTGGGAAGGGCGTATGGATCGTGTATATATAAAAGTTTGAGGCAGTTCGTTGCACGAAACGCGTTTAAGGAACACAGTCGTGTAGTTGCCTCGTAAAGGGCCACGTTCATTTTTCTATTAAGGAATACATTCCTTCTTTCTTCATTTTTTTCTTCTCAGCAGGCTCTCTTCTTCTTTAGAATTTTGATAAGGAAATTTTTACAATAGTAACTTGGTTACTGTAATAATGAAAGAAGTTGCTTGATTAAAGTAAAAGAGAGAGAGAGAGCTTGGTTATTACGAATTATAAAGATGCTGGTGTTTCGTTCAGAAAGGGAGAGGGTTTGAAGAACAAAAAAAAAAAAATAATAGGAAACGATGAAATTCCCTTTCGTCGATGATTAAAAACAGACGGCGACATTGAAGGACCGTCAGGCAGTGTCCTGCCGCGCGGAAGAAGATGGAGGAACGAAGAGGGTTAGAAAGAGGAAAAAGGGAAAGGTGGAAGGGCTTTTGTAACTAATTTAAGAAAGTACCCGTAGCCAAGCGAACGTATCGAATCGCGTTTCTTTCCTTTACCGTCTAACGTCCCTGGCCATTTTCTTTCCCTTACCTCTCGTCCAACGAGTGGCTTCTATCGTTCGTAGTAATTTCCGAGAACCCGCATCGTAAAGTCAATGAAAGAGTCCCTCTACCCCTCTTTCCCTCTACGTCTTTGTCCCTTACATTTTTCACGGATTCGTTCGCGATAAATAACCGTTACACTTTGAACGGCGAATCTCGGAGTATACTTTGGCTCTTTCCGCGAACGAAATGGATCTATAAAGAAAGTAACGATAAAAAAGAGGAAAATCGTGGGTCGAACCATTCTGTCGGTCGATCTTGCGCGAGATCCTCGTGGAAAGGAAAGTAACGATTTTTGTGTTTCCTCTGGGCTTTACTGGGATACACCAACGATATTATTTATGAGTAGCAAGAAATTTGTACGTGTAGAGTAAGGGAGAGGGAGGGAGATAGACACACGTATACACGTTGTATACGTGCAAAGAGAAAAGAGAGGTCTTCCGAGTCCCTGAAAAAGACAGGAGGTTGCATCGTAAAACTGAATATTTCACTCGGGGCTTTCTAATCCTTTTCGGGTTTCCCGATTCGCCTCGATCTCAAAGCTTTTCCCCGGGCTCTCGTCGGTAGCGTCAGGTTATTTAATCCTTTGTGCAGAGACTTTGGCTGGACAGTAACGTTTTCAATCTTCCAACCTATCAGAGGTCGACTCCCTCTCTGCTTATACGCGGAAAGAGTTCGTTCGGTCGACGTTCAACAACTACCGTCTTTACATCCCAAACGAACTATCTCGTAAAAAGCCGCTTACGAGATTTCCCTACTCGCGTGCGCGCAAACTCGATAAAAATTTTTTTATTCCTTTTCTTTCGTATTTGCTAACTTGGGGGGGGGGGTTAAGAACCTTGTATGTTATTGACAATAATCGAATGAATTAATCGAATTAATCGAATTAATTCAATTATCACCAGTGATTGCAATTTTGCAATTTTTTTTCAATGATTTGAGGAATACAGGTAATTTTCTTATAACATGGTAGATAGGTTATTAGAAAATGCTGTGTTACGTGAAACTAATTAAGTATTATATTTAATTAAATATAACTTATATTTCATTAGATGGACGTAATGTAATTGCTAAATACATACAGACGTCAAGTAGTAGAAGTAAAGTGTTATGTATAGATACCCTGCTGCAGGAGAGTTACCTATAAATTATAAATCCTTTGATAAGTAAAAAACAATTTTTCATTGTTATTTATTTGTATGAATTCACTGTTTTTCCTTTTCTTCTTACCCCCACCCTACCTAAAAGAAACCCCAGCGCCTTTATAATTCGTAATAACCAAGCTCTCTCTCTCGTTTACTTTAATCAAGCAACTTCTCCCATTCTTCGAATAACTAAGTTACCATTGTAAACATTTGTTTGTGAAAATTCTAAAGACGAGAAGAGAGCCTGCTAACAACAGAAATAATATAATTGTTAAGAAACAATTATAAAATATGTATGGCTGTGCCATTGAGTAAATCCAAGAACGTAGAGATAAAGCTAGAGTATAGTAGAAACAAGTGAATTGTAACGATTCAATCCAAGATCTATGATATTACACGCGAACCTCATGTCGCAAGCACTTTGTTCCATCGTTCGGATAATATAAAGCTCGTAAATAGGCGGAGGGGGGTTGGTATCGTCGGTAAAGCTCGTGAAAGCAATCGAAGTAAAGCGATCCCTTTTTCGAAAAAAGGGAAGAAAATTCCTCCTCCTCGAATGCTACGTAAAATTCTATTCCGCAATCTCCGCCGCGGTACTTTCTTATTCGTCGACGGAGTTATATCGTGCCAGTTCCTTCGAATCCTTCCTTCCGAATGAAACTCCTTCGGCGATGTACACGCTCTCGATGTAGTAACGTGTACAGGGTACCGGTATCTCGTATTCCGAGACTCCTGACCTCTTTTCGATCATGCCGATCGTCCCGTTAAAACTCTTTCGTACGCCGTAGGCATAAACTCGATCTTGTTAGAATGTTTTTTTTCCAGGTCGTGAAAGTTCTACCAGAAGAGACGATTTAGAAGATAATTTAGGAAATTTAGAAGAAAATGTTAATTTGAATATTTTATACGGAGACTAGAATTCTTGGTCAAAATTGATAAAATGTATAAAATTGAAGACATTATTTATGTTAGAACGTTTTTTAAAAATCTTGAAAAGATTCCCGATAAGGAAGCTACAGACTAAACCCGTCGGGCTTATTTTAAGAAAATAACAAAGAAAAAAGCAACGATTGGCACTATCGTTTAATTAATTAAATTATTATTTATTTCAATATCTTATCGACAAAGGCTGCCAGGCGGCTTTGGTCTGTAGCCTCCTTTAGATTCATTAACGATTAAGATAATTTATGTGGTCGTTATCCGATTCACACTTAACAAGGGTACTCGGTATAATCCAATTTTTTTTATCAATTTTCCAGGAATTTCAATAAGATATTTGTCGTTTCCCTCGAGTGGTTAGTAACAAAAATCTTATTCCTTCCTTTCGGCAGGCGAAGAAATTTATTTTCAATTTCCATTCGTCGCCTCTGTACGCCGCCATTGATTGTTTTCCGTTCCATCGAACGCTGCCTAGAGAGGAAAGTGGGTCGAGTTGGCTTCGACGCATCGGTTTCCCGTCTCCCGTCGAAAGTATCGAATCGATCCAATTATTAAAGCTTATCGCGACTCGTCGCCATTACGTTCTCGCGCCAAACTTTTCGGCGAATTATCATGAATCGTCATGAACATTCGGTGTACTCGTGAGAAGTAATTACTAGATGGCTTCCTAATCATACCAATAAAAAATTATTTGCACTAAATCTACCCACATTTGCATCACATGTATCTATTTAACAAATATTAAAAAAAATATGTTATCTGTTATTGTTAATAAATAAAATTAATAATAAATGTGAGGAATCTAATCTTTATTATTAAAAAAAATCGAGAAAAAAGAATACCATAACCGGTCCTGGTAGGTTTAGTATTAAATAATTAAGCTAATTTGGATTATACATAATCGTGACTTCATAGGTATCAAAATTAGAGTAAAAAAAAAAGGGTTAAACGAAGAGAAGAATAGATAAAAGAAGAAAGAGAGATGATAATGAGAAAAAGAAGATAAGGAAACGTACTCGGTAGAAAGATGACGTTACGATTTGCGCGACGATATTTTTCCCAAAACTACTCGAAAACTTTTCCGTAAGTACTCGGGACATAGCGGAAGCTTGCTGATAAAAGAAGAGAAACTGCTCACCGTTGCGTTTCTAGGATGGACCAAGAGAGCGGAAAAACTGTCCAAGAGACGAGATTTCTTCCCAGATAAGAGAAACGAATCATCGTCGTTCGGACAAATGAAAATTATTTTCTTCGTTCTTGTTTTTACCGACTCCAAACTCATCCGCATGCAAAAACAAGATGTTGTTCTCTCCTCTCGTTTAATAAATTCTACTCAATTATTTTGTATAAAAGCCTTGAAAAAAAAAGCATTCAATTTATTCCTTACATTCGACACTTTATTTATTCAATTAATTGCACGCAAAGGCGGGAAATTCAAAGCGACAGTAAAAATGGCCGCCGGAATGGGTACTCACGCTTGCTTACACATCAAAAAGACGGTCGCCCACTTGCAAAGATTCTTTTTTTTTAACTTAAAAATCGTCTTTCATACTCGCATAGACGTACGAGGCGTTCGCAATTTTCCGGGAGGAACAATGACGAAGTCTACGCGACGTTCTCGACGAGGATAGCAACCGACTCGAAAGTTCTTTTTTTCCTCACCCCTTACCTCTCTCCCATACTTCTTTACCTTCGAGTTTAGAACCGTTTACGGTCGTAGAATCTTTTCATTTAGTTTCAGAATGTTTCATTCATTAAGACGAGAAACACGGGCTCGCGGTGGCCGGGCGCGCTTCTGAAGCGCCGGAGGCAACGTAAAATTCATGCGCGTTATGAAATAAACGGTGAAGGGACTTGGGAGTAGTAGTAAGAGGGAGTAGAAAATGGCAATGGTGTAGTGGTGCTGATGGAAGAAGGAGAAGAAGAGAAAAAGCACGGGACTACGGAGGACGCGGACTTTCCGCGAAAGCGCCGAGGAATAAAAGGGACACGCTAGGAAATAACGACGCGAGGCTAAGGAATATAATTAAAAGGATCTTGCTGAATAATTGAAGGAGTTTACCTCGTAAAACTTACTCCCAACGTTTTAACGTTTTCTTCGAATACTTAACGTAGGACGGAAAACGCTCACGGATATACTCTCGTCTTATCTTTTATTCGTTTCTATTTTTACCGATAAATGTTTTTCTTTTTTTATTATTAAGATTTTCAATATTTATTTCTTAACTTTTTGAACTTGGCCGTCCTCTTGTTGCAAAGCTATACTATTTTATGTGAAATTATATACGGGGTGTAGACGAACTAGTAGTACAACCAAAATGATTGTGATCCTACATGGAAAAGTGAGTCGAAAATGAGGAATAACAATTTTTCATACGGGGCACCGTTTTCGAGAAAAATGACTTTAAAAGTTTATAAGGCACGCACGGGCTCAATCATGCTCCCATTCAACGGATCTCACTGAAGATGAAAATGGTACAAAATATTATTCCTTATTTTCTACTTATAATTTTATATAGAATCATAATCACACACGTACATCCCGTATATTACTCATTATGTTCCCGAAAAAAGATATTGGATATTAACACTAGAACTACCGAAGCAGTCAAAATGACTGGTAACGTGCTTTTAATCTCACCATTTTCGAATAATAAAACAATTTTCGTAGAAATTTATTGTCTATTTAATTTATTTGATAATTATTCATTAAAAATGGGATATAAAATGTTACTTATTTAATATTTATCAAATCATTACACGTGATGAAAATAAATATAGGTTCAACGTCGGTAGTTCTAGTGTTAAAGGAAATCTCTGAATGCAAAGGGCTAAAACAGTAGAACACAAACAAACACCCAGATTAAAAAATTTAACAAATAAAATAGCTTGTTTATTACCCAAACGTCTTAAATCGAAAGAGAAGCATGGTGCGAAAAAAATAAAAAAGAGAACAAGAGGACGAAGGGAGAAACAAAATCGTCGACATTAATCGAACGCACGTCGAACCGGAAACGATGGTTGAGAAGAGGGGGGGAGCTTCGGTGCGAGGGTGAAGTTTTACAATGCACATAGGAGAGTCCGACAAAGAGCTTAAAAGGGGAAAAAGTCGATATCTCCTGTCGAAATGGGGCCGGTGGTATACGGCCGATAACGGCCGTCTCTCAAAAGCCGCGGCCAGATAGAAAAAGAAGAGAACCAAGCCGGAGGGTCGAACGATGTAGGAATCGGAAGAGTTACCGGGCGATGCTGTTGAGTGAGCGAGTGAATGTGAGAGGAGTAAGAGACGAAGGTAGAGAGAACGGAAGGGAGTTCAATCCGAAAACTTTCTTTATGGTTCGACGGTACGCCGAATCGTAAAATGTTGCGCGAATCGGCCTGAGAGAGTGGAAAGTATATAAGTATTCGTTGGTTCTCTATGTATATGCGAGAAAGATGCAGACGGTCAGAGAGGATCCAAGCAAGAACGAACGAAACGTGGCAGGATGTAAAGCGGAAAGAAAGAAGAGGATAAAAGAGAGACGGAAGAAGTAGTCACTTCGCGGACCGTTCGTTCGCTCGTTGCTTTTTTCGTTCAGCCGATATTCCCTAGCAATATTTCCGAGCGATGGCTGCTTGGTATAACTGCGAGTATGGGAATATAAAAAAAAAAAAAAAACTGCATCTTTCGTATACGACGAGCAAAGTTCGGCCGTTCTTACCTCCGCAGCCACGAACATCGGCCATTAACGATCGAGAATGGCGCCGTTATTCTCGCGATTTTTAGACCGGGAAAAACATTGCCCCGTTGAGATAACGAAGATTCTTCCAGCTAACGGACGGACTTGCTTCTTTTTCCGGTGTGTTTCGGGTTTTTTTTTTCGATTAGGGGTTGTGTTTCCAAAATGGGATCAGATATATGGTGGATTTGTGTAAAAAGTGAGTAGGTCAAAATTCATAAAATTGTTAATATGGTCAAGTTATTTGGATACTGGTGAATATTGTGATAAATAATATTCATTTATTATTTAATGATTTTATTTCAAAGTGATGGAGAACTTCGAGCTTTTGATCCGGTCTGTACAATAAGATTGAAATATTACCTTTAAGACTTTCAGGCTTTTTACTACTTACAGCTATACTTTCGTATTTCCCCGTGTAATTATTTAAGATTTAGTTAATAGCTTTTTTACATCACGAATGAAGTATTTTGCAAGTACTACGAAGTCATACTTTTCTTGAAGTATCGTTAAATGATACTTATCACGAGTTACCGAATTAAATAATTCACAGGCTTTCAGTAAAGTATTTATTAACTTTTCATTCATTTCCGATCAAAAGCAAGGGCTTTTTCGTTCGACTTTTACCTTCCTTCTTTATTCATCCATTATTTCTTTTTTTTTTTTAACATTGTTTTACCTCAATGAAAATATGTTGCTCGGTGAGAAGTAAAATTCTTTTTCCATGAGAACGCGAAGTCAAACGCTTTTTTTTGACGCGTAACTTTCCAAGTTCGCCTCGAAGGGCCGCCGTAACTTTCCATGAGAGCGAGCGGATGAAAGTTACCGTGCAATAATGTGAAAAGTACGTTCTTTTTATTAATCCTTTTTTCCCCAGTCCTCAAACGCGAAGGGATCAATTTTTTCCGCTCTTTCTCTCTTTAAAAACTGTAGGTAAAAAAAAAAAAAAGATAAATCCAGTCAGTAGTGCTCGTTCATCAGAGAGATTTTGATGGACGATTTTGAGCGCTCGACGTTAAATGACTCGTTCGCTCGCGAATTTTGATCGTGGCCGAAACGTCGACGCAAATTCGCCGAAACTTCATTGCGAAGTTACGAAGAACGTGACACGCTCGAATCGGTTTTCCGTGTTCCGAGTGATGCCTTTTGTATTAAAATTAATCTCTTGAAAGAAAAATAACGAATCGTTCCTAAACGATAAAACGTTTTCTTTTTTTTAGTAAATAAGACAAATTCGTGCGATAATTCGCTTTAACGTCTAAAACAAACCTCGAATCCTCGATATTTTCTTCCTCTTTCTCTCTGGAATCTCTGGTCGACGAAAAATCCACCGGAAATGGCATCTCCTTTGTTGAAACTGAAAGAGCCGAAGTGTGCCAGCTGAAAACGTGGCCAGAAGAGTAATAATTGTAAAATTTCCACGGCCAAATCCACGTAGTCTTCGTTAGTTACTCCATCTAGTTCATATATGTACGTTTGATTAATCTAATAAAAAAAAAAAAAAATGGTGAGAAAAGAAAAAAAAAAAGCAAGCCCGGAGGTCGATCAAAAACAAAAGAGACCTGGAACACGCGAGTTTGCTCGTTGGGAAAAAAAGGAATCTACGTTCTTTGCTAAAATGAAACCAAAAAAAAAGGGCGAATCGAGACGCGATATTTCAATATTAAAACATTATCGAGGTATCTTGGGGAAGTAAAAGTGATCCAATGACTAATTTTTTTTTTTAATACAAAAGCTATTTTTATTCTTTAATCTCATATCAGTCGTGAAAAATCCTTCGCTACATCCAAAGTATGTACGACATGTGCAGAATCGAATACATTACGTTATACACGGTAATACAAATCGTATTGCTCGATCGTACGGAACATCGTGTTTTTGTGTGTACCTGTATATATGTTCTGTGTCTTCCGTGTGTTCCCGGGTATACATGTTTGTCATATTCGTACGCTCGTAAAGAGATATACGGATTTAGTTGGAAATATCGACGCAGGTATGCATGTCCGCACGAATATACACGGATTGTGTACGTATGTTTGTCTGTATATTGCGTGGGCACGCGCACGTGTACGATGACTCGTCAGAAAAAATGCATTTTCACGGTCGAAAGGAACCGAAGGGTCGATCGATTCGAAAAACCGAGAGCCCTCTGCAGTTCAATACTCGTTCGTTTCGAGATCAACGTGCGTATATACGTCCACGTATCCTAACTCACATACCTTTCCTTCCTCCAATTTCGTTCTGGTGAACGATCGTTTCATATAAAAAAAAAAAAGAGAAAAAAAAAAAATCAAATATAATTCGCATCCACGTCATCGTCGAGGTTACGACGAGCGGAAAAGAAAAATTTCAACTTGCAAATTCCCTCGTAAAAAGGCGAGAGAACGTATACGGAATAATATCGATGGATACTAAAAATGATAGATAGTCCGACGCGTGACGGGTTACGTGACACACACGGCCCCGTAGACTCAAGGGGACGAGCGAGATAACCAGGATTTCGTTCGACGGCAAATATCGAGAGCTGTATGTATATATCAAAGCAGGACTACTCTCTAACGTAATTAGAAACGTGTACGCGTTCGCCATTTCGAATAATTAAATACCTTTGCATTTCGTAACTTCAACGCGAAGGGAACGGATTTTAAATTCGTTTGGAACTCGTACGGGTAACCAGAGAAATCGAATCGTGCAGCGAAAGTAAACGATGAGAATAAAGAAGGATGGATGGGTAAAAAGGAATATCGAAGAAATATAATAATTCTATATCGAAGGAATAAAACGAGAATGGATATCGTACCCTAGCTCGTTCGTTGTCGTTCTAACGCGGTCGATCTCTCGCCAACCCCTCTATTCTAAAAAGATCGCGAGCCGTGCTCGTTTTACGAACGAAGAAGAGAAATAGAGATATCAACGCATCGATGCCAGGGATATTTCCGTGGGACGAACGCGATAAATTGATTCCCGGGCTTCTTCCCGATTGCCTAACGCGTCGCGTGCTCGATCGTTACGAATCGATGAAAGAGAAAAGGATGGATGCTGGAGAGATAGATAGAAAAAAAAAGAGAGAGAAAACAAAGCCTTATTTGCCATAGACACGAGAAGAGTCCTCGAAAATTTACCCGAAAAAAAAGTCAGCCTTCCGGAACGATCGTCCTCTTTGGACAATCGAGGATAAAAAAGAGAGAGAGAAAAAAGGAGAAAAACGAATTTTCTCTATTCTCTCTCTCTTTCATCCACACATACGTACGAGGGTTCGTCGAATTTTAAAACTCAACCGTAACATCAGCGTTTTAGAAAATGACAGTGAAAATAGCGTCGAGTGTACTTAGGTTACGTACATACGCGCAACAACGGGCCACGGTGCTTGTAATTAACGTCTCCGTTGGGATGGTAGAAAGAAACGTGAAAGTAAAAAAAAAGAGTTTCTAGGGATAGTAACTATCTCTCCTTTTCTTTTTCTCGCACTCGCTTGCTCACATTTTTTGGATAACCGCAAATGACCGAGTGTAATTCGCCGTAGTACGTGGTATACGTAGGTGGAAATGGTAGGTATAATAGAGGGAGGGAAAAAAAAAAGGGAATGTAGGAAAAGCTTAACCCTTTTCTACCCTCTTACCAGTAACGCTCTTATTCTTTCGCGTAGGCACGTAAATTTGGTGGGATGGCTTGGAAAAAGGGTTCGAGGCTCGCTTGGAATCCGGGTGAGGATGGTCGCGGAAGCTTTCGACGCCATTGTTAAGCGAAACACGTTTGGATGTGTGCTGTGTAGGCTACCGTGAGAAAGAGGAAGACAGAGAGAGAGAGGTGATATGCATATACAGGGTGTCCGGTTTCAAGTGTCTGAGAGCAAAACTACACGTACACAAGTATGATTTAAGTCGAAAAGTCTAATAAACTTTAGCAAAATTCGGTCTAATTAACGAGTTATTCGCTAACAAAGATCGATCAATCACGGAGAGCAGAAGCAGATACTAGGCATGAGACGAAGCATTAAGAGGAGAATTCCACGAAAAACAAAGACTCTTGCCTATTATCGAGTTCTTTGTTAGTTAATAACTCGTTAATTAGATCGAATTTCGAAAAAGTTTATTAGACTTTTCGACTCACATTATTCATCTGTGTATGTAGTTTTTCGCTGTCACACCTGGAATCGGACACCCTGTATATACGTCTAAGTATATATACACACGTATAAATATACATAGACACATATACATATACGTATTTACGTAACAGCGTGAGCGTTCGCTCGGTCGGATATTAATTAAATTCTCGCGGCTTGCTCGCGTATAATCGTCGCGCGTACTCCCTAATAATTAATACCGGCCAGTCCGGGAACGATAAGTTATCGTTAACGAGTTCGTCTATATACGCAAAAGTATTCCCAATTCGATCAGCGATACCCCACTACTACTACCTATTACCGAACGAACGAGTATACCTACGACGACGATTTTACGTTCTCTCGTCGAATATCGGCACCGATATATTCTGCTCTACGGAAAATGATAAATCGTTTAGGCGAGCTCGTTGCACTCGTTCCTTCTCGCCCTTATTTCGAATGCGATCGCTTCGACAGCTTTTTCACCGTACGATGCTGCGGCTAACGACGCTCCGGTGTCATTTTATTTATCAGGTGAAGGGTAAACGAAAATTGGAGCATCGTATAGAGAATTCTTTGGTATTATTAATTATATTGACAAAAATTATGGTATTTATGTATTGTTTATTAGAAGTAAGTTTTTTAAGAAGGTTTGTTAAATTTGTATGGAAATATATGCATATTTGTACTATTTTGGATATTCTTAATAAAATGATAAGTAAAAATGAGTCGACTTGCGTTTTTTTTTTATTTATTCTTGACTTTAAAACTAGTAAATTTATAAAATGATGGCAGAAACGTAGTGTCAGAAATTATGTCGATTTGCTCCAATTTTATAGTAACTATTTTTCTCATTATCTAAAAAAAGTAAGTAGTTTTTTGAACGATATTGTGATTATTATTCAAATGGATCACTGGAATAAAAAAAAAGGCATATTCCTTATTCGCGAATAAAACTTTATCCGTCATTCGTCGTTATTCGTAAACGCGGCTAACTTTACCGAACGAGATAGGTCGTTCCATCAGATTCTGAGATAAGAAGGACGAAGTGGGATGGGTGGGATGTTAAGGGAGGTTGTAGTAAGAAGAATGTGGCAAGTTTTGCGAGGAGCGATACTTGTACGAAGAAGAAGAGAAAGAAAAAGAATAAGAAAAAGAGCAACGCCGATCGCGTAACGAGAATATCGTCGTGGAAATAGATATTGCCAGTTCTCTCGTGCATACAAGGGAGATGAAAAATCCCATGGGAAGCGACAACTACTTTTTCACCGTTGCGGACCCTTGTAAATTTTTCAAACGAAACGACCGGAGACGAGACCTCTCGAACGGCGGGGAAAGGAAAGAAAAGGAAACGAAATGGCCGTACGTCTACCTCGAAATATGTAAAACGAGCGATCCTTCGGGAACGACAACGTTCCTGTCGATGATCACGAAAATCGTCTGTGTCAAAAATCAGAAGAGAATAGCTATATTTATCGTGCATTTTTCTGTCAATTTAAAAAAAAAAAAAAAAAGTTTTACGTCCGACGAAAAAAATTGGGCAAACCATTTGGTGAAATATTTTTTTAACAATTATTATTTCACAGGAATCTAAATATTTCGCAGTATAAAAAAAAAAAATCATACGACCTAGATATGAATTTGGCAGGGAATTCTCTAAAATCGATTCGATTTTTCGAGCAACGCGCTAATTGCACGTACGTTCCGAAACTCGCGCCGTTTCCCACGAACGATGACAAAGGGCTACAAAAATAAAAAAAAAAAAAGAAAGCAAACCGGGTTATAAAACGGATTCTCCTCTCGTTGGTGGACGCACGCGTACGAAAACGTTCTAAAGCGAATAACCGTCTGGGTGTACTTAAAATGGCAGCGCTCGTAAAAATGCGAATTGCGCGTTTTCTCTCGTCGCTCGTCGTCGTACGTGGAGGAGTGCCGGTGAACGACTTTTCGAGACCGGGAACGAAAATTCTGAAAAAAATAAAGAGAGAAGGATGTATGTAGCGGGACGACGAAAAGAGATGGAAAAAAAGAAGGTAAATGAAGAGGGTAGAAAAAAGGAATGCGGAAAAATTCCGCGTGCACGCGGCTGCTCGAGAGTATGCGGCTTTTGCTCTTTAACCGTTGATTGCCAAGCCAATTTCACGCGAATTAAAATATCCGACCGATCGTTCTCGGAATTTTCTTGCGATTGTGTCTGGAAATGAATGTATTATTAACTGTTCTTTTCCTTTAAAGAAAGAACCCCGGCTTTACATATTAATAAATAGATATTTGAGCCGTTTATTTTGAAAGTGGCCTAAGTCCATTTTCCAAAAAAAATCAAGTTAGCTGTTTTAATATTCATATTTCTACCTTAGATTTGCATTTGGATATAAATTGTAATTAATAAAAAAATGGAGTTAGGTCATTTTACAAAATATTAGCGATCGAGCTGTCAAAACATGACAGATCATAAACCATTTTTTAAATTCACCCAAATTAAACCTACCAAAAAAAAAATTAGAGGAAGGAAACACACGTTGACTTCTTTATCCATCTCAGGATCACCCAGTACACGCACGTGAGAGTGTACGAATCGAATGAAAGAAAAGTCACAAAAAAAAAATATCTACGTAAACAAGCTACGATATAGCACCGGAACGATTTCACCGCGTGTTGCCGAAATGGGCCAGCACTGAAAAAAACACACACTAAGACATAAAAGAAAGTAGAAGAAAAAAAAAGAGAAAAGCAAAAGTAGTCACGTAAAGATCCACGTTTTTCGTGATTTCGCCTTCAGCACGATAGCTCTCCATATCCCTTTTATACCGAGTTTACAAACACCTATAACGCCGGTAATATACATACACATCCCCGAGAGCAAGTTTACGCTCTCCACCACTGCTGATTTTCCCTTATTACCCTGTAGAACGTACGCTCGAACTCACGCGCGCGCGAACGCGTGCACGTCCGAGTCTACCGGAGTTTTAGTCTACGCGCACGATTTTCGCGTATGGTACATACAACAACGCTGTACGCGAATATAATATGAATCTCGTTCGCACACACACACAGACATACACATTCACCCATACGTACATTTTCTCGACTATTCCTCTATCTCTTTCCGTCATCTTCGCTTTCGTACGAGTTATAACATTCCATCTATTTACCTTTAACGTTGCGAAACTCGGGAACGATCGCGAGAGAATATACAGATCTTTCTTTTATAATCGGCTTTTTCACCGTACTCTCACGTCCAAATTGACGATTGATGTTCCTACAACGAGAAAAGCTTTTTTTTTATTCATATTCTTTTTTTTATGCCCTTTGCCAATATTTAATAAAAGAATTTATAATATGAAGGTATTTTAACCTGTTCTGGTTGACTGTTAATTCTTTGAATATAAAAAGGTGAGAACAGATGATGGAAATATTTCTTTGAAAAATTAGTACACGATTAATTGAAAAGTAACACCAAAAGTAATACGAACTGTAAACGATCTCGTGATCTCAATCAATCGGTTATGTGTATCAATGTGTGTGTGTGTGTATGTAGGTAAGGCTGTGAGCAGTGGAGGTGCGTATGTCTCTTTTAAGAATACGATAGGTAGTAGTCAATGTTTTTACAGTTCAATGGAAAATAACAGAACGTCGTTCCTCGGTGTAGTCCGGGTTTGTTTTTCCTTTGTCTCTTCGCATTTCGACGATATACATATATACGTATGTATATATACAGAATAATTTCTATAAAATGATCGATTGAATCATCCATCGAGTTTGAGGTCATAGAATAAGAAAAAAAAAAGAAGAAAGATTCCAAAACCATCATTCTCACAAATTTATCACCCACGTTGGTAAAACGATGCTTGTATAAAAAATGTGTTTGACCTCGAACGCGAGAGATCATCGAATCGACGAATTTTATAAGAATCATACTCAATAAATAATTCGACATTTTTTTCATGTTAATTAATATGAGCACACTCGCACATTCTATCTTTCATTCTCAAAAACATTCCATCGTCATCTTCCTTACGATGATTCTCTATCGATAATACATTAAACTTCTCCTTTCTATGTACGTTACGTTAATTTATTGCGCGGACACACGAGCCACAACCCGTCGCTGAGATTTCACACACGCACACACACATATACAAGGTCGAGATATTTCACGTACTCAACCGTATCCATGTATTTCGCACGTATCGGAGGACGCCGATACCCGTTTAAAGTTTGTTCGTACGACGAGTACCGATCACGGTACATAGTACTCGTTACGTGATCACGAATTCGCGCGAAAGGTACTTCATTTCCTCGAGTGTCCTCCATTTTCTCCCTCTCGCGAGAAATTCGCGTGTATCGGCATCCTTTAAACGTGTCACGTGTGTGGGGGTGGTGCGTTGATCGACGGGATTGGCTCTATGATTCCTTTTAAAAAATAACTACTTTCACCGGTCGAAAGTTCCACCGCGGCATTTCTTCCATGTACCTTCTGTCTCATATATGTATATTTATATATATATATATATATATTTATATTTATGTAATATAATACACGTACATATTATATGTATATATTCAACAGTCTCTGTACAACATCGGATTTTAAAACGAGCCACCATAACCGATCGTCCTCTTCGTAAGACCAGCGTGTCTTTTTTTTTTTATGCGTTCTGGCAGTCTTAAACACCGAGTTAACATTATTATCACTACAGCAGAATTACTACAATTCGCAGAATCCGTGTACTTCTTCTCCTCTTCGTTTCTCGATTTTACGTGTCTACGAAGTATGGTAACCATATCGTTGGATTACGTTTAAAAATGGTGAAGTTGTCTGGGGTTGGGCGAGTTTGTGCAAACTTTCCGGATCGAACGAGTTCACGTTATATGAATGAACACGTGTTCGTTCGTTAGGTCGTCGATCAGTGTTTCGTAATTATCATCGTTCATCACGTTAATTCGTAAGCTTTTTCACGAATCATTCGTTGGAATAAGTGGAACACCGATACTGGTGGTCCTTTCGTGAGAGAGCACGCGTTTAGGTCTGTCACGTTGGTCGGGCCGATTATTATTCGAATCGAAGTGCGCTGCGACGAACGTCGAGAGACGTGGCTACGACAAGGAATTATGATCTCTCTTTCTCTCATGAGAGAACAAGTAAGAGAGAGAGGGAGAGAATCACGTCGTTCGAGAATCCCAGATATTCTCTCTCGTAGCTGATTAATTTCGTAGGACCGGTACCGACAGTGGGATTCCTCCTTTGTTCGAGCTACCTCTATGCTTCCTCCAAACCGTCTCGACGTCGTCTTAACGCCCATTCCGATGGTCGAGAACGACGATGTCAACTACGACGACCCACTTCGAAGAGAGTAGGCTGGCGATGCCGTTGGCCCATAAATTCACCGATGCGAATCGTGTGTACGATTTCCTTCTTAAATTGGATATTCTAATCTCTGGTTCCATATGGAACGTCTTGTGTTTTGGTTATCAATGAATCCGGTTGGGTTGGTAAAGATTGTCGAAATTGTGATATTAATTATGTATCGATGGAGATGATACGAGTTCTACTTTTTGGTAATTATATTTTAATAAGTGTGTGTGTCGAGTTTAGAGATTTTAAATCTTTACGATTCGCATCGAGATTAAATTTCGACAAAAATATGACATCGTTGTAATAAATTTTTTAAAAGACTTACCTAACCATTGTCTTTCTTTTTAAATTTCACCCATTGCATGAAATAGTATATATGACGGAAGCATAGAGATTTATCCCAACAACTATACCACCACTGGGGAATTATACCGATCATACATTTGGTCGTGTCAATCATTAGCAACAAGTCCCACTACCTTTACCGTCATTGTTATCCTCGTTCGTATCAGTTATCCGCACGCGAAGATAACCTAGCGCGTTTTCAAACATCCATAGCGTCACCAACGTAACCCTCATCCGGGCTCTCCGGATGATGAGGCGGTTGGAGCTCGTCCGCTCTGGCTGCTGCAGCGGCTGCCGCTTCGCGTGCAGTCTTTCCGAGCAAGGATCTCGGTGACAACGGTGTGGTCTCGCCTCTGTAAGCCGCTGGTGGTGATGGTATAAATGGAACTTCCGGGTAAACTGACGCTGGTGATACAACGGGCGAAACGATGGGCTGCTGAAGCTGTTGTTGAATTGGTTGTTCGACCGGTTGATGAGCCGGGTAGGGATAACCTTCCGCGGTGTATCTGGCATCGGTTCTAGGCAAAACAGGATCATAACCTCCCGCCGTTGACCTAGCTAAGAACTCTGCTTCCCTGGAGTACCTCGCTGGTGGTGCCACGGCCGAGCCTTCGGCCATCCTCGTCCTTAAGCGAGGAAGAGTGCTCGCCGTGTTGAAGGAGATCTTTGGGAGGCCAAAATTCAAAGGATATCCATCCTGGTCCAAGTAAGTCAATTGCGTTATATTCGGTGGACGCAAGTCCGGTGGCTGTATCGGGTAACCGGAGTCGTACTCTAGTACGTGCCTCTCGTTCGACTGATGACGATATAACTGTCCATACGACACGTCCGTAGTTTCAGGAACTTCGTTTATCAGATCCGGTTCCGTGAGATACTTCGAGACCGGGCTACTGTAGGACTCTTCCAAGTTACCGCGTTGTTCTCGCCGTTCCAGTGTCGCGGCCCTGTTTATTTCGCGTTCGGTGTACGAGACGATCTGCTGGTGCTCGAAGCCGACCAAACTACCATTACCCTTTCTGCAGTTTGGCAAGCTTGTCGTGGTGTCCTTGGTAATTGGCATCACTGACTTGTTCTGCGATACCAATGCCTTGGAATTCCTCTTCCTATCACGGCGACGTTTTCGAACACAAAAGACGATACTACCGACGAGGCAGCCAAGAACGAAGAGAGTGCCTACCAAGGCACCGGCCGCTATGGCAGCGACGTATCCGGACCCTGGGTCGTCCGTAGGTGGTTCCACGGTTGCCTTTTCGCGGAAGAGAACCTTTAGAGTGAGATTCGAACCGATAGTTCCTGCGGTGTTCTCAGCGACGCAGCTGTAGATGCCATCGTCGTTGGACTCCACGGAGTAAACGTAGAGCGTGCTCGACATGTTGGTCGAACCACGTTGTCTGTGAAGGTATCTGTAACAGAGTAAAAACGACGGCCTCGATGGTGATGATCCATTGATCCGTTGAAAAGGAAACCTACGAGCCTACAGATTATAAAATACCTTACCTCGGAAAGTTCATCGAGTTTGTCGTCGAGGTGTCGTTCTCGTTCTGAAGTTCGCAGATTTCCCCGTTGAATAGCCACGTGACTGTGGCTGCAGGCACAGCGTGAACGTTGCATTGAAACGTCACGTTACTACCCTCGTAGACATCGACGCGCTCTTGCAACTCGATCCGAGGTAAACAAGCGAGCTCGTTAACCTTGACCGTCTTAATCTGTCTACTACGCAATCGCGATGGTGCGTCACAAATCGGCTCGGATTCCTGAGGTGCTACGGGTGCCGATTCCTTTAGCCATGCCTGCAGAACCCTCAAACGGCAGTCGCACAGCCATGGATTATTATGTAATGTCAAACCCCTAAGGTAACCACCGAGGGGTAGGGTGTGATCCGGCACATACGTCAATCGATTACCATCGAGACGTAACCATTCCAGGGAACGCAAACCATCGAAGGCACGCTCCTCGATGATCTCCAGTCTGCATTGGCTCAACTCCAGATTCGTCAGATGCATCAGACGTTGAAAGGCCCCGCTTTTGATCTCCTTTATGGGATTACCGTTCAGAGTGAGTCTCATGAGATTCGGACAGGAGACGAAACTTTCCGTGGGTATTTCGTCGATCAGATTCTCTGAAAGATCGAGCTCGACCATACCAACGAGACCGTCGAATGCTTTCGATTCTATTCTGCTGATATGCGATCTACCAAGATAGAGTCGCTGTAGATTTATCAGTCCCAGGGCGCGAAAGCATTCCGGCGGTAGACTGACCAGGTGATTGTCCGACAGATCCAACACCTGTGTCTCCTCCCTCGCCCCCTGGGGTAGTCCCTTGAGACCTCGATTCGCGCACTCCACCCACTCCTTCCCGCCCTTCCACTTGCAAGTACACATACTGGGGCAACCCTCGACGATCGAAGTCCACGCGAGCATCATCGTGCCCAGGAGAGCTCCCCTCCAACGCCAGGCCCTTACGCTCGAGCACATGATGATGCCTCATCGACAAAGGATGAGCAATCTCTATCGCATTTTTCGCTGTTTTTTTTCTTTTTTTTTTTTATCTAAGACACGCCCGACCGCTTTCTCCTTCTCTTCGGATTCTATAACCCCAAGAACGATGATCGTCCCATATATGTATAGATATACTATTCGTCGTTGTTGATGCCTCTGAGATTCTTCTCTTCTTATCTACCTGAAACAAAAGAGAGAAACGAGCGTTAATGCCGAAACGATCATCGATGCCGAGGTAATGTATTTGTCAAAAAGGGAGAGATAGCCCAACTGGATTTCGAAGTCGTAAAAACATATAAGAACGTTCCTATGTTCCCGCTAATCACGTAGGGTTACCACGATGTGCTCGTACATCATTCGAAAAGCCCCATTCTCCCTCCGAAGGATAAATTTTTTCTTTACCGTCTTTATCTGTTCCCTGTCTCTCTTCCTTTCTCTCTTATACGCACTCTTTCTTTCCTATCCTGAAAGACGATCGATTAAGGGATTTTTTTCGACGCTAGGGAGAGAAAGCGCTTTCGCGAAAGTGCGATTAGGACTCTGCGCGCGGAAGACACCCAAGCAAGCCAGCCACGTTATAGTACTTCCTCCGCTAGCTAGGGGTCTTACAGAGAAATCTTTTCGTCTTACGATCAGCGTGAAGGAAGGCGAAAGAAACTCTTGAAACCCCGAGCAGCAGTTCCTTCCGTAGAGGTGGCCCGAAGGAGCAAACGGGATAGATGGGTAGATAGGTAGAAAGAGAGAGATAGATCGTGGAAAACTGTAGCAGGAGAAGAGGAGGAAGAAGAACCAAAAGCAGATAATAAATTCCATAGAGACACGAGTGTATGTGCCGTCTATGTACGTGTGTGGGTATGTGTGTACACGTATATACAGCACGCGAAAAGACTTTGGTAGTGTCAGAGGGGTGGCAGGGCGATGGGAAACACTCTCGAAGGCGTTCTAGACCCTCCCGACGATATCAGGATATCGGAATATCGAGCGCATGCGGTTCGGCATGCAAACTCCACGGTTTTTCGTGGCTTTATCCGCGCGCCAGCCGAACGAGCTTTTCTCTCTCACGGAATGCAAAGAGAGGCCTTGAGGATATTGCTAGCACCCGAACATTTCAAATCCAATACCGAGTGCCCCTACACCCCTCTCGCTCTTTTTCTATCTTCTTCTTCGAGATGGTAGCCCCGGCACGAATCCTTGCACTTTTTATATGCGAGCTACGATTTTAATTGAAAAACTCGCTAGGACTCCTATTCCGAGAGTGTCCTGGACCAGGACTCGATTCTTTTTTTTTTTACTTTCTTCCTCTCTTTCCCCTCCAGGGGGAAACGGCACGTTAATTTGATTTCGGAGTTTGCAGCGATACGTTTATATCTATGCATTATACGTGCTTTCGTCCATTGTCGAGCTTTTTCTTGCCAACGACCACGTTATTCCCATTTATTTTTTTCCCTCCTTTTCTCTCTCTCTCTCTCTTTCTCGTCATTAACGTTGAATATGAAACGTAATGCGACGGTAATTTCGTAGCCACGTTACACATTTCACCGGCGCTTGCGATAAATTAAATAGACCGTCAATTAAAGCGGGCACGCGATATCGAAGACCGTTCATTAGCGCATCGCAATTTTCATTTTATTAGAGGGCTCGATCATCGTCCTCCGTTTTACGCGACGATCGAAATTAATTGGCCTCATCCCCTTTCGCTCCGTCTCAGTTTCCTTTTTGCCCCTTTGCTTTCCACTCCCTTTTTCTTTACTTAACGGTTCGTACCAACAGGTTTATAGAAAAATTTGGAAACTGTTAAACGCCGATAAGTTTTTCGATAACTACACATTGTACATATGTACGTTTCGATATCGATCCAATAGCGTGGCTCGCTTATAAATTTAATCTCGCGCGCGCGCGAGCTTAAATCCGATGAATAACGCGCGTATCGCAACTCGTGAGATTATTTGACAAATCCATGAAAGAGTATAAAATCGAATAACTTTCATCCGAACATTTCGCCTGGAAAAGAGTTAAATCGTCGCTCGGATTTTAAATATTATCCTGGCCGCGTACGCTTTTTAAGCGTGAACTCAGTTTTTTTAAATGGGTTACAATACGTGCATTTGCAATATTATTTCTTGCTTTCCTATTTGTCGTTCCGATTGAATACCCTCGTAGCACAAACCTATTCCAACGGGTTAGCTGGGAGTAGATACATACGTGTTTAAAAAAAAGTCCGGGAATCGAAAGAATCGGACGTACGTTCTCGAAGTCGTACACGACCTAATTACTCGAAGCTAATTGGACTTATGAATAAACAAGCCGTAGAGGTGCTACAACCGGTAAGAAACGGTATAACGGTGTGACTTGTTTTCTAGGTCGCCGATCCTATAACACGAATATTCCGTTCATTATCGCGAGCGAGGACGCGGCATTTGCTTGTGCCGAATGAAAAAGAGGTGAAAACAACAAAAAAACTAGAGAAAAAGAAACATGTATCTTGAAAAGCCTAGGGTAAAGTTCGTTTCCAACATCCACCTATTCTTTGACGAGTTTTTCGAGAAATGAACGACCAAGGATCGTTGTTGTATCTTTATTTTATAAGCTTTTATTAAGTTTGGTTTCTACGTTTGTATGCCCTGGTACGAATTTTGTGAGCTAAATTTTTTTCTTATGGAATACCGAAGACTATGAAATCAACCTTTATCTCCCTCTTTCTTATTGATTCGTGTTAGTAATCGGACAAAATCAGCCCAGATTCCCTTATTCTTTGACCCTTGTTTGTCTTCTATCTCTGTCTGGGCTGTCAGGTCCGTATGTCTCCAGCGTTACTGTCTTTTCCTTTCAACCCCCTCTCTCATCGCAAGGACTTCCCTTTTCATCGAGCCAGCGGCATCCCCGTTCTTCGATCGTTTCTCGTCGGCTGTCCCTAGCAACGTTATTATTTAAGTACGGTAGCATCCCTATCGCGCAAACAGAAATCTAGCCATTACCGAGGACACTGAATAGAGAGAAGAAGAAAGGAAAAAAAGAGAAAAAAAAAAGGAAAGAAAGAGGCAAGAAGGAGAGTGCCGGCGTGACGCTGCTAGCGAACGACGGAACGTCGTTTACGGGGTAACAACGCGACCCCTTTCAGCAGCCATTCTCGTCTCGTCGTTACTCGTTAGTTTTAATCGCTCGGTAGAGGTAGAATTCGAGTATCGCGACGATCGGGGCTGGCGGCGGGTCTGGTCCTACTACCCGTTTCTTCTTGAACAGTAACGAGAGATCTCGCGAGATAACGAAATTGAGAGAAAGAGTAAAAAAAAAAAAAGAGGGGTGAGGGGTTGTAGAAGGGCCGTAGGAAAAGCTCTCCCAAATGAATTCTCTGCTGCATGAAAAATATAACAAACGCAACGAAGTAGTAATGGACTCGGTCGCCTGATATCCCTAAACGAGTTATCGATTTTTTAACGAGTCAGAAGCGACATCGTTTAGCGCCACGAACACCCTACCCTCCCTTATGCTACTTTTTCTCTCTTTTACTATCACCGAAGAGCGAACGTTTTCAAAATCCAATTTTTCCTTTTTTTTTTCTCATTTTCTCTTAGCATACAATCCGCTCCGTCGGAGCGCAAAATTACCGAATTTTTCTGTATCGACTCGTTCAAGTATTCACTCCCCTAACCTTTGAACCACCCCTTACCCTTTCGCTCCATCTCTATCTGCTTTCTGCAATCTTGCCAGTTCATTCGTCAGGCGTCACCCTCGCTTCGGCAAACCCTCATCGTACGTGCAGAAATTCGAAGCGGAAGCTAATAAACCTCGGGATGGGGCAAGGGGGTGTCGAGGTTGGGGGACAGAATTCGTTTTCCTGTCAATTTTTCAGTTACCTTTTTCTGGCCAATTTAAGATAGCGGACCGAAATCGATTATAGCGGCGATACGAAAATAATTCCTGGGATTTTTACGGAAAAAGGAACAGTCGGGTGGACTGACCTCTTTTTCCGGCGGGTCATTAAACGGAGGTAATTATAATGCCGCATCTGGTTGCTCGTGCTAATAATCGATGGACGTTGCTGGGTGAAAGAAGAGAGAGAGAGAGATGTCGCAAGTACATTGACCACTAGTTAACTCTTTTATTATTAAAAAAAAAAAAAATTCCTAAGGGATATTTATAAAGAGGGTATATTTTAATTTCTTAAGAATATATCTGTTTATCGTGGATATAAAAAGGAAATAGTCGATAAAACTGTAAAATATAGAGAAAAATTAATCGATTCCAAAGAGTGTTTTAATAATGTCCCGTGCTTAAACAGTTCACTATAGGTGTAAAACATGAGCGGGGTTGAACACACGCTAACGTTTCAAGTAGATGCTCTATTCGTCGAGTGGGAAGCGCACTTACAAAATGTACCTCAGCTGTGTTGTGTAGTATCTTCCAACCAGGTAAAGCTACAACATGGAGGTGGATGCATTGCGTCGGGTTCTAGTGTTTACTACTAATTAGAATCAGCTACTTCCATTGAGAACCATTCACCTCTTTCTCCTGCGTCCTCTGTCTCTATGTCTATCTTTCTCACCCCTTCCTATCACCCCTCATCCTTCTCAACTCACAAAGTGTTAAACACTTTGTCGTTACGCCGCACGACAACCGCACATATTTCCGTCCCTTTCCAAACGACGGATCATATTATTTTCCACAAATTTCAGTTGACGATGCCGCGACAAAAGCCAGTGGTATACTTATACCATTAAATTGAATAAAAAAAACCGTCGCACAAATAAGGAGCGTCTATTTTAGTAGAGACGGAGCATCGAGTAACCCAGATGAATGCCATGCCGGTCACCCGAGATCACCATGTATTTTTTACAGTGAGACTCTGGTAATTGTCAACAATGGTCATAGAAAACCACCAGTGCTACAAATATAGTCTCACCTAGTCATATTATACATCATCTATTATTAGACTCAGGATAAAATTCTTACAAAATTTTCTGACAGTCAACATGTTGATACTCTGCCTCGTTTAAAAACTAACATCAAATGTTACAGAATCATAGCTACAATTATAACCAGTCGATAGAACCCGATCGTCACTGAAATAAATGATTTATAACAGACTGGACACTCTCGCTCGTATCGTTCGCTCTACATCACACATAATCCAACAAAGAACTCCCGACACATAAAGCAAATTTCCTTTTCACCCCGGCGACCGTTTTATGAGTCCCATTAAGCAGGATAAATTCACAGCCATAACTCCGGGATATATCCTACGCAGAGACGCGCTAATGGCGTATATAGAGAAAGAGACAAAAATACAGGGTAAAATCCGTAATGTAATCTCGGATTATCGGCGACAGATAACTGACGTTTGCTAGGGTGCGGGTACGAGTTGGCGTGTGGTGGTGGGGCGAGAAGGAAGCAGACAGGGCGATATTTTAACATAACTCGCTCCGTCGAACCATAAAATTACCGAATACCGAGATGGATCCAGGTCAGAGGGCGCAAGGAGTGGGTACGATGGCGAGCTCTGGTCCTTCTCACAAGGCCAGGAAAGGGTCTGGAGAGGTCGAAAGTGGCGCGATGAAGTATTGCCCTATTACGAAAGCCGTTGGACCCTTATGCGAGCTGAATCACCAAGTAGTAAGAGTACCGCTAGCGGTAGTAACAGTAACGCTAGTGGTAGTAACGTTAGTGGTGGTGGTAGTTCATGACATCGGCTCGCACGACTTTCGTCTGGCTCGAGGCGTCATCCTCGCGAGCGTCGTCGTCGTTGATGGGCCAAGCATTAAGCCTTGATGATGTATATTATCGCTTACGAGGCGCGGACCCCCGGCTGAAATTTCCGGCTGCGATTTACCACCCGCCGAGATCTCCTTCCGGCGAGGAACGACAAGATTTAATTCGCTTCTTCTTAACGCGCTTCTCTGCCATTTCCCACCCCTTCTGCCACAGTCTCATCCTTCTACCATTCCGAGCACCGGATTTATCGTTTTCCCGTTCGCTTCGTTTCTCTCGTCCTCTTTTCCTACAGACGATATCGCAGCGAGTAAATCTTTGCATAAAGCGACTGAATGCTTCGAGATATCTTACGTACCTACATGTTCTTCAAAAGATTTCTGATCGCGGACTACATTGAGTCGTAGCGATCGCGGTGGACGATGTGGTCGTTCCACTGGAAAATTTATCGCGACTGGGTTTGTTAACTCCTCGGCTTTCTTTCTCGACGTGAATGCAAAAGCGTCTGGTAATTTTAAACCTGGAGTACAGCGACACCCTTGGTCTGAGTGCCTCATAGTTATAATAGCACACGTGCTTGCTTGTATTTTTGTATACGTGAAAAGGTAAGAGGAATGTTAGAGACGAATGCATGTGTGTGTGAAGTGTTTTAGCTTACAAAGTATGTTAGGTAGAGGAACGTCTAAATTGATCCCGAAGGGAAAGTAATTTCGTGTATGTCTAATCAAGGGATTAGTCGTTCCAGTTTATATAACCGGTTGGATCACCTGTTCTGAGGAAGACATCATTTTGAGAGATTGCTGTATCGATAAAAAAAAAAAAGGTCAAGAATATTTTATAATTACTTGGGAACCGTATTTCTTCGGAGGATCCAACCACAACGCTGCCAAGTTAATTTACCCTCTTAAGGGACAACGTAGATCGCGCAAGCTGTTCGTAATTTATTACAAAGTACCCCCGTTAACCGCGTCCATTTATTTTGAACGGGGCAAGAAATAACATTAAAAATCTTACGCGCTCAAGAGAAAAAAAGAGAGAGAAAGAGAATATCAACGCATAGATTTACGAGCAAGGTGAAAGGCGAACCGCATCGATGAAATGTTAATGAAAGAAAAAGCCCTGGTTGGATGGTAATTTCCAGCGTTTTTCATTCCACCGCCACCAGCCCTGTCCACGGATCGAAATATTTAAAAGCGCGCATAATTTTACGATATACTCGCGAGCGGTACGTCAAAGATATACGAGGAGAGGAGAGAACGAGCTCGAATAAGAGAGAAAGAGGAAAATATATAGAAGCAGAGAGAGAAGGTAGAACGCGTATTCAGCGATTCTGGCATGCGAGCAGACTGCACCACGTGAGAGAGAAAGAGAAAGATGGAATATTCGTTTCGCTCCATTGTTGTCCTTTTTTAACGCGCGTACCAGGGTGTCGGCAAGCAGAATCACGGCATTTTATGACTCGCGGCGTTGCCGTTGGTGAAAAGCCACCCTCGCGTGCTCCACGAAGCTTGAACGCGTTGCACCCTTCTTGTCGATCTACCTCCCTTCTTGTACTCGTACTAGTAGTAGTAGTAGAAGTAGAAGTAGAAGTAGTAGTCGTTCTTTCACGTGACCACCGACTAACGACAATTTCAATCCGCCGTTAACTGCTCCGCGATAAACCGTCGTCCGTTTTAACGAGCGAACGCAAAGAGGGTGCCATCGTTGCCCGCGGAGGTACCGTCAATAAAATGAAAGATTTATTCTCTACCGTCTGACGATCAACCCCATCTCTCTCTCTCTCTCTCATACTCCTCATCTAATCTCGTGTATTACGAGAAAGGTTGGAAGCTTCGAGAGTAAAAGAGCCCTTGGAAATTTCGTTCTAACCGATCGAGATGAAACGAGCCGATTTGTCGTGAGGGTTTCGAACGAATGGGAAGATTAAAAATGTTTTATGTTACGTTTAAGTGTACTAGCATTGTAAGCCTGTGTTGGAGGGTCGTAGGATAGGCCGGGTTAAAGGTTAGGTATGGAAATTAAATTAGGTAGAGTTGGGTCTGGAGGGTTAGGATTTGTACCCAGTGGATACGAGCTTATGGTGGAAACGATTATTAGCTACGGTATCTAGATCGATTGATCGATAAATTTGGATTAGATTCGTAAATTTCAATTGCAATGTTTGTCAATAATTTTTATAACATTTTGGTATACCTATCAATCCAGGTTCAATATTTGAAATATTTGTATCAATAATAAAAAATTTCAATTTTTTCGAAAGTTATATAAAGTTATATATTACATTTTTACATAAGCGAACCGTCGCGTACTTTGTACAAGGTTTTTTACAGAGATTGTTCTTTTGGTAAAAACCAATGAGGAATTTGAAATTTTAGATGTTTGATAAAAAGTTATTAATAAAGATGCGACGCATCATTGATTTAATATCTTTATGTTACAGAAGAAAGCACGATTGTTTTTTACATTAACTACAGCGACGGCCCAATTTACATTTTTAATATTATTTGTGTTGATTTCACATCATTTTTATTACGTAAATAACCGATGTAATCTGGACAATTTTGTAGAATAAAAATAATGCACGAATTGCATATGTATAAAAATATGAAGGTAACAAAAGAAAATAACGACGAGAGTAGTGATCGGTCCAATCGCGAAGCGCATGTCGAGCGTATTTGCAAATAAAAGTGTCCGTGGGTAGGCGAGCGCGCTCGTATTTCGACGTCGCGACGATTCGTCAATCAAACGTCGTGGCGTCGTCGTCGTTGTGAATTTCGGAACGCGAGCTGTTCCTCCCTCTCTCTCTTTTTCTCTCTTTTTTTCTTTTATTTTTGGTAGTGCTTCGAGCCAGGGCGTCGGCCGGGCATCCTCGATGACACGACGTCGTCCGCTTTACGACGTCGTCCGCAACCCCTGCCATCGTCTCCGACCACTATCCTCTTTCTCTCACCCTCTCTTTTCTACTCACTCGTTCCAGATCCATCTGTCCATCTCGCTCGTCCAAACGCCGACGGCCAACAATGGCCGATATTTCGGACCCAGACACGGCGTCGACACGATGTCTTTTCTCTTCTCGCTGGCTCGCACACTTGCATTTTCATTTCTCGTTAACAATGATATCAAAAAGATATTAAAGACGATTTCTATGTTCTTACTTATTGAATCTGTTGTTTAAAAATTCGATTTTTCATCAATGGAAAAGTGGAAATTAATGATTCCTTTTCTGGAACTAAAAATATGCTAGAAATGTGATACGTCAAAGGTTTATCAATTCCAAATAGTATACGAATGATTTAACTTTTCTAACTAAAACTCGTATAATTAAGATACTTCGCGAGAATGTTAATTATATCAATACAAACTTCGGTAGTCATCGCTCCGTTTTTGTACTAAAATCGAGATAACCAATTTAAATTTCACCTCTCCTTCGTAACAATATTGCTTCGGTTGAAAAAAGCAAGGGAGAGAAAAAAATATATCATTTAACGTGAGTTCGATATTCCAAGGGGTGAATACTGATAACCGAGATATCGTTGTATCGAGGTACAATCGAAATTACTTTTATGGTCGAACGAATAGCTCGTTATGAACGATACAGAGTGCATAATAATTCTTGCGATTCCCGTATACTCTCGGATTTATCGCACAGAGATTAAAACATTTTAACCCAACATCGCCTCTCTCTCTCCGCCATTCCTCTTGATTCAAGCCGCAGTTCGCTAAAAAGGTCCACTACCGTTTTATCGTGCGAATTACGGTAACGCCATGAATGTACATACGTTCTCGTATGGCGTGTTTCGTTTAATGTAACGGGCTTTTGCGATTAGTTTTATTAATATTTTCATTCACCGAATTCACGGAACGTTTTCGTGCATACGATTTCGAGAAGAGCTGGTATGTATAGGTACGTGGATCGAATAAAATGTGGTCGAGCGTGTTCACGTATAAAAGCGGTTATCGCCACAGCGAGTCCGATAATTTAAAACGACACTGAAGTTACGTTCTCGTGTAGTAGAGGAAAATCGAAACGGTCGTTAGGTCACAGGAAAAGGAAAGACGATGCTTCTGCGTGACAGAAAGGAATTTACCGTGTTATGTGGTAAAAAAATACCTGTTGTCTACTTTTTTGTTTAAAACAAAAAATGCCTGATTAAAAACTTCAGCCTACTATCTCAAATTCATTAAAGTAGCTATCTATGTTAACATATTTATTATTATAAGTATATGATCATAAATATAGTCCTTTAATTTGAAAGTTGTATAAGTTCAAATATGGGAAAAAAAAGTTTTAATGATATTTATAGTATATCATTTTATTTTTATCATACAAATTAGGATCTTAAAGAAACATTACCCTTTTTCAGCAGTCGGGTAAAAATAGACTTATACTACTTTCAAAATAAACAGCTCAATTATGAGTACTGTGTCTAGATAAGGCAACATTTTTATGAATAGTTCATTTATATCACACATGGTCGTTCATATCTACCATCAACGACTATCAGAGTTCCATTGAGTGAAAAAATAGGTGACCTGCATGGCAATCAACGTGTTAACAATCTTTGATCTTCTTTAATCGTCTTCGATCTATCCTATCGCAAACACGCGATCACCAGCCAGCTAACAAATCTGAAAGTTCTCTCGTACAATGACCCGTCATCGAATGGTAAAAATTCAGAATAACATTCTAACGAATATATACGGGGGATAATCCGATTACGAGCTTCACCTGCGGCCGTTGGCTGGTGCGAGATAAGCAGCGACCGGACGTGTATCCATTACCAACGCTGTCGGACGTATATCTGCTATCCGTTATCTGCCTACGATACGTCTTACTGTATCGTTCATTTGTCGGATCCCCATCGTAAAACCTATTACCGATGCACCCCACTGTGAGATTTCGTTATGCATATCATTGTTATTAATAATGTGCGTTATCTGGTTACCTGTTAACGAGTATCGAGCTACGAACAAAAAATAAATGTGTTTACGGAGATTTGTGTAATAATATCAAGTTTTTATAACAACCTATAAAAAGCATAAGTATAATAATCATGTGTATTCATTTATTTATAAATGTACTATATTATTGGGTTGTCCGGTAAGTCCCTGCGGATTTAGAAATATGCATGCATTTTTAAAGGTAGCTTTGTTTTTAAGACAACATATATGTTTCGTTTTGTTGAACGATCTTTTTCCATTAGTCTGGAAATTTTTGAATTACATCCTATCTCAACTTTTATGGACTTTCGTGAATAAATGTGTCAACATTGATCGGTACGAATTTCTCGGGTGACCCGATAATTTATTTAATAAATATAAAGTGATTTTCTTTAATAATAAAATATTTCTCGAATTTGTCTATTTAATTGGATACTGTTTTTAGTCTTGCGTGACGTCATGTTATTTATTTCGAGACGAAAATACTGGATTATTCAAAACAACGTGAAATTTCGAGACTCCCACGCTCCTTTTATTACGTTCACCATTTTTATCTAACTCGTCGATCAAATGAGATCGCTCAAATTTCTCGCAACGAGGCATACCATCTCTACGTTTGGATCCATGGAACGCGCGAAAATACCCTCGACTAAAATGGCACCTACTTTTTATGCTCGCGATTTTTCGTCTCTTGTTTATGCGATACGCACCGCTGTGTGTCATAGGAGCAGCGGCAGTCGCGTACAGCGCGACCGGTGTGAGAAATTTTCTTGTTTTCGAGATAGGCAGAATGAAAAGGGTTTTACGTTGTCCTTTTTCTTTCGAATTCGCTCGAGTTACGGTAGACCAGTCGTGCTATTACTCGTTACGAAAAACTGCAAACGAGACTTTTTTAAAATTGTGATAGTCGTTCTCCAACGACAGAGATAAAACATTCTGGATATAAAAAGTAACTAAAAATGTAATAAAAAAACTTGGCTTTCCCAGACAAAATTTAGAAGGGTCTTTAATATTGTCTTCTTTCAAATATCCTGATGTCATCGAAACAGTATCGATACGATCAATCAAAACATTTCTATTCTTCTCCCAATTTAATTAGATCATTTTTTACTAAATTACACAATTTTTATCTAGCCCCCAAAATATAGGTACATCTACCAACAAAAAAAAAAAGTAGACATTAATAAAAATCAGCACCCTACTTAACACGACAGCGAACCATAAGACAAAAGCAAGTACCCAGGTCCGCAATGACACGAAAAATGAAAGTCCCTATTCCCGGAGCAGAGTGGATTACAACGTCGACAAGCGAAAGTAGAGGGTCGCCGTTGGCGGGGCCCTCTTTAAGCCCTTTAATTTGTCAAAGAAATAAGCTCGTAGCGTGCGGCCTCGCGGTATGCGGTGCGCGTAACGTCGAATTAAGATAACGCGGACGATCTCATCGCGGTTACTTTACGAGCACGATTCTGTCCAACCACCCCTCTTTCGAGCTTCCACCTCTCCTTTTCGAGCCTCCACGGGCGCAACAATGCGATTATCTTGCTGACCGATCGCAAACTCGCGCTCTCCGGCCCCTTAACACCTCTCTCCGCCACACCCTTCGCGTAGAACATCGAGCTCGTTGCCACCGGTGACCCGATAACGCCTTACACGAACGCACTGGCACGTAAACACCAGCCACGAGCGTGGAAACCGAGAGACAGGGTGAAAAGGGGGGACTGAGGGGGCTTTGAAGCTCTTCTAACGTTCGCTTACCAAGCTTACTACGTGGATATAGCGAGACTTGGGAACTTTCAAGAAACGGACAGTTCGTATTCACGAACTACGTCCTGGACCAACGATTCGAGACTACCAATTCGTTTAACGAACAGGAAATTTCGTCTACTCGGATCTCTAGCATTATTTGTTACTTTGGGGGGGTGTTGGGATTATTTTGGAGACGAAGGGTGGTTTATCGTATTTAAATTTTAAGGAGATTTGAATATACAGGGTAGTCTACCTAAATGAGATAACAAATATTTTTGAGGCAATGAGGTGAATACTTTGCAAATGTTTTTTTTCTCTAAGTTATTGTTTCTGGAATTTTTAAGGTCATCGATATTCTTTTTCTCAGAGATATTTAGGTAGACTATCCTGTATATGTATGTTTAACAGTGTATTTGAATTTTTAATTTTGTACTGTCTATGTAAATATGATAAAATTTAATGTACATATTTGCAATAAAAAAAATTGTAAACTGCATTATTCATTCTCATTATACCTGCAAATTATTCGTTAGTAAATTGTATAAATGGTAAATGTTTCGTCGATTCATATTTAGCCACGTTACACAGGATTCACTTTTTACAACGTCCTTTATCATATCTCGAGTGAAAAAACAAGACACATGCTTTTGTCTCTATTCTTTTTGATCTCTCTCTCTCTCCTTTTCGTTTTTCCTTGCTTTCTCCTGCCACTTGCATTTGACCAACGCTCGTGTGATTTTTCTTGGCTCTGGTACAAAGCAAGCACCGTTGGGAAAAGGTATATACAAGCCGTGGGGCAATGTTGTTCATAGACTGCATTCATTAGTTGTCGGAAACTCGGAAAGGGAGACCTTCGTTGGTTGTTTCTGAAAAACGAATAGATAATGCAATGGACGAGGGGGGTCGAGGGGGGGGGGGTCGGGGAGGAAAGGAGAGGAGAGATACAGGACGCGTCAATGTTCCTACGAAGCTCGCCACGCTTTGTACCTCTGCCAAAATATTTTTGCCCGGGATACGAGCTCTCGGATACGTAAGAAATAAAAATTGAGAGAGATTGGAAGAGAAATTGGCATCCTCTTGCGATAACGAAACAATAATAATAATAACATAAAAATAGTATCGAAAAAAAATTCCCTTAAATAAATAAAAATTCGTTCTATCTCGCAAAATTGATATGTCTCGATGGATTTATCTAGAATAATCGAGAGTTTATTTCATTGTGCTAACATCGCGTTTAACATTTCGAAGCAAACAACTAAAAAAAAAGAAATGAAAAAAAAAACGAGGAGAGAGTACAGAAAAGAACTTGTAATAACGAACGTAACGATATTCGCTCTAGGTAACGGCTAAGCGAATCCGCTCGATAGACGAAATTGAGGTAAAATAGAGGTTTCCGTACTGTGTTCGATATCGTTCTGTTAGCTCGTAAAAATAGCGATGCGACTTCGCCCGATAGATCAACGATATCGGAAAAACGTCACCTGTTACGTCCCTCGACTCGACCTGTAATTACTGCGTTTTGCAACAGGCAATTTCGTGGAAATCATTACATAGACAGCTATGTATTTATTCTGGTATTTACTTGCGTAGAACATAGGAAGAACTAGTATGTATGTATACAGGGTGTCAGGTTCCAGGTGTCCAAGCGGAAAACAACATGTGCACGAGTGTGACTTGAGTCGAAAAGTCTAATAAACTTTTTCGAAATTTGGTCCAGTTATCGAGTTATTAACTAACAAAGATCAGCCAATCACGGAGAGCAGAAGTAGATTCTAGGCGTGAGACAAAGCGGTAGCGGTGTTTTTCGTGGAACTTTCTTCGGAACGCTTGGTCTTACGTCTAATATCTGCTTCTGTTCTCCGTGATTGGCCAATCTTTGTTAGTTAATACCTTTTTAACGAGGCCGAATTTCGAAAAAGTTTATTAGACTTTTCGACTCGAGTCATACTTGTGTCCATGTAGTTTTCTGCTTGGACACTTGTAATCAGACACCCTGTATATCTCGTCACATAACGCGTGCGTATTTAATGAGAAATGGGATGGAATTCGTGCAACCTTGCCGATCGTATAAAAGATAAACAGACGAACGGTTTTCGACGATTCGTCCCAGTGACACACATAATTTAGTACGGCGGGGCGACGATTATTAAAATCGTTATAAAAATTCAAACGAGCGTTATTTATGGAAGCTCGATGTTCCATGGAAACGAGAACGAGGTTTATTTACGATCACGAGATATCTCGGAACGCTTTTAATCGTCAGTCGAGACGAATACGAAGGCAGATCCTTCGCGATCAACGATATATCTATGTATGTATACGCTGTGACGCGTGCAAAGCCGATGCGGTATGCTAGGAGTACTCTGTCTCTCTCTCTCCCGGATTTTTCAAAAGAGTCACTCCTCGGAGATTTCATGGTAGGTTAGATCCAAGCAAAGAAAACTTGCTCTTCGAATATTGTCTCTGCGTTATACTCGAGAAAAAGAGAACTCGGTGAGCATTGGTTTGTAAAGACCGCTGTTTCGAGTCAAATGCATTGAAAATTGTGTACCGAATTTTGATTTTTAACGACGAACTAGTTCTGAATCAACATTTTTTTGAAACATTTTCTTACGTTGAAAACACACTCTTCGAATATTATCTCTGTGTTATACTCAAGAAAAATAGAACTCGGTGAGCATTGATTTTGTACAGACCGCTGTTTCGAGTCAAATGCATTGAAAATTATGTACCGAATTTTGATTTTTAACGACAAAGTAGTTCTGAATCAACATTTTTTTGAAACATTTTCTTACGTTGAAAACATACTCTTCGAATATTATCTTTGTGTTATACTCAAGAAAAAGAGAACTCGGTGAGCATTGATTTTGTACAGACAGCTGTTTCGAGTCAAATGCATTGAAAATTGTGTACCAAAATTTTGATTTTATCTACAAACTATGTAATTTTGAATCAACAATTTTATATTAACAAGTTCTCACCTTATAATTGTTGATAACGTTTAATAATTTTATTTCGATTCACGTTAAATATAAAATTTATTTTACTGGAAAATTTCCGAATGACCGCACTTCGCATAGCGTCGATAAATACGTACGTATAAATCCTGAAATCGCTAGTAACATTTTATCGGGTCAACGTTCCGTGAAAAAGAAACAACCCTTCCCTCGACGATTTTCCGATTCTTATTGCCGCATCCTTTAAAGGGCGAGTGTCTGTTGGTGAGCTCGAACGGCGACACCATTTCTCTGGGTTTTGCTTTCTCTCCCTCGGTGGTTCTCTCGAGAATCGCCTCTCTGACTTTTCTTCCTTTATTCCGTCCGCTCTTGGTCCTTAGCCCTGCTAGCGCGTAACAAGCGCGAGCACCCGCCTACGATCCGTAAACGTTTTCACGTTCTAACAACGAAGAGTCAAGCGAGCAACGCTTTTCGATGCTTTTGCTCTCGACACTCTCTCGAAAATAGACCGTTTGTCTTTTCGTTCGTTCGTTCGTTTCGCGTTCCACCGACCCAAAAACCACCCCGTTAAAGGACACCGAGCGACCGTGCCGGCAGCCGCTTTGCAACGATTTCAATCAACGCGGCCCCCTGGCTGTCGACTCTTCTTTCGTCAATGTCGCGCACTTGTTAGGCTTTTTTTTTGCTTGATAAATTACAGGAAACTTTTTACGAGTTTAAGTATAAAAAAGTTGATGTATTAAAAACTTGTATAAAGACACGTGAGATATAGTAATCGTTGTATAGATCCGTATCTATGTTAATTAAAACTTTTATAATATACAATTTTTATATAAAAAATTGTTTAACCTTTAAAGGCTATACGGGTTCCTATAGACTGCAGTGAAATTAAATTTTGTGTATATCCTACTATGCATTTAGAAATAAATGTATTTTCACGTATACAGGGTGTATGGTTCCATGTAGTCAAGCGGAGGACTACATGTACACATCAATGACTTGAATCGAAATTTCTAATACCATTTTTCGAAATTCGACTTAGTTAACGAATCATTAACTAACAAAGATCGGTCAATTACGGCGATTAGCAAAGAAAGGTGGTTCACTGGAGCTCGCAACTAGGCAAGAGATGAAGCTGTAGTAAGAGCAATCTACAATAAACAACGTTTAATGTTGCTGCTCGCCGTGATTGGCCGATCTTTGTTAGTTAATAACTATTTAACTGTGCCGAATTTCGAAAAATATTATTAGACATTTCGATTCAAGTCATTGATGTGTACATGTAATCTTTCGCTTGAATACATGGAAGCAGACACCCTGTATAATAAATTGTGAATGTTATAATGAAAATAAGGGTAGTCTTTAAGGATTTATTAAACATAGTAGAATAATAAAGTAGTTTTTCTTTTAAAAATCATCAGTATCGCGTTGAACACAATTTTCCTGCGAATTCATTTTATCATAATCACCTTATATTAAAATCCGTACAGTATATTACATTGAATATTATCATGGGATTACTTGGAGCTTTAGATACTTTGCTGGCACGACAGTCGAAGAGCGACGTAACGGATGAGCCTCGTCTCGCGTCAGACTAACTTCCTTGGGGAGTGAGAAACTTGCTGAAATTTGTGGTTCGCTAACTCAGGGAAAATAGATGCTTTGATAAGCAAAAAAAGGTGACGGCAAACGTGACGTGGTTCGCATCAACCTGGCTTCTTAAGTTTTACTTACTTTATATTTTAAATTTCATTTCATTATGGTACCATAAATTCGTCCCTCAACGATATATCAAATTATTTTATCAACGACGTATATGTTTTTTTTTAAATAGTGGAGTAGGTGGTTACCACAAAAGAAAGGAAGTTTAGAATATATCGAAGAGGGAAGTTAAAAAGAAGGTGAGAGAAGAGCAACTATAGCAAATTGCGCGGAATAAAAAGTTTATCGAGCGTGGAGCAGAGACTACCTAGTTCGTTACTTACGTGTGGAGATACATTGTACTTAATTACGGTAAAAGCATGCAATCAAATTAAAAGCGAGAAGACTCTTTAAACTTTTACAACAGCGATAAGAAGACGCCGGAACTAACCGCGATGCTTTGCTCCACGCGGAGAGAATTCCGGTATTCTCGCGAACCGGTGAATTTAAATAATGATTCTTTGAACGAGTCAGGTGAGAACCCCTGCTAAATATCACGAACCTTCGAATATTTCATAAATATCTATCGAAAGAACCCCTTTTTCGCCATTTGCAAATATTTTTCTAAATTACTTTCTTCGATAAAATTATTATAAAGAAAAAGGAAAAAAAAAGGAATCAAAAAAGACCCTAAGGACTTTACTATAATTTTTGTCAAAGGGTGAAGATTAAATCAAAAGTATCCCTTTATAGGCAAAAACTTTCTACATTATTTTTACTTTTTATAGTTTATTCTCTCTAATTAGGGTTAAAAATAAGTATAGAAGTGATCGAAATATCGACCAGAGTTTTATAAAAGGGTTAAAGCTACCTTATCAACTTCCCAAGTTCATTTCTTCGCATACCTACATTCATAACCATAATCTCAAGATTCATATAGTACCTCGGTCTCGACTTAATCGTTCACTCGAGCGAGACACGGCGATAATTAAGAGATACGCGCACCAATCGGTCTTCGTTCCCGTACGCGAGACCGGACAGCCAAGTGCATAATCGATTTAATGCTCATTAAAATGTTCGCGCGATTCATGCGTAAAAGAAACAAAAGGGAAAAATGTAAGGGAGGGTAAAAAAAAAAAGGAGAAAAAATTAGTAACGTAATGCATCGCGACAAATAGGCAAGCAAACGTTAGGTTGGAAAGGGGTGATAATGAACACCCTTTTTAAAACAAGATCGTTGAACTCTTTTTGCCAACGTTAAACCCTTGCCCATTATCATACTTGTTCGATCTCCCGTATATACGACTACTAACATTTCTAATTACTCTCGCACGCATTTTATTCATGAATTATATACGCCGACACAACGACGGTATAATGAACGTCAAAGGAATTTCACGTGAAATTGCGACACCTACCCCTCCTGTGTGCTTGGACAAACGATCTAGAGAACCCTTCCTAGAATGTGATACCCCTTTTAGGAAAATATCAACGGCTTAATATACGTTCGATGTTATCTTCGTGATTTAAATTTCATGTAAGTGTGTACGTGTGAATGGGTGTAAAATATTACCTGTATTAAATAAATAAGATAAGTGGAGTTAGTTTATAGCATGTGAGGATGCAAAGTGTGTTAATATTAGGTTGGAAATTAATGCTGGTTTTTGAGTTTTCTTATTTTGATACTAAGGATTAAAATAAAAACTCACTTGATTCTGTTTATATGGTAATATCATTTCAGACTATTGACCTCAAAATGGACAGAAAGTAAATTCGTATAATTTTTTTATGAGATTTATTTTTATTTCACGATTAATTTTCAGTTGGGTTCTGTGGTTTTAAAAATAATATCTGAACAGATATTAATTTCTTACTAACCAAACAGATAAAGAAAAAATACAGTTTCTTTTGAAAAAGATTTCTGTAATTTTCATGAATTTTAAAAATGAACGTAGAATCGATTTTTATAATATTCCATATTTCGTCGAAAGCTAGATCTTACAATTCTCGTGAAAATTCTCTCCAGAGAAGCGTTTCTAGTGCTTGATTGTCTTCGTGGCCATTTACAGAGGATGGTAATATCTAATTAACTATTTACTGATTCAACTTCAGCAGAACGAGGCGAGAGCTAAGAGAATGCAGAGATGAAGGGAAGAAAGAGAGAGAAGAAGAAGAAAAAGGAGAGCTTAAGCGTAACGAATTAGTAATTAAAAACGAAGCTCAAATCATTCGAGCGAGCAATCTTCAATATTGGTTTATGCGAAGATTTATTTCACCCACTTACTTCGAAGTACAGGTACTTTACTTAGTATACCGAAAGTGAAGATGAAAAACAGTATTAATACACTTTTTAAAACATTCTTACTCCATAAAGACGAACAAATATCTGATACTTAACGTATGCTTGTTACAACAACTCAAAATACACCTTTCATTAAGCACAAAACAGCTTTATCGATTGCACCTATTCAAACATCCCTACGAATCTTTCCAACGCTGCTTATGGAAAAGATTAATCAAATTCAACGAAGAAAATCAACTATCTCGTCACCCTCTAATTTATTACCAGACGAAGCAAAAAAAAAGAAGAATTCACCTTGGAGAGGGTTAAGAGAGTATTAATAGCCGGAGGGTGGTACGAAAGAGACAACGTCATTGGAGGACTCATCGGTAAACATCCGCCGGGATTCGTCAACAAACCGTTAGCGTCCCATCAACACACAGCCTAGGTTGGTCCATCGTAGTATCCTAGCACGCGATAGATGCCTTTGACGAAGCCCGACAGTCTCTGCTGGCTTCTCTCGTTGTATTCAATCATTTCACGTCGATTTCATTCGACCGATAATGAAGCGCAACGAGATTGCAATAGTACGCGTACGCGCCTCTTCGCTTATTTATGTACATATACACAATACACTTGAATGTATATATATATGTATACATACAGGGTGTCCGCTTCCATGTAGTCAAGCGGAGGACTACATGTACACATCAATGACTTGAATCGAAATGTCTAATACCATTTTTCAAAATTTGTCTTAGTTAATGAATTATTAACTAACAAAGATCAGCCAATTACGGCGATTAGCAAAAAAAGGCGGTTTTCTTGAGCTTGATACTAATCAAGAAACGAAGCAGTAGGAGGAACAACCCACAATAAACAACGTTACATGTCGCTGCTCGCCGTGATTGGCCGATCTTTGTTAGTTAATAATTATTTAACTGCGACGAATTTCGAAAAATGGTATTAGACATTTCGATTCGAGTCATTGATGTGTACATGTAGTCCTCCGCTTGACTATATGGAAGCGGACACCCTGTATATATATGGTAGTAGAAAATGATTTCACGACGTAATACACCTATATACACACACACACACATCTATTACTTGTTCGCTTGGCTTAGCACGCATGAATGAACCGAGCAACTTTGGCTGATTACTTAGCTTCTAATTTGGCTGAGTAGATCGCGAACATATCTCTTCTAAGTCGTGTTCCTTTCTTGGTGTTCCCGCTACCAGCAAAAGCCGTCTATCTATCTCCTATCTCTTTCTATCTGGTGGTACACACAGGAGTATAGTATACGCTCTCAGGGAAAGCCGACTAGTTTTCTATCCTTGTCTCGTACTCTCTCTCCTATCTATCTTTCTCTCCTCTGTTTTTCCGAGATCCTGCACCCTTTTTTCTCACTTTTTCCATGGGAGTACGTGAGATCGACGTTTTTCTTCCGCGATGAAAAAACGTTAAACGAACGAGTGAGAAGGATGGATCGGTTGGCCATGGGAGAAACGTTTCGAATCTTCTTGATAAACTAATGGTCGAAAGGTTATCGTAGTTTTGTAAAGAGAACGAATAATATGAGGTGAGGTTTTTAAGATTCTTTGTTGTTGATTAACCCTAGATCACTAAACATTCGTTCAATAGCTTTTTTATTTTTTTACTTAATTAATAACTAAAAATACATCTTTTAAGTTTTGGTACTTTGTTTTTAATAAATAGGGGTAATATAGGGGTGATATTTGTAGTTTATGAGTTGAATTATTAGCGACTGAATACCACTGATTTAAGTTAAGTGATCCAGGGTTAAATAATGCACAATGAAAGGGCCTCACGTGTGATGCTGAATGAGATGAATTTACTTTATTACCGACATGTGCCTCGATCTTTGTATATTAATTAAGAAAATATGATTTAACAATTATAATATATCGAAAGAAGCCTTCATCTAACGCAGCCTAGGTCAAGGATATTGGTTTTTTAAATAGTCAGTTCTAGACTTTCGAACGATCGGAATCTTCAAAGACGTTGAAGAGTCTTTTTTTCCTTGTACAAATATAAATAGAATAGTTTACGCCCTCGTTATAAAACGAAATTACTGGACTGTAGATGAACTCGTACGTGTGAAATTAATGTAACTGCTCGATTCGATAATAAATCGATGTATCAAAAGTAATCGTTCCGGAACAGGTCCGCTCGATAACGAAGCCAGCCAGCAAATGGAGCATCGGGTTTGTTGATGCGAACTCTCGAAGCACAACGCGTGCCACTCCGCGTTTGTATATATATAGGTAAATATGTATGTTATGTTTATAAGTGAATATAAACATCAAACTGAAACAACGAACAGCGAATTGTTCTGTTACCGGATGGTAATAATTTATCGATTATAGGTTCGTTAATAATTTTACGAAAATATGAATAATTAGAGGAAAAAAAAATACTTACTCGGCTTTAAATATATTTAGAAGCTCACGAAGTTAATAATGTGTATTCGTTAATTGTTTAAACCAATCTTGTTTTTTTTATTTTTAACCCTCGCAGTAACTTTCCTTTTTATGCCGTTCATTATACACCCAAGGCCTTTCAGGCCTGCATCATTTAATTACCTTTTATAAAGCAATATTTCGTGCAAATCTATTTTGTTGGACCACATTAAATTAACAATAATAGTAATAATAATTTTTGGGAAAAAAACGAAGTTATAAAAAAACAATAAAAATTATTTATTATTTTAATTAAGATAAAAGCTCGAGGTCCTCTCAAGCCTTGAGTGTTACTATAAACGTTAAGAATATTTGCAAGCTCATAAAAACCTAGAATCATCATAAAAACGAGGAAAACGCTAAAGGATTGTAAAAAAAAAAGTGAACCTTTCACGGGTTCTCGAAGCTGCCGATGCATATAAAACGCGTACATATTTCTTCGTCATCCTATCGACGCTCTCGCACGAGATATTTTATGACTTTAAAAGTCTAGAAGAAGGAAGAAAAGCGATAGGTCGAGAACGCAGGACGCGTATGTGTAGCTATATCGCGTTATGTATCATAAAAAGTGTGGAAAAGGTGAAGTCTATACGAAAACCGTGCGTGGTTGACTCTCTTGTCGTGAAGAACGAGGATAGGGGTTTTCGAGAAGGCTCGTGAAAATGTATAGAACGCTCGTGTTAGGTGAAAGATCGGGTCGCGTGCTCGAAAGATAACCAACCTGCTCGTACGTTATAATGCCTCTCGCATATCAAGCGACTTCTTACTGGTTCTTTGGGAAGAGAAACAACACCTTCGTAAACAGAAGTGTCGCTCGTAAAGCGTCGTACCATGGAACACAGCACTCCCATTTGCACCTTGTAATAGCGTCAATCCGTGAGTAACAGCATGAGAGAGAGAGGGCAAATCGTTCTTCTCTTATCCACGTTTTGTCGTCCGAGTATCTCGCGATTTGCTTTATCGCCTCGTAAAAAGCAAGGGCTAAAGAAGAGAAAAGGAAGAAGAGTTACGAATACGCAACGATGGAGAGTGCGAGAACACGCTCGTCAACGACTCGTATTACACGGGTTTACGGTACACCCGTAAGGCTCTTTCCATGGCTGAACACGCTTTAGAATTTAAACGGGAGATCGCTACGAGTCATTCGAAAATCGTATAACACTTTTGCGATCGTCGTTAACCCTTTTTTTCTCCCTCTTTTATCCTCGAAAGCTGCTTGTATATTTTTATTGTTTTGTTATACATATATTAAAGAAGATATGAGGATGGGATAGCTTTTTTTTTTAATTTGTTCTAATTCTAGACAATATAGTGCGTTTGGGTCATATCTCTTTTTTGACACACTGTATACATTTTTCTTACTATTTGAAGTTTTTACGAGTTGTAGGTGTTACTATGACTACTAAACAAGGTTGGTTGATTTAATGGTTAACCCTTTTAGTACTGAATGAAGTTATATCGTTGCGTATGCAATGGCGTCTTATTCTTCGCTATCAAAATAAATTTATAAAATGTTATAACCAAAATTTTGAATTTTTTAAATATCATTTTTATTTTGGTAGAAAAAAACCTCTCCTAAACCCTAAAAGCCAGAACCTTAATAGTCTAAAAAGGTTAATATAAAATAAATAAAATAATGGCCCAAATACCCCAACGCATTATATGGTAAAAGGGTTCGATTCGAAGAATAAAAAATTATATGAAACGTGTACGAAGAATGTTTTTAGAAAAATAATATCATGTAAATGAGTAATTTGTTTACCTCGCAAAGAAATTCTTTTCCTCGAGAGTAATCGTATACGTCCGGAATGAGCATCACCGATTAGCATACCCGCTTAAGTCACTTTCCCGCGTTCGCTGTCATTGCTATCGCATCGCGCACGCGCTCGTTACGGTAAAGAACGACGACGAAGGAAAAAAAATAGTAGAGAAAAAGAAGAAGCAATTATCCTCGGACGATGGTGTACGTTGGTAAAAGAGAGAGAGAGAAGATAGAGAAAGGGGTAAACGAGGCGTTTCGCCACTTCTCTTTCTTCAAATTTTCACGAGCGAGCTCGAAAGTTCAACGTCCGCCCTTTCTCTTTTTTAGTTATCTCTTTTTCTATCTTTTACCGTTTTCCTCTCTTTTCATCAACCCCCTTCTCGTCGTCAAAGAACGACGCGGAACAAACAGGTGAAAACGCCTTCCGAAAGAGGAACGATTCGACGGAAGGGTTGCTCGTGGAAGAGAAAGATAAAAAGAGAGAGAGGGGGAGAAAAAGATGTCCGTCAAACATCGAAACTCAGGACGTTTTTCCGATAATTTTCGTCTCCGCCCTCGACGAGTCTCGTCCTTCTAAACGACGTTCCAAGTGAAAACAAACCGAAGATAAAGTTTTCTACCCTTTACTAGTTTAATAATTACCGAAGCAATCTTTCTCTACTTAATTCGCTTCGTTTGCTAGCTGGTCCCTAGAATTCTAAAAAGTATTATTTTAAATAATTTTTTTTCTATACTTTAACCCTTTACACTCGACTGTCGCTTCTGAGATACTTTGTACTACTTAATTTTTTAATTATACATATATTACTCACATATTGTTTATGTAGCCTGTTTATGTATCCACACTAAAGGGATTATTTCCCGTAGATAAATAAATAAATATTGTGAACAAAAATATATTTAAGATAAATTGAAGAAAAATTGTATTGTCATTAAAGTCAGAATCATATTCGACACTGACAATGAGTGTAAAAGGGTTAATGATATTTTAATAAACTTATTAATTTTTAAAGAATAACATGGTTCACCCTGTACATAGATACACTATTCAATTTCAAAATGTAGAAGTAGAGAGAGAGAGTTGGAAAAGGTTTGGGAAGTTCGACAAAAGCGAAGCTTCGAAGAGAAAACCGAGAGAGAGAGAGATAGAGAGAGTGTAGCGAACGGAAGCGAGTTTAAGATCATCGTCGCTCTCTCGTTTCAAGCGGTCCACGTCGGGGCTGGCTTTATTGTTTCGCGAGTACAAAAGCGAACGTATGAATAAGCCGCGCAGCCGAGCGCGACGGATCATCCTTTGCGGCGCGAACGCATACGCGCTATACCCCATCTCACGACCCAACCCCACCCACTCCGACATTATGAATCCGTAATTTCGCGTGTCGCCTATGTCGTGACCCAGACATATGTGAAATTTTTACATTATTGTATATATTTAACATCAGTGACCGGCACTCGATTTGTCATAATGAATTTTAAATATTTCTTTGTATTGTATTATCAATTTTATGAGAATGTAACTTTATTTTAAGACAATTTTCTAAATTTCGTCTTTGATGGTGAATTAATACTTGTTATTTTTTTGAAACGTAAAATCAGTATCATTATCGATTTTTTTATGGTATGGTACCCCCACTTTGGTAGACTTCTACGTGATACGATTTTATTTATCACTCGGTATTCCATATGTTAAATAATATAAATGTAGCTAAATTCTAATCAAGTAGAAATTGTAATAAATTGCATATGATAATAAAGAATGAATCAAATAGCCTGTTAAGACTCGATCGAAAAGAGTGTATTATCAAAAGGACGATTACCGTTCTATCGTAATCACCATCCACCATTTTCCGTTTGATAACGGACTACGGAATCGAATAGCAAGAGGGAAACTCCGTCCAAGAAACTTGGACTCCCTTCGATTCGGTTTCAAACTTCACTCGTAGTCTTACTCCTTAGTACCTGAGTAACGACTTCGCTGCTGATTAGAAATTTGTAGATTATAGTGTTAGTTATCTATCGGTTGGCTATCGAGCATTAAAGAATACCTTATCGTGAAATTTCCTTTAGAAATGATTGGAAATCTAAAGGAAATTTCACGAAAAAGTTAAAATTATGAAGAATAATTTATTTAATATAAATTCGTTCTCTCTCCGTGATATTGGGAATACGTACGATTTTGTTAGATCGTCATAACCGAGATGCATAATTTTCATTTATCATATTTCGAACATATTTTAACAATTATTCGTTCCAGGCAAGTAGTCATCGAATGCGGTTAAATGAGTGTCTCATATACGTACGGTAAAGAGAAAATTTAATTTACTACATATCATTAGCAGAAATGCATGTATTGTATATTGCAGTAATAAAATTATGTCATCCAATTTAAAGCCAATACATAATTGATTTTGAAATGAAAAAATATGGTATCCTAAAAAAGGTCTTGATATCTAAAAAAATAATTTTATTTATAATACTTATATGTGTATGATCTCGTAAGCGTATCCAAATTTATTTCCTGGAAGACTCTTCTGTATGATTTCTCGAATAAAACATACGTATAGCTTTGGAGGATTTCACTATTGGGAGATACAATAAAATTTACTCGTGCATCTTCGAGGAACGTACGCTCCATTAAGATATTAAAACGCCATTTGGAACTTATCGAGGTATCTGCGAGTCCTCTTTCTATTCCCCTTCTTTCCTTTCTCTCTTTTCTTCCTCTCTCGTCATCGAGCTTTTACGGGTACTCGTAAAAAGCCACAGTCGACGACACGAGGGAACGATCCTCTTTTCCTTTTCGCCGATCCTATCGACGAGATCGAGTACTTCGATAAGGGACGTTCGCTTCGCTCTTTTCTTCGCCCACCACGAGCTCCAATAACGGGGTATAGATTGGCGAACGAAAGACACCGAGTTTATGAAGTAATAACGAGCTATACCCCGTCTACCGACTCCTACCTTTTATCCCATAATTCGTGCGTTCCATTTTTAAGAAAAAAAAAAAATATCGTTAAGATCGATGGATTAAATTCCATAAATTTGTATGTATCTTTTACTAGAGTTATAAATAAAAAACTGATGTTTTTTTTTGTTATTATTAGAAAATGCGTTTCTATTAGTACTTTTAGTTGGCAAAACGATATACCTGAGCTTGGACCAGTATTTTTTAGAGAACACTTTCCCCAGTAAAGGTAAACCTTGACTATATGAGTATTAAAAATTTTCAAATTAGTTTCCTGAAAATCACGATTTTGTAGTCGTGAGTTTCAGGTTTGTATGAAGATAAATATTAAACCCTTTGCACTTGTAAAGTATTTTCACGATTCCTTTCATTACCTCGAAAATAATAAATGTAATTGATTATAAAAAATGTAGGTTAACTTTTTAATTAACAAAATACAACATAGTAATTTATTATTTCACATAAAAATATTCCGACTTGCCTGTCTAAATGCTCATACCAGCTGCGCTGGTATTCCGACTGTAAAAGGTTAAGATAGTACGCGGTATGTAAATGTTTAATTTTATAAATTTGTATAAAAACCAACCACGCGTATTGAAACATATTTCTAGCACGTAAAAACAAAATTGCTCAACTTCTTCGTTCCTAACGACATCAACATCGGCTAAACACCTATCAGGGTCATTAAATAAGCCCGACTCTTTCGTCCCACGTTGAAAAAAAAAAAGGAATGAAATTTGTACCAATCCCAAGCACTCTCGTTTCATTCATAAAAAGGCAAAGTAAAAAAAAAAGAGCTAGCTACTACGTACGAAGGTTAGCTGACTCGCGACTCTGCTAGAATCGAAGGCAAAGTCAGTGACGAGCGGTTCAAAGAAATGCTCCGTGCAAACGCGTTCTCGCTTGGCGTACCATCTCTGACGTTCCACGTGAAAAAGTAACCGTCTGCGAATGAAAGCTCGGTTCGATGGTGGAACGACTAGAGAGATAGAGAGAAATCTCGCGATCGTGTATTCAAATCCAAAGAGTTGGGTGCCGGTAAGCACGCTCCTTGGTCAAATAATCATATAAAATTTCTCTTCCCTCGGTGCGTTCCGCTATGGACTATTCGAGCTTCGTTCCTACTCGCTTTATACCGATTTCATTTGACGAAAAAAAAAAAAAAAAAAAGAGTAGAGCGATGAGACCCTTCGAAGAACGGCTGATGTTGGTAGTGGTTTAAGAGAGAAAGTGGGATAGGTGTGCGAGCGAGTTTCAGTAAGGTTAGAACGAACGAGTGTGGAAGAAAATATGTGTGCATGGAAGAGAGAGAGAGAAAGAATGTGGATGAATATGTATGTAGGTGAAAAAGTGAGAGAGAAAGAGATATGAGGAATGTAAGTACGATGGGAGGGAGAGAGACAAAAATCGTGAATTCGAGATGGAGATAGAAAGTATATACTATATATTTTTATATATGTGTGTAGAGCGAGAGATAGGGAAAAAGTGTGAACGTTAGTAAGAGAGAAAGGGAGAACTTCACCTATCCTTTTTTTTCTTTCTTTCTTTCTTTCTTCCTATCTTTTTCATTTTCCTTCCCTCTCTTTTTTTTTGTTATAATCCCAGCCTCTTCTTTTCTCCTCACCTTCCACGACTTTGCAAATGCAAGCTGGAATGAAATTTCGTCGATCCAGCAACGAAGGCGGTGGAGGCGGCAACTATGGCGGCCGACGACCCAATTCCGCGTCTAACGAAATTACTCGATTATCTTGCCGCTTATTAACTCGAAAAAAAAGTATCACCCTCTCTTACCATCCCCCCCTCTCTTCTTGTCACCTTCTTTCTCCGAGGCCGCAATTTTATCGCTCGCGGTTTTCGTCGCGGAACCAACACCTCGCGAAGAATACCACCCGCGAGAACTAATTTTTCCTGTGGCGTAGAAACGCCGCTCTCGCGCTTTAACCGTGCGGTTCTGCGTTCAGGGGAAAGGCTATTAATTTTGTAACGAAGAATGGCCAAAGTAGGTAGAAGCTTTCTTGTTCTACTACTCTACAGGGTGTCCGGTTCCATGTTGTCAAGCGGAGGACTACATGTACACATCAATGACTTGAATCGAAATGTCTAATACCATTTTCTGAAATTCGGCACAATTAAGTAATTATTAATGTATAAGTCAAAATGCAGTAGAAAGTTATTGACATTATTGTGACTAAGGTATAACTAGGTCTTTTATTTTCGTGTGCCTCTAAGAGATTAATCTGGCTTTAACGTGAAAAAAAAAGATAAATAGTTACTTTTATATTTGTATATTAATCATGATTAATATTTTAAGTCTAATAGAAGTCACATTGTTTCTTCCTCTTCTACGTCCCACCACCCGAAATTCGACTTAGTTAACGAATCATTAACTAACAAAGATTGGTCAATTATGGAGTAGTTGTTTCTTTTTGGTCCAATTTTGTATTACTTGTTGTTTGTGGTTTTTGTATAATTTTTGGATAAAATTAAAATAATTAGGAAAAAGACATTTATTTAATCGATGCAACAGGGTTTGGGCTTTTATTTAATGGACAACTTGTGGATTTTAAGAGGAGAGTAAACATTTTTATCCCCCTTTTCAAAGTACTTTCCATAAAAATTATAGCTACGACCCTAAATGTAATAAAGAATCTAATAATTTACTGTTTTACTCGAGGATCACAGATTAAAGGACCGAGATCGAATAGAAAAAGATCGTTTGGAAGGACGATAAAATTCGTTAGAACAAAGCGTAACGCGTAAGCCTTTGGAATAATTTCTCTTGGAATTGTTCGAACTAGCGGGGCGACGGAATCGGTTTGCATATTAAACAAGCGGAATTGGCCGTCGCTAAAGGGTCCTAAATGAAGCACGTTTTCTACATTAACTAAACACACCGAGCGATTCGTGAGAAGAAGGAGAAGAAGTAAGGGATGGAGAAGAAGGGAAAACGTTGGGAGAGAGAAAGAGAGACGAACGTGGAATCGAAGAGGTTACGGAGAAGTGGTGAAAAGGAGCGAAGGAACGGGGTTTGGGGAGACAGGGGAATGGAAGAGACGTCTCCTTTAATTCAATTCCTTTTCCCTTTGCCACTCTCGCTCGTTCGACCTCCCCACGTCCTCGGGAGCCTTACAATCTCGAAAGTTTCGACTAACTCGAGACGAGCGTCTCGCGACTCGTCGTCTTAGTCTTCTTCGTTGTCGTCGAGTGTTCCTTCGCTTTCCAAGAGAGAGAAAGAGAGAGTCGATCCTTGAAAATTTTATTCCCTGGCTTATCTTAGCTTCGCCAATAAGATCGATGAGATCCGTTGTAATGTCTTGAGAATGAGCTAAGATGTCCGTGAGTGGGAAGTTATTCGGCTAATGAATTCAAATTTCCCAAGGGATTCCATGTTTTTTTTTTTTTCAAGGTTTAAATAGGAATTCAGATGATATAGGTAATGGAATTTGTGTGATTGCATGCTTTTGATAAAACAAAATTGAATTTTTGTTCCCACTATTTGTTTAAAATTTAATTAAAAGTAAATCATTACTCCAAGCAATCTTCGAAGACTCGTTAGAGAGAAAACGTCGTTCCACGATAAAAAGATTATACTAATCTGAAGTAAATCGCTTAAAGTGAGATATGAAGAAACGAAATAGGTACCTAATCCACTCTGTTTGTACATACACGCTTCTTGATCGATCCAACGGATTTAACTCGGATCGGATAATCGCGTTTTAATGTGCAAACTTCATCGGTGATATGATCGACTCGAAGGAGGACGATCGAGAGATAATTGCCGATTAAACGTCGCTCTAATAGTCTATCTCCCTCTTCCACCCTCATTCACGATTCTCTATCGAATAGATAACGGTCGTACCTATTATAGATTCTTCGTGAAATATTATGCCACGTCTTATACGAGTTGCCCACATCGCGTCATTGTGCTACGAAAAGAAAGAAATTAAAATAAAAAAAAATTCTATTATTTTATTCTATTTATGTTTAGACTGTTTAGTATGTATTAGTCTATGTTATATTATGAGTTTTGAGAAAAATTATATTATGACTTCTGTAAGGAAATATGAATTGTATAAAAATGTAACCATTTCTAGGCTGCAAAGCTGAAATTATTAACACTAGATTTACGGATGTTGTTTATATACCTATTTTTACTTAAGTAAAAAAAGAAGAATATAAAGAGGAAAGAAAAGAAGAGGAATCAACATTTACATATATTTCATTACTTAACTAAAAAGCCACGTATGATTTTTTTTAAATAATTGTAAAGTTTCATATATATATAGTAATCAAATTTTTAATAAGTCAAATTGGCTCAGTCCGTAAATCTAGTGTTGAAAAAAAAATATTCTATTCTATTATAATACTCTTTTACTATCCACTATTATTTTCTATCCTGCGAATTTACGTTACATTAATATCGTTTTATGTAAAATATGCTTCCCTTTATGTAAAATTGTTCTAAAGGTTTCCGACAATATGCTTTTTTTTTCTACCCATCTTTTTCTAGATAATACCCGAGACATGGATCTGCAAGTAAGAACGATTTTACAGGAAGGAAGGAAGGAACGTCGATTCCTCGCCACGTTCGTGACTATTAAAATTCAAAGTGACAAAGTTGGCGCGAGGTGACGGTGTAGGCAAACCGAGAAGTATCGAAAAGCGTTCGCGACACGACCTCGTTCCATTAAGAGGGATCGGCCTGGTGTTCTCGATAACCACGTTAATGAATCGCTTCTCTCTCTCTCTCTCCCTCTTCTTTTTTTCTATTTTCTCTCGCTTATTGTCGATTCAACCACGAGCAGGGATGAAACCAACGATCGGGTAGGAGGTTTCGGATTGAAGGGGTGGAAGTTGTTGGAGTAGAATTTTTATTCTCGCCTTGCATCTTTTCTCCTTGCCCCGTCTTGTACTTCTACTTCTTTTCTCTTTTATATCTACGTGCAAAGTCCCACCGAGTTGGGTGGACGGATAAAGGGAAGAGTAAGAGATAAGAGAGAGAGAGAGAGACGAGAAAGAAAGTACACGGTGAGATGAATGAGGACAACTCTGTCCGTCACTCGAACAAAGGGAGAAAAAGAAAGAAGTCCGAAGACGGTACGAGGGAAAGGGACAGAGGAGAGAAAAAAAAAGAATCAAAAAAAAGAAAGTTCCGGGAAGCCTAGAGAAAAAGTGTACAGAAAGATAGAAAGAGAGAGAGGTACTAGAGAAGAAGTAGGATAAGAAAAGAAATAAGGAGTTTCACCGTGTCCTTCCCCCTCCCCCCTGTCTGTTACTCATTTCTCCGGGGTGAGGTCTGAATAATTCATGGCTTTGTCAACGTCGCTTGCCACTGTATTTTTACAACATTATACTTTGAAAAATTCTATTTCTCCGATTTCACTGGGCCGCTGCTAGCCGAAAGAGACATTTTTCTTTCTCATTCTTGAGGAAATCTAATAAATTGTGTCTCGTAGAAAAGCAACATGCATCAACACCATTGCTATCATCAATGGTACCTCAGCGATACCTACCATAATTTTACTGAAATTCCATAGACCAAACACCAATTTTTAGTATTATTGGGTATTGCGAGAGCTGGAGAAAGAGAAGACGGGTTCAACCAATGAAATATTACTTCTGATTTCCTTTAGCCTGACTTTACCGATGACGTATGGCTTAGGTTACTTTAATACCAAACGTTAAATACGATGTTACCACACATCGACGCTAGCTCCAATTTCCATTCGTTTCTGACTTCGAGCGAATACATCGTTGTTATTACGTTAGATCGTAATGCTGTATTCCGAGACGCCTCGAAGTAGCTTGGTGTAGGGTGTGTGGTTTAGAAGATCGATCTACGGTAGTAATACAGGATGTTTCTTTAATGGACCCAAGAAATTTACGAGCATATTCTGTGTCACGAAAGTAAGAGGAAAGTTTTAACGAATGTTGTTCCGAAATGCCTTTGTTTTCGGTGGTATAGAGATACTTTAAGTTTTAGGTTGAAGGTGGTTCGTATAGTTTGCCGTAGGAAATTGTTTTTGGTGTCGGATAGATGGGAATGATGTTGAGGGGGGTGTTATAAGAACAGTCAATGTTATCTGTTTCAGAAGTTTAACTTAAAGTACTCCCGTAGGAATTTCTGGTATCCCAGTTTTTTCTTGTCTATACATTTTGTAACATCATTTTAATGGCGTATTACCATCTTATTATTTCGTCGGATACACGTAATATTATAAGGGATCGTCTTATCCAGCGAACGATGAAAATCAATTTCCGTTTCTTCTATTTCCTTCTTTTACGTCTAGAAATCTTGGAACGCATCGGATCGAATACGATTGCTTTTCGAGTGCGCTCTGAGCGACGACCTTTGTAAATTTCTACCTTTTCCCTTTTTTCTCGCCGAGAAAGAAAAAGGACAAAAAGAAAGAAAGTATCCGCGCTATTCGGCGATCCTCTTTTGCAATTACATCGAGCTCGCCGCTCTTTACTACCTTTCTCCGCCTATTACATTTATTCAACTTATCTCCGGCTTCCTACCCTTTTCTATCCGCGCCAGAGAAACGCTCTTCCGCTTCCAAACTTCCCGTTCTTTTTACCATTTCGACCTCACCGTCCACGTTCTCTCGCCCTTTGTCCACCGTTTTTAAAGTGGTCGATACCACGCGCAAGCTCGACCACTCAACGAAGGTTCTCTACATTTCACAATTTTTTAAATCCCGAAAACGAACACATTTTACTGTAATTATAATAAAACAGACGGTATCTTGAAAATTACTGTACCTGGGCTATAGTTGAATATATATTTCAAAAGAAAAGTGTATGTACGCGTATTAAATATTTTTTCAAAATTTGTAAAATGTACAATTTTTTTCAAAGCCTCCATGCTGAATATTTACATAATTGATCACGAAATGTAATACGTGACGAGACGATGAGAAGTAGAGTTTTAGAACAGCCTCTTTTGGTTCTCGTGTAGTATATTGCTTCACGTTTTTTCGATATTTCGGGAAATGTGCGTTATCGTCGAAGGAACGAGCGCGTGAACTTTCGCGCTCTCGCATTATTGCATGACACGACGAAAATTTCGCTTCTCACACTCGTACAAGCAGACACACGAACAGACGCGAGAGATCCTCGTTCTCACGTATTTAATATATTTTATTCGCTGATTCACGCAAGCTTATTTCCTGACCCGAATACGTTGATTTTAACTTGTGCACTTTATCGAGTATGTTGGGGGTATGTTCAGTAGCTGTTTTTGTTAACCACGCGTGACTAATATTATTATCTCTCTTCGATGTTTAATTTCATGCATGGTAATTGAGATTTTATGTACCGATCGAATTTATATATAACGTAGTTCTTTCATAAAAAAAAACTGAAGTGAAATTGTCGAACAAGAGAAAACAATAATCCAAAAATTTGTCAGGAAGGATAAACGAGAATCATCGGTGGCTTCGGAAAAAACAAATCCGATTCTTCTCGCCCCGGTATTTATTTTTTCAGCTTGTTTCTGGACTCTGCCTCGAAGCGTGTTCCAAAAATATTTGTGAATTTTCACAACTACTCGTGGTGTCCCCCTTGCTCCCTCTCCATACTAGCACGAATATTGAGAACTCTTTTGAAAAGATTTTTTACAGTAGGACGAACGTTTCCCCCATCGAACTCGGTGCGTTTGCTCGCGAGCTCGCTACGCTACGAAAACTTTAGCTGCAAACACGCTTTAGTTGGGTCGACCGGAATTCGACCGATGGACCGGTGATTTTTGCAAACGAAAAGCTAAAGTTTTAATCAGAGTACCAGTTTGACCGATAGGAATATACACAAAATTCTATAATCAATAACATTATATGTATTCTTTACGAAGCTTCACTAAAAACTCACAGAGTCAAGACATTATTGCATTATTCATACCCAAACTTTTTATTACAGATACACAACGAGGTAATGCCAATTGATCACAATCCCCAAACACCGCAACATCTACATCTCGTTTGTTATATTTTAATCCTCCAAAGACTTGTTGAAATTTTAGGAATTAGGGAATGCAAGTTCTCGTAAGAAGAGTCATGCAGAACATTATCTGTATTCTTTAGGAAGCTTGTCCAAAACCTAACCTAGTTAAGACTCTAATGCATTAATCATATCCGTACTTTTTATTACCTATATCCAACGAGATAATACCAATTGATCACTATTCCCAAACACCGCAACATCTACATCTCATTTGCCTTATTTTAACCTCCTAAAGACTTGTTGAAATACCACAACTCATGGAATGCAACTTATCGTAAGAAAAGTCATACAGCACATTTTTCTATAATCAATAACATAATCTGTATTTTTTATACAGCTTGCCCAAAATTTAACCTAGTCAAGACCCTGCTGCATTAATCATATCTGTACTTACTTTTTATTACCTAGACCCAACGAGATAATACCAATTGATCACTATCCCCAAACACCGCAACATCTATATCACACTTGTCATTATTAACCTCCCAAAGATTTGTTGAAATTCCAGAAATTGGGGAATGCAACTTATCGTAAAAAGAGTCATACAGACCATTATCTGTATTCTTTACGAAGCTTGCCCAAAACCTAACCTAGTCACTATTTCATTATTCATACCCGTACTTTTTATTACCCATACCCAACAAGATAATACCAATTGATCACAATCCCCAAACACCGCAACATCTACATCACGTTTGTCATATTTTAACCACCCAAAGACTTGTTAAAATTCCAGAAATTGGGGAATGCAACTTATCGTAAAAAGAGTCATACAGACCATTATCTGTATTCTTTACGAAGCTTGCCCAAAACCTAACCTAGTCAAGACCCTACTGCATTAATCATATTCGAATTCTTTATTACCCATACCCAACAAGATAATACCAATTGATCACAATCCCCAAACACCGCAACATCTACATCACGTTTGTCATATTTTAACCACCCAAAGACTCGTTGAAATTCCTGAAAGCACAGAGAGCAAGTTAAGAAGCGCCATACGAGACATCGAAATGCAAGTGTTCGCGGATAATCAAGTCGTTAATACGACGCGTGCATACGACGAGTTAAGGGGGAGTAACTTCGTAACATTCTCTACGAGACAGGCCGAGGACTCCTCACGACGCGTTGTTCCCCGCTGCTAAGATAAACTTTTCCACGCCCTCTACCGTTCCACCCTATCTCGTCCTGCATCGCAAACTCTGGCCCCGTACCAACCCCCGTCTGTGATACCCCCACCACCCTCCCAAGCAACCCTCCCCCGTCTTTCCTCTACTTTTACACGCTCGACTGCAAGAATACTCGCGCGTTTGCACGTACGCGCAGTTTAGTACACGCTCGCACTTATGCGCAAGATGCATGCTCAAGTACTTTTCGAGTTTCCGTAGACGTAACTAACGCTGTGGTATACCGGGTGGCTCGCTGGTTGATGCCACGTGCACAAACCAACGTCACCACCACTATTACCCCCGTCACCATCCGTTGATGGTAACCGCCATCAACGCTTCATCGCCAGCAACTACTTCTTGGTTGTAACAACAAGGTGCGAGTTTCAACACGCTTTCATTTACATTATTAATTCTCTCTCTCTTCCCCTCTGTCTTTCTTGTTTTCTTACTTTCATGTTCCGTGGAAGGATAATTTCTTGCGAGTAAGCAGGGATTATCCGTTGTCGTAGAAACGTTTACTTTGTCACCCTGTGTATTTTCCTTGTATTACGTCTGAAATGTCGTTCAAGTTAGGATGATTATGTTTGAAATAGTAGTAAGATTAGACGTGCGTTGATAAGAGTTGTATGAACAACTGGTAAAAAAATCTATGATTACATTAAGATGAGTCCAGAGTTAAATGTGTTGATTTATACAATATTGGTATTTTTTGATAATTACCGTGTATCCAGTTCGATCACCACGCGTGGCATATGTAAAATTAGATGTTTAGGTAAGTATATACGTTTCTTTTTCCAATTTTTTCCTTCTCTACTCGGTTTACATATATGTGGGCTACTCGACCGAAGAATTCTCGGGTTTCGTCGTAATTTAATTCAACCCTTTCTAAGTACGCGTTCGCTCACTCGTAGCTAGCGGTAGGAGAGACGGCTGTAGCGAGACTACGTCGACTTTTACCAAGAGAAAAAGGAGAGAAAAAGTAGAGAAAGAGAGAGAGAGAACAGCTTCGCGTTCGTTAGCCTGGCTGCTAGCCTACACTCCGTTGCGTATTCCAGGAGCTTTTTACGCGAAAGCTCAAACGCACCGGCGCCCATCGTCGAGGTTGCCACCACCAGCCGTGACTTTTTTTCCCTTCTTCTTCATCCTTCTCTCACGTAACGCAAGAAATTCTCTCTCTTTCTCTCACTCCATCATTCTTTCTTTCGTCCCATCGTCCACTCTCGCCCTTTCTCTTCTTCCTTCGTTGCTCGGAGCATTGTGGGAAATGGAAAAGAGTATAAATGACGGACGAACGCTTAAATTTCGCGACTTCAAAGTCGTCCTAGCTTGTACCCGAGTCCTTCTTGTCGTCGTCGTCTTTTCTGCTCGTTAAAACGGTTCTCTTAACCGTGAATGACGCGTCAGAAAACAGTACAAGAGAGAGAAAGAAAGCGTGTACCGATGTATTTTGGTAAAAAGCTTGTCAAGTTTATAAAAGAAAAGAAATATTGAACAAAATGTATATAGTCAAATCCCAGTGGTAACAAACGAAAATTACATTTTTCAATTTGGATCAAACGAACCACACCGGTGTTATAAAAAATATTCACAAGCGGGCACTTTTTTTCAAACTGGTATTCTCGGTTCGTCCTCTACAAACGATATTTATTGCTCGTTTAATCAAGCGAGTAAGCTTAAAGCAAGCTTTCGAGAGTACGACTCGCACTTGCGACTGAAGTACTTTTACTAACGTGTATTACATCAACGCGGCTACCACCACCGTTATACCTTTTCGTTCTTTTCCTGGGCTAACTAAAGAAAAAGAAGCAAGGGAAAAGAGTAGGTACGTCCGGTAAAACGCAAAATTGTATGTAAAACTCGTTAAACGAGCGCTTTCGAAATGGGAGGTGGAAAAAAGAAAAGTGTTCCCGGAACGAGATAGAAATTTACACTTTGAAGATTAAACCAAGCGGTCGAAGCCGGCTCGCAACCGGCGCGCTGTTAGCGATGAGGGTGCCAATTTAGAAAAGCTCGCGCGAAGTCGAAATGCGAAGGGTAAAAAAGAAGAGAGTTAGGAAAGGGTAGAAGAAGGGAAGAAAAAAATAGTTAGACGAGCGTGCAGTGCGAATGGAAAACGAAGTGGTACCTCCAGCCGCGTGTTCGAAACGAATGAAAATAGACTGGCTGCTGGTCTACGTTGGCTGAACTGAACGATAGTAGGGCACGTTGGTGTACTGACCCTTAACCCCCAACCCCCTACTCCTATTCACCACTATGAACCTTCTTGTTTCGTGCTGAGCAACACACAAGCCAATCCCCGAGCACAGTCTCTTTGTGGTTCCCTGCATTTTAGATTAGTTTAGAGTCAGGCAAGAGCCTTAGGCTCCCGGCACTCGTTCCTCGATAAGAGCATTAACCGATAAGGTAATAAGTAGAGAGAGGCCACGCGAAACTTCAAGCTTCTACCATTTTCGCACCTTCTATCCTTTTTGCACCCTTCTATCCTGCTGTGTTATTTTTCTTGCATCTCTCTCTCTCTCCTTTGGTCTTTCTTGCACACCTTCATTCGCCCCGAAACATAGAACGCTCGCTCGTCCTCCTCCTCAATTTACTCCCACCCCCCTTTCCCCTCATTTGTCACTCCTCTGGCCGCGTGTTTCCGTACGGAGGCCGTCGTCTGAAAAATATGGCCCGAAATAAAAGCGACGCGGGAATTAAGCCGCGAGCTACGAACCAGCTACCCGGGGTTTGCTGACTGCCACGGGACTGCGAACGTGCGGTCCTTCCGTGCGGAGAAACGACCACGTACGGAATGGGCTAAAGTATATACCGGGTGTATCGTGAGAACAAGGATGTTTGTAATATTTTTGTATAAAATTTTCAGGCAAGAGGTATCGTACGTTATGGCTAACGTCGTTTTTGGAGATAAAAGATAACGAGTGGTTCATTTTTGTTTTGTTCGTTTGAAGAAATTATAATAAATTTTCCATTGCTTTTTATATACCTCGCAGCCACCCTCTATGTACATATTGTATATATTTATTTTTCCATGCAGGATTTTAAAAGAGCGTAGGTATATGCAAACGTATGTACGTACATGTGAAATGCACGGCTTATAGACAGGAGAAATATACGTTTTAATAAAAAATCTACATCTACTTTTTTCCTAGCATATTTTTTAGTACAGTAGGTACTGTTTCGTGAGAGAGAAAAGGAAAGACGAGCATCCTTGGTACGAATTTACCGAAGAACGGAAGATTTACCTCCGAGTTGTTATTTTTATTCGAATTACTCGACGAACGTATTAGGAGTTTTGAAGAATATTAATACGAGAGGACTTTTGATGAAATATTCAAGAACTTTGTCGTAACCAAAAAATCTCCAAATATTTCATTTCCAATATCGAAGCTTCGTTAATTTAATTAAAAAATCTTTTCTTTAATTATCCCGACCTCTTTTCGATGGATTTCCTAGAAATGAATATTCTTTCTAGCTTAAATCGAGTTTGCACAGTTGAAACGTTCGCCTTTCCAGCATGAACTCGATCCGCCGCAAAATGTCCATCTTGATATAACAAGTCATATTGGAAACGTCTATACGAAGTTTCTTGGTGGGATATAAACTGTAGTATTAAGGGGGCATCGCCGGAGAGTTTGAATACGGAGATTGCGAGTTGCAATATCAGTAAACACGCTCGAAACAGTTATTAACTAACCCCCGGAACATTTGTCTTAGCCCCGGGGCAAGCGATTGACTACCGTTGCTTGGAAATTCGACGTACGTATCTTATATAGGGGTGAAATACGCGTATATCTGAGCGTACTTGAATTTACGTTTGTATTCGATTCTGTGATACATGTGGTGGAAGTAAAGACATCTCTTCTCATGAAAATAATAAACGATCTTTCGTGAGAGTTTATTGAAAATCACTGACCGGTGTAATCGTACGTTCTATGTATCTATAAAAGTGAATTGTATAAAATTTCGGTAAAAATGGTTAAAAATTGTCTTACCTTTTATTTAACTTTTTATGAACGGTGTGGGATATATTTTAACCCAGCTCGAAAAGTTACTCATAATCATATACTTTAATATTGAAGATTTAGACAAAAAAAATGTATACAGGGTGTCTGGTTCCAGGTGTCCAAGCGGAAAACTACATGTGCACATCAATGATTTGAGTCGAAAAGTCTAATACTATTTTCTGAAATTCGGCACAATTAAGTAATTATTAATGTATAAGTCAAAATGCATTAGAAAATTATTGACATTATTGTAACTAAGGTGTAATTAGGTTCTTTAATTCCGTGTGCCTCTAACAAATTAACCTGGCTTTAACATAAAAAAAAGATACATAATTTCCTTTTATATTTGTATATTAATCATGATTAATATTTTAAGTCCAACAAAAGTCACATTGTTTCCTCTTCTACCTCCCACCAATTATTCGAACCTGTAACTTTATTAAAAAAAAAAAAACTGTTCGACCAACGAAGGTATCACGGAGTCGTTTCCAAGGGACAACGATGGAGATTTTCCTGTCGAATCGACGAAGAAACCGATAACCAATTGCAAGCGGAACTAGCAATTTTCTACGAAATTGGTCCTTACTCGAGCCAACGACGACGACCAAGAAGAAGAAGACGATGTCTAGAGGAGACCTCTCGGCTTTGAAGCGTCGAGATTCGATGAAAGCGGCACTGCTGTAGATACGAGAGAGATGGCAAATGCTTTCCTTCTCAGTCACGCTCATCCCGTAGCTATCCATATAATATTTCATTCACAATACGAACATGATTAAGTACGGTTGCACGGATTACTAGCTGAAAGAATCATTAGGGTGGTAAGGAAAAATATAAACAAGTAAGAAAGATAGATACCACCGCGAAATTAGCATCCAGATGTAAATAAAAGTTCTAACGAATCGGCACAACGAGGATCGCTATTGTGAAGACGTTAATGGGACGCTGCGAAAAGAAAAGAGCTTGGAGTAATAGTAAAACTTCTTGCAGCGAACGAAACAGGCATTGTTCATCCAAGTATAAATAGGAAGTGAAAGAATGTGTGGAAAAGATGTTGCATGAAGCAAGAAATGAGTTCTATACAATGATATCGATCACAATGATATCCTTCGCTCGTTTGTTGGCTCATGTTTCAATTTTAACGCTAGGAAAACCTACACGACCGTAGAAAATTTAATCATATTTGAGAATTCGATGCTATCGTTACTTTTATTTATAGAGTCGATCGTTTTGACCGGTATCAATTGCAAAAATTGTGATCGAGGACAATCGAAAGGTTGCTTCTAACTTTGAACGATGTTTGTCGATAAATGTTGACCTGTACTAAGTTTAATATTGAAATGCAATTTTTACAATAGACACTGGAGAGAGAACTCTGATGTAGATTGGAAACACGAATGACTCTGATTGCATAAATATTGACTTACCGTAAACACTTTCGTGAAATTCTCGTTATGGTGATAACTTACGGGAATAAATATTGAGAAAAAAATTAGTACAATTTTTAATAACAATCTAGTCTAGAAGTTTGTAATATCTCTGTAAAAGAAAAAAATGGGACGAAATTCTCTTGGGTCGTTTAAGTGTTCGACACTGCCCTTCGTGACAGTAAATTTCCTGAACGGAAGAGACCGGACAACGCGGAGTCGTTTCATCGCGTTCATAGAGCAAATCTCCGGGGGTATAAGGATAGATAGACCGCTTTTCGTTCACTCTTCGAAGCGTGCTCGTCGCACATTGCGCGAGGAATCGATAACCTTAATCCGAGGAAGTCACCGGTAACGGCTACAAACGTGAGACTCCATTTCCGCAGAGAGCGAGCGTGTAACCTACTTCTCCTCGTCGAATCGACCTAGAGAACGAGTTTAAAAGGGACTAAGCGCGAGACCTTCCCTAACGCTAATGACGATTAATATCTCTTGGGATTGCGAAATGAACGAAATGAACGAAATGAACGATCCTAAAGAACAATGAACTCGAGTGGAAGAGAAAAGTGGTCTCATCTTGAAAATATTCCATTTTTAAGACCTTTCAACATCTTCGTTCTTCATTTACCCTGAAGATATCATTTTTATTAACGTTAATTAATAATTAAGTTTGTATAGAAGTCACGTTTAGGTATATTAACCCCTTGCCTTATAATATAGTGTGAGACTCGTGGTGTTACGACAAATATGTAAAGCACGAGTTGTAGGTATATGGTTCAATTTTAATGAATTGATTCTTTTATTTTTTTGGCATTTTTTAGTGTTCGTTACTCTTTGTATGGGCAAGTTTGTGAATTGTATTGCTCGTAACTACATTCGTTTTTTTTCTCAATTTCTAACACTAGTTTTATTGTGTGTCAAATTAAATCATAGAGCAAGGGGTTAAACGTTTTTCATTTTAATTTTGTTGCCGAGTTTCGTCCAGTAATCTCATAAGTGGTATATTTAAATTGACATAATTTACTATTACAAAACCCATATACCTACGAATTAAATTTATTGGCAAATTTTTAGAAGAATTTGAATATATTGTTATAAAATGGAAGACTAAACTGTGGATAAGGTGCATATTAGACATTTGATGTTTTACAAATTTCGAAAGGGTAACAATGTCACTAGTGCCACAAATGCCATTGATTCTGAATATCCTAGTGCTTGTCATATCAAAACGTGTCAGCATTGATTTAAAAAATTTGTAAACTAATCAAAATTTAGAAGACCCATTGAATTCAACAAAGATCTTGCGTTGCTACAGCTGATTCCAAGAAAAACCATTCAAGAATTTACGACAAAACTTAAAACATGACAAAAAAATGACTAAGGAAAAATCTAAAAATAATGACGGCTACCCTTATTTTTCTCAATATATCTCGGAACAATACGATATATGAAAAAAGAAATCAAGACATATCGACGAGAAGTTCGAAATCATCGTAAAAGTCGAATCGTCATCGCAAATATTTGTACGGTCTGCTACAGGGCAAGGGTACTACAGTGGCCGAGATTGAAAATTATTCGAGCTCGCGTATCGACGCTCTGCTTTCATTCACGGACATTCATGGGGCTTGGTAACGTTTGCGTTAACATTCGACGGCACGTATCGCCCGAAGAGAATCCGCAATTTCATCGTACGATGTTAATAATTTCGAACGATACGTTACTCGTCGATATATCGAACAGAACATGTGCACGTTCATGGAATACATTCGTGTATTAATAGTATCTGAAAAAAACAGAATTTGTTAAAAGACTATTTTAGAACAAAAAAAAAATTAACAAATAAATAAATGTGTATTGGATCTAAAAATGTGATTCCACAGATACATACACACATGCACTACCGAGCGAAGGATCGATACTTGACGTTGTCTCGCGAGAGCTTTTCAAATTTTCACGAACGTGCTATTAGCTTCACGACGATATGGCCGAACGTTAATGTAAGATGAAGAAGTGGAGAACGAGGATAGGGAGATAACATCGCAACTAGACTGGAGATTAAAAATTTAACGAGATCCAGAATCCTGAATGACATTTCTTCGACGTTAATACACAGTCATGGTAAACGAATGAGTAGATATCTATGTATCTGGATATACAGGGTGTCCGCTTCCATATAGTCAAGCGGAGAACTACATATACACATCGATGACTTGAATCGAAATGTCTAATACCATTTTTCAAAATTCGACCTAGTTAACGAATTATTAACTATCAAAGATCGGTCAATTACGGCGAACAGCGACATGTAACGTTGTTTATCGTGGATTGTTCCTCTTACCGCTTCATCTCTTGCCTAGCTGCGAGCTTGAGTGAACCGTTTTCCTTTGCTAATCGCCGTAATTGACCAATCTTTGTTAGTTAATAATTCGTTAACTAAGTCGAATTTCGAAAAATGGTATTAGACATTTCGATTCAAGTCATTGATGTGTACATGTAGTCCTCCGCTTGACTACATGGAAGCGGACACCCCGTATATGTAAGAGATATATACTTTGCTTCGAAGGGATCACGTATCTAATATGCAAGTAGAGACAAGAACAGGACGAAACTGAAAAAGTAAATAAAAAGTGGAACCGTATTCATTCATCGAACGATAAAAGTAACGAGCTTAAAAAGCTTCTTCTAAAAGCTCTTTCCTTCTCTCTCTCTCTCTTTATCTCTTTCTTATTCTCGTGCGTTTTTAAGATAAGCAGCATAGCTTTTCTTGGAAAACGTTCCCCGCTTTACGGGATTATAAATTACTGTCTTACATCGTTGTCAAAGCGTTAAAGCGTAGAGGGAAGTTTTCACGGACGCGTCGAGCGGAAGAAATAGAGATCCGTTTCTCTTTCTTCTTTCTCTTTTACTCTCTCTTTTTCCTCGAGACTCAGGGGTATAGTCGAGACTCCCTAATGTAAAGATAACGCGAGAACGAGCGTCATAGCCGTTCGCGTTAGACTTATCTACGCTCAACGTATAAACCGCATCTGCTTATAGTCACGCTCGTGATAAATTCCAGTTAAAAGCTCAATGGTATATAAAAGCGCGTGAATCCGGTTTCTTATGCTCGCTTCTACGTCTACTTAGTCGGATTATATACTCAAATGACACGCACGCTTTCTAGCACTCTCTTTCCTTTAGCTCGTTATCGGATCAACGAACTGTAATTTTAAAGTGGACGTATCACGCACCTGAATACTATCTAGAGCTTGTCGTGTCGATGAGAGTATAGATTAAGTGTTGGTATTATATTCCTTGAATTTATTTCTAAATCAGAGCTTGGTAATTGATATATTAAGTTTGGGAGATATTAACTCTAAGGAGTAATGAGTATATTAATTTATACATATTTTTTTACTAGTCCAAATTAACCCCTTGCTTTATGATTTAATTCGACACTCAATCAAATTAGTCCTAGAATTTTAAAGAAAAATGAGTCATAAGCTTTCCCAAACGGTGATTAATGAACACACAAAAATTAAATAAATTAATTTGGAAGAATTGAACTATAGGTTTGAGTGGTGCTTTTTATACTCGTCTTGGAATTTGTACTACGAGTCTCACACGATATTGTAAGGCAAAGGGTTAAGAGTAGAATTTTGTCTTGGATATAGTCCTACATTATTATAACCTAGATTCAATTTTGTTAATTATTTACAAAGCTATCGACCTTACCAATTTTCATATTGAAATACGTTTTCAAGTTCAATATTCAGAATAACTTTTCTCTATACCTATAACCGCCGCTTGACTTTAGTTTCCAAGATATTTGCAAAAGTATTTTCAAATATGATTACCCTATATACCTACTTATAGGTGATGTAAGTTGTGTCTGAGTTGCAACCCAGATTCGACTCAGCATCAAAGTAAAAAAATTTCGAAAGTATTTTTCCGAATATCTTGGAAACTAAAACCAAGCGCCACTTATACGTATAGGGGAAAGTAGTTCAGAATATTAACCTTGACAACATATTTCAATACCTATAGTAGATAATTACCCAAATTTTTTCCTTCCATAATTACCCTTACAATAAAAAACAGTACAAAATTCACCGCGTCATTAAACAAAAACCCGTTTTCGTAACCCCAAATCGAATAATAATTAATCATCGAAAGGAGATAAACGGTTGGAGCAATGGATCAACCACGATCGTTCATCATCGTGATCGAAGACGATCGTGCCAGACACGATCCTGGCACGTCGTTGAAGCGTTCAAAGGGTAGAGCAATAAGAATGGCGGTGAGGTAAGCGTAACGCGGAGGCGGTAATACCGTAATTACTGTGCGATTAACTCGGACGTCGATGTCGCTCGACGTTACTGCGAGCAGCCGACGCGCTAGAGCGAGAGAGGTCGACCACTCTCGCTAGCAAGATCCTATCCTATCGGCTTATTAAGTTGCTACCACGAAGAGTAGGTAGAGACTGCAGGCACGGGAGCAGTACTATAATTCCCCGGGTTATACTGTACTTTAGATGGTACTAAAGTCCCCTATCAGACCGCGCAAAGCGAGTGGATAAGTAAGAGAGCTGGAGTCGAAGGGAAAGCCAGACGGTAGCTATGCCTTTCTCTATATAAGTGTATGTATATATATATAAGTATATATATATATATGAGAAGAGAGACAGACAGAATCCCGTTTTCGATCTCTTTTCCCATCTCCTTCTCGCTCCAATCTCATTTCTCCAACCTTCGAATAGAGAGACGCCGAGATAAATTGTTTGCTATCCGATGTGGGGGCTCGGTTGCTCAAAAGTTTCACGATATTTCCTACGTTAGTTAAAATTAGCGTAGTTAGCCCCGAACGAAATTCTGATAATACTATCTCTCCTGCCGCGCGACGAGCCTGGCCACTCGCTCGTTCTTACAAACACAAACATACCCCTATCTTTTATACATACCTACCTATCCTACCATGTAACTTTAAACGTACGCGTCAGCGCGTATACGAGCTTCGGGATGAGCCCCGGTATTCTCTTTTACCGTTTCTATCTTCATCCCAACGCTTTAATTTCGATAAAATGGCAGCATTTGTTACCTTCGCGTCACCGTGAATTCAACGACCCTTTTACACGATGGTCACCGAGCTAGCGATTAAACTTTGTTAATTATAGAAAAAATTCAGATGAAATGTAGAGATCGATGGTAATTTAGTGGGAGATACAGGAGATAATTTTATTAAGTAGGCTGTAGAAAAGTAGTCTATCCTGGAGATTCTAGGAAGCTTTTAAGGGAGAAATACTATCTTTCGCGATTGAGATCCGTTCCTAGTAATCTTTTGTATTATATTTTACCGGGAAAGGTATCGAGAGTATTCCAGGAACAGTATTTCAGTTTCAGTAACCGAGCTGACAGTGATGGGATTTATAATGAGAATTTATAATAAGTATAAAATTGGCTTGAGATACGTAGGTTCTTATTCGATAGAAATATTTGCAAATAATTGAATTAATAAAAATTGAATAACTAAAAATACGTTAAAAAGGATTGTGTGGCTTGACGTCTTTATAATAAATTAAAATTAAACATGCACATGTGTGTCATAGTATCGTTAAAGAAGTTAACATAGATTTCCTTGAATTTGATAATTTTATTTCTTTTTTTAATACGTGAAAAGAGCCGATGAAAGACCCGGAAATATTACTTACACAGGAGTCCCCCGTTAGAAGTCCGATAAAACTTCTTTAATTATCGTCGCGATGACGTCGATCTTATCTCCGATCGAACTTGCTCTAATTCCGTTTCTCTTCTCCCGGTAGTAAGGAGATGCTTAATGAGGGAGAACGAAGGGATCGCTCGAAACTATTAGTAGAAAACAGAAACGATTTAAAGAGTTCTCGCGATTTGTATAAAAGGTCTTCGCCGTCGGGAACAATCGCGAAGAGGCCGGAAGGAATCTCGTTAAGGAAGCAATAATATTTAACGAATGAGAACGTCTTGACTTTTTTAGACTTCTATTACACCGACGGCCTTTTTAAACTACGTTCTGTTATTCCTAACGAGATATTTATGAACTTTATACGTTCTCTCATTTAGATATTTTCCATATAAAACCTGATTAAAAAATGAAATTTGAGCTAAAGTCAAATTTTTAGTCGAAATTAAAATGTCAGAAAAATTCCAAAATTATGAATATTTTTCCTAACTTTCATATTCGAACAAAATTACTCAATTTCGTAGATAAAAACCATACATCCTCACCGTGATCGTGTAAAAAGAACGAAGAAAATACAAAGAATGAGTGAAAATTATATAATAAAAATTCCAAGAACGGTGGCTAACCTTCTAGGTACCAGATACTCCAAGTTTTGAGTTTCCCAACGACGTGTCAGAAAGGATCCTACGGTAACGCGATGCCTGATCCGAGATTGAATCTAAACAAGCGTTTCACGGGATTCGCGATGATGCGAACGGTGATGTAGAAAAGGAAAATCGACGATAGGGGTTTTCGGTGAACGAGGAGAGACGAGCAAAATTTTCGCGCTTTGGTACAATCGTGCGTTAGCAATATTTCGAAAAAAGAGAAGACTCACGCCTCTACTTCTTCTCTTCTCTTTCGTTTCCCGTACAAGAGAATTTTCCTACGATTTTTCGAGGGACGTGAATTCGCGAAGAACGCGCGACGTACTCGTCGTTTTCGTCAACGGCGTTCGCGGCTGCAAAATGCATTTGCGTTTACTCTGACAACGAGCAGGGTCGTAAAGGATTGCCTCAGACTCTCCTAGCTTCTCTCATTCCCCTACATACATACACGAGCATATACGTTTCTCTCGCAAGCTCGAACCTCTCGTCCCATCAAACCACCCGAATCCAGCAAACTTCCCTCCGCATTGCACCGTACAAGCCTTCAAACGCGTGCTACATCTAACCGAGCACACACACATACACGTCATGGCGTATATACACGTACCCGAGAGCATTTCCGACGATAATTTACCTAATTTCGTCGTACGAGCACAAGACCGTAGATTATACGTTCGCGAAAGGTTAGTTAGCGGGTATCACGAAAATTTCACGCGATTTCGGAGCACCCCGAGTTACTAAATCGGATTGGACGGTTTTTGGTGAGAGAAAAAATATCTGATGTGCTGCGAGGTGCTACCTCGTAGATATCGTATACTAGAAATCTTGATTGAACCGTATTTCGTGCGGGAAAGAAAATTATATGCACGGACGTGTTTTAACCCTTTGCACTCGAGTCTGACTCAACAAGACCGAAAAATTTTAACATTTAAACATTTTTTACAAATTTAAACAAAACATTTAAAAAAAAAATTATATGATAAAAAAAACCTTTTTAAAAACAAGCTTTTATTTAGTGTACTAAAAAGACAATAATAAGAATATTTTTTGATTAAGACAGTGCTGAATGCTATTTGTAAGTGGTTATAGTTCGAATGGATGGATCCTCGAAAAAAGTAGTATCAAAGTTATGGCTGTAACACATATAATAAATTATGTTGAATTATTTGTCTTAAAAGCTTGTCGCTTGAATGAAAAATAAAGATACGCGCGCGACAAAAATAAAGATACGCGCGTGAATGAAAAATAAAGATACGCGCGCGACAAGCTTTTAAGACAAATAATTCAACATAATTTATTATATGTGTTACAGCCATAACTTTGATACTACTTTTTTCGAGGATCCATCCATTCGAACTATAACCACTTACAAATAGCATTCAGCACTGTCTTAATCAAAAAATATTCTTATTATTGTCTTTTTAGTACACTAAATAAAAGCTTGTTTTTAAAAAGTTTTTTATTATCAAATATTTACAATATAAGTAATGATATATCACTTGAAATGAAATGATATGATGTTGGAAATATGGTGCCTCAGAGGGGACAGCGGAGTGCAAAGGGTTAACCTGGCACGATTTTTTTTTAGAATATTATATGCGATGATTATAATCATGTTCCTGCGCGTTAATTCAACTTCAAATTAGGTTCAAAGTATTATGTGTTACGTTCAAATTCCATTTAAAGAAAAAAAAAAAAAAAAAGTCGTAACGTTTAATCGCTTAGGAGAAATTAGCTCAAGCGATACTCTTAATGACCTACCAAGGGAGAAACAAGCATGCCACGGATATATAATCGTCTAGAACTTTTGTTGCTACGCTAATTAGAACCGTTCGAAATGCGGTACGCCAGGCGATTGCGTTGCTATTGTTACGCAAAGTTCGTGAATTTTAGGTCAATGTGTACGGTTAAACGGTGAAACGGTAAATCGTGCGTGGGCAAATTGTGAGGAAAGTTTTTCCCCCGTGTGCAGTAATAACTATCGTATTCCAATAGACACGTGTGTTTGAAAATAGAGACGATGATGACGTTTTTAACGAATTTGTTACCTTCGAACGATCGTAATCCAATCTTCTCGACGAGTGTCTGTAACAGAAAAACGAAAAAAAAGTATTAGTTAAGTATCATTATTATCTTTTTTATTTAGTTTATTGAATATCTTGAATTTTTTTCCACTTTTTTCATATGATCAAATAAGAAAATGAAATGATTATATCGCATAGTCAACCAATCCCACAGTAAAACGAAAAAACACACACATGCAAAGGCTGGCACTAATATTCGTATACCCCTTAAAGCAAAATAATTTTTTTATAATTGATCCAAACGATTCAAATTTTTGCAAGAACGTATAAAGACTAATTTACTACATATCCTATTGTTACTGTTCTAAAAAAATCGTAATCTTCAAAATTAAAAAAAAAAAAAAATACCAAAGATCAGTAAAAATTGTACCTTATTCTGAAATGTTTAAGCATTTGTAGCTCGAAGCAATGTTAAATCATTTAACAGGTTTCGATAAATAAAAGACGAACGAAAGTCATTGGAAATAAAAGACGCGAAAAACGCGTCAAGCTCGAGGATCGAACGTACGATGTCGCGTCCTTGTGGATCGCACGTAGAGGTACGAAGAAGAAGAGCTTATATTCAATGGCTCGTATTCCGAAGGCACGAAGGCTAAGCATAATAGAGAGCTCTCGTTTGCTAGGGCTCCTCCGATTATTCTACGGCGACAAGCCGTGTTGCTTCTCGTCGATCTCTCCTAGCGAGCCAACTGTGCGTACGTTAATACGCAAAAGAGAGGGAGAAAGAAAGAGGAACGCCTCGGCTAATGTGTGAAAAACAAAAGCTTGCGCGCGCACAAGCTTACGGCAATGTCACAGCGCGAACCAATGGCTCGTATTCAAGCCTTCGTGTTGTCTTCCTGCCACCGGCGCTACACTGATACCGGCGTTGCTGACGTTACCGTGGTTACTGTTGTCCTTTCGCTTTACAGTTTCTCTCGTGTATGTATATTTTTTTTTTCTTCTTTGAAAAACAACCATTTGTTGTTCAACTGTTGACTGGGAAACCAGTTATGGGGATTCTCGAAATTTTACAAATGTTTCGTATTTCTATATTTGTTACATGAATTGTATGACTAATAAAAAATTGTGATTACTATTGGTACTTCTAGCTGGTAGAATGATATATTTGACTTTAAACCAGTACTAATGAAAAATTAGAGCTACTTTCCTTTTGCAATCCCTTCAATTGTTTAGTTATAGCACTGTTGCAGCTGGTAGATATCTCTTATACAGGGTGTCCGCTTCCATGTAGTCAAGCGAAGGACTACATGTACACATCAATGACTTGAATCGAAATGTCTAATACCATTTTTCGAAATTCGACTTAGTTAACGAATTATTAACTAACAAAGATTGGTCAATTACGGCGGGCAGCGTCATGTAACGTTGTTTATTGTGGACTGCTCCTCCTTCTTCGCTAATCGTAATAACTGACCGATCTTTGTTAGTTAATAATTCATTAACTAAGTCGAATTTAAAAAAATGATATTAGACATTTCGATTCAAGTCATCGATGTGTACATGTAGTCCTCCGCTTGACTATATGGAACCGGACACCCTGTATATACATGTCTGAAATCTGAGAAGCTTACCATCCTATTAAATATCGCAAGACCACAAGTTTAATAGAAGAACGTGTAACTGTTCCACAAACTAATGCCAACGATAAATCAGCCCAATGTTTCGACCACTCCTCTCATATCCAATTAAGTTTTTCCCATGCCTCATAAACTACCCAACAAAAAAAAAAGGAATAAGAAAAACAAAGAGAGAGAGAAAGAGCTAGATAGAGGGACGTGCGTAATGCACTGTCACGATCCGTCTCATTTGCACTCACCGAGCATCTCTTCTTCTATTTTCTTTTTTCTCTCGTTTTTTCTCTCTCTCTCTCTCTCTCTCTTCTTTTTAGCTATCCATCTTTCTCACTCTCCGCGTCGGAACAAACGAGAAAGAGGCAACGCGAGAGAAAGGGTAGAGTAGAGCCGAGTTAGACGAGAGGAAAGGCAGCAGGAGAGCTCGTTTGTCACGACTTGTTGTGCATCGGCGCTTTCCAATTCGAGCGTAATAATCCTGAATATCCGTTCGCGTAAAATAAACCCTCTCTTTCTCTTTTTCTCTTTGTGTTCGTCGTCATGCCGGAACGAAACGATATCGCGTGTTACAATGAGACGCGAGTTAAATTAACGTCATCAGTTTTATCGTTCGAAGTACTACAGACGGGACGTATCGGAAAAATTTGTATAAACTCACTTATAATTGGCTACGTACAAACGTGCCAGACGCGAACGAGAGATATTTCTATACATGGTGCTCGAGGATGATAACGATGAAGTCACGAGTTTTACAAATATCTTATCGCGTAACGATGAAGCTTATTAAGTTGTAACGACCATGTTGTTACGCTTTCCGCGAAGTGCTATCGTAACGACGTCGCTGGCATAGAATTTCCAGCTTAAAATTCATCTATCATTTCGAGATTCAAAACAACTTTTGCCATTTTCATAGAATTCGTGATTTTACGTTAATCCTCTATTGGCCGGTGTAACTTTGAAGTCACATATCTGTATTTTTCTATATTTTATTTTATTGTACCAGTAAGACTTAATAACTTTTCATATCTAAAGTATGGTACACTTGTGTGCAAATATGTACCTATCTTTATAATACAATATTAAAACTAGATTTACGGACTGAGCCAATTTGACTCATTAAAAATTTGATTACTATATATATATATGAAACTTTACAATTATTGAAAAAAAATCATACGTGGCTTTTTAGTTAAGTAATGAAATATATGTAAATGTTAATTCCTCTTCTTTTCTTTCCTCTTTATATTCTTCTTTTTTTACTTAAGTAAAAATAGGTATATAAACAACATCCGTAAATCTAGTGTTAAGAAAATTGTAAATTGTTATTTGAAATCAGAAGTTTAACTCTTCTAATTATTTTCTCACAAAACAATTTGGTCAATAAATGTCTAAAACAAATCGTACAAATCTAGAAGTAACTTTCTAGAAAATAAATCTCAAATTAGAATACTCCACCTAACCTATTATCCCTTTCATGGAAAAACGGTCAAACGAATATCATACGATGCAAGAAAGCTAAAAGGACGTATCGTGAGATAGAAGAAAAACGGTAGGGGATGGTAGCGACAGCGATTAAAACGAGACGGTCGCATTCTCGGGCAGACACGCGGTACACGGTTAACCCGTTATACTCGTGAACACGAGGCGGCATCGAAATTGCTTTGTCAGAACGATAAAGCGTCCTCCACGTTTGGGGGGATAGGGGAATCGCGCGATTATGGTGGTTTTAATAACGAACCACGAAATAACCCATGGAAAACAGTTTTGCTCGGGCGTATGTAGGTGTACGTTAAAGCGTAGGGGCTTAATGGAAAATAGTAGCACGATTTCAACGCCGATGGAAGGCAATAGACGAGTATGGTGTATGTGTGTGTGTGTTAGAAAGAGCGAGAGAGACGATCGTGCACGTGGAGAAGGAAAATGAATAGCCCACGGAATTTGATGTCCCTTCGACCTCGTTCCCACGAACTTTCAGCCTCCGGGGTAATCGGGAATGCATGTCGCCTGTAAGCCACTCGAGTTAGATACGTTTCCCGTCCTTCGAAAAGCTGGAAGAGTAACGATAGAGAGCTCCAGACTCAAATGATTTACGCGAGCTGTGCTTTATCGTTCGGCTGGCTCGATGTCTAGCAACGTGGATGCCTGGACCTTTCCTGCGTTACCCTTCTCATCTTCCTCTCTCTTACGGTTACGTACACGTACATCACCTACGTATCCAACTTCGGTCGTCCCTTTTTGTTCGATGCCCCGCGGTCACGTCCTGAAACTTTTATCGAGAGTTCGAAGGAGATACCGCGAAACTCGCGTGTTTCGGACGAAAACTCGTGAGATCTCTCCTCTATCTCCTGCCACGAAACGATTTTAACAGGGTAATACGACGAAATGATAAACGGCCAAATTTTATGGCCAAGAGAGTAGAGAAGTTTGAAAGTACTTGGGATTTTTTCGTTGTATCTATTCGCTTTTTTTTTTTTCTTTTTCTTTCACGAACGGATAGCTCGATTTTGGTTGCGTAACGAGTATCGTGAAAAATGATGCTTTCATAGTTGACTGCGATCGTTTTCACTGCCTTTAATTTATCGCTTTTTTTATCAAGATATTTGGGTGTGGATTTGGTAACTGGTCTTTTACAAACTTTGAATAACAATAAATAACGTTAAATAATAATGGGCACGTTTTAATAGCGGAAAATGGTAGCTTTGTTTCACGATACATATACAAACGCAAGGTTCAAATATATATAATTTGCATACATTATGCTTTCACTTAACGAAAGAAGAAAAATGAGAGAAAAGGGTAAATTAACGACGCCGACGACTACCTCGTCGTCGATGTAATATTAATTGTAGGAAGGAGCTAACGATTCGTTGGAAGGAGCTCATTTCGCTAGCATTTCCCTTTCTCGTTCATTGTTCTCTCCTTTATAACGTCCAATTAACGCGATTTCTCCGTTTCCTTGCAAATTTTTATTTTACAGGGACTCTTCCTTCCACCAGTCGTTCCCTCGTGGACGATCGGCCGACGATTAAAAAATAAAGACGTAACCGAGCAACTTTTCAACGACCCTTTCTCTAACATGCTCGTGGATCTCTTTAATTAACCGAGTTGTTATGCCTCGACAATGAGTCGAGTGCCGTCGTGCACAATGACGATTATAATATTAAATAGTAATGCGAGCTGCAACGTCGAGGTTCGCTAAAAAAATAATAATAATCCCCATTGGGGATATCTTTGCTACTTTTGGTTCAAACGTTTTTCGCATCGCTCCTGTCTCCTCCATTTTGATCCTATTCGTTATTTAAACAATTTCAATATATACAGGGTGTCCCAAACTAATCGCCCTACGGGTAATCCACATGTTCATATAGATGATTTGAGTCGAAAAGTCTAATAAACTTTTTCGAAATTCGGCTTAATTAACGAGTTATTAACTAACAAAGACCAGCCAATCGGGAAGCACGGAAGCAATAGGCGGCCTATCTGTATATATTTTCTTACATCATGGACACGCAAGATGGCTGCCCAGAAGCAGTAGTAAAAGAAAACCATCGCCAGACGGTGTATCGAGACAAAACACGTTTCCTTTCTCATGATACGACAACGCATCTCCTTCGATCCTAGCTGCATTCAGGCTAATGGAAAAAAATGGATACGTAGGACACGGAAGGACACGTGTACGTGCAAGAAAAAGAGAGAAAACGAAACGTCTCTTCTAATAAAGCTCGTCGACGGGAGATACGCTCGCACGGATCCAACTCGAAGGCAACTCGTGCGAGTCCGTGCGACGATAGACTCATCCTCTACCTAGCCCGACCATTTTCAACTGGCAGCTCCACCACCCCCCCCTAACTCGTCTCTACTCCTCCTCTCTCTTTTTCTTTCATTTTCCCGACCCGTCTCGCGAACCCATACCAGATTCCATTCAAAAAAGCAGCCTTTTGTTACTACCCCTGCCAAATAAACATGCTCGTTTGCCTACGATTTACGCGAGTATTCCAACGTTTCAACGAACTCGAGGCGTATCCTAAGCCTCCGCTACTCCTAGTATCTCGTTTGCGAAACCAATGGGAAAAAGTAAGTCGACGATATCGGTGAAGTGAGAGAAAACGAGTAGAGGTGAAAGGATGGTATACAGAACTCGGATTAAAACGGTTTAACGCGAGGGCCGCACAGAGAAACGGGATTGTTTCCGATCGACGAGAATAAAATCGAATTCTAGGATTAATAAAAAATTCAATTATCGAGAAAGCTGAGGGCTACATCGATACGTACAACGTAGTTCGTGGCTACCGGCGGGTGATAAAAGGTCAGAGATTAATTCCCCGCGTCTGATGCATGCCGAGAATGGGATTAAGGATTTGTTTGATGCATTTCGACGAAACGCGCTTTGAAATAGATGATTTCTTCCTTTTTTCCTATTACACGTCTATTTAAAGAAATAGAAAACAAGGAATTAGTCTAGAAACTGTTTCGGTATATCTTTTTTGATCTTAAACAATGCTTTATAAACTGAATCGCATAAATTACATTCGAAAAAGTTGGTAGAGAGAGAGTACAAGAGGAGGGAGAGAGAATAGAGCCAATGCAATATAGAAATAGGATTAAGAAAATAATTGTAAAGAATGGGAGTATGTGTGTGAATGATGGAGGCATGAGAGTTGTAGTGCGTTAAATGTAAAGAGAAACTTGGAATGGAATGTAGTATGGGTATGGGTATATATATGTTAAGATTATTATTGTTAATTAGTGGATAAGTCTTTTGTAAACAGAAGTCATTGTAACCCTCAGGAAAACAATAAAGATCATACATACATTCGAAAAAGTATTCAGAATTTTGTTGATTCCCTACCAAAAAATTCACGACCCCGGACCACTGGACGAAGTTTACGGCAATTCCTATCCCACAATTTGATAACTTCGCCACTCGTAACTTTTACCAACTGGAATACCCTGCTAGAGACCACGACATTTTCTTCTTTCGGAAGGTCCCAGTTCCGTTGGTGACTTCGTTAACGAGGATCCGAACGAACGAGAGGGTGCACGATAGGGTCCATGTTCCCGATCACAATAAACGTCCCTCGTCCGATCCACGGCTTACGCCTATCCTTCTCTCGCAATTAACAATGTCCCAGCAGGTACGCTAGCTCGAATTTACGGTTGCGGTTGCCAGTAAAAAAGCGTTGTGGGATTCAGGGAGGTCCTTTTAATGAAGTTTCCCGGCTCGCGAATGCATCCGAGCAACTCATGCGTGTATTCGCGATAGAGTCACCCTCGTGTCTCTCTCTCCAATACCTGTCTCGTTCTCTTACAGACCCACACACGGATATAGATATTCTCTATACCTCCCTTTATCCTCCTCCGTGTCCCCAAACTCTCTTGACGGTGTGCTTCAGCCACTGATCCAAACGGTTACTCTATCCTCTGCCCTCGGCAACCCTTCGTCTCTGGTGTCACCTGATAACAACGCCACTCTCTTTCTCGCTCCCTCGCGCTCTCGCAATCCCTAGAAATAAAAGTCTAAAACGAGTCTCCTTTGTTTTCCCTCAGCGAATCTTCCCTTTTCTCTCTCTTTTTTTCTTTTCCCACCCCCTTCGGAGTGAGCTTAATCGCGGCGACCATGCTAAAGGATTTAAAAAAATAATTACGCCCCTCCCTCGCTACTCTTCCACTATACTCTTCCTTTCTACCTTTTTCCCAAAGCCCGGTGACTTCCCTTTATAGCTTTATCCTTGCTAGCTCTATATCCACGGCCAACGGCAGCAATTCTCGCGAGTGCCTCGATAATCGTATCTTCGACCGTTTCCAAGTGTCCTGCGATAACGCGACGAAGGAGGAGCTATACTTTTTCCCCTTGTTCGTTCGCTTGGCAAAGGGAAGAAGAAGGATGCGTTTGTTTCTCTCTTTTTCCTTCTTCTTTCTTTCACAGTTTTACCTGTACCGCAAGATCGATACGTGCCTTCCAGCTTCGTCGATAACGAGGCCACCCAAGGCGTCGTCGTCATCATCGTCGACGATTTAATTGGACGAGTTGTCGTCGACAAGAGTTCTCATCGATCGTGAACGGCTGTTGATGGTGGTGTTGGAGGGATGGCATCATCCATGAAATTCGTCGGTAGAAAATCACGTGTACCGCGAGATTCGTATTCTCGTCCTCTTGTTTCGTTTTATGCGACCTCGTTAATTTATGCTGGGATGTAATTAATGGAAAATAGTTGAAATTTATGATGAAAATTCGGGGAAATATCATTCATGAGGATCATGAAATTGCAAAGAATGAAACTTTTCCAATTAATAGAAAGTTAGCAAATCCTGGATCGGATTAACCAATAGACAAATGTCTAGGGACTGTAATTCTGAGCTCCGAAACTGGTGAAAATTTATGTTTCACCAGTTAGATTACTTAATAACAAACATTCCTTTGGTTGATAGCCAAAGTTGCTAAAATAAAAAAAATATATATAAATGAGGGTTAATCCAATACTGATAAAATCTCAGCAGAAGCATCATAGACGAGTCAAAAATCAAGTAACTTTCGAACCTAAAGCGTTCTCGAACGTGCGATATCCTCACTCGAATAAATAAATCTTGAGATTGTTAATTACAGCATATCCCGTGTCTACTTCGTTCGGCTCACTCGTTCTCGAATGGAATCGAGTAGGAACGAATTTCGGATAGCCGAACGTTCCAATTGAAGCATCGATTTCCGTTCTCGGTTACTTTCAGTTCCCCTCTCATTCTCCTCTGGCCCCTCTCATCTGGCACTTGTTCCTTCTTCTCTTCATCCAGCTCATCCAGCAGTTTGTCGGTCAAGATTTTTCAACTTTCTCATTCACCGGGGCCAACCCCTGTAGGCATTCGCCGTGATGACGATGACGACGACGACGTAGAAGAAGAAGAGAAGGAAGATGGGCGACGACGATGAATCTTCAAATACTTTTTCCTTGGGTTTATCAAGCGAAGCAGGCACGGAAGAACGGCGTTGCCTGCTCTCTTTTTACGCGAGCCACGAAAAGAAGAGAGATCGACCGTGCCGGTACTCATCTCGCGAAGAGGTAAAGTGGTGAGCGCGGCCGACCTCGATATTTCTTTTTTTCCGCCATTCTGTAGAAACTAAAAAAGGCGCCATGAATTACGAAGAGAGAGAGAAAGAGAGAGAGAGCGAGTGCAGTGCAGCGTTCGAGCACTCGTTCACAGTTTAAAGAGAGACCCAGCTGCGCCAGCCGAGATTCGCGTCTCCGAAGAGGGAAGACGCTAACGAAGAAGAAAAAGGGTAAAAGTAATGAATACGTCCTTCCATTTCGTCTTCCGCGATATGATGTGTCCGTTTAAGAAACAAGAAAAAAAAAAAAGAGATGGATAGATAGATTTATTAAAGCCCGGTACCGATGTAGGACAATGATGATGAGTACGCGGAAAAGACATGTACAAATGAGAGTATAAATAATGAAATGGTGTAATGAGTATGATACTTAACGTAACAATAACGATAATGGAAAATAATAATTATTTATAAATATAATATAGGATCGATTTTGCTTTATACTGGGTGGTCCATTTAAATAAGGCCATCTAGATATCTTTTCGGGTTAGTGCGATGCAAGGAATATTTGTCACGTAATGTGCATGGGGTCAATGTAACCAATATCTAACAAGAATATTCTCTCCCAGCCATTTTTTTTTTGAAATTGTCAAAGTCATTGGTGTTTTTTGATATCTAACTACATTTCTTTTGCATTATGTAGCTGATCGAAAAATACATTGATCTAGATCTTCGAAAATTAAATATATGTTCTTGCCAAATATGGTTCATTGACCCCATGCAAATTACATAACAAATATTTTGTGGATAGCCCAAAGAGATATTTAGGTGGTCTTATTTAAATTGTTAAAAATACATTTCGAACATAACATAAGAAATTAACTCGTCATTATTTCTAGCAATGAATCCACAAAGGGTATCGGCTAGATGCGTGGAAAGAAACAAGAAAGAGAGAGAGCCCGAAAGAAAAACGAGCGAACTCTCCCACCGACAGTGATTAATCCCACAAGTAAACTATTAATTAACGTCGGGAGAAATGTCGTTGGCAAGCGGGAAGTAACATAAGGAACGCGTTCCTCATAAAATACGACGAAACGAATTTCTGTTTTTCCATTTATGTTACCTCCAACCACCCTTGCCAACAGTTTTATTTTTACATTCGACTAAAGTTACAAATGGAATGGTTTTTAATAGGCTACGCGTGTCTCTCTCCTATCTCTATTTCGAAAAGTAAATTCGCGATGGTTCGATCCCCCCTATCACCCAACTCCCACCCCCTTTCCATAAAATTCGAACGACTTCGCGTTCGAAACGAACGTAAATCACGCGAGCAGCGAGCAAAATTCAGCGAGAATTTACGAGCCGCGTGACCATTTATTTTTCATATTACGCGAAAATCGTGAAATCCTATCGCTTCGACGTAACGAGTTATGCGATGCTTCCTCTTCTCTTTTTTTTTAGATTTTTTTTTTTAAGGTCGGTCTATCGGTTATGCACTTTTCTACGATATTGCATATGTATAGGTATATGTAATTTAATAGACACGAAATATGGATAGTTAAATGCATGCTTATCGTTTGAACAATACTTAGTATTAGTGATGGACGACAAGACAAGAATTTCAAGATCTTGACAAGACAAGACTTGATTTTTCAAGACAAGATTACCAATTTCTTGTTCTTGATAAAATCGAGACAAGACAAGATTTGTCCTTCAAGATCAAGACAAGACAAGAAAAATCTATCAAGATTCTTGATTCTTGATAACTGGAACTACAATTATACGTATGTAATTATAATTGTATAATTATAATTATATATTATGTAATTATAATTTTATATATAGGGCCATATATATCGGGGTTATGTAATATTATAATCATGTTGAAATCCTTCCGTCTATCTTCAATTTTAAATAATTAAATGCAAAATTTAAATTAATTCGAAAGAAAAACTTTATAATTTTACTGAAAACTGCAGTTTATTTTTATTGTAAATAAAGGAAATCTCTATTTTGTAATGATGTGTCCTCAAACGTGCTCTTAAGTGCGTGCGTTTAGTAAACTAGAGACCTTAAGCTTCGAAATAGTTTAAAAAATTTTCTACTACGAACATTTGTAGCTGATATAGAGTAATTTGAAAATGACCTAAAAATTTCAAGAATTTTCTTGTTCCTTTAATTTTTTTGACCAGTAGAATTTAAAAAAAAATATTTTTGAATAATTTTTATCAAAATTTTCAAAAATAATAAATCAAGGTATGGTAATTAAATATTTATAGATATTATACAAATATCAAGAATCTTGCAAGAATCAAGACAAGAAATTGATTGTCAAGATCAAGACATACTAATTCTCGATTGTACAAAATCAAGACAAGACAAGTATGTTCGATTCTTGGCTTGTCTTGTCTTGAATCCATCACTACAATACTTTATATACCTATATTCTTTTTTCTTATTAAAAAATTCTTTTCGAGTGAAAGACATTTTCGCGACCTCCTTACGACATACGTTATGTAACCCTCATCACTTTTCTTGACAGAAAAAGATTTGATGAAACCCGAAAAAGAAGAAGAAGAAGAAAAAAGGTATCCTCGGTTGAAAAGTCGGTCGAGAAACGGGACACGATTAAAGAACTCCTTTACGTATTCGTTTCGGCTCGTTCCCCGTCCGTCCGTCAAAAATGGCGGCATGGTTGTTCGGTGAGTTCGACTCGATTCGAAGAGCAGTAGCAGCGTCGTCGTCGTCCCTCGAGGCCGACGTCTCCAGCGGATAGAAATCTTCCCGAAATCGCATCGGAGACGGTCGTTCGATGACGCGTAAGCGACACCTCGAAAGACCCTCGGGGAATTGGTGATGATTTTCGCGATGTCGACCCAACCGACAGTGGAAAGACTGTTTTTGATGTTCTCAGGGTTTCTTAAAAATGATGCCACGTCTTTCATTTTTGCGTTTCTTTCATTTGTACAAAAATTTTTCAAATAAGGGAGACAAGATTTGACTGTGACGCGATTTTTTTACGAATTTTATCTTAGGTGATGGTAATCAAATTTTCATTATTATAAGTACGTAATCATAAATTATGTGTAATGTGACTTGACAATAGGGCTAAACAATATTTATAGGTGAGAAATATTACATTTCAATTTTTAGTTGTCCTGGCTACGGGGCAGTTAGCCAAATAAAGTTGCAAAAAATATTTAGAAAAATATGAACGTCAACAGGTTGCTTGTTTATCTTTATCTTTATATTTTATATCATATTATATTTATATTTTGATCTTTCTATCTTCATATTTCATTCTACATACAATTAAAAATTAGTTTCTTATTAAACTTGTAAGATTTCACATCCATAGCAGTCAACGTGTTAAAAATAAATTAAGAAATTGATTGAAACATATTACCTCATAAATACTTTCACTCATATTCAATAATTCTATCATTATTTTTTCAATCTCGGTTACTCGACAACAGATTCTAATCTCTTTTATCTACTTCGTTGAAAATTGGATTTTTCGCGATAGCCATACTAGCAGAGCTACCTTCTCGATGGGATCGAACTTCTTAAAAATAAGATATCGTCAGGTACTTTGCATAATGCAAGGAAGAGAATCGTCGATAGTAAGAACGGTATGTACCAAACGGTTGGCGCGAGATTGAGACGCCGACGAGGAAACATTCTCCTTCGAATATGCGAATTTTCGAGCGTGAAAATGAAGAACCCTTGGGAAGGCCATCGTGTCTAACGTCACGTTTTATGCGACGAGAGTCCTTCTCGCGGCCCATCGGACCTTTATCGAGTTTGCGCTTGGGACGGTTTTCCCCTTCTCCAACAGGGGGGATGGATGAAAAAAAAGAAAGAAACGTAGTCGTTTACCGGGAAAGAAATGTTTTCCCCACGTAAAACGCGTATCTTTTATCGCTCTCTTTCTCGTCTTACGACGCTAGTCGAAGGTCGGATGACGAGTAAACCACGAAGAAGTCTTAGGAAGGCTCTGTTAAAAGGGGCTTGCGAAAAAGGAAGAATAATGTTATTGAATACCTACAAACGAGTAAGGATTCCAAAATGAGCATTTCTTGGGGTAAAAAAGAGGGAAACTTCTAGTAATCGTCATGGCTAGGCTATGTAATTACATTATGGGTGATGTAGAATCAAATTGGATCGTATTACCATTTAAATGAAGAAAATAGTAATCAAATGTGAAATGATCATAAAAATATTTGCTTTTACTTCACGTTGGTAAATACTCCATTTAGTCTGCAAGTGAAAAAAGATCAGACATTTCTCGGTCTGACTATATTTAACTCCTGACTACTTTTCTACTTCATTCTCGTTCCGTACCCTATCTGTCAACTCGATATCACGCGAAACCGACGTTAAAGTTCGAGATACGTGATCGTGAGATTACACTTTCGTTTTCCTTCTTCTTTCTTTGGTAGAAAAGTATCGGGAGAAAGGAACAAAAAAAAAAAAGGAGGAAATCCTGTCACGAGGAGGGACGATTAATAGAGCCATGCCGGAATCAAATATCATTAATAATAACTTTTATTTTATCATGTGAGAGTGAGATAGACAGAGCTCATTTGGAGATCTTAATGAAAGAAAAGATGAGAAGAGTTATGACTCGAAACTTATAGACCTCTCTATCTCTCTTTTTCTTACCACCGGGAGTATTGCTTCTTTTCCGGTAGGGTGCTCACGACTCGAAGAAAGTAAAGTTAAGAAAGATGAAGAGAGAAAAAGAAATGAAGAAGAAACGAAGGAAGTCTATAAAAAGTGGAGACGATTAGAAAGCTGGTAGTAAGATCCGAAAAGAGAGAGAGAGATAAAGAGACTCGTCGACTACGAACCATATTTCGTATCGTGGAATTTTAATTACGTTAAGCGAAACGCAATTTTCTAAAGCGAGCCTCAAAAGCTGTGACTGACAGTTTAAGGACTTTCCACGTCCTCACGCCTGTCGTCGGGAAAGTCCGGCAACTTCGTTAGAACTACCTTCTCTACTTTCCTTCGTTTTTTTATAATTTTTTCTTTCTTCACCCTCTCTTTTTTTTGTACAGAGACATACCCACACGCACAGAGAGTTTCTCACGTACCAACCAAACGAGCTGGAAGGAACTTTGCGCGTGGCTATTATCCCGGCGATCGACGAAACAAGCCGCGAAATTTATAAACTATAATCCGAGCGTTAGCTCGTTAAGCTTGGCCTTCGTAGTTACGTAAAACGACTAACGACAAAAAAAAGAATGAAAAGAAGGGAGAAAGTCGTTTCTCGTAAAAGGGAGCTTTTATTAGTTCAACGCTTGTCGTCCGTAGCTTGTCGCATAATTTCTCTGTCGGACTTCTTTAAATAAAATTTGAGTTTATATAATCAACGAAGACAAATCAATTAAATTGTAAAAATTTGACAGGAAAGAATGTTAATAAAAATTATGCAGCAATTTGAAATGAAAATATCTTTTGAAAATTTGGATTTTGACTCACGAAATAGATCATATGTGCAAATTTTCTATATTCCATGTCAAATTTCACGAGTCGAAGGATTGGATCGATGACTCTAACAGATCGCCGACGTGTCACTTTTTTGCCCATCCTTCATTAGATACGGAACGAGAAACGTCCTTGAGTATTATTCGTCATCCCTCACATAAAGAGGATTTATCGTACCACGGAAGCGATTCGTTCCTTTAAGAACACGGATCGTAGCCTGTCATCTCCAAACATCGATTTTACGACCTACATTATCAAGAATCATGTCATTTATTTGATTACCAACGTGACATAAATGTTTGCTTGACATAAACATATCTTCTTCTACGATTTTCCTCTTGGTTCCATCGAACGATTAAGCCACGTAAAACAGAAATCGGTACGAGAAAGTTTCGCATTCGTCCGACAAAGCGCGATTAATTTCCCTAGAAAAGGAATTAAAAAAAAAAAAAAGAACGAGAAACGAAGAGAAGAAAAAAAAAATTGGAGGTGGAAAACTCGCAAAGCCGAACACGACAAAGCTGTGCTCTCTCTCTCTCCTTTCCCATGATTTTTCACCCTTTTGTATCGAGGGCCAGCACGTGCGCGCGCGCGCAAGACGCACCGAGAGGAAAAAAGTATTCGAGTTGAAAAATGTTCCGCGAAACGATCCCTCAGCGAGAGTCAACAATGGGTATTTACTTTAACGGTGGGTTACCGCTCGCGTACACACCGAGTGCCTGCCAGCCAGCACACCACTCCTCCTATCCTTCCTTTTTTTCCCCTTCCTTTTTTGTTTTTTTTTTTTTTGTAACTTCACCCAACGGCCCATCAATCACTCGATAATGGCAGCCTCTCTGTTTTTATTCCTGCCTATATACCCTCGTCCCTCGACCTTTACCCCCACCCTCCCTTTCTGTCTCTTTCCCTCATGGTTTCGTAGTGGCCACAAAATTCACCCATCTCTCTCTTTCTCGTTTTTCCTGTCTTTCTCTCTTTCTATCATCGTTCGACCTGTTTTAGTCTACGCTACTTCATCCTCCGTGCACACTCGAAACACATTTTTCTGCCTGGCCTTAATCGGTCCTCGCACAACCGAGAAAACGCAAAAACAGGATGAAAGAGAGTAAGAGAGACAGAGAAAGAGAGTTTCGAGGCCGATGTCAAAAACTGGACGTTCGACGGAACGTTGAATAATGCAACGAGCCCTGGAAAGGGGCAACTGCGTCTAATGATCCATCGACGTTACTACGACAACGTCGATCAGCGAGAGCTTCCATTTTATCGTTTTTTGCAACTCGATTAGAATTCGAAGTTTCTCCCTACCTTTCCGTGTTATATATAACCGAACTTTGTACAACGAAGCGAAGGAATTTGATCGAAAATATTACTAATTTTGTACTATTCGCTAACCGTCATACGGGTTTAGATATTCATTATGTATAAACTTTGAATATTTTAGCGATTGAATATTACAGCTAGAGTATGCTTCTGTTATTTGATTAATGCGTATATCGGTTACGGTATTCGAATATTATGTCATTCTATCGGTTCTACAATTCATTGTATATGTCATACTTATGGACGTTTATTAATATTCGAAAATTTCAATTCGTTTAAATATTTGTTGAAAGAAAAAAAAATATAATAAGGATACCCAAGCTTCAAGACCGAGTTATAATACGCCGAAATCGAGGCTAATCTCGAGAATTGATATGCCAACGGAAAAAAAGTAGAACGAACTTCGTGTAATTTAAAATGAAACGCATAATAAAAGCGAGCTCGCGCGAATGAAAGAGAGAGGAAGCAAGAGACAAACGAGTATAGTTTTGAAGTCAGGAACGACGGTGCCTTCCTTGATTTGCATTTCATTTCTCGCGCGCGCGGGAGATAGAAAATTTTTAATTAAAACGCATGCGCGCGACGATATAATACCCTACACAATATACACCTATATCATCAACCTAATATTCTCCTATCTTTTTTTTAACGTTGGTAGAGGCTCACGATAATGCCATTCTTTAAAAAAATAATAAAAATATTTATTGACCCGTTGAATAATATATTGGAAATGTTTATTAATATTTACGAGAATGGATTCATCGGTCATAAAAAGTTTGTAAATTCTTTCATACAGGATGTCCGCTTCCATGCAGTCAAGCGGAGGAGTACATGTACACATCGATGACTTGAATCGAAATGTCTAATACCATTTTTTGAAATTCGTCTCAGTTAAATAGTTATTAACTAATAAAGATCGGCCAATCACGGTGAGCAGCGACATGTAACGTTGTTTATTGTGGATTGCTCCTCCTACTGTTTCATCTCTTGCTTAGCTGCGAGCTCGAGTGAACCGCCTTCCTTTGCTAATCGCCGTGATTGGCCGATCTTTGTTAGTTAATAAATATTTAACTTAGTCGAATTTCGAAAAATGGTATTAGACATTTCGATTCGAGTCATTGATATGTACATGTAATCCTCCGCTTGACTACATGGATGCGGACACCCTGTATATTTATTTTAAACAAATTTATCAAAGAAAATTATATTGACTCACGGGTTTATTTAAAATTGACTCAACGCATCGAAGAGAAAAATATCTCATCGTTCATAGAGAAAGTCCAGAATTATCGTTTCACGTAATACACGTGTCCGTGGAAGGTTTCAAAAGTTGATAATAACGACGAGACCACAAGGGGACCACTCGAATAGGGAAAAGCCTCTCTCGCTGGGTGTACTTTCTTCCGGTCGAATGGCATGTTTCTGGTTCGAACGACACGCTACTTCTCTCTCGTCGAAATGTCCTTCCGATGAGGACGAGCGTGGTGTCCATAATTTTGTAAGAGATAGAACGAGTAATACCTACCTAGCAACGTCGTGTATACGGAGATATGTCGGAAACCACAGAACCGTATAGAGATACAGAAAGAGAAACTTTCGAGAGGCGGAGCTCAGAACAGCCAGTTTGACAGTCGACCCATGAAACCCACGGAATGCGAACGACATTATGGACTTTGGCGCTTAACGCGCCGGTACCGTCGAGATTTCAACAAATCCTCCAACGCCGAACGCATCGAAACTCCTAATCCATTGTAGTCCCGTGTCTCGTCCCTTCTACTACGACATTTTCTGTGTATGGATCAATTTTTCTCCGTACTGGAATTTTATGTTGTTACGTTCTTTTCGTTCCGAATTTTTTTTTCTCTCCCACGTACCTACCTTCAAATACATTGTGCTGGGAAAATCCTTGTAAAAGTATCGTTTTTAAAGTCTACATTTTTATAAAATATTTTTTCAACTGAAAATGTTACAGTAGCAGCGAAATTTAATACCTCGCGAAATAACGATGTAATTTAATATAGCAAACCCATTGTAACATATTTAGAAGAAATTATAAATCTACTCGTAAAATATAAAGTACATACATTTTTTTGAAGGAAAGAATAATACAAATTATTTAACACGATCCATTTCAAAGTTTTCTCTCTTACTTTTCTTCGAAGAAAAATTAAGCAGGGCTCGCGAAGCACGTGCACGCGCCCGAGGTTAATTGAGCTTATTCAAGGAGGGTGTGTATACGCGTCCGAGACAATACCAACGTTCCTATCGCGAAGCGTGCGCATTACTCACAGCGTGGTAAGTCTATTTGTGCGGCAAGTAAGTCTATTTGTCTCGCCTAACCTAAAGTTCGCGCTTGTGTACGGCATAATTGTACGGGCGCGAAGATATTCCGGAAACATTGTCGGGAGGAGATATAACTTTGCAAGATGGAAACCTACTTCGCTTTCACGGCTTTCCCCGAAAAGAATGCGCTCGTGGGAAGACCAAGAAAAGAAAGAGAGATATGTAGATAAAAGAGAAAAGGTTGGGCAACGAAAATAAAACGGAAGGATGCCGTGCATAAAGATATTTTTTATCACCTCGTTTTGCATATAATTTCGCGTACCGTGATCTAGTAATTCGTATCACGTGATAATACATCAAATCTGGTCTTTCCAACAGGAAATTTTGTTCTTCTTTTACGTGCCGTTAGCGAGATCAAATGAACCGTGGGAGATTAATCTTTCAACGAAATTGGATAACACACTCGTGGGATGGCGGTCTTTCTAATCGAAACTAAAAGGAACGCTCTTCGCGAAATATTACTCGCTCCATCGACAAATCCTAATTCTCTTCGGTTCTCTCTCTCTGTACAGCTTTAGTACGCGCAAGCGCGTTAACGGTTACGTTGAATGAAGTCACATTCAGGAGTCGTATCCAGGAATACGACGAAATCCCGATTCGAACGCGTCGAAATCCAACGTAATCCGATATAGTCAGGCCCATCAGTGATGTCGTTTTACGTCGATATCTACGTACGCACGTACAGCGTTCCATTTCTTCATTTTGAATTACTTCGTCCATTTTTTAATCAAATAACTATAACAATACATTTTTTCAAAAGAAAACTACAAAAAAAAACACGTGCTGTGATTAAAAAACATGCACTCGTGTGAAGTCACGAACAAAAGCTAGTAATATTACAGGGTGTCTAATTCTAGGTAGTCAAGCGGAGGACTACATGTACACATCACTGGCTTGAATCGAAATGTCTAATACCATTTTTCGAAATTAGACTTAGTTAACGAATTATTATCTAACAAAGATCGGTCAATTACGGCGATTAGCAAGAGAAGGCGGTTCACTTGAACTCACATCTAGGCAAGAGATGAAGCGGTAAGAGGAGAAATTCATAATAAACAACGTTACATGTCGCTGCTCGCCGTGATTGGTCGATCTTTGTTAGTTAATAACTATTTAACTGAGCCGAATTTCGAAAAATGGTATTAGACATTTCGATTCAAGTCATCGATGCGTACATGTAGTCCTCCGCTTGACTACCTGGAACCGGACACCCTGTATAGATCCATGGAATTATTCAAAATTGGCTTGGCACACAATGTGTTAATGTAAATGTAAGACGAAAAGCTGTGATCGATTGTAAAAATTTCGAGATTTACATTAATTCATCGTTAGGTTCGAAATTGCCGTGACGGTCGCTCTGAAAAGCGAGTACCACGTCCCAACGTGCGCCATGTTTGCCGTCGAATATGCGCGTCGAGGGATTTTCAGAGCGGTTGGACCGTCACGCGAATGGAATTTATTATCGTACGATATCGTGTATTATTCCGTCCCTCTAAGAGATTTCCGCGTCTCCGTGACGCGGTTTCCTCTATACCGTAACTTAAACGCTTATTACTTCGAAACGATCTTCGGTTCTAATCGCGGTTGCTAGAATGCGAACGATGTAAGTGCTCGAATCTCGTCCGTGTATGTAGGTACGTTATCGTTTGGGAAGTCCTGGGAACTTTGTTACGTTTATCACTTGCAGATTTATTACGTATTAATCGATTACGTTCTATAGAATATTTAGAATACTCTCGGTGAAAATATAATGTGGTAGTAAACTATGTGAAATATATGCAACGATCGAACGTGTATGAAATAATACATTCGCAACAGATTTATCCTTATATGTTAATCATTCATGTTAAATGGAACGTATATACCAATGTTGTTTTCTGTGAAAATTTAATAAGGTAAAATATAGGAATAATTACTCGAACGTATAAAATAATATAACTGTATTCATGAAGAAGTAAAAGTATTCAAAATATAATTTAACAAAAATAATTTAATTTACACGGTTTTTAAATTAAAAAAAATCTTCTTTTTTGTTTTCTATTTTGATTATTTTGCATTACACCTGTATTATTTTAAAAAAGTATACATTTTGATAAATGCATCCTTTTTGACAATTGCAAACGTCAGAGTAAATTTGAAGTGAAACGTTTAAATGAATGCCAATAATAGGCAAACAGAAAAATACAAAAGTAGCACGTTAAGAACTTAATTTTTAACGGGTGACGACAATTTTAGTGTTACAACACCAACGTTACAACGTACCAAACTTTTTTGTCCGTACAATTTTATTTTTCAATTGATCATTGTTATTAAGGTTATTTATATTTGAATCTTTTTATTATTCTTATTTGTACGAAACATTGTTAATTTATATTAATGCTTTTATCTTCAAAAATAAAATGAATAAGTATAAACGTTCAATCTCTTTTCTTTCATCTAATCCTTATCCCTTTTTACACGGTTCTAATAAACATATCATCTAATTTTCCTTATATTTTTACCCTCGATTTATACGGTTTACAGTTTAGTCGAACATATGCTTCTATTTTTGATGAATTCCGTGTCTCATTTTACACGATTTTCCAAAGAAACGTATCTACCAAAGAGTACCATTGACATTTTACAAAACGTGTCCTACGTCACGTACCAATATACCTCACGTACGAACGTACAACGACGTAACTCGAATCGTTTCTCACGAGATGTAACACGTACCACAGACACAGTTCGATAAATTCAGAAACAAACTTTCCAAGCGGATAGCTACGAAACGCTAGTTAGCGTTCAGTAGTTTACGTCGACGCTCGACTCGCGTCTAATCTCTCGATGTGTGGCTAATGGTAACGCTATCGTTACGTTTAACCTCACGAGGGCTCGTTTGGCACGTCGTCGATGCGTCGTTCGCGGCCACTTTCATGGTGAAAACGTAACGCTATGCACGGTGAAACCGATTTCATCCCAATAGTCATCATCGATTTCGTAACGATCCAAAAACCCCCTTCTTCCCTCTGACCACTTTTCCCACCCATGTGAGATATCGACTGTGATATTAGCAGACACGGTACGTTCGCTCGTTATACGCTGGATTGTTGGAAAGTTTCGTTCGATCTTTTATTTCTCGACATTTCGAATCGACGATAGTTACCTTCGTTACCGAAGCTATTTGATGTATCTCTCTTCTACTTCCTCTCTTTTTTTTTTTTAATTAATTAATATGGCAAAGGAAGAACAAATCAAGATCCAGTTACGTCGATTAATTAATTAAATTATTCATTTTACCAATCATCCCTATTCCCTGACTCCGTTCTTCGTAACTTTTTATCGTCACTGTCTTGCATATAACAAAGAGATATGGAACGCATAAAATCTATCGATGAATTTGATCGTCCACACGTTCTCTTTGGCATATTTCACAAACCTACGAAGAGGAGATATAAGAAAATTTCTTATTTTCCCCACGGGTCCCTTTCGAACGACGTAAGATACACGCGAGTGCCAAGAGGACAGGGTTTTTTAACCTGAATCCTCGCGATCGATAATGCACCGTACCGTTAACTCGCTCTCTCGTGGAGTTAACACTCTCGTTACGAAAATTCATGTGATATTTTATCGCAAGGGACCTTCGGAGAATGGCGACGGCATAGGGGCTTTGTCGAGTATCGAAAATTATGACGATATAATAACGCAGCAGGGGCGAAGAGTCGGTGATTAATTCAGTGGATTTCCAATGAACGTCCGACTTGAATTTTCGAGTTTTCCCGAACGCTCGATTAATCCCACCGGAGTTTAACGGGAGGACCATGCGATAAAGCAAATTTATCGATCGACGCGTCTCACGTTGCGCGTTTCTCTTCGTGCCGGAGGAAAAATAACTTTTTGGAAGTTCTCGAGATTGCTCATATTTTGTGGTTTGTGGTAATACGATGGTATTGGTGAACGTAGGGTCAGTAAGGATTGGGTAAGTTAATATCGACCTGTGATAGCAGCTGTTCTTATATCGATGACTATTAAGATTAGCTTCGTGATATATCTCAATTTGAAAGCCCCTTGGGCTTTTATTGTAACATTATAACGATACTTTTAAATAAATCACTGTATTTTATCCTATACCTCATAACTTATACAACATGTTATATCTAAAGGTAGGATAATAAATCCATTGGCACGAACCGATCGTTAATAATTTCGATCAGGTATCGTATCTACGCAACCACCGGCAGTACCTACCGCGATAAATAAATATCCGCATAAAATACTGAAGTAGGTACGTGGGAAGAACACTAGGGTTTCGTTAACAGAGAAAAACTGTTATTGTCTCTTGGGGAATTAGCTGGCGCTTAATGCCGAGCAATTTTCATCGTCTTCTCTCGATATTGGAATAGTTACGATTATTCTATTCTGTCCCTCTATCTTTTTTTTCCTTCAATTTTGCAATATGTATTCCACATTTGTATCATTAACAGTATAATTTCTATGTAAGAAGATATTTATGCAGGCGTGTGGACAATGACGAATAGGTTATAACGTTAACGAGAGTCGAGGCTGGTCATAATTATTATTATTGCGTAATAATTTACACGTAATGGAGACGAAATAAATTTATGCCTGGCTTCAAGTGGATCATTTCGCGATCGTGAAACCCATATTCCATGTAATTCGTCTATATTTCATTAAACTCGATACCGTAGCCATATTTTTAAACGAACAGACGATAAAAAAGAACCATCAAAAGCTGAATTCAAAGTACCGAACTCAAAGAAAAGAGGGTGAAAAAAAAAAAAGGGCAAGAGGAATTACGACAGCCATTCGTTCGCTAGAAGTCAAAGTAATCGAAAGCTTAAGCGAAAAAAAGGCGCGAGAGCGTTTCTCGCGAGGAGAACCGTTTTAAAGAGCTTGAGAGCTTTAAAATGCGGTCGCGTAAACCATCGGGAGTTTTCCCGGGGACTTTAACCATTATCCAAGGTACTATCGGTGTTTCGGAAAACTTTTGTTTCTGTCCGTTGTACGTGTCTTCGAAATTATCTTCATAGAGAGACGGCCGCGCCGGGTATTTCTAGCCAGCAGCCGTAGGCGAGAAGGTTAAAGTAAGTTTTCACGCAAAGCGTGTTATCTGCTTCAACCCCCTCCCTCTCTTTTTCCTTCTACCGTTCTTCCATTACGTTCGTAAATGAGTGCGGAATGGGATTTAACTTCGCACTCGAGAAATGCTATTAAAAAAAAGAAAAACCATATTATCCTGATCGCCATCGTGGGATTTTCCGCGACGGCTATGGCACCAGGATATATCGTAATTCGTGAATACAGGGTGTCCGGTTTCAAGTAGTCCAGCGGAGGACTACATGTACGCATCGATGACTTGAATCGAAATGTCTAATACCATTTTTCGAAATTAGACTTGGTTAACGAATTATTAGCTAACAAAGATCGGTCAATTAGGGCGATTAGCAAAGGAAGGCGGTTCACTCGAGCTTGCAGCTTGACAAGAGACAAAGCAGTAGGAGGAGCAGTCCAGAATAAACAACGTTACATGTCACTGATCGCCGTGATTGGCCGATCTTTGTTAGTTAATAATTATTTAACTGAGCCGAATTTCGGAAAATAGTATAAGACTTTTTGACTCAAATCATTGATGTGTATATGTAGTTTTCCGCTTGACCAGCTGGAACCGGACACCCTGTATATGTTCATAAGTACTAGCTACGTTTAACGTTTCTCTCTTTTCTATCTCGAATCTTGAATAAATATGAATACTTAACGTGTCCTAAACTCGTCAAATTGTTAAGTCAAAAAATAAGCCGAGGTGCAAGAATCGTTAAACGATTGCACGATGAATAAAGTAAGTTTTTATTAAGATTCAATTTAGCAAGTACTATGTTACCTTCAACTCCCAAATACTATTTTTTATAAGCCCCACGTGTACGAACGTATACAAGGTACGCGCTGTGGCTTTTTAAACAGGCAAGTCTTCCATCCTCGATCTCCCAGCCGAGTTCAACGACGTTGATGTACGAGGGGAAAATCCAAAATGGCAGGAACGAAGAACGAGGAACATCCCTTTCTTCTGACACATCTAACGGATCCTCAAAAAGGAACGGAATTTCCGCGAAGAATGCCGATACATCGCCCGCCACAGATATATTCGCATTCGTCTTCTCGGGTATCTCTGCTAACCACTGTCGAAGGAATACAATTTTTTTTTCCTTTCCACACCCTTCTACCCTCCCCCCAGATCGGATGCAGATGAAAATTTTCTGGAACGCTCGCGAACCCTCTTTCCCCAGAACGAAATAGAATCATCCACTCGGCCAAAATCGGAGATTCGGAAATGGTGTTAGAGAGAAAGAGTAGGAGGGAGCCTGGGAGCGTGGCCGAGGATGTAAGGATGGAAACGAGATATCGAAGGGAAAAGGGAGGAAAACGGAACAGCTGGCTGCACGACACCATGATTATTCCCGACAGAAGCCATGCATCAAAATTGTAAATTTCTGAAGCACCAAAGTCACCACGTATATATTCCCTGAGGGGGTGGTGGTACTGGTGGGGTGAGCTTGTAGAGAGGGATGATAGGCTACCACACTCTCTCTCTCTCCCTCTTTTCCGTTACGGACCTCCTTTCACGCAGTATCGGCGTACGAAGAGAGTATGAATGCGGGTACGTTGTGCACGTATACGAATTTTCGTATATATACGTGTGTACGAAGATGAGAATGAGAGAGAGAGAGAGAGGAGTATAATGTGTGCACTTGATATCTATGCATGAGTTGGCACACACGCGTGACACGCTCTGCTATGTCACTATATACGCTCGCACACGTTCTCCCTCTAGGCGAGTAGACATCGCTCTCGTCGCTTATTTCGCGTGCGCGCGCGTGAGTAAGCGAAGGGGTGTGGGTGGGTTCGCCGCGTACGTCTCTACGAGGGGTAGTTAGCTCGTGCTCGGTGGTTGCAGCATTGCGGGGTGCGCGGCGGCCCGGGATCGATCCAGGGACCATGGTATCATCCTCTAACCCTCAACGACCAAGCCAGCTCCGCTTCTCTACTTCCATACAACCACTACCCACTCTCCCTCCACTGCTCTTCCATCCTTCCACTACTCGGCGCACGGTCCATGGAGGCTCATCCTCCTCTCACCAACCACCCTCTCTCTCTCTTTTCCTCTCCTACCACTCTCCCGTCGCCTTATGGAACTCCTCTATCACGGACAAATATGGCCTGCATACCGGAGAGCAAGAGAGAGAGAAAGATAGTGGGAGTGAGAGAGTATACAGCCTCCTCGAACCGCACCGACCTGGCACACTCGTCAGAATGCTCTCGCGTGCATAGAGTTATCCAGAAGCGAGGAGAGTTTTCTACCCTTTTTCTTTCCTTCCTCTCGGTCTATTTGTTTCGAGTGGACGAGAAAGATCGACCGAGAATCGATGAACGATAAAAGGTGGAACGGATTCATCGCGTTCTCTTCTCTATTTCCTCGCTTCTGCCTTTTTCCTACCGAGTAGCTACGCTCACCTTAATCGGTGAATTTCAATTTTGGGGACACGGTTAAAGTGTTGACACGGCATTATGGGTAATCATTTCTGGGGTTTTGATGGGATTATTTAAAGAGTATGTTTTTACAAATTGTTAAAGGGTTTGGTGTTGATCTATGGCATGTTTTGCTTTTGTATTGAGATTGATGGAATTTTTTGCAACAAATGCCACCGAATTTTGTAATAATTTTACCCTGAGTAATCATAATAAAATTGTCACTATTTCAAGTATATAATAATAAATTATGTTTAATATGGTTAAATAAGTCTATTCTTATCACTAATGCCTTTATATCGATGGTGGTCACCACAGTCTCACTGGAAAAATAAGTGGTGGTCACAGGCGTGGCAGTCAAAGTGTTAACAAGTATGTTTTGATTTAATTCACTTAAAACCAGTCTTTGGGTATTACTCTAGTAAATTTTCATATGATTAAAAACTGATAAGTAACCAATCATGAATAAGATTGAAAATGATCACCTATTACTCATACTAAATCGGTAATTATTATAATTACTTATAACTCATTATCATGAGTAATCATTCATTCATTCATTACTCATTACACTTATTTATTCCATACTAATTTACTCTACTTAAAACTTTAGGGAAATATTGTCTTATGCATTTGGAATTATTTTGAGAAATTTTTTGAACTCTGACCTTGAAATTTCGAAAGATGACAATTTCTTGTTAAAAAAGAGCGAGATTCGAATGGAGGATAAATTCCTTTCGGAAGGTGCGGATACAAGGCCGAACGAGTAAAATGGCCCTCGAGCGGGTGGAACTCGAATTCGTTCGGGTACGTGTCGGCCGGCACAAAGGAGGGCAATCGCGAGTAGAATCGGAACGCGCTCGTGCGACACTAACGACGTCCCGTCGACTTTCCTCGTGAACCACGCTTTCGCCAAAGTCTACGAATGGGGGGGAGGATAGGTGAAGAAGAAGGTGAAACGGCCAAAATTGTATTCACCTCCAGGAAATTCCATCCGATCGTACGTTTTCCATTAACGCGGGAGAGAGCGTGCACCTTTTCCCGCGCTCTTGAGAGACCGTGAAATTCGAGTCACTTTGCTTTTCCATAAGTACGGTTCTTTACACACTTTTTATTAATCGGGTTAAGCTCACGTTTAATCATCAGCTTAAAATCAAATATCAGGTTATTATTATGAGGTGAAATAATTTCATTCGTTAATTTATTATCGATAAGATTTAACAAAGTTTGATTTATGTAATTATTCTAACTCATCAGGTTGTAAAAGGCTCTTAAGTGATATACTGGGTGGTCCACGAAGCGTGATCAGCTTAGATTATTCTGGTACTAGTGGTCCCATTGAAATTTTTTTCTAGTATAACATGGTTCAAGAAGAGCTTTAAAATAATTATAATACATTTTTATGATGATGAACAAATATTTCTTATTATACTTAATGAATTCGTTTCAATATCTGCTACGAGATAGGTATAAAAACATTAGAGATTTATCTACAAAAAATTAATGATGACTTTAACAATTTACACTAGCCACAAAATAATTCACAATACGTTATCGTGTTACCGAATAAAATCGTGTAATATCTTTGCCCTCGAAATAAATGATAAAAGATAACCTGGTTAAACAAACATCCCTTTCACAGGGAAAACCAACGAAAGCGTTAATCGAACAATCGCATTAAATAACTTTAACGTTCTCGAAGAGTAAGAACCGAAGGATGGAAAAGATTGTAAGATATTGAAATATGAATGAGATGGCAGGGGTGGAAAAGTATCGGGAAATCGTTGAGAGGCCATCGACGTTAAGACTCGCACTTTTCTAACCAATGGAAGTGAGAGAGAAACAGGGAAATAGAGAAAGAGAGATAGAGAAAAGCATAGTGGATATCGATCTATCAAGAGGAACCGAAGCAAGGAATTCCTCGCACGATCGTGCGAGATCCAAGTAAAGGAATCTACCCGAGCATATGCCATTTCCTTGGAACTCCTCTTTATGGAACTCTTCTATCACAGTCAAGCACGGTCTCCTCGTACATCGAGCACGAGATCGCACACGCACGCACACATATACCGAAAAGAGTTTCCATGGAGTTTCTTAAGCGATCTCTCCCGACTGGAGCCGTGGGAATAAACGCGTGTCTTCCACCAGCGCCCGCGAATTCTTCTTTCGCGAGCTCTCCCGAAAGGTTAAGGCGAGATAATAGTTCTCGACGTACTGGAACTATTAATAAACGAAATATATATATATGTAACGTGGGTATATCGTGAAACACGCGAAAAATATGTTAAGGTAAAGAGCCGGTTTAAATGGGAACCGAGTAAATTTATTTAGGAGTATTAACGTTGAAAAAGGTATTTTAATAATGTGGCTGGCTCATGAGATACTAGAAAATTAAATATATTCATTTTATACTTTGAAAATATAGAAGCCAAATGTCAAGAACATGGGACGACTAAGGGAACAAGTTTTTCTATCTTTTGAAATCCGTGAAACTGACGTTAATACGCACGGTTGTTTAACACTAGATTTACGGATATTGTTTATATACCTATTTTTACTTGAGTAAAAAAAGAAGAATATAAAGAGGAAAGAAAAGAAGAGGAATCAACATTTACATATATTTCATTACTTAACTAAAAAGCCACGTATGATTTGTTTTTAAATAATTGTAAAGTTTTATATATATATAGTAATCAAATTTTTAATGAGTCAAATTGGCTCAGTCCGTAAATCTAGTGTTAAAGCTGTTTTTATCAACAGCTTTTATAAAATGTCTTCGATTATGATACAATACCAAACCACACTGATAACATCTAGAACTTGATTCCTCTCTCTCTTAATCCAATCCCATATATACGGAACACACCCGTATAAATTGTCGACACCCTTTTTCAGTCCTCATCCCATGCACCCGATATAATTTGATTTATCGTCTGCCGAACCCTCGCTCACAGGGGGGGGAGAAAGAGAGAAGCTCGCACTTATCCGCGACAAGCCGAAGGAGGCTCGACGAAATAAGTAGAACCCGAAGACGTTCGATCTCTCTTTGATCATCCATCTCACCGAGCAAGATAGATAAGGAAAGGCAATCTGATCCAATTCCAAGGCCTGGACGCGAATAATCCCTTTTTCTTTCGCAAAGGGACAGTCCCTTCGACCCCCTTTGTCTCTCTCTGTTGGACTACTCTATGAGATCAAGCGAATACTCCATGAAAGAAATGCCAAGGAGACAAAAAGATAAAAAGTGTTACAAAGAGGAAAGATCTTTTTGGAGAAAGGTCGCTAGTATTTAATTGGACAATAATGGCGGTAAGATTCTTGGTTCACGGTGACATCCTCTCCTTAACTCTCTTTCTCTCTCTCTGGACCGTAATCCTTAACAAGGAAACAGGCAAGCAAGCAAACAAGCAACCAGGCTCAGAGTAAACTCGGCCACATCCATTCGACGGATTTCGTCTCCCAACGGGATTTTCCTCGACGCCGTTCCACGTCCATCCACTACTCGACAGACGCTTCCCTCCTTCGTTGATAGCTCCTCTCTCTCTCGACCCAGCCTTACCTTTTCCTCCTCATCTTATTTTTTTCCTCTCTTTCCTCCCGGAAGAACGACGAGGATATCTCAGGTCACCTCTAATTGGATGATAATGCGGACGTGGCAGGCGTCACGTGATAACGTCCGTCGATCACCCAAACGTTAGAGAAGAAGGCAAGAGGGTCTGATTACTTTGGTAAAAAAAGAAGAAGTAGCGGCACCTTTTCAACACGGACATCTTTAATTCGAGCGATAACCGGAGTATTAAGGCCGCGTAATCGTCTCGTAATCCTCGGAAAACGATTTTCACAGGCCGCTTCTCGCGCATTCATCTCTCGTTCGTCTCCCACCCCTGACCCTCAAACCCTCCCCCCCTTAGTACTCGTTCGCTCACCCTACTCCTATCCTTTTCATTTCTCTTCTTTCAATCTCCTCTTTCACGTCGTAGTTTAATCCGCAAAAGAGAGAAAGAAAGATAGAGAGAGTGGACGCGTGCCGCCCAGCGTTATAAAAACACGCTTCGACGTTAAAAGCTCGCCATGAATAGAGCGATAAATAGCCCTGGTGTATCCAAGGAAGTCCGTTGAAAAAGGTTCGACTTGGTTGTAGTGGTGGTGTGTCGTTGGTGCTTTGCTAAAGAGAACATCCCACGTATGTACACGTCGACAGGTGTATCCGATTGAACGATAAAAACGAATGCTTCTTTATGCGTTCTTTAACTCGGCCATCTGGCTATTCCTTCTTCTTCTTTTCTTTCTTTCTTTCTTTCATTTTATCCACCCTTCCTTCAACTCGTATTTTTCTCTCCATACATTTCAACACAATGGGCTTCAATTCCGAGAAGACTCACCTCTATCGGAGATGGAATATAATAAGAGAGCTCGACACAAGCAGGCATAGCGCGTCGTTAAACGACATTCTCGACTATTTCCTCGCAAGGAATCTTCGCGTTTCGTCGTTGTACCTACTTGATATCACGAGAGAGAGAGAGAGAGACCTGCTTGTTTGCACGCTTGCTTGCTTCCTTCCTTCCTTCTTAGCTATCTACCTTAGATTCATTCTTATTCACTACGTAACCTGTATTTTCCGTTATCGATCCCTTCCTGTTTTTTTTTTTTATCACGATAATATCATGGTGTTATTGAAATAATATTATATTTTCTAATAACTTGGATCATGTTTTATTCGCAAAGATTAATTATCGAATCACTGATCAAATTATTCAACTTTCCCAAATTAAAGGAGAAACTGTGGAAAAGATCGTAGAACGTAAATTTCTCGTTGAGATCGACGATCTCGATACCCGGTGAAATTCCTTCGCCGCGAAACGCCCAGGAATTCGGTGCTCGCGTTAATTAACGAAATTAAATTGCGCAGCGTACCGCGAACCGCGATTCGCGAAACTCTACCGTGGATTATGATGTCCTTCGAGATAAAACGTTAAGGACGTGCGAAATTTATCCTACGATCGTAACCTTCTTAGTTTCAACATAGTCGTTTGATATTCTAGCACGAGATACGTGCTAACGACGTGTAAGGTTAAGAGGATCTTTGAAATCAAACGTGAAAATCGATCGATAAGAAATTTCATTGCAACGAGAATTATTATGCTTGTCCTTTGTGAACGTTTACAAGGGTGAGAATAATTTATCGACTTAATTACGAGCAACGATGATCGTTACACGAGTCAACCGTTATCAACGGTGCGAAATCCCGCATATAATAATAATAACGATAATGATAGAACACGATGAACGTACCAAATGGTATGACGCAACATCGAAAAACGATGGCAAACTCGGAAACGAAATTACCGGCAATTACTCGTCCATTGGACATTTAACTGCGAGTACGTATTTCTTTTCAGTGAAAATACGATAGGAAGACGATAAAGCACGAGCGAATTAGCGAGGAAGTGGGAGTTTTGTGAATCCAAGTGATGTAAATCGTTTCTGGAAATCGACTCATTTTTTCTCGTTTTAATTCTCATACGAAATCATACGATAAAAGTATCGAAAGTGATCGTTGTTGATTTAATAGGAAATTATTCGTATCGAATGCAACGTTAATCACGTAAATTATAATTTGTGGTTTACCTCGTGAATTTATTAAGACTATAACTCATGCCTTCTATCGTAAAATATGCGAACGAAATTTTACGATCTAAATAATTTCTATTGTAGTTTAAAAATGATTACAGACTAACGGCAGTTAGGCTGTCCGTCGCAAAAAATCGGACTAACGCCGGTGGTATATTTACAGCAAAATCGTAAATTTGAAGGGAGGGGGAAACCTTAAAATGCTAATATCTCATCGACGCGAAGTGCTACATAATTTTGGTTTGTTTCATCAAAATCCTGGAACTTTTTCCCTTTCGTTGATATATAAGTTATTAGGATCGCGGCTTCCAATAAGTTAATAATCTAATTTATGTGTTTTGAAATTTTATGAAATATCAATTTTATCAGTCTTTTTTTTTCCGACCTTTTTCGTTAACATTGCGAGTATATCTATATATATAGAATTTTGTCCAGTTTCCTAATTTCGCCGTTAGTGAAGCCAGTGGAGTTAGCGTCGATATCAGGTAGGAATCTAGCTAGCGCTGGAATGTTTGACATGTCGATATTCTTAACCTATCACATTTTATTTATTTATTGTACCCGTCAGTACTATCGCAATCTTCCTTGTCTATAGAAACGTAGAGGATATGTGTGGTTAGAAGGGATAATTAAGGAAGGCAGTAGACTTCTTTCTCATTAATTGAGAACGTGGTTAATTCTATCGAAGATTTTAGATAACAAGAAGTTGCTAATTTTTCGTTATAACGTCCGTCACACGCAGGAGATACAGGGTAGTGGTTATCAAGCAGGTTAGAAAAACCCGTACTTACTAATTTTAATCCCATTCGACATATTAATAAAGATATGAACTAACTATTTCTTATGTAATCATTTTTCAGATAATTTTAATTTTTTACTTCATTAGAAGATTCGAATTAGTAATAAGTAAAATTCGCTGTGTGTAAATGTATAGATGAGTTCATATGGATACGTTCCGGGAGTTTCTCAGAGCGAACTATCATATCTTCGTAGACGTTTTTATGAATAATATTGCAACAAGTCTGAATGTATACCACATCTGTTATGTACTTTTTCGGTAAATTTTTCCATCATTGTACACCTATTACATCGATTATACACATTGTAATATAATATAACATGTCCTCTAGTTAACCTGGTCCCCTCGAAAAAGGTCGTAGTATACGACTGGAACGCCAGCAATCTTCCTCGAAATGTATAATTTTAATTTGGAATCGCATGGATTTCTTTGCTCTAAAAGCATCCAATTTCGGATCCCTAAGAGTTTTCTAGTGAGTACGCACTCAAGAACACTATTAAGTATGAAAGTAGCTAAAAAATCGCCTAAGATCGTCAAATGGAGCTTAGGTATGTACTTTTCTTGGAGAGACAATAGAAAATAATAACATCATAGTCTACGTATGTCGAAAAATAAAAAACAATAGGAATGTTACGTGGGCCGTCGCTGTAATTTATAATTGCTCTTATTTTTAAATTGAAACAAGGATTTTTTATTATAACAAAATTATGTAAAATCATACACAAATAACATTAAAAATGTAAAGTGGGCCGTCGCTGTAGTTAATATAAACAATAAATCGTGCTTTTTCTTGCTACATAAAGATATTAAATCAATGATGCGTCGCATCTTTATTAATAACTTTTTATCAAATATCTATAATTTTAATTTCCATATTAGTTCTTTAGACTTTGTTAAACATTGTTGACTTCATAAATTACACATTCTCCTTCAAACAATTTTACTAAAATAACAATCTCTGTAAAAAACCTTGTACAAAGTACGCGACGGCCCGCTTTTTTTCGAAAAATGAAAAAATACAACCTGGCAATATGCGAAGCCAACTTTTTTGTATTTTTTAATTGAATGAATGGAAGCATGGGGTGGAGCAACTCTAGCGCAGGAAAATGAATTATGTACTTGATTCAGGTTATTAGACGGTTGTTATACGGTTATTTATGAACTAGGAAACAATAAAAATTGAATAAATTCATTAAAATGTTTAATAAATTAAATGTTATCATAAATTCACCGATTGATTTAAATTTTAGATTAAAGATTAGTAAAATAAATTTTTGTATCCCTACTGTATCTACATAAACAATTTTCAAAAATTATCTAAAAATTGTATATGGATAACCTTCGAAAAATTAGAATTATTTATTATCTATACAAACATGATAAATATTGTTCCTGGATTGATAGACGTACCAAAATGTTATATTATATTTAACGTTTACGAAGAAAGCGGGCCGTCGCGTACTTTGTACAAGGTTTTTTACAGAGATTGTTATTTTAGTAAAATTGTTTGAAGGAGAATGTGTAATTTATGAAGTCAACAATGTTTAACAAAGTCTAAAGAACTAATATGGAAATTAAAATTATAGATATTTGATAAAAAGTTATTAATAAAGATGCGACGCATCATTGATTTAATATCTTTATGTAGCAAGAAAAAGCACGATTTATTGTTTATATTAACTACAGCGACGGCCCACTTTACATTTTTAATGTTATTTGTGTATGATAATTAATAATAACTTAGGAAAATATCCAGATTTATAATTAATAAATAATTTCTCTGATCCAATTATAATCCGTGCGATTTTAACAGCTCACGCGGTTTTCGGAGAGAGCGAGCGAGAGATACCAACGCGAGATTCAGCAACAACGGGAGTTATAAACGATCCCACGCGCTTGAGAGGAAGGATAAGAGAGAGAGAGAGAGGATGACGGGAGGATAGGATCCCAGGGATCTCTCCACGTCCGAGTAAATCCGCGTTTCGTACGGAGAAGAAGAGGAAGAAGAAGGGACGAGCTTACCCACGCCTCCTCCTTTCCCCAATTATACGGCATCTTGTTTGGTAATGTCGGATGCTGTGCCAATTAAGTAATAGGAGCGAACAACCGTACTAGCGTACTATGTTCTACGACCCCCGGTGCATATTTTACACCGCGACTGCTGCTAACGACTTCTCTGCGTTAGCGCGACCACTTTCGGGAAATAATTTGGCGCCCTCCTTCTCTGTCTTTATCTTCTAGTCTCAGGATATATCTATCTGTCTTTCTCTTCGCCGATCGTTGTATATACAGGGTGTCTGGTTCCAGGTGTTCCAGAGGAAAACTACATGTGCACATCAATGATTTGAGTCAAAAAGTCTAATACTATTTTCCGAAATTCAGCTCAGTTAAATAATTATTAACTAACAAAGATGGGCCAATCAAGGCGATCAGTGACATTTAACGTTGTTTATTATGGACTGTTCCTCCTACCGCTTTGTCTCTTGCGAAACTACGAGCTCGAGTGAATCGCTTTTCTTCGCTAATCGCTGTAATTGGCCGATCTTTGTTAGCTAATAACTCGTTAACTAAGTCAAATTTCGTAAAATGGTATTAGACTTTTCTACTCAAGTGACTGATATGTACATGTAGTTCTCCGCTTGAACACACCTGGAACCGGACACCCTGTATATCTCTTTCTCTTTGTCTATATATATGTATACGTATATCTACCTCTCTTCGTCTACCCATGTATCTGTCTATCTCTCTCTTTCTCTCACATACACATAAATACAGTATCTTTATCACTAGTTTCTCTTCAGCACACCTTCGTCCATCGTAGACGTCGACGAGAAGCCGTGGCAACGACGACGAGAACGACGCGTTAAGACGCGTAACGACCTTCCCGTTTCAGGATACAAAATCTTCCTGTATTTTCGCCTAACAACGTCGCGTTTCCTTCCGCGTAGGAATTTTAAGGGCACGCTTAAAATATGTCGCCATGAAATGCCAGTAATTGAAGGACGGAGATGAAAAGACGAGCTCCCGTGGGGATGCCGTTAAAGGATGTTGGAAATATACGAGGGTCTTTAAAGTTATACGAAATTGTATATAGATACACCTGACCTTCCTTTTAAACGGTATCTTTTTATTTACACGATTTTTAAGTTACGCGGTTCCCATTAACACGATTTATTTACAGTTGCACGATTTTTTTAAGATAATTTATTCTTAATTTTACGATTTTTTCATTTTGTACGAGTTTATTATTTTTTTTTTTTTTATCACTTTCTATAATAATGAATTAAAAACATTAGTATGTATTAATTACACAAAATACCGACCAAGAAAAGCTTGGCCACCACTGATGTATATCATTATGTACTGCAATAATTAAATAAAATGCTTCAGTGAATGTATTTCTGTTTGAAATGATTTCATTTGTGTCCTTTAAAAAAAATGTTATAAATTTCTACTAATCAGAATTTGCATGACTTTTTTTGTTCACACGATTTTCTTTCACTCGGTACACTTTCACCGTATAAAAGGACGGTCACGTATAAATGATAAGTATACAGCTAGGTTTATATTAAATTTTGGAGGATGTTTTAACTAAATGGAAATTTGTTGTGCCGAAAAGGGATGTTCCAGGTGTGTTCAAGCGGAGGTTAACCGTAAAAAAATTTCCTTTTATCTCGCGTTAATTTATACCAAAGTCCACGAACTAATTATGCATAATTTAGAAGCCAGGTTTTTTCTTACTTTCTCACCCGTATTTAGTAAATTTTGAAATAATTAATGGTCCTAACGTTATTTGATTTGACCTCTATAAGTATACCTATACCGTACATTCGTATTGTTACTTTGAAATTCCTTAAATGAGCACCGAACTCACACCTCGTTACTTTCTCTCAAATTCCAGGAAAGAGTTTTGCAGGGTTTTAAATAAAACTTTTCGAGCTCACCTTTCAATTACGCGTTGACTCGTACCTACTCCCTCCCTCTCTCTCTTTCCCTCGCTCTTTCGAAACTCGAACGTAAGTAGGACGCTCCAACACGTCGTTGAAAATCCTTTATACCCCTCCCCCCTCTCGTTGCTTTTTCTCGATATCGAACGATAAACCGCGGTTAAATTTATAAAGGGCACATTTTACGAACAGCTTGCCTTTATTTTATCTCTCTCGACACTCGGATTGCCTGCGATAATAGCGTCGAGTGTACTCGAAAGCCACGTACAAATCGGCCGCGTTGAGTGTAATAACGCGCAGGGTGCTCGGCCTCTGCTCGAATCGCGAATGAAAAATTAACATATATGTGCTTGACTTTATTGAATACGACAGGAGCACGCGCGATCGAAGATTTTATGAATGGTCGCTACGATAAAACGCAATACCCTGCTTTCTCGCAAATCAATGCAAATGTAGAAAATGTCATTTCTTATACTTGATTACGTAAAGCGATATGTTTTTTTGTTTATACAGAATGCTCTCGAAATAATTACAATTCATTATTCGCTTATATAAATTAATTATCGCTCATTAACAAAGTGGCGTCCAAATATTGCTAATTTGTCAATAATTATTTTTCGGTTGGACGGTGTTTTGTTAATGATGCTTTTATTGTTTATTTGGCAGACATAATCTATAGAGAGATTATAAAGAGAAGAAATATTTAAATAATGGTAGGACGAGATTTTGCATAATTCGCCTAAAGATATTATTTATTTTGGAATGAATTTTAATTAATCTTCTTGCTCTTTATTAATATTGTAGTAAATATCTTTATAAAGAAAAAAGTTTCATATTCATTCCCAATTTTGTTATGGACAATTAAATGTATAACAAATAACTCTAAGTAATATATATTTTTATCAAAGTAATTACTGAATGAAACACGGTAATCAAAGTCGATCACATGTTTTAAGAACCACCAATACGCATAATCGTTAATATTACCGGTCGATGATTCGCGCAATCCATGGATAAATGCGATTGAATCGGACGACCTATGAATATTCGCATTACCGTTATCGCCCTGACCGTGCGTTCATGTTAATATCGAACATTGACATTCATAATGGTGTTCCGACTGGTCGATTATTAACAATATTATAAGGTACCACCACGTCGAAAACGTTCTTCCGTGACGGATCTCATCGACCATAACGTAATCCGCTTTCCCGTGTAATCTACCCTTTGTTCGTTTCCATATTACAAAATCATGATAATTTCACTTGAAACGAGAGGGAGATAGCTTCGAGGTTATGCCATTTTCATTCGTTGATATAACTTTGGTTTACTCGTGTAAGTAGATTTTAGATGTTTCGTTTTATTATATTTAGATTACGGAATTATATAAATTCTTAACAAATTAAATAAATATAAATATTCAAACATTACAACCAAATTCGTGTTGTAGAAAAAACGTACTAAATTAAAAATTTTACTTTACCTACAAATAAACTCAAGAAATTGTGTAAATAATTATAAATAGCGTTGTGAACTTAAAATTAGAATAAGCTGTTATCATGTGTCCGCACATTGGATCGTTACCTACGAATATAACTTTCTACGTAGGTACTTAACTCTTTTGGTCCCGGACGACGATATATCGTTGCGTATGCGATGACGCTTTATTCTTCTCATTGCGAAAAACTTCTATCAAAATAAATTTATAAAATGTTATAACTGGACTAATTCACTAATACGCTGCATTTTGAATTTTTTAAATATCATTCTTATTTTGGTAAAAAAAAAAACCCTTCTAAACCCTAAAAGCCAAAACCGTATAGATTCGTCCTGTTATCTTCACATAAGCGACCGTTTTTCGCCTTGGTACTAATAAGGTTAAATTTACCCAAAAATATACCTACTTGGAACGTTTCTACTCTACTCCACCGATATAGGAATAATTCATACTACAGGGTGTCCGCTTGCATGTAGTCAAGCGGAGAACTACATGTACACATCAAAGACTTGAATCGAAATGTCTAATACCATTTTTCGAAATTCGACTTAGTTAACGAATTATTAACTAACAAAGATCGGTCAATTACGGCGATTAACAAAAGAAGGCGGTTCACTCGAGCTTGCAGTTAGGCAAGAGATGAAGCGGCAAGAGGAACAATCCACAATAACTCTTTGAGGCACAGGATTTCAGATCAAAAATAGACCCATGTTGCACAGGAATTTTATTGGGTTTTTTGTTAATTTTTGTTAATTTGTTAATTTGTTTTGTTTCTTTTTTTTTTTTTTTTTGATTTCGAGGTGGGACTAAAAATGTCCCACCATGCAGGAGGGACACTTTTAATCCCACCGTGCCTCAAAGAGATAAACAACGTTACATGTCGCTGCTCGCCGTGATTGGCCGATCTATGTTAGTTAATAAATATTTAACTGAGACGAATTTCGAAAAATGGTATTACACATTTCGATTCAAGTCATTGATGTGTACATGTAGTCCTCCGCTTGACTACATGGAATCAGACACCCTGTATATTTACACCCAGTATAACTAAGTTAATACAAGTTATAAATATTCTATCCACATCTACGTGTATAGACGGATACATATCTCTCTCTAAGTCGGATCGAAGGGTAGTTAGCACGGGCGACTAGTCACGGGGATTTGGAATCGATGAAAGACGCTGAGCACGCATACACCTAAACGAGAGAGATAGCCAGACGAAGACAGAACATCGAATTAGAGTAATTATTCGCGAACTAGCCTGAAATCAGTGGACAGAGTGCGATGGATCGATCGGTAGCATCGGATCGACGCTATCAACGTCGTGCCGATGAAGCGTCCCGCTTCTAACGGCGCGCGTTGGTGCAACGGATGATAGCCGTCGGACATTTTGATTGATCAATGAACGCGCTATCCACGATCGTAATGATGACGTTCGAATCACGATTTACGTCGAATGTCAACGTACTATCGCATATGTACTAAACCTACGAGGATATTATGAAGCGCGTAAAGAAGACATACTCGTCGTTTCATCACCCTCCTCTTTATAATCTCTATGAAATTCAACCCTTTTCCTGCTGAGATTCGAGCGTATTAATTAGGAAAGAAGGCTGGGGGCTGAGCTCGTCTTGTAAACATCCGGATTAAATTACGCGGGTGGATTTATATCGTAATACCATTCGCGGCAGGTATTTATCGAGATCGACTCAATAAAGCCTTACGATCCTAAGTTTAAAATGTTCAAGAGAGAGTGAGAGAGAGATTTCTGTTTGAGAGGGATGGGAAATCCGTTAAAGCGAATCTTTCAGACTTTGATACTGGATTTGTATAATCGCTCCAGATTTTCTGGAATCCAATTTAAGGGAAAGGGAGTTCGCCTCTATCTATCTGTGTTTTTTTCTCTCTCTCTCTTCTTTTTACCATTTCTTTCCGCACGGAAGGGAATCGTTACAGAACGTTTAGCGTGTAATAAAATTCCATTTACAACCGCGGATATGTACGTCTACGGTTTTTCGTTAAAATCTAGGGTAAATTTGGAAGGGGTTGATATCTCGTATCGTTTTAAGGGCAAAAAAAAAAGGAGTTCAACCGAACGTATTTCCGGTGATATTACGTGAGAGGATCGAGAACTTTGGAAATTATGCCAGGGACATGAAATTGAATGATTTAACAAATATTCCTTTTTTTTTTTTTTTAATTTTGATGAAAAGGGGTATATTCGAATTTTTTAATTATACCCATGCGTAAAGGTCCGATGTAATCGGACAGAAATAGAATTCAATATTCCAAATTTAATTTACAATTTTGCATGGAACGATAGACAATCGAGGAATCGAAAAATAATTCCAATCGTTATTTCAGACCGAGTGACTTTTCATAGGACAATTTTAAATATTGAGCACGCTGCACCACGATCGCTCTCAATCTTTTTTTTTTCTTTATTTCTTTGCTGGGTTCTTCGCTGTAACAATACGCGTAAAGAAAACGAGTAAAAGAGCAAGAGACGGATAGGAAAGTGAAGAGGAGTGGGGGGGATGTATTCGTGAAATTGTTTGCTCGGGAGACGTTTGTGTACAAATCGTGGAAGCCTCCTCGGAAACTCGGCGAATTCTGTCAACGCGAACTTTCTGCCTAACACGTATTTACACGGGAAAAAGGGGGAGAATGTTCGAAGCGACGTATCGAAGAATTTCTTTCATATAAAACGTCTTTGCTCCTACCGGAATCGTACCGGGCAAACGAAGAGAGCCGTTCTTAGAAAACCACCCTAGCCATTTTCTCTCTCTCGTTCGTTCTCTCGTTTCTTCCCTTTCTCTTTCCGACTCTGGGTAACAAATCACGAACTTAAAAGTCAGTCGCAGAAGCTTTCCTCGTGGCATGCGATGGAAGGAATCGATCGATCGGTTCGGATAATCGACGACGACGAGACACGAAATGAAAGGAAAAAAGAATGAACGAGGGCAAATATATGTTTAGACAATTTAGAGTAGAGCAATACTTGTAAGTAAGAAATGTTCAATATGTTTAGTTAACCAAATACACCTTAAAAAAAATAAGAATGTCCTTGGGCTTTTTTTTTTATTTTATAAAAATGAAAAAAGTAAAATTATGATGTTTTCTTTATTAAGAAAAGACAATCCAAAAACGATCACGAGGTGGTGGCTTCGAGACATAATTCACCCCTCCACTCTTTCAATATTCTACAAAATTAATGAATCAAATCTTTTTGGTATTTTTTTTTCTAACAAAAATTAACCCATCTTTGGCTTTCTCACCACATACCAACAAAGATGTCTCAATTATCATCTTTATCAATTATTGCACCCCCACAGATACACAATTTCAATAAATAGTTTCTATGCTCATACAAATCGAAAAGTAAAGTGATACATCATACTAATTGAACGTTTATCCTATTAAATAAATTATTATTATTCGTGTCTTCATAAAATTACCACGATTCATGCATAACCCCACAAGATATCGTCTAAATACACAGACATAAAAAAAAGAGTAGCGATTCGTGCAATTAACGACGCGTGCGAGACGGCTCGACGACGCAACGACGTAGAAAATTAGATCGTAAAAAATTGCAGGAAACGATCTGTCCGCTCCGTCCGCGTTTACGGGGGGAATGGCGAGAAGCGTTGAGAAGCAGCTTTCTCTCTCTCTTTCGTCGCGTCTTTGCGCACTGACTTTGGCTCGAGTTACGAAGGCAAGGAAAAAGGATGGAAAAGCTGAGGGGGAGAAAAAAAAACTGGCGGATAATTTCAAGCGGAGCCACCAGGCCATATTGTCGAGACGGAACAACCACAATGTCCTATTTAAAATGTGTGCACATGTATCTTGACGTCCCTGGGTATGTAGATAAATGTAAGTAATAGCGAGATGGCCAATGGCTAACCAATGGCACATTGCGAGAGTAGTAGTAACGGGTAGAGTTTAAAGCGGTTGCTACTGACAGTCTTATATATTTTCCACTGTCTGTTTCCTACAGGAGAGAGAGAGGGGTAATCACTCGTGTGCCGGCGAGTGTTCCTGCGGTTTTCGCGGCGATGCCGACTTGGCCGACCGCTCTTACGCTTCGTTTAAGCCCTGCCCGCAGGGGAACGAGCACCTTCTCTTGCCCTACCTCTTTCTCCTTCTTCCTCCATTGTAATTTGCGCGGGGATCCTATCTCGTTCCACTACGATATTTTCCAGGAATATAAGAGAGAGAAAGATATTAAAGTTAATCTTTAATTATACTGCTTCGGAAATTCTTCCATGGCTATAAGTTTTGGTACCATCGTCATTTTTTAATCTTGGGTAGGTACATCGAGATAGCTAAACTTAAAATTTATTTAACCCTTTGCCTTATAATGTCGTGTGAGACTCGTTGTAGAAATTCCGAGACTAGGATAAAAAGCACAAGTCAAGTTCAATTCTTCAAAGTTTATTTCTTTTATTTATTTGCTTTTTAGTGTTCATTAGTCTCTGTTTGGACAAGCTTATGATTCATTTTTTCTAAATTTCTAGTATTAATTTGATTGATTGTCGAATTAAATCATAAGGCAAGGGGTTGCAATTGTTGTGAACTTTCATTAAATTGCAACCAATTTTTAAACAATAAATATCTACAAAAATATAGACAATTTTTAATAGAAATGACAATTTTGGCATATGGAAAGCAACAGGGCCCTAAGTAATAATTCAGACATTTCCGGTAGAACGAGCATCCCTTTCTCCTTCATCTCGCTTGCTCAAGCTTGTGGCCTACCTCTCTCTCTCTTTCGCCCACAGCTCTCGGCCGACACAAATTTGTCAAGTAATTATATCGTGCGTCGAGTATGCGGCTCACGACACCAGGCCGTCGCGTCGCTGACGGCGATCCTTAACGTTAATAACCGAGTTTAACCCAAGCTGAACTTTGGAACTCGATGCCGACACACCGCGGGACTTCGATTAAGTGGAGGAAAAAAAATTATTATCAAATTATGAAACCCTAAATGGTTTATGCGAAGCAATTTTTCTTTAAATTACTAAATGAAAGGTCTGTCTAGGTAGATCGTTTTAATTGTTAATTTACAAGAGATATCGTTGGTGATGTAGAAAAAAAGAATTTGAGTAATATACTCAATTTATTTATTTAATAAGAAAATAAACGAAGTAATATCCCATGTAACATGAATTATCTAGGTCATCTAGCAAATATACTCTTATCAATTTTATCATGCTCACTCAATTTTTCTTTAAATGAAAGGTCTGTCTAGGTAGATCATTTTAATTGATAATTTACAGGAGATATCTTTGGTCATGTAAAAAAAAAGAATTGGAGTAATATACCCAATTTATTTATTTAATAAGAAGATAAACGAAGTAATATCCCATGTAACATAAATTATCTAGGTCATCTAGCAAACATACTCTTATCAATTTTATCATACTCACTCAATTTTTCTTTAAATGAAAGGTCTGTCTAGGTAGATCATTTTAATTGATAATTTACAAGAGATATCGTTGGTGATATAGAAAAAAAGAATTTGAGTAATATACCCAATTTATTTATTTAATAAGAAGATAAACAAAGTAATATCCCATGTAACATAAATCGGTCATCTAGCAAACATACTCTTAACCCACATTCCTAGACAGTTTCAAACATCGATGAACGATGGCAAAAGGTCTTCCAACGTACCTACTCTCTACTCTAGCGAGTAACTCTCGGTTCTCCGTATGTCCAGAGAACAACATGCACGAGATTGGGTCGCCGTCGCGCTTTAGCGCCTCCAGGACGAATGTGTACACGTAGGATGGTACATAGTGCTCGACAAATACATGTACGAATTTAACTCCTCCCTCTCTCTCTTGCTTTCCAAGTACCTTACAATCTACAGAGAACTTTCCAGCGAGAATCAGAATCAACGTTATGCACACGAAGAAAGTAATTTTCTTGTCAAACAGTCAACAGAGCCGTTCCCGATGGAAATTAACGTAGAAAATTTATCGAGCTCGATTCTCGACTCCCACAACCCCCCACCCTTTTCCTACTCACTCCCTCAAACCCATTCGCGAATCGAATAAAAAGCGATACTTTGTTCACTTTTACAATGGAATTCTTGAAAAGTTTTGTTAAAGCAGCAAAAAAGGACATAACTATTGCATAAAGGAGTGAATAATAATGTGGCAGACTAAAGTGATTACCGATCTTTGCCTTTCATAGCGAGAGAAATATCGGATTCCGATTGAAAGCAGCCATTTTTACGTACGTGCACCGACAACCACCTCGTGCAAATTTAATTAGTTTCAAAGACTCTCCTCGTCATGGATACGTTTGTCGAGTAAGGATTCGCGATGATGCGGTATCTCGTTAGAAAATACCGAACGAGAGAGAACGTTTTATTCGTTCCTTACATTTATATATTACACACATGAGAACGAGAATCTCACGAAATACGTGTGCTTTATAATTAGTTTCCCCAACTCGCTACCTCGAATGAAGATATCGGTTTCTCTATCTAAAAGCTCGACGGCGACGATCCTCTTCGACAACAAAGCTCCTAGATCTTCTTTATATCGTTTGTACGATCGAGCCGTGAAGTTAAAAAAACTTTTTCCAAAGTATTCCAGCACCCTCTTAGCGTCGAAGAGTTTTAACCCCCTAGTTCTTACGAAGTTCATTGATATATTAAACCTATTTCTTCTAATCCAACGAAATAAATATCACCGAGTTTACCGCGTTGAAATAGTTTTCTCCAGCAAAATAAGACCCTTAACAATCGACCAAACTCTTTAGAAAAAAAAAAAAAAAGCATGATAACTTACAGTCCTTTGAGCCACTTCATGCTCTTACTACCGTACCAATGCCACGAAGCATAGAAAAATCTTTCTCTAATGGTCTCTCCTTTCCACCCAACTATCTCCCTACCACCCCCTGTCTATGAAATTCCCACGAAACTTTACATACCTTCTTCCCTCGGCGATTTTGCTCTCGCGAATCGTTAAACGCGAACTTTTTATCATCTCGGGAGCCCTTCCTCGAGGCCGCTGTGCTCTTACTTATCCTCATAAAATCTGAATTTTGTGAGTAGTGGGAGAGAAAGAGAGAGAGAGAGAAGGTAGCTTTATACGGCACCCGAAGGAGTTTCGAAGAATATGCTTGATACAGAAGGCGAGTCGTAATGACGCGGTTGGAACTTCGAAAGACGTTTCACATTCTCGAATACTCGAACTCGGACAAAACTCTCGTCTCTCTCTCCTCCCACCCTTCGACAAAACACGAAATTTCCAAAGGGGAAGTTCGGTTCTCTCCCAGCGAGAAATTTAGATCCTTCATCCCTTTGGATCTAATGGTTATCCATTACTTTGAAGAGAGAACCACGAAAGTTTATGCGATCGTTTATGCGAACGATCCATTGTGTTTCCATCTCTCTCTCTATTTTTCAACGTTTCGATAGATGATCTCTCTCTCTTGTTCGTAGTACGTCATTTCTGCATCTTTGGATGAACGAAGGGGGGTTGAAAAGGGAAAGATCGATGAATTCGAGACACGAGTGTTTCCCTTTAATTGTCTAATTGTCTCTCTCCTTCTCTCTCAAGGGATATATAGGCTCGTTATCCGTTTCTATCAAGCGATGCATCCTAGATCGAGGAGCACCAAGCCAATTGGAATTGTCGGTTACTGGCGAACACTGGACTACTGAGTGGTAGGGGTAGGGGAGTGACGAAAGCGGATATCTCAAATTATACGGCAGCGTAATTAGTGAGATGTAAGCGGTTCGTCGATGAGCTCCAACGCCCACGACGTTCGAACTTCGACTCCGAATCGGGAACGAGACAGGGACAGGCTGCTAAGTGCTATCGATTTTCCTGTTATCGTCTATACCACCCATTTTCTTGCTTCTTCGTTTAGTCTGCATTCCTTCACTGTGATTCGATCGTTTAATATTTTGTATCACGGTTTAACTCTTTTGAGGCACGGTGGTATTGAAAGTGTCTCACCATTTTAATATGTGAATATGTTCTGTAGGATATTTTTTGACCCATCTCGACATTTTGCAATTGCTATGTGCATATATGTTTATTTTTAGTCTCACTTACATAAAAACTTTAAATAAAATTTTTTTATTTTCTAAAATTCCGTGCCTCAAAGGGTTAAGAGTTATCCTCTTCTATGGGGTCGTAGTACTTTGAAGTCAGCAAAGTAATCTATTTTTTTCTCAATTTTATTCCATCAGCTAAACTTGATTAACTTCCGTTTATAAAGTGTAGTGTATGTGTTAATAAATACACTATTGTATTTTAAAATTATACACCAGCTTTCTTATAACAAAATATTTAAAAAATTGTAAATTAATTGTTAGTTTATATTTTTTTATAACCATACCAAAAATTTCGGCCTATAGTTTCGTTTTGTATTAGGTATCACTTGGTTATCTGGAAATATCACGAAATATTTGGAAAAAGGGAAGATAAATCATTTCAGTGGAAAAATTATGAGGGTGTTGAAATTGTTCCCTTTTCGATCTAATCTATACGAGAGTATCGTATTAATAATTTTATTCGCGTTAATACGATCGATATTTTATTGTATCTGGATAGGTAGTCGATACCTCACGTGTTAAATTATTTTTGAATGCAGTAGGAATCGTGCAAAATATGTTCGCAATAAAACTATTTTAAGTCACGTTTTGGAACGTACCCTTCATGACGCATAAATAAAAATGGATTAAAAAAAGACTTGAAATATTAAATTTGCAACGTTATCGAATATATAGGAAAGAATTTATTGGGTCTCCTCAATTCATCGGGGTCGATTTCCTTTTCCCACGAATATGGAAACGATTTCTCGCGAGCAGGAAACGTGAAAAACTTCGAGATAAAGAGTCTTCGTTCTCGACGAAGAAAGTTCGCTTCAAGAAAGAGAAAAGAGGCTCACTCTTCTGTCTCTCTCTCACTTGGAAGGTTTTTCCCAAGGAAAAATTCGTTAGAATCGGAAGGAGAGCGTGCCAACGTCACCGAGCTCTCCTCTAATTTTATGACATTTTTTATTTCCCCCAAAGTGTCTCCCCCGTTCCACAAAACTCGCAAACTTGGCCGCGTCTTTCGCAAGGACGTTTACGTGCTCGGTGGTAAAGGTAAAATAAATGTCGGCTCGCAACTCCGTCGCGTGGTTATCCGAAATCGAAACTTTTTCGATACCTCGAACGCTGATTTGTAATAAAAAAAAAAAAAAGAGGAAGAAAAGAAAATGAGAATAAGAAGTGTTTGAAATTTCAAAAAATTCGTATCACGTTTTCTTACCCCTCGATTTAATCCATTCGTTTGGTAATTGTTTATTTAAACAAAAAAAAAAAGAAAAACTTCTGCTCGAATTCGAGCAGCTCCCTTGACAGCGGCCTTTAACGATTACGAGAAAGTAGAACATATTAATTTAATTAATACGGTCGTTGCGTGGTGAGCGTCGAAAAGAGAGAAAAAGGGAAAGAGAGAGAGAATAAGTTCTTAAAATCTGGGTCAACGATCGATAGACCACCACCAAGCCGGGTCATCTTTTAAAGCCGCTGAAACTTTTCTCTCGCAGCTTCCCTTTCGTCATTACTTCGAACTCCCAAGACGAAGATTAAAAAATTGGATTACGAAAGGGATTTTAAGAGGATCTACCAGGAGAATCGATCCCAGTCGGCCCTATTAAAATCACCATCCTTCGAACGAAATCACGCTCGGTTAACGCGAACGTCGACGAGGTCGACGATTGGCTGTGTTGAGTTCGCAAACGTTGCATTATTATTGCGAATCCGCGGATCTGTCCAGGGCGATTCAACTTGCGAATAAATTATCTCGTGTTTGCTTGGGATCCACATCCCCGCGCTCACGCGTATACCGATAGGAAGAGAAACGTCGAAGTGCAGCGTACGAGTTCGATCGACGGGCAATAAATCCACCGGCCGCGATAACCCCCTGATAAAAAGGACAAAAACGATCAAATGACGGGAAGATTATGCGTGTGGGTGTATGTGTGCTTTAGTACGCTATTCTGGGGAAAATTTTTATTCACCCCTCGTTCGTTACGTTGAATTTTTAACGAAGGGGGTTAATCTCGGGATTCTTCGTTTTTTTTTTTTCTCATTCGAGTATAAGCGTAGTTTTTTTTTTAGCTTGTCGAGTCTTTATGTTTATTAATTTCGTTCGGAAGATGAAGAAAAATGCAAATTGTTTCACTTTTAATCACGTATAATGGATCGATGTATTAATTACTTATAATGAGCTGCAGTGGTTTCGCTTAAATCTTGACCAAAAGTAACTGATTATCTTAATGATTTATGTATTGTATTGTATTTATGAATTATCAAAGCACGATTTCCCACTAATATCATTTTTTTTTTCCTTTTACGTGATCTCAAAGTTGGAATTTTATAATACAATATTTTTTAACAAAAATTCAAAATAATTTTTTTATTTATTAGCGAATTATGATCCTTTCCTAGGTAGGTACGCAATATTTAACATTAAAAAATTACTTCCCAAAATATATTTCAGATTTGAGAATATTACTTTTAGCCAGAATTTCGATTAAACTTGACGTATGGTTGGCGTCTATTTAATTAGCTTTTATCGAAAATACCAGACATAAGAAATATTACATCTAAATTAAAAAGATTGAATCTCGTCTCCACCCCTAAGATTTATTAATTTCAGTGATGCGTGAAGAACAAACGGTGGAAAATCGTAGATATCGTCACAAAATGTTCTCTCTTTCTCTAGACGCACGACGAAGTCGATATATCGACGAGTTCTCGCGAATCGACGTATCGCCAGGGTAGGAACAATTACCATTTCCCGGTCGGTCGTTCGAAGCGTTCGCTCGTTTCCTCGCACATTCCGCTTCGTATCGAGCGAAGTAAATCTCGTGTCTTGACGTCTACGAGCGATACGGAAAGAGAGAAAGACAGAGAGAGAGAGATAGGGAAAGAGAAAGTCAGTTGGAAGGAGACAAAAGCGAACTTCGCTGGGTCGTGTCTCCGCGTTCCTGAACATCCTTTTACAGCTTACGATAAACTTTGTCTTTCGGCTTCTTTTTCTCTTTATCTGTCTTCCGATATCTATCTGTCTCTATTTTTCTGTCTTTAGATATCTATCTATCTCTTTTTCTTTCTTTCTTTGTTATTTGCGATATAGTAGACTATAGTGCACTATGAACACGTCAAACTGCCAAAGATCGTGCTTCCATCTAATGTTTCTTAACTTGTCTTTAATTTTATTATCGAAAAATATTTAACAAATACATATAGTTTGATTACTTTTTCAATAGTTGTATGTTTCATAACGGCAAACTTTTATTTTTTGTTCGTATTTCTCGTTTTCTTGCACTCCATTCATCAATCGATAGACGTCTAATCTTTAGCGTGCATGTATCATCAATATACAGCATCCGAGAGAGTCGTCGCGAAACTTTTTTTTTTAACGGTTCACCGAGCAGTAGATACCTACCACGAATTGATCCTCCGAGCGACGAAAAACCACGAAACACGTCCTACTTCGATGGACGGTTTAATGGCTCGTTCGACGATACGCGAAGCGCGGGCGTTCGAGCGTGAGCCCGTAAGATTTTGACCTCTTTTCGTGAATCGTGGGTACAGGAAGCAATGATATCGTACGTATCAAGTTAGGTTTCCTATTTCGAAGAAAGTAATTCGAATATGATACAATATTTTTTGGAATATTACGAATCTGTCTTATATTAATAAATTATTTTTTAATAATTTCCGATAAACGACAAGACTGTCAAGATCAAGTCTTACTCTACTACTCACTACTCTCACTACATTGATGTCATAATTCAAGCTGTAAAATTAAAAAAAAAAAAATTTTGTTTCAATAATTTGTATAACAATTTTCAAAAATAATAAATCGATATGTAGTATGTAGGTAAATAAAGAATCAAGAATCAAGAATCTTGCAAGAATCAAGAAAAGACTGATTGTCGATTTTAAGACAGGGCATTGATTGTCGAGATCAAGACATACAATGGACTTTTAAGAAGTCAATAAAGGACAAATATTTCCGATTCTTGTCTTGAATCCATCACTAGTTAAATATTCTTGATAACATCTTTACACAACTTTGAAAAATAGAATAAAAATGTAATCATTAATAAAACGTGTCAACCATAAGTCTCAACACCAAACAAAACCGCAAAGTTCGTGAGAAGACGGAGCAAAGTTTTCCAAATTCACCCGTGATTCCCTCGTTACTTATTTTTCTTACCCTTTTCCCTTCATACACACCTTTCTCCGAAGGAAAAGCCTGATTCTCGTCCCGGAGAAAATATTGTAACGACCGGTACGTGCAGAAATGGCGAGCACGTGCGACGCCCGAGAAAATAGAGGTAAGGTTGAGGGGGTTGAAAGGAAGGACAAAGAGGGAAACAGAGAGAGAGGTGAGAGAAGGAGTCCGTGGAAAATGAGCTTGGCTTGCGGGTTTCCCGAGTAAACGCGAGTACAAACATTTCGACAAGTCCGACGACGTGCCACGCGGAACACTGCAAAACACGGCGAATAATCTCGAAGGAAGTAGCAATTGCGAATGGCTGACTGAAGAGGAAGAGAGAGAGAGAGAAGTAGTAAAGGGAGAAAAGGAGATACAGAGAGATAGAGAGAAACGTCGGGCTTTTGTACGATTATCAGCATGCCCGCTCGCGGTTAACCCGCACGGATACGCTAAGATCTAAATTTCGCACGTTTCTATCTCTCTCTATCCTTCTGACATTACAAAATTTATGCGTTTCGCGCCATCCCCCGACTGTCTCTAATGTATGCATACGCGAAGCGGCCGCGGAAAACGTTCGAAGTTTGCCCGTCGACCCTGCGAGTATCGAGTTCGTGTGTCGGCTAACGACCCCCTTTACCCCACCTCCCCAGAACCAATACTACCAACAACCATACACACAGAAGTCTATATCCTACGCTTTCCACTCAACTCGTCGCTCTTTACATTCCGAATACCAGCTCGCGAGAAAATAAACCGAATGGCTCTCCGGAGTTTCCACCATTCGTATAATTGAGATTATCGTTTGGTTAATACGACCATCGTGCTAGTTCAATCTCTCCCTCTCTTTCTCTCTGTCTCCTGATAACAACAGCACTTTGGAGAACTTTCACGATACCAAGCCAAAATCGAAACTTCGCGATCATACTTCGTCGAACGTAAGATCATTCATGGGAGCAATTATTTGATCGATTTCTAACACGATGCTTCCACAGGCTTGTTTATCTTATCGCAAGGTAACATAGGCAGACACACGTATAGGTGGTCTACGTCGAGGACAATGGGAACCATTCAGGATCGTATATCGAGCAGCTCGTGAATCCAAATAATAGCTATAATGTCATGTTCTCTGGGTATAGTCTTATCGAGTAACGATAATGTGCTTGTATAGGGTCTGACGCATTGAGAGGGTGAGAGGGAGGGAGGGCTGGTAGCTTGGTAAGACGTCTTGTAGTAAGGATCGATGAATTACATGGTATTGTCGGTAGCGTCATTGATTCGACCCCCAACTTACTCTATCAATGAGAAAATGGATTACTATCGCGTATTGACGTGCCGTGGTATATTTGTATGGATACTTACAGAAACTCGCTGCTTCCTTTTCCAAGCTTATTCTTCGTATTGTGATCTGAAACAGAAATAGATTGGAAGTTGAAATAAATGTTCGAAAAAAACTTCGTGGAGTTAGTATTTATCATGAGTTTGCAACACATTTTTTTATGGTTCTATAAGATGTATATTTTTTCAATCGAAAAATATTGTCATCACCATGATTTTATATACTGGGTTGTCTATTTAAATAAGGCTCCTAAATATCTCTTCAGGTTACTGCGATGTATAGAACATTTGTTACGTAATGTGGAGGTCAATGGACCAATACTTGGCAAGAATATTTTTTCCCAGTCATTTTTGTCGAAATTATCGAGACACCTAATTACATTGAGATATGTATAATAAAATGCCTTCGAAATGACCTTAATTTTCGACAATTAAAAAAATATTCTGAAGAGAAATTTAAGTGTCCTAATTAAATGGATCACCCTGCATATCTGGGCAATAAATCAACGTTTGCAATTTTATTCAAACTTTTCTTTTTTTTTTCTATAACTTTGTTATCAGTCCATCCCAAGTTTTATATTCACGTATGTGTATCCACATTCGTCACGATAAAACTGTTTTTCGCTCGCTATCAGATCGTCCGATGCGTTTCCATCGTCGAAAGTTTCTCATTCTTAGAACATTTTTCGAGAAAGGAGGAAACGAGAGCCGTCCGAGAAGACGTGAATACCTCGGTACTGGTATTTCACCAGAAACGGTAGCGATGCGCTCGCCCGAGCATGGTAAGTCAGAATTTATGCACTTTCCAAGTTTCGATATTACGTGACCGGTGGTGCTTCATTGTCGTTGCTGAAACGCAATTTGTCGTTCGGTCGTTGCTACGTAACGAGGGCTAAGTAAGGGGAACGATCTCCTGATGTTCTGCGTTTTATCATAGCGATCGTTGCGTCGAACATGTGTAACGATCACTTTAGAAACATGGAGGAAAATTGACTCAAACGAAACTAATCTATTTAACATATAATACAATTTTCTATTATTTAAATACCTTTTTATCTGAATTTATGTAACAGCTTAATTTCCCTAGAAAAAATTCTACTGCAAAACTTCCTCACAAAAAATAATAACTGAACCCTTAACCAGAATCATAGGGTTCAGATGGACCCATAGAGGACCGAAACTAGACCTATGTGATAAAGTTGAAAACTTGATTAATTTATTTCCAAGAAAAAACATGTCTCATTTCATCCTTAGTCCATTTTTATATAGACTCCAAGATTTTGTTACAAATATACAAATTTTTAGTCAAGATCTAGATGGACCCAAAGATCCCGATTAAGGGTTAACAATGCTTACGCATTATTCCAACCTAAACAACCTCTCCACCATCGATAGAGCTAAAAAGAAAAAGGTAACAAAATCCCAATCCTTTTATCTACAACGTTCTCGTCGATATACGAAAAAAATATAAAGACACACGTTCCGTTGAGATCGATCCTTGCACTTTTCAGGATTCACGAGCGAACCGTGGGACGCGTACTCGATACACGTTACGTATGCTATCGATGACAGCCGAGCTGGTGGAACGTATTTACGATAAAATTTCGAAGAAAACGACGTCGTGACATATTCGCGCGTTCGCGCACATGGCGCACGGTAGAGTTTACGGTTGCCATGTCGGATATGCGCGCTAGTATACACAACGTTGTCGACGTTCCTCGTCTCGTTGCTTTCCACGTATGTACGTGGGGATGAGAAGGGAGGAAGTAGAAAAAGGTGAGAGAAATAGTGAAAAAGAGTAAAAGGGATGATTGGGCGGGGGGTGAAAAGGGGGTTGCTAGACGACGGTACGCTTGATAGTTGGTGGAAACGGCAGGAATCACTTTTATTTTGTCCTTTTTCCTTCGACGTTCGCACCTATCTCTCTTTCTCTGCTTGTTCTTTCTCACTTTTTCAGTTTCTACATCTCGACGTTCCTTCCGGTAGGAGGAGAAAAAACGACGACGTATCGTGGGTAATGGTCGTCGTCTGTTTATCGCAGGGCATTCGTCTTCCATCGACATGAAAATAAAAGGGAAAGCTTGGAAAACTTTACGTCTCTCTCTTATTTTTTTTGTTGTTCTCTTTTTCTCTCCCATGTAACACGCCCGTGGCATATAACGTATATATGATGCTCGTGCTAACTCACACGTACTAAGTCATCTCTCTCTCTCCCTTTTTGCTTCTCCCTTCATTCTTCGACCCATCGCACTCGTATCCGCGCGCGTGACTTTTACACGCTCCGGCAGCTAATTCTCTCGTAAAAAGAGATCTTCCTCGGTCTTCGTGGCATTTTTCCTTACTCGAATGCGAACGCCCGACGGATTAATAATTTATAAAGGCTGCCGATTGCTTTGAAGATGCAAATTTCAGTCGTGAAAATTAACGAGAGAGACGAAGTTTCAAAAATTCTGTTATAAAATTGCAGTGTACTTCAAAAGGGAAGTCTTTTATCATTTTATAGTATCAAAGATAAAGAAATTGAGTTGAGGCATTTTGTCAAATGTATTTACAGTCTGTCACGAAAATATTCGGACGCTGTACAAAGTTAAATAACTTTTTTTATAATTTAATCAAACGACTTGAGTTTTTGCAAACATATAGAAGGATTAGTTTACTATATATCATATTTTTATTGTATTGAAAAAATTACAATCTTCGAAGTTACAGAAAAAATAAAAAAACTTATTTAACAAAATTTTGTATCTGAGCTTGTAATAAAAATTTAAAAACTGCATTTCGTAGATATAAGTAAGACATATGCATATTGTAAATTTCATAAAAATCGGGAAACCTGGTTCCGAGCTACAAATGTTTAAACATTGTAACATACGGTACAAAATCGCTGAAATCCGCCCAAATCGGTGATTTTCGATCTTTTTTGGAATTTTTCAACGTTTGTAATTCGGGACAACCTTTGCGGATTTTGATGAAATTTACAATAAGCATATAACTTACTTATATCTACGGAATGCAGTTTTTAAATTTTTATTACAAGCTCAGATAAACAATTTTTAAAAATAAGTTTTCTTATTTTCTCTGTAACTTCGAAAATTGTAATATTTTCAATACAACAAAAATATGATATATAGTAAATTACTCCTTCTATATGTTTGCAAAAACTCAAGTCGTTTGATTAAATTATAAAAAAGTTACTTAACCTTATACAGCGTCCGAACATTTTCGTGACAGACAGTATATACGACGAAGGGAAAATTCTTTTATATTTTTCATTTATTTTATACGAAATGGAGCAAGTATTTATCTGTTATAGAATTTTTTTTTAAATATATATACTATTCTTTTTTATTTTTCTATTACCCGAATAGAACTCTGACGCGTCTATAACAAAAGCAACGAGGTCGTTCCCGAATACTCGAAAATAGAAACCCGTGGGCCCATCTGCACGAAGCTTGACGTCGAACGTCGTGCGATATTTCTTCTCGAAAGAGAAACTCGAACGAGGAAAACGAGAAGGGAAGGCAACAGCGGTGAGATAAAGGGAGGAGCCTTTTTAGAGAGCAAGAGTGGAAGAGGAAAACCCGTCGTCGTCGTCTCGTCGCAAGTGTCGAATGTACATAAGTGCGCCATTGCATCCGCTTCTTAAATATTAAACTCACTTTCGAGCCGTTTTCACGTCCTCCTCAGAGCCCCCGAGCGAACGAGCAAGCGTTTTCTTCCTTGAAGGAGAATGCCAAAGATTAACCGAAGATGGCTGCAACCGGGGAAAAGCTATTCCTCGAGAGCTTTTGCGCGTCTAATTAATATCGCACGAAAGAACCCTCGTCCATTTTGTCTACCCTCGTATCGTATATACTTCAGTGACGTATTTATAAAGTTGAAATTATGATGAATGATACTTTATATAAATTTCTAATCTGGTTTATCTATCTATCTGTACAGGGTGGTCCATTTAACTTGTACACGTCGAATAACTTTTAAAGTAGGTATGCGTTGTATGAAAAAGTGTAGGTATACAAAAGTTGGACTCAAAAAAAAAAATACATTTACTACATAATGTGCTACTTCAAGCCATACATTTTTTGTTTGCAACATTCTTTCACATAACGCATACTTTGAAAGTTATTTGAGGTTTGTAAGTAACGTAGACCACCCTGTATATAAAGAATGCTTGTGTATCTTTTATACAAATCTATAATTTTATTTCAATCTTGATGAAATTTTGCACATTTGACCAAAATAAGAGGAAAATCACTGTCAACTAGATCTTAACACTATAGAAAAAGCTGTTAACCTATAAGATAGACCGGGGCAAGTTGATACATTTTGCCTTCCTCGCATAAACCTTCTCTAACTTTTTTTGTATTTATTTTTTTAAATCCAAACTTTTACTATATAAAGAGGAAGGTTCAAAGTATATTATAACATACTTATCATTTGATAATTAATTTAACGTGCCCCGGTCTCTCCTAGCTGTAAAAATTCCACGGAAGACAAAAAAGAGTCATGGTCAGACGAGACCCTGCGGTTCTAGTAAAGGTATTAGAAACCACGTACCGTAGCAAAGTACAGGACAAACACAGCTACTTTTATATAAACAAAGAGTCATTTTGGAACATGACCAAAGACAGTCAGATAACACGATCAAATCGCTTCCGAGTTAACCGCGAGACTCAGGATTCATACCAGCTTTAAACGTGTGCCTGAATATATTACACGGTTAGGGTCGTTCGTAAGACCAAAGCAACCATCCTGACCAAACTTCGTGAAACTTCGTGCTACTTCGTACGAGTACCCTGTTATTCCAGACTTGCTAGCATTTTTTACCGTATTATACGAGAATTGCCATCATTTCTTACCACGTTGTACAAGACCTTCGTGCTATTCAAGTACCATGTTAGTCAAGGATCATCGGTAGATACACTCGAGAGAGAAGAAACAGTTCTCGTAAACATCCTCCCGTGAACATTATATCGAAGGAAGATTTCACCGATTACGAGTTTCCAAGAGACTTTGCCCTTTCCACGTTAATTACTACAGAGCCTATTGAATTACCGTTCGCGTCGCCCGAAGTAGGTACCTAAATGAATTATTGAAATAAAATCAAATCCGATGGAAGTTGCGAACGATTTCGTTCTTTAGATTAGATTTCGTGAAAAGTTCCTTCTAGGGATGCTAGAAAAAGACGAATTAGACAGAGAAGAACTTGGTTAATTCATTTTTAAAAATCGTTCGATGAAGCAATCGCTATATATGTGCGAGGAGTAAGATAGAAAACGTGCGCGCGCGCACAAATCGTTGTACGTACGATCGATCGGTGGAAGTTAAACGGAGGGCAACGTTTTACGTAGCTGAGCGTGTACGAAAGCCAAACCCCCTACCACCCCCTCGTGACTGCGTTCGTGACTGCTTTCGGACGTTATGAGAATAGTTTTACGTTCTCTCGAGGCAACCAACCAGCACCGGCTCTCTTTTCATTCGGTAGGAAAAAAAAGCCAACTCGGCGTTGCAAACCCCTTTTCAACCCCCACCTCCTACGTGAAAACGCATAACCGGTTGGTTTGGCCGGCAAACCAGCTAGGCTTTTCCTCGCGTCGTGAAAATTAACATCGTATTCGTCACGTATTTACTACGTGCTTCTTCGTACCACCTGGCAAATTATCGGTATCGTAATTGCATTTGTTTTTTTTCCTAATTATTTCTTTATTTTGGAGGTAGGATAAAAAAAGAAGTTAGAGAAGGAGAGAAAAAATTAAATAACTTCACCGGTAGCCGTCGTCTACCGTCTGCTAATAAAATTTTGTGCATCCCTCTCCCTGTCTCCATCTCTCTCTTTTTCGTTCCTATTCGAAAGTTCACCGCTCACGTACGAAATGTGATTTTAATTAAAGCTACGGACACGTGGGATATACGGCGATAGCTGCGAGAATATCAATATTTTTAATTCCTCTCGAAATTCATCGGGTCGTGAGATATTTTAATATCAATCCTCTACCTATCGATACCAATATATATATATATCGAGAGAGAGAGAGAGAGGGACCATCGACGGATTAAGATTGCCGAGTATCGGTGACCACACGAACGAGAAGTGAAACTAACATTATATACACCATTATCTCTAGCTTCCAACAAATTCATTTATTATGTATATATACATACCGCTTATTTAACGATTATCGTATAATGTAAAACGAGTAACCGTTATAATATTATTTACACGAAGAAAAATCCATCGACGACTACCATCGAAGCTGGAATAAATCGTCCATCACCGATAATTGCATTCTCATCTTAATTCGAACAAATCTTCTTAGGCTTTGTCCGAGCGTGGTTTCAATTTTCCATGTATACCCCCACCTCTACGTTCTCTTCGGCGCCCTTAGCGTGCAATAACGCGATCAAATTTATCCTCCTGGTGTCCAACCAACCAACCAACCAACCAACCGAGCGAGCAACGAAGCAACCAACCAACCGGTATCGTCGTCGATGATGCAAAGGTATGGGATTCATAGGCGTAGGCATCATCGTTGTCGGTCAGTTAGAGCCGATGTGTTACGCACGACGGAAATTGCAAATTAGCTTAAGCCCGTTTTGATAGGGTTTACGAGCGAGCCCGTTGTCCTCTCTCTCTCTTCGTCTATCTCTCTCTCTATCTATCTATCGGTGTTACCTCGTGAACGGGAACGCAGCTGAAGAAACATCCATGAAGCTCGTCATGTCCCTACGTTCGTACATATACCTACGTGTACGCGTGCGAGCGTGTACGGTAACTAGCACGACATCCTACGCGAAACAATGGAAACCGCTGTAACCCATCCGAGAACCCGTGGCAGGGAGCTATTAAACGCTCAAGTGATTTTCTCCTCCTCCGGGCTCTACCCTCCTTCTCTTTCTCTCTCTATCTTCTTAAGCGACCAAACCGAGCCGATCGGTATTAGGATAGATGAGTTAATATCGTTGTGCGATAACAGTTCTCGAATAACTATTTAATGTTTTCAATAGTGTTAAGGATTGGAATATTCAATTACCTATCTAGCAGCAATATTTATGGAATAATTTTCATATAATTATTGTCTTGGGAAATTTCTATTATTATATGTATCTCAGCACATAAGCAACGTGATTGTAAACAATTGTATGGACCATATTTGTAATCAGGCGAAATCATTTAGGGGAAGAGTGGCATGAAAGAGCCACTATCATTTATCAGTAGTTTTTAAACGAATGTTGGACGAATTAGTTTTTGAAAAGCTAGTAAAGTTTTTGTTAGTTTAACTAGCAACCAGTGTTGCTACTTAAAAACTATAACTTGTCCAACTTTCGTTCGAAAACTACTGTGTAAATGATAGTGGCTCTTTTAAAAACGTGGCTCTTTCATGCCACTCTTCCCCTACCAATCTACTTGACTTTTTTGTGTCTCTCTACACTCTTTTAGAAACAAGGTATTAGACAATTTAGGAATAAATCTGTACTATAAGCTAATTTGTATTTATATTCTTATCTATCGTATCACTCTTTTATTATTGTGGTCCCATATAAATAACTAACTTAATGAACAAATTATTTTAGATATCATGGGGTCGTTTTATGGTAGAAATCTACTTTGATCTTTTAATATGAGGATAGATCAATTAATTAATAACAAACTCTTTCAATTTACCTTACAGAAAAGCATAGTAAAATACCTTAACTTAATTTCGATACCACAATAGAACCTCGATTATCCAAACTAATCGTGTTCATGAAAATCGGATAATCGAACTCACGTTATAACTAAATTTTACGTAAAAAATAATGATTTTTTTTATATATTACCTGTTTAATACATCTTTTTGTCCTGATAAATTGCATATTTCTTTAATATTAATAATTTCTTGTTCTCCTTCATCTCATCTAATAATTATGCAATTTGTTAACCGATGTTCTCCTGTAGTACATACAGGTACCTACTCTATGCTTCCTTCGTTAAGGATCGAAAGTCGACGCTCGATGGATTCTAAACTTCTGTATATCGGTGTGCTTAGCAACATACATAGAATATACGATCGATTTGTCGATAAACGACGATACTCCTCCTGGCAGCTCTCTCCGAGCGTCCCGGAGTGAATTTACGTGCGCACTCGACCCGAGAAACGAAGCTACCGCTTAAATAGTTACCAGACCGAAGATATGTTACCGAGCATACTGGGTCAGGCACGGGAATCGGTGAACGCTTTCGGAATTCCGCGCGCGATAGCTGCCCGCTCGCTTACGCGAATGCCGTCGCTCTTTAACGTCGAACGCCCATGCTGATCGCCGATTTCTAAACACTAAATCCGGACTATCTATCCTACAATGTGACACGTCGAAAGGGGAGAAAACCGTGTATGTAGGTACTTTGTTGAATTTTCCGATAAAGGTTAGTAAACTAGTTTATACGTGAACTTATGCACGTGTGTTTATTGAAATTATTAAAGACTAGCTTTTGCCTGCGGGATTTATTTTTGTTACCGTAATATGTGATTTTTCATAGTTTTCTTTTAAAGAAATTATACAGGGTGTCTCAAATTACACGAACCACCCGATATCTACATGTTCACATAGATGATTTGAGTTTAGGCTGATCTTTGTTAATTAATAACTCGTTGACGAGGGTGAATTTCGAAAAATGGTGTTAGACTTTTCGACTCAAAATAATGAGGTGGACATGCCATTTCCTGGTGGAGAAGGTCGACTGAGTCACCCTGTATATACAGAAGATGTATATCATTATTTTGTATATCTTCAGTTTTCCTGGTATGAAGATCCTTACTAAAAAAATAAGTTCTCCTTTTAAGTAGATTTTCGATAAATGGTGAGACAGGTATGTTTTTTTTATTTGTCAAGAATAATCTAAATACCAATCTTTACCCTTATTAAAAAGTGTTAGTGAAAGTTTAGCATTCAATGTATTAAAGAAAAAGAAAAATTCTTTTTTTACAAATAATGGAACGTAAAATGTAAGGTCGGAGAATCGAGAATGGGCCTCGTAAATTTTGCAGTCGTAGAAGGTACGAGAGTCTGAGAAAAGGTGTTAGGAGAAGGAGAGAGAAAGAGAGACAGAGAGATTCATCGGAGAATTAATGCGCGTTATTCACGGTAAATGGCTTAAAATTAATCTTTTTCCCCTTGCTCCTCCACCGTTAGATCCCTCCTAGGATGTAACTGCGATTTAGATATAAAATAGGAGGGACGACGTGTCCCGTAGGTACCGTCACCTCGCCTAGCCAATTTCGATGAAACTTCATGGGTTGATGGAGCCATTGGATATAAAAGACAAATTTTTTTTAATTTACTGTCAATCTAATTTTAACCGTAAAACATTAAGTGTCTATACTTAAGCCAACCTACATTGAAATTTAATTGCAATAAGTTCAGTCGAATAAAATAATATTGATAGAACAGTATCGCAAAATCGACATTTTTTCCGTTCGCTTTGAAAACTTAAATCATGTTAAAGATCCGAATCGGATGATCGGTGAGAGCAAGAGTTACGGACACCATTGGAAAAATTTTAACGATCACGGTCCTCGTTTGCTCGTCCAGCGTTTCACGAGTCTCATAAAAAAGTAAAAAAAAAGAAAGAAAGGAAATCGCAACTCCGGGAGTCCGATCGACTCCGGACGCGATAACGCGTGCTACCGTGCGTTAACTTCGCTCCCTTTAATCGGCCTTTCCTCTTTTTCGCGTTCCACTTTTACTACCTCGATAAACGACACCCAGTGCCCTCGCCGTTGAGGTTATCGAAGCTTATCCCGTCAAAAGGACGACGCAACGTGACATTAAAAAAGAAAAAAGAAGGATAAAACGAAAAAAAAAAGAAAGATCGGAAGAAAAAATGGAGTGAACAAACTGGTGACCACGGTATGCGGTAACCTTACTATAATTTTCTAGTTTCCTTTTTTTGTTCGAGTCTTATAATGAAGTTTTTTTCATAAGATGACACTTTGACATACTATTTCTTTAACAGAATGAAAAAAAAAGAGCGAGGAAACATATATACACGACTAGAAAGGTCAACGCAACGTCCATGGTTTCATTTAATTTAAATTCCGAGAGAGAGATCACAGTTATAACATACGCGGATATTAAACGTACTTCGTTTTACTTCGAAGTATTATTCCCGTGGATTCTAAAGAGAAAAGTATTCTCTTGCGTAGAACAACAAACGAACGAGGCAATGACGTATATAAAATTGTTTTATACGTTCCGTCTGGCTCTCGCTTTTGTAATTAACCAGAAAGATGTTACGGATATTTAGAATTTACTTCACAAGTTATCCTTCTTTAACGATAAGCCCGTATATCTCTCCGTTCACCAAAACATTTCTAACAATATATTCGAAACAAGCTCTCAAACATATCTGTTAACAAATAAAAAAAAAAGTTCAAATTCATTTTTAAACCCATTAACAAGCTTCTTTTCAGATTAGGTTCCGATACGACAAACAACGCGTATTAAAATATTCATACTATACACGGTGTCCTGGAAGTAGCACGAACCTGCGTATCCGGCGCGACAAGATCCGAAAAAAAAAACTCATAGAATACCAGAGAGAGAGAAAAAGGCGTCGAACGTGCTCGGCGCTTTTTTAAATTTACGACTGCAAAACTCGAGTCGTGGTCTTTGTCTACCTACCCCTTACTTCTCCCGAAAACCCCCTCTCTTTCCTTCCCCTCGTCGCTTCCTCTTTTCCCTTTATTTCCTTTTTTTTTATTCTCTTTCTCTCGTCGTCGACGACTCGCAGGACGTCATGCATGAACAATTCCCGGCGCCAGGCTAGGGAAAGGTAGTGGTGGTGGCAGCATGGCAGAGGGGTTTGGAGGGGGGGTCGAGGTAGAGGACGAAAAAGCGAGATATTAGGGAAAAAGCTTGAAACGAAGGATCAAGCATCGTCGCGTTTCGCGTCGTTCAAGTTCATCCAAAAGTTTCCGACCGCTTCAAAACGCATAATTGCGGATCGGCACCACTGCGTTTTAAACGCGTCGTACTCTCGTTATACGAGGTAACGTACGCGTCTTAATACGAATAGGTATATGCTCGTGTCGTTCTATCCCCCTACGACCCCCGTCGAATGGAAATTCACGCGTCACGTTGCGTGAATTTTCTGAAAAGAGGGACCAGCCATGCTCGTTTCTTCTTAATTATCGTCGATAATGATCGGTCCAGCTCGTTCTTGTTCCGTTGCTCGTTATTCTCGTTCGGATCCCCGAAGAGAAAAGATATCTCGCGATCGTGTAATTTGAATCGTTGGTATGTGATATCGAAAAATTGATCGCATTGTTAACAATGAGCTTTTTTCCTCTGTCAGATATCGTTAGCGTGTATTATGTAGGGTATTAGTAATGGTGATTAATTGTACTCGGTTAATTATGTCGTAGTAATTAATTATGAAAATTAGAGATATTCTGTAACGTTAAAAAATGTATTTAATTATTTCGCATCGTTTAAGAACTCCTCGAGCAAATAACATTCCGTATCTAGAAATACTTTGAGTCACTGAAGTAATTCCTCTTAAATTAACGACTTAGATCAGTCTCGTTCTCATTGGCTCGTTTCAGGTATCGGTCGAACCCTTTAGCCCTCTCCTTTGCTTTCCTCTCTCTCTCTCTCTCTCTCTCGTCGAATCTATTTCGAAAAGCCGTTCAGCCTCGTACTCGAGAACACAGCTCCGAGATCGCACCAGCGTGTTAGATCTTCTCTCGCGGCGCACGTTCGAGTACCGAAGTACTCCAGAGACGATAGATAATCACGAACATCCACTCGAGTGCCTGATCGATTCGACCTCCGTTCTCCCACGAACGAGATCGCTTTTATACTTTCTCGTAGTATCAATTCGGAACCCCGCGGTCGATCGTTCGTCCCCAAAAAACGAAACGAGTCGAATCTTTCGTGGATTTGTACAGTGATCTCGTATTTTTTCTTGGGTTTACTTTATGTAATTATAGTTAGGAAGTAGTGGCAATTTAGAGCATAATTAATTTTGTGAGTATGCTTTATTTTTATAAACCTGTATAGAGTTGTAGGAGATTTCCGTTGTTGTAAGAGTATACAGGGTGTCAGGTTCCAGGTGTCCCAGCAGAGAACTATATGTACATATCAATGACTTGAGCCGAAAAGTCTGATACCATTTTTCGAAATTCGACTTAGTTAACGAGTTAATAATTAACAAAGATCAGCCAATTACGGCGATTAACGAAAAAAGGCGGTTTACTTGTGCTTGCAGCTAATCAAGAAACGAAGCAGTAGGAGAAACAACGTTACATGTCACTGCTTGTCGTAATTGGCCGATCTTTGTTTGTTAATAATTACTTAATTGTACCGAATTTTAGAAAATGTTATTAGACTTTTCGACTCAAATTATTGATGTGCACATGTAGTTTTCCGCTTGGACACCTGGAACCGGACACCCTGTAGAAAGGATAAGACGTATTCATAAAAAACTTACCAAAGAAATGTAACAGTACATATTCCTATATGGTCACTATCACTTTAATTACTTAGATTTATGTTAAAAACAGTACTAGGTTTTCTGTTTGTTGTAGTAATTTATAGGAATTGTTAAATAGAGATTGCAATTAAATTTTTAATATCAAATTTCTTTAGTCGAATCAGCCCTTACGTTGATTGAAATCCCCGAAAAGTTCATAATCGAAACCCTTCCCAGTAAAATTTCTTTCTACTTCTCATCATTTTACAATTCCCGAAAGCATCTTTATCTACCCGTAGTATCTAAGGAATCGATAGGACGAATGAATCATCAAAGAGTAACGAAGGTTCGTTACAAATGTCACCGATCGCTTTGATCTCTCCGCGAACAACGGTGGTCGATGAATATTACCGAGTGCAAATTACTCCGATCGACGATGGAGAAAGTGGAAAGAGACAAAGACGGGGGGGGGGGGGGGACAGGAGACAAATAGAGATAGATAGATAGGAAAAGGGAGTAGAAATGGAGAGGAGGTTTCGTCCGATCATGAGATGGTAGAGGACACGTAGAAAGTGAGGAAGAAGAAGAGAGAGAAACGGATAGATCGTCCTGGGAGTAGTAGGAAAGAGCAAAGTAGACACCCAGGGGAATACATCACGAAGCAATCTCTTCAGAATCGAACAACGGACGAGACAGTCGTCCGTTTCTTTAATACACCTTCTCTCTTCTTCCTGCTCGTAGTCGATTCGTGCCTTAATAAGTTCACCGAAAGAGGATTCGAGGGCCTTTGTAAAGCGTTATAATAAAACGGCGAGTACCTTTTTGTGTTAACGGAGATGTATAGCCCACGTTTTTTTTTTTTTTCGGTAGATACGAGTGATTGAGATTCATGCTAGCCATTCTTAGAGAAGTCTTTCTTACGTTGCCATTGAACTTTTGTTGAAAGGGAACACAGACTTTCTATTAATCCTTTATAAAACCTAGTCTACCAGAATGGTTATACAAACTAAAAAAAACTATTTCTCCTACCAAACATCTCCATCAGCTACGATTAATTAACTCTTCCCATAATCCCATCGGTTTCTATTTATCGAAAGACGACTGAACGTTGAAACGCGTGCAGAAAGTAACGTGGTTGATCACTAATCCGAGAAACCCCATCATTCATTCATATCCTCGATCTATATCAATGTCCTTTCATATCGACTTATTAGCTACTAGAGTGCAAGGGAACTCGCATGTTTGCTTCATGGAAAAAGAGAGAGAGAAAGATAGAACGAAAAAAAAAAAAATGGTTTCATTTGGCGTAAAATTCCCAACGACGAAGCACTCACGCGATTGCCAGACCGGGCACAAGGAGGATTCGTTAATCAAAAGTGAAGAGACAGAAACATAGAAAGAGAAAAAGAGAGAGAGCTCATCGAAACTCAACGAGTCTCGAAACGCGTTAAAATCCCGATGTCCTACCGATTCGTGAGCGGTTTTGCAGCCCTGGTAGGAGCAGCACTAGCAGTAACAGCAAGCAATAGCATCGCCATTTCGATGATGGATCAAAGCGTTTCGCGTAGGGTATGGTTTGTTCGCTCACGGAGGACTCCATATACGCTACTCATTCGCTTTCTCTCTCGTTCGTTCGGCTATCATCGAACGAATTTTCGTTCGAAGCCGATGACGATAATGCCACACGATGGTGTAGTGTCATCGACGCAGCGAGGATTCGTTCCACCGTGTAATTTCGTCTGTCGGTGGGCAATGCGGTGAAACGTTAATCTCGAAACGTGCTCGATGAACGTGGAAGACGCATCCTCCCGGAATCATATCGAATCGTTTCTTTTTTTTTTTTGCTTCCAAAAAATGGGTGGAGGGTAGAATAATCCTGACGGAGAAAAGCACGTTAAAGTTTATGTAACGGGTGTACTCGGTGAATTCGTACTCGTGATGGTTGGCTGAACCGAGTATCGATTTTTTTTTGGGCGAATGGTTGAAACGTTTCGCTGAAAGGTTTAAAGAATTTTGTTTGATTTTTTAGTGATCATCAAAGAGAAACCTTTATTAACAAACTTATAAAAATGAACTATTGCCTCACCCTAGTCAGTAACGTGCTGCTGCATAATCCCACTATAGATATTTGTAGTGTAACTTAACTATAAGAAACGAATTTTGTAAAAGATATTAACGTCAACTGTACTAATTGTAAGCATTCCTTTGTGACACTACCCTATGTAATTATCGCAAAATAATCTCTTACAAGATTCAAATTGCTTAATAAATAAAAAAAAAATTTCTAGTGATATTATGTATTAAGGATTATGAAGTTGAATAACAGGATCAACGAATGAAACTATTTGTAATTACTAAAATCGATTAAATCGTACAGAAATGAATTTTTTTTATAAGTTTTAGGGATATATAACCCCATATTTCATGATCACCCTATAAGTACTATACGCGTGTAGATACAGAGCAAAAGAGAAAGAATTCGGTTTGTACGGTATTCGATTCGTTGCCCCCATGGATCAATTTCAATCCGTTCGACCTCGGAGAGCGAAAATTTTACGAAAATCCCATCCGAGTTGTGAACTTACTACACACAATGTTGGAGAACCATTTGAGAGTGCTTCGAAATTGTGAGTTTGGGATTGTTTACTGTTCGCTACCGTGTTATATCGAACGTTCTAAATTATAGAGTAAACCCGAAAGACCGTGGCTTTATTGCGATGCACAATAATAATTTGACGAGTCTGTAATCTTTTAAGTCATAAAGTATTAACTTTTATAATTTCCTACCGGTAGTAGAATTTCACGTTTACCTTATTTTATTTTTAACAAATTTATAAACACGAGCAACATTTTGAAAGCGATAGGTATCGAAACATTTTGATATAATATTTTCTTCGTGTTTAAAACCTGACATTGCTTCCAAATATCATTTTGTTAATAAGTTTTGAACTCTTAATATCTTTACCGTGAAAATGTGTAATCGAAGAAGATGGGACCATCTTAAAAAGTTATGAAAGTTCGACGGTAATTACGTACACGTAATCCCGGACTTAACGAACCGATAAAGTTTCGCGCGTCTGTGTCAGACGGATTGATGATTCACGGTCGATGAAAACTTCTCAAGTTTATGCTCGTTAACACGGAACGTTGACTTTCATCGTCGTCAGCGACGACGGCCGAAGAACGGGCCCGTTTCGTTTGCGGTAATTAACTGTTACTTCGAAGGGGTGGATTCTCTCGCAGGAAGTCGATCGTAACGCGGCACCCGCGAGCTCTCGTTTAACGCGCTATTTCGTCCGAAGGTAGATGGAGAAAACTCGTTTCAACATTTTCCTCCTTATTTATACGAGTTTCAAAATCTTTAATGAAAGGATAGAACAAATCGAATTAAAAAATTTGTTTATATTGTTATGTTCCTTTGCTTTTAGAATTTTAATATTAAAACTTTTCAATTTATGTTAGATCCTTTGCATACTGACTGTGTCCAAAATTAACTCGAGTAAACCACTACTTTACCAACTGGTTGCAATTATTTCTTTCATTTTTACCTCAATCTATTTTATGTCGAAAATTTTGATCCCATATTCCTTAGACAAAATAAAAATTCACGTAGATATGACCTTCCATTCGTACCATTTCCTCTCTCTGTAGAACATTTGACCGTATGATTGTGCGCGAACATTCGCCCGATGGCTATGGAAATCCGAAATTCGGATCGTGTTTACGCGTACGAAACGCACCACGACCGATCGAGCTATCAGCACGTTAGTTGCCGTAATTAGCTATGTTTGCGTGTTATTATCGCGATAAGACAACTGACGAGTACGATGACTTTGCGAAATTGTAGGAAATGTGCTCGTTTTTCTTCATTAAATATGCCTGTCGACGAATAAACGTGTTCTATGAATAAATCGTAAACGTTTTTTTTTCGTTTTATTGAACAAACATGATATCTAGTATTTTATCTGGTCTATGAGGCTTATTTTGTACCTTTCCTAACCATAACAACACATGTTTTACTTACTACATTTTTAAATATCATATCTCGATGGTAAATGTTTAGAATAACTCTGCCTCTTCTTTGTGGGTGTGAGAAATCACTTATACTGTAGGTGGACACAATGGTCTACACAGCTTGATGATGTTGAAGCAATGTTTAAATAGTAATTGGACAATGTATAGTTCATAATGTCTTTGATTAGTTTCAAAACAAACGTTAGTTTGTACAGAAACAGACCCAACACAGACACAAGCACTGTTTATTGACACAACTCAGACACAAAGACTGTTTATATGTCTGATTTCTACACATACCAGTGTTTGTGTCTGGGTTTCAATACTATTATATTTTTTTATGTCGTGGGTTCACTGAAAAAAATTACATTTAAGTTAAGTTTTTACATTCACTAATGACTTGTTTATATTAGCTCAAATTTTATGAATTTTGACTTGGTCACTTTTTGTAGCAAGCCAACGATACGTTGTTATGTTCACAGAATCCCCCTTCACAAAATAAGATCCCTCCCCTCCCAAAGGAAGAAGAAGTGTTATTTTCGATACAAATCCGATGACACTTTTTGTCCAAGTGACTAATGTTAAATTTTTTACCCGGTATACCGTCAGTACCTTCGTTAAGAAATCTTCATCATATACAAAGATCCATAACTATCTGTCAGATGCAAGAGGCAAACGGATCGAGGAATCATCCAGGCGGATCGTAAAGTCCGGAGAAAAGAAAGGAGAGGAGGAGAAGAAGGATGATAAAAATCGTTCCGTTCGAGCTCGAAATCGAATGAAATCGCGATTCAGCGACGTTAGTAAGAAAAATTTGATCGAGGAGGTAGGTAATATCCTTCTTCGGGTTCACCGAACCGTCGCCATGGAAGAAACGGCACGGATTATCTTTCCTAAAAGAGAAAGACGAGAGAGAGAAGGGTTTGAAGAGGATATCCTTTATCCTTCCATCGTTTTCCCACTCTCCCATCTTTTCTTCGGTGAGATTGCGGAGGAGAAGAACGGGCTTAACGATCTTGGCTGAACTTAGATATCCAGCCTATGGCTCTAAACGTAATGATCGATACTGGTAGCACGCGCCGTCGAACTTGCCACGACAGCGGAAACAAGATTCCAAATCCGCTGGAAAGGCTCGAGTCAGCAGAGCGAGAGAAAAAAGAAAAGACGAAAGAGGTTAAATCCACGTCCCCCGAATCGCCAGGATGCAACTCTCATCTTTTTTTTGCGGATATGGCCAGACTTTCAAAGTGTTCTCATTTTTTTTTTTTTCTTAATCAAGAAGTGACATTAACTTTTTATTTAATCAAGGATCCTCGTTAATATTTCTCTCGACAAATTTCATAAAAGGTGTATAATAATATACGCGAAAGAGTAGTGCGAATAACAATTTGTCTCTTTTAAATTCATCCTTAAAATAAATATCAAAAGTTCTCGCGGAATGTCGTCTAATCGAATAAAAAGTGACCGTCAGTTACAAACTCTTTCAAGGAAGTTAGAAGAGTTAATGTCAGAATTCAACTCCACCCAGCTTGAAGTTAAAACTCTTTACGAGTAACCTATTAACAAGGAATTTTATAGTCAAATTCAACTTTTCATTTCTGATTTTCGTTTGGAATTACGTAACGCGACCACGGCCGATCGTTTTCCACGAACATTTCGCGTATCGTCTAACCCCGGGTGTTATTAAGCGAAATGTCACGTAACGTCGTCCGTTTTGAGGACAGCGTGGGATCGTAAAATTGGACGTATTTCGCTTGGAAGACGATTCTCGTTGCTCGAGCGAGGAATAAAGTGGATTATTCAGGAGAGAGAGAGAGAGAGAGGGATTCCTCGGTATCCACTCGGATTCGTAAACGTTTCGAAAGCGCATCAGCTTCCACCCCTCTTATCGATGGACTCTACCGTTTCTCTATCGTCCGTTGGACACGTTCATAGAAATTTGAAGAATCTACGGAATCTCGACGTATTTACTAATACTCGTCGTGTATATTTTATTACACGGTATGCGTGTTTAAAAACAAATATCGAATTGTATCGTAAAATAAAGTTAAAGCTTACAAGTAGAAACTAAATCTGGACGTGTGTCACTTTGTCCGATGAACAAAAACAGGATTACACATACACGTATTGTCATGACGCACGTAGAACTTCGAAGAGAATTGAAAAATTGCATTTTTATTAAAAGGGTGATCGCACGAGACCCTCCCTGAGGTTCTGCCTAACAAATAGCTCGATAAAAACTAAGCGATCGATCGTTTACCCGAAGCAAGAGTAAAACGAGTGTACACGGATCCACTTTTTGCCATGGGACGAAAGAAAATCGTGAAGAAACTGTGAAACACTGTGTCATGACGCGGCAATAAGGGGTAGGAAAAAAAAAAAAACAAATGCTCGACTTTCGCTTTTCCTCGAGTGATCGATGACGTCGCAAGATTCTTACACGATGCTTATAAACATTTCCTACCTTCCTACCGTTTTGTTTTTCCCCTTTTTTAAGATGATAATGAACCTAATGGCTCATCCCTCCTACGTGAAACATAATTCTCATTCACATGATTTTAACCACGATTAGTCTCACTCTCCTAATCTTTGCCGAGTCGATTTAACTTTTAGTTCACGTGTGGTAAATCACGAACTTCGTACATTAATTCCGAGATAATTAAACTTCGGATATTCATTATTAGATAATGATAATCAGCATTGTTGATCGCGGCTTCTAATTATAATACTCGTGTCAACAAACCCTTATCCTCTTTTTATCTCGTATCTACCAACCTACTTAGCATTTACAAATTCTTGTTACGGTGCTCTTCGACTGTAGGAATAAAAAATAATGCCACCGAAGGAAAAAGGTATCCGTGATCGTTATGGTACTCTCTAATTCCCCGCGAAAAATTCTCGACTCGTTGAACGTGAACGCCCGACGTTACGGTGACGCGCGTGGGCAGTAAACCGAAACGGCGTCGGTGGTGTCTGAGTGGTGCCGCTTAGTCGGCGACTGTCATAAATTTATCTCACCGTGATTTACAGCCGCGCAGTACCTTTCCCCCTTTTCTCTCGGGCATTTACTTCACAGATTTTCAACACAAACGTAGATATACCTACCCACGCATATGCCTATCCAAGTATAGGTTGATTCAGAAACATGTACGTATGTATAATATACGAGATTTATTTACTTCACTGATCTTCAACATGGATATACTGGGTGATCCACTAAGAGTGATCAGTTTAGATTATTCTATTGCTAGTGGTTCGACTGAATTTTATTTTTATAATGGGTGGTCCACTAAGAGTGATCAGTTTAGATTATTCTATTGCTAGTGGTTCGACTGAATTTTATTTTTATACTGGGTGGTCCACTAAGAGTGATCAGTTTAGATTATTCTATTGCTAGTGGTTCGACTGAATTTTAGTATAACATATGATTCAATGAGAGCTTACAGATGATTACCTATAGTAAATTTTTTGTTAACCCATTTTTGTCAGAGTTTTTAAAGTCTCCCTTAATTATTTATAGATAAATCTCTAATTTCTGTACATCTACCTCGTAACAGATATTGAGACCAATTCAATAAGTATTATTACAAATACTTTTTTTACATCAGAACCGAAGAGTTCATTTTAAAACTATTTTTGAACCATATTATACCTATAAAACAAAAGTTTTAATCGAATCACCAAAAACAGGATAAACCAAGCTGATCATGCTTCGTGAATCACCCGGTATATGCACATATGTATGTACTTTGCAGAGATATAGCAAAATCAAATCTCTAAGGATTTAATCAAGATCGATGTTACCATATCCCGTCTTATGTATACAGCACTTATAGCATCAATTTACCTACTCCACTAATAATCAACACAAATCCATATCTATGTATATTATATACCTACATACATATGTTCACGTACATATATATATGCACAAATATGCAGTTACACGAGCACGTATGGCGTTTATGTCCCAAAACCGTCCATTCCAGCCCTTCGCCGACTCTCTTTCCATCCATCGAACGCATTTGTCCGAAGGTACGTGTTTCGCACACGCGGCACACGCGAGGACATATTCGGTTATTGCCAATAGGCTAATCAATTAGGGAAACGTTATACACCAAACGCTCCTGGCTGCCCGAAACGGTCAAGTCGTTTATGTGTGTAGGTGTTCGTGTATTGGGAAAAGCGCTCAAGCGTCATCGTTCGATCCCCGTGGGTTGATTTCCTCACGCGTTTGTATGATGGGAATGACAGACATTGGAAACGACACGTTCGATCGACGAATTCAACTTAAGATTGCTGCTAATAATATGCAATTTTATTTTATTTTTTTATTTAAAACTCGTGTTTGATCGACTTACAAAATTTGGAGGTGGTTAAACCTTAACTACTCAAATGAAGAAAATTGAAGATAATTATGAAAAAATCAAATTAATTGCGAAATAACTTTATTATTATAGACTAAAAAATTATTTAATGTATGAAATATTCTCCAAAAATACACTTTTCACCCGATGAAACTGTAATAACCCCATGCGAGCAGTTAAGGATTAAACAGCTATCAAGAAAAATTCCCGGCATTATACCAATTCATTTAAAATTATATATTACTCATTATATTCTTAAAATAAAAATGTTCGATCTACTGGTAAATGAATAACAAAAAATACATTCTCACAAAAATTAATCTTGTCGACACCAAATGTAAAGGATTAATTCCTTCAAAATTACATAAACCATTATCAATTATTTACAAATGTAATCAAATAAATTATTTTAACGAAACCAAAAAATTCTTGCAAAAATAATCAATAAAATAAAAATTTATCACAGCAATGCCCGAGTCTATTTTTGCTAAAGAGAGAGAGAAAGAGAGAGAAAATGAAGTGACACCTGTCACACGGGAATGGTTCCCATCTGCTTGTTAACCAGAGGCCGAGTTGACGTTTCTTCGTTGAGCCAGCTAGTCCTGGTTGATCTACTATTCTACTCTCTTGAGTAAGAGCGACAGAGAGAAAGAGAGGGAGAACGAGTAAGGGTTGGCTCGTCTACGTGGTAGTACGTGCTCGCGTGCACGTCAAGATAATATATCGATGTAGGCTCGAGAGTCTCGGTCGAGAGGATATTAGCCGCGGATGATATCCGATGATTATAACCGGTGACTTGGCAGCTTCGGAGAACGCGGAATGAAAGGGTGGAATACAGATGGGGGACCGGTGATGCTGCCAGTGATGCTGCACTTTGATGCTACTACTTTCTACTGCTTGTGCTAGCGCTTTCGTTGCAACGCATCGTTTCCCGCAAAGGTCTTCGAATCGTGAAGAGAACTCGCCGAATAGGGAGTACTTGACACATTTTTTCGGGAATCCTCGTATTATCCGTCTTGTATCGTTTTGTTCCGATTTGGTGGGATAAATGCTTAGATTCTTGAATGCGTTCAAGCTTTCTTATTAGAAGAACCGGCATCGTCATTTCTACTAACGTACCTGGAATCGTCGGGTCTATCTGGGCCCTGACTAAAAACCTGTATATTTGTAACAAAATCTTGTAGTTTATACAGAGTGTCCGGTTCCATGTAGTCAAGCGGAGGACTGCATGTATACATCAATGACTTAAATCGAAATGTCTAATACCATTTTTCGAAATTCGACTTAGTTAACGAATTATTAACTAACAAAGATCGGTCAATTATTGCGATTAGTAAAGAAAGGCGATTCACTCGAGCCCGCAGCTAGGCAAGAAATGAAGCGGTAGGAGAAGCAATTCACAATAAACAACGTTACATGTCGCTGCTCGCCGTGATTGGTCGATCTTTGTTAGTTAATAACTGTTTAACTGAAACAAATTTTGGAAAACATTATTAGACTTTTCGATTCAAGTCATTGATATGTACATGTACTCTTCCGCTTGACTACATGGAACCGGACACCTTGTATTAAAATGGACTAACATTGAGATGAAACATGTTTTTTCTTGGAAAAAAACTTCAACTTCATTACATAGGTCCCATATTTTGCTGTTAACTTTCAGTTCTCTATGAGTCCATCCGAACGGTTCCGGTTAAGGGTTAATTTATCAGAGGGTAAGAAAAATCTTTAATGATACGAACATCGAATAAATTTGTATCCAAGTTACTTAGAAACGTAGATATTGCAAAATCGGAGTACGGATAAACACCCAAGATTCGAATATTCAAATTAGTCACGAATCGTTTCAGGGAACAGATCCGACTAATAACAGTACTCGAGTAGGAAAATTCAAGGATTTCGGTGAGTCGCGAGGATGATGTAAATCAAGAGGCACACGGTGACTGTGGCAATTCGTCAGGAGTAGCTAATACCGTCTTACAAGGAAACGTGCGAGTACCTTTGCCACGGTAGAAGGGAGTCGGTTCGGTGAAATTATAGTCGAAGCGAGTCGTGAGAAAGGAGTATTACGATTTCAAACGATTCCACGGTTACCAAAGCTTCACTTAATTCTCATTAATTCTACTCCCGTCATTTGTGAGCAAGAGAGAGAGAGAGTTGGGGGTTGGAGAAAGATGGCTAATGCTCGCTCGGGAGAATTTAAGGCGATAACGAAGTAGCAGGTCCGACGTTAGGCGAATAAATCAATCGAGCGACGGTGCCAAGACGAGCGTCTCGAGACTTTCCCTAAAATAAACTCGTCGAAGATCGTGCGGAAATTCTACGGTCTTGGTTGAGTGAAAATAAGAGGAAGAAAAATAAGAGGAGGGAGTAGGGAATTTGAATTTTTTTCTTCGAATTAAATCTTCACGGCACAACTCGGAAAGAGAGCGAGAGAGATTCCACGTTCGTTGGATTTAATGTGTTGATGAATAATGTAAAGTCCCTTAAAGCATTATGTATGAATATGAAATATTCATTTTGCGAATAAGTCTAACTATATTCGGCATGCTTTGCATAATTGTCTCGCGAGTGTAAAACACGTCCGGATAAAGACGGATCGAGGATCCGATCGGTGGAACCCGTATCTATTAATAATCGACGTTAATTAATCTGATAGAAACGAGATAAACCGAAGAGAAGAAGACCATGGAAGAAACGCATTTAGCCTTTATCCATACTTGAAATACGTTCAACATTAACGAGCACGACTCCTTGGTACTTGCTTGCTACATCTTGAGCGAGCGTGTGTCTTAAAAGCCTTCACGCGAGGTTCGCAATTATGGAAAGCACGATTAGGTGCATTAGCGGTGTGCTTTCCTTTCGTCTAGCTCGATACAACCACCACATGCAGCGGCAGCATCCTGCCGAGTAGCGTTCCATTAAGTATGCTAATACTCGACTAAGTCCGTTCACTCTCGGTCAATGCAAAAATCATCCCGTCATGAGCCGGAACCTATGAGTTCATGTATTATTCCTAATCTTCGCTGGCAACGTCGACGTCGAATTAATTAGACGTGGAATTAGTGGACCCAGTCGCTTCTCCTCGATCGTAGATATATAGATATACGTTAAATATCGATCGACTATAATAACCTGGCCTCGGTATTATATGAGATATATGAGATAATAACGAGGCATCGACGATTTCTATTATATTTTTGTCTCATGGATCGTTTCGCGAATGCCCGAAACAGTCGTAAAATTTAATTAATCGCGAATGGGACCGATATTAACGCCGTAATTTAGCTACCCCTCTCTTCGGTCTCGAAATGCATATATTCATAAATTTCATTAATAAAGATTCGACCGAGTGGACGTCGTTTCAAAAAAAAAAGTAATAAAAGAGAGAGAAAATTCATACCGTTCCGATGCCTTTCATCGGTTACCTCGCGTTTTCTTCGCTCGAACACCCTTCGATAATTTTATTATTACTCTCGCAATAAAAATCGTATCGGCATTCTTATCCTCGACGCGCTCGATACCGAGTCTCGATAATGGATTTTGCAATACCGATTGGTTTAGTCGAGGTAGTGTATCAATTAAATGAATAATTGCATATATATGAATTTATGTTTCCACGCGTACCGCGATAAATCGAATTGTAATGGAAATAAATTTTCTAATCTTGTGCTCCGTGAGATGTGAAAAATTATTTTCATTTATTGATTGTTATTTGCTATTGACTGATTGCTATGACTTTTAATATATCATATAACAAAATATATACAGGGTGGTCAAGCGGAAAACTACATGTACAGATCAATGACTTGAGTCGAAAAGTCTAATAATATTTTCCGAAATTTGGCTCAGTTAAATGGTTATTAACTAACAAAAATCGTTGTTTATTACAAATTGCTCCTCCTATCGCTTCATCTCTTGCCTAGCTGCGAGCTTCAATGACCCGCCTTCCTTTGCTAATCGCAATAATTGACCAATCTTTGTTAGTTAATAATTCGTTAACTAAGTCGAATTTTGAAAAATGATATTAGACATTTCGATTCAAGTCATTGATTTGTACATGTAGTCCTCCGCTTGACTACCTGAAACCGGACACCCTGTATACAACTGTTTTGCAAAAATTTTAAGAGTTCCATGATTCTGAAAAAGTTAAGAACTGTATTAGATACTACTAGGCGTTCGTACGGATGAAATTAAAATTTTGTTATTAATCCCTTCCTCCTTCATCCCTTTCCCCCGTTCCGAGAACTCGGTCAGTCCAAGATAAAATTTTCTATGCAAAAGCGCGCTCGGTGCTATCGATAAAGAAAAGGAGATAAAGGAGTGCCAACTCCGTGGAAACTCCATCTCTCCCCTCCCCCTTTTTCTCGTGCCGTTTCCCATCTACGTTCAGCGCCTTTCTTTATTCCATACTTTCATTTCGATGTACCGATCGTAATATTCCGAGCGCGATCGAACCTCGCAAATCCGCCGTTATTGTTCCTCGGACGATCTTCGGATATATTCGCGAAGAAATCTCATCGTGAAAACGAAATCATGATAACGAACTTTGGAAATAAGGGGGATATACGAAACGTTAGGAATTATTCAAGAGATCAAAAGAAAACACGTTTAATTATAAAATGTATCCAACGTGTAAGAAAGTCGATAAATAAATTTGATAAAATAGAACTGTAGAAAAGAATTTTAAATAAACCCTTGGAGTTTATATAACTTTTTTCAGAATATACATATTAAAAAAATATTGATAAGTTGTCTTAACAAACAACTTGTAAACAAAGACTTTACCAGAAATTCTCCAACAGCTAAACAGACTATATAACTTTTTTCAGAATAAACATATTAAAAAAATATTGATTATAAGTTGTCTTAACAAACAACTTGTAAACAAAAACTTTAGCAGAAATTCTGCAACAGCTACACAGACTCGGACGAAATAATTATTTATTACAAAAATTCTTTCGCAACTACACCGTCATTGTAGCTGCATACAACCCTTAATTCCCTCGTCTTTTAAGCACGACAAAAATGACGCAACAACCCAACATAAAATTTCCATCACATGTACCATCTCGTTTCATAAAAAGTCCACGTAATACATAAATCGCTTTCTTCTTTCCACGCGCCGCGTCTCATTTTAATAAGCTATACTCCGGGAGCATCGGAACGCCTCGTAAAACGCGAACAGATATAAATTCCTGAGAAATCTTCCAAAAAGCGAGCTTTTCTCATTAGCCAACTACGAGGCAGTGTTGCAACGTATGCCTTTACACTTATGCATTACATATATAACTACTTACATATAGAAGACGAAATACACGACGACGGTACGAGATAAACGGCGTTGTTGGGCAGCGCGAAAGGGACTAAGGGCCACTTGAAAAATCTACTTCTCTCCGCGCGAAGGGATAGACGGAATTTAATCTTACCCTCGCGAAGGGAGAGCCCTGCAGCTACGACGAAATTGCAGTTGAACACGCTGAGAACTAGAAGAAGAAAGTAAATTCGGTTTCAGCTTCGAATTCCGTCGCGGTGTAAAACCGCTCGCTTGCGAGCTTTCGACGTGTAACTAAGCGGATCCTGTAAAAGAAGTGGTGGTTTGGGAGGCTTGCGGGACATGGAGGAGGGTAGTAATATGAAAGAGAGAAGAAAAAACGTGAAAGAAAGAAAGAGAGAGAAAAAGATTTCCTTTTTACGTGCCGGACAGTTCTCGCATAACTAACCGGATTTTCGGTCTCGTCGCGTATAAACGAGAAAAATATTTTCCTCCGTTTTACCGGAAGATCCCTCTTCCTACTCGTGGAACGTCCCGATCTTGCAAATTGTTCTACGTTGGGTTAGTGGGAATAATAAAGATTTGCTCGAATCGAATGGCAAAGTCGTCGTTTTAAGGAAGGTATAGCTGTACATATACAGGGTGTCCCCTTCCATGTAGTCAAGCGCAGGACTAAATGTACACATCAATGACTTGAGTCGAAAAGTCTAATAATGTTATCCGAAATTCGGCTCAGTTAAATTGTTATTAACTAACAAAGATCGGCCAATCACAGCGAGCAGCGACATGTAACGTTGTTTATTGTGAATTGCTCCTCCTAACGCTTCATTTCTTGCCTAGCTGCGAGTTCAAGTGAACCGCCTTCCTTTGCTAATCGCAATAATTGATCGATCTTTGTTAGTTAATAATTTGTTAACTAAGTCGAATTTCGAAAAATTGTATTAGACATTTCGATTCAAGTCATTGATGTGTATATGTGGTCCTCCGCTTGACTACATGGAAGCGGACACCCTGTATACGGAGATACACGCACGTCAACGAGAATCACACCGAGAGACGCGCGGATTTCTCGACGGTGAGTGCAAGCTCGTGAGAACGAGCACGAGCACTAAAGAGAGAGAAGGTATATACGAGAAAGACGATAAATATTTTAGTACTTCCGTCGTACGAGAGACATTGTTCCGTTGGAAAGAAGGAACACTGTGTGTGTATCTGTGTATAGAAGAGAAAGAGAGGCAAACGAAGCTAGTGAGAAGGAATAGAACAAACGTAAAGAGAAAGAAAGACTATACTCCGCATAGAGCTTTCTCTTTGACGCAGGAACCATCGCAGTGTGACATCTTCGCATTGAAAAATGATCCAAAATGAAAACGTTGTATACGTATATAGTATGAATAGGAAAGCATATCGATCCATTAATCTTTCTTTTACATAAAGTTACCAACCGCGTTCCGTCTAAATACGTATTCTGAATATGAAATATCTCTGACAAGTCAGATATATTTCCTCGGGTCTTCAAGCTGCCCGTTTTGTGGGCTTTCCAAGTGATAATTATTATTTTAACTGTTGGTACAGCTGTATCGCTAATTCTCGCGAGTTTCGTTGAAAAGGCTTTCAAATGAGTCGAGACATATGAGAACGATATTTTCTGACGTTAGTTTGTACTCATTTTTAAATCGTTTCGATATTGAAATTACTGACGAACGGTGGTTTATAATTTATATTGTTTGGAATGAGATTTGTGTCAATCTTTTTAATAAACCTTTTAAAATTATTTTTCTATGGATGTTTGAAAACATGTTTTACGTAGGAACGATGTCTTCCAATGCGAGAAGAAGTCTTCAAACCACGTGAATAGGAATAAGAACGGATTAATCTAAAGCGATCCACCAGATACGAAACGCCTTGAAATATTTTTGCGCGACGTCCGATGATGGATGGAATTGTAACGTGCACGAGCGAGCTTTACATACATACCTACGTCGCTTATCCGTTTATGTAATACGTTCTTGTAAGTAGATACATATATATATATATATATATATATGTACAAGAAGATACGAGAAACTCTTTCGTGAATCCGTGGATTAAATTTTGCGATAGCGTATATCCACTCGTATGGAAACGAATTCGAACATCGAATATCGAAATAGAATTTTCATTTCAAAACGATGATCTATCTCTTGATATTTGTTTCAAATTTTTATTGAAAAAAAATTAAGTCAAGATTTTTAAATTTTATTCACTTTGACTCGTTAAAAAGATGTAAAAGTAAAGAGTTTACACGTTCAAGGTAAAAGCTACTTTTACCTGTTAGACGAAAGACTATGAATACGGTCCAACGATTATCGTCGACAGCAAAATGATCGAAGGTTCGGAAAGGATGAAGCAACGCTCGCACAGCGAATTCTCAACAACGTCGCGTATGAGCCCCGCTAATGAAATTACGAGCCATTGTCGACGTCGCTGCGGTACTGGCTCCCCCGGTGGTTTACATTCCATAATCCCCGACGATTTTTTCAATCTCCATCCCATGGGACGATATTGAATTCACGCATGAAGTAATTCAAAATTCTCGAACCTATCGATCGGATCGAGGAGAGAGGAAATAAATTAAAAAACGATTGTAAACGAAATCGTTGTTTGCTACATGTAAATTTTAGCGAAAAATATATTTGTCCGTGCAAACCATTAAATGTATCGAAAGCAAATATAATGATTATAATATAAAATGATGCTTTAGCGAAATCACTGATCTAAACATTTTATTATCCAAACTAAAACCATGAGCTATCGCTTTTTTGATCACCCGTACAAATCTCGTGACTTTTTATTTACCATCCAAAAATAGAAATGAAACTGGAATATATGAAAAAGGTGAGATACGAGTTAAAACAAAATGATTTTGTGCATTGGGAAAACACTCGGAAAAAAATATTGTATAAATATTCAAGGAAACAGAGAATCTAGATAAACGAATAAACGTGATAAAAAGTTTTACGAGAAAATTAATCGAAACTCTTGGAATTTTTCGAGTATGTACTCTCTCTAGAAGAAGAAGAAGTAAAAAAGAAAAAGAAGACTCGTTCGAGGACTCGGTAGGGTGGAAGCCAATAAATGCTCGCGCATTAGCCAGAACGAAGGAAACACCTTCGTTCTCCCTCGAAAAGGGCAAGTTCGAACGCCTGAAGGGAAACGAGTTGGTCCATCCTGTAAAACGCTCTCGCTTCTCTCTCTCTCCCTCGTTCTATTTCTCTCTCGTGACACGCGACGTTCGAAAAGTCCGGAAAAGCCGCATACACACCGTCGAATCCCACAGGAAGGGACCAACCATGTACGCGTTTCCTCCATCTATGAAGCCCTGGGCTATCGTCGCCCTTTTCGTTCACGAAAACTGGCTCGTCAATAAGGACGCCGCGGGTGAACTGATCTCTTCTCGTTTTTTTCCCTACAATTGAGAGGTCGAACAAATAGTCTCGTGTTCCTCATCGAATGGTCTCTGTTTTCCTCTTTTTTCTGTAAATTTATTTTATCACCAGTTGTATACCTATATATATTTTTTTAATTCACACAGTGATCCAAATGAATTACTCGTTTAAATATAAAGTCATTTTCTCAATCAGAAGTCAAAAAATATATTAAACCTAAAGTTCATCGAACTCCTGGTCTCCTTTTTCCTATTTTTTTTTACTGTAAATTTATTTTATTACCAGTTGTAGGTATATATATTTTTTTTTAATTCACACAGTGATCCAAATAAATTACTTCTCTAAGAACAAAGTCATTTTCCCCATTCAAGAATAAAAAAAATATATTAAACCTAAAATCCAGCAAACTTTTTTCCTCGATCCATCATCGACCGATAATCTAATAAACGAGTTTTTCCAGTACTCACCGAAGACCAAAAAAATAGGGTAAAAGAAAATGTATAAATCGTTGCCTCTACTAATACCCCGAATTAGGACTTTCGAAGTATCGCTCCGTACTCGTGTTTAGAACGTAAAGTCTCGTACGTACGTACGTATGTACGTACACGTCGCGTGTGTACACTCGACGTAATCGGCTTTGTCGTCTTCCTTCGAAGCTCCCTTAAGCTCCAAAAAGGATACTTATCGATGGATCGTGCCGAGCATTACTCTTCTCGAGGACGCTTTCGCGTTAAGGTGTATCGGGTGCATTACATCGGACAAATACATCGCATTACTCTCTCGAGTAATTGCGAGCCAACTGGAAGGAAACGACTACGCGGATCGTTTCTCAGCGATTCGGTTATTAAGACTTCTTTGGGGAACGTTAAAATGAAAAATTAAGAAAGGGGAAGAAAGACATTTTTTTTCTAAGAAGAAATACAACATATAACTCACCAGTGTAACAAAAAAATAAATTCCTACAAAAGCAGACTAATAACACAAAAAGCAGAATAACCTCTAGGAGGTTGAAACTGCTTAAATAAAAAAAATAATAATAACACAAAAAATGTGTCACCCAAATTTCTATGCACCAAACCGAAGCCACATTTATTTCAAATCAAAAAGATTTCAGGTAGGTACTACTCGCGTGATCATTACACTAATGATGCATAACGATGAAAAATAAAGAAAATTAGGGTTAAACTCATTAAATAAAGAACCAAGAGAATAAGAGAGATATATATAGGAACCTGCAAGTTTAATAAGATGAACGAAACGGGAAGGTGGGAAGAACATCTGAAATAAATTGGACGAGCGAGTGATTCGTAATGTAATGCACGTGTTTCGAGCGACGGCAAGACGTCGTAATTATTAATGTTCCATAGGAAACGTGCACCGCAGAATTCCAACGTCAGCGTCCTCGTGGCACCGAAACTACGTCAATCAAGTGTCGGTTACGAGCGCGATAATAATGTTATACCGAATTTAGACGTCGTCCGAGCGTTCCACCGCCAAATTACGCGACGACGTTGTCCGTCTACGGAGGATAATCGTCGTTAAGCAAAATTCGATATATATATATATATAGATATACATAGGTACTTACATAATCTTTCTCCTATATCGAGATTCGAACCATGAGATTGGTTCATTGCTCTGAAAAGTATAATTATATTCATGAACTCCGAACGAACTATTATAGTAAGAATATAGTGTCTGGAATGAGTAATAAATAAATTAAAATATTTTTTTTTTACATCAAAGAAATAATAATGTACATCTACCATTTTGGAAAACTGATAAAATACACTATCAAAAATATATGGAAAATATGAAGAGAAGAGCTATTATTACTACCCAGCAGTATTTTGCTTTCTAACCCAGAATAAATTCAAGGCACGGCGTACTCCGTTTAGGATACACGACTACCCATCTGGTACAACCCCTCGATCCATGCTTTTCTTCTCTCTTACCACTCGATATCGAATCCATTTACTACTTTCCCCCACGCGACGACATCGAAAGTCTTCACTTTCCACGCTTTTTGTGGAATTAAAAAGAGAAATACGAATAGGAGGGGTTCGACGTTCGAAATTGATGCGGCCCTTTAACCAATGTTTGTCTTCTGTGATACTTTCGAGGGCTTCGACCATTGATTTTACCTTTCCAAATAAGAAATTTCGAGATTTTTGCGCTCGAGCGTGTTTCGGTTATACGAGGTAAAAGGACACGGATGGGAGCAGTATCATACATATATGTATATATTCGCCTGTGGGCAATTCAAGACGGGAAATAAAAGGTCGTAACACCGAGAATTTATTATTTCTCCTTTCCTTCGTCGTTATTGCATAAAGCTGCTTTAAAATACTTTGCTTGGCTAATTAGTAAAGTACCGATGCTACGGACGGTTGTTACCGTGTACGTACCACCAACGGGATCTAATGGATACACGGAGCTCGATTTATGGCCCCACTTGTATCCATTAGACTTAAAAGCAAATATAATTGCTTGTATAATCCTTGAGTGTGCGAGGGAAGGGTGGTCAGGTATCTACGAGGATGAACTCTCCTCTCCGGTTCGCCTGAAAACGACGAACGAAGTGGCTCGACGTTTAAACGCCTTGCAGGACAAATTTATGTATACCTGGCTTTGCTGGCTTCAAATCCGTGCAAGATTCGTGTACACGTCGATTATCGTTCGAGTAAATTCATTGTCTATAAATTTGAGAGAAAGCACGTACGACCTTGTTATCGAGTATTCGACCATCTAAAATTAATAAATAAAATTTCAATCAAAATGTAGGGTAAAACGAGGTATAGCTGGCCACGTTTAGAAACTAGCCACTAGGTACTTCTGCCATTTGGATTAAGTTTCTATGAATTTTTGTGATTTACTTTGATTTCTTAGTGCCCAAATGATACTTGTATAACGTGGCCAATTACTATTTTAATGACTGTAAATAATTAAATTGTGTGGCCAGTTACTACTAGAGTATAGTTATTTTTCAAACAATTAAAATTTATATACCCAATATTGTTTTGTTTTACTTAATAATAATTCAAATCTATAAAAGAGGATTTATTTTATACATAGGTATTACAAAAACATTAACATTGTGACCCATTTTAACAAAACACTAACGTGAACTGACCAGAGTGCTAAAGTGGCCAGTTACTGGGAGGTTTACCCTAGATCCTACATATTTTCTAATATATCAATACCATTCGAGTATCGCTCAAATTCTTTTCCAGAATTTATCAATATCTTAAAATTGATAAAATTCTGAAAAATCAGCATCGAATAATCGAAACACTCAACTCCCAGCGAGTACTCGAAATTTTTCAAGCGCTCGTACGTTCTTAGAATCGTTACATATATTATTGAATTCTCGGTGTACGGTATAGAACGATGGAAGAGGTTAGAAGGAATGAAAGAACAGGACGAGAAGGATCGGAACATTTCTGAGAACATCGAGCAGCCTGGGATTCCATTTAGCGAAGGGTTGGGAGGGTCGGGGGATCCTTCGAATCCAGAGATAACGCATAGACAGATTCGAGGTAAATAGATTCCATTCCAGATTCTATTCCAACGAGAGAAACAGCCGGCGATTATCAATTCTGGTTTAATACTCGGTTCTCGTTCCTTTAACGCGAATTCGTTATAATCGACGTGACCAGCGTTGTCAAAGGCGTAGCACGGTTTTCAACAAATTAAATGAAACTAAATTAACGAGCAAGAACTTTCAAATGGAAGTTTTAAATGTATCTTCATAGATTATACAAGCTGTTTCAAACAAATTTTAACATTTTTATAAAAAGAATTTGTTAGAAGCGCTAACATTAGTTTTAACCATAAATGAACCCTTTGCCATGACGAGTTTGATTCGTGTATTGAATATTGTTTATGCATAAAAAGATTGGATTTGTATTCTATTATTTAGTAACTGCCATTTTTTTTCTATTATATAAATAAATAGTACAAAGGGATTAACCAATAAAGATCAAATATTCAATAAATTCCCTATACCCTGCATGAGACCTTCAACCCCTTGCCTTATGATTTAATTCGACACTCAATCAAATTAGTGCTAGAAATTTAAAGAAAAATGAATCATAAGCTTGTCTAAACGACGACTAATGAACACTAAAAATTAAATAAATAAAAAAATAAACTTGGAAGAATTGAACTATGGGTTTCAGTGATGCTTTTTATACTCGTCTTGGAATTTGTACTACGAGTCTCACATGATATTGTAAGGCAAAGGGTTAATAGCACATTTTTCTTAAAGTACCTAATTCAAATCAAATTAAAGTCAAAATTGTATACGACCAGCCAACGATCCATTTTGCGTATATACACACGAGCACCATTATCAATAAGATAATTAATATTGAATGATAATTAAACCAGCTCGAATAATGATGTATAGCGTGTTTCATACGTTATTCGATCTGTCGTTCGAAATTAGCGTACGCTCGTTCTCTCGCAGCACTTTCAAACAATCCCATCGTCGGTTTGTGTGTTTTGTGGCGAACGCTTCAAGGGGAGATAACGTAAACTGGAGGATATCGTCGATAAACTATCAGCTGAAGCGAGAGATGGTCCTGGTAAAGCATCCGGGCAAATACAAAGCCGAACGTTAACGAGCACACTTCGCCTAATTCAATCTCTTTCCCTTTGAAGACTATTCCGGAAGGAACTAATCGCATGTGTTCGTATACTTCAAGTTTCTTAATATCTACAAGAGGTTATTGCAAAAATAGTAATTAAGGATGCTGGTGATGGCTATATCGCGTGAGGACTTTCGACGTTAGAACTACCGAAGTTAAACCTATATGTATATTCATCGCATGTAGCTATTTGATGAGTAATAAAAAAAGAAAAGTTTTATTTCCCATTATTAACACTAGATTTACTGATGTTGTTTATATACCTATTTTTACTGAAGTAAAAAAGGAGGATATAAAGAAGGAAAGAAAAGAAGAAGAATCAACATTTACATATATTTCATTACTTAACTAAAAAGCCACGTATGATTTTGTTAAAATAATTGTAAAGTTGCATAAATATATAGTAATCAAATTTTTAATGAGTAAAATTGGCTCAGTCCGTAAATCTAGTGTTAATAAATAATAAATTTGCTCAAATATAGTTTTGTTATTCGAAAAATAGTGAAATAAGACCAATCAGTCATTTTGACTACTTCGGTAGTTCTTGTGTTAATCGCGAAATATTAAATTTTACTCTACCAAGATTTAATTAATCTCGAATGGCGCAAACGAAACAATACATTATTTATTTGTTAAAATTTTGCAAAACATTCGAGAGTTAATATCATATATGTGTACCTGTATTCAAAAATACAGATAAAAACGTACGCTTTTAAATAATATCTTCAGTGAGTGACCGAAACATTTATCACATAACGGACGGTTCAAAGTTTTTCCCAGGTTTTTTTTTTTCATACAAAACGCGCTTAATCAAGGCATCGTTTATCGATGAACAAAATATTTCGATAAATAAATACCGTAATGTTTTAATCCTTCTACTGGAATATCGACAGTACCAATTTTGTCCTTTTATGCATGCCACCTGGCTACTAGCAACGCTCTTGTTATTAAAAAAAGAGGCTCGCAGAACTACCATACATCGAGGTTGTCTTTTCATCGAAGTGACCGCTCGGCCGATTCTCACGAGCAACAATATGTCGAAATTATCGATTCCTTTTGTCTCTCGTACGCTGGAAAAACAGAGAACTCATGGAACGATAGCGAATGATAAACCGTGTAGATATAAAAATACGCAGCGGCTTCGATATTACTTTATCGGCCGGTTCTTCTTTGTCTCCGATAACGTACCAGGACGAAAGTTGTTTTATAATCAAGGAAGGAAATATCCTGCCAATTTTTTGACAAAACTCACGACCGACGATCGATCTCCGATTTTGTTCATACTTTAAAATAACGCTGGGAATCGTTCCAAGTGTATTCGCTCTAAAAGATCTTCGCCAATTCAATGGAAACCCTGTGAAACCTTTAGAGATATAGAAGGATGAGTTTTATGTATAAATAGAGCTGTACTATCGTTTCTTTCTGTATCACTATCAAATGTTTGTATTGATATTAAATGACAAAACTACGTTAAAAAAAATATATTACTTAAATTTGTAATAATTAACGCGTCTAATGCTATGAGGATCACTGGTGACCGGCACTCGATTTGTCAGAGTGTATTTGAAATGTTTATTAATATTTACGAAAATATAACCATAAGTCATAAAAAGTGCAAGGTTTGATATAAGAAATATAATAATAAATTTAATCATGTTTATTTAAAAAAAAAATTATTAACATTGATTCAAATAAATAATCCCAAAAATTCTAGCAAAACTTTAAGAATTGGGAGTTCCAAAAATGATATTATTATTCCTCAGAGAATTTATTCGGAGCAGTAGAAGAGGAGAACGTATATCGATCAGCCTCGAATCGTTGACCTGTACTACTTGGACTGAACATCAATGGAGAAAGCACGACGATGCGAGAAGAAGGACGAGCCAAGATGCCAGCGAACGTGCGAGTGAGCTGACAAAGGGTCGAATACGGTGTTCTCTTAGCCACATCGATGACGTACTCACGCTCCGTGAAACAAAGCGCACGCGCTTCGACAAAGCGAGCTTTGAAATTTTCTTTCGGTCCACTCGACGTTCCCGCTTACAGGAAACGTTCGATAACTCGAAAATTCAAACAAATCTGAAACTTTACAGAAATGTGGTTGGAAACCGTTTCTTTTTTTTGTAAATTTCTCATATCCAAAATACCTTTTGGCATTGTGCCTCAAATTAAATGACTTGTGAAAAATATTCTCAAGAAATATTCAATATTCTCTCTCATTTATTTCAATGGAAAATTAACTGGGAAATCAGCAATTTAGCCACAAATCGGTGGAATTCTAACATATATTCTATGGAGAACGTAAAGTGTACCGCGTGAATATGTTTACCGACGACTTGGTCCATGGCAACGCGTCTTATGGGAATTATCGCAGCATAATCGCACGAACGGCAGAGCGTTACGACTGTCCGGAGTATTCTCCCTAAGGAGGCACAAAATAGCCATTATCGTGGGACAGAGTCGTTTATGCGAAACCGTAGATCGCGGTTGTTGCTACCGATCGTCTATCGTTGCTACATTCTTCAAAATACGTTTAATGACACGATATAATGAATATAACTTAATCCACTGTACATTGATACAAAACGATAAAATGAAACATATTATAACATTTATCTTCGACTTTACACTTCTTTTTTGAAAAAAAAAACCAAGATATTTTAAATAGACTATCCATGCGGAAGCAAATAATATAAAGGTTAAATAAACGCTAAAAGCGACCGTGGCTCGCTTTTATAATGAAAACTGTTTCCTCTCGTTTGATCATTTTCCTACGATTTCCAAATTCCCGTATTGAAATTGAAGTTGAACGAACAGGAGTAGAAATTAAATTTGTAAAATGCGTATATGTGTACAGACCTATACGTATCCGAGTCTCCGCTTTTAAATCACTTTTGAAACAAAACCCGCGCGTGTGCATTCTCATTACACCGTATACGAATTTTCGTTGTATTTCAATGTACGGAAAAAAGAAAAATAAATATAATTATTATTATTATTATTGTGTCTTTCTTTTTACAATTTACTTCATAAAAATTCCAACTAATTTTAATCGAAGTATCGTTTTTCGAACGAATCGCACTCTCCCTCTTTCTCATGGAAAATCGCGACGTAAATTATATCCCTCGAATATCGACCGGATCAAATCGGTCGGAGAATATTAATGAAAAACTCATTTAAATTCATTGGGCGTTTCCATGCTAAAAAAGTGGAGGGAGACAAACATCAAACAGTTATTAGCGTTAATCTCCCGGAAGCGAATACGTTAAATATAAAAGCTGCGATATCTGACTGGATGGCGAGACATGTGGCAGGTAAAGTAATAAATATTGGAAATATATTGGTGGTAAATAAAAAGAAATTTATCTACTGTAAACATAACCCCTAATTCAAGCACACGTGCATACAACATATGAATATAAATACGTATACCCGTAATAAATTTTTAATATTAATGTATCTTACTGAAAAAAAATAAAAGATATGGACATGCAAATAAAAAAATGTATGTACATGTATCAAGAAAAATCGTAGAAAGAAGAATGGAGGTGAAAAGTTTGAAAGTTCATTTACAATTAACGAATTAGCATCAAGTAGGATCGCGACTCGTAATCCTCGGTCTTGCTTAGCATCGAGGGAATTCTAAATTCCATGAAAGAGACGATCGCGGTGGCGAAACACGTTCGTTGCATCGGAATCGCACTAAATAAACCGCAGGACTCCGTGCCCGATTCTCCACGACGGTGGAGGCGGCTCGAAAAATGAACAGGGAATAAATTCGTTCTTTCGCGTAAACGTGCCTGTACTACCTTAAACCTTTTAGCATGTGGCCTGATCCTTCCATGGATCCTATAGGTTACTCGTTTAAACGGTTGGAATCATTCCTTTTTTTCTCGATCTACTCGAGACACTGTCTGCATGAAAATAATTCTCGATTTGAACTAAATTATAATATTTTTTCTTAATTTTAATCAAGTAGAATAAAAATTAAGAACTTTCTGAACGGTTGAAAATGTAAAAATGTTTTTTTTTTAACTTGAGTGTAGGGAAGCAGTACACATGTATACTCGCGTACACAGCATACACATAGAACATAGAAATAGGGAGGCCATGGATCCTATAGGTTACTCGTTTAAACGGTTGGAATCATTCCTTTCCTTTTTTTTCATCGATCTACTCGAAACACTGTCTGCATGAAAATAATTCTCGATTTGAACTAAATTATAATATTTTTTCTTAATTTTGTCTATAGGTAGTAAAATTAAAATTGAAAACTTTCTGAACGATTGAAAATGTAAAAATGTTTTTTTTTTAACTTTACTGTAAGAAAAGGAAGCAGTACACATGTATACTCGCGTACACAGCATACACATAGAAATAGGGAGGAGTCACGTAAATCTTCGACGAAACTTCCATTCCTTCTTTTCCATCGCAAAGTCGCATCGTCTTCGCAAGAAGAAAGCGAAGGATTTTCAGGCTGAACCGAGTCCGCGTTATTTAACACCCCTCGAACGAGAAAGTAGCTCGAAGCTTTTCTCGGGAGCTTAGTTTTGCGAGTGTTCGCGGAAATGCACTTCGGTGATGGAAAGATGGCGAGTAAAGAAGAGAGAGAGAGATCGAGTAGAGGGGAAAAGAGGAGAGAAAGCGAAAAGAGAGAGAGAAGGAGTATAAAGGGGGTGGATTGGCTCGCGCCTATCCTCCGTCGCGACGGGAAAAATAATTTGCATATACATATTTCAGATTCAACGGCTTCGCAGACGCCTCTTTCGCACGTAAAGTCGTTCCGCGGCATGAGTAACGTATTCCAAACTCATTCCAAGTACTTCTCCTCTACCCTTTTTCACTTCCTCTCGTCTCTCTCGTTTCTCTCGAAGCACGCATAAAGTCACCCGGAAGGTCTCGTAATATGAAATTTGACTTAACGGTAGCTTCTTTTAAAAAAAAGAAATTCTCTTCACGAACGTTTCCCTGATTTTTCTGTTTCTATCGCAAAAAATTTCACCCGACCTTTCGCTCTTGCCATACGTATAGCACGATTTTCTTCTTATACCATAAACTTTTATTATATAACGCGACTACGGTTCTATTCGAATTCAAACTATGATTTCGTCGAACGAACGCCAACGAAAAAGCCCTTTTCCAACCTACGATCGCAAAGATTTTTATCCTATGCGACGATTTTTCGCGAGCGTTAGCGCGAAAAGTTTACAGAGTCGCGATTCCGTGGCCCATTTGGAAAGCACCGTGTCGCTGGCAAATACGATATAGTCCGAAATTCCATCACGACTATTCGATCTCGATGGAAACCGATCGTCGTGACTCCGCATGTGTGTAGCTTTTTGTTCGTTCGTCGAGCTTTTTCAACTATTGATCCGAACGCGTAACCATCTACCCTTGAAAAATCAGGAGAGAGAAAGAGTTAATGTTTTTTTTCACATATTAAAATCAACGAAGATCTTAACCTTTTAACTGGTAGAGAAAATTAGTCATACGATTGAAATTAAACTTATTTTTATATAAAATTCAGCTGACTTGACGTATATTTGACAGATGTCAGGTGAATTTTTTATCGTACTTGTTTTTATTATTCAACAACGTTCCGTTACCAGATATTTTATTTTTAACAGCAATGAAAACATGATAGAGAAGTGGGGAAAATATATTTAGTAATATAAACAAATTAGGCAAACGAAATACCCTAACAAAAATTCATTTAGAAACATGGACACCCACAACCATAATTACCATAAAATCGAGCGATTATTTAATCAAACCCGGCCTACTTCCATCCTAAAGCCTAGGTTGGAAAAAAAATACATCGATAAAGCGTTAGAAGGAAGAAGAAAAAAAAAAAAAAGATCGCATAAGACACGAAAGACGAAGGTACGAACGAACGGGTAGCCGAAGCTCTTTGAGAGGGATAAAATATTCGGTTGATTTTAGCGTGCTTACAAAAGGGAAGTGGCGGTTTTTCTTTCGGCGACAAAAGAGCGAGAGGAGATCGTCCTCTTTGCATATGCATCGTCATGCACTTCCCACCGTACTCTCTCTCTCTCCCCCTTTTTTTTCTTTGCGAGTGCATACCCACACACTAACACGACCGGTTTGATATCAAAGCACTCTTTCAGACGTTATTGCTTCGCGAGATAAGACGTAGACGTTCGCGTGGAAAAAAGTCCGAGCCATGTTGCGAAACACAAAATGCTTCTCTTTCAAATGACGCCACCTAAGAGGATCGGTGCCCTTTTACTACGGAATTTATGAACCCCTCTTCTCTGTCTTTCGTTCTTTTTCCCATTTTCTTCTTTCCTTTCTTCCTTCCTCCCTCCCACCCGCTTTTCCTCCCTTTCTTCTCGTTTAACCCAACGTTAAACAAATTTAATGTCGTTCATCGATTCGACGAGCCAGCGAAAAATTTCTCACGAAGTACGTTCACGTTTACAAATATTTGATGAAACGCAGGGAATATTCGATAAGTGGCTACGAAAATCACGATGGTTTACATTTACTGACATATAGTTAAATGCATGGGTGAATATTTTGGTCCAGGAATCGTTTGTCGACTTATCGTGATCTTTGTAACAAAGACATAACGAAATATGTATCGGGTTGGTAAGAAATTATTGCCGGTTTTCGAAGTTTGAATCAGCATTTATTTATTATTATTTTTTGCTGGCAAAAATGTATAGATTCTGATGGATCTTTGTTAGATCAAAAGGGTTTATTGCTAATTCAGATCTGTGCTGCTAACACTTTGACTGCAACCGAATTTTGTAAGAATTTCAAGTATACAAGGTGTCTGGTTCCATGTTGTCAAGCAGAGGACTACGTGTACATATCAATGACTTGAATCGAAAAGTCTAATAATGTTTTCCAAAATTCGTCCCAGTTAAATAGTTATTAACTAACAAAGATCGACCAATCACAGCGAGCAGCGACATGTAACGTTGTTTATTGTGGATTGCTCCTTCTACCGCTTTATTTCTTGCCTAGCTCGAGTGAACCGCCTTCCTTTGCTAATCGCCGTGATTGGTCAATCTTTATTAGTTAATAATTCGTTAACTAAGTCGAATTTCGACAAATGGTATTAGATATTTCGATTCAAGTCATCGATGTGTACATGTAGTCCTCCGCTTGACTACATGGAACCGGACACCCTGTATAATAATAAATCATGTGTAATATGGTTAAATAAGACTATATTCTTATCACCAGTGCCTCTATCACTGGTAGTTTAGTGATCACCACAGTCTCACTGAAAAAAATAGGTTGTGGTCAAAATGTTAAAGTTTGAAAACCAATATTAATTTCTTACCAACCAAAATATATCTTACCATACACACGTCAATTTATGCAAAAATCATTTAAAATCGACCGAATGAATTACGAACAAAAAAAAAAAAGAATAATGGAAAAACGAAATCGAATTTCGGGGAAAGTTAATAATTTCTCGTCACTTGGCAGGTTTTATTTCGTATATCTCGTGCGCATTCCAAACGATTTCGAGCACGGCATGCGTATCGGTTTTTCGATCGGCGCTTTTAATCGAACCGAGCAAGAGCAACGGTAGCAATGGCATCAGCAGCCTCGGCGGTGTTCGTGTCAACGCGCTTACACGAGCCGCATCGTGATTAACGATAATACTTTTAACGCGAGTGAGATTTACCGAAGCGCGGGTAATACATTTTGAATCGCGTTAATGAATCAAACTGTTCGACGAACGTTTCAATCTGTTCCTAGCTTGCTTGTCGACGACAAAGTCGAAGACAGAATGAAAGAGAGAGATGGCATAAGAGTAAAACTCGTAGCATTCATAGGAACATCAACGATCGATCGATCGAACTTCCTACCTTTAGCTTCTTCAACTGTAACTACATAGTCGAGTTAGAACGATGGCTCGCTCTCCCGAACCTTAAGCTCCTCTTATAGCGTCGATCGGCCAATCAGGCAACCGGATTTTGAACTTAAATCCTACTTAAATTCAAAAGTTAGGAAGCTTTTGATAGAGAAGGGAGGCTAGCAGGCTTTTCGTATGAATTCCAATTGGTAGAGGGCCGATAATAACAACTGTCTATCAGAAAACTCGGAAAGAGAAAGAGAGAGAAAGGTAGAGTCACATGGGAGTTCAGGAAGGATTTTGTTTCTGACTTAATTAAAAATTCACGGAGCCCTCGTTACTACTACCCCATTAAGCTCTAACTCAAACTTGTTAAACGTGTACGCTTGCGTTGTTAACGGGATAAATTGAAGAAAAAGAGCGTTGGTAGGAAAAGATGGAGGGAAGGGGTTAAAGTGACGGGTCGAGGAGAAAGAAACTTGTGTTTGCTATTTGACGAAAACATCGCACTGTTTCCAACATTTTACCCGTTCCGATTTTCAATTTAACGTCGTTTCGAGAGATTTCACTTCGAAATTTAGTTCGGTTGGCACGGTTTACTATATATAGCATACACGACCACCATCGCGAACTATCGAGCACTTCGACTTTACACGAGTTATACGTGGTATAACGTTGGAACGCGAAGCGTTGCGTTAAATTAAAGGTCGTTCGTTTAAAATCCTGTGTGAGAAAGAAAAAGATCGAGAGAAAAGGTCAAGGATTTATTACCTTCTTCTTCGAGCTTCATCAAACAGGGTAACAAGCTCTCTAGTATACCTCGTTCTAAACAGATGCTCCTTTCGATCCAATTATTTAGCGTCTCGTGTTCTAGGATCAATTAAATCCCACATTCGGAGTTTCCACATTCGCAGTGAATTCGAACCCTCTTGCTGGTTAATGATAGAACGAAATCTATCCTAATGCAGTTAATGATCATATCCATCTTGAACCTAAACCAGATTGGAAGGGTTCAACGAATTTTGAAAGGTCGACATTTTCGGAAAATACTAATCTAATATCCACGAGATTTAATCACGTTCTTCAAAATCGTATAAACTCCTAACGCGATAACGTTTACACAGGATTTCAGCTATTACCTAGAAACATAACGATACAAAACACCGAGCCAATATTCGTTCTGGTACTCTAAAACGAAAATTTTAACTGCTTTTAACTCGCAAACGAACCGTTCGTAGGAACTTTTTGTATTATACCTCCCTCCCAAGCCGTTAACACCACGAGGTATTGTGAAATATCATGTATAAGGTCTCTCGCTAACTCGACGTTTACCGGTCTCTCGTACCACACGTATTTATAGAAGGGAACAATGCACACGATTGTGTTGATCGTTTTAACGTCTCACCTTTTACGGAAGAGGGTTGAACGACAGCGTTTTACCGGTGACACATCTCATCGAGCTTCTCAAATTTCTACGTGACCTTCCTCATCGTACGAGCAGCAAAGATTGATGGACGGTCTCACGGGTCAATAGATAGTCGGTAAATGTATAGAGACGGCTGGGTTAGACGGGCTAGTTAATTACATGCTTAAGCTGCGATCGTGTAAAGCTGTATAATGAGAGAGAGAGAGAGGCAAGGATTAAATGCATACTAAAGATATGTTAACATACGTTTGTAGTAGATGCGATTATTAACGACGCGATGATTTGATAATACGTGTACACGAGCGAATGGAGAACAAACGGCTGACCTCGTATACGAGATTTACTCGTAACACTTTTGGTTGGAAACGTTGAACGATTTTTTACGATACACATCAAATATTAATTCCGAATCTCCGATATTTGTTCTACTATCATTCCCATCAGACTTATGAACTCTTTGGTAATATAAGATGAATAAGAATCCGATAATACGGACGAGTGAAAGGTACATATATCCGATCGATATACAAAGTTCTTAACCGATGTACTCGTATCAACGAATATTTTCATGGCAAGTATCAAACGCTTTTACGATCAGAGATCGTTCTCAATGACCTGGATAAGAAAAAAAAAAAAGAAAAAGAGAATGAAAAAGAGCGATAGAGTCACATATCGTACGTCCACGCAACGAGACTATACTTTATCTTTCTCGTGTCCCTGGTAAAAGAGTTTAAATCCACATTTATTGCGCTCCCGTTATCGGGCCCAGCGTAAAGCCTTCCAAAGGAAAGTATATCGTTTGATTTATGTACTGGAGCGTTCTCTTTCGTTGATGCAGCAGCAGCAGCAACGTTGGTAGTGGTAGAAGTAATGTTGGTGGTCGCAAGGGAGGAGGAGTGGAGAAGGAGAGGGGACCGATAATGGCGACGCGTAATAGTGAAAAGATTCGTTCGTTCGTTCGATGGTATTATCTATGTTCGGGCAAACCGCGAATTCGTTGTATAGGAGCAAGAGAGAGAGAGATGAATATGAAAGAAAGACAAAGTACGAGCAATGAAAGACGAAATATCTGAAAAAGGTTAATAAAATATTCGTAACGCTCTTAAAATGGGTTAAATTAATAATTCAACTAACGATCGTCGGTACCGGTATAGCCATTTGTTCGACTGGACACAAAACGAAGCTTTCTCTTCGTATCGGATAAAAGGTATCGAAACGAATTATATTATTTCGTTCTCTCTCTCCTTTTTTTTTTTTCTTGTAATTATTTGAGTGCCACATCACCCAGAAAGGAATAACGTGTATTAAATAAAGATAGTGAAATCTCGTTTTTGTTATACATCAATAACAGACTATAAAGACAGACATAAAAGAAATGACAAAACAATAAAAGCTCGAAGTTGTATAAATAACAAGGAAATTTTTAGGAATAAAAATCGATGATTATTATATTTATCCGTCAAACAGGGATTAACTAATAGACAAATAAGACAATTGTCTACAGGACAAGGGTCCGGAAGACCGTTCTTTTTATTAAATTTCTACTGTATTTATTATGAAAATGCCAAAATTATTGTCCTATTAAGCATTTTAGTTTTCATTCATGAAATCATATCAAAATCTTGCTAACAAACATTGATCTAATTGGCAAGACCAAAAAAACAAATGATATAAATAGATTTATATTTTGTCTGGGGTTCCCTGGAGACTTAATCTATTACTCCCCAAGGTGTCAAATCTCATAACTATATGGAAAATTTGACCTAAAAATAATTTCATGCAACGATCATTGGTTTCGCGTATCGAATCGATAGAAACGAAACACAACAACAATCGCGAGTAACGATGCCTATGACGACGATTGTAGGTACCCATCGATTGCTATTGTTTCAGCAACCGTATAATATAAATAATCGTGCTCTAATTAATCGCTTCCGGCGATCGACACGGCTAATTCACAGAAGCCTCCGCACTCTCTCTCGTTTGCCATCGTAATAATCCGTTCGCATTAACGCTCAAGCGCTAACTACGCGGCCGAATTATCGTCAACATTTAAATCGCGCGATACTGCGACGGCCACGATGTCGTTCAAATAAAATACGATTCGGTGGCGATAGCTCCTATCGATCCCAGGTGCCGTGCGCACGCATCTCGATTAACTTCCACGATCCAGCTTCACTTTTTTTTATCGCGATCTCATCATTTTCGTGTCATTGTACATCGAGTACTTTGATAATTGACGCTAATGCGTTTACTGATTTGTATATTCATCGTAAAAAACATTTCGTTATATTATCTCGAAAAGAAAGTATTAAAGTATTGTTTTTCATAATAAAAATACATATAGAATTTTCGAGTTGTCATTATCGTCATATAAAATATACGTACTAGGGCGGAGTATTACTCTTAGGTGAGAAATATAAAATTTTAATTGGCCTGGGTATAGGGTAGTTGCCTTTTTATATCAAAATGAACTATACAACATTTCAGCCTAATTCGATAAAAACATACAATTTTAATTATAAACGACTTCAAATTCAAAAAGGAACTTAACTAAATAAAATTTCAGCCCAATTCGAAAAGGAACCTGAAAATGTTATCGAATTGGGCTGAAATTTTATTTAGTTAGGTTCCTTTTTGAATTTGAAATCATACAAAAGTCGTTTATAATTAATATTGTATGTTTTTATCGAATTAGGCTGAAATTTGAAAAGGAACCTGAAAATGTTATCGAATTAGGCTGAAATGTTTTTTAATTCATTTTGATATAAAAATGCAACTATCCCCCACCCAATTCAAATTTTATATTTCTCACCTACGAGTAATGCTCCACCCTAATACGTACTCAAGTATCGTCTCTTTGAAGAGCAAATGATTTACCAAAAAGCACAAAAGAAATCTCAACGATTGAAAAATAAAATTTTTCGACAAAAAACCATCTGAAAATATTCCACTCTCCATAACTCATAAATTGTCACACTTCGATCAAAACGAACGAACGTCATACTTTATTACCATAAATTCGTAAAAGCAAAAAGCGAATATTTAGTTCTGGCGTGACACGTAACAACCCCTCGTTCAATGGCAGGTCTGATACGAAATCGAGAAGAGCGACGTAACACGGTGATGCGACACCGAACATCGACTTCTTGATTAACCGGTCTCTGTCCCGAAGTTCCAATACTTTGTGCAGCGACCCTCGGCCATGCGAGCGATGTTCCAATTTACTCGTGTTCTCCTTTACCTAGCTCTTCGATAGCTCTCCGATCACGATACGCGGAGTGCCACTATACGATGGTTGGACGATTCGTGCACGACCATACGCCGACAGACGTCGTCGTATCCAAAATATAGCTACGTCGTTCATTATCGATCGATCGAGGTTCGACCATTTTGTTACCGTGGGATCGTTCACCCGCAACGGATCGATGATTTTGTAACGAACGTAGGTATATAATGTCTCCCCAAAACTGACGCTACTAGGTACACCTAGCTATGCTTTCGTTATTTCCATTGACGAGAAATTAATTTGTAGGTAATATACATATTTCTCTTTACTCGTGTACGAGGTTATTGCACAATTTCTATTACATTTCGTGCGCTTATCTTCGATAAGCATTATAGAATTTGTTTTTGAACTGTGCTTTTGGTTTGCTAGCATACAAACATTTGTAGTTCGAATGGAAATTCAATAATAATTTATAGTGCATCGAAGATAAGCGTATAGAAATTATGTGACACTTTAATGTATGATTCCGTATAGAAATATAGTTATGTATCTGACAGTTACGTATATTACGTTAGTTATACATTCGATAGATGCATTATTTCACGAAGAAAGCGTTAACATTACGTTACGACGAAAAATGCTCGCGATAAATTGCTACTTAAAACTCGTGCCGGTCACTCGAGCATGGCAATGGCGTGCGTGCATGGAGGGACGGCCGACGAAAAAAAATGCCAAATGCCGGCGTTTGATCGATACCCCCACACCTTCTCGTATCCTGCACGTGGTATTAAATGCGAAGTTAACGGCAGGTCCGAATGCACCTACGTCCGATTCGTACATACAGGGTGGGACATTTCACACTGTCTATTTTTTAAATTCCGACAATTTTTCATAATATAAAAAAATGTTGGAAACAAAATTGATACACTCGATTAGTATTTACCGTCGTTTCTTTCAAGAACAAAACATGAAAATAAAAGAAATTATACCATTTTGTTAATTTTTTTTTTCAAGAGAAATCAAATTTTTCTGATCGTAGCAAGATGACTGGACCACCCTGTATATATACCAACGTATATACGACATACGTACAATGCACCAAATTGCGTGTGCTTTCGACCGAAGGCTCGTTTTCATTGAAGTGGGGTTATTGGTGGAAGGTGGGGAAGGAGGAGGGGTAGTTGAAAGATACCAGAGGTGGGGGGAAGACCCCCGGTCACGCACGTTGCTTCTCTCTTCCGATTGTTCGACGCAGGAAACAGACTGCGTTTCCGTCACCTGTCCTTTCCTCCCTCCCTTTTCTCCAATCCCCCACTACCCAGTCGTCTTTCCGTTCGATTTTCTGACCTTTCTGTTGACTCTCTTTTTTTCATGTTGTTTTTTTTCTTTATTTCCGCATGACACCTGAGCACCGATCCGGTGAAGAGAGATCGCCCGTATGCGTCACGGCCTGCTGGAACTCTTGTCCCTTTTATGACTGCCCGGACGGAACGAAACGCGTAACATGGATCTAGTGTGTTTGTAAAAACGATTTGGAAGTTGGGAAACGCGTGGTACTTGTTAGCTTTATCTAGCCAATTAAAAATGATTGGTTTATGCGGGTTAAGAAATTGAGTTAGTCGCTGTTGGATGGGATTATGCGCTTTGGTGATTTAAGTCGAGATGGGAAACGAACAGAAGTGACTTATGGCTATCGAGGTAAAGTATATCGTTTGTAAGTCTAATGAGACCGATATTGAAATGGACTTTTTACATCTAATAATACCAAAAGTTTGGTCTGACAAAATAAAATTTTAATGCAAAGAAAATCATCTACCTGGTTAAATCCCACGTTCGTTCCAGATCACGTCGGTGCCGTTCAAGCTACATAATTAAATAAATGAAGCAAAGATATGTTGTTGTTTTTTTTTTTTTTATTCCCGAAAGAAATGACTCGATGACTTCGCGATGGGTCAAGACACGACCTAGATTCAAAAAGTATTCGCACTTTTCTCCTCTCCTCGCTTCATCACCGGGACTGTTTTCGTCGTCGCATTCGCGATCGTTATTCTTCGCAAAACCGTCCTAATTAAGTTCTCGAAAGTCGGGCGAGCTGGCGCGTTGTTCCTTCGAGGGCTCCGCGAGCGCGTTCGTCCCAATTTACGTTTTCAGTTTGTAATTTAAGCCGATAAGAAGACTCGGGATCATTAGCGTGGCCGTTGCTTTGCTTAACATTTCCATACGCAAAGGAACTTCTCGTCGACCTTCTCGTTTCTTTAAAATTCGTTCCAACGCGAGCTCGACAAAATTCTTTCTCTCTCTTTTTATTTCCTCTTCCATCCTTCGTTTCGTTTGCTTCCCTCAACACGAACTTTTTATTTACACGACAATCGACGAACGGAATACCGTGATCGGCGAAGCGAGCCATGAAATTTGTTCATTTATTAGGAATTCCATCGGAGTGCGAGCGAGTTTGCACGCGGGAGTGCCCAAATTGCACGTGGAAATTTGTTGCTTGTAAAAACGCTCGACGAGTTCATTGCCAGAATGTTTCCGGGCGAGTTATTTTTTGTAATTCGGCCGCTTTTAATTTAGGCCGTACTTGTAAATTTTCGAAACACTCGAGTATAAACCCATTATACGTAGAGATGTTGCCGCGTTTACAAAAATCACGTTGGGTTGTATGATGGGAGTTAGAGGGATACATTTTTTATTTCATTTTCGTTTCACCACGCGTCAGTTCGTGTATATTATACGAGGGCATAGCCGTTGAAAGATAATATACATTGTTTATGTTTATGTTTATATTCTACAAAATATATCGACAAAGTTGTCGAGCGTATTTTACGCTAAATCCAGTTACTACAAGATACGTGCTTCTTTATGGGGTGTCTTACGCGTCACGAGAAAATCGATAGCGTGTGTCTCGTCGTCGTCGAACGAAAAAAAAAAATAGAGAAAAGTAGAAAAAAAAAAAATAAGGAGTGGAAAAAGGGAAAGCAAGATACTCGTCCTCGGTGCACGTACATAAATGATAAAATTTATACGCGCACGTACGAGCTTAGATTTATAAGCCACGAATCTGATACGATAACGGCAACTTTATCGCGACGACATAAAAATTCATGCTAGAAGTTAAGTTAACACAATTTTTCACTCGGTAAATCTTTAAATTCCCCATCGTTTCGTGAAATTTATATTGTACGCTTAATTTTTACGATTTTTTCATGAAATTCAAGAGAGAACGATGTTTTTACTCTTCGTACGATTCAATTCGCTCGAATACAAATTGAAGACTGGAAATAAAAAAGGTTCTAAGTGCCTAAATGTAAGTTCCGAGGGAAATCGATTTAAAACTTGTAAGAATGTAAAGAACAAACTAGCTAGAACAAGTAAAAACAAACTAACCAATCGTCGAGTAACTTTCAGCGTTACTTCATTGCATTGGCGTTGGAACTTACATTCTTTTTCACAGAAAAAAAAAAATAACTTTTTACAAAAAATGATACAACCTTTCTTATTTCCAGTATAATGTTTCCAAAAAACAGGAGAGATTGAAAATTATTCAAACGAAGAGTACTTATCGATCCAACTTGGTATCGTTAACCCGCCTCGCACAATATCTCTCCTTGCGTTATATAATCCCAACCACGCCAATGGCTCGTGATTCTTTTTTTTTTTTTTATCAAAAGAAAAGTTTAGCCGACCTCTCGCGAGCCGTCTCTAAACTGCCGCGAACGAGTAGCAATAACATTACGAAAAGTTCGTAACGCTTCGTATTCAACGACTCGTCGAACAATATTAAAACGGTGCAAACGCTGGAAGGCAAATCTCGTTCGCTCGCACGGATTGGAAACAATGATACTGGAAAGTTTACGGAGAGTGCCCGACGCGAAGTCGTTCCTTGAGGTTGGAGAAAAACAGGAACGCGATGCGATATAATCGCGATTATCGCGGTGAGGGAACACGCTCGTGGATTTGCACTCGCCGATCCAAAAATAATATGATTAAACTTATTTCCTAGCTGAATTCCTCTATACCCTGTTACTCTGGTGTTAATTGAAACGAAGAGGGAAACCTTGTCATGTGTTATGACGGAGAAAAATGTGATATTAGAGAAACTTTATTCGTAGGTTATTAATTCTCTAATTAAGTTGTTGGAAGAGAATAAAGTGAAGTAAAAAAGGATACTATATATGTTTTTATAAATTGCAGTGTGATTCAAATTAGTCCATATTATTTTTATACACTCTGCTTTGTAAACATTCACGTCACTCGTGATAATGTAATAACGTGTCACATGTATACAACATACTGCGAAGTACGTACATACAACATGTAGCAAGATACGCACAAACCCATCACCATCCCCCAAAACCATTAAATTATCACCACTACCGAAATCATTTGACCAAACAAGCAGCACTCACCTGGCATAGCAATAACGAATTTCGCGTACGCGATCAAAGCTTTGAGCTTTCAAAAAGAAACGTAAAGAGTTCAGCGATAATTCAACTCCATCGTGAAATTATCCCTGAATTTCTCTCTCTCTCTCCTTCTCTTTAACCGTCCCTTTTGTTCTCATTTCATTACAAATAATTGCCGTTACGAAAACAAACCGTGCATTCGTATAAGTGCAAATGTCGATGGTGGGCGTACCTAAACGGCACGATTTCGAACTCATTCGAGGGTGGAAATTAATTGTGAGATGTAATCGCCCATTTCTCTAGCACTTCGAAATCGCATCGTCGAAAGGTACAAATTCATTTTACGAACTTGTTGTTTCACCTCCGTTCGCGTTAGACGTAACGGAATTAATACCTGCGTTTATAATTACTAAGTTGTCGGAAAACTATTGTCTCAATTCGTACGTTTATATTCGTACAAACGTTACGACGATCCTTTTTCGTTCGTAATTTAACAAGCTGCTCATCAACTTCGAAATAAATTATAATCGATATCTAATGAACAATAAGCTGTTGTTAAATAAGTAAACGTTTGCTCTGAACTATACAGGGTGTCCCACCTAACTTGAGCATCACAAATATCTCGCTTATTTTTTATGATAGAAAAAATGTCAAAGAAAAAAAATCTTTGACCCGAGGGGGAAAATATGTTGATATAAAAGAAATTTGCTCAAGGTCCTTTTTTACGAGATTTCAAGGTCATCGATGTTTTTTTTTTAAATGGAACCATATATTTTTTTTATCGTAGAATGATAGCTTAGGTCAAGGCGAGTTTACTGACCTAAACACTATGACCTTCACATGACCTTTAGTACAAAAATTTTATAAGAGTATTTTTTATATAAATAATAATTTATATAAATAAGAGTAATTTTATAAGATATATCAACATATTTTCCCCCTCGGGTCAAAGATTTTTTTCCTTTGACATTATTTTCTATCATAAAAAATAAGCGAGATATTTGTGATGACACCCTGTATATAATTACATAATGATCTCTAATATGAGAAGATTTCTCGAATTTCATAACGAAGCAAAACGATTTAATCGTCGTAAGTACTCGTACGGCTTTAATGAAAATCTCGTGGATCGTTTAAATCGCGTTCGTCATTTTCCAAGTTCTCATCCGGAAAGTTCTTTCGAAAGGGGCGTGCAATTAAGTCGTGGAAAAGTGAGAAGGGTGGGGGGAGGTACTAAAGAAAAAAAAAAAATCACTGAATGAAATCCGAGACGAAGTTTATTCAAGACGAAGAAAGGAAGCGTCGGACTATTTGACGACTCTCGAAAGATATTTTTAAATCGTATTTCCTATCCACGAATAAGCCCCGTACTACTAACTTGCTCTTCGCTCTCAAAGGCCCCTCGTGAAACGTTATTTCTACTTCGTAGAGATCCACGATATCGGTACGATACTTTCGTTCCTACTCGTAAGATCTACGAAACTATGAGAACTTTAAAGGTACCTACGATACTTTCCTTTCTCCTTCGAGAGTACAACGCCTTTCGATACGATATATTCGATGGGATACACGACACGAACCGTGTATCTTTTATTTAATATTTCGATCAAACTTTTCGAAAATGGAAAGACACTTCTTGATAAAAATATTTTTTTTCTTTTCGTAACACGTGCTGACTTATACGAAATTTACCTTCGGTATCTGTACTATACTCAGGGTACTTTTGACCTAACCATATCTTTGCACTGGACTTGACCAGAAACTTACAACCTCATTTAATTTATAGTACTTTGCAGACGAAAAAAAATCTCTTCTTTATATACTTCTTAGTTAATGAAAAATTTAAACTCAAATTTTCGCTCACCTGCCATCATCAAACCTAGAGATTTGAAATTTCTTATTCCTACTTACCAAGTCAAAAATTATTCTCAAACAAAATATGTATAGACCTAAACTTATTTTTGAACGAATGTGTATGAATTATTAAAACCGTTGAACTTGACTATACATAATATCTCACAATTTTTAACACTAAAAAATTCTCGAAACTTGACTACATTTTTTACATGAAATATTTCTAATGAGATCTTACTTATTAAAAAAAAAAAGGAATAATAACAACCAACAAAGATAGAAACACTTTCGTCTATTTCGATTCATCAGGATAGTACCGACAAGAGTATCGCGAAACAGCAAATAGTCAGCGGGTGGATGTAAATTAGGGGCGGCTCAAATTCGATGCTTACTTTGATACAAAGTGCGTTCTAGAAGCCGCGAACCTAATGAAGAGGCGGTAAATTCGATCGAGCGAAGAACCTACGAGTTACCCGGTTCGCGCGTAAATTAAGCAGAAACGACGTTCTACCTCTTCCACTAACCGTGCTCGCCCGCTGCTATGAGTGCGCGCGCATCGATGGCTTTTATTTTCTTACTCCTCTTTCTCGCTAAGATAAACGAAGTAATTATCGTCGCGGGTGAACGGTCACGGCAAGACGGTCCGGACTCTGTTCAACTTGTCGTACGAAATTTCATCGATTTCGACTATAAATAAAGGAATTTATTCTTCTTTAGAATTCGCAGAACATTTGTTTAGACTAATGACGTAATTAAGATTACAATCGAGACGAGATAATAGTTACATAATGAAGTATATTATTGTAACTGTCCAACAAATTGTCTTTAGTTCGTAGAATTAATTTATTTCAAATATATTATTATAGTGAAACAAAGAAGGAATGATTTAATTTTTCAAATATATTATTATAGTGAAACAAAGAAGGAATGATTTAATTTGCAAAAAAAAAATAGTTGAACTGGAAAGAACGAATAAACGTCGGTTCGTTGCTAGGAAATCTTGTTAAGTTTTGATGATACGTGGCACAGACGTGGAAGAACGAGATCGTTATTAATTGCCAGTTATTTTCATGGAAATTGTGTATCTTGCGGTAGGCCATCGGCCTTCGAAATATTCGTTCCCGTTAGCGTAACATCCGCGGTGTAGCGGCGGTGGTTTTCGTAAATACTTGATACCTCGTGAGTATGGAAATAGTTTGGAGATTCTCCGCAAAGTTTTCGGGCTTCTTGCGGTACCTTGCGAAAGGAAATCGGCGAGATTAGAAGAGATGGAGATCGGGCTCTTCTGGAGATTTTACCGAAGGTTCGTTAAGGAAATATCTTTCGTGATGGATGCAAAACTTTTACTTCTTGTTTTTTTATTTTCAAGACTCGAGTCCTGAAACTCTCGTTGGATGCACTTGCAAAAAAGCTTCTTCGAAACTCCCAGTTAAAAACGCTCAGGGAAAAACTCCATTATTGCGTATCCTTGTAAAAATATTTTATCTCCGTTCTAGTTCAAGTTGGATATATCATCGTCGAAGCATAGTTTGCTCGTAGTAATTCATACGAAATCGATATTGTATTAAATGGAATGTTTATGTAATCGTAGAAAGTGAAATATGTCAAACGATTCTCTCGATCCGAGGATATATGAGATTGACCGAGTTCTGATTTACGAAATAGTTGCGAATTACTCATGTTCACTTTTTCTCATTCTAATCATGAAAAATTACAGATACTCAAACGTTTCTAAAATAACCTTCAAAGTTAGTTACAAATTTGGAAAATGATTCGAAGATGCAAACTTCAAGTAGAATAATCTTTTAACCCTTTGCCTTATAATATCGTGTGAGACTCGTACAAATTTCGAGACGAGTATAAAAAGCATGAGTCACATGCTTCAATTCTTACAAATTTATTTTTTTATATATTTGTTTTTTATTGTCCATTAGTCTTTGTTTGGACATACTTGTGATTGATTTTTTCTTAATTTCTAGTATTAATTTGATTGAGTGCCCAATTAAATCATAAGGCAAGGGGTTAAAAGATAACAAATACTTCGACAATTGAAAAATAATTGTATAAAATACACTTCAGATTATCGCTGACGTTTCCATGTAGTACCTACCAAACGTGTTAATCTCCGAACCTAATCGTAACACAAACCAAAACTTAAATTAAACAAACCTACGCAAACACATCCCCATTGAAATCAGAACTCACGAAATACCAAGTCGACACATACATAAGTCGAACGTCTTCCATCTTCTCGATATTCGTTCGAACCGCTAAGCGTTTCCTCGAATGGACCTCGTCGAGGGTACCGTCGTAAAGATACGAAAGGGAACACGCTCGTTTCTCTCCCGTCGAGCACGGGTTTACATTGGTACGATCGAGGACGATTGGATCGAACGCGACTTCCAACCAACCGACCGACCCACCCTCGCACTCTCTCCCCTTTCTGTCTCTTTTTATTCCGAACACCCATCGTCGAACGGCTTAGCGAAACTCCGCGATCGAACGGCGAAAACGAAACTCGTTGGGCTGCTTTTCAACGAAGAGAAAGAAGGAGGGATGTGAGTGGAAGAAGGGAAGAAGCTCGATGGTAAAACTCGACTGGCTCTTTCGAAGGGCTCGAACGAAATTCGAGGATACTTTGATTCGACCTTCGAAAACCGCAGCTCCTCGAACTTTTTTCTTCTAAGTACCAAAGGCTCTGGGCTACGAGAAAGAAGTAGAGAAAAGTAAAAAAAAAAAAGTCGAAAATAAGGAGGGATGGTACGAAGTAAAACCGAGTCAAACCGAGGACCGAATGTTTATTGGGGATTAGATGGATGACAGCGTCAAAATTGTCCTTTCTTTTTCTTTTCTTTTCTTCTTCTTCTACCTTCGTCTTACGCTTCTCGTTGCCGAATCAACACGGCCGAGCACGTACGTTCGACGTTCTTGCGCGTAGTAGAAAGTTTTATAACCCCAAAGCCGTGGATTTAACGAGAGAGCCGAGCCAGGCACGCCCACGAGAGAAATAAGAGATTTAAAATAACATTACGCTCTGCGAAATGAAATTGATGCGTCACAATTATATGCTCGTGCTCAATCTCCCCTTTTCTTATCGCATTCTTTTCGTATCATAAACAAGATTTAATATTTTCTGGAGAAAATCGAGAAAATATTCTTGTTAATAACGGTTTAATAACACTTTTCTTATCTCGTTCTCTCACTTTCCGTTTACCTTTTTCTTCTGTACTATCTCGAAAGGTCGTAGTTCACACGTGAACACATTTCTGACCAATCACGTTCAACGGTACATTTGATAAACCAATTTGCTGTCAGCGTAAATCTGTTGAGATTAGCACTGGTCGTGAATATTGTAAACGAATGAATAATTATCACGATAAAACGTGAATGACGTGAACGATGTCAAGATCTTTGGCAAAAAAAACAAAACAAGTGGAGATATTTCCGACGATTGTACACGATGAGAGGCGAAATGCAATGTAACATTACGAGTTCTAGTTGCATACTAAATGAATAAACATTTGCACGTACAATACCCACAGTGACTGTAAATGAGTTTCGCAAACGTTGTCAAAATATTTCATAACAGTGTACTCCTTGTTACGTTGCTCGATTATTCGAGATGAAATCTTCCTTTGTAAAATCCAATAATTAATAAAACATATTGCCAAACGCAATATCTCCAAATGTTTTCTTCTAACCTCGTATGCACGAGCTTTCTTGGATTCTCCAGCGAGTATCATTCTCGAAGAGTAATGCATCGTCTAAATTATAAGAAAACGTTATTCCGAAGGAAAAAACATCTAAGAAAAAAGAAGAGATATATCTTGAAAAGTTTCTCTCGCGAGCTTTCGCGTTCGTCGTTTAATTGCCCGAGCTGGATCTAGCCCGTCGCCGTCGTGCCAGAACCATTAATTTCATTTAATCGACCGCCCTCCTTGCCGTTTCTCTCTCGCGCCGTTCTCTGAGATAGAGAGATAGAGAAAGATAGAGGAAGCTAGAGAGGGAGAGACAAAACTATAGGTAAACCGATTCTAGAAGAGAGATTCGTCGTTTCACGCGCGATCACGAGCGATTACGTCGAGGCAAACGCTTGAGACAGAAAAAAAAAGAGGGAAGAGAGAGATCGAAAGAAATTAAAAGAAGGATTCTCGAAGTGCACCCAGGCTATCTTCATCATCCACGAAAAACACCGAGTATACTTAGACTTTGATTCATAGAATGACAATAAAGGGACATTGGCATATTTAACCAAACGACTATCCCTCGTTGCAAAAATTGGTAAATCCAATGGGAAGCTGCAGTGACAAAAATCGAACAAGACTGTATCCTATCCTCCCCTTCCATTTTCGTTCTCCACCCTAACGAAAAACTTCTTCCCTTTCACCCTCCCAAAAAGTGTTCCTTCACATTTCGACAAACATCAGGCACTTTCGTTTCCCCAACCGAGAATGGACGCCAGTAACGACGAACGGCGAGCATCGAGCGATGACGTCACAACCGAGCGAGTCCGATTATCCCGTCTGTCGATCTCGCATTTTAGGAGATGGAAGGTCCGTCAGTGGAGAAGCACTTTGCCGTTAAAAGGACGAATCGTCCTTTCTCTCCTCGAGATTCCCGAGTTCTCGGTTTCGAAGTGGGCGAAAGGCTCCCTCTCGTAAAACGATCGGCACACTCGATATCATCGCTCTACGCGTTGTATGCACAGAAAACACAGAAACACACGGCTTCGTACACACACACACAGACACTTACCCCTCCGCGAGTAACGTCACAATCTCGATCCTTACTCTTCCATGATCCTCGACTTTCGACTCCTGATTTTGTCGGTCCTTTTTTATCCTCCCAAAAAAACACCTTCGAAGAAAGATACAATCCCAAGGGGTCACTCGTATCATGCACGGAACAACGACTTCTCACTCTACCTCGCTCTCTCTCTTTCTCCCTTTTTCATTACCTTCCTTGTTTATATTTTTCGTCACTCGGTCGTCCGTAGAATAAAAACGCGAGCCGCACGTCAAAGAGAAAGAGAGAAGAAAAGGGCGCGCGCGACCGCGGCTCTCGATCACACGCGTGCTACTGAACTCTCGCGAACTTACGGTCCCTCCCCACTACCACTACCATCCACATCGCCCACCCTTACTATCCCCACCTACCCTCGATGATTCCCCTCTCCCTTTCTTCTTCACAGTCTCCCCCCTCTCTCTCTCTCTCTGTCTCTTATACCGTCTCACGCGACCCTCGCGACAAGCACGACGAAAGAAGAACGGAAAGAGATATTTTTGAGGGTGGCTACCCTTCGATTGTCCCCTAAAAACGATAGACGCATGATGCTTCACGATTGCAACGAAATAAGATGATATAAGAAGATGACTGAAAAGATTCGACGAAGATGTTAGTAAATGCGCACGCATACGTATATATACGTGTCTATATATGTACCATCATATATATATACCAATAGTAAGGGGTGAAAGGGAAAGAGAGAGAGAGAAGAATACAGACGAACCGTCGAAAAAAAAGGAAGCAAACGTCGCGCGCGAGGACTCGGGGAAATCCCGAGCTCAGCGTCCGCGTAGCGACTGGCGCCTGACACCTCCACCCTTCCGACAACACCCCAACCCTATCGTCGCGACGACGACGGTGGCGGCGGCGTGCGCGCCGCGAGCCAAAAGTGGAAGGGTGCTGAACGAGTGGGGCGCCACTGGCCGCCAATTCCCCCACTACTACTACTACTACTCGATCTTCTGTGCCTCCTAGCGCGCGTATACGCTTGCGCATGACAGCTCTGTGTTATCTATAGTTTGTCTAGTCTCTTCGCCCTTTTTTTTTTTTCTAATGAAAACGTTTGTCTCGGTCGGTGACTAGCGTGATGTTTGGATGTTTTGTGGTGAAATGAAACACTGGCTGGTAGTGTCAATGATTTCTAGAATTTTTATGATTGCTGGGTTATACTTTTGTACATAGTTGTTTTTTTTGTATTTTAACCTTTCGCATACAAGGTGAAAAAAACTCCTTACCCATACAACGTGGGGCTATATTAACCCCGCAAGGAATTGCATCTTTTCATATATCGAACACAATATGCTTGAATGCGTTTTTTCTTTAAAGATATTATTATATTACCGAACGAAACACAAAAATATAGAGAAATTAAACTCCAGCTACTGAGAAAATCAACCTATTTAGTAGCGTGTTAAGGAATAATAAAAGCATTTTCAAAGTATTGGGGTTAAAATAACCCCACCTTGTATACCGAGGGTTAATAAGACCACTTGCTTTATGATTTTGTTTGAAATAGATCTCAATATTCATAGATTGCCAAACAAATGTTAATGAAGAAAACAAAATTCACAAAAAACAAATGAGTTAAAATTGAACCGACTCGTACTCGACATGTTTATCATGACTGCGATTATTTATGCAAATGCATATGAATTATAATTCATGATTCATCAAATATTGCAAAGAGAACTGATAACTGAATAAAAATATGTAAAATATAAAGGATATATGTAACATATTTAATGATTTGTCTTAGGGTAAGGTTGCTCAAATCGTACCCCCTAAGAAGAAACCTGCATAACAATGAGTATTTAGCAAATATGTAAAAACTATATTTGCTATTCGACTCTAGTGTAAATATTGTTTTTATTTATTAGAACAACTCTGAAAAATCTTTTTGTCATATAAATTAATCTAAATTAAAAAAAAGACTCCAAATACAGAACAGGTACGAGCAAACTTACCCTATATGTAAAATTTGAAAAACATACGCAATAAGAAAAAATATACATTTGCATAAATATCCGCAGTCTAATCATGACATTTACATCACGAGTCTCACTCGATGTTATAAAGCAAAGGATTAATTAATGCAGATCTTGGTCAGAAAAAAAATTCGTTGGGTTCCAGGTAAAAAATAAACCAAATTCAAAGTTGGAAAGCTGTGAAATATGTTAGGGGACTGTCAAATTTACGAGGATAAGAGACAGAGAGATGGTGAATAATCGTGTAAAAGAGAGCTACGAAATGTCGTAGCTCGAGCGTTATTATTCCAGCTCGTCGTTGCCGGTGAACGAACGGAGTGCATTGAAATAGGCGCGGTAATCGGCGACGACGAGACTGCACATTCGGCTTTGCCCAGCTACCCCCCCGAGCAATCCCCTATAGCTTCTCCCAGCTTCGCCCAGTTTCCCTCGGCAGCGTCGCGCACGGTGGACCTAGCCTCACCAGAATTCGGAGTAGTAGGACTCTCGGTCGAGCCAAATCGCGAAAACGGAGTGGAAATATGTCCGGGAGAAGCACCCGGCTAACTCGCTCTCTCTTATACACATGGATACGGTTACATACACCCACGTGCTCTTCACGGTAAAAGAGAACCTTTTCAGGACTGTATTACGATGTCGTGTATTGAACATCGAATACTGCCATTTACGAATACGCTGCGTATATGGCGTAACATGATCGCTACAATTATCTTCTTGCTAATAAATCAATGAAATTGTTGGTTTTTTTTTTTCTGTAATATGATTCAGATCAGGGACTACTACTGAAACGTAAAACGCTGGTATTATATCTGTATTTTTGTATTCTACTTTATAACCTATATGGAAATCGAAATACAAAAATATTGGTATGACGTCATATCGCTATATTTACCGGTAATTTTTTTAATTTTTTCTTTCACTTTGCCTCGGACTTCGGATAAGGAGGAAATTACTCAAGTAAGCGATGGTTTTTTTTTCGACGATTGGGTTAACAATAATCATTGATCGTATGTCAATGACCCCCATTTCTTTCTTGGGAAGAAAAACTGAAAAAATACCGGTATTTATTTCGGTTATCAAAATTATACCGGATTTAAAACCCTGATTTAAATAAAGCGATTCATAAAAGACATATACTCGGTAATTTTTCACAAAATTTCTTACGACCCAATTTAAAAATAGTATAAAATGGACTACCAGGACGATTAAAAGATATATATTTTCGAATACTTTTGCACAGGAATGTAGAAGGTAGTATATCCTGGTACCAATTCCGATTACCAATATCGATACTCAGAAACGCGTGAAATACGGAAAACACTTTCTTACGTAGGTATGCGCTCACGGAATCGAGTTTTCCGTAAGAGTGCTTATTCGCCTTTAATAAGCCCCCGGGAGACATAACGTTGAACGTACATGCATACGATGAGTATTTCCACTTTATAAATTGAAAGGCAAATCCGGCCGAAGCGTTTTCTCATTTAACTGAAACATCTTTCCCGTCGACTCGCGCGAGAATTAAACGACGTAGTAAATTGATGAGCTGTTTCTCTCTCTCTACTTTCTATCTCTTTGCTCTGAAAACTCGGTATGACAAGTATACAGGATATTTACGACATAACTATCCGTATAGAATATATATATATACTAACGTCGGGCCAGATTCCGGGTGCACGGCCGGTACCACCAACGGCTCTTTCATATTTATACTTCACGCCAGAACGCTACGTTAAATCGTATTTTCCTGTAGTATCCCCGTCGCTAACGCGTCGTTTCGTACAAATCGAATGGGACACGCTTGCACATTTTTTTAACGATGCTTTATTTGTCGAGATACAACAAATTTTGATTTTAATTTTCAATGCGTTTATTCGATCTGTCCTTTAATTGCACCTTTCAAGAGAGTATAGACTTTGCTACACTAGACCCTACTACGGGTTATTAAAATAATTTTTATTAGAATGATAGTGGTTTATCTTAGAGATAAACTATGAGAAAAATTTGTAACTCTATAAAAAATATATTTTTACAAACAAGAAGCTACCTAAATATCTTTATTTATGATAACATAAGAAATATTTTTAAATCGATGTAAATGGTATCGCAAGGCTAATGCTTTGAAAATGTTATTTTTTTATCAATTCATTAACATTGTATTAAAATATTTACTATATCATCATAAATAAAAGAGACATTTACGTGGCTACGTTTAAGAATACCACTCTGTATGGTTGTATTAATAAATAGACATTCGTGATATTTATGATGTCCCTCGTCTCTTACTACATCAATCTTATAATATTAAAAGACAGAGATAGAAAAAGGGAAAAAGACGGTAGAGAAAAGTAAAAGAAGGATAAAGGAAACGTCAAGGATACAGGAAATCGTCGTCTCCTTTCGGTCAACGAATTTCACTCGTCGACCGAAGACACGCTTCGCGAATCGGGCTCGCTACCAAGTAGTCGAGTCCGATCTCGCTCAGACGGTGAAGGAAACGAAAGGAAACGAGAGATCTCTTTCCTCGCCAAACTTTTCCCTTCTTCTCCAAGACATTTAGCAGAAAGTAATAATTAATGGTTCGCCCTAGGAAAAAGTTTACTGGCAAACGGGCCAATAAACTCGCCGACCGTGTCACCGATTATATCCTTCGGGATTTAATAAAAATTCAGCTTGATACCCGTCCATGAGAAATCGTGATCGCGATCATTAACTCCAATTTCTTGTGAACGATGATATTCGTAATAAATAAACTTATTATTTCAATCAATTCCCGTGTCACTCTAATTATTATTAATCTTTAGAATAATTAATTAATAAATTATAATTATTAATTTATTTCATCTCTATATGTACTTTAGCAGCCACACGCGTTGACAGGTGCCCACTTATCGACAAATTCATAAACGCATCTTTGAGTTCGAACGACATAGCGTGCTTATAGAATCCGCGAGACTAATTAATTTCGCTTCTCTCTCTCTCTCGGAACATACCGCGCTGAGAATTCTAAGGTCTCGTTTTCGGTAGAGGAGGCGCGAGAACGAGGACGTATTGTTCGGGTTCAGCCTCGCTCGAAACCTATCCTTTCCCTCCCTCTCTCCCTTTCTCTTGCTTACTCCTCATCTCTCTTCATCTTTCTCTCTCTTTCGTTTTCCCGTTCACCTCCGTCGGTGCACACTTCGATCGTTCTTCATGACGTTTACAATACTTTTTTTCCTCTTCATATCGAAGTACACAAATCTTTTCACGCTCTAATTGACGCCCGTTGTCGATCGTATTCTTCGTTTCCTCGTACGGACGGCTTTTGTGATTTTCCTTTCATTCGCTTCTCTTCTTCTCTTCCTTCTTCTACCATCGTTCCTTCCTCGTTCGTTCGACCACCGATCGTGTGTACGTATACAGGGTGTCCGCTTCCATGTAGTCAACCGGAGGACTACATGTACACATCAATGACTTGAATCGAAATGTCTAATACCATTTTTCAAAATTCGACTTAGTTAACGAATTATTAACTAACAAAGATCGGTCAATTACAGCGATTAGCAAAGGAAGGCGGTTCACTCGAGCTCGCAGCTAGGCAAGAGACGAAGTGGTAGGAGGAGCAATCCATAATAAACAACGTTACATGTCGCTGCTCGCCGTGATTGGCCGATCTTTGTTAGTTTATAACTATTTAACTGAGACGAATTTCGAAAAATGGTATTAGACATTTCGATTCAAATCATTGATGTGTACATGTAGTCCTCTGCTTGACTACATGGAAGCGGACACCCTGTATATCACCCATCATCTGAGAGATATCGTTTCGCTAAATAAAAAAATCGAAGAAGATGAAAACATATCGTGACGTGACACGTCATTCTTTTTTACCCTTTAACGAATGTTTTTAAAGGAGGCAGTAAACAAAATTGTTGATACTTTTTAAATGCCAGAGACGTGCTCTTAGCACTTTGGTTTTACGACGTCTATTTAAACTTTATCGTATAAGCATCTTTTTCATAACGTTTCACGAAACTCTGGTATTACTTAGTAAATACTCATGCAATCGTAAAAGAGATTTTATGGCTTATTTAGTATTAATTGCGAGTTGATATATTTTATTAACGTCACATTTAACATGAATTTATCGTAACTCGCATCATTACTTCGTCATCGGTAACGATCACCCAGCTGCCAATCGAATTTCTACTCGAATGTATATTTTCAATATTAATAAACAAATAACTAACAATATTTGATGAAGCACCGAGTATTCTATAATTTATTTAGAATCGCGATGTGTCAGAGTTTTTTCTGATCTTTTGCGAGCTTTTTTTTCCTTTTTATATTTGCTTCGCTCGAATCCGCGTGACAAATGCGAGCTTTCTTCCTTGTTTTCGCGGTAAATATAAACTACGATCGAAGAGACGAACGTTTTCTCGCGCAGCGTGATACGAACTCCCGATTTACGAGAGCGACCCTGCGTTTATAGCCGAAAAAGAGAGAAATTTACCATCTTCGACGGGCGAATTCCTTTTTCCACGGTCATAATAACTCTCGAATAATAACACGGAAAAGGGAACACGCAATTGGTTGAAATTTATACATTTTTTAAAGATACGAAATACCTATATATTTTTTCGAAACACTGCAAGTTCCCCGTAATTGTTTGTTCATCCAAATTCTCGATGCAATTAGTACAATCTCGTAATAAAAAAATCCCTGTTAAAATTATTTCCAGTCTAATTCTTTCTTATCACAAATTTCGTAATGCTAACAATGTTCAATAGCATCGAACAAGTTTTAGGGCAATTAGTCCGATGGAACACGAAAAAAATTTAGAATTGGTTGAAAAAAAGTGCTACGTCGGGCGAAAAAGCGGCTTGTATTTTTTACATTTCCTCGAGCTACGCGATATTTCGGAAAGCTCAACGCTAGCGGAGGCTGTAAAACCGGTGCACGTTTCGCAACCTTGATCATTTATTTTTGGAATAAAAAAAAGGGGGAGGGGGTAGTGGGGTAGTTCGAGAGTGGGGAGTTAATTTCAACGAGGCAGACGAAATTGGTCGGCCCTGGGCGAAGAATTTACAGCGACTTGTTTGAACGCCGTCCGGAATGCATTCTCGCTCGTTTCGTACGCGAATTCGTGAAAAAGTGGAAACGGCAGACGCGAACGTTATTTCGTCCTTGAGTTTCTATCGGCAATTTTTCTAAATTTCCCTGCACCCGATGGTAAGCGGATCTCGCGTTCTCCGAATTCAACTTTCTCAACTCGTTATTAACTATATCAACGCATTTGCAAAGATAATTTTTCAAAATTCATCACGGTATTTTTTTCCATACACGAAGGATTATAAATAAAAATCGCAATTTTTAAAAATATAGATGACACAATAATTTAAAACTCATTCGAATTATTCTACAAAAAAATAAAATAGATATCTACTCGTAATTCGTGCAAAGTTTATCCATAAGTGTTCTAATGCTCGTTAAATAAAATATCATATCGCGTTACTCAAGTAAATTCCCAACTTTACTCGCGCATAGGGTTTCCTAGATGATAGACTTCGATAAGAGAAACTCGGTTTGAATGGCATCGAGAAGAACGGTTCCCGATGATTTATTACTTCGTAAGACCGGTCGTCTCGTTTTCTCTTTCTTTTTTTTTTTTTTTTGATAACTCGGGTAATAAACGAACTTAGCAAATCGTTTCGGAGAACGTACTTTGCATAATTGCTATTCAACTCTCTGAAAGTTCGTCCGCTTCTCACGATAGGAAAAGCATCGTCCTTCTCACAATCTTACTCACCCTCTCTCCATCCCTCTCTCTTTCTTGGCAGAAGATACGAATCAAAACGTTTGAACAGAAAACAATCGAAGGACAAAGTGCATAGGAACTCGGACAAGATGTAACGATTATTATCGCGTGACCGGCAGCGGCACGATTGATTTTAACCCGTTGGTATAACGCAATTAATCAAATCGCGCGTTCTCTACCCCTTTATCGTGAGCAGCATAAACTTGACTTAGACTAATTATCGTTGCACTCACGATAACGCGAAGCCGATTAAAGTGCGAGAAACGTCGTACGTACTTCCTGTAACGAGAACGAATCGTTTCCTTTCGAAATGAAAAAAAAAAAAATTACAATTAAAATATTCGTTATTCCAGGAAGACGAGGAACGACAACGCAATCACATTTAGATTAAACGTGGCCGATATTAAACGACGGTCTGTTCCTGAAACGGTTGATAAAGTTCTAATCAAAATTGGCCAACAATTTCGGGCAATTTCACAAATTGCTAACCAAATACCGTACGATGGAAATGATGTGCAACGTTAATAATATTTATACACTAATAAGAGTACCGATACGACCGATGTTATTGCATATAATATAATATCGATGTTACTGATTAAGTATACCACATGGTTATTCTAAACCAAATAAAAGAACATTCGTATGAAAATTAATAAAGAGACCTAAACCGTCGTGTTATCGTGTACAAATAAAAATTCATTTTTATAGTTAAAGCAAGATTGAATTTATTTACGATGGTAAAGAAAATCAGCAAGTGAAATTACTAGAAAAAGGGTACATTCGTAAAACCGCAGTAGATTAAACCGTCAAGCCAGGTTCTGGTATTGGCCGAAAACGATACTTCGAACGACTTCGTTCACTCTCGTGAATTATGTAGACATCGGTGGCGCTGCTAGCTGCCGTTATCGAGGAAAATCGGGTCACGAGCGGTACGTGTAGCAAGAAGCTACGGTAGTAGAGAAAGGAGGAAGAGGGATGAAGCTGGGGAGAGGGGAAGACACTTCGCTAGCCGAAATGCACCCTTAATATTAACCCCTTCGAGCTTAGGAGAACACAACTACGAGAATGTCTCCTCTCGTACGCCTCCTCGCGTGCACCGCGAGCGAGTAGCGCGCGGCACGAGTTTCGGTGTAATATTTTACGACGCGAACGCGCGCCATCCGGACTGTGGGAAACAACTTCCTTTCTTTTTATTTATAAAACGAGGCTCACGCTTGAGAAGAAAGATTTTCTTCTTGGCCTTTCGATCGTAAAATCGTGAGTATAGGGTGCAACCGGGCGTGAGTATTTCCTAAAGTGTATTTTTAGATGTATATGTTCGATTGCCACGATTCGAGACTGTTTATTTTTTCAAAATCATACGATATTGTTTTTTTATATTATTGCTGTGGCCATATTGTAATTCTAGATGGACAAAATCCTCTTAATTTGATATGCTAATTTAATGCTAAATAAATATTTCCTAAAGTGTATTTTTAGATGTATATGTTCGATTGTCACGATTCGAGACTGTTAATTTTTTCAAAATCATACGATATTGTTTTTTTATATTATTGCTGTGGCCATGTTGTAATTCTAGATGGACAAAATCCTCTTAATTTGATATGCTAATTTAATGCTAAATAAATATTTCCTAAAGTGTATTTTTAGATGTATATGTTCGATTGTCACGATTCGAGACTGTTAATTTTTTCAAAATCATACGATATTGTTTTTTTATATTATTGCTGTGGCCATGTTGTAATTCTAGATGGACAAAATCCTCTTAATTTGATATGCTAATTTAATGCTAAATAAATATTTCCTAAAGTGTATTTTTAGATGTATATGTTCGATTGTCACGATTCGAGACTGTTAATTTTTTCAAAATCATACGATATTGTTTTTTTATATTATTGCTGTGGCCATGTTGTAATTCTAGATGGACAAAATCATCTTAATTTGGTATGCTGATAATTTCTCAATTTTTTAAAATTAAATAAAAGAGTAAACAGGCTTTAAATTTTATGAGTTATTGAAATATTTAATATTATAATTTATGAGATATTAAAAATTTCCATAAGAAGAAATTTTGAAAGAACTGTACAACCCCCGACACGATCCCGATAAAATTTCTCGCCATCTTTGCAAAATCACAGGATCACCCAGTGACCTGGTTCGCCTGACTTCCCTCGACCTCCACTTTCTAGTCCCCTCCTTCTCCTTCGCCTCACTTCTCTTCCACATTTTCGTGAACGAGGAAAAGATAAAGAAGAAAGAGAAAGAAAGGGAAGGAGAAAAAGAGATTAGAAAGGACGAATCAGGGGAAAACGATGTTTCGTTACGGTCTCGCGCTCGACTTGCGCCGTACGGTCTTGCTTTATATCCTATACACTCCCTCCTTTTCCAAAGAATATTACCCTCTCGGTCGATGAAAGAAATTGGAACAAAGATTCGAGATATCGTGAGAGAGAAAGCAAGAGAGAGAAAGAGTTCTTTCAAGGAGAACGAGCTTGATCGATTATTAGAAGGAAATCGACGTTTCACGGGCCATGGCACGAGCCGGGAAAATACAAAGGATCGGGAAAGTCTCGAACAAAGTTCCCTATTTTCTCTCTCTCTCTTTATTCTTCCTTTTCCAAAAGGAGAGATAGTTCTCGTAGGGTAGAGTAGGGAGAATAGGGGTGGCAGTTTGCATGCGCATCGCGATTTACTTTCGAGCTTAGACGGTCCACGCGAAACGACCACTATCCCTTTGCTGCTAAAACCCCGAACGAGCAATGCGATTATAAAGGAGACGGTCCAAGCTTCTCCCTCCATTCCTCTTTCTCTCTCTAGATAACACTGGTTTACGGAGGCGAAACGAAACTTAACTTTATTCCAGATGCGTCCGTGCACGCGCCCGTAACGCGGCCGCTTTGCGGTGCAACGAATTTCTCGTCGTTAGATTAAACGTATTACGCGAAGGAGAAGTACTCTTCTTTTTTTTTTATACCCCTTCCATCTCTCTGTCTCTTTCTTCTTCCAGCTTCACTCTCTCTCTATCTCTCCCTTTCTCTCGTACGCGACATCCTAGTCAGCTCCGCAAGCCGCACACCCGGTTATTGTCGAATTCAATTACGATTTTGCGAAGAGGAAACGTGGTTGCGGTGTGCCGAGCAACTTTGACGAAGGTCGTAACGGCGTCTCTCCTTCGTGAAAGCCGCAGGGCTTGTTGTTATTTGATCGGAGTGAACGGCAGGACTCTACCAAAAAGAGAGACCCCACGAGCCCTTATCGAATATTCCTCATGGAGTGAATAATTTTCTCGCGAACGTATGCACCGTCATACGTGTAAAGCGACGCATGTAACGATCCTAAAACTATGTTAACCTGTCAGCTGTGTTTGACGAGTATACTTGTCATGTAGAATTAGTAACATTTTGTTTTATGACGAGTATACTTGTTGTCCATAAAAAGTTGTTTATCATTTAATGCTGTAATTTCAATTTTAGTAAAACCTTAAATATATTCGAAAATTTAAAAATGTTTTGAATATTTGGAGGCCAAGACGAAATGGAAAGAAACAAGTAAAAAAATATATTGTAAATAATTATAATGAATAAACTGTACCTAGCGTGAACAAAGTACTTGTTCTTTCCTCTGTAAATTGTGGTAGTCATCAATATCATTCCACAAGAGTAAATTAAACTAACTAATCACTTTTCTAAATTTTCTATCGATTATTCATGAATTTTTTTCCGTATGCAAACGTTATATAGGTATTTAATTTAAGTGAATAAATAAATGTTATGTTATCATTTAATTTTCTCGATGCAATTTAGGTACACACTTTTCCAAGAAATCGCCACAGCTGATTGGTTAACTGAATGGAAATGATTCGATCGGATTACTTTTGAAATTTGTTTTTTGATCACTTAAAATAAGGAACCAGCTAATAGCAGTTTAGTAATTACGAAAAATCCATTTCCCGTGATACGTTATTTATTTAAAAAACCATGTTTTTAATAACATGAAAAATAGTACCTATCTCGGGAGCTTTTTTAATACCGATCGACGAAGGATAAAGATCACATATAAATAAACTGAAATTCAACATTGATCCATAACTTCCCGCTCTTTTAATCCTTTTAAATTCTTATTCCATTCGGCTTAATTCATTTGCCCCGTCATAGAAAATACGGATTGAAATTCGTAGATTTGCCGTTAGACGATAAACGTCCGTATCGTGTAAGATTAATTTTTCACGTTATCGATGGAACGTTCGATCGTTATCGATCGATCGATCGAATCTCGTTGGACATATTTTCGTTCGTACGTTACATTCGCCGATTGAGAATACTCGTAGACGTCGAGGTAAGCCGGCACGGTGCTCGTATCGACCTATCGATGTGTCCCAACGATATATACGTACCTCGGGTAACTACATTATCGCGTTTATCGCGACTCTACGAGACTCGATCGTGATTTATAACATATCGCGTATACCGACCGATCTACGAAAATTACGATAACAAGAGGTTTAATCGCTTCGAAATCGCATCGTAATTTACTGACGCGTTTCGAATAATCGACTCCTATAAACGCAAGGGGAGAGTGTACGAGATCAAAGGATGATCCTATGCCGCGTACCACGCGCCACGATCTCGCACGAGAAAAGAGCTTTCCGTATGGTCGCGTCCACTATTTTCAGGTATTTCAGGTATTTACAGGTATTACGTTCGGAGGACGAAAAAGCAGCTGATTTGTTTGAAATATTTTTTTTTTTTTTTTTTATCGAGGGAACTTTCCAATTTTACAGGTACCTCTATTTGTGAATTAATTTAAAAAAAAAAAAACGATTTTAATATAGGATAAAAGAATTCCCGAAAAATGTAACAGTATTTTTTTAGTATGCGCTAAAAACAAAATAACGTAGGTACGAACCATACCGAGAACCTGTCGGCTATAACTCATTCCACAGCCACGAATCGATCCTTCGGCATCGACCCAGAGATACCCCTCCCGTCAACAGGTTGTCGAGACGTTTCCGAAAAAACGATCATTTCTGTCTTATATTTTAACCCCTCGAAAAAAAGCATCGTCACTCTGTATGTATAACGAGCAGACATCTATCTTCGCATTTGCTGATCCATCAAGCTTATATCCTATTAAATAAATATACAAACTACATAGGACGACGATCGACCAACATTTTTTATATAATTTTAACATTTTTCTTGTAAAATCGTGTACCATCGAATAGACATATGCCACAAATTTTACCACAGGTTGATCCATCTAAATGTAGCCACCAAATGTAACTCAACAGTGACCTCAAAAATTCCGAAATAAAAATAATGTTTGCAAAGCACTCACCTCGTGATATAATTTACATTGCATTAAGAATACTCGTTATGTCATAACAAATAAAGGAGATATTTAGGTGGATCACCCTTTATATACATACATACATACATGGGAATGTACGATAGCATCGTTAAGCAATAATAAATCCAAAGGAGCGACGTTAACTCTTAGACACCTTTAATGGACGGCGCGGATTTAAAAGGCGTAGGGACGCTCACTTGGATCCAGCCGTCGCTTTAATCGTTAACAAGAGAGGGAGGGTAGTTGGAGCCGTAATCGGGAAGAGGATAAATCTTCGTTACAACACGCTCCCGACGAATCCCAGCCGCTTGGGGTAGGTGGAACTGATACGATGCTAGACTACCTACCTACCTACCCGGTATTTCGCGAATAATTAACGTCGTTAATGCGAGACGCAAGTAATAACAAGACGACTACGAGAACGAGAAGGATGAGGGTGGTGGCGAGGACGAGGGTGGAACACTGAAATAGAAATGACGTCGACCGAGTGAATTTGACTGTGAAATGAGCCACCGGGGAAAGACGCGTGCTGCGATTTCGAAAGATTAAACGGACGTCGAGAGGACGACCACTATTTTCCACCCCTACCCCTATCGTCCTCTCTCTGTCTCTCTGTAACGAACCTTTGCCAAGATCAAAGTGGAATTCGCGGTAGCTTGGATCACGGGACGATTACGCGTCCAGTAATTCGTCGGAAATATTTCTAAGAACTTTGGTCAACTAAATTTGCTCGATAATTCGACTCATCAATTTTCTTATTTTTATTTGATCGAAGGATTTTTTGAAAATAAATGTGTAAAATATTGATATATTCTCTTTATAACATTGTTTTGTTTCTCTTGTATCATTTTATTAGCATATGCTCATCCCCTATTGGAAATTAGAGATAATAAGATTCAAGTACCTTTTAGCGTTTCTCCCCCTACCGATTTCGGTGAGCAACCAGGACGATCGAAAGTTCGTAGTGGCGACCCTTATAAATATTCGCTTCCCTAAGCAAAAGCTAAACGGTTTAGATGTCCGCCTAGTTTGAGGAAGAATCGCGGGACTCGACCTTGGCATTCGCGAATCGATCTTCTCGCTTCGACGTCGCTCTTTCATCCGATCTTTCGTTTCTCGAACGTAGGAGATCCTTTATACATGACTGCGGACTTTGTCCCGAAGTTTCTTCAAAGAAGAACACCGGGACGAGATTGGTTCTCGAATATTGCCCGGTGACATCGAAATTCCCTCGAATATAACGCGACCCATTTCGGAAGAACGGCACGATCGCTCGCTCGCCCGGCGCGTTGTGCATTTTACTTACGCTTCTTTCGTTTCTTCTTCTTCGTCCATGAAGAACGAGCTTGACTAAAATTATATTAATTTCGCTTTCGTTTGACTAAGGAAACGAAGCGAATTCGTAATTCGTTTCTATTGTAACGAGTGACGCAGCTGAAATGTGGCTACAGGAAGGGAAGATTTAAAGGGGATATTTTTGACATTTTATAAATAAGTAAAAAAACGAATAGATTGTTCAATGCTTTTTATATATAAGATTGGTGCATAAACTTTAGATAAATTATTAATGTAGTCGCGATATTTTAGATAATTTTTCAAGTAGTACGAGTCAATGATTCAACCCTAAAACTGAGAACTATCGATCTATCAACCATTTATTAAATGACTCATGCAAATACCCGCCGACGAGAAAAGAAATTGGCTAGAAGGGAAGAAAAAGAAAATAAAGAAGAAGGTATATGTTCGAGAGACGTGAAAAAGGGGGTCTGGAAGATTATATCGTTGAATTAGCATATCCCTACGTTTCCAATGCGACTCACGGGGTAATTCATACGTATCTAACGAAATTTCTCTTGCGTCTGTGCGACGAAAAGACCAGAAAGAGAAAAGAAGAAAGGGAATGAGATGAGAGACACGGTGAAGGTTAACAGTGACGAAAAAATTTCAAGGGAGCGAGCTCCGATTATATACAAGCGTGAATTTCAAAAAAGGGGAAGGCGAAACTGCTAGGACAGCTCACCGTAAATCATTTCTTTTGCTCGTTCTCTTTATCTCTTTCGCTCGTACATACATATCTCCCGTAAGGTAGACACTCATAACTCGTTTAAGTGAATACGCGAAAAGGGAAGCATTTAAACTTGACCCGAATTTTCTTTTCCCGTTTGCTGTTTTTTCATCTACTTCGCCGCCGTTCTCTCTTACCACCACCATCCAGCGCTTCTTCTTTTACTTATTTTTTTTTTTTTCTTTATCCATGCCTCTTTTTCCAAGCCGTCCCATCTTATTTTTATTCGGCGCAATTTCATGGAAAAATGCGACGGAAGTTTTCGGTCGAGCTTCCTAGCCGTTTCTGAAAGCCACATGATTTATCGTTCCGGCTGCCCTCTTAATGTCTCCTTCGGTCCAACGAGATCGACGGTCCTCCTTCGAAAGGCGAACACCTCCGTCACGATTTACTCCACGAGGTCGATCCCATTTTCCTTGAACGCGATAGCTCGCAACTGTCACCTCGTGAGTGCAAAAGACTAAAAGAGAGAGAGATAGAAAAAAGAAATCGAATTAACGCGAACGAATGCTTACTGTTCTCCCTTAACGCGAATCCCCGCGACGCAATGTACGATAGCGCGTTCAAAGCTTCGGAAATAATACGAATATCATTGTACAAAGGCGATGGCGACTTTGATAAAGCGTGAGAGAGGAAAATTGAAAAGTATTACTCCACGATTCCTCTTCTTCCTTTCTTTCGTCGCAGGAGAATAGCTTTGAACACTTTACGATTTTTATTGCTATATCTTATGGGTAAATTGGTATCTATACGTATGTAAGATCCTTTATTTCATTGTATTCCTCAATAGTGCCGTTGGTATCGATATTATTGGTTGCATTGGTACAGATTTTTTAAATTTTCGTTCTTCAAATCGTATAAACTCGAAAGCACTTCACCATCAAACAATTTCTACAAATACAGGGTGGGGCAATGACTATGTGCACTTTTAATATTGCCGTTATTTGTAGTAATATGAGAAAATCTTGTTTACAAAACTTACATGGCATAGAAGGGCGCATATTATGACGCAAACATTTTTTGCGTGGGTGGAGGCATAGAGGAGATTTCAAAGTCATCTCTATTTTTTTAAATGGAATGTTTTTTTTGCCTTGCATGACCTTCAATGATAGCTCGCTGGTCGTCTCAACATTAGCTATTAGATCGCGATAAAAAAAAACATAGTATTCCATTTAAAAAAGTAGAGATGACTTTGAAATCTCCTCTATGCCTCCACCTACGCAAAATAATTTTGCGTCACAATATGCGCCCCTCTATGCCATGTAAGTTTTGTAAACAAGATTTTCTCATATTACTACAAATAACGGCAATATTTAAAGTGGACATAGTTATTGCCCCACCCTGTATTACTAAGAAACATAAGGTAATTATTTACAGGGTGTCTCACGAGAAGCCGAAAACCTAAATATTAAATTTTGTCTTAGACGTTATACATATAAGACATAACAAATCTTCTATATTATATCCCATTAAATAATATAAAACTGCTTCAACGATTAATACCAGCATTAATCCCCACACGTTTATCGATACTACTTCCACGACACACGTCATACCACTCTACTCCTACGCGCTCGAAAGACACGAGCAGAGACCACGAAATTTGACACCTCTATTTAATAATTCTAGGAATATTAAATCGGTCTATTTCACCTACGTCATCAACCAAGAGCCCCGTTAAACCAATGAAGTTTTCGGACCGAATTTAACCGTATTGTTCGAAGTGATAGCGAGGCAAAGTTCGGAGTCGCTCTCTGATTGTGTTTCCGCTTTCACTTAAGCCCTGTCGCGCCTTATACACGCAAGAGCTACGATTTTACAAAAGACCGATTCGTCGCGTGCAAATATTATAGAGAGCTCGAATTTCGTAAACGAGAGGCCTGGGTGAGCGGGAACTCTTCGAACCTGACACTCGTATGCATACACAGGTATATATGTAGGCAGGTATATCGCGTTTACGGTATTTAGACGTCCTTTGGCAGTCGTAATCAGCAATGGCAAAGGTTAAAACGACGAGGCTGATGTTACTAATTTCACGTGAACCGCGTCAAAGTATCTCTCTCTTGCTTTCTCTCACAAATCCTCTCGAAGTTTCAAAGCGAACTCGCGATACATCCGCAACACGTCGGTTATCCCTTTCCGTTTCACCGCATTTTCCTTTCCACGTTCGGCGTCCGGATGTCGTTACTGCGTAAACCACGAAAAATAGGAAAGCGGATAGCTTAAATCTCGGTGGGGTTGGTCGAGGAGTTTTGCAGTTTAAAGGAAATGGCGCGACGCGTTTCACGTAAGCTATCAATTTTTATCGTCGTCGTTTTCGACAGGAAATGTAGTAAACGATCGATTAATATTTTATAGGAAGATTAGTGAGTTATTAATGATGGTGTTTAAATCATGTCATGCGAAATATATTATTAGGTTCATGAAGAAATTATTAGACGGTTTATGTATACGTGATTTCGTCCTAGATGTTCCACAATTGAAGGATTTACTGGGATAACGAGGTAGCTCTATCGTGGGGGAGTTTTGAATTACATGCATGTAGGTACAATCTTATGATGAAAAAAAACTCTTTCGTTTGGTACCAGAAAGATGTAGCTTTGATCATTAGTTCTCGTATTACTCGAGTTATGATTGGAAAATGTAATTTTCTGTTTGTAAAGCCAACATAAATGCTGTATTTTAAATAATTGGAATTTTCTTTAAATAAAATATTATGAAAGTAGATTGTAATTTTTTGTGAAATCCTTTTCCTGAAAGTGGATCCCAATAGTCGCACATGTGCTCGTCATCTGAAAGATATATTTTTCATTGAAAATACTGTCCTAATATATAAAAACAATTAAAGAAATTCATCAAAAAGAATATTTTAAATCTTCAAACGTTTTTCACGGTTTTCTGAAAACATGAAAAATTGGTGTTACTTCCATTTTATAGAAAACTTTTCAATTACATTTATGTACACATCGTAGCTCTGCATCTTATATGCTAACACAAATTCCCTAATCCCGAAGGAATTACATCATAATTAAAATCGACCATTCGAGCGAATTCGAAAGACGAGGAACCGGTTATACTCTCGAATGCGGTCTGACTCTATTATGAACCCTATAGCGCGATAAAGTTCGGCGCCGTCTGCTCTGACGGATTACTGTGGAGCGGACACATCGTGCAAAGTTCGAAACACCTTCTCTCTATATTCCTCTATCTCTCTTGCTCTTACTCAATCGGATATCGTACGGTGAGTTATCCGGGAAACTTGGAATATTCAGTAAGTGTGAGTATCGAGTGTACGGTAGAACGCTATTCCGAAATCCCACGGGTAATAACCGGTATCGATAAGGGGCTCGTAACATCGCGAAACCTCGTTCGTTTTCTTCTTGATCAGAAACAAGGCAAAGGTCGAGTGATAGAAGGAAAAAGAACAGAAGAAATTCAAGTCCACTAATTTTCGGAGATTTACCACTTTCGGATTTCCGATATCCCCCAAAGGTCCACTACGCGCTGGCTCGTCCCATTTCCCAATACTCTAGAAGAAGTCCCTTCCCCTCTTATCTTTTTCTCTCCTTTTCTCTTCCTTTCTATCTCTCTATTCCTTCTTGCAGCCGCAAAAAGCCACGTCGTCGTCGTGTCTCCCACAAACGAGAGTCGAAGGGAGGGAGGCCAGCCGGAAGAGCAGAGAAGCTTGGGTTAAAGCTTGGAAACTCGGTATCCAGGTCACACCCTGAGCTCTGAGGCAAGAGCGTGGGATTTTCTGCGGTGACAGGTATCGAGTGTGAGTGAGATGGAGAGAATGAGAAGGAAGGAGAGAGAGAGAAGCTGGCCAAAGACGAGGTGGCCGTAGACTCGCCATTGTCTAATTTCAAGAAGGGTCCTGCCAAGAGAAGCGAGCAACGATGTTCCTTGAATCTTTGATGCCTCTTCGTCGTTGTCTCTATCTCTATCTATCTCTCTCTCTCTTTATCCCCTTTCCACTTCAAACGTCCAACCGAATCTCGTCGATTCGCTGATTTTCGATCCCGCTGCCCCGCGTCGCTTGCTGAGATCGACGTTTTAACGAGAACTAAGATCTTTCCTACCTTCTTGAATTCGTGTGAATCTTAATACGTGCCAAAGCGCAGAATCACGTATGACAGCCATGACGGACAGTTTACCTACTCTATTTTCTACGAATAATTTTACATATTATAAAATTCTAATTTTTTTACCCACTTTCTCAATAATTTTAAATCATTTTTTTTATCAGGATAGACTTTATTAAAATTATAATTTAAAAAATTGAATCTCCATAGATCCTAAAAATTTCAAATAAATCGACATTCTCGTTAGGGTAACGCTCGATATCGATCCACTTGCAACGTCGTCAAATATTTAAACGTCGAAATGATCGCGTCAGGCACGAGCCATTGCAAAGCCGCGAGACGCGTGTGTCTCTGACAGGTAAAGGCTCTAATCCGCGACGTATACAATGTAAGACACGACAATACCCAATCTATCTCGATTAGAACGTGGATATTGCGATTGAATGCTAGAGGCAGAACGACAAAGGCGAATGGCTTTAATCGAATACGCTTTGCCCCCAGAAGCTCCCAGACCCCGAGAAGGTTGACGATGTGTCCTTCTTCGTGGAATCTTCATCCTGTGATTAATGTGGAAACCGGGAACGGTCTTGGAATTGTGCGGAGCAATTAGTGTCACGTGCTAGAATGTATGACACGAAGAGACAGTACGATTGATATGACGTACGACGACTAGAAAAATTAGAATAATGTTGCGTGACGTGTAACGTTAATTTTACAAGAATTATGTTCTATGCAAGAGTATGGACAATAGTGGTCAATTCAAATACATATAATGAACTATCAGTAGCATATTTTATAAATGAACAATAATGGGTTAAAATCGTATTCCCAGGAGAATAATATTTCCCAAGTGAGTTAACGCCGTTTAATCTCAAAGGAACGTCCATGTAGATCGATGAAAGATTAAATTACCAGGACGTGTACTCGGTTGGCCCCTTGCCGAGAAATTCTCTCGCAAGGAGAGCGTTGTAAAACGATAAAATGATCATTGTGTGCTAATAAGAAGTCGATTCGACCATCGCGAGCCGGAGATTCGCGTGTTCGTTTCGCGAGCATGACAGCTCGACTTGAGTCAAGCTAAAAATCGTTTCCTTTCACCGTCGTCGCGATGCACGGAAATCGAAGAATTTCTACAAATAAGTTCTATACGCTCGTGTAGACCGCGTGCGCGGGCGCGCGTGGTACATTTTCCGTCTGATCCATTTCCTCCGTCATCGTTCAATCCGGCCAAACTCCCGTGACCTATAGGAAACTTTCCAAGAAGAACGTACCAATTTCGATCGACGACATACCCCGATTCCTGCGTTCCGCTCTGCGTTTTCACGACACTCTGTCGAGAAAACTGGACTTTAATATATTTCCTATGACTTAGGCAAAAATTATAGTTTCAAAAAATACTTTGATTTCAATACTAACTTAAAAATTATTAATAATTTTTAATGTAGTACCGATAAAGTTATTAATAAAAATAAGTAAAAAGTAGGGTGCTCCTTATCTACATTTGTAACTCGGAACTAGGTTACCAGATCTTTATGTAATTTACAATATGGATATATCTTACTCACATCTACAAAATGCAGTTGTTAAAGTTTCATTACAAGCTCAGACAAAATATTTAAAAAAATAAGTTTTTTATTTTCTCTGTAACTTCGAAGATTGCAATTTTTCCAATACAACAAAAATATAATATATAGTAAACTAATTCTTCTATATGTTTGCAGAAACTCAAGTCGTTTGATTAAATTATAAAAAAGTTATTTAACTTTATACGAAGTACGAATATTTTCCTACACACTTCTTGCACCAAACGAAACAGCTTTTTTCTTTACCACAAGATAGTACCTACAAGCTCCCGCAGGATTACCTCTTTTTTTTACAGCAAACCCTTCAATTATCGTACGTCACTCGCTTCGAAAATCTTCATCGATTTTTGAACCAATCTATCACGAACGATAGAGGCCTCGTTTCTTATCGAAAAAGAATCGAAAAAGCTTATACGCGCTTGCTAACAGCGTCGTACGGTAATCTCTCGTATTGGCAACGGAAAGGGTCCGCATAGACTGCAAGGTAGCAACGCCATGCACTCGTTGCCATGCAATTCCGCCTATTCGCGATCCATCCAGAACATTCAAATTATTCGGCTACTCTTACCGCACTGATATCCAAATTGCGGACACCAGCAGCACGGTGCCAGAGTCTCGGATCCCAGAACAGAAACCGTCTCGAATATCTTGCCGCTACGCGGAAACCACAAAACGCGCGTTCTACTAAGAGCCTTGGCATGTATAACTTCCTCTTCTATATATCTACCTCTGTCTTTCTCTCTCTCCTTCCCCGGTCTTTCGCTTCCTCTCTATGTATACAGCAACCAACCTTCATCCTCTTCTCTCGAAACTCGCTACAGGGGAGCATACTAAATCCACGAACGCGAATTTTAAGACTGGTCTAAGCATTTTATGGGATTCGTAAGAGGTCTCATGTGGTAAACGAGGTATCTACGATTCCCAAATTTGAAAATTATCAAATAAATAAAATATGTACATAATAGAAAACATCACCCAATATTTCGACTATCCTTCAATTTTGTACCGTTTTATACGAACTGGCTATTCTTTTGTTCTAAAACGATTAACCCCTTGCCTTATGATTTAATTCGACACTCAATCAAATTAGTGCTAGAAATTTAAAGAAAAATGAATCATAAGCTTGTCCAAACGGTGACTTATGAACACTAAAAATTAAATAAATAAAAAAATAAATTTGGAAGAATTGAACTATGGGTTTTAGTGATGCTTTTTATACTCGTCTTGGAATTTGTACTACGAGTCTCACACGATATTGTAAGGCAAAGGGTTAACCTGCAGGACTATACAGTCATGGACTCAAGTTATTCACGAGTTCGAGAATGATTGTCGAAAGGTAGACAGTAGGAGGATACCTAAGGCTCTTTTTCACGCGTTCGCTCACCCAAAAGGTGATTGAATCGCGTTTGGAAGCGAAGGTACGAGAAAGGTACGAACTCGTCGACCGTCCGAGAGAGTAAATCGAAACGATGACGAAAAGTGGAGAGGACGACCGTTCTTGTGGAACACGCGCGAGAAGGCGCCGAGCGAGCTGGGAAGCTTTGCCTTTGTCGAGCCGGCGTGCATGTAAATCGACTGCTTAACTCGACTGGTACCCCTAATTTCGTAATTCATTTACATGCTTAACGCACAAAGCCAGAACGCCGCGTCCTCGTGAAAGTTCGAGCGTATACGGTGAATACGCGAGGACAAAGAAACGAAGATGGAGGATAAAATGGAGATAGAGAAAGTCTCGTTGCTAAAAAAGAAAACGAATAGAGAAAGAAAGAGAGAGTGGGGGGAACGAGGTTTCGTACGGTCAGTGTATGTACAAAGAGAGACCATAAATAAATTAGCCGATCTCTCAAGAGCCGACTCCAGAAAACAAATACGGGAGGATCAAGGAACATGTTCCCTCCTACGCACGTGGGAAATTACCTTCAAAGATTTTCGAGACACACACCCAATTCATTTCTACTAATTACAGACTAACGGTAGTTAGGCCTGTCCGTCGCAAAATAGTATAGTAGGACTAACGCCGGTGGTATATTTACAGCAAAATCGAAATTTCAAGGGAGGGGGAAACTTTAAAATGATAATATCTCAGCGACGCAAAGTGCTACAAAATTTTGGTTTGGTTCATCAGAATCCTGAAACTTTTCCCCATCCGTTGATATATAATTTATTAGGATCGCGGCTTCCAATAAGTTAATAATCTAATTTATGTGTTTTAAAGTATCAATTTATTAGTGTTTTTTTTTCCGACCTTTTCGTTAGCATTGCGAGTATATCTATATATATAATATATATATCACTTTCGTCCACTTTCCCAAATTCGCCACTAGCTGCAGTGGTGCTAGCGTCGACAACAGGTGGAAATCTAGCCAGCGCTGGAATGTTTGACATGTCAATGTCCTTAACCTATTACATTTTTTTTTAAGAATCAAGATTCTGGTACCATCTATGAATTTACCTCGATTTTCTTGATTATCGATTATTTCTAATTTTTTTTTAATTTCTATAATATATTTATTGGAGCTAACTGAGAAGCTGCTGCTAGACAAGGCTTGGAGTACATTGAGCGAGTCAGAGAATACTGCAAATACATGAAATTGTTCATCGTTATGACATCCAGACCCTTAGACATTGCTATGCTTTCCACTGTATAAATAGAGAAATCATTGCGAATACTGTAAGTCTCATAGTGATCCAAATCTATACAGGCTAAAGCAAATCCTGTGGAAAGTTCCACTTTAGTTTTGGTTTTGGTACAATCTGAAAAAATATTAATGTACTTATTATATAAAGTATCAGAGACCATATTTTTTAACTTTATTAAGGCATAATAGGAACAGTCTATCTTTGTTGCTAATTATCCTACCCTTATTATCCTATCACACTCTATTTATTTATTGTACCTGTCAGTACTATCACCACCTTGTCTATGGAAACGCAGAGGATGTGTACGGTTAGAAGGGATAATTAAGGAAAGCAGTTGACATAAATTCTGGCTTCCATTCTAGTCGAGGTAAGTCTATTAGTCCAGTCGAGTAAAGTCTTGTAACCATTCTAGTTGACATGAAGTATGACAACAACTCCTACCGATGTAAAGTCTGGCTATCATTCTAGTCGAGGTAAAGTCTTGGTACAATTTTAGTTGACGTACAGTCTGGCTACTATTAAATAATGACATTAATATTTTTTCAGATGGTTCCAAAACTAAAGCGGAACCTTCCACCAGCGTTGCTTCAGCCTGTATAGATTTGGATTACTATGAGATTTATAGTATTCGCAATGATTTCACTATTTACACAGCGGAAAGTATAGCAATATCTAAGGCTCTGGATGTCGTAATAATGAACCCTTTTCATGTATTTCCAATATTCTCTGACTCGCTCAGCGTACTCCAAGCCTTGTCCAGAAGCAGCATTGTTTTAGTTATACAAGACTCCCAAAAAACATTAAAAATGTCAAATGGGCCGTCGCTGTAGTTAATGTAAAAAAAAATCGCGCTTTCTTCTGTAACATAAAGATTAATAGAAACAAGAATTTCGTATTATAACAAAATGATGTAAAATCTCCCAAAAAACATTAAAAATGTAAAATGGGCCGTCGCTGTAGTTAATGTAAAAAACAATCGCGCTTTCTTCTGTAACATAAAGATATTAAATCAATGATGCGTCGCATCTTTATTAATAACTTTTTATCAAATATCCATAATTTCAATTTCCACATTGTTTCTTTAGACCATGTTAAACATTGTTGACTTCATAAATTACACATTCTCCTTCAAAGAATTTTACTAAAATAAAAATCTGTGTAAAAAACCTTGTACAAAGTACGCGACGGCCCGCTTTCTTCGTAAACGTTGAATATAACATTTTGGTACATCTATCAATTCAGGTTCAATATTTAGTATGTTTGTATAAATAATAAATAAGTTTAGTTTTTCGAAGGTTATCCATATACAATTTTTAGATAATTTTTTAAAATTGTTTATTTACAGTAGGAATCAAAAAATTTATTTTACTAATCTTTAATCTAAAATTTAAACCCACCGGTACATTTTGGGATAACATTTAATTTATTAAACATTTTAATGAATTTATTCAATTTCTATTGTTTCCTAGTTCATAAATAACCGTATAACGTAGGATGATTCTTCTAGTATGATAATGACCTGAATCAAGTACATAGTTCATTTTCCTGCGCTAGAGTTGCTCCACCCCATGCTTCCATTCATTCAATTATTAAATACAAAAAGTAGGCTTCGCAGATTGCCAGGTTGTACTTTTTTATTTTTCGAAAAAAGCGGGCCGTCGCGTACTTTGTACAAGGTTTTTTACACAGATTTTTATTTTAGTAAAATTCTTTGAAGGAGAATGTGTAATTTATGAAGTCAACAATGTTTAACATGGTCTAAAGAAACAATGTGGAAATTGAAATTATGGATATTTGATAAAAAGTTATTAATAAAGATGCGACGCATCATTGATTTAATATCTTTATGTTACAGAAGAAAGCGCGATTGTTTTTTACATTAACTACAGCGACGGCCCATTTTACATTTTTAATGTTTTTTGGGAGTGTTACTTTACTGTACAAATAAAATATATTACTATAGATTCAAATCTATGTATATAGACATGTATGTGTAGACATTGTTAGTGATCTATGGAATATGTGGAGAGTGTCTTATTTGAAATTACCACTCTAATCAATAATTAAAAAGAAAAATCTTTATAAATAAAATGTTATATTAAGATTGTTCTAAAAGGAACCACCAAGGTCAAAGTTTAACAATTTTCTTTAAACCACCAAGGTTTCACTATTTCGTCTCGACGTCACCTAGAAATCTTCGAAGAACGTTAGAAGTCTGCTTGAAAACGTCAAGAAACGTCGTTTTCACCGTCACTCGTTCGTATCCACGAACGGTTAGATACACGCGAAAATGCCGAGTCCGCTCGGCAGAAGTTCGAGTGCCGATCGTCGAACCGCCTTCTCTAACGTCAGCCTCGAGTACTACAGTCAGCCAACGATGAACTTGGGGGATCCGATTTTCATTCGCACTCGATTTCATCTCGAAACTAGTTCCGCCCCGAAGGTAGAAACTTCGATGATGTTTGACCTTACGTAATATCCACTTAGGGCTTTAACGTCGTGTCTGAATCCACGTCATGTGAGCAAAGTTAGAGCGAAATATTGCTTCGTGTATTTCAATGATGCCTCTTTTGTTCGATGTATTCGTTGTATTCTCGATTAACTTGCTTATTTTATATAGCGATATACAGTGACTCACATTAATATTCGGACACGACAATTTCGATTTTTTTTTTTTTTAAACAACGAACACACGATATCTAGTGAACTAAACGTTCTATTTTTGTTGGAAAATTTAAATTGCTTGATTCAATTGTTAAAAAAATTATTGTGCTTTATAAGGTGTCCGAATATTAATATGAGCCCTAAAAAATATTATTTTTAGGCACGACCGCAGGGAGTTCCTTATGCTCTCGATCGAGCAAAAAGTGTAACGGACGATTATCTCCGAAACTATTCGAGATATCCAAAAATCCTTTTGGATCTTTACGTTTCATAACAAGATCTAAATGTATGTGTGTGTGTGTGTGTGTGTGTGTGTGTGTATGTGTGTATCCACTCTAGCGTCTAAACGGCTGAACGGATCGAAGTAAAATTTACACGGAAAATCCAGTTACACCCGACGAGGATCCACTAACAATTTCGATTCGATCCGATTTCCGGTTTCAAAATGGCGGGCATTTTAAAAATTAAAAAATTCATAAAAATTATGTTATAAGAGCAAAACAATTAAAACTTTGCACAAATATGTAAGGTAGTGACAACTAATAACATGAATTTTTTCAAAATTTTTCAGCGAAACAGTACAAAATGGCGGACTAGTAAAAATTTGTATCTACTCTAGCGCCTAAACGGCTGAACGGATAAGGCTGAAATTTATACGAAAAATCCAGTTCTTCCAAACATAGATCCACTAACAATTTCGAATTGATTCAACTTCCGGTTTCAAAATGGCGGTCATTTTAAACATTAAAAAATTCATAAAAAATTCTCTATAATAGGCAAACAATTCAAACTTTGCAAAAGTATGTAAAATAGTGATAACTAATAACGTAATTTTTTTCAAAATTTTTCAGGGAAGCAATACAACCAGAACGAAAAAACATTTTTTTTTTTTATGACCAGAAACGAGTTTTAATGTAATCGGTATTTTTAAAAAAATTATCCCGACGGCCAGATAGCGATAGTCAAACGGCCGCAATCAGCTATCCTATACTCTCATAAGAACAGGGATAGGCGAGCGCAGCGAGCCGACTTCCTGTACGAATCATTACCGCGGTCGTGCCTAATACGAAACAGCAAGGCTGTTTCGTTCGGGGGCCCCAGCCCCCCTATAGCTGGTATAATCCTTGTCTGACCATTACTCTTTCCTAATTCGTATTGAAATTATAATAATCGCTCTAATCAGCAACATTTTCTCTTATTTCTTTTTTATTCTGTAATAAGTAATAGAACGTTTTTTCTAAATAAACAAACAAATGATACGAACAATACCCGTTTCCCCAGACTCTTTCGAGAATCGAAAGCCGAAAGGGAGATCGATGATCCGCCGATCTTCTCGTTCGAGCGTACAACGTTAATTTCTTGAACGCCAAAGTAGAGTTAATTTATCACTGCGAAACTTTCCAACTTTTCGATCACCCAAGCCAACATCGTGACTCGATAGCCGCGAGCAAGCAACCCTTACACTCCCTTCTTTTCCCAATCCCCTTCGGTAACGATTCCTCGATCAACGTTGGAAAAAGGATTTCGAGTGGGTTTCGGAAATAAAAACCACCGGTTCCCATTCAACGTCACCCCACCAAATTCAGCCACGATTTTCGTTAACATCCCCCTTCTATCTCTCTCCTCTTTTTTTTTTTCAAAGTCAGCACGCGCGTTTATTAAAACTCCGAGACGACGTATTTCAATTGAAAAAGAAAAAAAAGAGTGGGAGGAAAAAAAAAAAAAAGAAAAATTTCTGAAGGAAAGGAAGCAAGGGTGGTCTCGGTATTATTATGCTAATTCGGCGGCATTCTTCGAGTGTCGGACAATGGCGATGAAGGTTATCTCGAAATAATAGAAAAATATTTTCCTGCCTTTATTACGTATAGTAATTAAAAGGGATGAAAAGAGATAGGGAATAAACGAGAGGATATCTTCCAATCTGTTAATTCGAATTTTAAGACGTATAATATCCACGAAACTGTAGAAATACTTTTATGTCGATGGTGAATACGCCGTAGTTAATAAATAATCTCGTTAAAAAAGCCAACTAACTTTCCTATAGAATTTCGTCTCTTTTCAATACATTCCCACCAATACCAAAACTTAGTTTCAATTGTGATATCACACGGGCAAGAATCATTTCGTACAATCAACATTTCCTCGTTATTATTAGCACGAATAATATCGACAAATAGAGAAAGAAAATGATAGAGCGGAGTAGAGTCATTTGCGTAGTCGAGGTAAATCGATAAACCAAGCGGTGGTTAAAACGCATCGGAACGTTTGCCTTTCATGTGCCGGTGCCGTTGCTATTCCCCGACGCAAATACGGAATTATTTTCTCTCCATTTTCGAATACATACGACCTTACCGACGAATGCAATCGTGAACGCGCGAAGCCACAAAGAGAACACGATGATACACGGTACCTACAGAGTGTCTCTAAAATGATGTCACCAAATTTATAGTAGTTCTGTAATCAAAATTTATTTGTACGTGAAGGATTGAAAATTAATGTTTAATCGGAATGTTGTTCCGGTGTCCGTCCAACTAGACTACCGTGTTAAAAGGGAGTTACCTGGACATACAAAACTTTTTTCGATTATTAAACACTTTTTTTTACATTACTAGGTACACGTATCTAATAAATTTGATATACACACGTAGATATAAATACGTGGCACATATTTTTTACTGTTCGAGACAGCGAGTCAGGAAATTAAGCGGACGGTCTCAAGGGCGACATTTCGTACTTCAAACTTCTGCCAGGCTGAAACTTTTCTCGACATTGTGCTTAAATTTATCTCTTCGGAAGTGTCGAACTGCTTTCGCGAGAAAGAGAGGGCGCGTACTTCGAAAGCCGGCGAGGCATCGAGGCAACCGTGGTCAGAAATAAATTATTGCCGACCGTGACTGGTGTGCAAACATCGCGGTCTCGGGATAAAAGAGCCGCCTCGAGAAGATCGTGATGTATGACGAGAGAAAGGAGAGAAAAGAAGGGAAAAAAGAAGAGGAAAAGAGAACACACGATCTTTTAACTTTAATTGTTCCATCGACGCACATTACCTCTTATGTACCTTTTCTTATTAGATTTACTTTTATATCTTTTTGAGGTTTTTATACTTATCACGTGGAAGTTGTTCTTGGGATGTTAAAAAAACGACGTCCTTCGATCGAAATCTGGGTCGAATTTTATTCCCATCCGGCGTCACTCGAGGAACCTGTTATTTTCACGATCGCTATACTCGCTTTGCCTGTTTGTGACTTCGAACGTATTCCAGAGATATAAATTCATCTCTTTCTCTCTCTTCTTTTCGTGGTCAGAATCTCATTCGAAACGTGACAAGATACGAGGTTTTGCCTCTTCCAAAACTATAGTTAATAAAATTGCTGCTTAGAATTTCGGGACACCTTGTATATACCATTTTCATTCGCGAAAAGTTCGCAGTACGTTTTGTGGCGCGATGAGAACGTTCCTGTACGTTCATTGGGATAAAGACTGAGTGATAAAGAGATAAAAAATGAAGAGAGAGAAGGGGGGGAAGAGAAATAGGAATAAGAAGGAAATAAAGAAAAAAGAAAGAACTTTCCTATTGGGTTCCGTTCTCTAAAGACGTCCCTTTGTTTCCACGTTAAATAAGATTTCGTCGTCGTGCCGGAGCGTGGCTCGATTTCAAAGATCATCTTCCCTCGAAAAATTCAATTTCGACGTTACGTTCATGAAGAGGATTCTTACTCGAGGCTCACGCGCTAGGAAAGGAAGTGCCTGGTATCAAGCCATCGAGGTGAACCATAATCACGCTGGGACGCTTGATTATTTCGCGTGTAAAAGAATTAGGTACTGGTAATAAAGTACGAAGGAGATAAAAGCTTTCGCTTCGTCGTCTTTTGACAAAATTAATTCAATTTTCTACTCGAAAAGTAAAATATTTTTTACGTTCACCATTTTGTACTATCATTGATCGTTTAACAAAGTACAAAATGTTGAACTATTCGCGAGCTATTTTTATCTCCTTCTTAAAATACAGTTACCGAAAGTAAGAAGAAGTATGAAGTTCTTATTTCTAACCGACTTCGAAAAGGGAGTAGGTTACTCTTCTTTTCCAGCAGCTGTGCTAACCTGAAAAATTAAAAAAAGACAGAGTCGTCTGTTTTTTTTGGCAAAGACACAAAAAATTTGGCTCATCAATTAAACTCATTAAGACGAAGACAAGATCAATTGGATTACCCAGGAGATCACGCTCGACGCATCATTTATTCAACAACTTTTCAAAGACAAATACAAAAAAAAATAAAGTAAGACTCAAAAAATAAGAGAAAGGAGTAGCAAGAAAAATAAGTAGGAAAAAAAAACGTGGAAAGACGTAACGCCGTTAACGCTCGGCCGTGAAAGAAATACGAAAAACATTGTTACGGCTTAAACGTTCACGCCTTAACGGCCTCCACCCTCGTCTTCATGATTTCGCAATGACGCCGATCGAGTTTACAGCTTGATCCCGTGCTTGTCCGCCACGTTCTGGAATTTCACCTTGTATTCGCCGGACGGGTCATACTTCTCCGACAATTTGTCCCAGTGCTGCGGCCGCTGAAATGTGATATGCGATATATTAGAAACGTTCGAAGAATGAAAATTTAAGGAAAGTTATTAACGTGCGATAAGAATCCTCTATGGATTTTTAACACATTCGAGAACGATTTTAGATTAAATAAGGTACTCCCTGCGGTCGTGGCTAAAAACTATCCCCAGAACCTGTCGATATCGTTACAATTATTACAAAAAAGGAAATCGATAAAACGCGAAATTATATTTCAGCCATTTCCTCTAAAGTAAAATGTTATTTGATCTATCAAGGTTCATAGACGATATACCGGGTGATCTACGAAACATGATCAGTTTTAATTATTCTGTTGCTAAGGGGGTTAACAAAAAATTGGTTAATATATAAATAAAATGGACTAACAAAAGATTTACTCTAATCATTTAAAGCTCCCTTTGGACCATGTTATACAAACAAAATTAAATTGGACCACTAGCAATAGAATAATCTAAGCTGACCATGCTTCGTCGACCACCCTGTATACAAAATTATATTTAGCTTGTAACAAATTTAGTATCGACCCGTACTCATCACTTATACATATACCCGTATATGGGATAATATGGGCACTCTCGAGTGCATTGAACTTTCGCGAGCTGCATATACCGTCGAATTTATTTTCGCCTATTCGAGAAACGTTTCTCGAATTACGAAGTCTCACTAGCTTTCTCTCTCTATCTCTCCCTTTAACGAATTCTATTCGAGATTCAATGAATTTCGACTACACTCGTTGCTCTGCTCGTTTCTCTCTGCGTGGAGGGATAATGGAGCTTCTCCATAATTCTCGTCGCACGAGAAAGCACGGAATATACTTAGAAACTCGTTCGCGATATTAAAAGAACGCTCGGTTGTGACGTTCGGCTAACGACACGGAAAAATTATGGAAAAAAAGGGGAAGATGAAAAGTTCGAATAAACGGGGGCGAGTTCCTTGAGAATCGCTTTATCATACGGATCACGCTTTTCGTAGCACGTTCGTATATCCGGTGTGAAGATTACTCTTACATTGATATTCCATGAAATTTGATATTTCCTGTCTGGAGTAATTTTTCTGTTAATTCATATGCTCGCCTGATGTTCTATCATATAGTAGAAAAATGTTTTGTTCCTAACAAAAATATTCACAGCCATATGCTACATTTTTCTTAACTAGATTATGAAAATAAAAAATACCCTCAAAGCCAGGTTCGCAAAATTAAAAAAGGAAAGGAACGAAGGACTAACGCTAGTTAAAGTAGAATTAAAATGTGAATAAAAGAAAGAAAAAAGATACACGAGAGATCACTATATTAATTCCAGTCGCGAATCGAGTATGGCAGTTAAATCGTTCGTCCTTTGGTGCCTTGAGGAAAAGTTTTTGGCGGGTTCGTAACGAGTTCGGACACCCACGCTCCTTCTTTCCCTCGACCGATTCGTTCACGGATTTAACTGGCGTAGTTGGCCGCCTGTGAAAGTCAAACTAGTTCTAGTCTCTCTCTCTCTCTTTCTCTTTGCCGGTCGTTAAACTAGATCGCTGTTATTTCTATGTGGTGGAAAGCTAGGGTCCCCAGGTCGATTCTGTCTCCCTACTAGCATTAACTCCAACTTCTCCTCTTTTTCCCCGTTACGTATAAAGGGAAAGAGTAAGAGGGAAGGAGAGTACACGCAACTCGTTACGTTTACGTTTAATTAGCCTAGGAAAAGTGACGGGAACCGTTGAACGTACCTCGTTGACGAGATACCGAATGACCTTCTCGCTGTCGACCCTCTGTTTCTCGCTGCACTTGCTGCAGTCGGTTGCCAATGCGTCTGGGAGAAGTTCTGAAAGAAAAATAAAAGGAAAAAGATAAGGTAAAGAGTTTGATCGAATTCTCTAACATTACCCTAGAGAGAAACCTGTTTTCCTGACATAAGTTTATTGCCAGAATTGATTTCTTCGAGATAATTATTTAAATCAATGAATATAATAACAAAAAGTGATAAAAGTGAAGGAATATTCGATCTACGGATCACGTCCCGACACTTAAACGAAGAATCTCCGAATTCCAAAGCGATCGAGTGTCGAACGATAATCCCCCAGTCGTTTTCGAAACGGATTCGAGCGAAATTGAGAAGAAGGGTGGTGACTGTGAAAATGATCGAACATCGTCGTCAACTTTCGCGAAAGGAATTTCACGAATTTCCACGGACGGAATAGTTAGCTATTCGGAATAATAGGTAGGGCGTTCGGATGAGAAAGAAGAGAAAGGATCCCAGCTCCGTTCGGAATACAATGAAGAATTTGTGGACGTGGATCTTGCAAAAGCGTGCGGCCGTGCCAGCATAGAAAAACGAATGCACATTTTACGTACACGCCTCTCACTAACCCCCAATCGGTCTACCTCGTTGCCAAACTTTTCCTTTTTTGCATAGCTACCACCGTTACGCACGCATACATGAATACATACCGAATCGATGCTTTCGATTATTTTGTAAACCGATTTGCACTGTACATACCACCACCCCCCAGATCCACCCTTCGCACCCCCAGACCCAACATTCGCGTTCATTTTCCTACGTACGATCTCTTTTCTCCACCCCGTCGCCATCGTCCATCGTAATTTTTTTTTTTTTTTTTTTTGAGGGAAAACTGCGAAAAAATTGCTCCCATCGATCCACAACCGCTACCACTAGCTCCTGGAATCGCGGAGAAGCGGCTAGTAAAAACGTCCGCATTCGGCATAAATCTGCGTTTAACCGTGCCATAAGTTTCATATAATTTCGGACCGGTGGGACAACCCGGGCTAGCCTCCCGCATACGGGAAAGGAACGTGGGTATAATGTACGTATATCTTTCCTTGGGTTATGCGCATATTTTACCTATGGATTTGTTATGTGGGTGGGTCTGTGCTTATTTCCGGGGTCAGGAACTCTTAGAAACACTGGATTGTTCACGTTTTTCACGAGATATATAAAGTAGACGTACGGATAATCGGACACGTTGTTAGTCTATGGAAATTTTATATCATTTACATGTACATATACCATTGATATATTACTTGATTGTTGCAAGAGTGTCTTAACTCAAAAATCGTGATTTTTCAGGAGAAACGTTTGAAAGTTTTGAATATAGTCAGAGCTTATACTGGAAAAAGTACTATATAGCTAGTGATATAGCTCAAAAATCACAATTTTTGAGTTATGACACTCATACCACTTTCGACCACTTCTATACCTAATTATTTTTTACAAGCTCAATTCATGTTCACTGAATATAAAAAGTTGAAAAATATTATAGTTAAACTTTCATTTATTTCCCATCATTAAATAATAAATATCGAATAAATGAAATAGATAGTAAACTTCTACAAAAGTCTTTTTGTTATTCGAAAAATGATGAAATAAGAACAACACAACCAGTCAATTTGGCTGCTTGGGTAGTTTTTGTGTCAATGCACGCATATGTGCAATAATTTATATATTAAGATGTAATACAAATATTTGTACCGTGCAACCCCCTTAGAACTCATATATTTTTCAAGATTTCAGGAATCAGGAAACATCGTTTCCCTGCAAATCGGAGGGTAAACACCGTGAGAAAGAGAGCGTCGTTCCCACGAAGCGACAGCTGTGACGACGTTATCATATTTTTTTTTCGATGGATCCTGAGGCCCTTTCTCACCCTCGAGGACGTCTTCGTTCTTTGTCTCGCGAGAATAGAAAAGCGAAAGAGAGAAAGAGGAATAAAGAAAAAAGCAAAAGAGAGTTTCTCAAAGTAGGTGGACTTCATAACGCGCCGTTATTTCGGCGAATATAAAGAAAGGAGGATAAATTTCGCTGTACTTTCGATCCAACCCACCCCCGCTATTCCTCGTTTCTTTTCCAAACGCCCTCTCCACCCCCGACTCTCTCGCTCCAGTCGAAAATCACTCGACGTTTTTACCCTGGCCCCCGTCGTTTGCACCAGCCGCTCGACTTCTACTCGGTACTTCGGTGCTCTTGTTAGGAGCTGGTCAGCTGCTCGAAGAAAGGAGACTGAACGGTGCTTCTCGAATTTTCCATCGTAGGAAAACTGATATGTACATATATTCTCCGTTGAAATATTGTCCCAGAGATGAACGAAGCTTTTAGAAAAATCAGTTGTATACCTTAGGATTTACTTCCGCCAGCATACCGATATAAATCGTTTTAATATTAAGATAACTTTTACAATTAACTCGATATTTATGAAAATTATTATTCAAAGTCCCAAAATTCTTAATTTTTCCTGATTCGTTCCATACAATTTCAATAAGTGATTCAATATCGACAAATTCTACAGACTCGTTTAAATCTACGTATCACCGTACGTTAATTAGGCGTATAGTAAACGTCGAGGCTATTAGTAACCTGTTTTTATGTAACGAGTGTCGATCTCATGAATTGCATAAATGATCGATGGGCACGATAATTATCGAACTCGAGCCGCTCGCTCGAAAGAAAAGCAATAAGTTCGACCGGGCCGATACGATCGATTATTCGATCTTAAGGGACTTTATAGCTAGTCTGCACCTATGGCTATCGATTTTAAGAAAAACACTTGAACGTTTATTACGTAAGCAAAACGTTTGAGTACCTTCGATAAAATAGTAATAATAATCCTAATAAAATTCCATAGGAATAAGAAAAAAAAAAAATTGAATTCCATTAACAAGATTAAATTTCACGACAGAACATAAACCGTATTAAAGAAGAAAGGAACGAAAACGTTATTCTCCTTCGTAAATTTTTGTTAAAGAAACCGAAAATATTTCAAGTTCCAATTTGTAGCTGCTCACTGGCGCGTTTAACGCGAGAAGGAATACGATCTCAAAACGGAACGAGCTCGAAGGAAATTCCTCCCAACGAATCGTACCGCTCGCAATAAGATCTCCAAGTTTCATCCGCGCTTCAATCGAAAAGAGAAACAAAGAGCGCTATACCGTTAAATCAGTTAGACACACACACACATACAAGATATATACGAATAACCGAACGTTCGAACGGATCGCTTGCGCGTTGACGAATATGAAATTTGAATAACCGGGACACGTAATCGAATTCTCACTGACGTGTGTGAGTCCACACGTGAACGCGCGCGGGCGCGCGACTAGTATGTCGAATATTTGAATATTTATACGATCGAATAGTCACGGCTCGGTGATCCACCGAGGTTGTATTAGCATAATTATTGAGATAACGATTCGATCCTGCGACGTTCTAAATACGTTCTACGTACATATACAGGGTGTCCCACGCAAGCTACAACCGCGAATATACACGTGTCCACATGGATAATTGGAAGCGAAAAGTGAAATAAAAAGTAATAAAAATTGTCCTCGTTAACGAGTTATTAAATAAAATAGATCAGCGAATCAGGAAGCACGGAAGCGGTAGGCGGTGAGCTGCGGCCATGCTAGTCTGAAGACAAGAAGCGATAGCGTAAGGAAGCGTCGTGGACGAAAGATTGAGAGAAAGAGAGAGAGAGAGAGTCAGCGCGTGCAGGCAGCGTGAGGTAGCGCCGTGTTAGGGTAGGAGGGAGCGAGAGAGAGAGATTAGATTAGATTTTTGTTGTGCGTAAGGTAGCGTCGTGAAAGAAAGGTAGAGAGAGAAAGAGTGAGAGAGGAAGAGCGAAAGTCGACACTTTTTCCTGGAAATCTCCTCCTGACCACTACCTTTTCACGCCTGTATACGTGTCATAACGCTCCGCCCGTCGAAATTTATCGCTTCTTATCTTCAGACTAGCATGGCCGCAGCTCACCGCCTACCGCTTCCGTGCTTCCTGATTCGCTGATCTATTTTATTTAATAACTCGTTAACGAGGACAATTTTTATTACTTTTTATTTCACTTTTCGCTTCCAATTATCCATGTGGACACATGTATATTCGCGGTTGTAGCTTGCGTGGGACACCCTGTATAGAAGAACGATTGTCAAATGAGTTAAGAGAGAGAGAGGAACGATAGGACGACGACCATTTGTTCGACTACGCTTTCATATTTTATTATTCCATTCGATGCTTTCGAAAGTCTCTCTACTTAGGCGAGTTTACGCGGCTCGAGACGTTCGTTGAACGACACGTCGATGGACGCGCGAGCTAATTGCTTTACGTTGTAAATGCTTTCATACATATTCTAATGTACCTTGAATATTTCATCGAACTCGTGTACCAGCCAACCTATCCACCACCTCCTCGAAAAGGCGATCTCTCAATAAACGAGCTCTCCAAGTCGTAACCATTACCGTTCGTCGAATCGATCGTTAATATTCATCGTAATTAAAGTGATTTGATCGAATCCGTCGCCGGCTCGTCGCCGAAAATTTTGTGGTGCGTTGACTCCGGGAATCCCCCGTATCGTGTAAATTATGTTCGAGACTATACAGGGTGTCCGGTTCCAGGTGGTCAAGCGGAAAACTATATGTACATGTCAATGACTTGAGTCGAAAAGTCTAATAATATTTTTCGAAATTCGGCTCAGTTAAATAGTTATTAACTAACAAAGATCGACCAATCACGGCGAGCAGCGAACCGCCTTCCTTTGCTAATCGCTGTAATTGACCGATCTTTGTTAGCTAATAATTCGTTAACTAAGTCGAATTTCGAAAAATGGTATTAGACATTTCGACTCAAGTCATTGATGTGTAGATGTAGTCCTCCGCTTGGCTACCTGAAACCGGACACTCTGTATAATACGATCACCGTTGTCCATGAGTCAATTCAAAAGTATCTGTAAATTTACTATTTGTTAATTCTTTGAATTGGTAGTACTATCGCAAAATTTAGATACCGTTACACCGTATAAGTAGATTACTACTTATAGACGGTGAAGTGTACATAGTATATGTCTACAACTGCTGAGATCTCCTTTTGTATATTTTTCATTAACACCAACCCGGTGAAAGTATCGTTTAAGATCGTGCCGTTAAATCGTACCTTCGCTTCTATTTGCGAAGAACCATCCGAAACTTGGTTAGTTCTACGAACGAGACGCGCCGGGCCCTAAACTTTTGGTCAAAGTTGAACTTCACTCTCCATCTCTCTCTCTCTTTCTTTCACTCTCTTGGCGTCTACGAGTAAATATTGGATATCTTCGTACTTCGAGACAAGGTCTTCTTCTTGTATCCGGAAAAATGATTTTAAACGGTACGAACGAATTCATTTTCCGCGTCAATTCTCGCATATCCATCCTCGGGTTTAAACTCTTGTTATTTGACAGCCTTCCTCATCGTATATTGAGAAATATTCAGTAAAGCTACACGTTATTTACGAATGCCACGAAGAAAGTTCGATCTTTCGCTAGTTCTCGAACTTCTTTCTCTCTCGAAATAATCGTGGCTAAGAGGATTTTCTCGAGACGACGGAATATCTAATAAGGTAGAGCCGATCTACCGCTACTGCTTCGTCTTACCCTCGACTCTACCCCGTCCCACCCTTCTCCGGCTTCTAATCGAGTGACCTCGAATCGTGTTAAGTGGAGAAACAAACTGAGAAGCCGTCTAAGCTTCTTTGAAAAATCGTGCGATACCGGATGAAAGTCAAATAACTTCTAGTGCTGCTAGGTAAACCACGAATAAACGTGATCGTTAAGTCATTTTCTATAAAATGCTCAAGTCCCTGCGAAGTGAACGTTACTTGGTAGAATGGGTGACGAACGATCACACTTTGCTCTTCGTTTATTTAACGTTAACTCGAAGAAAAAGTGGTGTTAGACAAGAGGAAAACGATTTCCGCGAAAAGTGATCATGAATATTAATGAAAGATTGTCAAACAATGCGCGAGTGCAATTATCGCTTTTTCGTACGAGGTACTCGTTAAATGTATGGTAAATGTTAATGCATGCAAGAGATTCGCTTTACGAATGCATCTGATTACATTTTTCTAAAAATTCACAATATACTCTATTAACATAGAAAAATTGCTTTTGAATACTCCAAGAGCTTATTACTGTCACTGTTATTTAATATTGAAAAAAAAGTATTAGATACTGGATAATTTTCATATATTTTCTGACCGGTACAATTATATTGCAATGAGATATTCTTCCGGTAGTGCATCTCTTCATTCTCTATCCCTAATGCGAACCACACGATATAAAGCAGCGTGGTCCAATTAAAAAGTCGTTGTTTCGTTAATTAAATATTCGAAAAGCAATGCACTCGAAAGAAGAATATAGGAGGTATTTTTTGTTTAAGTGCACACATATACATACATACATAGATAAATGTATAGACGAAGAATTTTTCCCGTTTCATGGAAACGAATATTGCATTCGCGCGTAGCGCGTATTTCGAGTATGCAAATGCGAGATGGGAAATGGAAAAACGTATTTTTTACATGGATATACTTCCGATGGATTGGACGGACGCGATCCCTGTAAAACTTTGAAAAATATGTCGTTGTTGAATCGGTTCGTTTCCTAAATTTTGGTCCACCTGTGACCATTTTCTATGTTATATATATTCGAAATTTTCTCGAAAAGAAATTATTCGTTTATTTTGGTTGTCAGGTTTTTGAAAAAATCAGGAAAAACTTCTTTAATAAATTAGCGATCGACGAGTTTCGTTCTAGTCAAAAATTTCATTAAGCGAGAAATGAAGAGCTTTATTTTCTCGTAGAACTATTAATAACTATATTTCCGTATAACCGAAACAGCGTTTCCACTTCCGATCCATCCGTCGTAAGCTCGTTTTACTGCCACGAGTGGATTTGCGATACGAAACGACTGGATGGCGTATACTTTGACTACTAAAATCAAATCGACTTTACACGTTTACGTCTCATCTATGAGAAACTCTCCGAAAAGATACTTTATTACCATCTCGTCCAAAACGGCGACCGCTATCTCCGGTATTTGACCACAAACAATAAAACTGTTGGAAATGTTCTTAATTAGAAATCAAAAATTTGACGTCCCACGATCGTGAAGTTGAAAAATGAAGAGAGATGGAAAGAAAAGTATGAAGTTTGAAGTTTAAAGTACCACGTATGTATACACACATTCGTAGTCTACGTGGAAGATCATAAAAAGAATTTTATGATCTTCGAGCTAGGTCTCCCGTTCGTAATATTCAACGGAACGGATTCGTTGGAACGATTGGAACGACATAAACGTTGAAGAAAAGAAAGTTGTAAGAAAGAAACGTTTCGGTGAGATTGAAACTTTATTAAAAATCGTAATACGGTTAGGAATCCTCGATAATATCACCGCTCGATCGAGCATCGTTCCATTATCTAAAAATTCACTTGGAAGAACTCAAACACTTTTCTGTCTAATAATACCTAATAATTCTTATCACCTAAATTGAATTTTTAATATTCAAATACAACAAATTAATTGATAAATAGCATAAACTTCTTAAAAAATTATTCACTTGATCGTATACCAGAAAAAACCTCGACTCGATCGAGTATAAGTAGAATTTCTAGTTCTTCTCTCGAGACGCAACAAGACACGCGTCCCCAAGAGATCGAGGAAAAGAAAAATCAGGACATCTCGATAGAGAAGCTCGCGAAGTTAGAGGCTCGAATTTTCGAGATGGCCCGCGGTGTCTTAACGAAACTACCTTTTTCCTACGAGGCAGCACTTCAACGACTTTGACCACTGGCAACGACCCTCGTTCAATATTTGACAGGATTACACGATGCGTTCTTTCCATGACTTCGAATCTATAGACAAGGAAAGAAGGGAATGGAGAAAAAGATAGAAAAGGGATAGAGAGATAGATAGAAAGAGACGAGAGGAACGAAGGGAAGGGCATGCTCGACTTGTATACCGTGAAAAAGGTAAGATGAGACGATGAAGCGAAAGAGAGAGAGAGAGAGAGTAAAAGAGAATAAAAGAAAGAAAGAAAGAGAAAGGAAGAGCATTGCTTATTGGATCTGGAGAACTAGGAGTCCCTTAGGAGCGAGAGCGTGGAAGAGAGGCACGGAATTCGTACAATAAAACAGCGACCGGTGGGAAGATCAGGAAGCTGGGTAGGAGCGAATAAAGACGGATAGATAAGGATAAGGAAAAAGATCGAAAGAGGGAGACAGAGAGAGGGAGAGAAATGCAGACAGAGGACAAACAGTGGGAAAGGTTAGGAAGGTCCGTACGATAAGACGGTACGCGCTGTCGAGGAAAAAATAGGGATCGAAAGAGAGTCCGAGTGGGTGAAAAAGGGTGATAGCTTTGGTTAGAATGAAAGGTTAGATTTTTATACAAGGATTTAAATCGTAACGAACTAACAACTTTTTATAAATTACTAACAATAGGATGAACCGTTTATGGAAACTCAATCAAAAGATACCCAAATCGATTTAGAAAATAACACTATACAGCATAGCGAACGATTAGCAGGTTTCTAAAAAATTTAAATACACCTACTCTCTCGCAAAAAATGTTAAAGAAAAAGGACAAAATGTAAAAAAAGATTTTAGATCGTGTTGATGGAAAGAAAAGTGGTGTTTGAAGTGGCACTGGTCGTTTTCTTGCAACTTGTATTAAACATCTACTGCGGCAAAAGTACTAGCTGTCACATGGTACACACGTATATTTCTACAGACACAAACACACACACACGATGAAAAATAAGAAGTTTTTTAAAAGACTAGGCTACTCACTCTTAAGCTCGTTGCCTTCGGGCGTACAATTGCCGACTTCCAGAAGGCAGTTTACGTAGTTGTTGAGCAGCCGTTCATTCTTCAGGATCTTGTCGACGTCGATGTTGTCATATTTCGTTGTGTACTTGTCTGCTGCGTACGAGCACGCGACCACGGCGAGGAAAACTACTGCGACCTGGATTCATAAAAAAAAAAAACCGATCTGGTTAGAATCGAATAAGTCGATGCTCTACATCGTTGTTGTTGTGTGCTGCACGAGATCTCCTTCGAAAACAATCTTTCCATACTGATATGGAATGTATACATGTTACATGCTCCCTTCAGGAAGATCAATATGTAGGTACATAAATTTGATAAATATGACAAAGTCTTTGAGAGAAATATAACTATGTGTGATGTGATCATTAAATATTACGTATAGCAATAAAGGTATCTGGTCAGTTGGATTATCTCTGTCGGTAAACTAATCGCAAGTTTACTTGTCATGACTAATAAAGTTGAATTAATGCTAATCACCAATAGTTAATTATCACGTTATCAATAAAAAGAAGCAAAACAAGATACATTCTGCTGATTTTTCTTAATCATCGGTGAAAAAAAAGTCTTTACGATTGGCTGTTAACGCGTTAAATATTTAATATGGCAAAATGAGCTCGGGAGAGGGGTAACGTAGGACCCGTTTCGTTGGCAGACTTTTAAGATATACTGAGATACTTTGGTAGCTACTCGGTGCGAATGGAAAAGCCTTTCGATCTATCGGTTTCGCGTCTCTCACCTCTCGAAGGTATCTTTTTACGAGCGAAGAAGAGCTCGTCGAAAATTGATACTCCTTCGCTTCGAGAAAAATTCGTTGCTAACGTTAAAGAGATTAAAGTTGACGGGCTTGCGAAGATCGTCGATGTTTAAATATTACCCGTTTCTATAACGATTTTCGTAAAGCTTTCGACGTCAATTGCTAAAAATGAGAAGTATGAAAAAGAAAAAAAAAGAGACAAGAAAGAATAAAAGCTAATTTGGTGAAAGCGCACGCTACGCTATATCTCGTAATTTTCTCAGATCGATCCCGGTTCGACTAAATTCCAATCGTGAAGCGTTTCTCGCGAGCTAGGGAATGAGCCATCGTAAATTCGAAGATGGAGATAGGCTCGGCCATAAAACAATGCTGCAGTCTCTGGCATGCCCTGAATAATATTGATTGAAAAATAAATGTTCGTACTTTGGAACGGTGAAACTGTTAGATATTTTCGACGAAGTACTGGATAATAAATGAAAGCAGCTTAATGCAACTATAAAGTAGGATTAGTAGCTTACTGCATAATGCTTATGCCATAAATAAAATAATGTATAATTTCCATCTCAACTCCGAAAGCTCGCACGATTTAAATACAACAATTAAGTTTCCTAAAAAGATTAAAACGGAACACCAGACACTTTTTTTGGTTCAATTCTATTTAGCCCGTGCCTCTATCTAGACTTGTTAACGGTAAGAAAAAAGTGGAAGAGTGAAAAAGAGAAAGAGATGGATATATAGGGAGAAAAATAGAGCCATTTTACGAAGGAGCATCACTCGCGAGGCAAGGATAGATCCTAGATAGAAGTCGAGCACGGAATTCTGCATTTTCTACGAATGGCTCCCCGAGTGCATAATCGTTTGACGCCATTGCTCCATCCGTGCGAGACCTTCGAGACGAACGAGAAAGCTGCTTCTGGCGAAATACTTATTTCGTTGTGGAACGAGCGAACGCGCCGGTGATAAATCGTCTCTTTATAAAACGGTAATCGTCTTGGTACGAGCGTTGATCTTTTCCACGGAGAAGACATTGCTTACTCGATTTAAGCCCGCGAATCTTAGCATTCGTGATTCCCATAAGAAAATACTTGAATACTAAAAGTTATAAGAAAAAGATAGAAATGGAAACAAATTTTCATTTTTGTCATAACAGAGAACATTAGAATTATAAGAATAAAATCTACTTTTGCAATTTTGTTCCGTACTGACGTTACGACTCAAATAAAATCCACTGTAGATATATTACGGAAAATTTTTTATATAAATCTTAATACACGAACCCTCGAACCCCTTCATCATAGTAATTTTCTCCACAACCCCCAATCTTTTTTACCCGCATCTCGAGAAGAAGACACGCAAAGTAAAGTGGAAACTCGTTAAATCATTTTCCCGTAACGACTGGACGAGGCAACGTTTCACGAATGTGGCTCAAGGCCAATGGAAGATCGTTCACGTGAGCTGTTTCTGGCTTTTACTCTACATATAACACGTGTGTGCATGTTCTCTCGTGTGGATGAATAGAGCAACCGTGAACATGTTGGCCCGAGGGAAAACCTGGCCCGTATAAATTATAATCTCTGCTGGTTCACGCGAACGAATTAAGAATTTATAAATTGAATGACCTTGAACTACGCAAAGCTACGTTTAAAGCTCTTTTGCTCTATTCACTAGTCTCTTCGTTTATTTTACATATATATATCTCAATCTCTTTTTTTCTTCTCTCACGTCACTGGACCAGGATAAAAAAACCTCGGCCCAGTTACTCTAGGATAAACTAGCTCGAGGGCTTATAAGTCGATTAACGTCAAAGAGGGTACGGTTTGATATCACGTTAGGTGGTTTCTTGTCCAACGAGTTCGACGATCCCAGAGGTCACGTTACGTTAAAAAATTTATCACAAATTTTCTATTAGAAGCTCGCTAGGTGTAAATCTTCCGCGGGTCTCGGATTATTTAACATTGTTTTCGTGACAGAACGAGATTCCGATGCGTCGTGCCAAGCTTCGCGAAAAACCACGGGAAAGTGTTGAACGCGATCGGGTTTATAAAAAAAAAAAAAAAAATGAACTTCCTTCTCAAATTCTTCTGTTCGTTGCCTTCAGCAACCGATACTATTCGCGTTACGGAAGAAGTTCGAATATTTTGCGATCCCAGGTAGCTCTCTCTCTCTCTCTCTCTCACTTTGATAATTAAGTTAGTTCAGGAAGAGCTCGAGCTTTTTAACGAGGAATTTTTTCCAATAAAAATTCCCTCGTGGTTTTCGTATTTACACTACCGAACCATGCTTTCCTATTCTTTTTACCATGTTATATAATTACAGCAATACCTTGCATAGTCCGGCTTCGATTAGTCCAGTTTCGTTATAGTCTTGTTTCTCAAGTAACAAGAAATAAATTTGGTTACTTGAAAAACAGAAATCTATGAAAAAGTTTTTCTTGAAAAAAATACACCCAATTATTTTTATACGCAAATTTTCGGGTTTTCTGTTTTATTATGTTTTCATAATAAATAGTAAAACTTTTCTTTCAAATCATATTATGGAAAATGGTCCCAATAACGAACAAAACCTTACAATTCGCCGAACGATAAACAATGCAATTCATTGCTACAAATGAATGTACAAAAAGAAAAAGGTGCAGGCATCGTTATTGGAATTTTTAGGCAATAAAAAATTTTGAAATATAAACATTAGCAAGGGTTAAAACACACTAACATAACGCGCACGTAAAAAGACGAGAAAATGTCAACGGCTATCGGCATCTCGATCATTCTCGTTTTACCCATTTACTCGATCGTCGCGTCGCTTTGTACTTACGCAAGGTAACGAGAAAGAGACGGAGATAGAGTACTAACGAGAAACGGGTACGACGTATGTTGACTTTTATCTTGAGACGAGGAAAAAGAGGAAAGAGCGAATGTAGATGGAGAAAGAAAGAGATAAAAAGAGATAGGAAGAAAGAAAGAAAGAAAGAAAGACGAGATCCTTCGTTTCACGCTCGCGCGCACGCGATCCGCATTATGCAATCGACGCCATTACGGTCCACGAAGCTTCCTAACGCCTTTCACTCTCTCGAACGAATTTCACCTCCTTCTCCAACACGTCTTCGAGTTCACCTCAACTCTCACCTTTCGCATTTTCCACGAAAGTCTACGAATAGTATTCTTTACCAAGCCAGGATCATCATCAGAAATGAAGAACGAAAAAGAGTCTCTCGGGATTAACGGAAGCGTAAAATAAAATGTCTCTGGCGATCCGTGACGACGTCCAATTTGAATTGGCGGAGAGTTGAACGCGTGGTTTCGATATGGGGGGTCATCGGTGATCGGCACCTTGTTCGTTTAACTCGAATGTGTTCGTAAGATTCTTTTTTTGCTGATATAACTGGCTAAGATCGCGAATAGAAGCAAACAAAAATATGTTCTTGAAAAAAGATTATGAAAGACGCGTGTATATAGATACATACATAGACGAGTATGTAGATTTATGCAAAATTCGTCAGGTGGATGTTAAGTCGATGAGTCTTAACCTCTTCAGGGACACGTATGTCTGCATTTAACTTTGATTTATCATAACGACTAGTGGCCACGTATGTAAGGTTTTTTTTTTTATTTGTTTTAATTATAATCATTTTTAAATCAATAAAATTGTCAATGAGGAATTCAAAAAAAAGTTGACGTCACACGCTACTCATTTCAGACATTAGTCGCGCTCATCGGTTTTATTTTCCGTTGGACGTAGCCAAACGTGTCTCGGAATAGAGAGAGAGATCAATGAACTAGTCGAGAACCGAGACAGCTGAGCCGACCGAGTCGAACAAACAGACGCGTCCTTTTCGATAGTCGAATCCTTTCGACGTTCGTCCTCGACTCGCCAAACTGTTATTGGCCCCATCATGGAATTAATTCATTCGTATAAGCGATAAGTGACAAGGAAGATGAAAGATTTATCTTTTAGAACGTTAATGTCGTTTCTTTTTGCGAACGAGCTTAAAAAAAAAAAAAAAGCAAATCGCGCTGTCACGACTGCTCGCGTGTTCCAGACTCATCGAGATCGTGCGTGCAATGAAAATTTATGCGGATAATGGCTGTCGTTAAGGAGAAGCGTGAAATCTCTCATTGAGAAAAAAAAACGAAACATCGAAGAAAGAGAAATATTTGAGATTACTGTTGCAGTAATTTTCGTTTCATCACCGACACTTCGAAACACGATCGTATAAAGAGGTTCCAGATTGATTATTAGTCTATCATAGTTCGTTTACATATTAATACAGCTTTTTCTCATTCGAAAGAGAATCCAGTCCGTTGGAAAATCGGATTTTCGTCGTGACTATAACGAGAGTATACAGAAAAAAAAAAAATGGAAAAGTGAAACGAAACAACATTTCCCGCGAGAGACAGGATGGCTCTAGCTAATTTCATTTAAATACAAATATACAAAGTACACGTAAAAGAAAATATGGGTTACCGTGCTAAAACTAATACGTTGTTATTCTCTTTTAAATATAATTAGCAATAAGATAATTATCAAAAATCCCACTGTTTTTTTTTTTTTCATTTTATTCAACGAGAATTTTTTATTAAAAAGGTTAGACCACAGATTATCATTAAATGGACCGAAATCAGCTTCACCAAATTTTTTCTCGCGTTGGGTCGATTTTAAGAGGGGATATCGATGAGACCAAAAACGATGGAACGGTGATAAAAAGTAACGATCTCCCTAGCACTCGCACGCTCGGTCCTAAAGTTTCCAGAAAAAAAAAGAGAAGAGAGAGAGAGAGTAGATTCCACTCGAACGTAATCGATTCACTTCCCTTCAAAAGTCCAAGAAGCACCTTATCCGATTTGCGCATGAATTTCAGCTTCGACTCAGCGTGAAGTTAATCTTTCGGGCAAACAAGCGCGTTCGAACTTTTCTTTGCCTTTATTTTCGCAACGTTAAGTTCGAAGCACGGTGACACGAGAGAACGAGGAAAACGAGTTTATTCGTTCGGTGTCGATTTTCTGTGGTTTCACGAAATGAGAAACTTGTATTTAGTATCCGGAGTCAATGCACCGTTTGAAGAGAATGATAAATAGAGATGGAAATTATGAGTTCGATAAAATAAATTCATTTTCATCACATTAGTACGGAACATATGACATCAAAGTTTTAATTTCCTTTCACATTATAATACCACAATCGTCATAAGCTTTAAAAAGAACAGAGATTATAAAAGCAGCGAGCTTGTCAAACTTTCAAATACGAATGCTTTTTATTATCCAGCACGTTCCATTAACTTAATCAACAAAAATATTCACCCAACAATCACGAATGTAGAAATATATATTATACAAGGTTAATATGTCCTAATCACACTTATTTATTGTATTAGGTTGTTCCAAAACTTTTTTGTCGCCATGTACCCGCAGTTGCTTTGTCTGACACTCTCCATATAAATATGTAAGCGTATTTGTTAAACGTTGATGAAGAAAGATAATACAGAAAAATGAATTGTAAATTATCCAGTAACATGATAAAAAAAAAAAAAAATATTGTATGCCTATTATTTACTAAGAAAACAAAAAAAAACTTTTGAAACAGCCTAAAATAATAAAACAGAAGGTCTGATTTCAGCCACGAGACGAGTACCCCGAAACTAAACTAGATGAAGCGAAACGTGTGTCGCGATACTGAAATGGAAACTGAACCGAAAGGTATGAACCGAAAGTAGTCGTCGGCAATCGAGTAATCGTGCCAATGGGGAAAGGCTCTCTCGGGCTTACCTTCATGTTGAGCTGTCGTAACGCGTGTCACACACTGCACAGTCACGGAGGAGTCGAGTTAAGCAACTGATGCCGGCACGGCTTGGGATCAGCTGCTTTATACCCCAGCCGATTTCCCACACTGCCCGAATTCCTCGAATCGGCAGACGCGTCTTTTTTTCCTGCGAATGCTTCTTTGTCCATCCCCCGTCTTTTCTTCTGCATATTTTTTATACATATTACTTGAACATTGACAGCCTTCGACAAACCACGCTACGATACCTAACGTTAATTCATCATAAATAATAAAAAGAGAATGAAAGAATGTATCTGAATTAATGAAGTAGACATATTACGTGCAATTTTGGAAGTATTTAAAATTAACTCATTTATTATTCATCGAATTCATGTTTAATGACCAAAGAAATAATTCAATCGTTTAACAAGACAAAGACCTATCCAAAAACTACATAAATGAGCAGATAGTATATCCATCCGTTACCTCGACAAGCACTGTTTCCACTAACGAAGACAGCTCAACAATAGAAGATTGTCAACCACCGTGTCCTTTCGTGAATTTCGAAGGAATCGAATTGACATCGACGGAGTTCGATCGATTCGAGTGGACGCTGTCGATAATAATATCGTTTTCCCTGGTTCCCTCGGGTTGATTTATTTATCGAGACGCGCTAGTGTCCAGCATCTATCGACAAGACGAAATTCCGCTGCACCATGATGTGCATAGATGAAATATAAATATCGAATATCAAAAAGTACTGGACGGAATATGATCGGCGATCTAGAACGATAGAAACGATCAAACACGCGTTGAGGGATCGTTATGCCCGCCAACCCCCACCCCGACGTATATTCGAGGCAATTCACGTTCTATGCAAATATTCGTATATTCCAAAAGTTCCTGCGGAGAGGGGGATTAACAGAGACGAATGAAGGGCTGTCGGCCACTCGGACGCTCGACTATCTCCGGCTATTAAATTCGACATACATATATAGGGTATATATAATATATATGCTTGTAGGGATCGTGAAGTGAATAATGTAACGCGACCAATTGGAAATTGGTTGTTAGAAAATTTACGTACTTCGTTCTAGACTTTTGACCTTTACTCCTCTGTCTCGTATAATTTATTAACTGGCTCGTAAACTGATCCTTATCAATTGTTTATAAATAGCTCTAGAATTTATGGAGACCGTCATATAAATACCAGGTGGTCCACGATGCGTGATCAAGTTTAGTTATTCTGTTGCTAGTGGTCACTTGCTTCTGGTGCAAGGGAATTTTAAGATGATTATAGTAAATTTTTTGTTAGCCTACTCTTTTCCAAAGTTTTCAAGATCACATTCAATTTTTTATAGATAAATCTCTAAGTTTTTTACATCTGTCTTGTTGCAGATATCGAGACGAATCCAGCAAGTCTAATAATAAATATTTTTTCAATCGGACAACTAGCAACAGAATAACTAACCATTCTTAGCTGATCACGCTTTGTGCACCACCCTGTATAGTCTATTTTCTACAGTAACCCTATAGTTTTTCTTATAAAATCCGACATTTTGTTGTGTCTTAATATCAAATCATAAAAATCCTATATCGAGATGGCATAAAATAGATCGATGATGGTATATCTCGATAAGGCCATTAATAATCCATGCATTCCAGAACGCTTATAACTGCAACTGCATAATGAACTACAATTAAATGGCAAACTGCTCGAATGAGATATAACTCAATTATATTCCCCTTTTATGATAATAACGTTAGTTCAAAATTATCCGCGGATACGTACGATTTTGCAATCGCATACCTTTCTGCAACAATAAGTACGATAACAACAACTAGGATAAAGAAAAACGTCGACGGTAGAGTTATTATCGACTTCGACCATTTTCTCTTTCTCTCGTGCACTCACTTCTCTCGTTAAAACTTTTTTATAATCCTTACAGATACGATGTATTACGAGATTAGATACGAGCAGAGTCCGCTGTGCATCTTCTTCTACTTTTTTGCATACCATCCATCCTCGTCTTCCTCGTTAGTGCATAATTCGACGAATGTACTTGACAGAGGCATTAATTTGCCAAACAGCATCGTAATACGATCGAGATGTAGTCACGGGTCATCGTAAAACATGCATTGAATCATGCGATCACAAAAAACGAGAAAAAGGTAGACTAAACCGACGAGAGATAGAATGCTCGCTCAGATTTCGTTAACGCAAATCGTTATGCGTGTGTATATATTCGAAAAAGTGGAATTACAAAAAAAAGAAACATGGAGGGACTTAAAAAAAAATTGAACAAACAAATAAATACGACCAGAGAAAAATACCTGGGCGTTTCGTTACCGTTCGGCTTTCGAATATGGTTCGGACTCGCGTACAGCTAGGAGTCTTGCTCGTTAGCGAACTTTAGTCGGACTGAGGAAAATAATATTTGGTCTTCATTAAGTTAACGGGTATTCCCTTCTCTTTGTTTCACCCTTTCTATCTGTCTGCTTCTATCCCTTTTTCTCTCTTTCTCATTCTCGTTAACTCCTTGCGCCAACTGTTGGTCCAGGCCAATACGAAAAATAGGTCACCTGGGTTGAATTCTTATGATTACCCTTGGAGATGTCACCCTATCGAGATTTTAACACGACCCCCGATTAACCGTTTAGATTAACGCGATAGAGAATTCCAAGGTACGAGTTTCTTCTCCCGATTTTAATCTCTTTCGAAAATGGAATTTTTCTTTGAAATATAAATTCTATTGTTCGTCTACAAATAGAAAAATGACAAAAAATTGTTATTATTGTTTAACGAACGGGTAAAATGCGGTTCCTGAAATGTATAAATCTATTCCGCTAGATAGAACCAGGCCATGGTGTAGGCATATATGTTCATCATCGTATACGATTGTTTTTCGACCACGAAACGTATTAACGACGATGATTGACGTCCGGCGTTCGCTAACACACGAATATACCTCTATTGTCGATATATTAAATTATCTTTAGCCGACGCATTGCTGTTTCGGGGCCTCCCTTCTGGCCATGGAATTCGAATCGCGTCTCCCATCTCTCGTGGAATATTCCACGAAGCGGAGAGGACGGGAATCGTCCGAAGGTTTCGTCGACGATAAACCTGCGTGAATATCGATAATAATATAAATGAATTTTCTTGAAAAAATTATAGATCGAAGTGACCCAATTTTTTAAATAAACCGAAATATTACCATTTAGGTAATATTCTTAAAACTCTTGAGCCGAAGTTTCAATAATCCTGTACGTCATAATCCTCTGTTTTGATTTGAATAATTTATATGATCAACCGCAGGCACAGAAACATTTGGGTTAAGTCGTATGACGTGTCTCTTAACCTTCCAAAAAAATCCAGAAAGTAGTACTCAAATTTTTCCATCCTGTAATCTTCAATAGCTCGCCTACGAGTCTCAAACGCGACTATTGTTGCTGATTTACGGTAAACAAAACGATGAAAAGATTCTCTATCGTATTTTGCAACGTAACACATACATGTCGACACAATACATATGTAAAAAGTGACCGTCTACTTTGCTTTTATGTCTTTCACATCCTTTTTTCTGTCCAGTCGGTCTAACGTTCGTTCAAAAGCACGCAATTTCATTCTTCTTTCTTTCCTTCGTCCTTTTGACAGTCTTGCGAACGATCAGTCAACCAACCGGTCGTCGAGAATTCGCTCGTAAGAAGCAAGAGAGAGAAAGACAGAGAGAGAGAGAGAAATATTCAAAGTTTAATGCAGCGAAATATTGAAATTCAATACCGCGCAGTATTACGTAAGACACGCGGCGTACGTTTAATAGGATTCTAAAGGTAATTTCAAATTTTCGTCGAAGCTCACCGTGAATAGCTCCTTTCAATTTTCGAAGACGAACAGATTGCGATAGAGGAGTAGGGATAAGATTTGAGAATCTCTAAATAGATAGGAGATATCGAAATTCGATAATTCGATATCCGGCAGATCGTCTAATTCCGTTGACCGCGAGCTCGCGTTAAATTCAGCAATATTAATCAATTTGCTCGATTACGCCGGACGGTGTGTCCTACGAAATAGAGCTCATTAATAATGGCCGAAGCGTGGAATATGCCGCCGCCGCTTCCCCGGTTAGATTATTAATCACGCCTCCTGACGTAAATTCGTGGGGATAAAGAAGAGTCCTTACGAATCGCGAATCAAGCGCTCGAGCATGAACCATATAGGATAATCTGCACCTATGGATGACAAAAAAAAGTGTTTACGAAGATAATTATCGCGAGTATGTAGGAGATATCGTTACGAACGAACTTATTTTTTTACGTACCTACGATTCAATCAAAAAAATTGCCATCATGGAGTGTTTTCCAATGATTATTTTCCAAGGAAACAAATAAAAACTGACTGTATTAAATCATTATTGGAATTGAACGTGCAACTGATTGTTGAATTAGATAATAAAAAAGTACGTTTTCCATACACCTGCGCACATTCAATGTTCACCATCGATCACAATATCAATTTCACTATTCTAGAGTACCCCAAAATAACGGATCGCTCGCGATCATACACTATACCTATTGAGTTATCGGTAATTCGATTACGATCGGCAGACTCATAAGCGATGAGGAATGGACGTAAATAACGCTCGTAAAAACGCAGACGGTCGTGACGCGTAAAGGATAGAAACGGTTGACCGGGTCGACGGCTAATTTATTTTTTCTAGTCGCTCACTCAAGATTCTAAGATGGAAAAAAATACGTGCCATGCCACTATCACGTCCTTCGTATTTTTATACTCGCGATTGTATGGAGATATTCCGAGCATCGATCATCCGTAACCTTGGAGAATTTTGTTACACGCGAGACGAGCATCCATCGTGAGAAAGACGCGTACCATTTTATTAGACGTTCTTGTACTTAACTACGATATGTTTAAGATATCCTTAAGGGTAGACAAGAGTAAATGCATTCTTATGTACCTTTTTTTTTTTCAAGAATTACTCGGCCAATTTTGATTAAATTTTGGATATTCAATCTTGCAGGTGTGCCATTAATTTTAGGTAGAGATTTTTTCTAGCTTCAACATTTTTAATTTGGCAGCCGATTGAAATTCTGCTCATTTTTTCTTACATATATACTTTTATATAACACGGTCGAGAGTTACACTTTTTTGCAGTCAAAATTTTTGACTGACCCTCAACCATATGACATATCCATGTCAAAAAAATAAAATCACATCGTTCGTTGAAGCGTAAAATTCTTATGGGTAATAAAAAATTGAAAGTAAAATACGAAGGTCTTCTTAGATATGTGTCAAAGCACTTTCCCGATTATAATTAATTAACCCCGTTGGCATACATACGCACAGCTACATGAAGAGAAACCACTGACACATGTATATATATATACCAATACACACATACGATAGTCGAATCAGAGTAAATTAACAAGGGACGGGCGAAATTGCGCCGGCCACGAGGGCGTCCTCGAGAATCCAGCGTGTGCTGGATTATAACAGGGTTAACAACCAGGGGGGGCCCGGGAACATCCGTAGAAGTTATGGTAACGCAAATATAAGCCTTGCGGTGAAACGAAGGACTCGTGATAAACGTAAAGTTACACGCAAAGGGCTCCTCCGCGGCGATCGCGACATTGAAGTACGGTAGGTGCGGTATTAACGCGATTCCGTGCTTTGTCTACAACGTACCGGTGTTCTCTGAAGCAAGTACCAGCTAGTTTGGCAGTATTACGGTGCCCTACCCTCCTCGCGGTCAGTGTCCATTAAATACCGACACCTAGGTGCGCCTGCCTTACCCTGCATGCGGTTTCCACGCTTACGCGGAGATACCATTTAATCGACTCTACGCGTAGATGATTTGCGCTTAGAATCTACCATCTACTATCTCCTATGGCGAGGATGTATACCTTATAATAGTCCGTGATGTTGCTTGGTATATGGAATACTGATGAGAGTCTAGCAAGTTCACCCATACTCTTTAGACATTTAGTAACTTTTGCTAATCCGTGAACAATGAACTTTGACCCAGAATCGACTAATTGAATATGCTTCGTTTAAACATTTTTTTAGCAAGCGAAAGTTACGAAACTTTGTGAAATCTCGATCAAAGTAATTTCAATTCGTTTCATTCGCGTCACCGTAACATATAAAATGTTCGAAGTAACGATAAAATATGACTAGCCTAAATTATTGGTCCACGTACACGAATTTCTTATATCAACGAATAACGAAGAGAATTTGCCTTAAAATTCAATACCAAGAGATCCGATCGAGGATTCGATCGAAAAATTCGCATAGGAGGAAGGTGCGAGCTCGAGGAAGTTCGTCTCGTCGGCTCGAACAGGAAGAACAAACGGCGAACGTAAATTTACATAGGACTTTCCGTGCGGAGGCACCGCACCGGAAACGCAGAGACCATACGGCATATATATTAAGCCGGAGATTCAATCCGTAGGTAGCAAGGTACCTACGTTCGGTAACGTTGCGGTGTTGAAACGAGAACGAGTTTTGACGGTCGAGTTTACATTTTACGAACAAATCTCGAGACGGATAAATTATACTTATCTTTACGAACACGAATCGTCTCGTTCGTTCCAATGCAGCCTTCGCTAGTTCGTTTCCCCGTCTCGATAGGAGTCTTTGATCGTTGGATTAAACGGAAAGCCGATTGCACGGTGGGCTGAGCCTATTAATTAGCGCGTCGAAACGCGATCGATTTTATGGTACGCGAATCGAGATCATCCTCGATATAGGTATGCGTGTGTATGTACGTACTATATTGAAATCTTTTATCACTTTTTCGAATACGAACGCGAAGGGAACTCGTTCTCATGGTTTATACATTGATCATAATGGCTATTATTAAAAATGGAAGACGACGGCTATAATTAGCGATTGTTTCAAGAGAGATATTATATGCAAAGAAGAAAATTGATGTTGCGTTATTATGTTTATATTTTTATGTCATCAAATTAGAGGACGTTCAAACGTCCCATTTCTCATGAATCATCTTTGTATAACGTTCATTAAAAATAGCATCACGTTGGATCTATTATCCCCATTAAATTTCATTGCCTCAATTTATTTGGACGCACCTTAGTGACGTAATAATCAGCCGCGCGCGCGATCCATAGATATCGCGGTTAAATACCATTAATAAAAAGGACAAAAAAACAAAGAACACTCGTCTCTCTCTCTCTCATAAGGTACGCTCGGACGACTGGAAAAACCAGTCGGTCGAGAAATTTTATTCACGTAGAACGTATACACGTATATGGCGACGTACGTGAGTATAAGTGAGTCCAATAGTTTAAGGATAACGTTACGAATTTCTCGGTAAGTTCTAACGTAATGATACTCTTCGTTGTTCAATGATCTCAGTTCATCGATCATCGAGGTGTCGGAGAAACGGTTAGATAGAATGTGTACACATTTTTTTTAGTTATAAATTATTACGACTGTGATAAGAAAGAAACGACCAGGATCGTGCCTACACGCAGATAAGTTCTAAAACCGAATGAAAGAATTTTGTTATAATATTTTTTATTCGTTATATTATTCCATGCTAATTTAAATTATTCGAGGTGAATATTCCCGTCGCGAATAATTTTCCTATTCATTTTTAAGTACCGTAAATTGTGGGAAGAATAGTGTCACGTCGCTTTTGGGAAATAAAGTTAAAAGAAATGAAGACAGGCGAAGTAAATGTATACATTTCTCTTGTTTGCTTTCGTAAAATTTGAGGGTCTCTCTTGCACGCGCTCCGCATACTAATAAATCCTACGTCTACATCTACATTTACCAAGGACCTGTGTCTACTTGCTCCACATACGGAATAAGTACATATATTGTACATTAATTATAATAGACATGTAATATCACATAAAGTGCATAAATCGTTAAACTACAAATGCTAATATTAACACAATAATAATCGGAATACTGGAACGAAGTAGACATATTTTTAAATTACGTTATATAAACACGAGCATAAAATTTACATGATAACGACAATCGTACATTCTGTCACATAAGTGGATAAACAGAATTGTTTAAAAAGCCCGTGTAAAAGATATGAAAAAAAATTTGTTGCTCGATGTTGACATATGTTCATCGTATCAAAAGAGGCCTATTTTGAAGGCAACAAAATAAACTAATATTTTATGATTTAAAATAAAGATTCGATTACCAACCGAAATAGAAACCTGTGAATTATTTCGATGAACTTCTAAAGACACTACACCCATAATGCAATCTTAATCCTTAAATATTTTTATCGATATTTCAATCGATTGCGACAAGACCATTAACATCCTCGAAAGGAGCGCATTGTTCTGCCGATCGTTAGTTGTCCAACGGATACGGTGCTGGAGGGAATTGCGTATGCGCCGCGCATCCGATGTTTGCTGGAGCGTTGTTGTCATTATATCGTGGTGATTATGCATATTCGGATAAGCAATCAACACCATTGAGGTACGCGTTGCGGTTAAAGGTCGCGAAACAGAGATAGACTACTGGCGCGCTTAGAATATTTTCTAATACCTAGATCTGATATAAAATAACATCAATCGAATTTGTGAAACAAATAATTAATCAGAAAATTATTCATGCAAAATTTGCAATTGATATGCATCTATGTCGAATGAATTAGTAAAACGTATAATTTATAATAATTAATAAACAGTTGTTATGAATTTTTGGTAGGAGCACGTAAAAATGTTCGTCAGCACTGGTCTAAAGGAACGCTATTATTGTTGAATTAGTAAAACGTATAATTTATAATAATTAATAAACAGTTGTTCTGAATTTTTGGCAGGAGCACGTAAAAATGTTCGTCAGCACTGGTCTAAAGGAACGCTATTACCGCTTCTCACAGTCAAAGTACGCCTTTTCTATCGTAAAGCAAGTAAAAGGTATAGAAAAAAAAAATTAAACGAACGACAAGTCCAGTGGACGATCGATCGATCGACGTGTTCGCGTTCACCGGGTGATTCGTCAAAGTGACTACGACGCCGGGCTATCCGCGAATTGCTCGTGAATAATGAGCGAGATCGCGAGAATTTTGTCGCTCGTTCGGTCGCGCGCGTTCGGGTACCAGAAACGGAAGGCATTTTGTCGCTTCGATGAAATCGAGAATTGGGTTCCATCTCTCTCTCTGTTTGCTTGTTTTTTCTGTCTCTCTATCACCCACGAAACGAGCGAGATCTTCGCACGAATCGTCGTTATTATTTCCACCCGATGCTACCGGCCGCAAGACCATACAATATTTATCGAAACAATCGTGGAAGTCTCGCAAGAAAAAGAGGATTCAGAGACACGCAATGTCATTGTCACCGAATAAGCGTGACATTTTTTTTCATTCTTTTCTCTTTTCTCCTCTTTCTCTCATCGAATGCCCTCAATTTCGAAAGTTTCATTAAGCTATTGCGAGAGGAGACGCGCGAGAGAGTCTACTGTCGATTTCGTGCATGCATTATAATCCAAATCATTATGCGTTTAGAAAGAAGGAAGGAAAGAATGTATACGTATTGAGAAAATTGGCATCGTTCCAAGAACGTTAGAAATTCTCTTGATCGATTAGCTAATTAGATTTGACGATAATTTCACGGAGAAATTTAACCAGTCATTTGGTAATCACTAGACTGCGGATATTTATGCAAATACATATTTTTCTTGTTGAGTATGTTTTTCTAATTTTACATATAAGACAAATCATTGAATATGTTATGTGTATCCTTTATATTTTACATATTCTTATACAGTTATCAGTTCTCTTTGCAATATTTGATGAATCATGAATCAAAATTCATATGCATTTGCATAAATATCCGCAGTCTAGTAATCACTCATATATGAGCACAATTAATATATAGAAGACTATAGCAGACCAAGATACAAAAAGTCTTACGTAGTCTACGTAAAAATTTGCAATTTTTCAACCGCAATTCGTTACAGAATTCCTAAAAACAAAGAAAGCAAATCAGTGTATCAAAATTATTTTACGTGCAAACATAGACAGTGCGTTGAACTAATGATGTACCGAATATCAGGTGAATATATAATATACGAATGGGTATGGTACTCGTAAGAGGAATTGCAGAGGTACCTAATATCTCTTGCATGCTACTCGCGAACTGTTTAAGAAGAGCAGTAGCGGCATGAGCAGCAGAAGGCTTCGCGTGGCTCGACGCGGCATCGCGAAAGAGGGAAACGTGCTTCGCGTTCGATGATGGAAGAGACGAGGAACCACGGAGAAAGATGTACTACGAGGAACGTTGAATATAATTAAGCTCTCGGAGACGTCAAAGCGAGGTATGGCTCGCTTCATTACGAACAGAGTCGTGGTCTTGCGGTGTATTCGTATCTTGCTTGTTACGAATGAGAGTGAGATAGAAATACAGAGGGAAAGTGAGCGTATATAAATAGATATATACGTGGGTATATATGCACGTGTATGGGTAGGTGTAAAAGAGAAAGAGAGAGACGAAATACTTTCCGTTGTAAAACGCGTCTTGGTAAAATAAAGGATCGGTGTGAATGTAAAGCCGCGCGTAAGCTCGACCGTTCCTCTCGGTACGATAGACGAAACTACTGCTCGAGTACGAACTAAAGAGTATAAGTAAAGTTTTCATTGAAAACTCGGTCAGACTTCCGTGGGTTTCCGGCTCTTAACATAGACCAGTCCTATATAGACCATTCTTTGGAGAATAGGAGGCCGATCTCTGATTTTCCCGAAATTTTCCTACCTCTAATGTAGATTCTAGACTTTATATGTATTTTATGGTACATTCGTGTATGAATAATATAATTAAATGATATGATTACGTTTGTAGACTTGTGAGAGATACTAGGGAGAATGATTATAATCTCGTATGCATTTAATAGTATGTTCATGTACGAATAATATGACACGATATAGTTACATGTGTAGGATGTGTATACTCTAACCCAAACTTAATTATAACGTTTCAACAATTATCTCGAGTTTTTCTGTTATTAAAAAAAAAATTCTTCAGCTAATTATTACGTGATAATTGTTTCTTAATTGAATTATTTTAATTATCTAAACGATATAAAGATGTCATAATTCGATAAATGGCAAAAAAAGTAGGTAGGTATATGATTTCCGGCGCGTGCGAAGTAGCCGCGTAACAAACAAGGTGCCGTTTCGCGGTTGCTCATTAACACGTCAACGGTGAAGAAACGATGCTTCGAAACTGACGCAACGACCGTCATTAAGCTTCTCCGGTTTCCACGGACTCGCGAGAGGAGAGAGATATGAGTCATTCCGTAGATCTACGGTAGAACTTTCCCAAGAATCCGCGTGTCTTCGCTAATTTCTCACGTCGTATGATTTCCTTTTCGTGCTCGCCGCCATAAAACGGCACGCGGCCCAAGGGGACCTGAAAAATCGTCAGTTGCTCGTAATTTATGTCAGATTAGATTAAGTTTCAGTCATTTCGGCTCAAGTTTTATAAAACAAGAAGAAAATATATAGAAATAGGCCTCTAGACGATGATAAATACTTTTTGTCATACTTTTATTGAATATTACAGGATGAAATAAAATATATAATTGGCGTTCGTTCAGGTCGTTTCAAGTGTATATGAAAAACTTTTGATTTAAATTTTGAAATAAAGTATTACCAAAAAGAAAAATTAATGGATGTGGATGATAAATGATTTAAATTAAGTACATCCATTAATTTTTCTTTTTGGTAATACTTTATTTCAAAATTTAAATCAAAAGTTTTTCATATACACTTGAAACAACCTGAACGAACGCCAATTATATATTTTATTTCATTAAATAATTCTCGGTCGAAATACTAAATTAATATCTTATGAATATTACAGGTATCTAACCTTCCTATAACACGGTAAATAAGTTCTTAGAAGTTTTTAACCAAATATAATAAAATATTTTTGTATTAATAACTTTAATTTAATGAGCGTAATTTAGATTGATAAATGCATACATACGTTAAATAATACAATAAAAGTACAGTGTTATACGAGGGTTTTCGAAAATTTCTGATGGTGTCAGAACGAAACCGTGCTGTAGGACACTAAAAAAAAGATGACATTAAAAAAGATTCTTTAATATATAATTCTCGAACGAAACCTACAAATCTGAAAACTCGTTAAAAATCTTTTCGCGGTAATGGCGACAAATCATGGCACGTTATTCGCAAAGGATCAACGAGTTTCGGTAATCGCTCGTAAATCTTGATCGCGAATCGCTTTCGAAAGGGAGAACGATACTTAAATTTTTCCACGCCTCCTCGATGATAAATGCGAGTCTTCTTGGCGTTCGATTCTCGAGATGCTTTTCGTACTAGAGAGGGGGAAAGAGAGAGAGTAACTACTTTATTCTCGAGAAGAGTGATAAACGTTACACGAAGGATCGACGTTACATGCGAAAATAAGAGCGTGAGGGTGAGAGAGAAAGAGAGAGAGAAGGAAAAGTCGAAGACGAGCCAGCATAAATGAATAGAAGACGAAGGGTTTTCTGTCCCTCGAACGAAGGCCACCCCTCACTCCTACCCCCCCCCCTTTTTACATATTTACGAGTCGAATAAATGTATGTACCAGTTTCATCGATGCTTCCACCGTACCGACGATTTTTATCTCCAGATTTTTATCGATTACTTTCGAGCGTTGGTAGATGCGAAACTATACACACACGAATGTATTTATATGTATAATAATAACAATGGACAAAAATTTATGAAATTATCGGGTGCACGTTCCAACATAACGTTCGTGCGCTTTTACACGCGGGAAATGGGCACGTGCGATGGTTACGTTGTTACAACGGAGTTTATAATTATAATGGAAATATTAATGAAGCAATTTGTACTTGGATAAGTAATATAAACAAAAGCCGCGATGGTATTGATCGCTGGTATGACCGATTTACGAGAGTTGAGTTTGGAATGAGGGAGTTATCGAAAAATTTCTAAGCCGACATTGCAACACTGTGTTCCTTAAGTCCTGTTTTGTTTGCGATTAGTATACGAAATGTTCTAGTTACAGTAATATCTTCTATAGAATATTCAATGTGGTTTTCGTCCTTCATTTGAATATGCACAAGTTCGAATATATCAGATCGATCTCGACATTATTTATACAGTCCTTAAATATATTCCGTCATATTTTAAGAGACCCGACAAGAAAAACTCGTACGAAGTGATCGAAAAGGTCGCGTAACTGGTCCACCATGAGCAGTCAATCTTTCAAGGAAGTCTTTGGATGCTGGAAGGTCGGCCAAAGTTCTTGACAAGTTTTGTTCAGACTCGTTCCAATTTCTAATGTCAATTTAGTGACCAACATATCGTTTGACATATAGCTTATGATATAATTGGAAGTACCTATGTCTCAAACATTCAATCGATTACCAATTAACCGTAAAAATACGTTCGATAAGTGAAGGATCAGGGAGTAAATCCACTTTCCTTCACAATGATTGATATTGAGAAAAACAAAATTTAAAGTTCTCCAACATGTAAGTGTGCAAAGGATTGATCAAAAAACTTCGGACAAATTTTATTCGTGTAGTGAGACTATTTATTTAAAAGGAAACTCGAAAAAGAGTGGACTAAAGTGGTTTTACTCTTGGATCCTTCAAATGCTTATCTTAAATTTCTAAATAAAGCTACAAGTAATTTCACCTGCTCCTTTCTTATTTGAAACGATCAGCCCTTAAACGAAAAAATCTATGGCGAGCGTTACCGAATGAATAACGCAAAACCCCAGGCGCGTTGGTTTATCGCCGTTAAAAGAAGATAAAGGTAGAAGGGAAACGATTAAGCCTTCTGAAAAATAAAATACCTATGGGAAGGGAAGGAAACGAGCTACTTATCGGTTACTCCGATACATCAGGACCTGCCGAAGCTTCTAGGATCGAAGGAACGAAGATTAGAATGGTGGAAGGGTAAAAGGAAGGAAGGAAGGAAGGAAGGTTTCAAGGTTTTCGTGAGAGAGCAGAGAGATCGATCGGATTCGACCGGAAGATGAAGAAAGCGAACCCTTCGATCGACGTGCATAGCTTGACGTACATACATTACCATCCATAAGTCACCGCATGCTTGTTCTTTCACGAAGATAAAGTATATACGGTGTATATAACTCTTTTCAATTTCATTTGGGTGTTAGAGAGTGAAAAATGTTTCATTGAATTTTATATAACTTAAAATCGATTCTTATGTAATATTAAATAAATAGACCTAGAATTTATTAACACGTTGAATGCCATGGGGATCCCCGGTGACCGGCACTCGATTTGTCATAATATATTTGAAATGTTTATTAGTATTGTGTATCAATATTTATAAAAGCATAATTATCAATCATAAAAAGTGTGCGATCTAATATTAGTGATGTTTATTCTGAAAAAACTTATGTAGACCAAAGTGTTTATTCAAAATTGGCTCATTATAACAAAATATAATGAATAAAAAAAACAGTAAATAAAAGAAAAAAAATATTCTTATAATATTACATAAATTCGGTATCTATTGATAATAAAAATGTTGTTCTAATACCCTAAATCTGTATTAACTTAATACCGTACCCGATACTATATAACTCTACCGGTTTATACCGAATTGTCTGGTGACTCATAAACAGTGATATACGCACACACGCTCGATAAAGTTTCGATCCCAAAAAGTATCGAAGCTCGTGCTAAATCTCGGCACTCGCATAACCCAACCCGAAATTACTCTTCCCGAAGGACTTCGAGTCTCTTGTAATAACTTTTAACGTGAGTATGGTGGATAAGTATATCCTAGCAGGAACGTATTACAAAGTCACATCGTGTAAACGCATAATCGGCATTTTTTTCCGCTGAACACGGCAAAGTAAGAAAGAGGAGAAGCAGAAGGGACAGACATTTAACTTGGAGGGTAGAAAAAGAGAGAGAGAGAGAAAGATAGAAGAGCGGTCCGTGGGCGAGGGAATCCAGCATGGAATATATAATGTTTTAATTTCGCGGAAAATCTGATGATGTAATTTCAGGAGTAGGGAGACGCCCAGCAATTGTTTCAGCCGGCTTTCAGTCTTGCATTATTCATGAGTCCTTTCGGCTTTTTTCCTCTTCCCTCCTTCTTCCTTTACTTCACGAAGGGATGCTCCTCTCTTTCTTTCTATTTTACCGTCCCCTCTTTTCTCCACCTGCGTGATTCCCACTAGATATACATATATGCAATACGTGTATGCATTTATATAATATATAGACATACACACGCCTATATACATACTTATACACGCGCATAATAAGTGTCTATGTATACTTATGTATATAAAATATACATATAGATACATAAAAGGGATGTTCGTGACAGCAGTGTCTGCTCCAACGGTGAAACCTGTCATCTTACTCTTATTTTCTTTCCTTGCGGCCAGCAGCAGCTTCGAGCGGCTCCGAAGACAGACGCCTTAAGGAAATCGATGGAGGGTCGCTCGAGTCTGGCAAGCACCGAGATGTAACAGTGTCTTCCCTACCACGAATGATGAGAACGTTGCTTTCGTCGAAAATAACGCTTTTTTGATAATTAAAATGTACGGAGGAAAAATTTTCAACGATGAAGGTTCTTGCTAAAAACCGCGAAAGTTGATTTCAATTTGCCCAACGTGCACTCGCATAATTACATAGTCAGCGTGTTTTAAGTACGGGGGCATTGTCCTTGGGTCCTAATTAAAATTGTGTTTTTTATGTTAAACTAAGTTCACGTTAATCTATTGCGAGGGTAAGATGGTTTAATATTTGTTATTGTAATGTTTACAAACATTTATAGATAGTTGAAATGTTATTATACATAAACCAACAAAAAATATCTGTAACTTAATATGTAATAAGAAATTTCTCAAATTAAATTTATGTGTTCGTAGTAAAATGATCAACAATATATAGTAGTGTTTAAGAACGACATTAATGTTACAGTTCTCCTATGACTCAAAAGGGATACACAAGTGCAAAGGTGTTACCTTTCATGCTGCTTGCGTACTAATTTGTAAGGAACACGTACGCGCTGTGATCAACCACAGAGCTGCAAAGTTGGCCTCGTTACCAGTGTAAATACACATTAGCGCCGTTTCATGTCAACATGCAGTTTTCGCACCTAATTGCAACGTATGCGTCAGCGAATCTGCTACCGTTCGAGAAAAACAAGAAAAACGAAACGTTCGTGATTTTCATAACGCTCAACACTTAAAGGACGAATAAAAATAACGTGGTACCTATTAGACAAAATTGCATCTTTTACACTTTTAATTAATAGACTGCTACGTATCGTTTAAAAGATTTTTATTAGAGTCGATTATGTAGATGTAATAGTACATGTCATCAATGATTTACCTTTAGGAAAGAAAACTATGTTGAAATTGAAACTCCGAAGATAGGTCCACTTTTCAATCGTTGCCTGAAAATATTAACAAACTTTAATGCCTGATTTCATAAAATTTACGTTATATAAAGTAATTGGGAAATAAATCAGATAGCAAATACTTTAATATTAAATCATAGCACTCATAGATCTTGGTGGTACAAGAATTTCATCATAAGTTAATACATTTTAGGAAACAACGAAAGTTAGTAAAAATTGAGTCATTTTAATACTAATTACCATCTATCGTCCACGCTAGAGTGACCTTTCCGTTTCCAAAAGCCTGTAACAAGGAATTTTATATTTTTAACTTAAGTTGAATCTCACGATGTCTACGAATCCTTAAGTATTTTATAATTATCAGAGTAGCAAATATAAGTAATAATCACGGCGATCATCGATCTTGGTGGATGCTGTCGTCATCATAATTTACAAACATGCATGCGAAAGAATAATTAGTTTTTTTAATATTAAAGAGAAACTAACATTATATAAGAATGAGGATATTTACCATTTTCACAATTATGTTCTTATATTAGAATTTTCCTTGCTGTTATGAGTCGGCCAAAATCTGTAAGCAAAATTTTACCAATTTATATTTTCATTATAAATATATGTTGAATAGTGAAATAAATGATTTTACATCAGATAGCAAATACGTTAATATTAAATCATGGCACTCATAGATCTTGGTGGTACAAGAATTTCATCATAAGTACATTTTCAGAAACAACGAATTTCAGTAAAAATTGAGTTATATTATTTCTAATTACCATTTCCTATTGCCCACGATAAGGTGAACTGTTTGTTTTCTTTCCAAAAGCCTGTAACAAGGAATTTTATATTTTTAACTTAAGTTGAATCTCATGATGTCTACGAATCCTTAAGTATTTTATAATTATCAGAGTAGCAAATATAAGTAATAATCACGGCGATCATCGATCTTGGTGGATGCTGTCGTCATCATAATTTACAAACATGCATGCGAGAGAATAATTAGTTTTTTAATATTAAAAAGAAACTATCATTATATAAGAATGAGGATATTTACCATTTTCACAATTATGTTCCTATATGAGAATTTTCCTTGCTGTTATGAGTCTATCAAAATCTGTAAGCAAAATTTTACCAATTTATATTTCCATTATAAATATGTGTTGAATAGTGAAATAAATTGTTTTACGTCAGATAGCAAATACGTTAAAATTAAATCATGGCACTCATAGATCTTGGTGGTAAAAGAATTTCATCATAAAATAATAAACTTAAGGAACCAATGGAAGTTATATCAATACTATAAAAGAATCATATTAATTACCATTCACCAAAGCATGCTTCTATCTTAGAATGTTCTTTGTCATTGCCATTGCACAAAAATCTGTAAAACAGAATCATTCTTGTATAAAACTACATTGTAAGTATATCTTAAATGATAAAACACGTCATTTACATCAGATAGCAAATACTTTAACATCTAATCATGGCACTCATAGATCTTGGTGGTAAAAAAAAAATCATCATCAGAAATAAATTTACATATACTATCATGAATTTAATATACTATGTTCATATAAAAATTTCTTACCATTTTTAACACTCCATCTTTTTGTACCACTTAAAGTCTGCAATTAAAGATGATTAACATAATTAATTATTCATTTAACTATTATCAGGTATAAATGAACTATACAATACTCACCGAATATTAAAGTAAATTAACAAACAATATAGATATGTATATAAATATTTGAAATAAAAACAAAGGGCAACAGTAAAGCAGAAATGATGAATCATCGTGCTGTAAAAGTAATGATTAATAATTTTTGTACATTGCATTAAAAAAAAATTATATTAAAATATCAAATGAAAAAATCAGAATTCACCATGTCTGCTTTACAGAAAACAATCTGAAATTACATTAAAATGGATATTTATTCAGATACAAATTTAATCGACTTTTTTAGGTGCACGTGTCTTCTTGGCTGGCAAAGGTTTTTGAGACCTCAATACTGCACTTGCACGGCGTAATGCAACCTGAATATTGATAAAAATTATATAGTAGGAGGTCTGAGATAATAAAAGAATGTTATGTTTACAAGATAGGATTTACCTTCGTAAGGTCTACACGATATTTGTTTGCCTTCAACAATCTCCTCAATTTGAACAACGATCTACGAGCTCCACTCTTCATCGTACTTCTAACCGTAGCCTTCGATGGCTTGTTTACCTTATTTGCTTTTTTGTAAACAACGGTGAATCCTTTTTTGTCAGGAGTATCTACAATGCCAACACTTTTCCTGTGTACCAAACCAGAGTAACGGTAGCTACTCAGATTAGTTAAGTTGCTCGGCTCCTAAAATATCATGCAATAATTCACGATAATAAATTGAACATTCTAATTTTCTATTCTAATTTGCAAATATGATAGGCCTATAAAAGATACAAGAATGAAGACAATTTTACAAACCGTAGAGAAAGGTTTGTTGATATTACGTTTCTTCAACAGAAACGCATTGTTGTTACGAATTATCATCCAGTTGAGATGTGACGACATTTTGAATGTTCTGTAATAACAAATTATATAATTGCATTTAAAAATATTCGAATAAATCGAAAATATGTTACTATCAAATTTAGAGCTAAACGAAGGATGGCGACAATAGGTTAAATGTAAGCAAAAAGAAGAAAATACGACGTATCAATGCAATTTCTAGTGAAACGTATAATACAATTTAAGTATTACGTTGTTAAATGTAATATAAGTAAACTGAAAGTGAAAAATATTAGAGAAAATACATATAAAATGCAAAAAGATTCTCACCACGTGTTCCGTCACAGAGAAACCAAGGGAAAGAGTCTTTCAACATGGCGGATAATATGGCCTCTACACCTTCGATAACTAAAACACTAGTTAAGAAAACCGAACTGGAAAACTATCATACCGACATCTGGTAACGTTATGATCAGCTAAATGTGCTGAAACGTTACAAAATACGTCTATACTGCGTTCACCGAGAGAACGACCAGACTTCGAGCAGCTTTGGGCGGAGTGGGGATAAGACGCGTTACGCGCGTTGCTCATGTCAATGCCGTACCCAGCGGGTTGCCACTTCTTATCCCTTCCACTTTCTTATATTACTTTCTATTCCAGAGCAATACCACTACACAGAAATAACTTTAAAAAATAAAATTGAATGATACGAGTGGTTCTTGTAATTTCTATTAATTATTACTTTGATTAGAAATGTTGTTAATTAAAAAAAAAATCTGAGCTGCCACCAAAAGGGTGGAAAACTAAAAATATCTGCTTCTATTCCGAGATTTTATAGCTTTCTGCCATTTAAGTTGGTATTATATTGGAATAGAATGTCACATATAAGGCTACTATCCTTTAGCATTGAGTGGCAACCCGCTGGCCGTATCCGTATAAGTTACTATCGTGTCTTTTTTTTCGTCTTAAACATTTCTACAAAATTGTATGTTAGGGTCCACCCGTCGACTATGGTCAAGACTGGATTTCATTGAGAGGAACAAGTGAGCGTTCATCTATGCGCAACTTTGACCAAATCTGACCAAATGCCTGGTCGTTCTCTCGGTGAAGGCAGTATAGACTAAGATTTCCAAAGGGTCGATCCCAAAAAGTCGATTTTCTGACATCGAGATTTCGACTTCGACCGCGCGAACTCTTCTACCGAATGCAATTTTCGGCCGATATGCACGTTCTATGACTCGTTCGAAAGCTAAGAGTTCAAGCTACAAGCACGTGTAACTATCATGTGGCTATGGAAATAACTTGAGGAGATATAAGTGTCTAAAGTTGAAAAAAGGAAAGTGAAAAATCAGGATTTTTGGTGCTCACTTAAACGCTTCTAGCGCCATGAATTCTCGACCGATTCTAATGATTAATAGCGCGTTCGATAGCTAGAAGTTCAACCTACAAGACGATACCCGCATGGTATGGCTATGACAATTAGAACGAGTATGGTGAGCTTGCAAACTTTCGGAAGCTTTAACGACGATGATGCCGAGATGATGCGGAAAAATCCCCTATCCTATGGTGTACCCTGGACCGTCCTCTTTCGAACGAGCCATCGATCAGGCCATTCGGCCGAAGATTGGGGGCTCTAGACTACCATTTCCAAAGGGTCGATCCCAAAAAGTCGATTTTCTGACATCGAGATTTCGACTTCGACCGCGCGAACCCTTCTACCGAATGCAATTTTCGGCCGATATGCACGTTCTATGACTCGTTCGAAAGCTAAGACTTCAAGCTACAAGCACGTGTAACTATCATTTGGCTATGGAAATTACTTGAAGAGATATAGACGTCCAAAGTTGAAAAAAGAAAAGTGAAAAATCAGGATTTTTGGTGCTCACTTAAACGCTTCTAGCGCCATAAATTCTCGACCGATTCTAATGATTAATAGCGCGTTCGATAGCTAGAAGTTCAACCTACAAGACGATACCCGCATGGTATGGCTATGACAATTAGAACGAGTATGGTGAGCTTGCAAACTTTCGGAAGCTTTAACGACGATGATGCCGAGATGATGCGGAAAAATCCCCTATCCTATGGTGTACCCTGGACCGTCCTCTTTCGAACGAGCCATCGATCAGGCCATTCGGCCGAAGATTGGGGGCTCTAGACTACCATTTCCAAAGGGTCGATCCCAAAAAGTCGATTTTCTGACATCGAGATTTCGACTTCGACCGCGCGAACCCTTCTACCGAATGCAATTTTCGGCCGATATGCACGTTCTATGACTCGTTCGAAAGCTAAGACTTCAAGCTACAAGCACGTGTAACTATCATTTGGCTATGGAAATTACTTGAAGAGATATAGACGTCCAAAGTTGAAAAAAGAAAAGTGAAAAATCAGGATTTTTGGTGCTCACTTAAACGCTTCTAGCGCCATAAATTCTCGACCGATTCTAATGATTAATAGCGCGTTCGATAGCTAGAAGTTCAACCTACAAGACGATACCCGCATGGTATGGCTATGACAATTAGAACGAGTATGGTGAGCTTGCAAACTTTCGGAAGCTTTAACGACGATGATGCCGAGATGATGCGGAAAAATCCCCTATCCTATGGTGTACCCTGGACCGTCCTCTTTCGAACGAGCCATCGATCAGGCCATTCGGCCGAAGATTGGGGGCTCTAGACTACCATTTCCAAAGGGTCGATCCCAAAAAGTCGATTTTCTGACATCGAGATTTCGACTTCGACCGCGCGAACCCTTCTACCGAATGCAATTTTCGGCCGATATGCACGTTCTATGACTCGTTCGAAAGCTAAGACTTCAAGCTACAAGCACGTGTAACTATCATTTGGCTATGGAAATTACTTGAAGAGATATAGACGTCCAAAGTTGAAAAAAGAAAAGTGAAAAATCAGGATTTTTGGTGCTCACTTAAACGCTTCTAGCGCCATGAATTCTCGACCGATTCTAATGATTAATAGCGCGTTCGATAGCTAGAAGTTCAACCTACAAGACGATACCCGCATGGTATGGCTATGACAATTAGAACGAGTATGGTGAGCTTGCAAACTTTCGGAAGCTTTAACGACGATGATGCCGAGATGATGCGGAAAAATCCCCTATCCTATGGTGTACCCTGGACCGTCCTCTTTCGAACGAGCCATCGATCAGGCCATTCGGCCGAAGATTGGGGGCTCTAGACTACCATTTCCAAAGGGTCGATCCCAAAAAGTCGATTTTCTGACATCGAGATTTCGACTTCGACCGCGCGAACTCTTCTACCGAATGCAATTTTCGGCCGATATGCACGTTCTATGATACGTTCGAAAGCTAAGACTTCAAGCTACAAGCACGTGTAACTATCATTTGGCTATGGAAATTACTTGAAGAGATATAGACGTCCAAAGTTGAAAAAAGAAAAGTGAAAAATCAGGATTTTTGGTGCTCACTTAAACGCTTCTAGCGCCATAAATTCTCGACCGATTCTAATGATTAATAGCGCGTTCGATAGCTAGAAGTTCAACCTACAAGACGATACCCGCATGGTATGGCTATGACAATTAGAACGAGTATGGTGAGCTTGCAAACTTTCGGAAGCTTTAACGACGATGATGCCGAGATGATGCGGAAAAATCCCCTATCCTATGGTGTACCCTGGACCGTCCTCTTTCGAACGAGCCATCGGTCAAGCCATTCGGCCGAAGATTGGGGGGTCTATACTGCGTTCACCGAGAGAACGACCCGGCTTCGCGCAGCTTTGGGCGGAGTGGGGATAAGACGCGGCCGGGTCTGCCTGGATTTTAGTGGAGAAACGAACAAGTGAGCGTTCATTGATGCGCAGCTTTGACCAAATCTGACCAAATGCCTGGTCGTTCTCTCGGTGAACGCAGTATAATCATGTTTATCAAGAAACTAATATAGCTTCTAATAAAATAGCCCATGCCTTTAAAGTGCAAATAACAAATTTAAAAGTATATAAAGCAGCCAATGTAGGCGCTATTAAAAAACACAAAAATGGGACGAGTTGTTGAAGATTCTGGTTGATCGTCTGAAACAAAAAGAAAACAGAATTAGTTATAACGTCAAAATTTAAAGGCATGCATCACTATTCTACGTGACTCGACGACTCTCGATGATCGCCTGGAACAAAAAGATATGAGAATTAGTTATAACGTCAAAATTCAAAGGCATGCCTTGCTATACTCCGCTTGCAACAGAATTACTGAGGAGCAAAAACGACATCGTCTTAAAATATAATATAATATTATAAGATCACGAGCCATATTCAGAAGATTCGAATGCCGATCACCCCTGAAAAATGACTCGACATCGATAGTTGCCCTCTTGAGCCACAGTTTGTGGGGGCCTCTTCAGCATATAGCCTCTTCTTTGCTTCATGTACAAACCACTGCTTTTAAGGGCACTCCCTACGTACGTTGCATGAAAAATTAACGTCTTAAATCAAAGTCCATACCGAAGACTATGAGACAATAAACAAAGAAAAATAAAAGACTATTTTATAATTCGCCAACTATCCTAGCCTGCGGACGTTCAGTGGACTCAAAGAGCCCAATGATCGTGCACATCTACACAGGCACATTTACTCGAATGCCCCAGCAGATATTTTTCCTGATCGATGAACCTATTACAAACTAAAATTAACCCTTTGCACTTAAAACTTTGTAAGTTCGAAGTAACTACTATTTCATAGAACACTGCAATTGTAATTAAATAAATATATGAATGATGAGTTTGTATATTGTAAATAGTCGCGTATGTGCAAAGTGTCAATATACTTAATATTAAGTATCCGACGAATTTTATTCATTAAAATTGGCAAAGTCTTTTGAGGTGTTTGATATTGATTATAAAACTGCAGAATGGTTGCAAAATATCTAAAATAAGCATATTAAAAATTACTAAATTTACAACCACTCTGCGAATACCCAGAGGCGGGACTTTCCACTCCTGAGTGGAAATTACGGAACCCAGCGCCTTACTTGGCCCTACCTACTTAAAATTATTTCACTCATACATACAGAATGGACTTTACTTATGCTGATCTACCTATGGACCTATATTCAAAAAATTCAAAAAAGCAAGCACACCAACACACACACTCCACGATTCTCTCTCATACCGCCAGGGTGCAAAAGCCTACACTAGAGAGCGTGCCCCGGGGCACCTCCGACACCCCAGCTCAATCGCGCCTGATTTAATTTATATACTAAGAGGGTACGTACCAATTGCTGTAATCGACTGACAAGGTTAGCGACTATTGCGTAATTAACTACTGTCGATATAAATACTAGTACATACTAGCATATAACCATACTAGTAATATACGAGTATTTTTTTTTTATTTATAACAATATGATTATTCTAATACTCAAACTGTTACGTCCCGTAACCCACAGACGACTCCAAAGTACTCCGATAGATGTCTCATCCTCTTTCCTAATTCTCGAAACCACTCAAATACCACCCTATAACAATATATAGAACTCCTAAACTACCTGACCATAGCGTCTGGGGTAGGGTCCGCCTGCATCAGCCCCACTGATGAGTCTGCAGTCGGACCCAAGACGAAACGCACTTTCCTTTCCCTTTCCTTTTCTAACACCAAAACCATCTCCTCAACACCACCATTTCCAAAGGAGTTTCTTCGGAGGACGAATCCGTTACGCGTCCTGAGACCATCGGAATCCGGCACGTAACATCTTGGTGGCAGCGGTACTCCGAGGACTACTACTTTGGAAGAAGGAAGAAGGATGAAGAAGCCAAAATTAACAACATCAAGGAAGCCTCCGAGAAGGATGACAGAAGCTGACCCCTTCGGGCCGACAACAGCGCCTCCGAGAAGCAGCGAGCTCAGCCGGTCCTTCGGGCAACGACGACACAACAAAAATCAAATCGCCTCCGAGAAGGATGACAGAAGCTGACCCCCTTCGGGCCAGAAAACAAGCGCCTCCGAGAAGCGGCGGATCAGCCGGTCCTTCGGGCAACGAAAATACGAAAAAACTATGAACGAAAAGACACAACGATATGGAACTTCTTCATCCTACGAGAAGGTTCGCAGAACGAACGCTTCTCTACTAGAAGGGGGGAGGTGTTACGTCCCGTAACCCACAGACGACTCCAAAGTACTCCGATAGATGTCTCAGCCCCACTGATGAGTCTGCAGTCGGACCCAAGACGAAACGCACTTTCCTTTCCCTTTCCTTTTCTAACACCAAAACCATCTCCTCAACACCACCATTTCCAAAGGAGTTTCTTCGGAGGACGAATCCGTTACGCGTCCTGAGACCATCGGAATCCGGCACGTAACAAAACGACCACAAATATTATTTTGTATGCACATTATCGCATACTAATTAATATGATTCGAATTCTCGCGAAACGATGTACAATCCACCACCTAATATGCAGACACAAAGTGGAAAGTACATCGTGCACAATCGCTAACGCATTGGCAGTCGCTGAAGAAAGGGATATCTTAAAACTAAACCTGTACTAATCGTTCTTCACTCATGCGAGTAGCACCTGGGCTCACGCATAAATGAAAACACCAAAAGTGCAGGGGGGAGAAACGGGAATTAGTACATTAAATGCTGAAAATCCTGAACTAGAAAAGATTAATTTAAAAAATAGGCCTGCGAGGTGATGACTCGAATTATCTTTTCATGAAACAATTAAATTTTCATTTCATTTATCTAGAAAGACTCTACTTAAAAAATGACTTTATTTTAAAAAAGTGGAACTTCAATATTTCTTGCAAATTAATAAAAAATATTACTTTTATTATATTTTATCAAAAAATCCTCAGACGACTCCTTCCTACAAGTGACTGTTTTAATATTTAGAAAAATGAAACATTGTTACTTGTAGTCCAGAATCTATCTGTCGCGAATGCCTTCTCGTCAATTTTGTAAAGATATCGATATATCGAAATTGATCGCGTTTATAATTGTTAACCATGCTGCAAAGCATGTCAAATTTAACATGTACTTTTCACGAAGTCGGATGTCCCTCATCCGACTTCTTCTCTAATCTCGAGTAAAGCGAAACGAATAATAAAGTGCATATAATTGTGTGTTATTCATTATTAACATTACCGCGTTGGAACGAGAAGGCCCTATCCTAATCTAATATAAATAAGCATGCACAAGAAAACAATATATAAAGAGAAATATTCTACTCACGAATAAACCCTTGAAAGGATTTATTCATGGTCGTGCTCGTCAACTAGCTATTTGAAAAATTACAACCAGGAAACCCGTACCGATTCGGATCTTTCATCCTCGGTATGACTGGGCACTGGAGGGACTTAAATTTTTTAGCTCACTACTTCCGAAGTTCTACGACGGCTCCAAAACACTCGTCCGCGTTGTAGGCTGAAATTGAGGGAGGTTGATCCGTAGGAGGTTGAAAATGTGGTGGGTCGACATCGAAGTAGGTCGAAAACGCTGTAGGATGATAACCGATCCGATCATTCCCTCGATGGGTGAATCTGTTATCAGCTCGATGACTATAGTTGCAATGATGATCTGAAACAAAACAAAAATCGAGCTCATTATTACCTCTGTTATAATTAAAAGTTTCAACATTATTAATTACCAAATTATAAAAATATACTTACTTGATACTTTGTAGATCTTTGTATGATTCGACGGATAGAGTATGATGCAGAGATTCCACTTTCGCGATGCGAGATGCTCCGAGTAACTGGTGACTCCATCAAAAGTACTTATACTTTGCTATGACAATAAAGATACCATTAATAAATATAATAAACAATTATTAATAAAAGTTAAATGTACTAGAGTATAAAATTAAGAGATAAAAAGTGTATTATACGAAGAACTCACCAAATACTTCTGTATCCACCGAAGTATCACATGATAATAAGAGAGGGGGTCGTCCTCCACGGCCCGGCCTCGGTCCGAATGTAATGCTCGCCCGTGTTTTGTTTACATCCTCGCGCGAAGACGAATTTCTCGGAACTACAAGCCGAAAGAAAACATTGCTCACCGTTCGTTCAACTACCGAATTTGTTGCACCTATACGTATCGAGCGATGCTTTAATATTTGTTATAAGAGACTTACCTTTACGTATTACGTAGGCCAGCTTCGAATAGAAAACGATGCCTAACCTTTTCCGAATTGGATCCGGACGATTCATGTGAACTGTGAAAGCTAAAAAATACAAAATAGATTAGTACAGACAGATTATGATATCCGTATGTATGTATACGTTAGTGTGCCATTTATACGAAGTAGGAATATAATATACACGCGGTATATTATCTACAAAAAATAATTGATTATGCAACTTCTATAACACTGAAGTATGAAAAAACTGTCGATATCGCGAAAATCAAAATCGAGAGTGGGGGGAAAAGCTATGACGTAGAACCTCGCGAAAGGAACGCCAAGGGCCCGATTTTATTTTCATTAATATTTCTTAAACGAAGCGATCTCTCGTCTTGAGTACACTCTCCTGTAGAGATCGAGTCTTTAGCAATCGTTTTATATGCTATAGAAAGGTGTACGTTAGAAAAAATATGCTAATTACCTGAGGTTAATGAGGAGACCGCGAAACCTGTCGCATCTTGATAGCACCCGCTGAACAATCATGGCGCCTAATCTCGTCGCCAAAACCGTTGACGATCAGGCTGCGCATGCGCAGTACACTACTTATTGCATGGCGGGTCTGACAATTCAAAATTTCGTTATAAGTAGCGTCTGGGTTAGAGTGTAGGTTTCGTTATACAGGGTGTCCCGTTTCAACACTCAGAGCGGAAAATGGCAGATAGACTGGACCAATCTAAAGAGAAATATCGAAAAAAAATTAGGTAAATTCGGTCTAGTTAACGAGTTATTAATTAACAACGATCAGCCATTTACGGAGAGCCAGAAGCTATCGACGGCTTGGGACGTCCCCTTCAATCTCGGTAGTATGTAACGGAGGCAGCAATGGGAGGAGTAATCAACAACAAATAGTAACGCGCAGCGGCACGTAATGCCGTCTATCACTGTTTACTGTGAGTACCTCTCTTTCTTTTTTTTACCCAATAGCATCATATCATTTATTTCACGCGTGCGAGGGAGAAATAGTGTAAGAAAGAGAGAAAGAGAGTCAGCGCGAGCATTCAGCGTAAGGTAGTGTCGTAGAAAAAGAGTCGGGGAGAAAGAAATAGAGAAAGAGAGAGCGAAGGTCAGTGCGCGAGCCTCTTGCGTACGGAGGTGTCGCACGGCGAGAAAGAAAGAGAAAGAAAGAGAGAGAAAGAGCTGTAGCGCGCGTCGATCATCCGCCCGTCACTGTTTACACTGAGTAGCTCTTTCTCTCTCTTTCTTTCTCACCGTGCGACACCTCCGTACGCAGGAGGCTCGCGCTGACTCTCTTTCTCTCTTTCTTACACTATTTCTCCCTCGCACGCGTGAAATAAATGATATGATGCTATTGGGTTAGAAAAAGAAAGAGAGGTGCCGCTGCGCGTTACTATTTGTTGTTGATTACTCCTCCCATTGCTGCCTCAGTTACATACTACCGAGATTGAAGGGGACGTCCCAAGCCGTCGATAGCTTCTGGCTCTCCGTAAATGGCTGATCGTTGTTAATTAATAACTCGTTAACTAGACCGAATTTACCTAATTTTTTTTCGATATTTCTCTTTAGATTGGTCCAGTCTATCTGCCATTTTCCGCTCTGAGTGTTGAAACGGAACACCCTGTATAATTATTCATTTTCTATACAATGTACTTGTCCCTAATTTATAGAAGGAAATGTGCACTGAATGTTTCTCCAATGTATATTCGCCAAATAGGAAGGTGAGAGTATACATTTAACGGGAAATCTGCACATTATCATATAGCAAAAAAGTTATTAATTTATAAATATAGTATGGTGAATATGGTACGGCTACTGTGATTTTTTTCATTAAATTTCGATTCTATCTAATTCTAATAATTAACAATCGTTTTGTTAGTTATAATTCCTATCGCTTCGGTAGCGCTGTTGCCTTATTCTTTTTTTAATCGATAATGTCGTATGCGACACTAAAATGGTAAGGCAGCTTTTGTAAAAATTCAAATTTTACCAAATCTTTCGTTCAGGCCTTTTGCAACGCAATATTTATTCTGATTTCAGATAAGCTGTTTCGAGAATATCGTGGTGATCGCAAGTAATGTAAGAAAACAGTGCTGTATAAATCGAGAAAGTATCTATACTTACGTAATTAGACTCTCTAACTTTATTTTCTTTTTTTTCTCTTTTAAAGTCTTACATAGGGGTTTGAGACCTCATTATAAAAAGTTTGCCATCTCAATTGGTGTCTGAGTTCTGACAACTTTTCTATGTTAGCAATTTTCATTGTTTTACTTTTTTATTATCACGCACGCTTGTCTCGCAATTAGAAGTTCATTCCGGCCAGACTTCCAGTCTTGCACTCGCACGATACACAATAAAGAATCATCTTCCGCAAATCATACACAACAACGTGGAAACGATCATTTGTCTGAACACCCCCTACGACGTAATAGTCACTCAGGCCGAAAGACCTCGTGAAACGGGTAAATACAATTACCATTGTTAATAATTAATTAAAAGATAGCAGCTGCTTGGCCTGTCGTACAGAGAAAATATGGGCAATAGCGTATCATTATTACCACTGACAATAAGCAGAGAATCTGCAGTGAATATCAAATTAAGAGAACGAACATCTGTTGAGATCGTAATGTATACTACCTTTTTGCGAATTGCCTATATTCACGTTATCGTTTATGCAGCCGCATTTATGTCACATTTTAATTGTCTAATGACACCAATTTGCACTTGTATCTCGCCACGGGAAAGGCAGAACGAAATATTTAATGGGATAGCAGAAAAGGTAGGTGTAGAGGGAAGATTGATTCGAGTATTGTCACAGTCGTTGGTGTACCTTCGCAAAGCATGGATTCCTTTGAAAATCATTATTTTAAACTCGTTCGAAGAATGTTATCGTTTCTCGGTTTTTGGCATTCCCAAACATACAAACAGCGGTTACTTCGATATTATATTATAGGCTCCATATTTTTTTATTCTTTACCAGCACAGGTAAACACAAAACTCAAGACGATTGCCGTTTAGCACAGTTTGCATTATTCGACGCATTTTAATTATTAGTGTAAGTGAATTTACGTGAACCTACTAGTATACCGAAAATCAAGGAAATATCTTTTCAATTCAGATATGTCAATTTTTCACATTGGATCTCGACTTGCAAACAGCTGCCTTTATGCTACAAATTTTTATATCCGCTATTTGTTTCGCAGCCGCATATTACACCGGTATTCTACATTTTGCGACAGTTGGTATTTAGAATGAAAATGAAAAAACCTACGGGGTTATTTTATTTCGATAGTATACTCGAAATATGCGTAAATATTTTTCAGATACGAAAGATTTTACGTTTCATTAAGCAAGATTGGCAACGATTAAAGGATAATGGTGAACTGAAGATAATGGAAAAACATGCTTACGAAACTAAACTTTTCGCCTTGATTTGTGGATGTACGAACGAAACTATATTCTATCACGCGGTAGCATTATTTTATTATATAAAACACAGCCAGATAAGATTAAATATTATTAAGATTGCTACAGGATTATTAAAAATGTACTACATGTTTTCGTGATTTCAGTCATGTTTTTCCTCTTCCTTTGTATATTTATTTTGCCACCTGTTCTACGCAAAGTTCTATCTACAAAGGAAGTAACGGGTGGTATCGACCGCTTTCCAATATTTTCTTGTCTTGATTATTTCATAGACCGAGAAACGTATTATTACCCTACATTAATATATCAGACTGTAATGCTAACTGTAGGAACTATGGTAGCGATTGCCTGTTATTCGATGTATTTTATGGTTATTCAGCACATCTGCGCACGTCTTTCCATTATCAAGTAAGCAAGAATACCGAGGTTTTATTTACAATATACATATATACTGTTTTTACCACATTTAAATCTACCTTACAGAGATAAAATAAATAAACCATTTAGGAATAATCCTCATTACGACAAAATCCTCGCAACGCCAGTTGATCTTTCACAATGGATGATCGATATCATTCAATATCTTGCAAGGACTACGGAGTAAGTAGTTGTTATGATAATATTAAGTTTTTTCGTAAAGTTAAATATAATAGATCACTGATTGTACCATCACATTTTCTTACCAAAGATTAGTGAGCTTGGTCAATACATTATCCGAAAAGTGTTATTTGTTTCAAATGTTACTGGCATTTTTTCTCGTTATCATAAACTTCACATATGTAAGTGCTATTTTAACGAATTTACTACAATGATTTCTCAAAATGCAATATTAATTTTTACATTTTTTATTAGTTGTTTCAGATACCTACTTTACTAGAACATAAGGAAAATAGAAAAGATATGATTGCATTCTTCGTTTTCGCCTTCGGCACTCTTTTCCCAGTATACATCAATTGTTTCATTGGACAAAGATTAATGGACTACAGCGCAGACGTGCATAAGGAAGCGTAAGAACAAGCAGAATTTTTTGATAATACAAATCATTTTCAGTAATGCTCAATATAAAACAAGTATCTTGAACATTATTCGGGGAAAAACATTACAGATGCCTGATACCAATCCACGTCATATCTTTAAAAACGCAAAAATTATTGTTGACGACGTTAATGATGAGCGCAAAACCGTACACAATTTCAATCGGTAAAATGTTCGTGGCGTCGCATGAATTTTTTAGCGATGTATGTCTTTGCCTTTATATGAGTTTACATTCTATTGTCAAAACCTTTAACTCATTTATTTCAATTACAGCTAATTCGAACGGCATTGTCTTTCGCTATGGTAGCACATTCAACGCAAAAAATATGAATATATACAGCTAAAAAAATTGTAGTCATTTTAAATACTTTCTATTCTGAAAGAAAATACTGCCGATATATGGGGTGTCCGGCTTCAACTTCCACACCGGGAAACTATATGTGCATAGTATGGAGCAGAAGCGATCGCCTCTCGCTCTCCATGATTGGCCGATCTTTGTTACTCAATAACTCGTTAACTAAGCCGAATTTCGTAAAAGTTCATTAGACTTTTCGACTCAAGTCCATATTGTGCACCTGTAGTTCCCCGGCACGGAAGTTGAAGCCGGACACCCTTTATATAGTACTCAGAGAACGCCAGCAATCTTCAAACCACTGTTACCAATGTAGTATCAATACAAAATATGCTCCATAGTTCAGAAAAATCATTTCTGTAGGTTGGTATTGTCGTGGTCCCTGGGCAAATAAGGCTCCTATTTTAAAGCATCGAGTGTCAGGCTTCTGAGAAGCACTTTGATCGATGCGGAGTTCGGCTCGTAGTATTGTTTACTTTTAAAAACTATTTTACGGGGCAAAAATAATAAAATAACAATAATTGTAATGAAAAAACTTACCGAAGACTATGAGACAATAAACAAAGAAAAATAAAAGACTATTTCATAATTCGCCAACTATCCTAGCCTGCGGACGTTCAGTGGACTCAAAGAGCCCAATGATCGTGCACATCTACACAGGCACATTTACTCGAATGCCCCAGCAGATATTTTTCCTGATCGATGAACCTATTACAAACTAAAATTAACCCTTTGCACTTAAAACTTTGTAAGTTCGAAGTAACTACTATTTCATAGAACACTGCAATTGTAATTAAATAAATATATGAATGATGAGTTTGTATATTGTAAATAGTCGCGTATGTGCAAAGTGTCAATATACTTAATATTAAGTATCCGACGAATTTTATTCATTAAAATTGGCAAAGTCTTTTGAAGTGTTTGATATTGATTATAAAACTGCAGAATGGTTGCAAAATATCTAAAATAAGCATATTAAAAATTACTAAATTTACAACCACTCTGCGAATACCCAGAGGCGGGACTTTCCACTCCTGAGTGGAAATTACGGAACCCAGCGCCTTACTTGGCCCTACCTACTTAAAATTATTTCACTCATACATACAGAATGGACTTTACTTATGCTGATCTACCTATGGACCTATATTCAAAAAATTCAAAAAAGCAAGCACACCAACACACACACTCCACGATTCTCTCTCATACCGCCAGGGTGCAAAAGCCTACACTAGAGAGCGTGCCCCGGGGCACCTCCGACACCCCAGCTCAATCGCGTCTGATTTAACTTATATACTAAGAGGGTACGTACCAATTGCTGTAATCGACTGACAAGGTTAGCGACTATTGCGTAATTAACTACTGTCGATATAAATACTAGTACATACTAGCATATAACCATACTAGTAATATACGAGTATTTTTTTTTTATTTATAACAATATGATTATACTAATACTCAAACGACCACAAATATTATTTTGTATGCACATTATCGCATACTTATTAATATGATTCGAATTCTCGCGAAACGATGTACAATCCACCACCTAATATGCACACACAAAGTGGAAAGTACATCGTGCACAATCGCTAACGCATTGGCAGGCGCTGAAGAAAGGGATATCTTAAAACTAAACCAGTACTAATCGTTCTTCACTCATGCGAGTAGCACCTGGGCTCACGCATAAATGAAAACACCAAAAGTGCAGGGGGGAGAAACGGGAATTAGTACATTAAATGCTGAAAATCCTGAACTAGAAAAGATTAATTTAAAAAATAGGCCTGCGAGGTGATGACTCGAATTATCTTTTCATGAAACAATTGAATTTTCATTTCATTTATCTAGAAAGACTCTACTTAAAAAATGACTTTATTTTGAAAAAGTGGAACTTCAATATTTCTTGCAAATTAATAAAAAATATTACTTTTATTATATTTTATCAAAAAATCCTCAGACGACTCCTTCCTACAAGTGACTGTTTTAATATTTAGAAAAATGAAACATTGTTACTTGTAGTCCAGAATCTATCTGTCGCGAATGCCTTCTCGTCAATTTTGTAAAGATATCGATATATCGAAATTGATCGCGTTTATAATTGTTAACCATGCTGCAAAGCATGTCAAATTTAACATGTACTTTTCACGAAGTCGGATGTCCCTCATCCGACTTCTTCTCTAATCTCGAGTAAAGCGAAACGAATAATAAAGTGCATATAATTGTGTGCTATTCATTATTAACATTACCGCGTTGGAACGAGAAGGCCCTATCCTAATCTAATATAAATAAGCATGCACAAGAAAACAATATATAAAGAGAAATATTCTACTCAGGAATAAACCCTTGAAAGGATTTATTCATGGTCGTGCTCGTCAACTAGCTATTTGAAAAATTACAACCAGTAAACCCGTACCGATTCGGATCTTTCATCCTCGGTATGACTGGGCACTGGAGGGACTTAAATTTTTTAGCTCACTACTTCCGAAGTTCTACGACGGCTCCAAAACACTCGTCCGCGTTGTAGGCTGAAATTGAGGGAGGTTGATCCGTAGGAGGTTGAAAATGTGGTGGGTCGACATCGAAGTAGGTCGAAAGCGCTGTAGGATGATAACCGATCCGATCATTCCCTCGATGGGTGAATCTGTTATCAGCTCGATGACTATAGTTGCAATGATGATCTGAAACAAAACAAAAATCGAGCTCATTATTACCTCTGTTATAATTAAAAGTTTCAACATTATTAATTACCAAATTATAAAAATATACTTACTTGATACTTTGTAGATCTTTGTATGATTCGACGGATAGAGTATGATGCAGAGATTCCACTTTCGCGATGCGAGATGCTCCGAGTAACTGGTGACTCCATCAAAAGTACTTATACTTTGCTATGACAATAAAGATACCATTAATAAATATAATAAACAATTATTAATAAAAGTTAAATGTACTAGAGTATAAAATTAAGAGATAAAAAGTGTATTATACGAAGAACTCACCAAATACTTCTGTATCCACCGAAGTATCACATGATAATAAGAGAGGGGGTCGTCCTCCACGGCCCGGCCTCGGTCCGAATGTAATGCTCGCCCGTGTTTTGTTTACATCCTCGCGCGAAGACGAATTTCTCGGAACTACAAGCCGAAAGAAAACATTGCTCACCGTTCATTCAACTACCGAATTTGTTGCACCTATACGTATCGAGCGATGCTTTAATATTTGTTATAAGAGACTTACCTTTACGTATTACGTAGGCCAGCTTCAAATAGAAAACGATGCCTAACCTTTTCCGAATTGGATCCGGACGATTCATGTGAACTGTGAAAGCTAAAAAATACAAAATAGATTAGTACAGACAGATTATGATATCCGTATGTATGTATACGTTAGTGTGCCATTTATACGAAGTAGGAATATAATATACACGCGGTATATTATCTACAAAAAATAATTGATTATGCAACTTCTATAACACTGAAGTATGAAAAAACTGTCGATATCGCGAAAATCAAAATCGAGAGTGGGGGGAAAAGCTATGACGTAGAACCTCGCGAAAGGAACGCCAAGGGCCCGATTTTATTTTCATTAATATTTCTTAAACGAAGCGATCTCTCGTCTTGAGTACACTCTCCTGTAGAGATCGAGTCTTTAGCAATCGTTTTATATGCTATAGAAAGGTGTACGTTAGAAAAAATATGCTAATTACCTGAGGTTAATGAGGAGACCGCGAAACCTGTCGCATCTTGATAGCACCCGCTGAACAATCATGGCGCCTAATCTCGTCGCCAAAACCGTTGACGATCAGGCTGCGCATGCGCAGTACACTACTTATTGCATGGCGGGTCTGACAATTCAAAATTTCGTTATAAGTAGCGTCTGGGTTAGAGTGTAGGTTTCGTTATATAATTATTCATTTTCTATACAATGTACTTGTCCCTAATTTATAGAAGGAAATGTGCACTGAATGTTTCTCCAATGTATATTCGCCAAATAGGAAGGTGAGAGTATACATTTAACGGGAAATCTGCACATTATCATATAGCAAAAAAGTTATTAATTTATAAATATAGTATGGTGAATATGGTACGGCTACTGTGATTTTTTTCATTAAATTTCGATTCTATCTAATTCTAATAATTAACAATCGTTTTGTTAGTTATAATTCCTATCGCTTCGGTAGCGCTGTTGCCTTATTCTTTTTTTAATCGATAATGTCGTATGCGACACTAAAATGGTAAGGCAGCTTTTGTAAAAATTCAAATTTTACCAAATCTTTCGTTCAGGCCTTTTGCAACGCAATATTTATTCTGATTTCAGATAAGCTGTTTCGAGAATATCGTGGTGATCGCAAGTAATGTAAGAAAACAGTGCTGTATAAATCGAGAAAGTATCTATACTTACGTAATTAGACTCTCTAACTTTATTTTCTTTTTTTTCTCTTTTAAAGTCTTACATAGGGGTTTGAGACCTCATTATAAAAAGTTTGCCATCTCAATTGGTGTCTGAGTTCTGACAACTTTTCTATGTTAGCAATTTTCATTGTTTTACTTTTTTATTATCACGCATCTTCCGCAAATCATACACAACAACGTGGAAACGGTCATTTGTCTGAACACCCCCTACGACGTAATAGTCACTCAGGCCGAAAGACCTCGTGAAACGTGTAAATACAATTACCATTGTTAATAATTAATTAAAAGATAGCAGCTGCTTGGCCTGTCGTACAGAGAAAATATGGGCAACAGCGTATCATTATTACCACTGACAATAAGCAGAGAATCTGCAGTGAATATCAAATTAAGAGAACGAACATCTGTTGAGATCGTAATGTATACTACCTTCTTGCGAATTGCCTATATCCACGTTATCGTTTATGCAGCCGCATTTATGTCACATTTTAATTGTCTAATGACACCAATTTGCACTTGTATCTCGCCACGGGAAAGGCAGAACGAAATATTTAATGGGATAGCAGAAAAGGTAGGTGTAGAGGGAAGATTGATTCGAGTATTGTCACAGTCGTTGGTGTACCTTCGCAAAGCATGGATTCCTTTGAAAATCATTATTTTAAATTCATTCGAAAAATGTTATCGTTTCTCGGTTTTTGGCATTCCCAAACATACAAACAGCGGTTACTTCGATATTATATTATAGGCTCCATATTTTTTTATTCTTTACCAGCACAGGTAAACACAAAACTCAAGACGATTGCCGTTTAGCACAGTTTGCATTATTCGACGCATTTTAATTATTAGTGTAAGTGAATTTACGTGAACCTACTAGTATACCGAAAATCAAGGAAATATCTTTTCAATTCAGATATGTCAATTTTTCACATTGGATCTCGACTTGCAATCAGCTGCCTTTATGCTACAAATTTTTATATCCGCTATTTGTTTCGCAGCCGCATATTACACCGGTATTCTACATTTTGCGACAGTTGGTATTTAGAATGAAAATTAAAAAACCTACGGGGTTATTTTATTTCGATAGTATACTCGAAATATGCGTAAATATTTTTCAGATACGAAAGATTTTCCGTTTCATTAAGCAAGATTGGCAACGATTAAAGGATAATGGTGAACTGAAGATAATGGAAAAATATGCTTACGAAACTAAACTTTTCGCCTTGATTTGTGGATGTACGAACGAAACTATATTCTATCACGCGGTAGCATTATTTTATTATATAAAACACAGCCAGATAAGATTAAATATTATTAAGATTGCTACAGGATTATTAAAAATGTACTACATGTTTTCGTGATTTCAGTCATGTTTTTCCTCTTCCTTTGTATGTTTATTTTGCCACCTGTTCTACGCAAAGTTCTATCTACAAAGGAAGTAACGGGTGGTATCGACCGCTTTCCAATATTTTCTTGTCTTGATTATTTCATAGACCGAGAAACGTATTATTACCCTACATTAATATATCAGACTGTAATGCTAACTGTAGGAACTACGGTAGCGATTGCCTGTTATTCGATGTATTTTATGTTTATTCAGCACATCTGCGCACGTCTTTCCATTATCAAGTAAGCAAGAATACCGAGGTTTTATTTACAATATACATATATACTGTTTTTACCACATTTAAATCTACCTTACAGAGATAAAATAAATAAACCCTTTAGGAATAATCCTCATTACGACAAAATCCTCGCAACGCCAGTTGATCTTTCACAATGGATGATCGATATCATTCAATATCTTGCAAGGACTACGGAGTAAGTAGTTGTTATGATAATATTAAGTTTTTTCGTAAAGTTAAATATAATAGATCACTGATTGTACCATCACATTTTCTTACCAAAGATTAGTGAGCTTGGTCAATACATTATCCGAAAAGTGTTATTTGTTTCAAATGTTACTGGCATTTTTTCTCGTTATCATAAACTTCACATATGTAAGTGCTATTTTAACGAATTTACTACAATGATTTCTCAAAATGCAATATTAATTTTTACATTTTTTATTAGTTGTTTCAGATACCTACTTTACTAGAACATAAGGAAAATAGAAAAGATATGATTGCATTCTTCGTTTTCGCCTTCGGCACTCTTTTCCCAGTATACATCAATTGTTTCATTGGACAAAAATTAATGGACTACAGCGCAGACGTGCATAAGGAAGCGTAAGAACAAGCAGAATTTTTTGATAATACAAATCATTTTCAGTAATGCTCAATATAAAACAAGTATCTTGAACATTATTCGGGGAAAAACATTACAGATGCCTGATACCAATCCACGTCATATCTTTAAAAACGCAAAAATTATTGTTGACGACGTTAATGATGAGCGCAAAACCGTACACAATTTCAATCGGTAAAATGTTCATGGCGTCGCATGAATTTTTTAGCGATGTATGTCTTTGCCTTTATATGAGTTTACATTCTATTGTCAAAACCTTTAACTCATTTATTTCAATTACAGCTAATTCGAACGGCATTGTCTTTCGCTATGGTAGCACATTCAACGCAAAAAATATGAATATATACAGCTAAAAAATTTGTAGTCATTTTAAATACTTTCTATTCTGAAAGAAAATACTGCCGATATATGGGGTGTCCGGCTTCAACTTCCACACCGGGAAACTATATGTGCATAGTATGGAGCAGAAGCGATCGCCTCTCGCTCTCCATGATTGGCCGATCTTTGTTACTCAATAACTCGTTAACTAAGCCGAATTTCGTAAAAGTTCATTAGACTTTTCGACTCAAGTCCATATTGTGCACCTGTAGTTCCCCGGCACGGAAGTTGAAGCCGGACACCCTTTATATAGTACTCAGAGAACGCCAGCAATCTTCAAACCACTGTTACCAATGTAGTATCAATACAAAATATGCTCCATAGTTCAGAAAAATCATTTCTGTAGGTTGGTATTGTCGTGGTCCCTGGGCAAATAAGGCTCCTATTTTAAAGCATCGAGTGTCAGGCTCCTGAGAAGCACTTTGATCGATGCGGAGTTCGGCTCGTAGTATTGTTTCCTTTTAAAAACTATTTTACGGGGCAAAAATTATAGAATAGCAATAATTGTAATGAAAAAACTAAAGTAAATACGGGTATAATATATATATTGATAATATGTATTTTCCTTGTCTAATAAAAACCGAAAATTTTATAAAGGTGAACGAAAAAATTTGGGTGCTTAATATGCTCAGTTAGTGACAGTATTTCGATAACATCCAATCCAAAACAAATAAGTGAGGACATATATACTAGAAATAAAACTATACATAATACATAAAATATAGATACATTGTAATGAAGAGAAAATTGTTATTTTTTATGCATGGTTTTAATATGAACTAGTTTCGAGGACATAGGTGTTAAATGACCTTCAGCACTGTCAAAGTTATTAACCATAACTTTCTTTACTTCAAGATCATAAAACAGAAATCTATTTTGTATAGGTGATATTGCCTCGAATTCAGCTATTGTCATATTTGTTTTATCAATTATTTGCTTTTCAATCAAACTCGGATTTTCAGGATACATAGAATCTCCTGGTAAAACATTTACTTTTCCATCTTGTAACATTATCATGACCTGTAATACGCATTCAAAGTTATACGTCTCATTTGTGATACAAAGATTGCTGTATTACAAAAAGCATTTGTTTCATACCGGTAAATATAGTTGTACACCAAGTTTACTTCTTTGTACCGCAAAATTCAATAAGTTGTCTACACATTCAAATTTGGCAATTCTTGAAATTTCATAATGCTGTGGCGGACCCATTACTATATCTCCGTTTGAAGAAAAACTCTTTGGCGTATCCCACTATGTAAAGAATATTACCATAATTTTAATTTGGAATCTAGAGATTAAAAATTTCCTGTGATACATAAGAAACCTTACTATCATTCCTTCCATTTCGGTAGCTTCATAATTTGAATATGGCAAATAAGGCATACATGCTAGATAAAAAATAGCATCGAAACGCTTAGCATAGTATGTAGGAGTTAACCAATTGCTCCATTCATGTAGGGACCATAGATCTGGGTAACACTTTAATTTTTCGCACATTCTATAAAATTCTGTGGCATCTCCATGTACTTTATTTTGCCAATCTTCTACCTCCTCTTCGGAAACTATGGAGTAAATAATAATAATAATTTTGTTCCTACTAATTAATATTATATTCCAAATGTACAAGATATATAGTGTAAATATAATACAAATAAAATAATACCTGGTAGACTTTGAGCCCAATGAGAGACTATTCCATCTTTTTTAATCTGCTTACAAAGCAAGATACCACATTCTTCAAAAGTTTCACGAATTGCAGTGATACGAAGGGAAATCTCTTTTGGTAATTCGTCCGGTTTCGATTGAAATATTTGTGGACGTAAGTCTGTCTTCGGAAATAGGCAATTAAAGCTGTTATTATCAAAACCAAAAGTACGATATAATTGATGCCATTTTAAATCGGCATCGGCTGGATGTGAGACACCACCGGGAAACACGTATGAACTTGGCATAAAACTCGAATTTTGATGACGCTTCAAGCATAGTAATTTATAATTATACTGAAACTGTAACCGTTTAATGAATATTAATATTACAAAAACCTTAAATATTTACCGTTAAAAATTGGTGAACAATTTCAAACGATATATGTATGTTACGTGCATTTCACGCATAAAGTTACGGCGGGTTATCTCATTTTTTCAAACTTACGACCGCTGGTGGCAAAGCACGATTATACTTTTGTCCGTGTCGTGCAGCTAAGATTAAACTAGCCGATTCTCTCCAAGCTTTCATCTTCCAATTTTTAATAATATTTCTTTTTTATTACACAATTTTTAATATTAGAAATAGATTTTCTGCAAGAGTTGAGAGCTTATGTAAGGTTATATACTTATAACCCTATGAAATATCATAGTGAATGACGTATATCATAGTGTTTATCGATGTGCCACGTATCGTAGAATGTAGAATACAGGAAAATAGTCGAAATATGATAATTTCAGTTCATGGTACAGTGAAAACTGTAGATCCGATTTACAGTTAAAAATCGTTTACGTCCATCGATCGTACTAACAATAGAAGCATGCTCGATACATACGAAAGAACAAAATGTGACGAAATTGATAAATTTTCTCTATGTTATTCAATATATTTATTCAACAATTTTCTAGGCATAAATATATGTACAACTTAGTTCATAATTAATTCTGTACAAAGTGAAATAAACTAGAATGTAAACATACAATAAACAGATCTAGCATTTCACTATACATCTCTTATCAAGTTGTTTGATATTTTTTTAATACTTAAGAGTAACTAAAATTTGTGCATCTGTTACTTTCTATTCAATAATTTCTGACTTACGATTATTTAAATTTGTCCTCATACTTTCCAGTAGCTGCTACCATTAATTCATATAGCTGATATAACTGTTCATCCCGTAGTTTATCAAAATCCTCTTCTTTTAAGGTTTTTCCTAATGATTCTGCAGTATGCGGTCCTCGTAGACCCAGTTGTTTAGCTAATGACAATGCATAGTCCTGTACACGAACAAGTCATACAGATGAATTTTTCTTTAAAAACTTACTACTAATAGGGCAAACAATGGATAATATTATATTTACAGTTATTAAAAGTACATAAAGCTAAATATTATACAGGAAGAGATATAACCTCATAATTATTCATATTGAATTTTAATATACCTACCGTCCATTCGTTTATAAAAATATGCGTTTCAGTAGCATTACATGTTTTATGCCTCTTAAATTCTTCACGAACGTATTCGTTACCAAGAGGTTGGATTTCTACCGGTAAGCCACGATGTAACCTCAAAATCATTTTGTATAACATTCGCACTCGTTGTACGTGCGTGAGGGCTATCATAATTTGGTAAAGAAATAAAAAATTCTGTGTTTACTTTCACGCATGGACTGTCCAATGATCAAAATTCTTTAAAATACGTGCAAGAAATCTTCGGACAAAATTCATTGCGTATAATGTCGGTGGGCTAAAAACGGAACGCAATGGACAGTGCCGCCATGTTTGCACGACCTAACGGCGGCAAATTTAAATTCATAATCTTCCCACGTGGTAGTAGCTACGGGTTACAACGGTGGTGATTTTTGTGCCTTAATTTTATTACGTAAAATACGAAGAGACTACGTAAAAAAGGTACATACATATACATTGCTTTATATATCTATGTACATAACTTATAAATTAGATTAAGTACTTACAAAGTACTCTACAATTATAAAGTCTCGAATACGATCGAACGCTATTCAAAGATTTGCTTAATATAAAATTTCGAAGTGACATTCAACCCATGCGACGATGACGTAATTATTAAAACAATTAGGAAGTTTAGAGTACTAGTTGTCCTCTGGATCTCTAGTGTTTTGAATTTCCTGCACACATTAAAAAAATAATAATTTCGTAAGTCCATATTGCAACGTTTGAGGAATAATAAATTGATTGAAACTTTGTCAAATCTTACCCGGTTTCGTTTCTCTCCGTATTTCGACCAAAATGTCACCTTACACATCGTCTTACGTCCGGTTTGTTTATTAAAAACGGAACACGTCGAGAAGGGTGGAGAATAGAGATGTAACGATACAGCTGGATTCACTGTACTCGGATTTTCCACTCGGTGCAATCCTATCGAGTCTAAACAACACACATAAATGATAGAAAACCTAATCGTTCTTGGTATTACAAAAAAGTAAACAAATGTTATACCATTAATATAGCAGATATTGTTCACCCTCAACGTGCTCCTTTCCAATTCCTCAAGTTCTTTCGTCTCATCGCTTTCTTCCGAGACGGGAGGCCAGGCGTACCGCGTCTTCGTTTAAAAAGATAAACACTTATTATTACGTTCGAGGATAAAAAAAATAACACAATCGGTTAAAAAATATCATGAAAAATAATGTTATTCAACTCTTGGTCATCGACCACGTTGAAGATTCCAATAACATTGATACAAATGAATTTTGCAAAAAAAAAATGATCAACTACAAAAGCACTTGAGGAGTTCAAAACAGAAATTCACCTCGCAAAGTTCCCCTTGGAGAACTTTCATGACGCAATGCGCGTTAGCGTGATCGTGAATGGCCGATCCATGACCTTCGCCCCAACATAATACCATAAGATTGAACCTTCCGTTTCCTTCATCGACCAAGTTCCTCGTATACCTGCGAACAAAACGTATACCCAGATTAGACACGTTCTAACGAAGGTATTCTTACGAAGCAGGAAGTAAGAGGTTTAACCAAATAAAGTCTACGTTGACAGGTGCGTGTTTACTCACTGTCGTACACAGAAATGGTCTACGTTCATTATCAACACTCGATTTCAAAATATACAACACTGATTCGCCTGCTACGTTTGATGCCATTTTTATCAGAAGATAAAGTGCATACGAAATGATGTTTCTTGGCACTGTGAGAGTCTCAAAGTGTAAAGCAACATGTATAACTCAAAATTGTCTATCTCAAGGCGTCAGAGTTTAGTGCAATTACCAAGTTTCGCTCGCTTGTCGTTTTCCATCGAGTTTCGAACGGATGTCAAAGAACCGATGTTCTGGATCGTATAGAATGTCTCTCTGACAGAGTAGGGGGCATACGTGGAAAGTGTGTGTAACGAGCCATTCACCGGATAAGCGCTTTTACACTGATATATCTACATTGAACGTGTACGATCTAGCAAATTCGTACTTATAACTTTCTCCGATACCGAATGGCGAAATAAAATTTAACGATACGATATATAATGTCAAGAACGGTAGCAATAGTTATCGATTTCAATTGTTTATGTTATCCCCCGTCGAACGGGTACGATAAACGTAAATTTCGTGGTTTATTAAATCGGCCATATTGAAAAGATCGTGCTCATATTTTCATACGATGGTCAGCCAGTTACTAACTACATTATGCAATGTTTACTACTATTACTCTGAAACTTATTTATCGTATACTTTCTCTGAGATACGTCTATGGACGTAAACAATAATCCTGGTAGAATAATTCCAACGCATTTACAAGGTCTTCGTTAATTATGGTCAGACATTCTGGAAGAATCCACGTTATCACTCGCCTACCACACGCATCCATATTGTACCACGTATAGATACATCATCTTATATGTGTACGCGTGTATGTATTTGTTTATATATCTGGAAAACACCTCTGAACGTATCAATTACAAAAAAAACAACATTCGTCAAATTTTTCTTTTAACTTCCTCTCGCATTACCTAATCGAAAAGATACGCGTGATGAAAAACAAGTTACATAGAATATACGTTCACTCTTCCTATCACGATCTCGAGCGATGTACAAGAAAAACGATACACACTTGTATTTGTAATAATAAAATGAATGTGTATAGTCACATGCATATATCAAACACACGTATGCAACTATTTCATAACGTTATAGTTTTCCCCTACCACTCTTCGACAACATGGCGGCCCGACTTACGTCCATCCCTTATCGTCTATCCCGTCCGTCGTCTTCGATCATTCATTTCTCGAATAAGTGATAACGTGATATTCGACAAACGAACACCCACACCGATTTAGCTCTTCACGAGCAAAACAGAACAAAATGTTGAAGAGAAAATAAGAAAACGCGTGACGAGAGGAACGAAACGAAGAGAAACAGCAAGATAACCCGCTATGAACTTCGGCGTTATACCCTCTATTACATTTCACAATATGTATCGTGCGAATACGCGCGAACGTTTGTTTATCGTATTAAAAAAGCGATTGCGTGTCATCAGAATATCCAGTCGAATTGTGGAACCTTCGATTATTCGCTAAAGTACTTAAGCACTTTATGTTGAACGTGGAGACGATAAAAGATGATGCCGAAATACGTCTTTTTAATTATTAACTACATTATTTTCTTTTCATTGGTTTAATTTCAAATAAACGAATTTATTAATTGAAATATTCATTGAAAAACTAATCAATATCCAGTGAAAATTCTAATTACGTTTTCAATTTTAAAAGAACAACGTCGCTACTTAAACGAGAACGATACATTTCCGCAGGCTAACTCGTTATCGAAAGTGACGTTAATGATCGTGTAGCACAACAAGGTGTCCAGTGGTTCGATCCATGCAATTGGAGACTCCCGGTTTCGATTGGCACACGATACACGATCGAATACGTAAAGTTACCTGTATCTATCGAACTTGGCGTATTTCTTCCATTCCAACGGATTACTCTTGTACGATGCCATTAAGTCTTGAACGTGGTCGATGTCCACGTGGTCGGTCTTGAAGGCATCGTGCAGCGCGTCGATCAGTTCACGTAGAGTGGAAACCTTCCCCTGTCGAGGATTTTCTTCACGATGGATCTTTCCGTGACACGATTCGTACAATCGAGATTCTCGATTACAAATTTCCATTTTTTAACAATTCTTCTTTGATTAGAATTCAAATGATTTCTTTTATCGTAGAACGATGTGTTTGAAAATGATTCAAGTTTCCACCACCACGTATATGACTCTTTAAAAAATTCAAAACACTCGATAGAACTGTCGATAAAAATTCACGTTTCTTTTGAGAGAAGAAAAAAACAAACGATTTCAGTCCGGTCGTTAAGGTTGCACGGCGAACACTGTCTAATGGCTACCACCACTACGGCTTTTACTCGTCTACGGCTGGTACCGGTCTAGTACAACTCGACCACAGCATCTTATATGCAGCGCAAGATGCTCCCTACTCCTGCAGGCAGGCCGCGAACCAAGAAGCCTGGAATTTTCGTTAAAAGATTGCTCTTCGTGCTCTCGAGCACGAGACTTCCGGAAACATGTTCTATTTGGTGAAATCAGTATACGAGTGGTAACGTTGATCTTTGTTCGGATCATTAAAAATGTCCTTGCACGTGCATTAGTAATTTTGATGAATAAACGGTAAATAAAATATATCTGTAACTTCTACTTGAAATCATGAACATGTGCTAATCGGAGCAAATCCATTATTCTTCAAGATAATTAGAATATATAGACGTGAAATTACTGGTGTTCTAGTAATGGTTATTATATGTTATTTATGTCGATTATTATGTTAATAAAAAAGTCAAGAATTTAATGTAAATATTGTGGTAAAAGTGATATGAAATTGTTCGATATTTTAATCTCGGTGCGTCAAGGATCATACGGTGATTATTGTACGAGCGCTAACCTGTTTCTCACTTTCAAGTTTGGGGCTAATTACACGTGGTTCGATACACGCACGTACATATATGTGTATCAACATATTTATTCACCTTTGTTACGCTGCTTATATGACGAAAACACGCGTGTCACTAAACTCATATCCCCAACTCGTTTATGGTAATACCATCACGGTTACAACAGTGTTCCTCAACCTGCGAACACCCGCTCGACGATGCTTCGAGTCATCTGAAATATTTTTTTGATAAGACCACCTGCTTCGTGGAAATATCACGGCAATAAATTTTACCGCCAGTTTTCTCAAAGATATCTTTTCACTATTAGCGGAAGATTTATTAGCGAACCTATTTCCACGACGACGTAACGAATAAAATTTAATCACCAATGATTACCACGATCCACAGTGTCGCGATTAGAGGTGCTAGCTGGACAAAACCCTTTTTTTATGTTTATTGATACGAAATGTAATTTTCGAAAATGAATATACTTATTACAAGCTTTTATTTAGTTTCACTTGCCCGTATGTATGTAGGTATGTAGATATGTATGTCCGGTACAAATCTTGTAAGCTAAATGTGACCCACTGCTACATATCCAATCGACTTGAAACTTTGTACACATACGTAATTCGGATAACAATACATGTTTTTCCAAAAAAATTTTTGAAAAACTAAAGAGTTTTATAAATTCACTATTTATGAACTATTGTTTATTGAGAAACTTTTTGGAAAAACATGTAACGTCAAAAAATTCCGATCGTGAAATGGCGATCTCTGTCACTAAAAATATTAATATTGTTTATTTCCGCACATTACCGCATATTAAAATTTACATGAACAAGAAGGTTAAAGTCTCTTCTACTAATAGTAACAATAATTTTCGCGTTTACTGGTGTTTATTGAATATTTTAAGCTATTTGTATATTGCAAATATAACCTAAATAATAAGAGCAATTAACGGAATTAATTAAAATAATTAAACGTACTTTCATTGGAAGTTTCCATCATCAAGCTTCAGTTTAAATAATAAGAAAGTAAATACAAAACTTATTTTAATACAATTTGTTGCTATTAATGGTAAATAAGAGCTTGTAAAAATTGTGACTCTGAATCTCGTAAAATGCTCTTTTTAATGTACTAACTAATTCTTATAGGTAAAGCAGGTTTTGGGAGAATATCGACAGGGAAATATCGTTATTCCTTTTACTTAGACATTACTCCATATGATAAGTATTTATTTTGTACGAAATTAAGTTATGAGTTTTGTCCAGCTAGTTAACCTTAATCGAAACACTGTGCGATCGTATATTTGTAGAAGTTGAAAAAAAAAACTGCAACACTTGTTTATAATATAATTCGAACACGTGTCGTAACAAATCATAATCTTCAATAAACGTAAATTATAATAAATGACTATAGTACGTATCATTCATAAGATAAAAGTGAACAACAATTAAGTATTATTTATGACGAGTTGCAAAAAAAAAAAATTAATCTTAAGTGTACGAGTGAGATAAAATGTTTTGTTATAATTATCAAAGCGCTCGGGGTAAATAATAGCGCCACGAGTTATGTTTTCTATTCTTATCGCCATAATTGTTCTCCCTCCATGAAATTTTTATAACCTTAGTACGGTTTTGTCAGCGGGCAAACGCAGGTGTTACTCTCCCGAGTACGAAATACCTTCTCCACGTTTTTCTTGCGAGCATCATCGAACGCCTTTCCACGTAGCACCGTTTCCTTCTCTTTCGCACGACACGGTGAATCACCGCACTTGCACGACCTTGATTTGTTAACTTCTCTTGCACTGATACACCTGCAAAAAGTTGTTGTAAATTGATATCGCGCACGAGTTAATTGCAAACATTTGGAGCACTATGCGGATTCTTACGTGCATGGACTACTTTTGCAATAATAACATTTCGCTCGTGGTCTCTTTGTTGTTGATCTGCCTGTTTTCTTGCATCTGCAAGGTGAAGCTTTGCAGGAATAACAGATACGAGAAAGGGGCGATAATGTTCTTCGTTGGACGTTCCTATCTGGATCGAATCTGTGATTGATGGGAGATTTTCTTCTGGGGTGATCTATTTCCGGACTTCTCGATCTCTGCCGTTGTTTCGAACTATAATATGCAATTTGATTCAAGTTTGGATTATTTAAATTAATAAAATTTCAATAATTTCTGTTTTTCTTGAAAGACACATGTTTGAATAGAATATGACGTGCAGAGTTTGTTATTTATCGTACGAATCAACTCGTGATATGTGAGGGTGTGGAATTGTTATGAATGGTTATCTTAGATCTCTTATGAAACTTCTAACTTTGTTGGGTAAACAGATCGCATTCGTGTGTATATTATATCTTACGTGTTTCATCATTTCGTTAGTGGTAATGCAAGACGAGGTGATCTTGATAGTACGAGATGAAAATATTTACCATTTGTATACAGTGTATTCGCATGAGTTAGAGAGACAATTTTAATGGCTTGCAATGAAAATTAATTGACGTAACATACAGTCGAGCAATCTTTGGAAAAATAATTATACCCTATTTCCATATTTCCATTGTTAGAAAAATGCATGTGTCGCAATTGGAGTAAGGGTATCGTATCGACGATAGTCGATACCGGAAACCTTAATCTCTCACCGAAGCTTAGATAGAATATCTGAAGGTTTGCTTATGATTCTTAATCGCAAAGTGGAGAAGGTGTTTGCCTTTTGGAAAGACGAACTAGTCGAACAGCTCGGCATTTACCCCATAACTTTCGATTGGAAAGAAATTGTGATCTAATACATAATAACTTGTTTCTGGGGCTAAAACCCAATAAAATACTTTACCCGATATAACATCTTCCTTTTCTATCCTCTACTCCCATATTTTGGTTATCGTCTCTTCTGCAACAACAAGGATTTTTCTTGCATCTCTCACAACACACGGAATCGCTTATTTTCTGTTGAAGTTCGCTCATCACGTCCGAAAATGCGCTCGATCGTTGATAAGGAAGATCATTAAAGCCATAATTCTTATGTGATTTATGGTAGTAACATTCATCGACGGAATCCGATTGGAAGTCGTTAAAATTTCTTGAAAAATATCGTCTCACTTCTGGTTTAGGTTTCCATGCCGTGACACATATTTTGTGATCTCCATCGTGATCTGTAACGATCTGGCGGCCATTGTAAATTTTCACCTGTTCTCGGCACTTACAAATGTCGAAGGAGAGGCCGCAATATGAACATTTACGAATCGGTGCTCTACAAACACACTTGTCTCTAGGATGCTCGCAGTAAACGCAAATGGTTTCTCTGCACGCATGTTGGTAGTTTGTATTGTAACAATCTACGTAGGTTGGTCTGCAATGACATTTTTCTTTTGGTTTGTTACAATCGATGCATGGCACGTCACACCTGTATTAAATTAAAAAGTTTATAGAAAGTGTACTATTCATTTTCTTTTTGGAATTGGCAACATTCGTCATTTTGTACACTAAATATTTAAAAATAATAATTCGATTTTAGAGAACGTACAAATATTTTCTACGTTGACTGTATGCTTGAGATTACTTTGTTGTTGTCGTTATTACCTGTACGCGTTCCCACTTTTGCAATAGTTCTCGCAAACTACCGGTTCATTGCATTCGCAATTGTCCACAACACGATAACACTCGAAGTGTGAGGTGCAAACATCTTCTGAAACGAGTTTCGGAACAATACACACCGTCGAGGTTTTCTTCAAATCACAGGTACAATCTAGAACAGGTAAACAACAGCAGCAGCATCGATTCACCGCTGACTCGAAACTTTTCTTTTCACAAGGATAACCATTGGCTTGGGTTACTTCTTCTTCGAACGTTATTTTTGTACACGGTACTACTTTATCCGTTTTTACTTTTTCGGAATCACCTGTCGCACCTTCGTCCTTTACAAGCTCGGTCTCTTCTTTTGTGTCTTGGATATTACCAGTTTGGTTTGTGTCCTCCGTAACTTCTGAGGTTTTAAGATTGGTTGTATCTTCTGTAATTGGTTGTAACGTTTTCCTGCTTGCCAATATAGTTTGCAGTTTCGATTTAGGTCGTTTGTTTAAATCGATGTTTTGAATATTTTCATTTTTAGTTATTTTCGGTGTATCTAATTTTTCTTTTACTTGTTTAGAAGATAATGAAGCATTATGACTGCTCTGAACACCTTGAATAACTGGCACATCGGTTTTTGAAACATTTTCCGTTTCAAATTTTTTATTGCTTTTAGATTTTAAGATGGTTGGCGAATTCACTTTTTGGTCATTTATATCTTGTACATTTTTCACATTATCGTTCACAATTTTACTTTGATTCATTTTATTTTGTCTCACTAGACCCATCGCTTTTTTAATAGAACGACCAAAAAAAGAATTTTTAGATTTCTCCTCATTTTTCTCTTTCTGTTCTTTTACTTCGAACGATTCCTTGACGCTTCTTTTAACAGGAACTTCTGGACGTACATTTTGTGTATCCTTTTTTGACTGTTGCGATTTTAGAATTACCGTAGATTTTTGTTTTCCAATCGTAGTATTAACCTGAGATTTTTTTAAAACGAGACCAACTTTCGTAACAGGTGATATCTCAGGCTTCACGTCTTTTAACTGTTTTTCAACAACAGGAGTTCGCGAAACGTTCAAAATTTCCTTCGAACTTTCATTTTTCTTCTTGAATGTATCCTCATTGGTTTCGACTGTCTCTGACGTTGCGTTTGCATTATCAATACTTGTTTTCTGCTGATTTATACTTTTTGGGATGCTTTCATTGTTAGGCACAACCGTAGGAAGTGTTCTATTACCGGCAACTTCCGGCGACGTCTCGTTCGAGTTGTTTAAATTTGGACGTGCCGTATACTTCTGCAAATTCTCTGTCATAGACTTACCAAACTTATTTTTACAAACTGTCCATTTTTCTTCAATCGTTTCTTCGTTCAGAGGAACACTCGTGCATTGATCTTCTTCATCCTCTTCGACAATACAAGAACACTTCGACCATTTTCGTTGTAAACCCTTGTCATGTAAAATATCAAACGAGTTTCTTCTTTTAGCCGCACGATTGACTTTGCAATCTACTTTTTCCTTGCAACAGCATTTACAAGTATCTCTGCAATAATTTCTACGTTGGTCGATCGAATGATTAGACGAATCTCGACGATGTAAGTGAGTTTTGCTAACACAAACGGATCGTTGCATCCAAGAGTCACCAATCTCATCACGACTCGAACTTTTTGGAAAAATTCTTGTGGTACACAACTGTTGATCCTCTTTCTCATCATAGCTTATAAATTTCGGCTTCAACCGCATCAAATCTTGACGATGCATCTCGACATAACTAGATACTGTATCTTGACAGCAACAACCGTCTCTTGTAGAAGAAACAGAAGACACCATGCTGCCAATTTCTGTGCTTCTACTCGACAAAGTCGATATTTCAAGACGATCATCCTGCTTCAGTGTCATCGACGAATCATTTTCATATTTGTCGTAACAAATGTCATCGATGTCGTTGCTCCGTGTCACTCGAGTTTCTCTCGTGTGAAAATAATTCTCCGATCCTTGTTCTTGTAACTTTTGACGCCTCTTTTGTATGCCGTTCACGAGCTTGCTCGACGAGACGCTCGAGGTTCGTACGCAGGTTGAATTCGTGCGTTCCGTGGTTGTTTCGGAACTCGATTCCGTACAGAATTCGGATTTTTCTTTCTGTTTCTCTTTACGCTGAGGGTAATATGTTACATGGTAATATTCATGATTATATATAACATTTCTTGCATAGGACGGTTAGCTAATTACACATTTATTAAAACCCATTTTATACGAGGATGTATAATAATATTCTTAGTATTATATAAATAATCACCTGAGCATTTTCATTGGCCTCCGAGCATATATAAATATTAACGTTTCCAGTCATCCTCCGATTATCAGTTTTCATATTCTTCGATGCCTTAGAATGCTTTTTGATCCCTTTTTCCTTTTCTTTTACAGGACGATACTTCGAAACGGTCGATCCATCGTGCGAATCTTTAACACACTTCTTAGTTGCGTTGACAGCATTTGGTTGTTTTTTCTCATACTTTCGTGAATAATCACACGGATGATATCGTTTTCTCGAGATGTACTTTTCCTCATCGTCGCGTTTGATAATGGCTGTGGCATCTTGTCTATTTCGACATATTGATTTATCGACAATTTGTGTTTTAGGCCGTTCTTGACTTAGTTTTTTCTCTGGCGATATCACTCCATTTTTATCCTAAGTATAATTGTTTAAACTTATTAATTAGGGATTAAATATTATATATCATTCGATTTATTGTTCAGAATAATTAATATGTTAGATAAGATGCAGATGAATTGCAATTTGGTTTGTAGAAATTTAAAGGGACTAATTCTAAAGATTATCATGGATACTTGCATCTTAAATACCATTACACACTGCTTTATAATCGTCTGCATAGCTTCTTTGATCGAACTATTAATTAACTCGGTCAATTTCGATGGATCGATGTCCTTATCGGCTACTCTTTTTTTATCGGTAACACGATTGCAAGTGTTAGAAGTGCACTCTCGTTTAGAACACGTATCCATGTTGCAAGCATCGTCGGAATAATATTTCTTGCTCTTTGCGATGCTTTCTGCACTCTCTTTTTTCCTTTTTGCATAATTTGACGTATCATTCTCTTGAATTATTTGATCTTGTTCGTCGATTGGTTCTATTTGTTCTTCTAATACGATGGGTATCGTGATCGATTCTTTTCGATCTGTCGACATATTTTCATCATTTTGTGAAAGTTTTTCTTTTTGATCGTTCCCATTTTGTTGGAAAAATGTGTCGGAATATTGAACTCCCTGTTCTTGCTTTTTATTTATATCATTTTCGATCTCCGATAATCTTGGTTGCTTTTGGCAAAGAAGCTTGCCTAGTTTAAACATTTTTCGATTTTTCTTATTTTTAAGATAAGTATGCAAACTTTTTTGGAACACTTAGTTTATCTTTCAATTTTTTTCTTCACGTTTTTGAAGAATTTCTTCAGGATCGAACATATGTTTATTCTTCTCGACATTTCTGTTTATTCCAAAATATTTTTATATTCTTCCATGACGTACTTTTAATATTCATCGTTAGTGACATTGTTTGACTTGCTTTGCTGTTGAACAAAAGTTTTTTTGTGAATATACTTGAAAATTTATTTGTTTTAGGTTAATATTAAAAAATTTCTAAATTCGCTATTCTGACAAGACAAGAAATAAAACTGTAAAACAATCGATAAGTTGTACCAACTTCACCTCTTAGAAAACTTTATTATCTAGTACATACATTAATAATATACTTACTATATTTTATTAATTAGTTCAGGAATCAGTTTTTACCACGTCACTTCGTTATTATCTGTTGTATCATCCGCGGAAGATGAAACGTCAGACGGAGTTTTTCCCCTTGTCATTTGACAAACATCTGGACTTCTTCTTACGCATTTCCTACGATGTGTCGACTGCGTAACAAATTGAAAACAATAAACACTGTCGCACATTTTAATTCCATTAAAATTTTCACTGAAATCACCTTAAACGCATTAGCTATTCTGTTAGTAAGATTCGATACGAAATTATCTTTGTGACATTTTTTCTTGGTAGGAAACAACTGCTCGACTTCTTTAGATTTATCTGCATTTCGAGATGCAAAGATCAAAGGTTCGGTCTCACAAAAATTTTCATCCCTTTTTGCAGAAAGAGTTCGCCTACGAAACTCTTTCGTCAATTGTTTGAACGCCTGGGTTTCCTGATACGGAAGTTTTTCGTTTCGTGCTGCTTGCATTAGAGGATACTAAAATATTATAAATTATATAATAGTTAAATGAAAAATTTTACAACAAATTAAATGATTATGCTCACGTGACGTCCATGATCACAATCAACGAAAGTATCACTCAAAGCTTGATCTTTCATTTTAACAACAAATGGTAACTTTGTTGATTCTATTGGATTCGAAGTAGCGCAGCCTCTAGCTTCTCTTTCACGTATTAATCTTATTTTATCGTGTTCCTTTAGTTCCTCGATCAATTGTGATCGTTGATACATGGGTAAGTATTTCCTCAGGGCAGGAAGATGAAAATTGTCTTGTGGTGATGCAGTTTTACACATTTTTCGCATACAACTATGCATATCTCGTTTATATTGTTCAGAAACTGGAAATAGATCCTCTTCCGAAGAACTTCTTTTACTATCAGTACAAGTTGTAATATTTCGGTCAGAACAGTAAAGACATCTGTGAGATGGTAAAAGTTTAAGAATTAAAAAAGTTGAAGATCTATTTATTCGAAAAAATGATTAAAACGTTTACTGTTCACATGTGACTTCGTCAGCATGGTACATTTCTCTTTGATCTTCCTCATCTCGACGATAATCTCGAGAATATGATGATTTATTATCGTAAAGCTCACGTTGACAAATTCGTGAATCATGTGGCTGATAAATTGGTGTTCGTTCAGGTCTAGATGTTCTTAAATAATTTCGCTCACGTGAATCATAATAACGTTGATAATTTTGTAAATGTTCTGGACACATTATTGGTATGAACCCAGAAATTAATTGTTTTTGAGTATCCTTTGAATAAAAATTTTGATACGCATGCCAGTCTCTTTTTTCATCTTCGGGAAATTGAAGTGCCTCGTCGCACGTGCTGATATTATATAAAATGATCAAATTCTTGGATCTTTAAATTATTAACAAATTTAACTTACCGTCTACGACTCGTTCTATCATTTTTGTGACTTTTACGTTTTAAATACAGTTTGTCAATAATCATCGATTTTTCCTTTTTTCGACGACGTTTACTGTCACAATCACTGGGACCTTTCCTCGTTGGCCTATTACAAATGCAATATATTTAAGAATAAATGAATGATATACTTTATCGTGTATAATCACCTTTTACGTCGTTTCTTGTATTCTTCTATGCACTTTTTCCATTGTCGTTCTTTCCATTCATTATCTTTTATCAAAGCATGCTGAACTTGCTTCGATTTTTTCATCTTTACTGGTTCATCATTTTTTATCATTTTCTTACGTTTTATCGGCTTCGTCTGCACGCCTTTGTTTTGATTCAATAAATCCGTCTCCACGTTAACCTTATCCCTGATTACTTCTCGAGTATGCACGGGAGCATTTTTAGTAATTTTCGAGATATCTTTTTTATCATCTTCTCGTTCTTCTTCTTCATAATCCATTCGTTTTTTCAAAAACTTATCTGACCTCTTTGTCTTATCTTTAACTCCATACAATTCCAAACCAGCCAATGGATCGTAAAGTTGTATTTTTTTTAATCTTTCTCTCGGAACAGATTGTGTAGCATCTTTTTTCTTTTCTCTCTCTTGTATCACTGTACTTCGCTCGGTTTCTTTATGCAAATTTTTATTATAATTTTTTGATGCCCGTGTATCTTTCTCGGGGACGAAAGTCTCTTCACTTTTCTCAGAGTTCGTTGGCGAATCTTGATCCTTCGTGTCTCTTTTTTGTGATCTGTTCAAAATTTCTTGCAACGCAAGTTCGGACTCATGGGGTGTAGAATTCTACAAATATTGTACATTATATGTTATTCAAGCTGTAAAATAATTTATTTAAGAATCCTACAGTCTTTTTATCAATTATTTACGTACTTGTGATTGGTCTTCACCAATTATATTCCACGTATCTGTTCTCCGACTATCCGAGGACGTTCTCGCGTCTGACAATGCATTGATGTCTTCTCCTTTGCGAACGTATTTGTACGACGATCGCGAATCTTCAGTTTCATCAATCTCGTAGTACGATGTAGACTTTGAAATAGGTTCTAAATATCTATTTTCAAAAATCCATATAAAAAAAAAAAAATGTATTCTTAATTTTAATTAATATTGATCGAGTACCTTGGTAAATCTTTGGTAGCAAATATCTTTTCACAAGGATGTCGTAAATTGGTATCGTCCATTTTTGTACGACGCAAAACTCTGCTTTGTTCATAGTTTTTAGCAGAAATTATATCTTCAGGATCCTCCCACTCTACATGACGTTCAGCTTTTTTTGCTCCGTGCGATTCATTCCTTAATCGATCATCATCATCATCATCACTGTACGAAGAAGAAAGTGATGATGATGCAGAAGTTTCTTCAACGTCACTTTTCTTGCTTGTAATACGTCTATACGTTTGTACGGGCGAAGTAGATCTTTTTCCATTTAACATTTCAATAATTCGGTTTATCAAAGATGGTCTCCTGGGTTGCAGTCTTTTTCTTCCCTATGTATCAACCGATATTTTTGTTGTAATTACATAAATTATTGGTTAGGTTCGTACATTAACTTAATACGAACACTTACTCTTCCACCAAGCCAAGGAATTCTCGAAACAGCCGCAAGAATTCTTTTAACACGACTACTTTGGTCTTCATCCCTCTTGTCTCTAATAAGCAACTCTCTAGAGCCATCATCATCAACTTCTATATGTATCACTTCATCTTCCTTTATTTCTTCCGAATCTGTCGAAGAACTACTGTCTTTACGAACAGGAGATGGACGAGTTCTGTTCTTTAATTTTCTTCGAACTTTTCTATGCGCTCTTACAACGAAACACGACGGTGCAGTGTCACTGCTCCAGGTAATGCTACTTGCAATAGGGTCGTTGAATATCTATGTGAAATAATGATATAAAAGATAATATAGAATGGGGATTATGTTCGATGGAAGAAATGTACACACTCATCATTTCAGCCCTTCCAAACCTGAATAGTAACATCGTCTCGTATTCTTTGAGCTTCGATATCCTTGAATGGTATCAATCGTTGATGAACTTCGGTTTCAGGTGGTGGTATCTCATCTTGGTAAGCTAGGGTTGTAACAATTATGTAATATAATTTCTTTATTTAAAGGCACTTGGTTGATTATTCAGTTTAAAGATTACAAAAACGTTCGAGGAATAATTTCTAATAATTTAATGAACCTACTATAGCTGTAAACTGAAGTAGAACTACGTTCATCGGAATCTTCGAACTCCCCATCATCAGTTTGCTCCCCCACATCTCTTTTTTCTACCTCTTCCATCGCTCGATGATCTTTTTCAGACTCGACTTCCTCCTCATCCTCTGTCCTAATTTCTCCAACATCTTTTTCGTCCTCTTTAATCTTCCCTACTTCTTTCTTCTCCTTTTTCATATCTTCAGCCCACTTTAATTTCTTTTCCTTGGTAACTTGTAAATGATCATCAGACGAGTCTCTGTACCAAAGACAACAAATTTCCCAATCCAAAAAATGATTATTTTCTCTTCATAAAATAAAAAGAACATTACTTTTCCTCGCTCATATCCGACAAATCACCATACTCCAATGGAGATCGACAAATCGTGCAAACGTTTTGCAAATCAGCAAAACACTGTGTACAGAACAACCCAACGCAGCCAGGTGTGGGACACTTGATATGCGGATTATTATCGTCCCATTGGACAGCACCACAAAGAAGACAAGCATTTTCCTTTTGAGGAAAACATATATTCAAGAAAGGACAAATCGCCATGAAACGTTGCTTCATGGTAACACGTTCCACCTGTCCACCATTATTAATACCAAACTTCCGACGTAATTGACGTCTAGCGAATTTAACAAAGCTCCCCCTTGACCTGAAAAAATATTTAGTATTAACAAAATATATGATTTCCAATTTTTTACGTGATCCAACCGCATTATGTGATTGTATAGCCAAGCCGCACGTTGTTTCGCCCTATCGGGATGGTATTGGCACATTACGATGTGCCTTAGTCGAAGACTATAGGGTTCAAAGATTGCCATAACCCAACAGAAGATGATCAACGAAAGAATTCGGATATATCCATCGAAATCGGGTGGTATTGGATCTGGTAAGCATGGGATAGAATTTATTTCGATATCTTCAATGTTCGGTGTAAATGCTTTCACGATACTTCTGTAGAGTTCTGCGAGATAACCGGTTCCCGAGACGTGTACGCCGACAGAGTTTGGCTGCTGGATCTATGGGTCGAATAAAAAAGAAATTAACTAATTTTAATTAGTTAATTATGTTGCAAAAGTTTTAGCCTGTAGAAGAATGGATGTCAATTTGAACATCAGTTTTCAGATGTACACCTTAGTTTCTATTCGACCATGAAATCTAATGGTATCCAGGATCCAGAACAGACTATAATCAGCCATCATATGTATACAGATTTTGATAGTGGTAAGACTCAAAAAAATGAACGATTTTGCAAGTCTGATTTTTTCAGTCTTAATTAACATGATCGATGACAATGGTATATATTGATTTCTTTCACGTGCATTTAACGGTAAAATCGTTTCTTTCTCTTGACGTGCTCTTATCAAATCGATCGTACGAAGATCATTAGTTAGATAACGATTGTCAAATTTCTCATTGGTCAGCCATTTGTGTCGATAGTGTAATACTCTAAAAGTCATTTAACAAATGATTCTTTGTGTTCACTAATTTTTTTATCGTCAGGAATAAATTGATTAGGTATTTTATATATTTATTTATTATGTCAATACTTTGTACCTCAGTAGCATGAAAAATATGAAGAAAGCTGTAAGAAAATTCACCCAATCGAAAACACCCAAAAATCTGCGAGTCCTCGATCTAATCTCTGCAGCAATATTGCCAGAAATATCTTCGATCGTTTGGCTTCGATTCGTCTCGAAATGAAAGGAATGCGAAAACTTAACTTTCACGTAAAACATTGTTTTCATGTGCATCGTGAATCTTCTTATTTCTAAAAGAAAAATAAATGTTTCCTTAGCATGGCCATCCAGCCTTGTTTTACGATTTTCTTTCGTAATACTTTTCTTTACGGCGTCCACAATAGCATCAGCTACATAGGACACCAGCATGCATATGAAATCCAATGGTTTGACGATCCAACACAAGGCACCGACTATATACGTTAAATTGCAAATCCCACCAAAAATTGGGCCAAGTTTTGCTCTACAATCGGCAACTGCACCCTCAAAGACTCTTTGACATCTATCGAAAGGTGTTCCTAATTTTTTGTTGCAGATATTCACGATACTTCCAAGCCATTGAAAAACAGCAGTGATCACTTTTACTGTTAAGAAAAACGAGTGTGATACTTCGATTTATTTGCATGTAGACAAAAATACCTACGTATGCTAACAACGAGCCTTTTAATAGCAATAAGAGTTTCTTTGATTTTTCTTACGATAACTCTTACAGTTCTTATCACTTTCATGATTGCTTCTTTTAACGCGTGAAAAGGTTCCTTGATCAGATCGATAACGGATTTTACTGCTTCCTTCAATTGTTCCTAAAGATATGAGTATATTAATTTAATAAAATTCGATTTATTTTATCAAGTTTTACCTGACCACAAATCAAAGATTCCGTCAACACGCTTATATTACGTAAAGCGTTCTTTCCTGGTCCGGTGATCGTTAAAATGAAAGCATAAGCGATAAGGGCTTGCCGTCCACGTTTTGAGAAAAATTGTGGCAATAACAAAAATACAACGCATCTGTATAAAAACTTAAATAAATATTTTGGTAACCATCTTCGATTATGTAAAAATTATAATCTCAACCAACCTAATTCCATGTGAAAATGCTAATCCCAATGTCAATATTACTCCAATAATGGAACACAGCAGTGTTGCTGATGTGAGTGAAAAATTTAATTGAAAAACGAAAAATATGAAAAATATGTAAGTTAGAAGGATGCCACCTAAAAATCCAAAAATGCTCTTCAGAATATAATTTTCAAAGGAACCGTCGGTACGTAATAGAACCGCTTTCTTATGAAGCCACGAATTTTCCGGGAAGCTAGTTATCTTGCTCCAAAAGTCCTTTACTTTTCTCTTACATCTATCGAAAGAAGGCTCGTAAATAATGTACGTTCTCATTCATGATGATCTTATCTCCCACTCGAAGGAGAAGGTTTTCAAAGGGTCAACGAAACCTACCGCAACTTCTTACGACGTAGCCTTTGACTCCAAGTCAAACTCTTGGCACCCTTCGAGAGCTCGATCGATCTCAATTTTTCATCCTCGTATCTACGCCGTAGTTTTTCCAGCCGATGGGCTTTCAGTACCAATTGGAAGAAGGCCATGCTCTTACTTGATCTACGTACTAATAAATTATACTACGTATCTTTTTTACTCTATATGTATATACATAGTGCTATCCTATACGTTAGGGTATAATTGCGATTCCTTGCCAATTTTTCCTATTTACTGAAATGCAAAAAATTGTGTTAATTCATTTTCATTGACAGTTCATTCGATTAACCTGAATATTGTAATTAATAGACAAAATTTATTTCGACTCACATTTTTCCTACTGATCAATACTATCGTCATATCGCCCAGAAATATTTTCTTTACCACAGTATTCGTTATGTATTACGACCAGACTCTACACCACGTTTTTTGTTCATTATTTTACCTTCTTCATATCAACCTCGAAAATTAATACAAAATATATACTTCATTCTACTTTATCGACAGGTAATCATAAACACAGAACAGATAAACATGTCACAGACTTCTCAGTCCATAAACTTCTGAAGACTGCCCTTCGATGATAAAATATAACGTAACGATCGCTGCGGTCTACTTCTAACAAACTATCGATAACGTCACGCTCTTCTATTACCACAAAATCCATAAAGAAGACTGGATCGAACCATTTTACCCAAACCATTTCACCAGATGGCGATGGCGCGTTACGACTTCGATCCAAACGGCATGAAGAACTTTATCGATGAGCTCGTCGTATATCCGAGGACGAACGGAGATGGTCGAGCTCGACGACGAGGAGAGGCGAAGGCCGTCAAGTATACGAAGAGATAGAGCTATCGTAGAGGGGGTAAAGAGAATGGTGGTTGGAGTGGGGGGTGTATAGGCGGCCAATCTAAACCCGATAACGAGCCAGCTGGTCTGGCAGCAGTGATGTCAGAATCGTGGGTCGTGGGATAAACCCCTATCCCCACTATGACCTACCACCGTCTCCCACTTTACTTCCATCGCGTTACATACAAAGATATCTCTACTCTATACGTGTGCTCTACCTCTTCGGCATTTTCCGCCAGCAATCCACCTGAGCAGCTTCAGGAGACCACGTTCAAATCCCGGTGGGATGGATTTACTTTTTATTTTTAAATATTTTTTTATTTCTATTTGTAAGGTCTCCGTTAAAACGATGGTTTGATAAATATTCATTTTAAAAAAGAGAAATGGATTCTTTCTTCTTTGGTATTTAAGAATATATTTATATTATTTGTTATTAATAATATTCAAGACTAAATGTCATTAATCTGAGATAAAAATATTAAATTTATAAAATAGTCTTGTAAATATTTGAATTAAATTTTAATAGTTGCTCGAGTGTCGTGCCGGTGGATCGCTGAGCGGAAAGTGCCGAAGATACAGCGCACAAGGATAGAGTGTAGCTATCTTTGTGTGTAAACGTGATGGAAGTAAAGTGGGAGACGATGGTAGGTTATAGTGGGGGTAGGGATTTGTCCCACGTCCCACGATTTTGCCATCGCGGTGTGGCAGTGCCGTTCTAGAAGGCTTCGCGCGAAGGTGCTTTTTTCGCGAGATATTCTTCTTTACCCATTTCTCTCTCTTTTCTCCAGTTCCTTCATTCGTCAGCGGTGTGTTGCTACGTAAACTTGTGTGTTTGCGTGAGTGTGTTCTTGAGTGTACGACGCATTCGTTGTGGTGAGTCGCCCAGAGAAGAAAAAGGTGTACACATATCGCAAGGTGAAACGTGAAGAAAGGGAGAAAAGAAAGGATCAAAGATCTCTGTTTGTGTGTCCCTTTTTTTATAACCACGCGCGAAAATTTGGGGGAAGAAAGGTGAAATAAATCAGGGCTTGAAAAAGTTCCTGTACTGTTTTAAACGGTTAGATAAAAGTTTTGATTGAAAAAGGTTACGAAGAACTTTTATTTTGAATAACCGTTTCGAAGAACCTACTTTGTGATTAGAAAAGTATAAATTACGGTTCTTACGTCAGATTGTATATAAGTTCTATAACCTTTATTTTGTAGATTCTTTATCAATGTTCTAAAATGGAAATAAAATCGATTTTCGTACAAATATGTAATATACTTCGTAAAAATCATACTTTCGGGTATGTGTTTATTTTCAAGATATTAATTACAATTTTTTGTTATAATACGTCGAATCATGTCTAGAAAGATATAACTAATACAACCGTCTTGCCTGTACCTACTGATCGCCGTTGTCAACTGTCGAATAGCCGTTGTGGGTGTATGGCTCCAATATTTTTACCAAAATCGATTTAATTTCCATTTGAAAACTTTGATAAAGAACCTAATAAAATTAAGGTTACAGAACTTAGATAGAATTTATCATTTGAAAATTAGGTTCCTCGAAACGGTTACTCCAAATAAAAGTTCTTCGTAACTATTTCAAGGACCTAAACCAATATCATAACCGTTTTCAAGCCCTGAAATAAATAAATAGAAACGAGAAGCATGCCGTGATCGGGAGTGAAGGTCGGTATGTATCCGGGAGGAGAAGGTCGGTGGTTCACGTAGAGCACGCGCGACGACTCCAGCCGACGACTACGACCAAAGACGAGATACGACGTCGAGAAGGTGAAAAGAAGAGGAACGACGAGGAAAACAACGAGGAGGGCTGGACTCACCTCGACCGATCACCATGACTTTGAGGCAGCTTTACGTCAAGGTATATCTCAAATATATCTGCCTACGTATAACTAGACGTGTTTGCGTATGTATATGGATGTATGGACAAGATTGATTTGAGAGAAGTAAACCCAAACATAAGTGACACTCGAATATAGTCTCGTCCAATTTTCGAACGTCTTTAGGTCTTCTAAAGACAATTGATTTTATTTTTATTTGTAAAGGACAAATCATTTAAATACAAAGAACCACTTTGAATTTTTAGTATAAGACCGTCAGAACAAAAATTCAGTGCTCCAATTCGAGTGGCTTACAATACAAACAAAATGGAGCAAAATGCAAATGAAGCCCGTCTGTGGTTCCAATTTTTTTCTTGTTATTCTTCATGCGTCACGTTGTCGATATCGGTATTTAAATTCACACGTGTTAATATTCCTATCTCGTTTGGATTGATAACGCGAGGAAAGGATACTCGACGAAACCAAGGACGTCTATGTAAAAGAAAAGTTAACAATTTTAACAATAAAATTAATTTTAAGTAAATTAATTTTAAGTAACAAGCACGAGCAACGCGAGTTCAGGCATGCCGAATGTTTAAATTTCGCGGGCGGTCCACCATCTTCGGTCACGTGACCAGAATATTTACCTTCTACCGAAAGGAAAATCAATGGAGTGTAGGGCGAGCGAGACGCGGTCGATAAGGGTAGGAGCTTAGATTCTTTGCGCGTGAAAACAGGTGTACGAAGAAAATTTGGGTCACTTTTGTATGCACCCGCGTGCAGGTATATGCACTATGCAGTCGTATATGCGTAGAACGCGTTTATCGAAAGGGAACGTTCCTTCGACTCTTTGCACGTAAATAACGAGACCACAAATACACACCCACGCATGGGTTCACCTTTATTTCCATTCAAACGTCGCGCCATGGAATTCGAACCTTCGCCAGGCAGCAACGTGTTACAGCTAAATCGTTCTTGCACCATCTCGCTGCAGCGATCGCTTTCGAATCTGCTCGAGAAAATGAAAAGGTCATCGGATCTGAACTGTATTGATACATATATTGTATACAGTGGGAGTCAAAAGTAAATGTACACTCTTTAAAATAGAATAACTTTTTTTATCATTGGACCAGACGAATTGAGTCTTTGTTAGAAAATAGGATTAGTTTATTATATACCTATCACGTTTGCGTTGTTTTGATAAAATTGAAATTTGTTCAATTACAAACTTACTTTTGAATCTCACTGTATATATAGATAGGTATACAAGTTTTATCTCGCTATCAGAAATCTCAAATTAACTTCAATGTCTGGTCGTATCGTGTCGTTCGAAGGAACGAGTCATGTGATTTTATCTAGGAAGTCTATTCTTTCTATTTTGCTAGTGACATCTCTGACAATAGTGACGTAATAGTATGTTTGTGTATTTCGTGAAAGGAGAATAGGAGAACAAAAAATTCAATTCAATTTCTTTTGCTGAACTTTAATTATATTTGGTTAAATACTTAATTATACCTACATGGGTCTTTTATAACACGGCATTTTTCTACGAATCTATATACCGTGTTATAAGAGGGTTACCTGTAGTTAATTTAATTGGTTTCGATAGAATTCGTTGTCATTGAAACTTTCGAAATTGCAGTGCACTTTGGTATTAGTTCGGTAAGATTCGATTTCTAGATCTAGCACGATAATTATAATTATACGAGGGAAAGATCTCGTAGGAACGTTCTCATCTCTCTCTCGTGCGCTTCCCTCTTTAAGGTCGTTGCATCGAGCCTCTCCATATTGCACGCTGATTTATCTCCTCGGTCAGGTGAACGGCGAGGGTTGGCCGAGGTCATGTCGCCCGTTTCAGTTTCTTCTCTTCTTTCTCCTTTCTCTTACTTTTCCCTCTTTCATTTTGAAGTACCTCACACGACTTCCAGCATCCGACGCGATATTTTTAAGATCTCTTTTACTCTTTTACCTCGCGAGAACTCGAGTCCCTCGTTCTCGCGTGGAAAATTGATCCAGTGTAGGGTCTAATTTACCCAGTTTTAAAATGGAGTGAGTACTTTTCAAAGGGTTGATTTAATTTATAATATTTTTGGAAAAATTATTATCATTATTTATTTTATGATTTATTAAACGAATTATAATCAATTTCCATTTAAATTTTGAACATCATCGAAGTTGGAAACGCACCTTTATGTTAAAGAGCCGGTCAACCTCGTTTAAAAACTGTTGCTCGACCGATCGACCATCGTAGAAGGTGATCCTTAGGTAAAGTTTGCTTCGAGCCAAGCAGAATCCTTTCTCTCTCTTTCTCTTTCTCACAAGAAGGCAACCTCTCAAGATTGGTACTCGTTCAACTGCCTGCGCTCTTGCTCGTTCCTCCACAACCACGAGGAATTCCCAAATCGTTTTGCAATGACTCAAGGAAGTGAAATCCGTCTTCTCTGAGTTCACCACCCCCTCTGTTCGTGTTCTTGGAAATTGTGAAACAAAGGGAACCGTGTACTATAGTCTGCAGCTTCCATTAGCCGTGGTAATAGAGAGAGACCTGTGTGTACCGATAAATGTGATAATCAGTTTTCATAGCGAATATTGATGCAATCGTTTTCTAATATTTTTGAAAACCGTCACGATTGAATCGTAGTTAAAATTATTATTGTAAGCTAAATTCCATAAGTTACATAACATTTGATTCATTTTTACACATTTTACACTTTTAAAGCTTTTAATCCAAAATTAGACACGGATGATCTTACCAAGAACTGGCCAGGGTTTTGAATAAAAGAAAAGCCTGGGTCGTTCGGTATAACGACCTTGCCGCTAGTGCATAAATTCTGGAGCCGAGTTTCCGTGAACTTTACATAGATATCTACTTACACACGTGCAAACGTAGCTATACACTTTCGTTTGGACGTACGTTCTTAATCCGTTCTCTCGGTCTCTAAAAAGAAACAGAATGTCTCCGAGTCGTTCTCCTTGCACTCTTAATGCTCTTTCACGAGACTCAAGAGATTAACGTGTAATTGCAAAAACTCTCGGTTTCACGACAATTTTACATAAACCCTCGGGATACTTCTCGATCGGGATGAATTCTACAAAACGATAATACGATAGATTAGAATTAGAATGGTACAGGTTCATTTAAAATTCATGAAATTGTCTGTTGTAAAGTGTTATTGTCTGTTATATCAATCCTAATCGAAGTAAAAGTTGGATAAAAAAATCGGTTCATTTCAACAAAACATAATACTGTACTTACTTTGATTTTTTTTCAGAAAAATAATATCGATCGAAGAGAAACTAGAACATAAAACGTTTAAATAAGAACACTAGAAGATGCTGTTCCTTTAAATAAGAACAAGAGCCAATCCGAGCCTCGGGTACGCTTTCTATGCGATGCGAAGATTCCTCGCGGCAGTATCCCACAAAGTTCTCTTCCTTTGGTTTTTACGATCGCGACTTTAACTTTAACGAGGAAGCCTAACTCTCGAACCATCACCGAGGAATAGTTTCCTTCTCACGCGCACGACCCATCCTTTCGCGGAAGACACGACGATTCTCTCCGTTTCTTTGAAGTCTAGTGCATTAGATGCACCAGATCTGTCTTCCTTGTTCATTAAATCGATGGTGTTGGTTGCCATGATCGAGTTAATAAAATCAGGACAATGGATTCGTCAGAATCGAGGTTCTATTGTGTTAGGAGAGATCGTTAACGATCGAGAGTTCGTTTTTTAACGAGGTTCTATACAAATCTGGATTTGTTTATATATTTTCTAGAGATTGTGGTACTCCAGGTTTTCAAATGTCACGTCGTAATTAAATTAAATGTTATCTAGTTTTTATTTTCATGTTAAACTCGAGTCTATGCGTAATTAAAAATTTGCAAAGTTCATACGATTCTGAACGTACGACATGAAAAAACTATCTCTAATATATCAGCTCATATTAATATTCGGACACCCTATAAAGCAAAATTAATTTTTTATAATTGAACCAATTTAAATTTTTACGAAGAGATAGAACAATTAGTTTACTTCATATTGTGTTTTCGTTGTTTAAAAAAATCGAAATTTTTGAAATTGTAAATAAAATAAGCCATTTTTTCACTTTTTTTATTTGAGCTTATAATAAAGATTAAAAAATTGCCTTTTGTAGATTCAGATAAGATAGCTATATGCATATCGTACATTTCAATTATAAAGAAGTTGAGATAAAAAAGTTTACAAAATTATTTTTAAAAATTTTCTTTGCAATTACGGAAATATCAATTTGTTAAAAAACGAAGCAGATAAATAGATACACGATATCGAGTAAACTAATCCTAATGCTTTATAGGGTGCCCAAATATTAATGTGAGTCACTGTATGTCGGAGATGACGGTAAATTATTCATAAAACCCGTCCAAAGTACCGCTTTTATTCGTTTCGAACCATTTTCGATTTCCTCGTGAAGTTTTAAGGAACTGCATGCGTAAGATCGTCTACGTAAATTTCGCCAAACTCGACGATAGCGATTTCCTCCGACCGTTTGGAACGTAAATGAAGAAATACGAGATTCGTAAAGAGCGGAAAGAAATGGTAAGGGGGTCGTGTGCATGGTTGTGGATGGAAAACTTGACCTCGTTATTTCTCGCGCGGAAGAACACAAACTCTCGAACCATTTCCTCGTAGGCGAATCGTCGCGTGAAAGGGCCGATCGATCGGTTCGCAATTTCGACGCACTGGAAAAACCTCATTTTCATGTAAATTAGTCCTTTATCACCCTATTATTATTATTATTAATATTAAACATAAGGTAAATATATATATATATAAGTGTCCAATTATGTTGTAATGAATTTTCATGAAGTGTAAACCGTAGGTACTTTCCAACGTGGACTTTATGTCAAATGTAGAAACCCGTTTAAATATTTGTGAAAATCAGGAATATATTTAAAGCGTACGATTTTCTTATATTCTTTCTTTCTTTATTTATTTTAACTGACTAGATCTGCCAGTGAAATATCATTGAATTTACGCTACTTTAAGCCGGACGCCAAAGACTTCGTTCGAACGGCTTTAAAAGACTTCTCGCCGTAGGTAACGCGACCGATCGCCGTTTTTCCGGGTTATAGCGTGTCAGCCAGTTGGACTTTTTCCAACCCCTTTCCTTTTTTTTTTTTTATTTTTCTTCATCAATCCTTTCTACTACCGGTACTTTCTACGAATCTGTTCTCATTTTATCCTTACCGCAAAGACGAGGCAACGGAATAGGATTCGATACGTTTAAAAATAATTATGATTAATTTATCCAATCGATCCATGAAATCAATCCATTATCGACAATTAATTTTTTTCCAGCCTGATCTGATGTGAAATTATAAACACTTAATTGTATAAGCGTTGGTAGTGAACGTGTATGATTGTTTATTCGTTAAGATGTGATATCATCAACCCAATTAAATTCTATTCGAAATATAGAAGTTAAAAATCAGATTAGTTTTAACGAGCAATGTGATAAGAAACTTTCTATTTACTTTGTCATGCTAAATGTCACAAGTCTACGGAAAATGATTTTTCCAAGCGAAAATGATAACTCGTACGAAAAAAGGGGCGAGGTGAGCACGAATGCAAACAAATATGCCAAGGTGCCGATGTGTAATATTATTTTTTGCGCTTGGAGGAATTCACATCGAAATGACTCATCCGAGGATGACCTCGCAGCGATAAGATTGCGACTTCCACCTTCCGTATCACCCCTCTCTCCCTCTTTCTAACATCGTGCTTTAGCAACGATTGAAAAGTTATTGAACCAACTCGTTCGAAGCGTTCGAAACGAGAAATCTTCCTCTTTTACTCTTTTCGACTCTGAACTTCCATGTTTTCGCGAGAGGTTTAACATGCAGCGAATGTAGAAAGTATTTTTATACCGTTTTGAAAGATTTTGGAAAATTTCTAGCTGAATTCAAATTCAAATAGCTTCTTTAATTACAAATTTTATTCGACTTTATAATAAAATTCGATTCAAACTTGGAAAAAGTTTATCCCGTATTTTTGTTACCACCGTAACAATTTTGGTTATTGTTAAATAATTCTAGTTTTAAAGAAATTATGTCTACTATCTCTTACAATAAATTTTATTACATTTCGATTATTCACAAAAAGAAATTATTCCATTTTTAAAAAGTCGAAAACTTTTTTTAAACTCCCGGTATAAGAATGCTTTCTTATGTATCTGCTACATACATGCAAGGAAAATATGAAAAAATGATGCAGCGTAGCACGGACTGCAAGTTCGAGCTCGCGTGAATAGACGAACGCGACAGAAGCCGTAGATCGGTGGTACTCGGCTAACAAAGCACAGACACAACATGTGGGTGGGGTGGTTTTACCCGTAGACGCACATGCTACCCTTATTTCTTGCGCGCTATAACTCGAATGATAAAGAGGGATACGTAATCGCGTGCTTACTTTTCCCTCCCTTGGTATTTTACGAGGTTCTCATTTTTTTCTTATTTTTTTTTACCGTTCTGTTTAACTAAAGTTTTCTTCAACTTTATCAGGATAGATGATGACAAACGAATAGAAGTGCCTCACGAAAAATATGTAAATATATTTTAAATTACAACTGTAAAAAGACTATTAGTTAAAAGTGGGTGTGACAGACATTTTTTAACACAGAGAGAACGTTGAACCTTCTATTTAAAAAAAAAACACACAATGATCCTTCTCATAACAATTTGTTTCTTTGATCAACAATTACAAAATCTCTCCAAGTTTTTAGCCATCACATTTGCGGTTGTCGGTGCAACCCGTGCGACAAATTGGTCGACGACGGTTTCTTTCTAATATCGCGGAAAAGAGGAAGAAAATTGCCCTGACAAGCGTGAGATCTATCTTTCTCTTTCTTTTATTTCTTCTTTACGTCTACCGTATATCAAGAAAGAGAGATAGAAAAGGTAGTATTATTACATCGTGATGGAGAGCGAGCACGGATTACGTTCATTAACTTTTCATCGTTTCGTAACACGAGTCTCGAACAGGCTCTCGTTCGTTCCTACGATAAAGAAAGTTTAAGAACGTTGACCTTCTTTTTTTATATCGAAATTATACAGCTAACGTGTAATAAAAAATTTTAAAATATAATCCTAGGTTAGACCTTATTAGAGACGTTAGAATTGTTGTAGTATATAGGACGTCGAACTGGACATTCCTGATAAAAAGAGTCTCGTGGGAAAGGCACGCCAGCACGTACGTATACACAACACGCGTACTTTTTATTTTCCACGAGCAGCACGAGTCGTTCACTCGCGATAATAATCCCTTTGCGACTCGCGCGAAGATATGGTTTATGTGTAATCGTAGAAAGCATGGGAACCGGTCGCTTAGGCACGCCCGCTAAATCTCCGGAAGGATTCAATGCATATTAATAACTAGAGAGTAAAACCAAGTAGTTATTATCGTACATTGTTTATTTCGTAAAGACCAAGAGTAGAATCGTAGGTACTTGTATACATATGCACGTGTAATGGGAATCTTGGGCATTTTAGAAAGGGACAATGGCGTTTAAAAGTAAAAGTGTGGTCATATAATTGTATACAGCGTGTGTCATAATACCCAACAATATGGTGTACCTATATTTTACGTATTTTTAAAAAATAGTAATGTTTAAAAGGAAAAGAAAGCTTTCTTTGATTCGTTACTTCTCATATAATAACATGAACAAACCTAGTTATTATTTGCTATATATCGATTAGTCACGATAATTTTAATTTAAAATAACAAAAATGAGGGATATCTACTCGACCTGATTTCTTGTCTACCCGAGCGAGCTCTTCCTTCTTAGATATCGTCGTCGATGCGATTTATCTCATAGACGACGTAGGAGAGTTCCACAACCTGATTTCAGGTACGTGAATCGAATTGTAAAAAGTAAGGAAAGAAAATGAGAGAGAGATGCCACTAGAGGATTGTAGCAGACACTCCTTAGGTCGTGAGTTCACCAATGGATCGTATCTCCTCGGTGAAGGAGTCTCTCGTATCTTTATAATTCTCATTTTGTCCTTTCCCTTGTACATATATGTACATTACGTTGTACATATACTAGAAATCAATCGTGGTTGAAACGAACATTTTTTAAGGCAAACGATGTCTAACCGAATTCTCTTGTCACGAGACACATAAGTAACCTGTAAAACATGGTGGTTTTCTAATGTCTCGAAAGGCGAATCTAACTTACGACATTTTAAGATGAACTATCAGGTCGTGCGGAACTCCGTTATGTAAATGTAAACCGCTTTAAGAGAAAGTTGCCGATAAGAAAATCATGGAGGCCATATCCACGAAACTATTTTTACATACATAGATAAATATATATATGTATACAAAAGGGACACCATTCGATTTCATAGGATCGATCTAATCAAAATTTTAGCTCATATCTATTATTAATAAAAATTTCGATGTTCTACTTGTATTAAAGTGATTTAATACAAAGTAACTAGTTCGACAGCCTGTTACAGATGGTTCAAGTTACAAATTAACACATGTGTGTTTCGTGTCTGCTGATTAATCATTCTCTTCAACGTAACGATATTTACAAATCGAAGAATCCCACTTACGTACGTAACTTCGTCTGCGAAAAATCCACAAGATCGACCTTGAAATAAAATTATACGTAATCCGCAATAAAAAGAATTTTTTTTTTGCTAACGCGTATGACAATCAGCCGTGCGGTGACGTAACGAGCCAAAGACCTGACCGGGAAAAGAGATAAGATACTAATTGCTTTATCAATGGCATTTAATCATTCCGACGTATCAACGAGCCGTATTATGATGATGCACTTGCACTCACGCGTTCCATTTTTACGCCCACGCGTGTTATGCTTCGTTAACCGTAAAATTTGTTAACTCTTATTTTCTCTGTAATTCGGATTATGCATCGCGCGTGTGGCACGAGGCTTCATTGTCATTTATTTATGCGTGTGCAATCGTTTCACGCTGGGTTTATTGCTATTACATAATTAGTGTATGTATATTACAGTGTATACACCTAAGCAATGCTGTTTATACGCGATAAATACGTTCTAAAAAAATTGTGTAAAAACAGAATTAGGTGTATAATATATTACAATATGATTTCGGTTTATGTCAAATCATAATTGAAGAGACAATTTTTTAAAAAGCACCTTCAAGGTTTTTCATCTGTTACTTTTCCTGTACCACATGTCACCTTTATCGATTCAGTTTTCAGAAAACTAAAGATATCATGTGTAATTCGAGTAGAGGTTATGATTCACTTGGACTTGACATCTTTATCCATTATGACAAGACGAGTTTAGAAAAATTGTCACATCACCTTTATCTACTTGCCTCTTCAGTTCACACATAATGACATATTTCATGGCACGTATTTAATTGTCATGCTTCACAAACACGTTATTAGGATACTATGAATGTACATTTATTAGCAGAAGAAATTGTAAGTATAGTAACATTTATAGAAGGAAATAGATAAAAATATAGATTAAAGTACTTCGAAGACGTAATAACCCCATTAATATATAATCACTTGCGGTTACGTGTCAGTAATTTGTCCGTTATGAGCCTAATCGTCAAACACGTGATTTTATCAGCAACAAACCGTAGGTTAAGTTTCACGCACCGATTAACACGACCGAGAGGTCTTCCGTGAAGCGAAGGTGGAGCTAAACGATGACAAAATAAAAAAGCAAGCAATACCGTTGCCTTTTTGCTTGCCTTTCTTGGAAAAATGCGAACTTGCTCTTCGTTTTTTTTCTATTTCTTCGTATTACATCATGGACTCCATTTTTGTCTAATAAATTGTCGACGTTCGCTTATTGGCTGTTTGACCAGATGATGACATTAGAAGAGTATTCTTTCTTGATAGATTTATGGAAGCCACCTATCTTGTAATAGATATTGAGACGAATTCAGCAATTATCATAAGAAATATTGGTTCATCGTCATAACAAAATTGTCTGTCATAAAAATCAATAAAAAATTGAAAAAGAATCATAAACAAATTTACTATAATCATCTCAAAGCTCCATTTAAACCATGTTATATTAACAAAACAAATGTCCATCTAACGAAATAATCGAAGCTGATCATGCTTCGTGGACCACCCAGTATAATGCATATAGAACACAGGTATACTGTAAAAACAAATAACAAGGTGCTAATGGAAAAAAGAGAGAATTGTTGTTTTTCGAGGCACAAGTCGAATAAATCGATATGATTCCGTCGGTCGGCCTCGTTCACCGTAACACGGCTCCGCTTCGCGTATAAATGTAGGGCATCTTGTGAAAGGAAAATTAGTTCGCTATCAATCAATGCGAGGCGTGTCGTCGAACTGCCGTTTCCACGATTACGTTGTTTCGTTCGAACAACGAAGTACCACTCTATATGTGTGTCTCGATGATTAGAGAAGTGACCTAGGTAGATATCTACCATACTTGTATCTGAGTTATCCCTTTATTATTGTGACATGTAATCCGAGCATTTCTACTTATATAAAAATTGAAAAAAAATCTAACTAAAACGATGATTCATTAAAATTCTAGTAGGATAAGTATCTGATAAATTATGATAAATATGTTTCAAAGTCCCTCAAACAAATTATGATCAAAAGTTATCAAATTTTTCTTTAATAAGTCATTCATTTTTTTTACTGTATAATTGTTAATAAAATTGTCTTAATTTTAGGGTGGCAAGGTATGGGTACCGCATTCAGAAAAGGTCTGGGAGGGTGCGGTCCTCTTGGAGGACTACAATATAAAACGACCAACGCTGAAGGTACACACGGACGACTCCGAACAAACGAAGATTTTAGAGATAAAAAATGACGAGGATTTACCACCATTGAGAAATCCGGAAATTCTCCTTGGTGAAAATAATCTCACATCTTTGTCGTTCCTTCACGAGCCAGCCGTTCTCTATAATCTCCAAATACGATTTCAAAGGCACTGCATCTACACCTATTGCGGTATCGTTTTGGTTGCCTTTAATCCTTATAATGAATTGCCTATATATGGAAATGACACGATATGGGCGTACAGAGGACAAGCGATCGGCGATTTGGAGCCCCACATTTTTGCCGTTGCTGAAGAGGCCTATACTAAATTGGAAAGGTACTTTATCTTGTGTACAAGATCGATCACTTATTTAAACAAAATGAATTAAGACAAAGCTGATATAAATGTAGGGATTCGTGATACAAAGCTAGCTAATTGAAATTACAGGGAGGGTCACGATCAGTCCATCATCGTGTCAGGGGAGTCTGGAGCAGGTAAAACAGTCTCAGCGAAATACACCATGCGATATTTTGCTACCGTTGGTGGTTCCACGACCGAGACTCAAATCGAAAAAAAAGTATTGGCATCTTCACCTATCATGGAAGCGATCGGTAACGCGAAAACGACGAGGAACGATAACTCGTCAAGATTTGGCAAATTTATAGAAATACAGTTCAACAAAACTTATAATATCACTGGTGCCAGTATGAGAACTTACTTGCTTGAAAAATCGAGAGTAGTCTTCCAGGTAAGCTAATCGATAAATGTCCATTTTGTTAAATTCTTTACTCGTAGTAGGTTATTGCATAATTTCTGTCGTATATGTTTGACAAAATATTTGTAAACCTTGTTATAACGAGACTAGGTAATATCTACTACATCGTAATGTGACAAAATTTATGCAACGATCTTATAACAGTTCGATCAGATGAATCCCCTTGGCTGTGTCTTCATATTGTGTTAATTATACCGTTCAGGCAAACGAAGAGAGGAATTATCATATATTTTATCAAATGTGCTCGGCAGCGAAGCGTCTTCCACACTTACATCTTGGCAAGTCGAACGAATTTCATTACCTGAATCAAGGAAGAAATCCCATGATCGAGGGGGTCGACGATCTCGTGTGTTTCGATGAAACGATTAGCGCGTTGACGATGCTTGGTTTTACGTCGAAACAGCAAGACGACATGCTACGAATTTTAGCGGCCATATTGCACTTAGGGAATGTTAATATAAGTAATTTTGATGCTCACGACGAGGACGGTGATACCGAAGCTTGTTTCATTTCTGTAAGTTTTATTTATAAAATATTTTTGTTTGTATCCCTGATCTTTACATTTTTTATAAAGACATTTGCTATATTTTTACAAAAGAAATTCTGAAGTATGAAAAACATTAATTTCTTAAAAATCAATCAATTTTTTAGCCAACAGATAGACATCTCTTAATAATTTCGGAGTTACTCGGTACGGATGTGAAAGCAATGCGTAAGTGGCTGTGCCACAGAAAGATCGTATCGATGAGGGAAGTCTTTTTAAAACCAATGAACACTGAACAAGGAATAGGAGCTAGAGATGCTTTAGCCAAACACATTTATGCCGAATTGTTTAATTGGATAGTGGCTGGTATCAATAATTCCTTGCAATCTCAGACCAAGGCTCAATGCTTCATCGGCGTGCTAGACATTTATGGTTTCGAGACGTTCGAAATCAATTCTTTCGAACAATTTTGCATAAACTATGCCAACGAGAAGCTTCAGCAACAATTTAACCAGCACGTCTTCAAGCTAGAGCAAGAGGAATATTTGAAGGAGGAAATCGAATGGACGTTTATTGATTTTTACGACAACCAGCCGTGCATCGATCTAATTGAAACGAGATTGGGTATATTGGATTTACTCGACGAGGAATGTCGGGTAAAAAATGATACATAATCTTTATTATTCCGAAATTATCGTTGAAATAACCTGTTTTTTTATATCAGCTGACAATTATTTTATACAGATGCCAAAAGGAACGGATAGTTCATGGGCCGATAAACTCTACTCGAAATGTAATAAATCGAAACATTTTGAGAAGCCACGTTTTGGTACATCTGCTTTCTTGATTCACCACTTTGCTGGTCTCGTTCAATACGAGACGGTAGGTTTTCTGGAAAAGAATAGAGATACGGTGATAGAGGAGCAAGTAGACGTATTAAGAGGTGGTGATGTAAGTAAGGACTAATCTGTAGTACGAATCTATTTCTATTCGCTAAATATAAACGTTCTATTCTTTCAGAATAAATTATTAAAAAAACTGTTTTGTGACGAGGATCCCAAATTGGTTGTACCTAACACGAGGGTCAAAGTGTCCGCACAAAAACCAATGTTGACAACTCCGAAACAAAACAAGAAAACGGTAACTGCAATTATTTTTCACCCGTTACAAAAGAATATTGTTTATTAATTACAAAATCATTGATTACAATTTTGTTAGGTCGGCTCGCAATTTCGAGACTCGTTAAACATGTTAATGTCCACATTAAACGCAACGACTCCCCATTATGTTCGTTGCATAAAACCGAATGACACGAAAGAATCATTTGAATATAATCCTGTACGTGCGGTCCAGCAACTGAGAGCTTGTGGTGTCCTCGAAACGATTAGGATCTCTGCAGCTGGTTTCCCAAGTCAGAGAACGTATCCAGAGTTCTTTCAAAGATACAGGTGTCTTTGCGTGTTCAAAGAGATACGTCGGGATGATCTCAAGGAGACCTGTCGTCGAATCTTGGCTAGGTTAGCGAACTCGTCATTTTTATAATCAATAAATCATTTTAATATTTAGTAATTTCTGTATCGTTTACTTAGATATATCAAGGAGGAAGACAAGTTCAAATTCGGCAAAACCAAAGTCCTATTTCGTGCCGGACAAGTGGCCTATCTTGAAAAACTCCGAGCTGAGAAGCAAATGAATGCTTGTATAATGATTCAAAAGACTGTTCGCGGTTTCATCTGCAGAAATAGGTATAAGAAAGTCAGAAGAGCGATTCTTGGTCTCCAGAGACACGGTAGAGGATTTTTGGCGAGGCGAAGAGCCCAAGCTATTAGACGTCAAAGAGCCGCCATTAAGATTCAAGCAAACGTTAAAGGTTGGCTCAAAAGGCGATGGTATCAACGAATCAGACGCACAATTATTGGTATTCAGATTTATGGTAGAGGTAAAATGGCAAGAGAGAGGTATCGTTTGATGAAAGACAACGCAGCAGCTACTGTTATTCAACGATTCGCGAGAGGATATCTAGTCAGGATGGCTTGTAAGAATAAACTCAGGGACATTGTCATCGTTCAGGCGTGCGCGAGAAGATACTTGGCTAAGAGGGTCTTCAGGAGGCTAAAGGCTGAGGCTAGGAGCGTCGAACACGTAAAATCCCTGAACAAGGGTCTCGAAAAGAAGATTATTACTTTGCAGCAAAAGATAAACGAACTCGTGAGTTTTATTTAGCTTTACATATTATTTTGCTAATTTAGGGAAGAGTTACTATTTGGGATCATTACGGTTTTTCAGGCTAAAGAAAATCAACACTTGAAGAACGTGCATAACGAAGTATCCGACCTGAAAAGCAAACTGGATGGATTGAAATCTGTAGAAATCGAGAATAAAAAATTAAATGCTATCTTATTGGAAAAAGAAAAAGAACTTGAAAAAATACAGATCGTCCTCAATCAGGAGAGAGACGAAAAAATGGATATTCTACAGGTAAGTTTATCAAGAAATTATTGTAACTCACGACGTTACAATTTTACCATTGATATAAAATAATTTACATTATTTTATAATCATGCTTTGCATCTAAGTCTTTGTTGTTCTATAGGACAAAGAAAAGACCACTCATGAGAAGGAGTTGGAAAATCGACAACTTCTCGAAGAAAATGAAAGATTACGAAAAGACCTTTCCATGGCGAACGATAAATTGAAGACTAACTTACGCGGTGCTGAAGAAAATCTGAAGCACCGCTTGGAACAAGAAAAAGATCTTCTTCTGCTCGATCAAGATCAGGATCGTGGTGCTTATCAAAAATTGTTGAAAGAGTATCATCAATTGGAGCAACACGCAGAAATGCTGGAACAGAAGCTTGCGCTACATGTACCTGGACACTCTCGTTCTTTGAGCAATGCTTCCAGCAGTAGTGGACAAGTCGTTTCGACGGAGTTACCGCAGGATGACCAGAACATTGTAAAATTTCATCTGATATTTATCATAATAAATCAATTAATTACTAAATTTCACCTCTAAATTAAAATAAGAATAATCGATTAAATTAATTTTAATATGTGAAATAAACTAATAAAATGTATGTTTACAGGACTTCGGTTATGGATCGGTTCGATCAACGGCATCGTCATCGAAACCTTACTCGCGTGTAGAAACGATCGATTGGAACCAACAAGGTTCGAACACTCCACCCGATGGCGAAGTACAGTCCAGTAAATCACCTATAGAAACAAATGGACCGGCTCACGCGCCGGTGGACATCGGTCTGGTACTGAAGCTCCAACAAAAATTAAAGGACGTAGTAAAAGAGAATAGACAATTGATTAAGATGATGGAAGATTTGGAACGCGATAGTTCTCCCGAAGAAGCTTCACGAACGCAGGATACGTTCAGGGTATTTAACATGAAATTGTTGTTAATTCCATAAATAATTTGTCATTTTTTAATTACATCGCCAAATAACTATTTTTGTTATTTTATAGCTTCAGGAATTAGAAATGGAGAACGCTCAACTCAAAAAGGATTTGGATTCGTTAAGGCAAAGCGTATCTGCCACGGATTCAACGACTGCACTGCAAAATCTTATGGGTAAACTGTTAACGGATATGATCAAGGAATTGATGTATCTGATGTTTTGCTGACTCTTGTTGCACAGTTTTAGAAACGCATTACACAAATACATTTCACTTGAAATATATTACACACATATATTGTTACATTCATGAGCTTTTATTTTATAGACCTTACTCCGTTCGAAAAAAAAAATCGTAATCGTATTTAAATAAACAAACATTTTCGTGTCGTTTATCTCATGTAAAAAAACATTTGCATGTCGCTTATTTCACGTAAAAAAACATTTGCATGTCGCTTATTTCATGTAAAAAAACATTTGCATGTTGCTTATTTCATGTAAAAAAAGAAATATCGCTACGAGCTATCACCCACATCTTAAAATAAAATGAAACTAAAGGAATGCGGAATTACTTTAATGCTTTCATCTTTTGCAGGTTTGTATTATTTTCATGCTTAATAATGGAATTGAAACCTTTTCGCTTATTTCCACTCGTCTTACGGCGTATTCATCGCAAGATAATAATTAAAAATTTCTTACTTAGGACAATTCGAGGCTTTGCAACAAGAACTGGAAAGAAGAAGAGAAGAATGTATACAACTGCACAGTGTGTTGGCTGATCACACGCGAAGAATGAAGAGTCTTGGCTCGAACTATGGAAGGGATGTGGACATCGTCAACGAGGATGGGGAACTCGTTCTAGCATTCGAGGCACAGAAGAAGATAAACAGGTTGGTAGAAGTATATAGGAAGTATCTGTTTCCTGCTAATTCGTGTCTAATTGTGTTTTGTGCTTTTTTGCATGCAATTCAATTTTCAGTAGACTTAAGACAAAGCGAAAGGCCTCAAGAGAGTGAGTTGAGTAGACACCTTTCACGCGAAACGTAGACCTGATCATGCTTGTTTTTGCATAAAGTTGAATTATTCAATCGTTAAATCCAAGAAAATGGACGTTCTAGTTCATTGGATAATTATCGATTGAACAATTTACTTGAAATATTTATCATACAAAAATACGGCCAAGTATTTTAATTTAATGTTATAATTGAAGGCAATTGGAAGATGAGCTACAAGCGAAAGAAAAAGGCTGGCGGACTCAAAGAGACGAATGGCGGGCAGAGATAGACAGGTTACAGGAAGAGATCGAGAGGCAACAGAAATTGTTATCGGTCAATTTAAGCAAATCGCCACAAACGCAAACCGAAGCTTTCATGCAATATGAAATCACTAGATTAACTTCCGAAAATTTGGTAGGATTCGTATTGAATTTATTTAACAAATTAACAAATTTCAATAATATTTACATAATAATTCGAATGTTCAAGGATCTTCAAGAGAAATATGACAAAATTGCCGAAGAGTGCAGACGACTCAAGAAACAATGCAGAATTCTTGCAAAACGTCTCAAAGATGCTGGCTGTAAGTAAAAATTAAGATATTTCTAGACAATTAATATTTAATTGAATAAAACAATACCAAAACGTGCATATACTCTAAAAACACTGTCGATAAAAATAATTTTATTCTAACGCTATCAAAAGACGAGGGAGATGATATTAAGGGACATAAGGATCGTCTTTATATGCAAAAAAGCACCGGTGAGTGTATGGTCTCGATGAATCATCCATATCATTTGGTATCACGTTTCATGCAGACCACAACTCACCCGCACATAAAAAATAAACAGCAACGATAACAATCAAAGATCTTCTCGTCACCTTCTTGATACTTTGTCTGTGCTACGCGATACTCATGATCTATCTTTTTCAGTACCAGACAGTATAGAGTCTGCCAATGACTCTGGCACCGTCACTACGACTACTCACTCATCGGGTGACAATGGAACCATTATGCCTGCCATTCGCAAGAAAGAAAGAAGTTACGAAGGAATGTTCGAATTCAAAGAGGAAGACATTGGTATAATAGTACGACGTTTGATTTTGGGTAGGTAAAACATTCTATTCATAGAAAAATGTAATTAAACGCATCTTGCCTAATGTATTATCAGATAATGTGACGTATGATCGAAATCCGTAGATTTAAAACCAAAACTCGCAGTGACCTTGCTTCCTGGACTACCAGCATACATAATCTTCATGTGTATACGACACACCGACAACGTCAACGATGACGATAAAGTTCGATCATTATTGACCTCGTACTTAAACGCAGTGAAACGAGTCGTAAAGAAGCGCACCGATTTCGAGTATGGCGTATTGTGGCTAAGCAACACCCTAAGATTATTGCATAACATGAAACAATATTCCGGTGACAAGCCATTCCAATTAGAAAACACACCGAGACAAAACGAACAATGTTTACGAAACTTCGATCTGAGCGAGTACAGAATCGTTCTGACCAACGTCTGCTTATGGATTTTCAATAATATCATAACGACTTTGAAGGAGCGAATTCAAGCCCTTACGGTACCGGCACTATTGGAACACGAGGAGATCAGTGGTTTAAATTCTAATAAGCCAGGTAGACCTCGTTCGTCGTCCATGGGCGAGGAGCCGGATTCTACCCAGCAAAAGCTTGACAAGCTCCTGAACGAGCTCAACGCGGTGCACCATATTTTATACTATCACGGTGTCGATCCTGAGATTATAACACAACTCTTCAAACAACTCTTCTATTTCATATGTGCAAGCGCGTTAAATAATTTGTTACTGAGGAACGAGCTTTGCCATTGGACGAAGGGCATGCAGATAAGGTTCACTAAATTTCTTATGGTTATAAAGGAGCCATTTATTTTGAAAGTGGTACAAGTCCAAATTTTGAAAAAGAAAGTTTTTATTATATTTATGGGTAATCTGATCTGACCATCTTATTTTATCATAAATATTAGAATCATGAAAAATGGATTAAGGATACAGTAGTTGTTGGCCTCTCGAGAGTTATTGGCTATCTTATTAGAAAACGTAAATTACTAATTATGTAGACTTATGTTATTTTTAAGTAAGGTCATCGATGAAGAAAGTATTTTTTTTTCAATAATGATACTAATTATGTTACTACATAATTAGTACTTTTACTTTTACTACTTACTTACTTTTAAGTAAGGTCATCGATGAAGAAAGTATTTTTTTTTTCAATAATGATACTAATTATGTTACTACATAATTAGAAATTTTCATTTTTTCTTATAAGATTAACAATTGTACTGTTTTTTCTATACCACTTTCAAAATATAGACTGTTCAAATATGAAAGGGTGAGAGATCAATTTCGTCATTGTTATCTTTAGGTATAATATGAGTTATTTGGAACAATGGGGTAGAGATAAAGAAGTGGTAGCTGCCGTGGAGGCACTTCAACCCATTATCCAAGCAGCGCAACTCCTTCAAGCACGGAAATCAGACGAGGATGTAAATTCCGTTTGCGAGATGTGTAATAAACTTTCTGCTAATCAGATTGTCAAGATATTGAATTTATATACACCGGCCGATGACTTTGAGACGCGAGTACCGGTATCGTTTATAAGGAAAGTAGAAGCTAAATTGGCCGAACGTTGCGAGAACAACGAACAAGTAAGTGAAGAAAATTATTTATTAAATATTAACAAAGAGAATAATAATATATTAATAATTCAATTTTGTAGCTTCTAATGGACTTGAAATACTCTTACCCGGTAAGATTACCCTTTAATCCATCGAACATTCGTTTGGAGGACATCGAAGTACCGGAAGTGCTTGAACTACCGATGCTCAAGAAGATCTAATTATCGAAAACCCTACGTACCTTCTCCAGAAGTGGTCCTTCCTCCTACAGCTCTTAAAGCTTTTAGTTGATCATCGTTATACGAGAAGCTACGCTCGCGCTATTATCTTATTTATTGAAACGATCTAGCTGATGCCGATCTACTCTCTTAGTTACGTTAGACTATGCATCGGCCGAATTATCGATATATCACGTTTTATATATATATACACACACGGAAAGAGAGAGACAGTGATACACACACACAGTTTTTTTTTACTATGTCATTTATATATCCCAAGTCGCATATGCATTTAAAGATCCGGATTAGAAGAGTAAATATATATACATATATAACGTGTAGCGTCTTACGGCGAAAGAAAGTATTCCTTTTTTTGTTTTTCTTTTTTTTTCCGATAAATTTAAAAATGCGTCGCTATCAATTTCGTTTGTAGTTAATGTATATTATTGCAAGGTGAACATTAGAGAGAATATTTAATCCGTGCTAGATAGATCCGTATAAATATATAAAAATATATATATATATATATATACAGCCACACACGAAAAGGTATTGGAGACTATGTTAAATGATAGTCTCGTCATTGCCATTTTTTCGTTCCATTTAATTATAAATATTAGTTTCCTTTGCGATCGATGGCGTTAAGATTGCGTAAGTGAGATTTCAACGGTACAACGTTGTACCCTGGCAGTCGTTATATCTGCACATGTTGCAGGGAATATGTTGGAATTGTAATTAATATGTAAAAACAAAGAAAAGAGAAAACGCGAGAAAGATACGATATGTTACGTTGGAATAGATTGTATATTTTGTGATACGAGAACGTGTGAGAGAGAGAGAAAGAGGGTGTGATAGAGAGAGAGAGAGAAGCATATAAAATGTTATTATATTATAATTTATAAAAGTGTACAAGCGATTGTTTTTTGTGCCATTTTACGAGTAGGTGTTAACGGCATTCCATTTTTCTCATGTTATTCGGTTTATAATTACTTTGTGATGTAAAAACAAAAGAAAAAGGAGGGACACATTCCACAGAATGAACAGATTCGAAAATCAAATCCTTTTCTGAAATGTTATCAGGCGAAATAAATCTATTTACATGATTATACATTGACTCGATGTGAAAAATTTATTTGTTCCTACGATGAAAATAATAAATGAAATCGTTGATCATGATGTAGATATCATCGAATTTCCTTAGACGATTATTGTAGATCTTTGTATATAAAAAGATAAATGTGAAAGACGAAATGCGTATATTGTATAAAAATGATAATTTAAGAAAAAAAGATAGTATCACAATTTTTAATTTTTATTATAAATTAACATTACGTTATATCGTGGTTGCGGAAGGGACATGAAAATACGAATACACAATATACAAGTGAATGAAGCAAATGTTAGCAAAAGAACAGTGGTTAACTCTCGTTAATCTTTTTCCGGTAAAATACTTTTTTAAAAAGCTAGAAACATTGTTACTTTAGGCTCCATCACCGCCATCGGCGGGGGAACGGACGTCGTCGATCTTCAATATCATTTTCACTAGCTGAGTAGCTAAGAAAATTTGTTGCGTCTTGCTCGTTAACGTTTCGATAACATTTTGCACCTTCATATCTGTAACATTTATGAATATTCATTTTTGTGTAATATTTTCATTATCGTGAATTGTAGTATTCCAAAGAGAAACGTTAATAGTTACCTGCAGTGCCACGATTTAAGCAATCGATTCCTAAAGCAGGATTCTTTTCTGCTAGCTGGCGTGCTTTTATCTCAGCAATCGAATCTACCGGGGAGAGACCAGAATTTTCTGCCAGAGCCATTGGAACGGCTTCCAAAGCTTCTGCGAACGCCCGAAAAGCGTACTGCTCCAAAGTACTGATCTTGTCGGCCTGTGCAGCACATGCCAGTGCACAAGAAATTTCTGCTGCACCACCGCCATATAAAATCTTTTTATCTTTTAGTACGTTACGCACCGTACACAAGGCATCGTGGATAGCACGTTTTGCTTCTTCGATAATCTAAATGGACGAAATATTTTCATTAGTTTTGTATACCAGCATTTTTTTTGCTTAATTATCATAACAGAAGAAAAAACTGTAGCATGGATAAATATTTGATCAATGATACTACAAAGATACATTGAACGATATTAAATTTATATTGTGCGTTAATTTTGCAAGGTGTCTGGTCAGGAAGATGTATTGAGTACATCGCTGAAATTCTCCTTGCATCTTCTGTATTATAAGTGCTAGAAAAAGATATTATCGTGATTTCTTACCATTTTATTACCACCACGAATGAAGATCGTTACGGCTCGAGAATTCTTACACTCCTCGATAACGAGCATTTTATCCTTGGTAGTACCGAAAGATAATTCTCTAACGACACCCGCATGTCCAAGTTTCTCCGGTGTTAATTCTTCGAATCGAGGTACGATACGACCACCCGTTGCAATGGCGATTAGCTAGAAAGTATACTTCTATATAATCTGTCTTAGCATAATTTTTTATATATTCATATGTATAAAAGTATAAAACAGAGCCCTCAGCTCTCATAATCTTATAGTCATCAGAGCCACAGCAAAAGCAGGATCCTTGGATTGATTCAAGTCAATGAGATCTTTTCATTTTAATACCAATCAATGTGACATTGAATGATATAAAAATTCCAACATCACTGGAATTAAACCAAACCAATTTTCCTTACTCTCACACCTCCTCCATTGCGCTTTGTCATCATTGGGCAAAGAAATATGGTTTAAAAAAATGAGTATTCCTTTATATAAACACTTACTTCGATTTCTGGTCCTCCAACCCACCTAACTGCAGGTAAATTATTTTGTAAAAGAAGATGGTTAGCTTCATCATCAAATCCCCACTGGCAAATGGCAAGCGTTGTACCAGCATCCTTGACCAATTTTACCATTTGTGTAAATTTCTCTTTCTCATATTCGCGTAATGCTTTGTAATCATCGACCGAAGTGACGTCAAGCTTATGCTTCGTCTTGGGTTTTGGTGGTTCAAACGGACAAGTTAGGATAGCTAGTTTGACATTTTCTAGCCTCTAGAAAAAATTAATAATGCAAAATAGTTAAGTGATTCATAAAGCCATATAACACTTGTTAGGATTTTATGAATCTCATAGAGATTACTTTTGGCATCTGAGGATGACTGAAGTCCTTGTCAATCACGACTCCACGAACTAGAACGGTGTCTTCTAATCTACCACCAACCTTTCCTTCAATTTTGATTAGTTCGAAATTAACATCCCATCCAACTGGGTCGTAAACTGCCAATACAGCATTAACAGCAATTTCTGCCATTTGTCTGTGGCACTTATTAATACTGGAAACACAAATGAATGCTTTGTTAGATTATATCTGCCAAAATTAGTAACATTTGTGTAAATTAGTACAAAATAAATTATTACATTTTGGAACCCAAAGAAGTCATAGCAATCTTTATATAAGGCTCTAAATCCTTCAAGTTTCCTGGAAATTCTTGTGTAATAGTTTTAAGATGTTCTGTCGCGCATTTGGCAGCCATTTCAAATCCATCTGCTATTCTTATCGGGTGTATTCCTTTGTCTAATAACTGCTCTGCTTGTTCTAGCAGTGCACCAGCTAATACCACTACTCCGGTAGTACCATCTCCTATCTCATCGTCTTGAGATTGAGATAATTGGACCATCAACTTTGCAATTTCATGATCCACATCCATATTCTTTAAGATGGTAGCTCCATCATTGGTGACGGTAATATCTCCATCGGAGCTTACCATTAACTTATCCAGACCTTTTGGTCCCAAAGAAGTTTTAAGAATATTAGCAACATTACGAGCTGCTAAAATGTGTGACTGTAACAAAAAATATTACATAATGTAGTATATGTTACATTCGTATTTAATTTTAGAAATAATACGTTGCTAAAAATCATTATCATAAGCAATTGCAATTAAAATTTGTTTTTGATTATCAACAATTCTTATTTCATTTCAAAACGAAACGAAAGTCGAATTCAAATCGAACATCAAACTGATTTCCTTTTATGGGCAGAAAAAGAAAATGGGTTCCTTGACTCATACGTCTATGCAGGCGTAAGCAATAATAAATTCAAAAATACATATATGACTCATCTAGTACATGTAAATTTGTTTAAAAAAATCAAATGAATACTTCATATCTTGCAAAAATTATGAAATGAATTTAATTTCTTGATACGTTGCCAAGCCCAGCACGCCGCCATTACTTTCTTCACGTGGTCGATCGTAAATTTTTAAGAATATTGAAATAAATCAATTTTACCAAATTTTTAAGACGCAAAACATTCATAACTACATATACTAGCAATGGATCCGGCTTTCTACCGCATAAATATTATGAAAATTAATTTTATTACTTAATACGTACCTTAATCGCATCGGAACCGGTTAAACGCTTTTGCCTGTCTTGATCTCTCAAGATGATAAAAGGACGACCGTATTCGTCGAACGCCACAGTCCCCGGAAACGCCGTCATTTTGCTTCGATTTTCAAAGCAATTACTTGAAACGTATTATTGAATTAAAACATTTACTTTGACCGTTGTGATAGAGACAATCCATGCATCTAGGCAACCATTTTGTTTCTGACATGACGAAGATGGGAAAGAAAGGAGGAAGTCGGTGAAAATTTCAGTGCTGCCATCTTTTCCAGAATATTCAGTCGGATACTAACTAGAAGAAATTATTTGCTAGTACTTGCTTCTTTTAAATTGTTTTTAGGTAAATAAAATAAATAACGCTTCTCTTAATTTATAGAATAATGATAAGAATAATAACTTCGTATTGCGTCGTGTGGTACAATTCTTTACATCTTTTACATTCGAATGAGAAAGGTGTGAATTGTATTTTATTTTCGTTTACGGCATTAATTTATGCAAATTTAAAAAAAAGGTACCGATTGTATATGTCCTTTTATGGTCTGAAAGTATTTTGCGTTTCAGAATCGTAAACCCAAGTAGAAAAAATAATGTGCGCATGCCCGAACAACGCCATCCGCGATTAGTTCGCGCCAGCACAAACGAGGTATAAGGTAGACCTGACGTGCAATGTAAATTTTAGTCCCATGATCCGGGGGTAACGTAGGCACCTTACCATTTCAGTATCGCATACGACACTGGGTGCGTTCCACTTGGCGTTCACAAGACTCACGCTCTCAACCGCGTTTTTCCCCGTTCCACTTGTTTGCGAGCGTTACAATCATAAACCCAAGTGGAATGGATTATGGAGCGATTATGGAACATTGCAAATGGCGAGTTCGAATATAAATCAGAAATCTAAAGAGGTTACGTTATAATTTGTAAACCTTAATAATAAACTTTAATAACTATTTGTTAACGTAATTTTTATTAAAAAAATACACAATTTAATTTTTCATATTACATTTTAGTGAAGTATTTAAATAATTCACATTTGGATATAATCACTGGATATATAATCAATTGGATATTATCCAATTAAGCTTAGTATTATAACATAAATATCTATAAATAAAGTAACGTACTCCATATGACTCTCTAAAGGCACTGATCGTGATAATTCGGCAAATCGCAAATCGCAAATCGTAAAAGAAATTGAAGCTCGTATTACTCGAACGTATTTGATAGGAGAAGCACCAAGCTTTAAATATCCTGATATTTCGTAATAAAATGAATCTCTCTCCGAGTCAAACAATGTTATTTTCTCGGTTGCCATCTTTAAGTTTTAAAAATTGCGCCGAATTTCTGAACGTCCACTTCGACCCAGCTCTTCAGATGGGTCGTTGTGCGTTTAACGTGAGCGAAAGTAATGACGTCATTAGTGACGATTTCGCCGCGACCACAACGACCGTGGTCGTCATGTGGAACGGCTAAAGGGATATTTTGGGCGTTGTGAGCGCCAAGTGGAACGCACCCACTATCGATCCAAAATAGAATAAGGCAACAGCGCTACCGAAACGGTAGAAATTATAACTAACATAGCGATTGTTAATTATTTTTGACTGACATGAATTACAATTCGCATTAATCGAAAGAATCGAAATTTAATAAAAAAAATCGCAGTAGGGACATTGAGGAAACATTCAATGCACATTTCCTTCTATAAATTAGGGACAAGCACATTGTATAGAAAATGGATAATTATATGACAAAACCTACACTCTAATCCAGACGCCACTCATAACGAAATTTTGAATTTTCAGGCCCGCCGTGCAATAAGTATTGTACTGCGCATGCGCGACAAGGATCGTAAACGGTTTTGGCGACGAGTTAGGCGCCATGTTGGTTCGGCGGGTGCTATCAAGATGCGACAGGTTTCGCGGTCTCCTCATTAAACTCAGGTAATTAGCATATTTTTCCTAACGTACACCTTTCTATAGCACATCAAACGATTGCTGAAGACTCTATCTCCATAAGAGAGTGTACGCAAGACGAGAGATCGCTTCGTTTAAGAAATATTAATGAAAATGAAATCGGGCCCTTGGCATTCCTTTCGCGAGGTTCTACGTCATAGCTTTTCCCCCACTCTCAATTTTGATTTTCGCGATATCGATAGTTTTTTCATACTTCAGTGTTATAGAAGTTGCATAATTAATTAATTTTTGTAGATAATATATCGCGTGTATATCATATTCCTACTTCGTATAAATGGCACACTAACGTATACATACATACGGATATCATAATCTGTCTGTACTAATCTATTTTGTATTTTTTAGCTTTCACAGTTCACATGAATCGTCCGGATCCAATTCGGAAAAGGTTAGGCATCGTTTTCTATTCGAAGCTGGCCTACGTAATACGTAAAGGTAAGTCTCTTATAACAAATATTAAAGCATCGCTCGATACGTATAGGTGCAAAAAATTCGGTAGTTGAACGAACGATGAGCAGTGTTTTCTTTCGGCTTGCAGTTCCGAGAAATTCGTCTTCGCGCGAGGACGTAAACAAAACACGGACGAGCGTTACACTCGGACCGAGGCCGGGCCGTGGAGGACGACCCCCTCTCTTATTATCATGTGATACTTCGGTGGATACAGAAGTATTTGGTGAGTTCTTCGTATAATACACTTTTTATCTCTTAATTTTTTACTCTAATATACTTTCATTACTAATCATTTAATATATTTATTAATGGTAATTTTACTCTTACAGCAAAATGTAAGTACTTTTCATGCAGTCACCAGCTATCATCATGGTACTCGGAGCTTCTTGCATCACGAAATTTTAATCTGTGCACCATCCTCTAGATGTCGAATTATGCAAAGATCTACAAGAACTCAAGTAAGTATATGTCTCTACTTTTTAATTAATAATGTCTAAACTTTTAATTATAACAGAGGTAATAATGAGCTCGATTTTTGTTTTGTTTCAGATCATCATTGCAACTACAGTCATCGAGCTGATAACAGATTCACCCATCGAGGGACTGGTCGGGTCTGTTATCAACCTACAGCGTTTTCGACCTACTTCGATGTCGACCCACCACATTTTCAACCTCCTACGGATCAACCTCCCTCAATTTCAGCCTACAACGCGGACGAGTGTTTTGGAGCCGTCGTAGAACTTCGGAAGTAGTGAGCTAAAAAATTTAAGTCCCTCCAGTGCCCAGTCATACCGAGGATGAAAGGTCCGAATCGGTACGGGTTTACTGGTTGTAATTTTTCAACTAGCTAGTTGACGAGCACGACCATGAATAAATCCTTTCAAGGGTTTATTCGTGAGTAGAATATTTCTCTTTATATATTTTGTTCTTGTGCATGCTTATTTATATTAGATTAGGATAGGGCCTTCTCGTTTCAACGCGGTAATGTTAATAATGAATAGCACACAATTATATGCACTTTATTATTCGTTTCGCTTTTCTCGAGATTAGAGAAGAAGTCGGATGAGAGACATCCGACTTCGTGAAAAGTACAAGTTAAATTTGACATGCTTTGCATCATGGTTAACAATTATAAACGCGATCAATTTAGATATATCGATATCTTTACAAAATTGACGAGAAGGCATTCGCGACAGATAGATTCTGGACTACAAGTAACAATGTTTCATTTTTCTAAATATTAAAACAGTCACTTGTAGGAAGGAGTCGTCTGAGGATTTTTTGATAAAATATAATAGAAGTAATATTTTTTATTAATTTGCAAGAAATATTGAAGTTCCACTTTTTCAAAATAAAGTCATTTTTTAAGTAGAGTCTTTCTAGATAAATGAAATGAAAATTTAATTGTTTCATGAAAAGATAATTCGAGTCATCACCTCGCAGGCCTATTTTTTAAATTAATCTTTTCTAGTTCAGGATTTTCAGCATTTAATGTACTAATTCCCGTTTCTCCCCCCTGCACTTTTGGTGTTTTCATTTATGCGTGAGCCCAGGTGCTACTCGCATGAGTGAAGAACGATTAGTACAGGTTTAGTTTTAAGATATCCCTTTCTTCAGCGACTGCCAATGCGTTAGCGATTGTGCACGATGTACCTTGCACCTTGTGTGTGCATATTAGGTGGTGGATTGTACATCGTTTCGCGAGAATTCGAATCATATTAATTAGTATGCGATAATGTGCATTCAAAATAGTATTTGTGGTCGTTTGAATATTAGAATTATCATATTGTAATAAATAAAAAAAAATTCTCGTATATTACTAGTATGATTATATGCTAGTATTTACTAGTATTTATATCGACAGTAGTTAATTACGCAATAGTCGCTAACCTTGTCAGTCGATTACAGCAATTGGTACGTACCCTCTTAGTATATAAATTAAATCAGGCGCGATTGAGCTGGGGTGTCGGAGGTGCCCCGGGGCACGCTCTCTAGTGTAGGCTTTTGCACCCTGGCGGTATGAGAGAGAATCGTGGAGTGTGTGTGTTGGTGTGCTTGCTTTTTTGAATTTTTTAAATATAGGTCCACAGGTAGATCAGCATAAGTAAAGTCCATTCTGTATGTATGAGTGAAATAATTTTAAGTAGGTAGGGCCAAGTAAGGCGCTGGGTTCCGTAATTTCCACTCAGGAGTGGAAAGTCCCGCCTCTGGGTATTCGCAGAGTGGTTGTAAATTTAGTAATTTTTAATATGCTTATTTTAGATATTTTGCAACCATTCTGCAGTTTTATAATCAATATCAAACACCTCAAAAGACTTTGCCAATTTTAATGAATAAAATTCGTCGGATACTTAATATTAAGTATATTGACACTTTGCACATACGCGACTATTTACAATATACAAACTCATCATTCATATATTTATTTAATTAAAATTGCAGTGTCCTATGAAATAGTAGTTACTTCGAACTTACAAAGTTTTAAGTGCAAAGGGTTAATGTTAGTTCGTAATAGGTTCATCGACGAGGAAAAATATCTGCTGGGGCATTCGAGTCAATGTGCCTGTGTAGATGTGCACGATCATTAGGCTCTTTGAGTCCACTGATCGTCCGCAGGCTAGGATAGTTGGCGAATTATAAAATAGTCTTTTATTTTTCTTTGTTTATTGTCTCATAGTCCTCGGTATGGACTTTTATTTAAGACGTTAATTTATCATGCAACGTACGTAGGGAATGCCCTTAAAAGCAGTGGTTTGTACATGAAGCAAAGAAGAGGCTATATGCTGAAGAGGCCCCCACAAACTGTGGCTCAAGAGGGCAACTATCGATGTCGAGTCATTTTTCAGGGGTGATCGGCATTCGAACCCTCTGAATATGGCTCGTGATCTTATTATATTATATTATATTTTAAAACGATGTCGTATTTGCTCGTCAGTAATTCTGTTGCATGCGGAGTATAGCAAGGCATGCCTTTGAATTTTAACGTCATAACTAATTCTCTTTTCTTTTTGTTTCAGGTGACCATCGAGAGTCGTCGAGTCGCATAGAATAGTGATGCATGCCTTTGAATTTTTACATTATAACTAATTCTGTTTTCTTTTTGTTTCAGGTGACCATCGAGAGTCGTCGAGTCGCGTAGAATAGTGATGCATGCCTTTGAATTTTGACATTATAACTAATTTTCTTTTCTTTTTGTTTCAGACGATCATCGAGAGTCATCGACAACTCGTCTCATTTTCCTGTTTTTTAATAGCGCCTATATTGGCTGCTTTATGTACTTTTAAATTTGTTATTTGCACTTTAAAGTCATATTTTATTAGTAGCGACAGATCTTTTTCTATCTACATATTGATACTACCGACTTATTTGGTTGAATATGGTTCCTAAAGTCACCGCTCCATATCGTAGAGGGCGTAAAAAAACGTCTGTTTTTTCGCACGATCGGTATTTCAGTACATGGGAAACGAAATCCCATTCTATGTCCGGCCTATTCTTATATCTTGTCTATGCTATCGGTATAGGACGGAATGAGGCATCAGCTCTACCACAACGGTAGAAATTATAAGTAAACGTAACGATTGTTCATTATTTTTGACTTACATGAATTATAATTCGAATCAAAATTCGAAAAATAAAACTATTGCATATGTTAAAAATAATCAAGGGAAAAGGATACACCATATACTTAGGAGCTTTCAAATTTATTTGCTATGCATCATTACTTCACATTTAACTATTAGAGCTCTTTAATGTTGTATTCTTTGAATGATACATATATCTGTGTATTAGATAGTCGTACACATAATAATTACGTTGGAATTAATTCATTCATTAAAGGTACTTTTGACTCAAAGCCAGACGGCCAAATTTCTTAAACTCTATATGATACATCGTACGTATGAACATTCGATTGATGTTTTCATTAAATTCAAACTTACATCTATGATATGTATTTTTTTATGCGACTCGTTTATCCATACATATAGTTTCTCTTCCACCAGGAAGACGTAAGGTAAAAAGGGCAAGGGCGAATTATAAATAGTCTTATCGCTGGAAATTATAATAATATAATGAAAGAGTCAATGAGTCCTTTAGACTGGGAGACAGGGCATAATTATCGAAAGAAAAATGTAGCATTTTTTATCGGAGACAATATAAAGTGCGTATCGAGTATCGCATACGTACGACATAAAAAAACGTTTATAGACTATATGTTTATATATTATATATATATGCCTCGAGAAAATATATGAATACTATGCAAATATATATGTGTATGTATATGTATATATTTATATAGCTTAATTATACCACATGGATCGAAGATAAAAATATAATTTCGATATAACATTCATATTGAAAACACTCTTAATGTTTTGTTTTTTTTTTTTTTATTCTGTGTGTATATGTGTGTTAGGCATTCGATTGATATGTTCGACTTTTCCCTTAAGTAATAACGTCAACTTTCTTGCAGTAGTACAATTATATATTTATATATACTGTATACGTAGGTATAATTGAAAATTAATAATAATAATAATAATGTATTTGGACTCTCGACGATTCTGATCAGTGGCGCAGAAACGAGTAATACTATTACACTTGGAAAGACGTATGACAAGACGACAGGTACTCTAAGCGTTTTGAGAAAGGTTTATTGCGCGAGCGCGCGTCTCTGATCTCTCGTCGTAAAATTTTTCATATATTTTTCCATTTTCTCTTCGCGTCGCGAACGGCACCCTTCTTCATATCGTTATCGTAATTTAAACGTTCAAGGAATATCTCCCACGATTTTATGACGTATCAACACCAATTTTTTTTTTTTTTTTATTTATATATATTTATATATAATCTTAATTAACGTTTATGATGCTTTTTTTGTTCGTTATTAACACATGATCGATATTGCAATTTAAAAACTCTTTTAACAAATCGCGATACATTGCTAGAAAGATTAGATACGAATAGAATCTATGAAGCAACGAGATTTTATTCGATACGTATCTTCTGGTATAACTCGTACTATAGATGTGTGTATATATATATATATGTGTGTGTGCATACACATATCTACATGTATGCACACATTTATATATATAGATGTTTGTTTAAGTATATATATATATAATTATGCCGGATTACATCGATGAACAATCTTTAGAACGATCACGATTAGTGCGTCGATTAAAATTCAGAGGAAACGTCTAACACGTTGATAGAGAATAAATTTGAAACATCGATTATATTGATAACTTTTAATATAATACTAATTCTCGTCTTTGTCACGGTCACTATCATGGGTGTTGAATAGTCTCGTGTGTGTTTTCCATCGCCACTGATACGAGGAACGTGTCGGTCGTTAATTCATACTCGTAATAATAAATTGCCGTAGCGGAAGAGTTTAAAAAAAAAAAGTAAATACAATAACCCTTAGTCGTGTGCGTTTACGTAAGACTTCCTAGCTATCGATCAGTATTCATAGTCTCCCCTAAGGTATACGCGTACGTACGATCGACTCGATCAGAAGTTTAGTATAAGTCATAAAAATCGATTGGAAGTATTAATCGACTTTTAGGATCGATTATATTAACAGAGAGCAAGGTGAAGTAGATAACTATGAGATTTATTTTTGCTTGCAGAATGTTTTCTTTTTTGTAATATTAATCAGTATTTTTGTTGTTGTTGGAAGCTTGAAGTAAAGATTATTAATAAAAATTTGGATATAGGGATTCGATTAGAAGAAAAATCGAAATTGTCACGTTGTGACATTCTGCAAGCTATTACGAAGGAACAATTAGAACTTATTTTCTCTCTTCGATCGCGAAGAAGACGAACGTACTCGCTAGCATTAACGATATATATAGGTATAATAATATATAATAAGATTATGACGGTCCAACGTTTGATATGTATTCGTATTAATTTATCAGTCGTAAGATTAGGAGGAAACACAGGAAGGCGTCTCGTATCGTCACCGGAAGATCTTTCACGTGACTTAAATGTACCTCGACGATATTTGTTTTCTTTTTTTAGTCATTTTTTGCTTCTTACTCTTATTCTCTCTCTCTCTCTCTTTTTCTCGAGCAATTTCGTTATCGAATATTTGTTAGCTCGAATGAAATACGAACGCTTACGCTTAAAATCTATTTGTTTTTTTATTATTATTTTTTTGTTGCGCAAGGACCAAAGGAGAAGTTGATCTTCGAGCTCTCCCTCTTATTTATTTTTGTTGTTTTTTTTTTTAATTTACTTACTATATCCTATATCTTCTCCTCAGGTTTTTGAGAAATATGGCTGAGCGAGCGTTTAGGCGAATGGCACTCGCTTGTAAAGCCGATTCCCTTGTCCTGTGATCCGTTTCTCGCCGGAAGTATATTGCACGATTGATTTTATTTGATCCGTCGCGACCGGCCCGATACAGACCAAAGGATCTTTGAAGTACGAGCAAGCCTAATCACAAATAAACGATATGTGTATTAGAACGTAGTTTTTATATTAATTTTGATTAATATATTTCGGGATGCTAACTCTTTGCTGTTAAATAACCATTAACCTGTTAATCTGTTAATGGACATTTAACTATGTTCGTGAAAAAAAAAACCCAGATGTATCATTTATTTTCATTTTTACGGAGAAAGTAATAAATAGTATATTATATATTTTTCTATCGAATAAATGACACGTACTTTTGTATTTACAGTTCAGAAAATTCTCTAGGTAAGAAGTTAAATATTTGATAGAAAAATGATGAATTTCTTGATTTTTTCCGATCTAATCTGTTTTCTAATAATCTCTGGATATTACCTTTCTCGGCGTTTGTCTATGTCGCCTCTGCAATTGACAACACAAGCCGCGACTGATATCGCATTCACCGGACATGTTACACTCCTCGTCTAAAAAAAAAAAAAATAGGAAACATACTTTGTAATTACTTTCACAAGTAACCATACACCGTAATTATCTCAAAGTATATCATCGTATCGCTTACTGTATTGTTTGTTCGAAGTGACCGGTGGCTGACAGGATCGAGTTTCACCCCCTGCCACATCGGCGCACATTAAACCCGTTTCGCAATCGTTATCTCTTCTGCAGAGTTCGCCTTGTTTCAGTCCGTATGCAAATAGACAAGTTCCGACCACTGAAAAGCGTAAAATTATTTTTTTTTATTGTAATTTTTGAATATTTTTTCGTTATTTTCATTTTTGTACGATAGAAAAATTCTTTGCAGAGTGATCGATTAGGTTGTGTTATCAGTGAAAACTATTAGGCAATAAAAAATTGTTCATCTTTCGGCTCGATAATTCTTCCTGCATTTTATCATCCACCGTTTTGACAAGTTTTATACGTGAACTCAAATTGGATGAATTTTTTATCGTATGGAGGGTCTAATAAAATCTTTTATGAGGCAAAACTATAAAAGAAATTTAATAGAAATTTACCACCGTCGACGTTGACGCAAACCGAACCAGGGCAACAATGCTCATTGGTCGTGCATCTCTTTTCGTAACAGGGATCTTCCGATTCCTCTTCCAACGAGTCTCCGTAGGAATTTCCATAGCCTCCCGAGAGCGGTCCCTTTAATTAAAACGAAGGAAATTTAAGATTTTATTCATAATCGATGAAGAATCTGTGGCTATAAAATTCTTGAATCTTTTTCTTATTTCTTTAATAGGCCATTTAATTACATATTAAATAACAATGAAAAAAAAAAAATTGTATCGCAAAGCTAACTCAATTTATTACATTAAAATAACCAAGAAACTTGATTAACTTCTTAAAATCATTTCGTTCTCTTTTAAAAGTAAATTTTCTCCGAGAACTACGTCTCTCATTCGGGTTTGAATTTACGAGTTGGAAAGCTCCCTTCGTTATGCGAGTGTAGCTACTACCTAAGTGGAGTAGGTCAATTATTTAAGCAGAGTCGTAGCGAGATCCCTAGCACGAGTGAAAAATATGCAAGAACGTTGCCGTATCGTTATACGGCTCGCTTAACGATTCTCATTCGATCTTGTTCCAACGATAATTTTTTTTCTCTTAGCTCTTTGAGACCGACTGACGGATAGAGAGAAGATCAAAGGTGAAGCGTTGTACCTTGACGCGATCGATGTAGCAAGGAAGTTCGAACTGTTAGCGACAGTTTGAACTTTGAATAACCTCGTCTCTCAATATTTTTAGCACTTTCCTGACTTTGTTACTCGACTCTAGTTATCGGGGATGATATTTCCTAACTCTTTTTTTATATTTTGTTAAGTTCTTTGTCCGCAGCTTCGTGAGATGACCGAGCATCTACGTACGTAATATCGTAAAAAAGTAATCTGAGAGAAACTTTCAAAGGAAAATAATTCGTGATGTACTTTTACGAGTCACCCTATATAGATATAGTCTCATCTAATTCAATCCATACGATATTCCAAGGAAAACTTGAGTGAATATGTCGAAAAATACTTTCAAAAGTATTTTCAGTACATACTAATATGTACCAACGACGAACGTTGCAACGTTATGCAAGTTTATGCAGCTATTCAGAAGTGAGAGAGAGGGAATAATCGATCGATGTGTCGCGTGTTACGACGAAAAAGTACGGTGTTGAGATTTTTAGCATTTAGAATATGTAAGAAAATTAAAAGATACGTACCTGCAGCATCCTCGATCTGCTCAAGTAACCACCGTGTCCACCGTAACCGAGATTAGACAGCATCTCGGGACTGAAACGGTTAAAAAGGCCACCCCATGCATCGACACCGGAGTGCATTGAGCTCACGAAAGCTATTATAGCTAGCGTGATACTCGCCTGCATCTTCATGCTTCTTGTTATGTTTTCTTTTTTAGTTCGTAGGAGTAGGTATTGCTGTTCGATGTTCAGCGCTCTAAAAATCAAGATTTGACGATCGAACGACAATGTTACGCGATAAGGATTAAGTTACATAATATTTTATTTATTTAATTTTTTTTTGATTCTTCACAGTAATAGAAGAAGCGTTTCTGTTTAGATTATTTTATCGCCATACATCATGGATTAGTGACACAGCAATTTCTTATGACAAATCAGCGTATGCGTGACGACGATGATTTAGCATTCCGTGAGATAAACAAATGAGCTCTATCATTGGATTATTTGAAACGGGAAATAGTATGATGTCGTTTAAAAGATTTACATTAGCTACATTCTTATCCACAATTTAAAAGATATTATTTTACAATAATCTATCAGGATCTACGAGTGACATAAAGTTGCCAAGTCCACTAAAGATTAAACTAATTTTATTTGATCGAGTTACAATATTCACCCTTTCACTTATTCTATCAAATAACTACTATCATAAACACCTGCAAACTGATCTATGATAAACTATGACAACGTTATGAAACAGATTTTAAAATCGAAATGAAACTCACATTATCCAGCTGCGCCACGGCCAAGCTCCTAGCTCGAAAGTATCTGACAATAAGTAGACTATTTAGCAGGGGGACGGTGATGCGTGATTTTTAGCAAGATCTCTTGGTTCCTTATCAGCTCTCGGAGATCAACAAGTCCTCTTTGATGTTTGCTGGAGGACTGAGCCGAATGCCTTGGAACCTTGGGTAATCTATACTTCTACCTACCCTCGTTCCGGTTGCCGTCATACAGGCGCACCTATATACATAACGTCGCGCATGCGTTCGCCATCTTCCCTACTATTTTTTTTTTCAACCCTCTCTCTTCTTCTCTCTTTCTCTCCTCTCTCTGTTACTCGCCTACACTCGTACCGCCTACGTGACATTTCGTTCATTCGTATTTTTCGTTCACCATCGAACGCCACGGTGCAACCGGGGGACAGATAAGCCGATACATGAACGAGTAAAAAAAAAGAAGCCATGCACAAATAAAAAATGGCGTCTACCTGGAAAGAGCTCTTTGGTAACGCGATACGAACTTGCTCGATGGTGAATTTACTTTTCCTCGTTCGTTCGTTCGATTTTTTGTCGCTATGACTACACTGATAAGGGTTTTACAGTTTCAGAATCCTTTTAACTCTTTTTATGTATCTACAGAATTTCGTAGTTCCCGCGCACGATGATCTATGGTTACCGTATCGCGCAGTTGAGAGATTAGGGATCATATTACCGGTGATTATTCTTTATCGAAAGACTGAACGTTATTGGAATCAAATGACGAATGAAATCTTCTTCAATATCGGATAACGATCGAAAATATCTTAATACTTTTCAAACTTCTACGAGCATCATTCATGATTATACCCTAAGTATCAACGAAGGCATTTTATCAGTGTTAAGTAAGAATTCCAAGAATGTTCTAGTACCAGTCACCATCCACTCTCGATCGGTAATCTTCAGATCATCCTGAAACTTTAAACACCCTTTATCCCTCGTCTTCGAAAAATCAGCTCGAAAACTTCCTCTTATCGCACGGAACCAGGCTTTTAGATATCACTGATACTTCGAAGTGTACAAGACTATATAGGATCTAGGAAGTCTCGGAAGGAATAAAACTGTGGTGGGTGGTAAAACTTCGACTTATCGTTTCTGGTAAGGTAAAAGTTGAATCTTCTTATTCTTCTTGGCCCAGATCAGCTTCACCCAGCTCTGCCTTTAACGTGTAGGTGTCGAGCTAGCTCACCTCTATCTATCCATCTCTTTCACCCTCTCTTCACCATCCCTATATCTGTCTCCCTTGCTCTTACGTTTTCAACCTTCGCGTTCTATCATTGTCTCCTTCTCTCTCTTGCTCGTATTGATCCAAAGTGTCCTGATGTTCCAGCCGGGCGGTAGCTCCTGCGTGTTCCACCCTGCATTACAGGTACACACACACACGTAAAGAGGTAACACCAGTACTGAAAATGCCCGTAACAGCTCGTACTTGTATGGCAGAGGTTAATAGAAAAAAGAAGCATTATTTCGTGAGTTACAATAGAATGGTAGGTACCTGCAACACAGTTAGACACCCATCTCACTATTTCATCCTTTGTTTTTACTCCTTACTGGTTTCGCTCTTTCGTGTTTACTCCACGTAATTTTCTTTATTCCTTTTTTGCGGTAGACGAGTATCATAGATGGTGGGAAGATAACGTAGGTGATAAATCGTATTTTTATCGTGTATCTATTTTATCTAAAGAGGCAGCTTTCGATCTTGTTAAATTTAGCGTTTATTTTTATGATGTTTATTGAAAATAAAAATATTAAATTAATCCTCGCATTGGTGTAACGATGATGGCGATGTTTTCTCTATGTTTTATATCGACAATAGATTAATGCATTCTATTTATGAATAATAAACTTCTTTAATGAGCAATACGAACGTTTTTAGTAAATATTTATATATTTTATTTCAAGAGAATACGGTTCGATAAATATATCGAAGCCTTCGATTTATCTTTTTCGATATGCACGCTGAAAATCCATCGAGATGGAGCTTGCGTGCGTGCAACGTATTACAGATATGCATTTATGTACATCGATGATGGGGTATCATTTTATTTTTATTCGTAACGTTTTCGCGATCGGCAATAGCGTGTTTTTATGCTGATACATGACCAACAAGTTCTTGACTTCCTAGAAACTTAGCGCTTTATGTCTTCTTAAGTGATGGATACTGCAATGTATCGTGAGAAAAAGAAAAATACCTTTTTTCAGGTATTAAAAACATTCTCTTTTTAATTTTTTAATAGTAGATATTCCTACAATTTTACCGTGCATCATATGCATTCTTAATTGGTGGTCCATTTTGTACGAAATAGCCAAATGTATGTTGGAACAACGTTCCTCACGTTGGCTATAAAATACATAACAAACTTTGCAATGCATAATCCGACATTTGAATGGTAAACATTAACGTTTCGCTTACACAGCCAACAAATAGTAACGCTTACATGTTTCATAATACAAATCATATTTTTCAATTAACTTATTAATAAGCAAAATGTTAATACAATTATCCGGGTCTAAAGTCACATTAAATTTCGTTCTACTTGACTAAAGTCGCACTCGATAGAACGCACAACGACTTCGCGGAATTAAAAGCCGAAAATACGTCTGACTGACGTTTACGGGACCTGGAATCAAGATTTTTATCTGCGACCAGTCACGCAATGCGTTCTTTAGCAGCACGAGCTGATACCCACGTTGCATAATGTCTTATCGACCGATTTTTTTTGTATTTGCTTTTTTTTTATGTCGTCGGCTTACCTAAAAGATAACAACTAAAATTTAATTATTACAGGCGACCATTATTCATCGTACCTACGTCTAATCGCATCATCGAAGTAACGACTGAAATTCAAATCATTGAAATAATTATATTTTAGCGTTGTATGATTAGGTGTGAATTATTGACTCATACCACTTACCTCGTTCATATTCATAAAAGGTTTGAATAAATAAGACGTGCTCGTATAAAAATGAGTTTAATAAATAACAGCTAACAATGAAATAAATAAGATTCGCAGCGCATTAATTTAATATATAAATATATCTATATTATATATATAATACGTATACACACGTACGCGTATATGTACACACGGTACACACGGTTCGCGATGAGAATACCTTCAAAGCGTACATTCGATACGCGATATAAGAGCGAAAGATAATTTCGCGAATACTAAATAATACCGAGGCGATACGTTCATTCATATTCAGCTTGTCCCACTTTCTAAAATTTATCATATCGAACGAACAATGGTAAAGTAGTTTCTCCACTGAACTCTGACACCGAGAATGATAGATCTTTATTTAAAATTTTCTTATAATCCCGGGACGTATCTACTGCCTCGGTATTAAAGAAGAAAATAATAGAAAGAAAACAACGAAAGAATTTCTAGTTATTCGCTCTTTCGTAGTTGTTTGTGTTTCGCACTGGGGGGGAAGGTCAAAGTGTTATCTTTTTCTTATTCGATATCGATCGTTCTATGCCGAGTGGGAAAATAAATTAGACTTCCTTTGTACATTTATACAGGTGGCACGGGTATGATACGTATATCAGTGTCCTTGAGAAAATTGAGAATTGTTCCTCGTTCAAACTCCGGTGATACTGTGAAGCCATGGCTTGAAATAAGTGGTCCTCATATAAACTCCAGGTAAATACGGTGCGGCACACTTTATCCCATGAGAGACCGTACCGACTAACATCCATCTGCCATCGGGTCGTTGCATTACCAATGGACCACCGCTGTCACCCTGCGAATGATCGATCGTTCGTTGTAAATCCATCACTTGATTACACCGACCCTGATTCAAATTTGCTAGTCATTGTATTCACGTAAATTGCGATTTTAAAGTACATCGTTGTTTATAAGTGAGATTGGACACTTGTCGAGGTATGAAGGTATATGTATTATTCTGTTCAGTTCTATTTAAACTTCGATGTAATTTAAATATCCAACCCTGCATACGTATATGTAATTTGAAAACCACTGCTAAGGTTTATTTAATTATTGTTACATGAGATTTAGTCCTAGAAAAGTGGCAGTTACTTACGGACGAGATGGTCTAGGTGTACATAAAATATTGCAAGCTTAGCATGGAATATGAAATACCAATTAACGTACCTCGCAAGAATCCTTTTGACCATTCGCGTATCCTGCGCAAAGGAAGCTTTCCAGAATTAATTTCGAATGTCCCGCGGTTTGGAACATTTCCTGGCAAACGTAATTTTCCATGATCGGGACTTGGACCTCTTGCAGTACCGATGGTACGCCACCGTCTGTGCAACATAGAGATTCAAATCGTGAAAATTCTGATCTATTAATTAATCAGAATGGATCAGACAACAATACTCACTGTATTTTAATCTTCCCCAACCGGTGACAGTAGCCATTCTGCCTGTAAAATCAACGTTGTCGTCGGGCATGCAAATCGGTACGATGTGTTCGTCGAATTGCACGGGTGATTCTAACTCGAGTAGGGCCAAATCGTTTTCGAAAGTCGCTGGATCGTATCCTCTGTTGACGATAACGCGACGAACGTTCTTCGTTACGCTACGTTTCGTTTCTAGTTCACCCGATATGTCGAATTCACCAAAAACAGCCACGAGGGATGCTAAAAAGCTACGAGAAGCAAAACGTTCGTAATTGTTTGATATTTCTTTTTTTTATTTTCATTTCTCGTCTCGAAATTTGTATGAATTTTGTGCATTTTTTTATTTACCCCGGCTGACAGTGCGCCGCAGTGATGACGTATTTATCCGTGATCAAAACACCACCGCATTTGTTCTTCGTGAATAATCCGAGCCACGTGGCTTCGCGAACGAGCACCTGCCAGGGCCACTCGCCAAATTCTGCACCCTTCCCACCAACTATTTTACCTTTTCTGAGCAGTGGCCTGACGCCGCATTCTGTCATGGAAAATTGCTGCGGTTTAATCATCGAGACGCGTTCTCTTAACGGTTATGGCGATACGAGTTGTTCTAACTAATTTGGGAATAGGATGTTTGGATAATCGAACAAGACTAAAATAATAATAAATAATTTTCATTATAGACTTTTTGGTTAACACATCTCACAATTAGCACAGGTTGATCACATCGAGAGATATCGAAAAAAAGTAAGCGAGTCCCCCGTAATAAAATATTTCAAATGATCTTACTTAGCACGAATTCGTTATCACAAATGTCAAAATCAAATAAATAAAAAGAAATCACAGTTACGTCTTACGTGAACGAAAATCCGGCGTGAGGCTAGTTTCGGTACTCGACGCGCTGCTTTGCGTCGTATCGATCGAAGCCACCCCTTCCTCCTCATGGAGAACAGCCTCGACCGTCGTCGTGGGTACGGTACTGGGCTTTCTACTGGGTTTCGGGCGTTTCGTCGTGACTTGAGGTCTCCTCGTTGTCGACGGAGCTGTGGGCGTTGTCGCAACTGGTCTCGGTTTCAAGGTCGTCGGCTTCGTGGGTCGAGGTCTCTCACCGGAAGACGGTTTTGACGTGGTCGGTCGAACCGTTGGTCTCCTTGTCGTTACTGGTCTTTTTGTTGTGGCCTGTGACGGTTTAGTTGTTCCCGTTGGTCTCCTAGTTGGCCTTCTCGTCGTGTTAACGCTACCAGTGGTAATTGGTCTCTTTGTAGCCAACGTCGAACTCGGTGTCGTTGTAGTTGTTGATGCGTTTGCTCGAATGTACACGACTTCCTTCAGATCCTGAAATTTTCGCAAAGACAATTTAGTCACTCCCAAAAGTTTAATTGAATCGCGCCTGGCTTCGTAGGAAGTTACGTTAATTCACGCTACGGATAAGAAGTCTGTTCGAACGAGGTCACGTGTTCGGTGAAAAGCGATAATAGTTTTATCCGAAGAGACTAAGTTTTTTTTTTATGTCCTCGAATTATCTATATGTTAGCTTCCTCGTTTTTATCTTAAAATGGCCGATTTTCTTTCTACTAGATATAATTATTGCAGAATAAACTCACCTGGAAATTACCCTGTAGAGATTCCACGATCTTATTCACAAATGCGTCGACCTTATTCGTAAGTACAGCATCTTCGATAAACGTTGGCGTCGGAATATCATTTTCACTAATAATTTCAATATTGGGATAGCCTGTATTATTGAAGGTTTCCACAATAGTTGGCTTTTCTTGCTGTGATAACGGAGTAGACATATTCAAATTAGGATTCCTAACTGGTGGGAAATTAACAAGATCATCGGGTGCAGGCGTATCTTCTTCGCAGTGGACAGCAGCCATCGTAGATGGTGGTGATGGTGTAGTAGCTTTTAACATTATAGTACTCGCTGGTTTAAAAGTGTTTTGTGACGAAGCAACGTTAGCCGTCGAAGGTTTTAATTGAAAACTGGGTTTCTTTGTCCAAGTTAACGCAGTGGTCCAAGTCGTGGGTCTTCTTGTGGTCATTCTTTCTTCTACACTCGTTTCTGGGATAAACGCTTCAGTTATAGCCTCCCCGTTCTCCGGTGATCTCGTACTAGTTGTATCCTTGAGATTAACGCTGATGTAACTGGTTGAAACCACATGGTTGCTGTTTGTGTCAACGTTGGAGATCACGGTACTAATGTTGTGAGTGATCATTGTGGAAACACTGGGCTTTTTCGTGCTTGCTGGTGTGGGTTTATTCGCTGATACGGTTGGTCTGCTTGGACCATTGGACGGTCTCTTTGTTATCACAGATTTTTGTGTAGTTTGAGTAGTGTATTCGGTACCAAGTGGACCCAGAACTATTACAGTTGGTGCCGGAGGATTAGTGGTTGGCCTCGAAGAATAACCGAAGCTACTGGACGATCCAAAAGTTGTTGGTGTCGATGGTCTCGAAGAGTACGAGTTAGACGTGGAATAGGAAGGATAATCAGTTTCAGTCGAAACCGTCTCGTAATTATAATAAGTAGAAGGATGAGCAGGTTTATAAAAGGTTGGTAGTTGCGTAGATGGTATAGTCGAGGACATTAACGTAGAAGGCTGTAAGGTGGAAATTTTCAAAGTAGATGGATAACTCGAAGGCCTATGCGTGGATGGTCGCATACTGGAAGGCTGATAAGACGAAACCTTGACCAATGACGGTTTCGAAGTCTCATCGATGCTCACCCAGCTGTGAACGGAAGATGTTGGTCCTTGAACAGTGATTGTTGTTTCGGCTCCCGGCGTAGTGTCATTTAAAATAGATATTATATGATTGATCGCTATCTCTTCCTTGTCCAATATATCATCCTTCTTGTTGCCTGACTGAATGTCGTAGTTAATCGTCGGTACTCTCACCATATCTTTGTCTCCGTTGGTCGTGCTCATCGGAGTGGTAGTTTGACGATTAATCGTGCTGGACGCGTCCATTTCATCCTGTTTCGTTACTTTCTCCTCTTGAGTTGCACTGGTTTTATCGAAGAGATTGGAAGCGTCGGAATTAAGTATCGTATCTGACACTTGATGCACGTGGGTATAAGTCTGGGTCGCAGCAGGTGATTCCGTGTTCAAGCTGGATGATTTTTCGTCAGCATATGTGGCTGGTGTATCAGTCGTTGTAGACGTTGGTTGATCAGGGAACTTCACCCACTGCGTTGACATAGTACTAATTTCCTTCACCCTCGTCCGTTCCGTCATCGCCTCGGTATTCTGCATCATAGCAGTCACTTTTGTCCTTTCTTGAATATTCCAACTGGAGGTAACAATTTTGTTTTCCGTGAAACGATCGATGGAAGATTCCGTACTAGGCTTGAACAATTCATCAGGATTATTCGTCTCGTTCAACATAGTACCATTTTCGTCGAGCAAGATTGTATCCGCAGCACTGTGATTATTATAACTCAGTCCGTGAGAAAACAAGGCTGGGAGCTGATCAACCGGATCAGCGATTTGGAAAACCTGATCTGGGCTGAGCAAAGTCGCAACAGGATTCACAGGCATGGGATCACGATTTGCTTGGATATCATTGTTGTTGTCCGTATGAGCAAGTAATCCCGGAAGCTGTAACTCATCCAGGATACTTTGTTGACCAAGAAGTGCTGAGAAATCTTCCTCGAGTTGACTTATTTCTGATTGCAGTGGAGGCACCTGAGGCTTCTCAGCATTCTCGAATTCATCGTTACTATGTATTGAGGGGCTAGAGGTCGATGAGTGTGGCTTGAACGTTGGCACTCTCGTATATGAACTCTCCTCTTCGTTCAGATGATTCGAAACACCGGAATTATCAGTTTTCACAGTGTTGCTAGTCTGTGCCGGGATACTCATACCGACTGGTGTACCATCTGGGTTCAAAAGTATCGGTACATCTGGCACATGATCGATCTCCTCCAGACTCAACAAGTCCTCCGAACCCGGTATCTTCTCCAATGGCTCGTCAAGCGTGCTTCTCGGTGGTAATTGACAGCACGCGCCGAAAAGGAAACCGTCCATGCACGCGCCGACTACCTCCCCGTTCCGGCGCGTGCACTCGTAATTGAACATGCAAATTGCTGGCTCATCCGATTTCGTTCGTGACGGAATCGTTGGCTTGCATACCTTTGGTACTATTCTGTAACCACCGAACAGTCTTCGACCTGTTAACATAAAGATTTTATAATGTTAATTGAATTATTTAATTCAGAGACTATTAAACAAATGGGGAAAATTTGTGTTATTTCCTGATCACAACAGGTTAGATTTTTTTCATTTTTTGATCCAGTTAGCAAATTTGTTTACCTGTTCCCGTATTGTAAGTCATGATGGCTATGTAATCTAGTAAATCTAATCACATCTACGATACGGTTAAGACGATTAGACTCTGACCATGTGCATTGCACACAAAAGACCTTTAAAACTCGCTTAGCATTCGTACCTCATTCCATCATGCAAATCACGCTCCAAATTCTCTATAGACTAGATTTTCACGAGGGATTTGCTTGATTCTCTCGATCCAAACGAATTCGATACATGTTGCGTCGGACAAACCGTTCTTTCGCTGCCCTTGAACGTCATAACGGGGAAATAGCGGTTCTCCTATCGTCTCTCTAATTAGTGAATCCCCACGGCCGATTCTCAAGTTTCTATTTAACAATTTCATTGCGATTCCAGACGCGCGAGTTATCGGTGCTATCGATTATCATTGAGATACTGGAGTCTGAGAAGCGGGTCGCGATTGAAAACGAATTCCAGGTCGTTTCACGCTCGAGAGAGACCGTCTGACCGATATAATCAATTATTTACTCGAATAGAAGTGTCAGTGTTCAGGTGAAAAGCAACAAATATTCCTTAACATGTCCATTGTTCAGCTAAATGTCTAAAAAAAACTACAATTTAACATCCACGCTATCTTTAACGGATGATCTTTATCGATAACAAACTTCAGAATCACCTGTTAAAACAATGGTACGTAACTTTTACACAACCCACACGTACACAACGTTTTACGATATCGTTACGTGCAACCTACAACAGCTAAACGATCTCTATTAACGACGTACGATGAAAGCCGTAATAACGAGATCTTTAGTAACGAGTGTCGTGTTGTATCGATCATGGATCGTACGAACCGGCAAGGCTAGCTAATAGATGTACTTAATATACCTAATGTTTTACGATAAAGAAGCATATCTGTATAACTGAGCACGGTGGTTATGCTCAGATGACTAAGGGGCATAGACGAGCAAGCATGTAGGCTTCGCACGTGCCTTATACGTCTACATACTACCGATATGATGACCTACTCCGCGAATCGTCCGTATTGCTCGTCCGGATCCTTGCACCGTTCCACATTTTTTTTGTGTTTCGCGCGTGCGCTTACGTAGCGCGTAAAACCGTGTCACTGGATAATACAGAATAGCGGCTAGTTGAGAAAAGTTTATGCAGTCGAATGTATACGGGATTAAATTATTTTGTCGTTTTAAAAGGATTTTTATAAAGTAACGTTAACATTCAGTGGCCATATCGGCCTTTTAGTAGACGCATTTGAAAGTTTTTAACCCTCGTATAATCAAGGCTTATTTTTACTGGAAAAGGACTCTCTAAAAAGTAGTGGTTTAAGCTCAGGTAGGTCTATCGTTTTACCAGTTAGAAGTACTAGTAGAAACACAACATTTTCTAACGATAACTCAAAAATGTTGATTTTTGTGTTATTACACTCTTGTAGCAAGTAAAGGATATGAACTGGTCACGAATGATATTCAGTACATATTTTTATGTTTTTCGTATGCAATAATGACAAACTAACGAATAAGTCAAATTAGAGGATAGAAACGCTGTCAGGGTTAAATTAAAAAAAAAGTCAGCCGTAAGAAAAATGATGTAGCTTCTTATACACGGTCGTTCTTCGTGAAAGAAAAACAAATTATTGGAATTTTTGTCACTTCTGTATAACATCGCGATCCGACACGTCGATCAGATGCGTGCACTCGAATGTGCAATTATTGTTAATTGCGCCGTACAAACGAGCGACGTATCCGCGTGAAGGATGGAAAAGAAAGATAACGAGGAAAGATCGGTGCTTCTCGCATCGCTTCGCTCGATCGATCGATCGATCGTGGATCCTGTTTCGAGTTTCACTCGACCGCATAAAAACCGAATTGGCTGGTATTAAATTCATTACTATTAATTTCATGTTTCGAACGCGGTCGAATAGAGATTGAAACGAAGGAAGGATTTGTGTTATTTTTTTAATGGACGTTAAACAAAAAAAAAATTTATGGAAAATAATAATCCATGGGTGTTAAGATATACTGACGATTTGGGAAATGCATAAATGTCAGGTTTATAACGAGATTTGTTTAAGACCTTCTTAAAAGATATCTCAAATTTTTTGATTATTGCTACAATGAATAATAAATTTCTCAGTATTATCGTGACACGTCATATCGAGAATATCGTCGCATAGTGGGATACCGTTGTTCCTCGTGACACGAATCAACGCGAGAAAGTGGAGAAAGGTGGAATTTTCAAACGACTTGATAGTTAATAGCATATATCACGTATATTGCATGCGCGCTCGAAATTCTGCAATGTTTCGAGATCTCGTTTCCTGAGTAGGTCCCGTTGAATCACATCTACAGGGTGAGTCACGTATGAAAATCTTCCAGTCTCTTCGAATGATCAAACCAAGAATTTTTAACTAATCATAAAGGAGTCTTATCAATGGAGGCTGCACGCGATGTTTCTTTTATTAAATTATAAAATAACAATATGTAAAAAATGATTCATGCTTTAACCATGTTAATGATTATGAAAGTGATCTAAAATCATTTTATACGTGACATCAAGAATATAGCCCACTTTCTGTCACAAACCTACTCATAATTTCCATACCACTTTTCTGCCTCCAAAAAACCTATTCACTTTCAAAGAGAGTACGAATAAATTTTTTGAAGGCACCGTATATACATACAAACATGTATTTAAAACGTAGTTCGTGGCAAAGATCGTACCACTTTAAAATGAGATCCTAAGCGATCGTGATACCACTAGAATGCATAAGCAGGTGCTCGAAATGGGATATAGGCGAATGCTCAGGCGGAGAAGCGTAGGTATAACTTGACTTTCGAAGGTGAATAAGACGGGAAGTAGAATTCGGTGTCACGTGTCGACAACGGCGACGACGAGAAACGATAACCCACCGAAGAAGACGAATATTTTCGTAAGGCGAGGTACGACAAAGTTTCGAGCGTAAATCCTTAAGAGGAACGATGATGGAAAAAGGAATAAGTAGAAATTGGTGTCAGTGTTGACTGCCGATACTTGCACGTTCTTGGACAAACCGCGAGAAATTTGCATAACTTCTGCAAAGTCGTAACGTTGGGATGAGATAGCATAGTTAAAACGGTACTAAAGTGGGGGGTGGGCTTGGGTTGGTATTCGTTTAATGTGAAAAAAAAGCATTTCACGAGGTACTACACTGTATTCCTGCTCGGTGGCCTGTTTTTGGTCTCGAAAATTATGAGCTGTTAACGAATTAGCAAATAATAACAGGAATTAGAAACAGTAGAGAATTATCAATTTGTGGAAGCGTATCTTTTATCTCGGCAAACACATATAAACTTTTATGAGATTATTGATACTTTTTATCATATTTCCGTTTCCTTGCTAAACTCGTTAAATACAGTTAATAACGAAAGAATAAAATTCTCTCCTGTTCCAATTCTTACTTAATGATACCATTCGATACACGTACGATCGAAACTCGCACCGATATCATTACTTCATTAATTCGATAACTAGTTAAGAGGATTAGTGTACACGACGAAGATGATGATTACCTTCTCTTTGAGGCACGCTGGAAAGCGAGAAGGCAGACGTCGTGGCCAGGAAGGCGAGGAGTAGACAAACATTAGTTCCAGTAGCCATCTGCGAACATAAAATTGCAATGGATTTTATAAACCGGCAAATAAATGTTAATTGCTGCTAATTTACCCGAACGTCAGACCGTACGAAGCGGGCCACAAATGTGGCACACCATTTTTAAAAGATCGTCTAACAACTCGGCTTTCACGCGTTAGTTTATGACGCACGTTCTAAACATCGAAATTGTTACGACCCTATGAAAGTGATCCGATTCTTACGCAATACCTTATTTTGTTTTCTTTTTATTCCTTTACGCGGAAAGTGCGTTGATAAAGATGAGAAATCGTCGATAAGTCGATCTAATTCTCCGCTGAGCTCAGCGAACGGAGATCGATGTGCTCGCTCGTTCGTAATAACGGTACAAGAATATCGGCTCTAGTATGCGACGCGGAAACTGGAAATCGGAAGGTGACAACCTCAGGTACTTCTCGAGAATCTCGTGATTCTAATCAAACTTCAAATATCACGAAGAAATAATATTATCTTAAATATAGATCGGGAGTTGAATAATTTTTTATAATGGAATGCGAATAACCATATTATTTCATTTTATTACATGATATGATATTATCAAAGAATTCAAATTCAATGAGTTTAATGACTTCTAATCTGCTAAGTCACGATAACGCCTTCATCTATTCGCTATATTATTATTTGAAATTAAATTATTACATACAAATATATATATTTATTTATTTAGTTTGCTACGAATTGTATCAAATATCGAAAGAAACAGGAAATCGAGCGATGATCATCGAGGTTGATGAAACCTGGGCCATACCAGTAAGAAGAAACACACGAGAACTTGGCCAAGGTCCACGGGAATCTTTCGAGAGGCCAGGCCCACATTTTACCATCTCTCTTTCTCCCTTTCTCTCCTTCTCTTCTCAAAAAAAAGTACCGGCTCGCTCGCGTCTTTCTACGCGCTCGAAATCCCGTTATATTCATCGGACTGCCGAGTGGCTCATTACAGTCATCGTACGTACGTATATACGTACGTTTACGATACTAGTCGAACGGTCTTCTCGTAGAAGAGAATGACTGAGAGAGAGAGAGAGAAAGAGAAAATATAAGATGAGCACTAGAGAGAAGGAAAATATTCGACGAATTCGAGGAAAGACTCGGAGTGGAACGCTAATCGGCCACCTGGTCACTTTACACCGTTAACCCAGTTACCTATTATTCCCTTCGCTCGTTCTCTCCCTTTCCCTATCTCTCAATATTTGTTCTTCTTGTCATGGACCAAGAAATTGGGTAAAGATAACACAGCCATTTGCATATTTCCCAATCCAAATTGAAAAATAATGAAGTATAGTAAAAATACAACACAAAATGAGAAAAATTATTTTTAAGACCTACTCTAGAAAATAATTAATATAATATAATTGCTACTTGTTCATTGTGAACAAAAAAAAATATAAAATGGAGGTTCCAGCTTTCTGAATAATAAATCTACAAATAATAGTATAATCGAACGTCAAAATAATGTGATACTGGTTTTATTATATTATCATTTTTTACTTGAAAAAAATAATGAGGTATAGGGTTCACGTATGCACGCGTTATTTCGTTTCTGGGTGACCGTTTCATGCTAATGGAAATGAATTCGTTAATTTAATTATTTCCTTCGTGCCGCTCTGATTTTTCAACGTGAACCGTTAAGCCGTTTACGCGCGTGTGAATTGCCCGTCATTAACTGCCGAGCACTGGGTTAATCCAAAATTATAATGCGTTTGCTGTACGTTAAAGATGAGCCGAAGTGAATGGAGAACGTTAAACGTATGTATATACATAGTGTTTTGTGAGTAGGAGGTCAGCCAAATCGATGTGTCGTAAATTACGAGGTTTATTCCTATGCGGATTGAAAAGATAGGAAGACCACCTGTGGCGACTGTTGCTCGCTCGATCATTTAATCGAACGTTTCGAGAAGCTGGTTTAAAGAATGCTCGTGAGATCAACACCACTGACTTGAATAATGATCGATAATTGAACCAACATGTGCCGGATTATGTCACAGATTCAAATTTTCGTTTTATTATAAATATTATATATTATATATATGTGTAGGAAAATTTATGGGATCGATGATATGTTCTCGGCACAAGTAAAAAGAGACTAAACAAAACGAGGTCATGTGAATTTTTCGATTACTACATTAATTGTACACGGCAATCAAAATGAGATTATAAGGAAAGGTCACGACCAATTCGATAGCAATTTCCTTTCGTTCGTTTCCTCGCTAGCGTGCATTATCATACATAAGTGTTCACGCGTGAGTACACGGAAGTCACTTTCCTTCCAAGTGTTCCGTTTCACTCAACATTCTCTCGTTTCACGTTGCCCGTATCGATTGCGACAAACCGAACTGTACCAAAACATCCACGATACTAATTAAAAGAGATAATTAAAAGATAATAGCAAAGCAAGGCATCAGAGTCCATTGTGTAGTTCAAAGTGCTAGTGACGTCCATATGAAGGTTGTAATTCATTGGGGATTTAAATTCACTGTAATTTCGGGTAACATTTGTCCTTTGTGCTGCGAAAGCTTGTTCGACGTTTGTCCACGAGACTCGTGGGAAATCAAACATGAATACTGTATGAAGGTAATGACAACCGTTCTAATTTCTTTTTCTATTTGTCCATCTGTCTTTCTCCCTGATTTAACTGATTTTATTTTTGTAGTAAAGAAGTTGATAATAATATTAAAATATCGCTGTTCTGGAAGAACATTAACGAAACTGTAGAAATGGCAATTTTACATTAGAACAACAATACTCAAATTTCTATAACAACGTAACTTTTTTAAGTTCTTACGACATATCCTTTTAGAATCTTCGACGTATCCTGTCGGAAGTTCGAGGATAATCAAGTAGAGGAATCGAAGAGAGTACCTAGACAGTGTCGGTGGCACGAAAATTCTTCCGCGTTCATTGGCCGTTCGTCAATACGAACCTAAGAGAAGAGCGAGTGAACACAGGTGCATGCACGCACTCGTGTCTATCTACTTATCTCTTTATAGTCCTGCGTGCGCATCTCTCGCTCACTCGAGCATGTCACTCACGATGAGAAGAGTACTCAGAGAAAGCTCAGTTCGGCGGCACGTCTTGATTATTGGATCTGGGTGACCCGATTGTATTAGTCTCGAGACTTCCTCGAGTCACAGTTGTCTTGACTCGTCTTCGAAGTCGAAGTATTATCTATGAGATATTTTACGGAAGTATCATGACCGATTTTTCCTTTTAATATGTATACACAATGAAAACAATTATTTTTCATATCAGGAGAAAATTTAGTCGAATGGATAGGTATTACATAATTTATATAATATGTAAATCTATGTAATCTAATCTCAGAAAGCATGGAAAAGTTATAACGACGATCTATTCATCATTCTAGTATAACACAGAAATTTATACAATGGAGATAGATATGAATGGAAAGAAAATACGAAGCACGCTCGATCTTTTTGTCATTAACTTTAACGTTTCCCTCTATCGCCATATCCTCCGTTTATTTTTCTATCTCTTTTCAAAGGAATAGCAAATGTTCCATTAGCTGACGTTCTTCGTACGTACACCAAACGACCTCGTTTCCTTCGTTAAAGGTGATATTCATTTTTTCAACGTTTAATTTGCAAATTTCGTTTCAATTGGAAATTCTTTCGATGAAGAAGTTTATTGGAAGAATTATAGTTAATTATATACTCATTAATTAAAAAATAATAAACTTATTCAAAAACAAACATTATCCCTATCGATAAAATTGATCATTCATATAAACAAAAAATGAAGTAGGTATATTCAATTCATCGATTGGAATGCATAATTTTATTCGTATAGGAACGAAGGGAAGAAAAATTAGGAATTCGAAAAAAAACAGAATGAATCAAAGCGACGACTCTCACGAAAGGGACTTCGTGCCTCCTTTGCTTTCACTCGAGAAGATTTAACGACACATTACGAGCAAGATCGTTCGTGCAAAACCGATCGGCATTCGCGCAAGTCGGTTCGACTTGAATGCACCGAACGAACGAATCGCTCACGAGAGAGCAACCTCACATTCCTCCTACTTCTCTCTTGTCACGAATCGTCGCGGAAAGTGATAGTTCGGTCGTGGATGATCGTGTGGGACGAACTTTTCTCTTCTGATCGAGGCCATCGAAGAAATAAAAGAATTGGGGCAAGTAAATTATTAAACAAGTATGTAATACCTATAACAAACATTTTTAAACGATTTATCTTCAACCGATAACTATTAGATGAATATGATTTATTTTTAGTTAAGCCGGTTCTTCGAGCCACGTCATTGAAAATGATTTATCTAACTAGTTTCTACCGTGTATCAATTAATGCAAAATCACTCTGAGTTGCAGGTTGACAGTGAATGCGTCGAGGTGCACGCGAAAGTACGAAATTGGAAGGAGTGACGTCGGTGCGACCGTTATCACGTTAACCACTCGATACTGTCGCATGCCTAAGTTGGATGAACGTGAGAGAACCCGTCCACATATACAGGGTGATGTACTTCAATTTGAGGTATTTAAACAAATGTTATAACATTCGAATCTCAAATAAAAAACATTTTACGTGTCACTACATTTGATCGATCAAACGTTATAATTTCGCCTTAAGACAGAGTTGTCTACATTCATAAATAACAAAGGTTTCAACATTTTGCCATTTAAATGACCCACCCCATGTATATATCCGTTCTTTCACCCAGAAGTGAGACACGGTTTGATCTTTTAATCGACAAGGACGCATTATTGAAAATTTCGACGTCAAACGAAAAATTGACCTTTCGATATTTTACAACCACACTTCGGACACTCGTTTCACGATGTTCCCTCGCATTTTAACGAGCAATCGGAACGATGTCAAAGCCTCCGGCGACGAGACGCCGTTTAAAACGGAGTTTTAAGTAAACGCGAAGGCGTACCTAAGTACACATGCGTCCTTTCAAGAAACTAGCGTTTCTAAATAGCTTCGAGCGATGAGTGAGAAATTTCATTCCACTGTGTTAATTTTCGCTTTGCTCTTCTTCTTTTCTTATAACGTGTCATTGACATCGCGCTCTGGAAAGTGATAATGCGTAAAGGTTCGGTCGTGAAACTCTTTTTAAAGGTACTCATTAGTATTAAACGGTTAATGTTTAAAAAATCCTCATTTTTCATGTGAAATTTAGTTATAATAAAGATTATCCGATTGTCATTAACACACACTTTGTTCATATCGTCGAGATTTTACTGTAATAGAAAATTTAATATGAATCTTTGATAAATTCAATTTGAATATGCAGAATCGTTGATAATCGTTCCTTGTTATCGAGTTCATAAAAATCAAATACCATTAGCTTCAAGGAATGCTACAAATAGAATTGATGATGCGAGGAATCATCAAGATATACCGAATGATCTTGAATGTCTATATCGGAACACCTCGTTTACGACGGGCCAAAGTCGGAAAGGCAGCTTTCTCCTGGCTTCACGATCGGGCCCGGCCCCTGCCTTCGATCGCTTCGATTCCCGATCGCGTCCTGGTTTCGATAAACGAGCAGACGATTCCTCCTTGATTTTTCTCGTCCCCAAAGAAAGCGAGGCGTTTCTGATCAAGAGCCGAACATAATTTCGTCGATCGATTGTCAATAAATTGTCCACATATTTTTAGAGGACGATACTTAAAAAATTTAGTACCTGCAAGATTTTTTTTACTCATTTTATTAATACAAATAGAATTTGTTTAAATTCAGTAATGACAACACATGATAACAGAAAAGATTTATGAGTAAATACAGGATATCCAATAGAAAAATAATAATAAAAGCAGTGATAGATGCGAAGCATCCGTGTTACGTCTTCAACGGAAGAAAGCACGTTAGATTGGAATGCTGTAACGTATTATTACATCGTTGGAACGCACGGAATGATCATTAAGAGTAACACCGGAAAGAGAGCAGGAGAAACAGAGGAAAGGATATCCATTAATTAATGAACGTCCATTCCATTGTAATTGCTCGAGCATCGTTGAAAGACGATCCAGTGCATCAATCGTGGTGGCCGATCTGACGATCGGCACGTGTCATTACAAATAGCGATCGAAAGTTTATTGCTAGACTTTGCACAGGTTATTAGATTAATCTATTTAAATTAGCATTTACGTAGGTATATTCATCCTGATCGATATATCTCAGACGTTATCATACTTTCCAGACGATCGCACGGGTATTTTCGTCGCGAACGCTGTCATTATGTCAAAAGATTAAATCTCGATCAAATGCATCGGAGTGAAGAAACGCTGATGTCGACAGTAATTTAAGACACAGAACATAAAACCTATTTTTATGACTAATAATAAACAGTTGTCACATTTGATAAAAACAAGAAATACATCCCACTCACCGTGCTATGCAAAAACCGTATTGCCGCCGTCAGCCTGTTAAGAGTAACAGCTTCTCATAACGCTGGCTTGTCACACTGAAGAAAAATCGTAGTTGGCTGTCACCTCGAAGAAGGAACCGCGTGATTCCTTCGCGGACAAAGGTCGCCACTCGACGTTTTCCTATTTTTTTTTTTTCAAGTTCGACTTGTCAAGGTCGCACTCCTCGTATACTCTCTGTCCTATCCTCTTCCGTTACCTTCGGCACTTCTTCACACAATTTTTTTCCCCGCAACCTCTCTCTCGTATTCTCCCGTACTCGACGTTTGCTCAGGGGTCACGCTTACGTTAGTTCCGCATCGACGTGTGCGCGAAGGGAAACGCGTTTGAGAACGACCGTCGAGGTTCCAGCACCGATCCGAACGACCGAGTCGATGTGTCATGGACGAAATTCTCTTTGACTATGACAATCGTCGAGAAGAGAATAGAGAAGAGAAATTATGAAAATGAGACTAACACACGTAATAAAGAAGGATGATTAAAAGTAAAAAAAAAAAAACTCTCGTGACACTTTTGTTGAGACGATAGAATTTTTCTGATATAGGTCCTGGCGAGTCTTGTCGCGAGCACCGTTTGGTTAATCACGCACTATTCGACCATCCGGCCAGTGAACTGGATGGTACCTGTCCGTTGTACCCCGTGCCACGGCATGTGCTGGAATCGCGTGGCAATGTCACGAGCGGCGCCTTGGAAAACGCAACGACTGAGGATGGTGGTGGTCGTCTCGAAGAGTGTGCTTTGCTGCTGTTACCGATGGTGGTGGTGGTAGTGGTGGTAACGGGGCCCGAGTGGGTCCGTTGGTGGGGTAGCCGAAGAAAATACGAAGAAGAGGAGGTGGTGGACGTCGAGTTGAAAGAGGAAGAAAGAAAGAAAGCAGGTAGACTGGAAGGAGAGAGGACGATCGCGATGATGAAGAGAAGGTGCGAGCGAGAAAGAGAGCAGGAGAAACCAAAGTGGGCCAGTGGCCAGGTCACGTGGAGAGAAGAACGGGGCCCGGCGTGCACGACACCGACACACTGTCCTACTCATCGCTACGTCCACGCAACCACCACTACCATCTACGTGTCTCTATCCATTCAGGAAACGTTTCGCGATACCTTCCTAGATCAACCTTCGACTTGTTACAACCCCCACCCCTATTGTCCGATCTTCTCGTCTATTTACACAGCTTCCTGGGTTCCACGAAAATCCAGGCACGCACGTTTGGGATATTCTGAATAATTTTTTCTTCTTACATGGTCCAGCTGCTACGCCTTAGAATCGTAACGGTAGTTTTACTTGGGGAAAAATTTATTAAAATGGACGATTGGACTTACGTTTCAAATAATTTTATAACATCGATGTTACCTTCCAACGTACAAGGTATTTACAAATCATATTTCTTTGACATTTTAGTAATATATTCGTCAAACGAAATTTCTTCGATTTCAATACCGTTTGAAGCTGTCCATGTAACTATTACGGTAAACGTCGAACCGTAAAATATCGCGAGCTTTGTACCACAACCTAGACCTTGTCGGAAATTCTAATTGCCATCGAGAACTCGAATTTCTCTTCATTTCGGAGTCACATCGGCTAACCGCATCGATTTCTTCTTCGACCGATCGTGACCTCTTCGCGGCTATATAAAATCATCGTACATACATACCTACCACGTAGTCAGGAATGCGTAATCGATAACGGTCTTAAACAAATCTCGTTGCATCAGCTGCGCTGCGTGATTAATATCTTGTCGTGGATTTCGAGTATTGTCTATTTAATACAAAGCTGTATTAATCTCCGCGTAACCGAACAATTTATAGTTGTTATCCTTCGACCAATTCGGACTGAGAGAGAGAGATTGAATTAACCTTTGAACTTTATCTCATATCGTCTCGTTATGGTGCTCCCATATTTTGAAATACGCACGCAGGATGGGTCGTTTCCTAACATATGCGATGGACTCCAAAATATAATGATAGTTTTTCAAAAAATCTAAATCCAAAGTTATTACTAAAATCGTCCATTTTGTTACGAGATACCTCGTAGATACGTATTTTGAAATATGAATTTGAAATTGAGAATAACGCGAAACGATAGATCAGAAGATTTGTCTTTATTGAAGATGCACAAATAGGTATATGGTAGATCAAACTTTTGTAGGAACTATTCTCTTTAGTTATCGAAAAGGTCACGACGAACCTTTAAAAAAATCGATAAGTTATCCACGCCCCGAAGGTAGGCGATCGATGACGACTGTATTGCAATTTCCGTCTTACTCGCTTCGACTACACGCTTTTTCTCCTTTTTTTAAATCGTTCCTCGCGATGAAAGGACGATCTCGTCTTTCATCGATGCCGAGTAAAGGTGTCTCTCGGACAGATATAATCATTTCGAAAGTATCCTGTAATTCCGCTCGATAGAAAATCACGATTTCCGGGTGACTGACACGATCAACAAAAGAGAAGAAGAGATAGAAAGAAATAAGGAGAAAAAAAGATAGAGAGATGAAGATGCCGTACATGTATTATTTAAATCTAAAGTTGCAGCGTGATCCCGATAACGGTCCCGCGACGAACGTATATCTCTTTCTGTTCGTTTAGCCTTTCGAATTAATCTCCTACGAGCATTATTCGCGGGATGAGTTAATTATAGATATATCTACATCGAAGAGCCGAGCATCACTCAGAGATTAAGGTCACGTAGATTATTATTTATTTCTTTTGTTTAAAACAGGAAGCATGTTTTCTGAAATTAATTGAAAAAACAGAAACAACGTACTAGTAATTCTTGAGTGTACAGTGTCGTGGGTGGAATTATGAATGAGTAACGTTGTATATTTATGTTCGTTATTTACCTTAATAAATGTAACAACTCGCGAAACAGCTGGCACGAGAAGTAAACTCGTTAACTAGCTCGTTTGTGGCCGACGTTAAAATATGCACATCTGTGCTTTAATTATTAATATCTTTTTTTTTCAAGAAGATCATTCGTTCATTGATAATCATTCATTCATGATTCTCACATGTAATACTGTTGTAAATTGAAAAAATTGCTGCAGCAATTTTCTACATTCTCAGCATGTCATATCACAGAAAATAAAGCTTTCTTTTAAACCGTGATAAACGTTTCGCTCTAAAAAACTTACGTAAAGTCGATCAATCGAACCCGCTTCGAGTTTAGTTTCGAATCACGGATACGCCAAGTGGAAGATACATTTATCGATACTTTCTCTCTCTCGTTCGCTTCATCGGTCGCATGTTTTATTGTTCGCCTTATTTCGCAGTTCGTTATTTATATGTCGATGCTTATCTAGAACGACCGGGGCTGATTTTACAATCATCTCGCATGCGATCGCACTTTACCCGCGTCACTATCTTCGATCTAGCTGTTATCTCAGTCGTTAATCTTTTTACTTAGCTGCGCTTTGCTCTCTTGTCACCTGATCGTCCCAAAGGTACGAAAGGCTCTAAAGCCCGGAGGCTGCACGATCCTCCAACTGGGTCAGACCAAAGATGCTGTCTTTTACGGTACTTTGCGTTCACCTTATGACTTTTGCTTGGATCAGAAGTCCGAGGATTATTATCTTCCGGTTAAATTATATAAAGAAAATGTATTTCTCGTGTAATTTATTTACCTAGTAATATAATACATATCTCTGAGGGATTCTAAGGTATAGACAATGTTTTTTATTTTACAAAAAAAAATCACGGTTTTTACAATTGGGTAACCACAAACGTAATTACAAAGGGGAAAGAAAATCGATTCTCGGACTGGAACGTGACCGATACGAAAGAACTGGGTGTACGAACGTTCGTTACTTTCTTTTATAAAGGAACTTTCGTAATTTCGTTAAGATTACGAGCACGTAGTCATTTCTTGGCATAATCTGGCACGTAGTCCGTGCCATAATCGTTATAAATTTAATAACTTATCTTTACCACGAGCTTTTATGCATTTTCCTAGAAAATTGATATTTCCTTGGAAAAATTTGTTTCACGGAACTATTTTAGAAAGTAGGATAAGCAGGATATAATCGGTTACATTACCAGTTATATAAAAAATATAAAGAGTGGTGGGTTTTCTAAATTTACGGAAAAAAAAAGAGATAATTTTATAGCATTCAGTGAAAGTGAATGAGATCGTGGGATCTCGTCCCACGTAATTTTTAATTATTCGGTTTAAATCGAAGCGAGAAGGTTTCGAAGTTTAACGAGCGGTGAAACTGGCCTACTCGAAGCGAGAAATTTCGATGCGATTCAATCGCATCAACGCTGTCCTGAAAAGGAGACGCTACATTGAAAACTCGGACGGGGAATCTTCGTTTCGTTCGGCAAACAACCTCTCGCGGTTTCTCGATAAAGTGATTTATCGTCACGCGGGGGCTCGACGAGAAACGTCGGATATAATTGGCCAGCTGGGAACTCTCGCTCCCACTTTGCTACACTCCGAGGAATTATCTGTGGTCCCAGCGAGCATTTTTTTATTATAAAAATATTCCAACCGAATTCTCTTTGCAATTATCGATATTTTTAAAATGGGTGTAAATGAAATATCGATATTTGCACTTCAATAATTTAATAAATGTTAACAAAAATAAAATATTTACCCTTTACATAAATTTTTATAAGCCACAAAACGGAAATAGAATTTTTTTTAAATTTTTCTAAATGTTCTGAACAATCAACAGTAATCCATCAACATGATGACAATAAATCCGTTTAATAAAATACGTGCTGTGTCAACAGGTTGACACGTAAATGTCAATATATAAAAAATAAATGACACTCGCCATCATCATTATCATGATTACTCTCGCTCCCACGCATCGTCAAGATAATTTCTCGCTTCGATCATCAACACGCGGGAGCGGGACAAGCCGGCCGGCTGGTTTGCTGTGCCTGGCAAGTACGAGTGCCGGTGACCTTGATCGTGACTCTTGGTAAGTGGGTCAGAACCTGCGTCGCCTCGAACGAATTTTTCGACGTTCGCTACTTCGGCAGGAGGACACATACATATATATTGCTTTCTTTTATAAATTCCGCGATCCTTACGTCGTGACAGGAGTACCAAGCGTGACGATGGAAACTTTCTAAATTCGTAGGTAGATACATATATACGTAATGATGTCATACCAGAGTGTTACTCCGAATGTTTACGTTTCGTTCTCCTTCTCGACCAGGTGAAAACTTACTTTTTCGTTCAGGGTTCACATCAGGTTTTGCGGTCGAAGCTACCGTATGTGTTCAGGACATTCGATTAAGACGTATCGTCGTTGTTCGATGGCTAAACATGTACCGAACATTATTTCCATCGTCAGTTCAACAAAAAAGTTCCATTCAATTACAATTTTTATCATCCTTCAGCTAAAATTCAAACCAATTCGATCCCTCCATCGATCTTAGATACGTATGCCAGTGACCCAGACGCGAGAAACACGTACGGAAGTCTCGGGAGAGGAATTCCTAAAAGGAATAGATGTCACATGACGTAGCCATAAGTCGTTGGACGATCGTTAAAGCCCCCTAATCCTGGGGCTAGGGAAACATTCGATGCATTTGGGTCGTGACCCCATAAGAACAGTCACGCACAGGAAGAGTACGGGGGGGCATACGACAATCGATGCTCATGACCCAGGACACCAACGGCAAACTGGGTCAAAATTACCCGTAGCCTCTTGCTCCCTCCCTTTCCCCCCTCTACCTTCGTCCCCTCGTGTCATTTTTCTTCACCAATGCACGCGTATAATCATTCGAGAGAGTCTTTCGGTTTCTACCGTCTCGACTCTCACAAATTGAACTCGTTGCGGGCTCGTCGTGACACGAGGAAGAAATTGAAATTAGTTTATCAACGATCGTAGGTTTAATCAAATGGGAATAGCTGAATCACGAGTGACCTTGAAATTTTAAAGAAATGACCTTGAAATAATTTTTTTGTTAACTGTTATCATGTTTATTCAGCGCTATAACTTTCCCCTGAAGAATTTTTTCATTCGTTCATAAACGACAGAAAAAATTCAGGTGTTCCCATTTACACGCCACTCCCTTAAAATAAAAACACGATTTTATATACACGCATACCTTCACACGTTATATAGCAATTCTTGCGATTCACAATCAAGGAAGATAGAAATTTAATCAAACCTCGAGATAATCTCGAAAGGCTATGGTGTGAAAAAAACGGAAGTTTGCTTATCCCTTTATTCATTCACTTATTAGTTCAAAAACGTTTACTTACGTCATCGTGCGATTATCAAGGTCATACCGTGACCCTGGCTTTGGGTCTAGCTACCGGCCACCCGTAAAAAATTCTTTGATCGATGTCCCTATCCCTAGACCTGACGCCAACGCACGTAGCGTCATACAGGTGTGTCCATGAATGTTTGAGTATGAATGAACAGCATGAGACAACGTATAAAAATATATCATTCAAAGGATAAGATAATATAGATGCAATTAATTTTTATTATTTTTATCATTCATAAATGTTTCTTTATGTTTGTATCTTATAAATGACCTTGACATTTATTTATTTTTTTATTACCTCATCAGAACTCGATTCACCGAAGTTCCCAACGATTTTCTATCTTTCTTCTAATGTTTCCACTTTTGTTAGCGTCTCGATGATTAGCATCGGCCGTGACACGACGAAGGCCAGCGATAGTTAACAGTGCAGCTACGGTGCTCACTTCAGTTTCGTGACTCCATAAGGAAAAGGCGGAGGTAGGTGGCTTTCTCCAAAGCCACTTAACCCGGTCCAGTAACATCCATCCATGACTCGTCACGGTTGTGACATTTTCAACCATTTTTCTCCAAGCATAATCGTGAAAATAGCAAACATGGCCGTAGCACGTTTACGAGATTCCTCTAATCTGATTGCGAGTGGGAAGAACGGTAGAATCTTACCTTTTGTTCTTCTCGCGTGTAAAAAAAGTTAAAGAAAGTCGAGAAAGTATAAGCCAATGGGGGTGTGGTGAAATATGTTTGTCTAACCTATTTTTATTGAAATTGTGTGTAATTTCTGTTGCTTTCTATCGTAAACGTTGGTACTATGTTTGAACATGAAAATTGTTGTATGGCATACGTCATAATTTATTGTCTTTTTATCATACCGAACGATACATACACTCCATGAATTAACTTTCAAAACGAACACGATGGGAGAACTAGGTTGTAGCGAAAGAAATGACAAACTTTCGTTATTACGTTATATCACTAATTTACCGTCTTACCAGCGAAGTGTAATTTTGCGCGAGAAGAGAGCACTCGAAAAGGCCGCTAAGTTGTTCTTTAGAAGGAGGAGTCGAACGAACGCGTGTACAAACTCACCTCGTGTGAGAGTAGGTGGCAATGAACGCGGAAAAAAGTACAGCGCGTGATCGTGTAAAGCAATTGTTTACCGTGGAAATAATAAAAGTACACGCCTTGCATCTTTTTTTTTTTTCCTTTCTTTCGCGGCAACGTACAATCGTCAAGTGAAGTGCTCGCGAGTCGTTGATTTCGTTAAGGGGAAGAGACACTTCAGTGAAACGTTTCTTTAGCTGGCTTCACTTTGTGTGACACAATAGTATCGATGCCGTCGAATGAATAAGAAAAGAAACGTTATGCGCTACTTTTGCTCATCGTTTCTAGCTACAACAGAAATTTCGTTCCTTTACATCTGCGGTTAAATAAATATTATGTTAGAATTAATTCATCTTTAATAACGATTTAGAAAGAAAATCATTTTGAGCAATATATAGGGTGGACCGTATAAATGGGAACACCTAAATATCTTACGTACATTATTTTAAGGGGCAAAAGTTTTTAGATCATTTTATTAATAAGATTTCAATGTGGTTGGTATTTTTTTAAATAGAACAATAATTTTGTTAAGATGGCATGATAGATAATAAAAAAAAAAATTCGGTGGATACGTGGAATTCAGTGGATCCTTTTTCATAGGAAGTGTTCCCATTTATATGGTCGAACCCGTAGAATCCAGAATTTATTTTTTCTTCTGTTCTTCCCATAAACTTTTAAAATATTGATACTCAAAGTCGAACGAATGTGAAATTATGACTTTCCACACCTGACAACAATTTCCTGAGCGATGAAGCGTGACGACGGTATTTGACGTCTATATTAACATACAAAAAAGAATGACTAGGATCAAGGAAAAGTTCTAATATACGGGCGGTAGTACTCTTAAGCCCGTATTTATACGCGTCCTCGATTCATTGGATAAACTTTTCTATGCTTTAGCATCAGATTAAAAAAAAATGTATACCTCGAAATCTCGTTAAATAGATTTATTTTAATATCGGTGCTCATAAAAAGCGACGGACGCGTATATAATTAGAGGAAAGTGGAGTAAGACCGGGAAGTTAAGGATAATCGTATGTGAAAGTATTGTTTCTTTATTTATTTGGTATTTAAATTTTGATATAAAATCAATATCACAAACATAAATCAATTAAAAGTATGAAATAAATTAAATTTTTAAAACGTTTCCTCTTTACGTAGTACAAAATCGGAGACTATATCCGAATTTATTCCATTATAAATAAATGTTGTAATAACTTATCAAGTTATAACAAAAAATATTGTTATGCAAAAACAGAAAAGAATCATAAAAAAAAATATTTTAGGGACATTTAAAACACACAAAAAGTATCAGTTCATTCAAAGATGGTTTGTGAATTTTTCTTGGCATTTATATCAGTCCGCTTAAATATTTGTTGCGTTCCTAAACAACATGGTGGTATTCAAGCAACAACGTCGTAACTATCTAGCACTTCTGGTTGCCAAGTTTTTATAAGTAGGTACCCGGTTTTGTACGACTCCCCCCCCCCCCCTACACGTTGGATAAATATCGTGAAGTTAATCAATAAATCGAAAATGCGTTATTACAAGACTGGCAAATGCAATTCACTTTGATTCATGTCTATCATTTTGATATATTGCACTTTTACCCGTATAGAAAGTCGACCCAAATATGTATAAAAGTGAAGAAGGCTGTAATATCGCCATCAACCTTCTTGTAATATACTTTAAGAGGGTAATCAATTTTTTAATATGAATATAGTGACAATATTTCATGTGAAATCGAAGAAAAGTTGGAAACATTTCAAAGTAATGGATATTTTATCTCGATATCGATACTAATCCTTGTAAGTAGAAGGAAATTACAGGATGCAACCCATTTTATTAACATTTTATGTTACTATCAAATCATTTGTAACATTGTAAAAACGACTAAAGAAATTTCATTCCATCATCCTCCGTGTTTTCCCAAATAGAAATAAGAATCTAAACGAGATCCATTCCGACATCGTCGCTCATTTGACGATCAATATTCATGAACCGCATCGGTAATCGAAATGTCGATCTTTTTTTCGATAAATGAGTTTTACGGTAGGTATCCCGATTTGCATCTCAACGTTGCTCGGGAACGTCGGTCCGTAGTACACACCGTTAAAGGGAAAATATCTCTCTAGTTCTTATATAACCGCGCGCCAATCGTTTTCTTATGCTTTAAAATAGAGACTCGTAGAAACGAACAACCTCGTATTCCCTCGTTAACTTTTCATTTCGTTACGGATAAAATGTTGCGAGAGTGTGTTCGACAGGTCCATTAACGGCACGCCTACGTAATGTCGTCGAAAATGTGGAAAAGTAAAATGGAGTACGGAACTTTTGAAAATGCGAGAGAACTTTAGCTTTGGAAACTGTTTACGATATGATTTAATTTGAGAAAAAGAAAGAGAATATCAAGCTGAAATTGAATTGTTAATGCTAAACTGTATCGAGCAGAAAAGGGAGATAAACAAGAAAGAAATCAAACCAAAAAGAAGACTGAATATAATTTAAAAAATTTTTTATTTATACATATATTCACACGTTCTTTCCTTCCTTACACACATATTCAAGAATATTTCGATACTATTCTAACCAAAAGATTTATTTAAACAAAAATGTAAAAAAGAAATAGATTGAGAAAACGTATGCGATTTGCTAGAATAAAAGTTACTAAATGAAAAATTAGTACTGAATTGTGCAGAATCTCCTCATTAAGTCTGTGACCCTGGCAAGAATCTCTTTTTTTCACGGTACACATACAGGTGGTTTTGCGTGAGCACTTTACCGTAGCTGTGAGCGCCGTCGACCGTCGCTGGAAATCGTTGCTTTCCGTGAAGCTGCGCAAATAAAGCTTGAGTCACCCACGCAAACCTTTCCAAGCGAAAACTCGAGACCCTGGGTAACAAAAGGGGTAGTAACAAAATAGTAGTGGTTGAGTCTAAAATAAGAGGGCGAACGGGGAATGGTGGACGGTAAAAAACAAAGGAAATTCGAGTCAATGAGAAAGATAAAAAGAAGACAAATTCGTAGACAGGGTGAAGGAGATAAGGAAAAAAAACACAACGTCGAGATTTTCTTTACGTCTTTTTTTTCATCCGTCCATCGTCTTTAATAATACGTATTCTAAATACAAAGAGTATGAGAAGGAAACTCTCGCGAAGAAGGGTACGAATAAAATAGACATATAGAGAGAGAAAGTAACGAGATAGGGGTGCAGGATGATACAAATAAAATATAAAAAAAAAAAAAGAAACAGGAAAAGGAAATGAAACGAAGACGAGTCGAGTTTGCGAGCCGATCGCGTTGAATATTTACAAAATGGACGTGGCGTTTCGGATTCTCGCAATGGACCGACCGACTCGTCGATGAAAATAAATTATTTATTTTTATAGCGCTCGCATGCGCGCCACGCTTGCTTATATAAATTAAATTAAATAATATCTTTTCGATGCGACTTGCGAGCGAGCGACGAATAGAAAATGATCGTTAATGAAAATTCGCCGTTCCTCGAGCATCGCGCGTTCGATAATTCTCATGAAAGTCAATGATTCCTGTACGTATAATGCGTGTTTACATATATGTAAAGAATGAATCGATGATTGTTGCCCTTTTGAATTAATTTCATATGTACCGATCGCGAGAGAACATGTATATACATACGTTTATGCTAGATCTCATCATTTTCTCCTTGGATAAATGAATAAATAATTATTTCAAAAGACAATAATTACTGATTCGTTCAATAAATATATAAAATATATATATTCACATACAAATATTCGAGCCACGCTTCGCAGATTCTAGCTATGAAAAATATAATCTCGTTTTTTGTGAGTTCAATAGAATATCCATCAAAAAATGTTATTCTACGAATATTTCATACCTTGTAACAAAATATCGATTATCTTTTTTTTTAATTTCTAGTTATTTGAAATAATTCAAATAATGGAAATTCTATTGTACACTAAAGTTGTTTTACAATTCGGAAAAAGATGATATATCTAATCTAAACATTCGTCATCCATGGCGTTTCATTATTGGCGAACAGCGATACGTGATATATTGAAGATTTTCAAGTAAACAATAACCGCCGCAATGCCTCGTTACCACAGAATAAATAACAATGAATTGTGATCCAAACCATCCTACGTATTTTCATTGAAATCCGAATCTAATTGTTATCGGAGAAAACGTAGAAGTATTTCATCAGGAGAACTCGTTTGAAATTCTATATTGTAAAATAATTTTAATTAATTTGAATAAAAATTCGAAACGACGAAAAGAGTAAACGTATCGCTGTGTTATCAAACTGACATAGCGAACGGGAAGATTCCATATCCAATGAGAATTATTGCATGTAAATCGAGTCCGGTGATGCGAGAAAGAATCTGATTTACTTTATGCAAATAAAACTCTTATCGCGTGTAATAACTTCATTTTCAGGTATTTAAGTACTTAGGATACGCTCGAGCGAATTCCATTGATCGTTTATATACGAAGCGTTTCAGTTTACTCTCACCACCAGTGTAGAATCACTCTTACTATCGAGATTGCATTTTGCCCGAGGCACGTCGAAAGAAACTCCTTCCATTTCCCGATCAAAGGAAGATAACGAAGTTTCATACGTTTTTTTTTTGTTAGGGAAACAAACGTTCGATACAACACACAATTTCTTCTTCACATTTCTGCGTTGCACACGTGTCTCGATAGAGAATAATAAAAAACTACACGCACTTTTCGATTGATATTTCAAATAAGGCGCGTATTCGTTGAAACGATGGCAGTAAAGTGCATTTCCGGTAATGTGACGCCACGCATCGTACGAATCGTGATCTTTTTCGAGAAAAGTGTTACCGTCGATAATGCAGATCGCCTGTATTACCCAACGTCACTTCTCAATCTCGTTGGATGGCGTTGCCACGATTTTCCCTTTGCCATTCTGACTTTTCCGGGAAATTCGAGATCCAAGGTACGAATTCACGCTTGGAATTCGTTTTCTTCTTTCGAATGAAAGACTGTTTAGAAATTTCGATTAGAATTGTAAAATTTGATTGATCCATTCGCGGAATTCAGAGATTCTCGTGTATACGCCCGGCTGATTTGGCACGGCGCAACCGATTCCCCAACTTATAATTCCCGCTAAAACCCATCGTTTGTCGCGTGCTCTTTGAATCACCATCGGTCCACCGCTGTCACCCTGAAAGAAAAATTATAAATTTAAACAAAAATACGAAACAAGATATACTCTATATCCCTTTTTTGTGCAAAATACAATTTTACATTTTATTTAAATATAATCTCACCTCGCAAGAATCGAAGCCACCGTTTCTCCATCCAGCGCAAATGAAGATATGCGGTATGTGCTCGATGTACCCTGCATTTCTGTACATAGCTTCGCAAACGGTATTATTTATAACCGGTACGGCGACTTCTTGCAAGACCGACGGCAATGGCCCCTCTGTAAATCGACGACGGGTGAATTTTAATAACACGCTCGGTTGCGTTTATTCGGTGAAAGAAAAAAGAGACGAAAAGAAGATGTAAAAAGAGATAGAAAAAGACTTTTTTAATACCATCATATAGTCTTCCCCATCCAGTAACATAAGCCGTACGACCAACATAACTTTCATCGTCGTCCGGCAAACAGATCGGCAGAACGTTTGGTTGAAAGTTTGGAAGCGGCTCATAGAATCTCAAAAGAGCGAGATCGTATTCGAAAGTTCTCGGATCAAATTGTGGGTGGCTCGCAATGATCTGCACTCGCCTTTCCTGGAAACCGTACGGCTCTTCCTCGTTTGCGAGATCGTGCTCGCCGATTCTCAGCAATAAATCAGCCGGGGATACGCTGAGAAAGTGGATCGATGTTGAATTAAAGAGAAACGAGATGGATTTGCGCGATGGGGGGAAGTTAACTAAATCGTTCTATCGTATTTACTCTCGAACTTTTAGACGTAATTCAAAATTGACATAATTTTGAAACAAAATTTGTTTCAATGACGGGTTGATCATTTTTACCTATATTTTTCGTCAATTCTAAGTGCGAACAATGATTTTTAGATGTTTAATGGTAATCCAATCTTTTAAGAATTACGATTTTGTTAACTCATACGGATAAGAGAGTCTCTGAGGCTTTTTTATTATTTCATGATAAAAAGAATACCCCAAAAAATATTTATCTGCAAACCTATATATCGTAGATCTTTAAAAATATGTATAATATATTAAATACAATATTTTGTAATTATGAGAGCCTCATAGGCTCTTCTATCCTTTTGTGTTATAAAATCATTCTATCCCGAAGAAGGTTAAACGAGGTACACAATTAAGGCATAAATAGATAGCTTAACAAAAATAGTCATGCACACTCACTTTTCAACGCAATGCGCCGCGGTAATAGCCCAATTCTCGTTCAACAAGGCCGCTCCGCATTTGTGCAAATAGGTCGACGTCTTCCATTGACGTAACGAGATCTGTAAAGCAAGCAATCTTTTCAGTGCTCACGCCACACGCGTCGATGAGACGAAGGAATCGTTGATTAGAAGCGATCGTAAATTGTGTTGTTCAGTTTAGTGGGTATAGAAAATGAACAAACAAGGTTGAGATAGACGTTTCCGCGTAACGAGATGAAGCTACGAGATTTTTCTAGCTAACCGATCGCGATTCGATATAGGTAGGTATACCATCTCATCACGCGACTATATATATATTTCATTGTCATCTCCTTTCATTTTTGGAACTGACGTCTAACGTTAAAAGCCCGTAATAAAAAAGCTGTTTCCTTTCGTCCACCCACCTGCCACGGCCATTTTCCAAAAGAACTGCGACTGCCACCTACGATCCTTGATTGTGGAAACAATCTTCTTCCGCAAACTGCAAGCAGAAGCATCGTCGAGTTAACGCCTTTCAAGATATTCGCATGCTCGTGACTCCTCGTCGTTGTTACAACGACGGCCATGTTGGAGAACGAGGACGCACTCGAATTCATTCGACTGGATGAACCGGTACAAGTCACGTGCTTCCTTTTATTTTTTCCCTCTCCTTCCCTCCTTAAACCCCACCAAGTTCTTTAAGCGAACGGAACGTCTCATTGGCTACGTACATAGTTCACTTCCCTCACACCCCCACCCCTTTCCTTCCTCTTTCTAGCGGCATTTTCAATTTATATACTACAGACGTATCGTTCCTCGTAAAAAGGATCTCTTTCGCTTTGAGATCTCGTGCTTCGGATTGGGAAAGAGAGAAAGAAAATGTAGGAAATACGAGAAAACGGAAGACAATCGGTTCATCCATTCGTGATACCTTCTCCGTGACTGATTTTTCGCGATCGTCAAGGTTTATAGCTTTGTTATGGAGACTCTTATCTAGACGTCTAAGTTCTTAGGATAATAAGTTCTTCTAATCTAATAAGAATAACCTTGCTTGTAATCCGACATGTTTAACGATTCTATTGGTATTGGCGCTTCCGTGTCGACGGCGATTGTGGCGATGCTTGATAACGTTGTGAGGATTGCCGGGGTCTCCGTTGCTCGTTCGGTTGTCGTTGTTGCCGTGGTTGATTCCGTTGTTAATTGTACTGTAATCATTTGATAACATACCTATTAGCATATTTAATAAAAAATTTACAAAGTATTTTTAAGAAATATTATTTTTACCAGGCACTGTGGACGATGCAACGGTGACAGATTCCAATTTGCTGGTCGAACTTTCTTGACTCGTCGAAAGAGTTTCTGCTGTCGTTGGTGATTGGATCATAACCCAGCCATCTGGTGTTGTTATGGGTGTCCATTCGCTCTGAGTTATCTCTGAGAAGAAAGATCACGAAATTAAAGAGAGAAGAAGCAACCAATACAATGATATTTTGCTATCGAACGTTGAACCTTCAACGGGAAATACATTCTACCGTCTTAACAATAACTTGGAGAGGTTGCCAAGCTATGAAACAGAAGTCATGAAAGACACAGGATGGAAAGGAAGAAGAAGAGAAAGACGAAGTTGCTCTCGAGAAGAGAGATTACGGTGGATGGTTTAAACCGTTACGACGTCCCAGCACACACCGGCACACAGAGTTTTATCTCCGATGTCTTACGATCTTGTTGGATCCGTCTGGGTATGTACGCATTCATGTACATAGAGAAAGAGAGAGGTGTCTAACCCATTTGTAGAATCGACCCTGTTTCCCGATCTTGATCTAGCTTCGTGAGCTGGCCTTGAACCAGTACAGGCATCATCAGCGAGGAATCACATTCGAACGTGAAATAATTGACAAATTATTCTATCTTTAACACAATCATGTGTATATAAGTACCTGAGATTGGAAAATTGTTACAATATTTGTAATCCTCTTCAAATCATGAATATTGATTTACTCGTCTAACCCATGAATTAAAGCAAATAGGAAGTATTTATTGATGTTAAACGTGTGACCAAGTGTCAAGGTGATTATTGATCCACCTGTTTGACCTAAGAATCAATAGACGTTAGAAGTATTTGTTTTCTGACTTTAAAAACGTGACAAAATAGCAAGGTAATAGTTGACTCAGTAGGACATAGGACACACGATGGAAGGTGTCGCGTTTCCTGAGAACTCACGATTCTTTAATATCACCCGAGCGTGACTAGCATCCTTTCTTGCGATTCTTCTAAAAATAGAAAGATGAGAGAACGTTTCTCCAATCGCATCACTCGAGAAGCCGCGCATCGATGGGAACGATATGTTACGTGATCGAGACATCGGTGTTCTATGATTTATACCGCACGAATCTCCCCAGGTTGCATTTAAGACCGCCGTGGGATAATTTATGTATCGCGAAGGACGATCACGCGAGTTCCCGTCGAAGTCGACGAGTAATCTAGTTTGAAGGAACTTTCTAAAAAAAAATCTAATTTGCGGTGGGTCGCTCTTTACACTGTCTTAAAGTTTCCAGTCTGTCGAAGCTTTTATGTTAAAATTTGAAATACTATTTCAAGAATTATAACAAAAACTTGATGCAATATTTTCTTAATTTCAAAATTAATTCATTTCTCAATTGTAATATCATTTAATTCGTTAGTTCATTAACCGATATCCATATTTGTAATTTTTATCGTTCGAATGACCCATACATACATCGATAAAATCAGCAACACCTTGTGACTGTTTCGTACCGTGAGACAAAGGACACGAGACCAACGTGTCTAATTGTCTAAGTTCCATTATTCGCGCGATTAAGTGAGAATAGAATGAAAAGGAAGGAGGCGTGAACGAGAGACTATCTCTTCAAGGAACACGATAGATATCCAAGCGAGCGAGCAATCAATCAAATTCGCTGGAGGTTCCCGCTATTCTGAATACTGATTAATGCGGAAGGTGTAATAACGCCGTCTCTTCCTCCTCCTCCACCTCATCGTGAATTTCCGCGCGGGATGATTTTCCAACGACGACAAAAGGGTTCTGTTACACAATGAGCATCCGTTTGAGAAAGGACATGGGCGGAAATGCGAAATGTAGTTTCGTTATGTAAGCCAGTGAAACGCTTTCCTTCGAATCGATGCTTTGACACTGCATCGTTATTATTATTTAAATTATTCTCATTAATACCTAAATGAAAATTATTATTATCGTGCTTATCAAATCTTTATCGTTATTAATAACAATGAAAAAATTGACTTACCGTCATGTACTTTGGTTGTAGATAATACATCAGGTGCCTTGGTTGGTGTTTCGTTGGAATGCGAAGACCACGTGACCAAACCAGGCGACGTGGTAGTTTGTGGGACCTCTTCGAGGGTCTGATTAACCGATGGCACCTTGGACGGTGAAGTACTTAAGGTGGATACGGTCGAAGAGGAGGAACTAACGAAGGTAGTGGTAGAAGAGACAGTCGGAGGTGTCGTAATCCTAACAGGTTTTGCCGTAGTCCTAATTGGAGTCTCAGTTGGCCTAGGTTTGGTGATCTCCAAAGTTGAGCCACTGGTGGAGGTCTGGTAGGTCGTTTTTTCTGTGGTGATAGATATCTGGGGTCTGGTAATTGTCACTTGACTCGTTGTACCGATCTTAGTTGGCTTCGTACTGCTGGCAGTCGTTACAATTGGCCTAGGGGTTGTTGGTCTGGGCCTGGTAGTTGTTTTATGGTGAATAGGTCTTTCGGTGGTAGTCACAATAGGCTTACGACTCGCGAAACTTGTCTGCGTCGCTGAAGTTGCGATTGTCCCTTCGGTCGTCGACGGAACACTTCTTTCCGTAGTTGTTAACGTTGGTTTAAGTTTACTCGACGTTGTATAAGTCGATGGTACCGTAGCCGTACTAATTATAGGTTTAGTTCCATGACTGGAACCTGTCGATAAGGTTCCCGAAGTGCTCGGTTTTTTCGTAGGCAAGCTTGGCTTCTTCGTAGACAATGTGGGTCTCTTCGTGCTCGTTACGAGAGGTCTCTTTGTGCTACCGCTAGTGGGTGGTCTCTTGGTAGTCTGTTGAGTCACTGGTCTAGCCGTCGTTGTATTTCTCGGTGGGAATCGTGTCGGGGGTTGAGTTTTTTGAGTCGTCGTGATGACGGTTTTCGTTGTGGTTGTTTGTACCGGTCGTTGAACGCTCGTTTGGGTGGTTGTATATACGGCCGTGGTATGTACCGGTTTCTTCGTGATTGGTTTCGACGTTCCCACGGTTGGTCGTGTAGTTAATGACAACGTTGAGATTTTCAACGGTGTCGTTGGTTTTTGAGTAGTTTCCACTGATAATTTGGATGTGGTTAAAGTACTCGAACTACTTGATAACTTTTGCGTAGTTACGGTGGACGTTTTGGTTGCATTCTTCAAGGGTACACTCGTACTGAGTTTTTCATTCGAGGCATTCTGAACGGTCTGGAAGGTCGACAAACGAATCGACTGTGTCGTCGTTTCTATGGCCTCCGTCGTCGGCCTCTTCGATGCAGTCTTTATTGCAGTCTTCGTACTTTCTCCATTAATATCTACCGTACTTTGAGTACTTTGTGTAGCCTGAGTGACCGTGCTGGTCTGAAAAACAATAGAGATCAATTGTACCAGAAGTTATTGACAGGATAAAATAGAAATCGTAATAAAAGAGAAAATCAAGTACGATTAACTCTACGATAATTAACTTTGATTCTCTTTTTTAACGATTTCCGCATTTCAAGAATAACAAGAATTTATATATAGTAATATGAATCAGATATCATTGTCCTTGTTGCTATTTTTAAATCACGTATACCAATTTAAAATCCAAGAGGATACGAGTGAACTTCCATTATAAAGAAAAGTAACTTACGAAATGATAGGAATACCATTGTACTCACCACAGTGGTATATGTTTCAGTTGATTTGGTGCTTTGGTCTTGAGGAGGCTTTGGCCTTGGGAAATACGGTGGTATGTCGTTGCTCTCGATGGGACCATGAGTGGTGACGAACGGCCTTGACGCGGTTGGAGGTCCATCATCGATGCTGTTGTCCTGAGGCCCCACGTCTGGCTCTTCGTCGATTTTACAACAACTACCGAAGTAGAAACGATCGATGCATGTACCTAAGTGCGTGCCATTCGCTTTGGCACAAGTGAATGCGAACATGCAAATTCCGGTATCGCCGCTCCTGCGAGATACGCATGGCAGATGTCTGATGTTTCTTCCAGTACCTATAATTAAAAAATAAATATCTTATTTATTGATATCGTAATTTCGTGAGAAAGTTTTACATTTAAAACGTGATACATAGTAATCGATTAATTTTTTTAACTGGAAACTGGGTGATCCAATTTTCATAAATACTTTGTACTCGATTATGGATCGATTATAATTTCTTGCCTTTCATCGCCTACATCTAGATCAGGAGATAGTATCTGTGTGATATGCGGAAGATCATTAAGGCTACGATTAGGTATGATGAACGTTGAGCATATCTAAGAGAGATGATACCAGAACGAATCAAGTTATGCATCAGGATAGTATAACACGTTATAGAGGACACTGAAATACGGAAAAAGGAAACAGCGAAAGAAGCCAATACGGAAGCGAGTTCACCCAAGTTATCGACGTGCTCATTCTGGGCTTCCTTCTAAAACGTGTTTCTCGCTGCATTTTTTTACTTCTTTATGCCAGGAATTTATTTGTTCTTTTACAGTTTCATCGGTGTTATCTTCACGTATGTTAAAAACACGAACAAATAGATCTAACAAATTAGATCTTCGATACTTCAAAACAAAAGAATTTCAATGAAAATATTGAAATAATCAAATTATTATAAATCATCAACATCGCAGCCTTTATCGAATACATAACTCAATGCACAAAAAAAACGATCACAAAAGCTCCATCTTCCGACGATCGATCGAATATCTTGAAATCGTATAAACAAAAAATCGAGAGAGTATCCTTAACAGATAATCGTACCGCAGAGGTAATTCGCATTATCATCGAACGATTCATGCTCGAACGTTTTCACGATTCGTAGATAGATGGACGATGAGAATACCTTTTATTCTACATGAGTGCTCAATGACGAGTTTCTTGATCCTCTCACGAGTAATCGCAATGATAAATAAAAGATAATAAACCGATGACGGTAGGCCGGCATTTTTAGCAGAAGATTTTATCAAAAGTTCTTGCGTTCTTTCTCCTCGACTCTGATTACTCGTTTCTTTACGAAAGAAAGTAATTGATTCTGTCCAATCGGATGATCTTATCGATTCGCTTATCACATAAATTGGTGAATTCCAATTTACGAAATCACTTTATCGCAACGATAGCTTGAAATGTATATGACCTATCAAAGTCCTAAATTCCAATTAAAATTATTCTCAAACTAACGCGTATAGAAGAAAATGTACAAAGAAAGAAATTTAAAGTTATTGTATGTGGAAAAGGCCAACGTAGCGTTGGATTATCGAAGGAAGCAAGAAATTGATGTCAAGCGAATGGAAGCATCCGAGTACCGTTAAATTTCGATGTATGAGCTAGTTACCCCAGTCAGAAGTGGGTCATAGTCGTAGCCCAATGTAACAGCTCGTTTCCTTCCAAGACGCCTCGTAATCTCAGCTCCTTCCTCTCTTTCTCTTACTCTCTTTCTACCTCTACCCTCTGTCCCTCTCTTTCGTTCTCATCTTACAAAGCCGACGAAACCACCGAGCGCATTCCAAAGCATCTCTGAGGTATTCCAGACGATTAGATCGACATACCTGCAGTCGAACTCCCTCCGAGAATAGATTTTAAACGAATGCACGCGGTCAACGCGTTCTTAACGATATCGGGCTTTTTCGAAATGACGTATAGCACGACTTCCATTATTTGAACAAGAACAAAGTAGTAATAAGTAAAACTTTTATCTGATTATAAACAAAATAATACCCTATAAAATTCAAGCTTGTTTTCAAGGAAGACGACATACCATTGTTCATAAAATAAAGTCTTTTTCCTTTGCTTCGATAAAAGCTTACAAGGTGATATCGAGATTAGATCGAACGCTAATCTCACGATAGAGGTATTTCACGTAGCGTTTTGCGATTCTTTTAAATTAAACGAAATATATGTACCCACGTGCCAATTCATACGTAACTCGTAATAAGATAATAATTGATTCGATCAAATCGACAATAGTTCATTTTCATCAGCCATCGTTCGTATGATTCATTCGACGAAAAATTGTGGAGACGATGATTTATCATTTTCGACGTAAAAGGCATGATTCGATGTTTCAATCTTAAATATAAATGACATTCCGCGAAACGATTAGGAGATTATCGAAAATAGATAATCTTCTAACGCAAAGGCTTAGTATTAGATTTTTTTACGACAAAAATTTATCGAAGTGTAGCACACGTTTCCGGTAATGACAATGGAGCTTATAACGGTATCTGATATTACATTCTCGCAATAATAGTTTTGTTAGATCAATTCTAAAATTTGATAAGTAGCGTAATATTGAACTTGATCATCTAAGATACGTATAAAGTAAATTACGTAACGTGATTAAGGAAGAAGTGTTACTCGATAGTGGACTTTGAAAGTACTTCTTTTATATCATAGATAACGACAAGACAACTACGAACGGGAAGCTGAAATACATAATAAAATAAATATGAGTACATGTAAGATATTTTTTGTGGCGAGTTATGTGTAATAATTATCTAGCTTCTAGAATGTTAACGTTGCGCAATCTTCAAGATCAAGGTTTACTCATTTTTTCCTTATAAAAAAAGAAAGAAAAAAATGGTGCCCCACGAGTGCTTTGTTTGCGAGTTACGCGATTCCCCCTTGATACGCGCGAATTTTTTCGCCGAACTATGAACGATTAAACGTTCAACGTCCTATCGTTGCTTTCGTTTTATAAAAAGCAATGATTTATCGATAGGATTTATATCGATACGTGTGATACGACGTTGTCAATCACGTGGACCCGATCGCCCCTAACGGATAATGTAGCAAAGAAATGGACTTTCATCAAGGTGAAGCGACGATAGGTACGTTGGATCATGCTTCAAAATTACGACCTATATTTTTTTTTTTATATCCTGTGAATAGAATTAAACAAAATTAAGTAAGAAGATACCATAATACGATTTAATGGAATCGATGAGAAACGGGACAGCGTGAATCAACATTTTGGTTTCCTAAAATATTCTCCATGTACTTTGACATTTGCGAGATCGAACGGTAAATCATTAGGATAATACTAAATCTTTCCGATATGTAAAAATGACACGTTATTTCTACGCTCCCGATCAAATAATTATTCATTTATTCTTTCCAAAAATCTTACAACAAAATAAGTTATTCTATTATATCTTTGGATAATCTATTTACATCGATTCGATTTTAACTCATTTCAATCGGTCCGACCAATTTTATCTCTCATTAACGATAGTCTATAAAAAACAAGGAATATCCCCTCGTCCTCGATTTTTTATCACTTCACTTATAGCTTTTATACCTACTCGTATTATAGTTATACGTTCGAAACGTCCGTTATTCGTGCCGATCGATCGTAATTTTTTCCAATATTAAAGACATTCCACTAACAAGACCCACCTTTCGCGGAAACGTTAATAACGTGTAATGGAGAACGGAACAGTGCGCGCATATCTATGGGAAATTACGGAGTTCCTCGAGCGTTACGTTTCTCCTTACTTTCTTTTGCGATGATTCCTCTCTTTCGGTCGTGAAGTTCGGTAAGGAGAAAAACAAGCTCGTCAAATAATTACCGATACGGTGTCCTTCTTTTCAGGTCACTCGGTCGATGGGTTCTTTGGCTTTCCCAAAAAAGTACCCCTCTTTCGATTGTTCCGAGAATGAACGACGAGAAAAGAAAGAGACTGAAAGAAGATTTAGTGTGCTAGCGGAAGTGTCCTTACGATGAGTCACGCGAACCAAGGAAGAAAGTTTTAGCGAGGTCTTTAACATACCTATCACCTTCCTACGTGAACGTATCCGCTTGACGGAATTTCAGGCGTGACCGTACGAAGAGTGTACGTCATACGTTGAACGCAATAGATGCTTCTATCTATCTATGTATGTGTGTTCGTGTATCGTATGTACGCCTACGCGATCGAGAGTTTGCCGTTCGAAAGGATTTCACTCGGTGCGTGTTGTACCATCGTAGGAAAGTGTCTTCTCTCTTTTATCGCCTTTACGAGCACCAAAGTGGCCACGACGCGATAACTTTCCTCACGATCGCTCCTTTAAAACGAGCTACCGTCACGGAAGCTACCCGCTTATTTTTTTCGTGATTCCTTTACTAGCCTGAGAACCGTGAAGCGAGAACTCCCACTTCCGTGGGCTAGAATCTTTCGATAGGTTTGAACAGTAGATATCACCATATTACATAGTTTCATTATCATCGTCATGTGTGTATAATAACTATCTAATCATTTGACTATTTGCCTAATATAATTGAGATTCATTGTAGCTATGGGATCGATTATTATGATATTCTTATAATATCTTGAGTAAAGAGAATCGGCCTTGGGCATCAAGATCAAGATTAGTTCTCATCGTAAAGTGGAAAAACGAACTCGATGAAAAAAATACCTTTTTATGCCCCCTACAAAGACATCGGATTTCTCAACACCTCCGATAAAGTACCTACGATGCATTACGTCCATATTTATTGTGGTTTTTGCGCGTGTGCTCCACCGACTCTTGTTGTTCATTCTTATCTAAAGCCAAGCGTTTTCTTCCGTACGGGCATTCCTATTCCGTACTCGTGTTTTCCAGATAAAATATCAACGAGGACACGCGATACACCGTTACATATCCGAGGGAATCCCTCGAATGATTTTCCTAAAAAAAGCTTTTTATTCGTAGATTCAACGAGACGTTTTCTTTGACGTCAGTCGAGAAAGTAAAAATTTCATTTTTATTACAAGATTAATTCTTTGATACTTAATGCCCAGGAAATAAATTGATGTATCTGTAATTTTTATCACTTTATTTATTGCATCAAAGAAAATGAATATCTATTCAAGTAATCATCAATTCTTTCTTCAACCTCTAAACTTCTTAACCCTTTGCCTTATAATGTCGTTTGAGACTCGTTGTACAAATTCCAAAAGTAGGATAAAAAGCACGAGTCAAACTCATGGTTCAATTCTTCCAAGTTTATTTGCTTTTTAGTGTTCTTTAGTCTCTGTTTGGACAAGCTTATGATTCATTTTTTCTAAATTTCAAGTATTCATTTGATTGATTGTCGAATTAAATTATAAGGCAAGGAGTTAAGACATTAGGATCAATAGTCTAGAGAAGATCGATCACCATTAAAAGATCAATACTCATTTACGATGCAACACGCGTACGGTTTACGCGTGGGCAAAATTTGGAGAGAAAGCGCGCTTTCGATCACTCAACCAATTATTTTTCCCGGCGAAAGTCAACGTGCATTGTTCGCGACAGCAAGCAGATTCCCTGATTGTAAAATGATTTTCAACTCAACAAACACGTGAAATGTCTTTCCCCATGGCGTCCTTTCTCCTTGTATTCACGTTATGGGAACGTTATACGCTTGCACAAAACGTAAAGTCGAAAACTGATACTCCGAGTCGTGCGAATAGAATCCGGAAATGTTTACAGAGTGAAATACTGGTACAGGTGTAACGCGACGACGTAACTCCGTTCCGTCACGAGCAGATCGCGAATTCAATACCTCTGACGCGAGAATTTCTCTACGGTAAGATTACAAAATAATTACGTATAGAACGTTCCCGTAATTGATTGAATAATCAAGCTGTAAGAGAAGAGTAAGTCAAGTTACGTTTAAATAGCCTTGTAAACGCTACAAATTTTCAAGAAAAAGCAATTAAATATAACAATTAGATACACATGAGTTCTACAAAATAATGAACTCTCTATAGACTGAATTTTTTTCCGTGGGTAGAAAGAAATTATATAACGCGAAGAAAAATTAAACTTCTGATATGAACTAACCATTAATTTACAATTTCAATATTTACTTACGAGTATACCACACTTTATGAATGGAAATCCATTAAGTTTTGTGGCAAAAATTAAATAAAATTTAGAAAATACAGATACATGGCTTCAAAGTTACGCTAGCTTATAAAGGCTTGAGAAAGCATAAAAATAAATTTCTTTGGAAAAGTATAAAGATAATTGATCCTTCAAAAGAAATCATCGTTTTAAACATCGAGAAGAACTGTCCTGATTCAAGTAGTATTTCAAGCATAAAATAACAAAAGCCGAGTAAGCGTATCGATGAAAGTCGATCGGAATATATCGATAGAGAGCCACGAGGATGACGAAGTCGGAAGAATTGGTTAAGTCGTGCGCTCGCGCACGCCGATGACCGTGGCTGACCTACTTGTCGCGAAGAACACTGACCAGTCCGCCCACGTTCCGTTCGAATACGAATCCAAGGCAGGTTCAATGTCGTCTTCGTGATACGATAGACGGTGAACGTACGCGTGCTCGTGTCGTAGGAACGCACTCTCACACGTAGACACACCTATTTCGGATTCATGAAAATATGTACACTTATACACAAATCCCAAGAGAAATATCCATTATATGTAGAAACACAACTACATATACACGGTGCCAACGGGCATACGAGTGTCTTCGTGTTAACGACGATAAAGGTATTTGCGTACCGGTCCGTTAGTCAGCTGACTCGTTCGTGGAAAATCCAACAAACGATTCTCTCCTTTACTAGGTATTACCGTTCATTGATCATTTTTAGGTCACTCTTACCTTGACCATGATCGAGCAACGAAACCGTAGTTATGAATTCTTTCGTAAGCAACATTCTTTAAGTTTATATAGATTAACAGTTTATCGTATACTTACCACTTGGTAAAAATTGTGGGGCATAAATAGGACTGGTGATCACGGTTTGTATTAGGACGAAACACAGTGAGACGGCTATCCAAGTTTGTCTTCGATAGTTCCACATCTGAAACAAAATTATTTTCGTTGGTGTTATTTAAATACACGGATAATGTTTATTGGATTATATATTTCTTATACCGTAATAACAAAATAGATATACTTTCTGGACCAATATATCGCACACTATATTCAATAGGGACATAAGTACAAAATAACTAAACTGGTTTAGTCATAACTACTACTTACGACTATATTGCATGAGATCATAAATTCCTCTCAAAAGAGATATTTAGGTATTCGATTTGTCGTGAGACACCCTGTATATTAAATATATTTTAATTTGTGAGGATATTGCATTAGGAACCCAACATGTTTAGGATTAAAAATACATTAATTTGATTTCTCGTTTTCTGCACTTATTACTCTATTGAATTAGATGTACGATATTCAAGCCAAGAAACAAACCATTTCTTCGCATGGTACTAATAGTCGAGTATAAGCATGGCGGAATGTGCGTAAGGAAGCTAATCGAGATGCCGGTTCCCTCGACCGTGACAACCACCGCCACCGTACGTCTTCTAAGACATTCCTAAACCTATACCTGGGAAAGTCCCAGAAGTTGATACACACGATGTGTCGCACGACGGTAATCGTAACGATGTAATTGCTTGATAATTCTAACTTACGTATGTAAATCGATCTTTTTTTTCAAATTATATCGCACAACATCCTGTACGATTTTTTCTTTCAATTTCTCGATTCTTATCATATTCACTAAGTTTCAATCATTAGATATATCAATTAAACGGATTGGCCAGGTATAATTATCATGATTAAATGAAACAAATTCTTAGCTCTAAATTTGACAGATACGTTGTCACGAGAAAGTGATCGGTTACCTCGATCCTGAATTTCCGTGTATAATCAGGGAAACGAAGCGTCCATCCATCGGAAACGTTTCGACCTTGCGAAGGAAAGATCGACGATCTCGAATTTATATATATATAAAATACACGATGTCTACGGATACATATACAAATGAAATAAATCTAGAACCGATCTAAAAAGTGAATCCGATCGAATCAAATCGATTCTTCATAAAAATTCGTTCTGTCCTTGGATCCTCGAATCGTTTCGATCGATCACCTCAGAAGTAGTTCAGAGGTAAGTGGAAAAGAGATCGAGCAGCTGACGGAATAGAAACGATCAGCCGGAGAAATCGTTTCGCGAGGGAGAGTATTTTTTGGCCGCGAAACGCGTCGAGATGGGGAAGCAACGTGCAAAGGCTTCGGTCAACGACCGGTACGATCATTCAGCAGGTCGATGGTACGTTGAACCGACGACAACGACGACGATGATGTCGAAGGAAGAAGAACGAGGTTGACGAGGACAACTAAGCACGTTTCCGCCCCTGTTTTCATCGATTCTTTCAACTTTTAGTATCTTTAGAAGAACGATACCCAATTCTAGATTAATTAATATTAATACCTACATTGTTTTTATAATCTTTTTAGTCTAGTCGTATAAGCTGATCGTGACAATTTTTGTGATTTTTTTCCATTAAAAAAATTCGTAATATCAAAATTAAAGCCACGTTTTCGAATGATTCTAGCTTGTCGATGGTCAGGTAAATCAGAGTGCGTCCTTCCAACATGAAGAAATGTATATATATATATATATATATAGAGGGCCGAGATACTGTTATTCCAGGGTCGACTTAGATCGATCGGGTGCTCCTCTAACGCGAGTCGCGAGACCGGAGTATGCTATGCGTATACATATATATACATACATTCGTTGCTCGAATACGTTGACCCACATGTGGACAACGCGGAGTAACGGCTTTAATCAGATGCTTGAAAGTGATAGCATTGCCCAAGTTGGAAGAGAACTATTTTATCTTTATAATATAAAAAAAAAATTGAATGAAAGGAAATATTTAAGAATCGTCTTCCGCGTTACGAAAATATCCAATTCAATCAAAACTGATAAGATTGACAAGGCGATTTGACATTTTCAAATGAAATCATGTTTGCAAAGAATAAAAACCAGGAAGTAGTTAGATAAGAGCAAGATCAACGAGCGACTCGCTCCTGTTTACGAAGAGGAAACGATAAAAACCGTTACAGTTATCCCGAGGCATCAATTCGGCTCGATGAAGCAACGAATGCCGAGGCTCGTGGCTTGTCGATGGTCAGGTTACGAGATACCTCTTCGAATCAGCTTCGACTCAACAGTTATCTTTTTTAAAAAACGCCTCAACTTCGATGCAAATTATCGTAGGATTTCTTCTTAGAAATATCACGCAACTATCGGGCACGCTTCAATACACAGACGTATATATTTCGACGAAAAGCGTCTTCCATTGTGAATAACAGCTACGCGAGGTAACGGTATACTCCACTTTCATTTGTACGCACGTATCTAATGCGAGCGAGAGACATGTGGGTTGGCGCCCGAAGAACAGTTCTTTCGAAGGAAACGAGAGCTTCGTTTCTTGTAAAGCCGAGCCAAAACATGGTAGGACCGTTAAATTTCAATTAACGCGTTGAGTGCCTTCCCGAGGTCGCCGGTGACCGGTATTCGATTTTTAATTCCGGATGTCTTTGAAACCTTCCTTTGTTCATTGCCATTTACGAGAAAGTATTCATTAGGAGTTTTTAATAAATTGTAAGAAACATTGAATGGACATTTATTAGAACACTGCAAAAGATCTGTCGTATCGCAAGAGTTCAACTTCATTAAACGAATGTAAAATTGTTTTTTTATTCGATATTGGCAAGCTATTCGTTCAAAATCAACGAGATCGATGTGGTTTTAATTAAATAAATTAATCAAAGCATGCATCGCAGTGTGCTATACCTACTGGTTAAGTACCGCGCGGTTCCTTTCGCGAGAATAGCAACAAGCCGTTACCGATGGTATCGAAAAAGGGTCGTAAATAAAGAGTAGGATTTTTACGATAGACATCTGTCATGAATTACGCATGAAACGGCATCGAGAAGAGTTCCTTCCATCAAGAGAATGGTGGCCAACGTGACGAACGAAGCTCTGTCGCGTTCGACTCGTGAAAGTCGAATTCGAGTCGAACGACCAAGAGTGGTACCGCTATTCGTGAACGACATACGGTTTACCTGTTCGAGCTAACGTTCGAGCTTAATATCGAGGACGCATCGAAAGTCGGCTAATTCTAAAGATTCGATCGAACGATCCTTATAATTTAATCGTTTAATAGAACGACGCTTGGGTAAGAAATAATAGATGATATACCAATGACAAGAGATTGTTTAGAATTAAAAATTAAATTTTTCCTATAATTTTCTAATGCTCCACAAAATTCTAATTTTGCCCCAACGATACACAAGTATATCATGAGCTTACTCCAAAAATTGAGCAAGTCAAAAAAATTAATTTTGCATAAATTCTGTTTTTACTTTTACTAGTGACTTGGCCATACTAACTCAAATTTGAATGAATATTGTACATGGTCACTTTTTGCGGCATGCCCACGATATATATAACCTTAACTAAAATCTATAAGATCCATAAGCTTACCTCGATCGATATCACCCGACTCGGACAATCGTTGTTGATACTTCTTCACCGTGAAACACGGGGCATCCTAATCGACTAAAGTGAACAACCGAAGAGTCTCCTCTTCTTACGAAGAACCCTCCTGGGAAACCGAATGCAGATCCTCCTGGAAGTCGTCCTGAAGGAATCCTGACGATAAAACTCGCTTCCTTTTCGCGCGCGTCGTTCTCCGCGGCAGCACGTGACTCGACGAGCGACGACCTCTCGAGTCCCGTCACGATCGATTTCGATATATTATCTCGGACGGGTTAGACGAGACAGTGGCAACGCGTGAAAGAAAGAAGGAGAAAGAAGGAAAAGAGAGAAATACACCTATACATATATATCTCATACATAGGTATATGTAAAGAAGTTGGGATTAAAATAAGGAAAGGGACAACAGGGGTCGATCCAAAGTGATATAGAGAAAGAGAGAGAGAGAGAAATCACGTTCCGAGACTTCACCATACGATGGCTCCTCCACTGGAGGACTTCTCGTTTACACCGCACAGGGTTACTTCGTATCTCTCTTCTTTTTCTTCCTCTTCTTCTTCGTTCGGCCGGGCTATCAAACTGGTTTAGCCTTCTCTCGTCTTTCTCTCTCTCTTCTCTCGCGGACTTGTGGATCAGCGAGCACCTCGATCGGTGCTGTCTCGATGTTGCTCTCGGCTCGACTCCGCGTGCACGAATCCGATTCACGAGGCACCATTCCTTCTCCTGTAGGCGCCTCCCTACCCTTTCCTTTCTTTCCCTCTCTTTCTCTTTCTTTCTCTTTCTCCCTCTCTGTCTTTCTTACTCCTTTTGCTCTCATCCGCCACGACACTGTAAATATACGAAAGGCCGGACTAAAGTGTCGAGCGATTCTCTTCGGTAGACCGTAGCCGGTTCCTTGGTTTTCACGCTGATTGGGACTCTAGCACCGGCTCGAGGCAAGGTGGTGGCAATGACCGTTCTCCTCCATTCTTCCACTCGCTCCTGCTCCTCTTCTTTTACCTTCTCTCACTCTTTCTCACTTACTCTCATTCTTTCCTTCTATCTTCTTCTTCTTTCTACGTACCCGCGCCTCTTCGACGTTCCTGCCACTTCTTTTACCTCTCTTCTCCTCTCTCACCTTTCCTTTCTCCTTTTCTTTCTTTATCTTTCCGTACCTTCCTCCAGACGCTCGGGAGTCGTCACAACGTGTACTCGCTCTGCTCTACGACCACTACCCCCTCTTACTTGATATCCTTTCGTCCTTTTTTTTTTTTTTCAACATTTTTTCCATCCTCGAGATTCGTCCCTCTTTCTCGTAGCAACGCTTACTTTAGTTTCTTTCGGCATCTAGGACATGAACAAATTGGTATTTAAACAAATCATGTGGAAGGTGTCCAATATTTGAGATATTTATAATTTTCAAATAAATTTAATCTTAATATTGTCCTTATAATCATAATTATTTGATTGGATGAATCTAAATTTCCATCCTCGAGATTCGTCCCTCTTTCTCGTAGCAACGCTTACTTTAGTTTCTTTCGGCATCTTGGACATGAACAAATTGGTATTTAAACAAATCATGTGGAAGGTGTCCAATATTTGAGATATTTATAATTTTCAAATAAATTTAATCTTAATATTGTCCTTATAAACATAATTATTTGATTGGATGAATCTAAATTTCCATCCTCGAGATTCGTCCCTCTTTCTCGTAGCAACGCTGACTTTAGTTTCTTTCTTCATCTTGGACATGAACAAATTGGTATTTAAACAAAACATGTAGAGGGTGTCCAATATTTGAGATATTTATAATTTTCAAATAAATTTAATCTCAATATTGTCCTTATAAACATAATTATTTGATTGGATGAATCTAAATTTCCATCCTCGAGATTCGTCCCTCTTTCTCGTAGCAACGCTGACTTTAGTTTCTTTCTTCATCTTGGACATGAACAAATTGGTATTTAAACAAAACATGTAGAGGGTGTCCAATATTTGAGATATTTATAATTTTCAAATAAATTTAATCTCAATATTGTCCTTATAAATATAATTATTTTATTGGATGAATCTAAATATACCAGCTCGTAAAAACCATTACTCAAATTAATCGCAAACGTATTAAGTAATAACTCGTTATTGTATTAATAGCTTGTCTGAAATCTCGAAACGTGCTCCAAATTTACACAAGGCATGTGGAGGCACAATAGTATCGAATGTGAATCGAAAGTTTCCATTTTCTAGGATAGGACATAGAATATCGTACGATTCCTAGCTACCACACCTATTGTTAATACGTTCGTTCATTGGTGAACAACGGATGCGAGATATCGAGGTGGAAGATGTATATATCAAATATTTGTGACTACCACCTGACAAGATCGTATCTACCTGCTCTTACCCTACGTGGGTAAATCTCTTTACTAGGGAGAACCGGTACGAAGGCACGTACGATCCATTCATAGCTCCGTCGAACAGGTATGCGTGTAATCCTGAGTTTAGAATTCTTCGTTCGTTTTCGATAGATCGTCTCGATGAAATAATTTTGACAACATAAGAGGAGTGAGTGTCCTTGTGTCAATATTAACTGCATTTTGAATATAATAATACATTTGTAGCAGTTGACGTAGTATAATTATTAATAGAAAATGCCGTGAACACAATTAGTTTGGCTAATCGAGGTTTTATAGTAATATTATTTATCTAACATGCTTTTTCACTTGGCAGTAGGTCAAGTAAACGACAAAAATATAAATTATACCTATTGGGTGGTTCTGATATTGCAAAAGAGTTTCAAATCGATCGTACATCTCGCGGACAAGCATTAAACTCGACTGGATAAGTTCCGTTCGTTCCCCGAATAAAAATAAAGAATATCGAAGTACATTCTTGCTTGTCTTTCATTTCAAAAGAATTATGAAAGACATTATGCGAGGAGGAACCTGTTCCTACGGAATTTGTAAAAGACTGTCTAAAAAAAAGAAAAAGGTAAAGCATGTAACTTTTGAAGAACTCGCAGTTTTGTACTTTCGTTAGCTTGACCTTCATCGTTGGAGACACGGAGGGTACTTCGCAGAGAGCAGAAGCTCGCTAATCGTTATATCAATGAATACCTATCTCTGTGGGGGGATGCCAACGTAGGTAACCATGTTCATAGTAGTAAGAAAGAAAGAAAAAAAAAAAAAGAATACGTAGGACGGCCATAAAATCAGCAGTGTAACGTTATAAATCAACGGTGCGATAAGAACCGAATAACCAAGGGGGAGGTAAAATAAAAGAATCGTTGAAAAGCTCAAAGGGATATACCGAGAAGGCTTAACGGAACCCCCGTGAGCGCGCTTATCACAGCAGTGCCTCTCAAATCGCGAGAAATCGGTGGTTAGGTAAAAGGAATTGCTGAAACACCCTCCTCATGTCGTCTCGTACTTGGTGCCATTTTTTTCTTCTATCTTTCTTCGGCCCCCCACATCTCGTCCTTTCGTCCACGTGAATGATACGATGCGAAAAAAAATCGATATGGCACTTTGAGAGACACTGTCGCCTTATCAAACTAGCATATGAACGAATCCATAATTCGTAGCGATTAAATAGAAACATATGGCTGCCAAATATAACGAGACACCATTTTTGTATCGATATGGTTCGACCTGCAGAAAATACGCGTCATCGATGACGTTCTTCATTGATATAAGAATTAACGATGGTCAAACGTAATACGTAAAACGATTGCAACATGGTAAAATATGATGAAACGTTGATTGAACTTTCAATAATTTAACGCCATACTGGTCATCATTATCTGTAACTTGTCTCCACTTGATGGGTCGCTCGTGAACGCAAAAGAAATGTCACTTTATTAACGAAAGAAGATGGACAATAATAATGATAAATTGGACAAAAATTATGCAACCCTACCACGTGATATAAATTCAAAAATCGTGAAACCTCCATCATCTTTGCGAGTGGGCAGAGTATCAGCTCGTCTTATGGAAGAAGAAGAAGAAGAAAACTAATCAATCGGTCTAACACGTACGAGAGCGTTCTAATCCCACGGCCTCATAATGCCGAAAATCGATAAAAAGATGGAAAACTCACCACGGGAGTTCTCACCTTATTAATAGCATTCGTTTCCATCGACAGCCCTTTCTTCGACGGTCGGGACATCGAAAATCTTATATTTAACGGCTTTATCGACTAGCTTGTCCATCAAGATACTCCTGCAGCCCACGCGTAAAGGATTAGTGGCTCTTCCTTACCACCAAGGGCTTCTTCCATCTTCGACCTGCTCGCAACTTTGCCGTCTCGTTATCGCCATTCAAAAGTTTAGCCGCCTAAGCCCGCAAAGTTCGCTCTTTTAACGATCATAAGATCGACGGTTTCAATCGCGATGCCTTTATTCCAAAGCTCGCCAGGATGAATATTCTCCTTGACCTACGTGTGCACGGGTCCAGCTTCGTTTAACCTGCATTAACTTATCACGGAAAGTTTAACCTCAGGTTAACTTCTGGACTGGACTCACCTTTACGCGTGTTTAGATCGCTTATTATAACTTGTTCTGATTTCTTAGATCGTTTAAAGCCGTGCTAGCTTTTGTACCGATTAGCGATTATTAATTAATTAAGGATAATTGGTAGTATTAACACCCTTCGATTATCTCAGGAAATATTCTAAAATTGTTTGATTCGTAATTGATGAAAGAGTAAACTCGAGGTAGGATTTGTTCCTACCAAAAACGAGTCCCGATAACATTCGACAATAATTCTCATTACTAGACTGCGGATATTTATGCACATGCATATTTTTCTTATTGCGTATGTTTTTCAAATTTGACATATAAGACAAATCATTGAATATGTTACATATATCCTTTATATTTGACATATTTTTATTCAGTTATCAGTTCTCTTTGCAATATTTCATGAATCATGAATTATAATTTATATGCATTTGCATAAATATCCGCAGTCTACTCATTACATTCGCATTAGAAGTAAATTAAATCGCATTCTCATTTTCCAGTCGACACGTTAGCTAGTTAACAAATTAACTTCACCTATTTTCGTTACTTTCCCTTGAAGAAACGTCAAAGTTTTGTACTTCGTTTGCCACAAATTTTCTTTAGACGTTCGACCAAACGGAGAGAACTCTCTTCATTAAAAAAAAAAAAAAAAAAAAAACACGAATAGAATTATAGAATAATCGTGACGCGATATCTCCCAACTTTAAACGATATTGATAAAAAAATATTTAATTTCCTCGATCCAACGATCAATCAAACTCAAAGAACGAATAGAAAATCATGGAATGATCGTGACGTCAAAGACAGATACACACCCACACAATTTCACCCTACTTCTCATTGCGAGAGTGTAAATGTGAATGTTGAACGAAAAAGGAGGGGATGTAAAAGAGAGAGATCGAGAAAGGAAGAGATCCATGCAAGGACGAGGAACGTGGCGAAGGGGGTGCTCCACTCTTGGTGGGGCTGGAGTTCGACGATTGGCTGCGCGAAACGCGACCTGCAGCCGAGGGGATGCGTCGGAAGGGTGCGTTCACAGGTATATATACTCCTGCCGGTGGCATTAGCGGGCGATCCGAACTTCTGAAAGGTTTAACCGTTCTAAGGAATATTTTAAGTGCTGAAGAGAAAAGGAAGAGAAAACAGAAGGAATAACACGAAAATAAATTATATATACATATATATTCGCACGTACGTTCATATATATTATATATCGGTAAATAGTTATTAAAATTTAAAAAACAAGTGCTTCACCATCGGATTTTGTAAAAGACAGAGTTCAGGATCGTTTTAGAGGCGTTTCGTTAGAATGCCAGCTTAAAAATTCATTTAAATAATCTCATCGGTGAGTTAGTGTCTCGAAATCATTCGATTGGTGCAACGAGATGAAAAGTGTTGTGTGTAAAGTTAACGTTTCTTCCCTTAAACGAGATACCAACGTGTTTTTCCGCGAGATCTTCGTCTTATCGCACGTAAACTGCTTTATTGGGAACAATTAAAATAGTTCAAAAAGGACAGCGACATTCGGTACCGATCAGGGAGACGTTAAAAAATATGCAAATGTCAATGAAAAAGTTACCATTTTTTTAATTCGATTTTTTCTTTCTCTCGTCTCTTCAAGTTAACTGTTCTTCGATCGAGTGCTAATGAGATACTTGCATTTCTAATTAATTACTGCGATCTAATTAAAACAAAAGCCTTGAGAGTTTCGTTGTTCTCTTCATTAGTGCGAGGACAACGACACTCGGTAACGATTACAGTGGAGCAAACGACATTTAGAAAATTTGTATAAAAATAATAATCATTTTCTAATACGAGCTAACTTTTTTCCGATCGAGAACTAATTAAGTACCGGCATTACCAATTAATTACTTCAATAAAATTATCGCAAAAATTCCGGAAGTTTTTTTTTATTTTTTCTGTAAGAACTTGCCGAATGAATTTATTTAACGAATGGAAACTCGTCATTGCCAAAAATCAGCCGAATCTCGTGTCTACGGAGTACGAATAATCTTATGCATTAAAAAAAAGAGGAAAGAGAAAAAACAGAGTTTTAGATATCTAGCGACATTTCGTCGACGTCCCCTTGTCATTTCACGTTTGACCGAAACGCGTAACCATAGCATTTTTTAACGAAACGCCGCTGTGACATGTGAACGTACACGCATTCTGACAGAATAAATCGTTCAAATTGTTAACGTGATTGACGTTGCATGAAAAAAATAATTCGCGAGGAAAAAGTCTCAGCATCAATTAATTCGAGCCTGTTGCGAGAGAATAAATTTAAAATCGTTTCATAATTTAATATTGCAAATGACAAAGTATATAAAGACGAATAAGAACGACGTGGTAGTATAATAATTTTTTCTGCATGATTTCTGGCACGTTAATCGCGTTACGCGCATCATGGAAAAAGCTCTCTTTTTTTTAGCGACTTTATCGCGACGCGTTATTATCCAACAAAAGAGATACCTCTATGCCGCGAGGTTTTCGTCTAACGATGTGTATTCTTTTAACCTTCTACCATCCATATAACGCAATGTGATGGCCGATTCGACATTTTCTTGCAGTTTCATGAAAAACGATCGATCTATGAACCCAACCTGCGCTTGGTAACCGTCCAAGCGCAATATTGTCACGTTAAGAGGCTGTAAAAATGCTATAATTAATTCTCTTGGTCGGTCGTGCCGTATTATACGAGTATCAGTCCCTGTGTGGATCCTTTCTTAATAATTGTTCTATATTTAAGTTCCTTACCGTCTCTCATATAACAAATAAGTCCTTTGGTTTCATTATACGAAGTATCGTCTAACTTCAGTTTTCTGTATTTTTTAATTCTAATATTCTAAATTTCTCGTATGCCATCATTCAATTTCTATACGTCTATAAGTTTACACAGTTTTTTGTCCGCATCCATAATTTACCGATCGGTTGTATATTCTTTATTTTTCATTGATCATATCTGTCTACCTTTAAAATATGAGAAATCAGGTTCACATACGGATCTGCAACTATGTGCTTTCATATTCCGCGATCGAACTATTCGATATCGAAAACGGGGAGCCGCCATTATCGGCAAAGTTACTTGTTGGACTGGGGTAACGTGCTAGAAGCAACAGGTAACGTCGAGGAGTCGAGTTCCCATCCTCATGGCTCTTACATTGTATTATCTTGTATTTTATTAGCTTTTCCAGTCCATTTCCAGCAATCAATGTAATTTCTCATCCGAGCTCCGTTCGTTCATTCATACGGAAAGATCGAAACGCGTCACGATTTGTATCGTATAATTCGATGTAGGTACCGAATCTCGCTTATACAAACAGAAAGTGAATTTGTTTGAAGTGGGCACTCGAAATTTTTTAAACATTAATTTGATTTCCATTATTGCGTCAATATGTTTGAATAAAATGAAATACCTTTTACAGTAACAAACGAATGTTTGAAAACTCGACAATGAAATCCTACGTTCTGACGATACTCATCGTTACCATTTTTTGTATCACAATTATTCAATGCGACCCCGAGCCAATGGCTCGACCGACGAGACCGAAAGTTATCACAAGCCAAGAACAATTAATGAAATACTTAGATGATATTGCAGATTATTATTCGATAAAGGGGAAGAGCAGGTAATTAATCGTCTATCAACATTTTATCTTTGATTTATATATTTACATAATATCGTAGTTAATTCGAACATGAAATAGTATAAATCATTTTTTAAATTATTCTATAGTTCTACGACAGGGATATAAGAGTTACTAAGTTTTTCTCTATCTTCGTAATTTCACACAGGTATGGAAAACGAGCAGGTCGGATACCGTCGTCTACCGTTTACTTAGGCTATCCATGGGATACTTTGAAATTTATACTTGACACCCACCGTCGTCTTCAACAACAAAAAGAAGAGAAAGGCAACAATATTAAAGGACAAATTTTTCGAGATTTTCAAGTATTTCGAAATAGTCCTCCTAACAACTTCAACGACGTGATCGATAAATATTACGATGACACAGAATAAATATGGTGGTTGTCGAATTTCTTTTCGAAAACGTTCAGAGTTTAATTATTTTGATTTGTAATTGCAGAAGAATTTTATAAAAACAATGACTGCTCTGCTTCGTACTTTTACACATCGCTTGAATGTACTTTTAGTGTTGCTTCTATAGTGAGACATGAAGAAATATATTTGAATAATTTCACTATACTTTTCTAATTTCTTTTTTTTAAATCGACGAAGAAGAAAGAGAAGGATCCATGGAAATCTTGAGTTTTATATTGAGAAACTGCATTCCGAACGTTCAAATAATATATTTTACAACTGTATTTGTAAGGCGTGTCAGCGGTGTATAATCATTAGTTTATATTGACAATTACCATTTCTACGTCATTGAGAAGCGATCTGCGATTGTACGAATGAAAGAAACGATTATTTTATGTATATTATATTCTTATGTTTGTGTAAAAAAACTGTGAATCATAAAAGTAACGTCATGTGTTTTTAGTCAGGGAGTCCGAGTAGTTAATGCATCGCTGTGAATATGTATAACAAAATATATTTATTGAAGAGTTAAATAAACCTTTATTTAATCAATACAATAAGGTCGTTAAAAGGGTACGTTTTCATAAGTTATTATAAGCGAATATTTACACGCATATTTCTGACAACCCAATATTTTATTAGTGCACTACGAATTGAAAATAAAGGAAAATAATTTAAAGTATGAATTATAAAAATAATAGAAATACATGAGCAGCAGAGTCGTATAATTATCAAATCGATCGGTCTTTAATCTCTCACTAGATTCTTACCACAATACTACATTATTTTGTTCACACTTCGCTATATCAGGATGATTACAAACTTTCTCTACTGGATCAAAATGCAATCCTACAGAACAGTTACGAACTATTGCCGCACCGTTGCTACATGTGCAATATTTAGTACAATCAATATTGGGCAATAATACTGTGTAGTTGTGTGGGTCATGAGGTGGGCATGTACCGACGCACGATGATGGCGATTCAGTGCTTTCTTCACTATTGTCGAAATTAATTATCATAGGATAAATATTTTCAACGTCTGAGCAGTTGACGTTTTCAGGGAAATCACAGACTTGTAGAGGAGGGTTGAAGACCAAGCCAGGTGGACACTTTTGAACTACTTTTACTCCTTCGTCACACTTGTAAAATAATGAACAATTCGTCTCGTGAGGCAATTGAACAGCGCTGCCGGAGTTATCTGGTGGACATTCGGTTGGAATTTCGCCTGTAGTTGGAGGTGGGACAGTTGAGTTCGAATCCGCAAATACGTTCAATTCTAGAATTTCAGCTTCTGTAGCATTTACTTTGTTGCTGCAATTCACATTTTCCGGGAAATCACAGACTTGTAGAGGAGGGTTGAAGACCAAGCCAGGTGGACACTTTTGAACTACTTTTACGCCTTCGTCACACTTGTAAAATAATGAACAATTGGTCTCGTGAGGCAATTGAACCGCGCTGCCGGAGTTATCTGGTGGACATTCGGTTGGAATTTCGCCTGTAGTTGGAGGTGGGACAGTTGAGTTCGAATCAGCAAATACGTTTAATTCTTGAATTTCAGCACCTGTAGCATTTACTTTGTCAGTGCAATTCACGTTTTCCGGAAAATCACAGACTTGTAGAGGAGGGTTGAAGACCAAGCCAGGTGGACACTTTTGAACTACTTTTACGCCTTCGTCACACTTGTAAAATAATGAACAATTCGTCTCGTGAGGCAATTGAACAGCGCTGCCGGAGTTATCTGGTGGACATTCGGTTGGAATTTCGCCTGTAGTTGGAGGTGGGACAGTTGAGTTCGAATTCGCAAATACGTTCAATTCTAGAATTTCAGCTCCTGTAGCATTTACTTTGTTGCTGCAATTCACATTTTCCGGGAAATCACAGACTTGTAGTGGAGGGTTGAAGACCAAGCCAGGTGGACACTTTTGAACTACTTTTACGCCTTCGTCACACTTGTAAAATAATGAACAATTCGTCTCGTGAGGCAATTGAACAGCGCTGCCGGAGTTATCTGGTGGACATTCGGTTGGAATTTCGCCTGTAGTTGGAGGTGGGACAGTTGAGTTCGAATTCGCAAATACGTTCAATTCTAGAATTTCAGCTTCTGTAGCATTCACTTTGTTGCTGCAATTCACATTTTCCGGGAAATCACAGACTTGTAGTGGAGGGTTGAAGACCAAGCCAGGTGGACACTTTTGAACTACTTTTACGCCTTCGTCACACTTGTAAAATAATGAACAATTGGTCTCGTGAGGTAATTGAACAGCGCTGCCGGAATTATCTGGTGGACATTCGGTTGGAATTTCGCCTGTAGTTGGAGGTGGTACAGTTGAGTTCGAATCCGCAAATACGTTTAATTCTTGAATTTCAGCACCTGTAGCATTTACTTTGTCAGTGCAATTCACATTTTCCGGAAAATCACAGACTTGTAGAGGAGGGTTGAAGACCAAGCCAGGTGGACACTTTTGAACTACTTTTACGCCTTCGTCACACTTGTAAAATAATGAACAATTTGTCTCGTGAGGCAATTGAACAGCGCTGCCGGAATTATCTGGTGGACATTCGGTTGGAATTTCGCCCGTAGTTGGAGGTGGTACCGATGTAGAAGGGATAATTGGTTCGGAAGTGTTACTTGTTTCCGTAGAGCTACTTGGTTCTTGACCTTCGTTGTTTATGACTTGATCGTTGTTGACGCAATTTACATTTTCTGGCCAGTCGCAGACTTGTAGTGGAGGGTTAAAGACCAAGCCAGGTGGACACTTTTGAACTACTTTTACGCCTTCGTCACACTTGTAAAATAATGAACAATTCGTCTCGTGAGGTAATTGAACAGCGCTGCCGGAATTATCTGGTGGACATTCGGTTGGAATTTCGCCCGTAGTTGGAGGTGGTACCGATGTAGAAGGGATAATTGGTTCGGAAGTGTTACTTGTTTCCGTAGGGATACTTGGTTCCGGAGAGCTACTTGGTTCTTGATCTTCGTCGCTTATGTCTTGATCGTCGTTGACGCAATCCACATTTTCTGGCCAGTCGCAGACTTGTAAGGCTGAGTTATAGTGTAAACCTTGTGGACACGATTGGACAATTTTTTTGCCAGCGTCGCACTTATAATATAAGCCGCAATTAGATTTATGAGGCAAATGCACCACAGAACCGGAATTGTCTGGTGGGCACTCCGTTGGGACATCAGCGGGATCCGTTGGAGTAGAAGGATTCGGTTGTGTAACTTTTGTCGGCGAAGTTTCGCTCGAAGATGAATCTGTAGCCGTTGAATCCGTAAGAACTGTTGATTCTGTCGTGGTGCTTGTATATTCTGAATCCTTATCTGTTGTAATCTCTTCTTTATTTTCGCAATTTGCTGTTTCTGGGGTATCGCAAGTCTGTAATACCCAATAATAATTAATGAATGAACACTTTTTTCTATTTCTTTCTCTACTGTAACTCTTGTTGATAAGCGGTATTAATGGATTAGCTTAAAGATAATAGAACTCTTCGGTGGTTAGCTTTATGAGATTACGTACGTTAATTTGGAATATATCGAGACATAGTTATTTCCGTATTTTAATATGGCGGATTATCTACACAAAATTCGAGCCTCTTCGTTATGTAAGCTATTAATGAAACTAAAAAGATTTAATTCTATATCCTTATGTATAAAGCATCTTCTTAGAAAATTTAGCATCGTAGGTACATATTTAAAGATAGCATAGCAAAGATATAAAAGTTAATTATAAGTACATTTAGTTATGTTTACTGCGATAAAAAGAATGTCGGAGAGCATGGATTGAGAAAAATATAAAGATTTTAATAAAAATTGATTCTTTAAAAAAAAATGCGAATCACTTGCAATTGATAGCAAAGCAAGCGAAATTGTGTTAGTAGTTAACATGGAAGCTTGGTATAGCGAATCGAACGATATACTGAAGTTTTTATCCTAATCATACCTGAGATAATGATGTATAAAGTATAAAAATAGTCAGCTGTCATAGTATATGACGTCATACCTCGTACAATAGTTCACGTCAATCTAATTCTGCCTTTCTTCAAGACCAGTCCATGGTTTAAAAAAATTAATATTGTGGATGACCGAATAGTGCAAAAAACAAAGATAATGCTTAATAGAATAAAAGATATCTAGACCGAAATGACACAGATGGTGAAATAAGATATGTTAAATGCGAACGTGGTGTGCTATCAAGAAACGTTTCGACATTAGCAAAAGGAATTGCAATCACACTTATGAGATACGAAAGAACCATGTTCACATGTTACTTCCGTTTGTACTAGAGGTTCCTAGTGACAATTTGCATCTTCGGGTGCAGTACACTTTTGTGAAATGCGGTTCCAATGGTAACCATTTTGACATTCGAATACTATTTCTCTTCCATTCTGGCAATTGTAAACCAAATTACACTGGTTTTCGTGCGGTCTGAATGAACCTTCTTTGCATTTTGGTGATGGCTTTGGGTCTTCACAACCTGCATCTTCGGGTGAAGTGCACGTTTGAGTAATGCGGTTCCAGTGATAACCATTTGGACATTCTTCTACTACTCCTTTTCCATTCTTGCACTTGTAATACATATTGCACTGGTTTTCGTGAGGTCTGTATAAACCTGCTTCGCCTGTTTGTGATGGCTTTGGGACTTCACAATGTGCATCTTCGGGTAAAGTACAAATTTGTGCAATACGGTTCCAGTGATAACCATTTTGACATTCTTCTACTACTTTTTTTCCATTCGTGCACTTGTAATACAAATTGCATTGGCATTCGTGAGAACTGTATGAACCTTCTTCGCAATTCAATGATGGCTTTAAGCCTGAGCCTTCACAATGTGCATCTTCGGGTAAAGTACAAATCTGGGCATCACGGTTCCAGTGATAACCATTTTGACATTCTTCTAGTACTACTTTTCCATTCTTGCACTTGTAATACAAATTGCACTCGTTTTCGTGAGGTCTGTATGAACCTTCCTCGCATTCAGGCGCTGGCTTTGGTTCTTCACAACCTGCATCTTCGGGTAAAGTACAAATCTGGGCATCACGGTTCCAGTGATAACCATTTTCACATTCTGCTACGACTTCTTTTCCATTCTTGCACTTGTAATACAGATTGCACTGGTTTTCGTGATGTCTGTATGAACCTTCCTCGCATTCTGGCGCTGGCTTTGGTTCTTCACAACCTGCATCTTCGGGTAAAGTACAAATTTGTGCAATACGGTTCCAGTGATAACCATTTTGACATTCTTCTACTACCACTTTTCCATTCTTGCACTTGTAGTACAAATTGCACTCGTTTTCGTGGGGTCTGTATGAACCTTCTTCGCATTCTGGCGCTGGCTTTGGTTCTTCACAACCTGCATCTTCGGGTAAAGTACAAATTTGTGCAATACGGTTCCAGTGATAACCATTTTGACATTCTTCTACTACTTCTTTTCCATTCTTGCACTTGTAGTACAAATTGCACTCGTTTTCGTGGGGTCTGTATGAACCTTCCTCGCATTCTGGCGCTGGCTTTGGTTCTTCACAACCTGCGTCTTCGGGTAAAGTACAAATTTGTGCAATACGGTTCCAATGATAACCATTTTGACATTCTTCTAGTACTACTTTTCCATTCTTGCACTTGTAATACAAATTGCACTCGTTTTCGTGGGGTCTGTATGAACCTTCTTCGCATTCAGGCGCCGGCTTTGGTTCTTCACAACCTGCGTCTTCGGGTAAAGTACAAATTTGTGCAATACGGTTCCAATGATAACCATTTTGACATTCTTCTAGTACTACTTTTCCATTCTTGCACTTGTAATATAAATTGCACTCGTTTTCGTGGGGTCTGTATGAACCTTCCTCGCATTCAGGCGCCGGCTTTGGTTCTTCACAACCTGCGTCTTCGGGTAAAGTACAAATTTGTGCAATACGGTTCCAATGATAACCATTTTGACATTCTTCTAGTACTACTTTTCCATTCTTGCACTTGTAATACAAATTGCACTCGTTTTCGTGGGGTCTGTATGAACCTTCCTCGCATTCAGGCGCTGGCTTTGGTTCTTCACAACCTGCATCTTCGGGTAAAGTACAAATTTGTGCAATACGGTTCCAATGATAACCATTTTGACATTCTTCTAGTACTACTTTTCCATTCTTGCACTTGTAATACAAATTGCACTCGTTTTCGTGAGGTCTGTATGAACCTTCTTCGCATTCAGGCGCCGGCTTTGGTTCTTCACAACCTGCGTCTTCGGGTAAAGTACAAATTTGTGCAATACGGTTCCAATGATAACCATTTTGACATTCTTCTAGTACTACTTTTGCATTCTTGCACTTGTAATACAAATTGCACTCGTTTTCGTGGGGTCTGTATGAACCTTCCTCGCATTCAGGCGCTGGCTTTGGTTCTTCACAACCTGCATCTTCGGGTAGAGTACAAATTTGTGCAATACGGTTCCAATGATAACCATTTTGACATTCTTCTAGTACTACTTTTCCATTCTTGCACTTGTAATACAAATTGCACTCGTTTTCGTGAGGTCTGTATGAACCTTCCTCGCATTCAGGCGCTGGCTTTGGTTCTTCACAACCTGCATCTTCGGGTAAAGTACAAATTTGTGCAATACGATTCCAGTGATAACCATTTGGACATTCTTCTACTACTTCCTTTCCATTCTTACACTTGTAATACAAATTGCACTCGTTTTCGTGAGGTCTGTATGAACCTTCCTCGCATTCAGGCGCTGGCTTTGGTTCTTCACAACCTGCATCTTCGGGTAAAGTACAAATTTGTGCAATACGATTCCAGTGATAACCATTTGGACATTCTTCTACTACTTCCTTTCCATTCTTACACTTGTAATACAAGTTGCACTGGTTTTCGTGAGGTCTGTATGAACCTTCTTCGCATTCCGGCTCTGGCGTTGGGTCTTCACAACCTGCATCTTCGGGTAGAGTACAAATTTGTGCAATACGGTTCCAATGATAACCATTTTGACATTCTTTTACAACTTTTTCACCATTTTTGCACTTGTAATACAAATTGCACTTGCATTCATGTGGTTTGTATGAACCTTCTACACAATTATGAGGTTGTATGGTCGGGTCACAATCAGCCTCTTCAGGTGCCATGCAAAGATTTCTCTCCTTGTTCCAATGCAAATTATCCTCGCATTGTCGTAGTGTTAAATAACTATTCCTACACTTGTAATATAAGTTACAAGTGCATTCGTGAGGTTTGTATTCACCCTCTTCACAGGCTAGGTCATATGGGGATGTTAGTGACGTAAATGAAAATGATTTTGTTATACATGTCGTTTGATCGGATGGCGAACAAATTTGCTGTTCCGGATTCCAGTGCAAACCGTTCTCGCACTGCTGAAGAACTAGCTTATCATCAACATATTTGTAATATAAATTGCACGCACATTCATGTTGTTCGTATGTTAGTTTACTAGATGGGTTAGACACTGGTGTGGGTGAAACGTTTGATGAGACTGGTGTTACTAGCGTTGTTAATAGCGTGGTTGCTGCTGTAGTTAGTAGCTTAGGGCGAGGTGTAGCTAGTTTAGCCCATTCAGCGCGGCTTTTACAACCTGCTTTTGAAGGGTAGTCACAAACCTGAAGAACTGGATTAAAGTGTAGCCTGTCACCTTTGGTGTTCCTATATGGGCAATCTTTTACAATTTTTTCGCCTAAAAAGCACACGTAAAACTTGGAACAATCGGATTCGTGAGCAAGGTGAACCGTCGCATCGACGGGGTCCTCGCTCGGGCACTCTGTAGGAACTGGTAGTAGTGGTTTATCGTCGGCATAGACGGCAGCCAAGATGGCCACAAACGCTGCGACCAGGCAGAAGCTTCCTAAAATCGATAAAAAACATATAGTTCACTGTTAATTGCAATATAAATGCTGTATTTCTCGTAAATCGATACTTTTCACCGTAATAATTTCTAACAATAACTATTTTAAAGATTTGTATATATTATAATCAATTTTATTTGCATTCCTCATTGCATTATTATAATTTCACTTGTACTAATATCTCGTCTATCAGTTTCGCAATAGCTTTATAGATAAACGGAGACAACAACTACTAACTACAATAAGCATGTATTTTTGACATGCGTTTTGTAAATTTATTCATTCTGTCCATAAATTTATTTAAATGAAGAATGAGAATTTTCGCACTATTAATATAGAACTAGATATATTCTAAGCGTAAATAACACTTTTTTTGTATAAGAAGTGTACACGGTAAACGTAGGATATATGTACGCCGACTCACCTCTCATCGTGAGCAAACTTGGCCGGTGAACTTGTTTAGCGATATATCTGTACCTCGCACTCGACAAATTGATAACTAACAATAGTGAGTAGGAAGAAACCTCTTTTATAGGCATGTATACCCTTATCGTTCAATCTTCTCGCCTGTTATCGTCGATGCCTTTAAAAAAATAGTCTTATGAGGTAAGCAAAAGAAACATTTACAATATCGTTAATTTCTCAGAACAAATACGTATATGGCAAGTGTAACGTTGAATTTTTTTCAAGTGCAACAATGAACTGTTGTATCTTGCAATACACCAGGAAACTTTATTCCTTGTAGAAAACGCAACGATTACTGTTATCTTGATGAAATCTGTCGCCACTGTATCGCAGACCAGATATTTTTTCGGAATCTAAAATTAAACATTATCACGAATACTTTCTAACGAAGACTGTAGAATAGAGTTAATGAAATTAATGTTGCATTACGTTAATGCGTATGTACATTTATTGACAATGAACATTAACGAATACTTTATCACACAATATATAGTAAAGAGTGAAGTAATATTATAGTGGCAATTAATTAAAGTATTAAGAAGCATCGCTTTTTGATAAATGAAATCGCATCATGCAAAAATCCGTCAAAGTGGGCGTAGTATATCGCGGAAAAATCGATAATGATACTGATTTTACGTTTCAACGAAATTACCAGCGTTAATTCGCCATCAAACACAAAATTCAGGAATCTTTCTTAAGATAAAGCTTCGATCTTTGGTATTGTCACCAATCTAGCGATCTGTAATACGTCATCAATAAAAGTAACCGATACTACGGCGCAAAAATGTAAAAGATTTTGATTATCTTTCGAAAGTATAATAAACAACTTTCACTTCATAACCATGTTATATAAATTGATGATAGTAAATAATAAAAAAAAAAATAGGTAATAATGTATGTAGTTTATATGATACTATAATTACACAAATAATCGAATCAAGGAATTAGTAACGTTTAAATACTATAAGAAAAAAAAAATATATAACTATTTTTAAAGAAATATTTATTGCATAAAAATATAATCATTTCGTTGCTAAGTTTTCAAATTTGTACAAAATTATTTTAAGAACATTACAATCATTAATAAATAATACGATATATTAATCGAAAAAGAAATACAATAAATAATAAGATTGCGATATAATATGTATAATGATAACGTAATGTTTCGTTATCACTTATAAGCTATTGATTAATAATCTCAGGCATCGTTCAGCGGTCTTAAAGTGTATTACAAAGTAAAGTATATCGCTGTTATAATAAATTACTCATCGTCGATAACATAGTAAACCGCAAAATTTAGTCGAATCGGTAATATCTTTTTATCAAGAGTCCGCGGTTATTCTAGATGGCGCACTATTGTCATGTAAATTCAAGTTACAGAATTTTCTAGGAATTCTCTAAAACATCGTTGACGTCGGAATTATTAGTAACAATGACTTATAAAATATGGCAATCATTTACTATCGCGTTAGAAGAATTTCTTTTTGTCAGACTTGATACATCCGGCTCTTGACGATCGCGTACACCTCTTCTTCTTCTTGCTGTAGTGGTCTCCTTTATTACACTTCTGCAGAACCAGATTCCCATCTTCGCATTTGTAATATTTCTCGCAGGAACATTCGTGAGGATAAGTCTCTCCTTCCTCGCAATTGGGGTCGTCGGTGGGTTTGACGGTGGGTTTATCGGTTGTGTTGGGTATACCAGTACATTGTCCAGAAGTAGTCCCTTTGCCATCACACTTCGCATGTTTAGGCCAATCGCAAACCTGTAGCACCTTGTTAAAATGCAGTTTAGCTCCATTTCCGGCATCCGGACAATCCATCACGTATGCTTGGCCCAGAGAGCATTTGCAAAACTTCGTGCAGTCGTTATGAGCAAGATGGACCGTAAAATCTTTGGAATCTTCTTCCGGACATTCCTGTGGTACCGGATATATCTCCTTCTCACCGGGCCAAGCGGAGATCACGGTAGCCGTGACCGTGATGAAAAAAAAGAAGTAAATTCCTAAAATAGAAGAGAATTATTTTTATACCAGCGATAAAATAATATCGTGACGAGAGAAGATTTCTCCGTGTGTCAAAAAAATATGAAGCCTTACCTGCCATATTTAAATAGAACCATATATACGTGAAGATGGACTGACGAATACTGCATTAGGAAGTGTACGATCGATGACTTTTATATGCACCCAATTCATTATCGTTTCGCGTACAGCGTATATCTGAAATTCTTTATCACTGTTAATCTATACATCGCTTATCATAAACCTTTCTTCCGCATAACAATGACGTTAAAAGGAGAGTGTGACGTTTCATTCGTTAATTCTTTATAGAATTTTCTTTTCAGGATAAACATATCGTGCTCGCAATACATAATTTACGATAATGTAAATGCATTCCCCATCCCTTGGATCACTCGTTATACGTGTATTCTTTGTTGGTTTCGTCGCTGCATTTACACCGGATCAAAAGTTTTATCGTTTGCAATATATTACATCGATAATATCAAATCAATAACAATTCGGTCGTTGGGCCATTATCGCTTACGGAAATTGATACTGACTCTTTTATAACGATAAAAATATACAATAAAGACGTCCGGTGTTCCCTGCAGGAAACCAGAAACGATGCTTTTATCTAAGGTTTAATTATAAGTATCTCGTAATTCGATTTAGAATCCACTTCCCTGATGAATTTTAACAAAGAATACAATTATGGTATACCGACTATTCTTTATATTATCAGTTCGATTTACACGGTTTCCAATCAAATTAAATATATTCTAATACTTTTTATAAATTCTTTATCTCGGTTTCAATTTGCATGATTTTTCAAGTTACGATTCTACCGTATAAATCGAGGGATGAATGTGATTCGAAATCTGCAACCAATACGATTCTAATTTCATAATTTTTAAACCCTCGCGGACGAAACTTGGAAGAAGTAACGATTTAATAAAAAAGAAAACCAGTGAGGATGTTTTTGCTCGATCGCCAGTGGGGTGCCCATGATTAGTAGCGAGTATTGTTTGGTGTTTCTTAGTTGCGGGATCGCTTTTTCATATTTGATACCAATAGGTATAACATTAAGAACTTCCCAATTCCATTAGTGATTATTTGTTCATTCGCATCTCCCGTTCGCAAATTCCTATCTCCCCGTGAAGATTACGTTGTGATTCACTCGCTATTTCAAATATGATACCAATGGGTATCACATTTGAAAAGAAATTCAAAAATTCCTATCCTTCCGTAAAAATTGCCTTGTTAAATTATGTTTTTTTTTAAAAACTAAAAAACTATTCAACCAAATGGGACCAAAATCTAATCAGCTCTAAGTTAACTCAAGATCTATTAATAAAGTCATACATCACCCAGATCGCATCATTAGCGTGGGCGTAATAGTGCGCGAAATTTTTTACTCACATACATACATACACACATACAGACTATAAACTTAAAATAGTCGGAAAATATTGAGATAATCTTAAAATGGCAGGATCTATAAAAAAATCGATTTTCGGGCTCATTACAATAACTTCCTCTAATCAGGAAGTTAAAAATTGCATCCAATGCACTAACGATCGATTTCAAATTCAAACTCCGAGAAAGAAGATTCCATCCTTATCAAAACAATCGATAAAGTAGTACACCAAGCGATCGACGTTCGAAGGATAACAATGTTTCCAAGTATCGCCATCTCTCTCTAACCTTCTCTAATCGAGCATACGCACGATGTCGCGCTGGTCGCTCGGAGAGTATCGTAAAAATAACGATCCAATCAGGAGCGTGTAAACAATGGCTAGAAGTGCCGGGATTGGTCGCGCTGTCGCCAAGTCGAGTGCGCGGGACGAATGAGGAGTCTCGGTGAGCTTCGGCGATCGGAAAAATGGCGGCCGTTCGTCGTGCAGTGTCGTGCAATTCTGACCCCCCCCCCCCCCCCCACTCCCACCACCACCGGTGAAAAGGTGCGCGAGCAGCGCTCGGTAGACTCAGCCATTTCTCTCGCGAAGCGTAGCAACGCGTTCGGCTTGGCGACGTGTGTGGTGGTGTTTTTTTCGACGTTAGAACGTGCGGGTATTCCCGGAAGTTTTGCAAAATAACGCGACGCAAAAGGATGATACATTCCGGGCGGACTAGGCTCGAGGTAAGTCGGTAGAAAGATCCTGTCGTCGTTCTCTTCCTTTCTGGTGCTACCTTCGAAAGTCAAAACAGCGCGTCGATGCACTCACTGTGTGCTACCACGGATGGGGGGTCGTGTGCGTGTCCAATGTTGTCATTGCCGTCGCGAACAGCTGATTCGCTCCGCTGGCCTTCGCTAAGCGCGACAGCCTCTATCGTCGTCCTTCCTCTCTTTCTCTATTCGATTCCTTATCGTTGTTGCTACGAACAAGCTGAGCGAGTGAGATGGACGAATCGAGAGACACCGAGAGAAAGAGAGAGAGAACGAACAAGACGGAGGGACGACGAGATTGAACGAAAGAGAGAGAGAGAGAGGGATTCTCGCGGTACGAGGAAGAAGGAAAATAAAAAAAAGAAGGCGATGCAAGAAAGAAAATTCTATCTATAAAAGCTTTCCTAGAGTCCATTCTCGGAGCTGTCGCTACGTATGTACGATCGGTAAAACATACAGGACGGTTCTTCTTCTGTATAACCACAACTGTGTGTTACTACTACACCTCGGTCTCTTCTCGTCTCTTTCGACCGAGCGTGTTTGCGTTCTTGCATGCATCGACCGAACCGATCGGCCAAGTCCATCCTTTGTTCTCTCTCTCTCACTCTATCTCGTTCTTGCTCTCGTATACACAGAGTAATCTATATATGTGTGTGTGTGTTGTGTATATATATATATATATCTTTCGTCTGGATATACATGTATATAGAAAGTAACCTATAATACATTTGTGTGCGTGTATATATATATATCCCTCTCGCTTTCGGTAAACACACACAGACATATGTATGTATATACAGAATAGTTGATTCGTATGTGTGTTTACATGTATATATGTATACATCTATCTCGTTCTTCGACGACACGGCGTCTTCCTATTCGTACCATCGTCTTCATCGTCGTGTTACTACGCGTTCGTCTCCCTCCGTCTCTTCGCTTTCTTCTTCGTCGTCGTCGTCGTAGTTTCGATGTGTCCGCGTTTTAAACGTCTCTCCTCGTCCCTTTGTTCCCTCCTCGTGGCGAGGCACCCGTTCACCACCCCCTTTCTTTGTCTCCACGTCGGACCGTCGACCTACACACGCCGGGGCAAAAATTCTGACACCTTGCTTGCTCCTCGTGTAACTGCTCTCTTTCTTTCTCTATGCGCGTGTAGATGCGTCTTCTCGTTTTTTTCTTTCTTTCTTTCGAAGGTGGCACGCGTTCGATTTTTTTTTTTAGGGACGTGCGACATAGAAAACACCAGTGGTTCTTAACCGGTGTTCCGTGAAACACTGATACTACGTGAGCTTAGGAAAAGTGTTCCGCCAAAATTTGAAAATCAGAGAAATATTTTTATTGTAAAAGCATATGTCATTGTTTTTATATATACTGTTTTATTCATATGATTTGAAATATTATGATACAGGTATATTTGTTTTAATATGTTATTACCAATTTGATTACGTTTCAGAAAGTGCCATATGATTTTAAATATTGTGAATCAGATATATACTGTTTTGTTTTTTTTTTTTTAGTATCATAAGTGTTCCGTTGTGCTAAAAGGTTAAGAACCACTGAAATAGAGTAATAGAATAAGAGAAAATCGTTGGTGGACTATTAGAATATCAATTCTCGAGTTATCCATTATCGTGATAACGCATCTCGCATCGTTTTCTACATCGTAACCCCCTCCCCTGCTATCTGCTACCACTTATCCACCACCACTAAACAACTACTATGTATACATGTATAATAACACGCTGTATCTCTTGAACGTGAATCGCTAAAGTTCTCTTTTTCTGCATCTTCTTTTTTTTTTTAATACCCTTTCTTTTCTACCTTCCTTCGGTCTTTCTCTTTTTATTTTGTATTTTCTCACTTATCGCCGATATACATCTGCGCTCGTTAAGAGGAGATTATAATGGAAGGCTCCTTGAAAGAATTGTGGATACAAATTTAACTGGTTTATAGAACTTGTTATTTCGGGAAATGGGAGAGATTTAAAGAAATCTTTGTTATTTGAAGAAATATTTACATTTATTTATATCTAAGTGTATTATTATGTAAGACGAATCATATGAATTGATCGTCATGCGACTTGATCGTCGTACAATTTATAGGTTATCGTCTAATAAACTAAAGTTAACCTCAAAAACTACGTAGAGCCGAAGTACTTGGGAGAAAAACGGGTAGCTAAAGAAAAAAAAGCATTTCGATCGATTTACCATCGATGGTGGTCGAATTACGTGGTTCACCCTCTATATGGTGTATCTTGCAGGGAAGGGTTATAATAGATCTGGTTTTTTTTTCTAATTAGATTCATACTCGATCGATAAAGTAATTTTTAATGATGAACCTAAATGAATCGGTAATTGGAAATTAGATTTAATCTACGATCGGTAAACCGTAATGGATGAACGAAAAGGTTAACATGATCTTTATTGGAGCCGCTCCAATAAAGTAATATCGTGACTTATGATTCCGATAGAGCCAATGATATACATACGAAACAATGATATAAGTTGTATACCGAAAACACATAAATTATCCTGACGAAATGTTCGCTAAACGAGTTTAATAGTCGACCAAACTAATACAATATTTTATGAGAGGACGATCGACTAAGTTCCGCGTATTTAATGAATTTTATAATTTCAAACGAAGTTTGTCTCAATTTGACGATGATAAATGACAAGTTTTTTAGATCTATCTATAGACATTTGTTTATTATTTTCATTACTAATTTCTTCATCTTGATTTTACCGATTGCCAACAATAATCGTAATTCTCGATCTTTCATTTTATTTCCGATGATACTACCGTTCATTTCGAAGAGTCACGATGTTTTCATGCCCTCGTGAATTCATATTTCTTATCGTACGAAAGAAAGTCATTGACATAAAAGTTAAATATCTCGAAAACGATTCATTTTCGGGTCCATAGTCGTTAAGATTGTTTTATGTCCCTTTTACGAGTCTCATAGATCGATCAAACTCACGCGTAATATAATTATACGACCATGGCAGTAACGATTTAACGATAATTATCTAATTCTATCATTTTCATTCCATCAATTGTTATAAATATATAATTATATTACGTGCCACGACAGTGGTAAAAGTTTTATAAAAATAAATTTTTTTTATAAAAACAATCTTGTTATTCGTCTCGTTTTAAAGTTGACTCTGCGCATCCCGCCTATCTCTGTCTCGCTCTTTCACATGCGCACATTGGACTCAATCAAGCGGGACATTATTTTTGCTCCGCGTTAGGATAATTTAAGACGCCAATCTCTTCTTCGTGCCTCTGAACTTTCTACATCGAAGTAAGTCGAAATAAATTGAACGATGATAGAAATATAAAGAGAAAGAGAGGTAACTGCGCGTTTACTTTCGCGATCGGACTTCGTTATCGCGAGAATTATTGTAGATCGCTATATTCATGATTTTATCTCTTGGTGACCGCACTGACGCGCGTGCAACAGATCTACGTTCTTCCTGAAACTTCAATAACGCAAAAAAGGTAATCCGATGAGTCGATCGAGACATTAATTGATTACTTTAATTATCACAAATTATCTAAGTTGAAATAATTAGTCAGAAAATTGAATTTAATTAGCAAAATTAAATTAGATGCTTCGGGTTAATTACGTTTAATATTTGGAAATTAGGTTTAAATTATTCGGAAGTCGTCTTTATTGATAATTCAATCATCATCGATCGATAATTTATTATATTACGGTAATTGTTAATAAAAAAAATTTTATTTATACGATTTGTCAATCTTAATTTGTAGTTCTTCGATTATTAATTACGTTCGAACTTGTAAAACGTGTCGCGAGTCGAACGTCTCGCTTTTATTGTTCGATCATCGGATCGAGGATCTCTTGCACGTTTGAAAAAATCTCGTTCGCGCGCGCAACGAAGTTCACCGTGAGAAGGAACATTCGTATACTTTTTTAGCTATCGAGCAAAAGTTTTTGTGCCTTCGCGCGCATCCTCGCCACTCCGTCGATAATAAAGAACAATAAGTGTCCTACTTTTTTGGTTCACCCCCTTCTCTCCATGTTGGACACGAATTTTTGTCTTAGTTTAATATTTTTTTTTGTTATTTTTAGAGATAGGACATCTTTTCTAATCTCTGTTTCGATCAATAGGATTTATTTTAATAATTTTGACAATAATATGAACGCTATTGGAATTACTGACATAGATTTAACCAACACTTTTTACTGACACAATACTTGACATATAATTTTTAAAATACAGTAATGTAAGTTATGATTAATTAGGTTGTGTCTGGTTTAAGTCTTTTCATTATTAAGTGTAGATTAAACTGACCACGAAACAGGAAATAATTATGTTGTTACATTTATTCATATATCGACTAACCCAGACGCAAAGCAAATAATCGTGTCTTACACTCTTGTATTTAAAAAATTATCACTTTCCTTTAACAACTCAATATTTGTATTTTATCACTGTTGATGCAGTGAATGTGTATTTCAGTCAATATTGTGTTTGATTCATTTTGTATCGATTAAGTCAATTGATTTCAATGAAACCCCCAAAAAATATTGATCGAAATGTAATAATGAAATTAGATCAAAATTCATTCCTTTTTTAAACGGGATAGAAAATCAATTATTCTTCATTTTCCATGGATTTTAATTCAGTTATTAAGTTACTCGAATCTTATCCACTATCTTTATCCGAAAATCTTTCGCGGTAACCACCTCGTACGACTCCACGGCTAACAAGGATTCGGAATTAATGAGTTTTTCATTGAGATTTTACTGTTACACGATGGGACACGGTTGAAGCGAGTTGGTTCGGATTAGGAAAGTCTGATTCGGATAAAACTGAGTCAGCATCGAGAAGGCCGTTTTAAAATTACTACCAACCTCTACCATCCGAGAATCATTGTCTTTGGCGGCCACCATTATATCCTTCAAATTCTTTAGATTTCATTTCCTGCTTCACCAGAATCGTCGCCTCACGAATCACCCACGCTATCGTGTCACGTAAAGAGATAAAAGATGAAGGAAACTGAATAATATTAAATTCGTGTATTTCTTTTGTTCGGCGAGATTTCTTTTTAGTAAAATAAAAAAACCTTAGAAATTCTTCATTTTTCTCTTCTCTTTTGTAAGAATGAAAAAGAAAGAAATTGTTGCATTCGTACTAAAATTCTCGAGCCAAGATTTTACCTTCGATCTCGATATTTATCAGACACGCTGCCGGGAGTCTTGGGAAAATACGCATTATCCGAAATACTTTCGCGTTCTCGAATTCGCCGAGCATAATATTTACACTCCGTCGATTAATGTACATATACATAAACGTCGTGTGGTTTGTAAAGCTTTTACGTGTGATTAATGGCGCGCGATTTAAGAGGCAACTCTCTTAGCTTGCGCGCGCGCACTAACTTTCGCGTATTCCCGGGGTTACGTTCGTTTGTTTACTTCGTTCTCGTACTCTCGTCAAAGAATGACAGACGGTTTGTAAAGAAATGGTAACAAGTGGATTACATAACATTAAATACAATTATCAAAGTTAGATAGAAAAAATTGTCAAAGTTTCTGGATTAATATCTGGTACAGTCTCGTTACATTAATCTCGAAGACAAATGGAAATCCGTCGACCACAAGGATCTTGAACAATTTGTTCCAAAAATGCTTGACCAGGTCCACTGTGATCCACAATTGATTAATTTCTCCTAACATTGTCTATTTAAATTCCAAAACTTATGTATTTCTACCTTGTCCAAATCCAAGTCAATCATTGGTACGATGTTTGCGATGTAAGAAGACAATGTGATATCTTCATTATCACAAAGTATATATACAGGGTGCTGTACTGGTGCTGTCGGTAAATAGGACACGTCAGCCTTTCCATCGCCATTGTTGTGGCATTCGATGTTTGCTTTGGAAGGCCCCCGAATCGAGAAAGCAAGAGTAGCCGTTTCTTATCGTTTGGTAAACTTAGCTGGATGATGGACGATCCAATCTTTAGGATTTGTATCAGGTACATCATCGATGTATATAAACAATTATTGTACATACGCGTTGATAGGGACTTGTGGGGGCCTGTTCATCATAATTTAACCCTAGATAACTAAGCTATCTGGGAGGAACGTTATTATCTGAGTAGATGGTTAGTCAGTTTTACGCAAGGTTAGTTATCCAGGGTTAAACGCGTCGCGGACCTGGTCCATTCGCTATAATTTCGTTAGGACTCCTATGTGATCCTGCACGTTTACTTTTCACATAGCGCAACGCGATATTTTTCGAATCCTACGAAAAAGGATAATGTCATTAATGCTTATTTGGTTTAACTAATATCTCCGTAACATACCGCCATTATACTAAACGCATTAACGGTCGTCGTTGTACATGCAGTGACTCATTAATATTCGGACACCATATAAAGTAGAATAATTTGTTTATAATTTAATCAGTTTGAATTGTTGCAAGGAAGTAGAGAGATTAGTTTACTAGATATCGTGTTTTCTTTGTTTTAGAAAAATGTTAGAAATTAAAACAAATCATTTTTACAACTTTGTTTTCTGAGCCAATAATGAAAATCAAATTTGTTAAAGTTTTATTATTAGCTTGGATAAAAAGTTGAAAAGAATGACTTCTATTTTCCTTTTGATTTCGTAAATTGCGTTTGTTTAAAAACAACGAATACACGATATCTAGTAAACTAATCCTTCTATTTCCTCGCAGAAATTGAAATTTCTTTCAAATTTGGTTCAATTATAACAAAGTTATTTTATTTTATATGGTGTTCAAATATTAATGTGAATTATTGTACGAGTAAATGGGCCTCAAGAGTATTAAAAAAAACACACGCACGCACGCACCAAACAGCATGACGTCACCGATACATTGGGATGTGTTTTAGAAAAAAGTAAGTCGAGTGGGAGTAGGAGGAGGGGGCCAAGTTGGGCAGGGTGTCCAACCGGTGGACGAATCTGGAACAGGAAGTCAATGGTGGAGACAACAACATCCATCCTATCATCATCACCATCACCAACATCATCACCATTATCATCATCAGGGTGGTTATTACACATCGCAATCGCATGTTCACAACAACCCTGTCACTACCATGAAGCAATCCTATATGCAGGTTGGTCTTTCACTTTAACGCCCGCTCATATTACGCTTCATCGCTAATGTCCCGTCATTGACCGTTTTAACATTTGACGTCGTACGTTCGTCGATGGGCTGCAATTTGCGTGGAAAAAAACAGTTTTCTTTCTTTTCTTTCTTTCCTTTCTTTCTTTTTCGTTGTTTTTTTTTCTTCTTCTCCGTTCCAAACAACTCTTGGCTGCTTTGACTTCGAGTGATCGAGTCGACGTTACCTCGTTTCAGCTAACGTGGGTATTTCACGACGACGAGGCACAGATCAACAAGAAACTGCCAAAGGAATTGTTGTTAAGGTAACAACCCGAGTAGAACGACCGATCTATGAGATGTCAGTTCGAGCTGTAAGAACTTTGTCCAACTATCGATATGATTTCAGAATCCTCTCGTATCTCGACGTGGTATCGTTATGCCGATGTGCCCAAGTGAGCAAGGCATGGAACGTCCTGGCTCTCGACGGTTCCAATTGGCAGAGGATCGACCTTTTCGATTTCCAACGCGACGTAGAGGTAACGATGTCGTCAGTTTCTTAACGACGTTGAATTTAATAAAAAAGAAAAAATAAGAGTTATATTAACTTTACGTTCTACCCACAGGGATCAGTCATAGAAAACATCTCGAGACGTTGCGGTGGTTTCCTTAGACAACTGTCACTTCGAGGATGTCAAAGTATCGGCAACAATTCCATGCGTACCTTGGCTCAGTCCTGTCCCAACATCGAGGAACTCAACCTGAGTCAATGCAAGAAAATCTCGGATGCTACCTGTGCGGCTCTCAGCAGACATTGTTCGAAACTTCAGCGACTGAATCTGGATTCCTGCCCCGAGATAACGGACCTCTCGTTGAAAGATCTCTCAGACGGTTGTCCGCTCCTAACTCACATCAATCTATCATGGTGCGAGTTACTTACCGACAATGGAGTCGAAGCTTTGGCAAGAGGCTGTCCAGAATTACGTAGCTTTCTAAGCAAGGGCTGTCGTCAGTTGACAGACAAAGCAGTGAAATGCTTGGCACGGTACTGTACAAATCTTGAAGCCATCAATCTACACGAATGCAGGGTACATACGTTGATTCAAATTATAAACGTCTTCTTTCTCGCTAACGCGATCCCACTGATCAAAGGATAATAGCCCTTAGATAGAAACGCGTGTAGTAGCCTGAGAATTTCCATCGTGTCGAATTTAAATAGCCGGAAGTAAGCGTATTGCACGGTACAAAAAAAAAAGGAAAAGAAAGAAAGAAAACAGGCGGGCAATCTCTCAACGGGCATCATTGTTATCAGAGACGATGTGAAACTTGTTGCAGAACATAACCGACGACGCGGTGAGAGAGCTCAGCGAACGGTGTCCACGACTGCATTACGTTTGTATATCAAATTGTCCTAACTTAACGGATGCGTCTCTCGTCACCCTGGCTCAACACTGTCCACTCCTCGGTGTTCTCGAATGCGTTGCCTGCACGCATTTCACCGATGCAGGCTTCCAAGCTCTCGCGAGAGTGAGTTGATCCTGCTCGACGACAATGCCGTATCTTGCGAAGGAGATATGTCGGAGTCTCTGATCGACACTTGTTACTTTCGACTTTCAGAATTGCAGACTGCTTGAAAAGATGGACCTTGAAGAGTGCCTTTTAATAACAGACGCCACCCTTATACACTTGGCCATGGGTTGCCCGAGATTGGAGAAGCTGGTATTCATATTTGATTTGATCTTAAGAGATTGCTGTCATAAAGATTCATACGTGATTGGTCCGTTCCTCGCGTTCCTTTAGAGTCTGTCGCATTGCGAGCTAATTACCGACGAAGGAATTCGGCAGCTCGCTCTTTCGCCATGCGCCGCGGAACACCTGGCTGTGTTAGAGCTGGATAACTGCCCACTCATCACGGACGCCAGTCTCGATCATCTTTTACAGGCCTGCCACAATCTCGAACGAATCGAGCTTTACGACTGCCAACTGATCACCAGAGCTGGCATACGTAGACTCAGAGTACAGTGTTATTTCTTTTCTTATTCCTCCGTGCTACCTATCTAATATTTAACCCTACAGTGGCCTCTTTTATTCAAATTAACATAACAAAACAATCACATATTTTTCTTTTATCAATTAGCAGGTTTAAACATAAAATTTAATTTTTTTGCTTCTTACAAATCTTCTATAAAAAAATATACTTATCGACTACAGATATAAAAACAAGTGTTGTACATATATATTTGCAGTGTTCAGGACAAGTAATGTTCCCTCATATTTGGCATGATTTACGCGTCGCTTTATTACATTTTCTTTCACAAAGAAAATATCGCAAGGATGACATGTGTCATCGATCGATATTGCTTGATGATTTCTGACACAATCGTATGACTCAGTAGCACGGCCATTACTGAGATGATGCAGCACACACACAAGTTCTATAAACTTGACGTGCACAGTTTGTCACGATATAGACAAAGGACGTCAATGTAGAATCTCGATGCGTGGATGACCATTGTCATCCAACCACTGTAGGGTTAAACTACCTTAGGGTTTCTATTTTATCACAAATATCTGACATAAAACAATTTCTAACTCTATTTCAGACACATTTGCCGAACATTAAAGTCCACGCTTACTTCGCACCGGTAACGCCACCACCTAGCGCGGGAGCGTCTCGACAACGATATTGTCGGTGCTGCGTCATTCTGTGATTCTGCATGCAAATGACGCTGCTGAAGTGAATCGTCCGATCTTACTCCACGGATGGAGCCGTGGACTTTTCTCGGTGGTCGCTGTAACGCGAATCGCAGCGATTATGGGACCTCTTTTGTGGTTCAGCCAGAAAACAGGAATCCTGGTTGTTGCCTACCGTCTCGACAGTGAGAGTGAGGCTCACTGTCAACATTGTAAATTCTTTTTAACAAAATCGAGCTCCACACGCAACGAGAGTACAGTACGTTACCATCGTCGTCGTCGTCGTCGGCATCACTACCATCACCATCATCACAGTCACTGCTGCAACTGCAATTACTATTAATTACTACTACTACTACTACTACTATCGCTACCACTATTACTACTACCCTATTCTTTTAACTCCTATCGCTCTCTCACTAATTATTCTTTTACATTATGCTCTATTTTCTCGATAGTAATCACGCATCCCTCAGTCCGCGAAGGAAAGAAATTCTTGGGTTTCATTTTCGAATCTTCTCAGGCCACGCTTGCTCCCAATTATTAACGTTATATTATTATACCGACCACCTTGCCACCGTCTCTTTTCGTACAAACAAAAACTTTTCGCCGCGTTCGATAAACCACTAATTCCTCTCGGCTTCCAATCTTTTACGATACCCTTTATATCGATGTTAATCGTTAAAAAGATGAAGTAACGTAGTTCCGTTTAGCGATTCGATCATGGAAACGTACGTCCTGTAGCAGTTTCTCGACGAACACTGCCTATAATGCTATTGATACCAACAACAACACAAAGGAGAAGAACAAAAAAATATAATGAAACAAACATCGTGAGATAGAAACTAACGCGAGATTTTACAAAGGTTTCGTATTTTGTTCCAACGTGTTATTTATACTTAAACATAGGTGACGATTGTCTTACGAAGGTATCTCTTCTTCGATCCATCCATCAAAGTATCTCGGTACCTACGGGTTTCTTTCCTTTCGAAAGGATGCGCGTCACGAAATCGATTCTAAGCACAACGTCTTTCAAAAAAAAGAAAAATCGTGCAGTGATCGTTGAGTCGATAACGAGGGATACCGGAGTATCGCCTTTCAAACTCGTACAACTACCGACGTGTTAACGGTAGCGAGCGTTAAGATGCATTTTATATTGATTTGCGGGCAGACGATATATATATATATATATATAATATATAATATATAGACACATACATAAACACACGTACGCGCGCAAACACACGATATACACACAAAAGTATATATTTCGCTCGCGAATCGTACTTTTTGAGTCCCTAAGCGTACTACTTCTCCTCGATGGTCCAGGCATCTTCTTATTTCTGTTTTTCTTTATCGTGTCTTCTACTTTTTTTTGTTTTTTTTTTTTTTTTATTAATTTTCCTTCTTTTCTTCCTTCCTCAAGTAAACTTGTCATGGACTAGGAGAGCACAGACTGAAAACAAAAAAAAATATAACAAAGCAAACAAAAAACGAATCAAAGCGTTTATCGCGTCAAACGGATTAACTTTTTGTCCAGCGAAGAAGCGAACGCCGCTGGGTACTTTTAACTTTTTAAGCTTAGGTTACGGAACGGTCGCAGTACGGTATTATATGTATATGTATGTACGTGTATGGAGAAAACGACGCGCTAACGTATCGAAAAATCGTGTGATCGATGCTTTTTTTTCATTTCTAATGGCGAACGAGTGTGTTTCGTAAAACGTCAAAAGAGAGTTTTACGTTCCTCCCGATCTTCTTTCTTATCGTTGACGATCCAACGTAAAAAGAAAAACCGTTTACGCGATATGGCTTCGCATGTTCGATACGGTGAATGTTAAGAGAGAGAGAGAGAGAGAGAAAGAAAAAAAATATATATATTCAAGAATCTACACATACTGTATCACCAATTTTCGAAAAAAAGAAATTCATTTCGATCGAACGTCGTACATACGCCCACGCTAACAAAGTTCGCGTGTGCGTATACGAATATCAGCTCTTATATAAGTTCTCATGACGGAACGTTTGAGCACGATTCGGTTGATCGCAGGATACATTTTTTACACGATTTCCTTGAAAGAGGAGAATCTTCTCGCCAAAAACATGTCTTTTTGTTTTTTTTTTTAATCCTTTGTCGTGCGTTCGACAACGAATCCCGTCGAGCGACGATCCTTCTTTGTAAATTGCGACTGGCTCGACCGCGCGTGCAATATTATTATTATTCTCGTTGTTGTTGTAATTATTATTATTATTAATATTATTATTATTATTATTATTAGTCATCGTTTATAACGCGACGAATCGAATTTTTTCCTTTCGCGCCTCTTAATGATAAATTTGAGAAGAAGAAGGGGAAAGAGTCATGTACTCGACCGCCGTACAAATGGCGCGTCGTAGTCGTTGCGTCAAAGTATCGATTGTTAATCCTCGAGAAAAAAAGAAACCTAGGAACGTAAGAGCGCCGTAACCGCGTATATTTAATATAGCGTGTAACTGAATGAATAACGGATGAAAAAACAATTAGATATAAACGCAAGATCAGTAAAATGGATAAACAAAAAAAAATATATATGATTATATATATAAATAAGATATGTTTTATACGCTGCATGTCATCTCTAAAGAAACAATGTGATCATCGTGATGTTGTCTCAGTTCGAAAAGTGTCGTGCTAATAATTAAACGATGTTACGATCGATCGATGTTAATTGCCGATTCCGAGTCTATCGAAAACTTTTGTGATATAATTCTTTGGCTGTTTATTTTCTTTTTCGTGATTTTTGCCAACCGATTTACAAGATGGCCGACTTAGCTGTAACACGTTACGACTCGATGAAATTTTTTTATTCTTTTTTTTTTTTTAAATCGTTTTGATTAACGCCTTCGTTGAGATGTCAACGATTTATTGGGAATTGCATCGATCGCGCATAACGGAGAAATTCGGTAGGAGATGATCCGCAAATTCGCGGGAAAATACATTTCGAAAGGGAGAAGAAGATCGCGAACAGTTTTATCCTAATATTCGCAGACATCACCATTCAATCGTGTTGTAACGATATTAAAATAAAAAAAAAAGGAAAAAAGCAACAAAAAAACAAGAAAAAAAAAAAGGAAAATCGTAATAATATCGAAGTTGAGTGAGATCGAGCAAGTGTTGTTGGCTGTGCAGTAGTATAGGAAGAGGAAGGCAGTAAGAGAGAGACAGAAATGTGAATGAAATGTGCAAGAATAAAAAAAAGAAGGGAGAAGGGAGAGACGATGCGAAAGTAAGAGAATAACGTTCAGATTTTATTCGAAGATCAGTGAAAGTATTCCTATATATCTGTTTGTGCCCAATCGTCATTCGTATTAACAGGAACGCGTTTTTAAATCCTGTCGAAGGACTATGCCGTCACGCGATAAAGGATCATCGTGTTTGTCGAGAATGTTTCTAGTAGCAGGATAGCGAAAGGGAAAAGAAATGATATTTCGTGAAACAGAATGGTCTACACGTGTCGGCCTACACGTGCCTCCCGAGAAAATAAAACAATTATTTCGATTAACGATGTCGATTTAAGATATCGACTTATTATATCGAGAGGACGTCGTTCAAACAGATCCGCGTACGAATACTGTAGCTGATTATATATTGACACTTCGCTGCTTCGATGAGCTGCAGTCTACCATGTATATATTTTCATTAATGTATGTATAATAAAATATATTCGAGATAATATACTCTTCGATTGGATATATTTCACATAAAAAAGCCTTTAACAAATATTTTCGTCGCGATTTTTTAAATTTCTGCTAATTCGGATAAAATTGGCGCGAATTTTGAAATATATTCCAGAGTTCTCCGCTAGATGACGTCGTTGACGCCTGTTGTGTCTGTAGGTATTGTTGAAAGATAACCTAGAATATAATATACATTCAAATGATGTTATTGTTCGTCGGTGATTAATTTATTCGTTAATACGTTGATTAATCTTATAACAGTAAGCATTTATTGCAAAGTAATGTTGTAGTATTTGATTTTAAACAGAAAAAAATGTTTGACATGTTTATCTTTGTTTTTATAGATCTCAGTAATTTGTGAACGTAATATAACCTATAAAAAGTATCTACAATGAGTAAATACAGAAGGAAGGAAACCTCGAGCGAGGATAGTGATAGTGAGGAAGAACGACGTAAAAGGGATATAAAAGAGAGAGATGAATTTGCTAACCGTCTCAAAGCTAAAGATGACAGTAAAACCCGTAAAGTCGCTATGCCTGCTGGCTCTGGAGCAGGTAGGTCGTCAAGCTATTCTAATCTTTTGGATTTTCTTCTTGCATTTAATGTACATATTTTGCTTCATAGCGGAAGCAGCAAAGAGACTTAAACTTATGGAGACAGATACGAGGGAGAAGCTTGTTCCTAAACTACGAGTGGAATCTCGTAGAAAATATTTGGAGAAACGTAAAGAAGATAAAGTTGCCGAGCTAGAAGCTGACATTATCGACGATGAATATCTCTTTGAAGAAGAAATGTAATTTCTTTATAAATTCTAATTAAGTAAATCATAGTGTAAGTAAAGTTGTTAACCCATTTTAATTGATGCAGTTTGACGGAGCGCGAAAAACGTGAAAGAGCTCATAAGAAACAATTATTACAATTAGCAAAAGAACATGAAAAGGCAAGAGAACTCGAACGTGTACAAAGGTACCACATGCCTTTAGAGAAAAAGAAATTGGAACCTGAAACTGAACCACCAGATTCAGAACCGCCGCAATCTGAACAAAGTAAATGGGAATCTGATCAGATGTCATCAGCTGTGTTTCAATTTGGGGCTAAAGATAGAAAAGGTATTTTAATAGATGTCCCAACTAAATATATTTATTCTATTAATGAAGAAATTTAATAACTGTTTTTAATAATAGCTCAACAGGATTACGACCTTCTATTGGAGGATGAAATAGAATTCATTCAAGCATTACATATGCCTGGAAGCGAAAAGCGTTCGAAGCGCGAACCAAGTCCTTCCCCGCAAGCTAAAATTTTACAAACCATACAAGAAACAAAAAAGAGCTTGCCAATATTTCCATTCAGAAATGATCTTCTTCAGGCTATTAAAGAACATCAGGTATCATCTTGATCTTGCCATATTCATTCTGAATAAATTATTTATAAATTGCAATAAACAACTGGTATCGTTATTTTAGGTTCTAATTATAGAAGGTGAAACTGGATCTGGAAAGACTACACAAATTCCACAGTATTTATACGAGTCTGGTTATGCAGATAACGATAAACTAATTGGTTGTACTCAACCTAGGAGAGTGGCTTCGATGTCTGTAGCCGCTAGGGTGGCTCATGAAATGGCTGTGAAACTCGGAAATGAAGTTGGTTACGCAATTCGTTTCGAAGACTGCACGTCACATCGTACGCGTATAAAATATATGACTGATGGTACATTACACAGAGAATTTCTTAGTCAGCCTGATTTAGCATCGTACAGGTATTACTTTGCGTAAATAATTTTTTCTAAATAAAAGAGTATTTGTAACTCTGTATAAAAAACATATACATATTGTTTGCAGTGTAATGATAATTGATGAAGCCCATGAACGCACGCTACATACCGACATTCTATTTGGTTTGGTGAAAGACATTACAAGATTTCGTACAGATTTGAAACTTCTAATATCTTCTGCCACGTTAGACGCGACGAAATTTAGTGAATTCTTCGACGATGCTCCGATTTTTCGCATACCTGGCCGTCGTTTTCCCGTAGATATTTATTATACAAAAGCACCCGAAGCAGATTATATCGATGCTTGCGTAGTATCCATTCTCCAAATTCATGCGACACAACCATCAGGAGATGTACTTGTATTTTTGACCGGTGAGTACATACTTTTTATATAATCACGCATGTTGTGTTAAGTAATTGCATATCAACTAGTAACTTAAAAAACGTTGATAAGGTCAGGACGAGATCGAGACGTGCCAAGAGATGTTACAAGAAAGAGTAAGACGATTGGGAAGTAAATTGGCAGAACTGATGATTCTACCTGTTTATGCCAACTTGCCCAGTGACATGCAAGCTAAAATATTTCAGCCTACTCCGCCTGGTGCTAGAAAGGTATTCAATTATTTCTTTGTCTTTATATCAACTTATATTAACTCCCTATATTTATTTGTTAATAGGTTGTTCTTGCTACAAACATAGCAGAGACGTCCTTGACCATCGATAACATTGTATATGTGATAGATCCTGGATTTGCAAAACAGAATAATTTTAATTCACGAACAGGAATGGAAAGTTTAATGGTCGTTCCAATTAGTAAAGCTTCCGCGAATCAAAGAGCAGGTCGAGCTGGTAGAGTAGCGCCTGGTAAATGTTTCCGACTTTACACAGCGTGGGCATATCAGCACGAATTGGAAGACAATACTGTACCTGAAATACAAAGGATAAATCTTGGTAAATTTCTTACACTTATTCTTACTTCTATTATGTTGATAATAATTATTGTAAATTGCAGGCAATGCTGTACTCACGTTAAAGGCGTTAGGTATAAACGATTTAGTTCACTTCGATTTCTTGGATCCACCGCCACACGAAACATTGGTATTAGCTTTGGAGCAACTTTACGCTTTAGGTGCTCTCAATCATCGAGGAGAATTAACCAAGCTCGGTCGAAGAATGGCAGAATTTCCATTAGATCCAATGATGGCAAAAATGTTGCTGGCTAGCGAACGTTATCGTTGCTCCGAGGAAATAGCTACTATAGCTGCTATGCTATCCGTGAATGGAGCAATTTTCTATCGACCCAAAGATAAAATTATACACGCTGATACAGCTCGTAAAAATTTTCATGTTCCTGGTGGTGATCATCTTACGCTTCTTAATGTTTATAATCAGTGGCAACAGAGCGATTTCAGTACTCACTGGTGTTACGAAAATTTCATTCAACACAGGTACATATTTAATATTTTTCTCATTCTTTTATATTTATATTATCATTATTATATATTTTACAGATCGATGAAACGAGCCAGAGATGTCAGAGAGCAATTAGTTGGTCTGATGCAACGCGTTGAGATGGAACTCGTCTCGGGTATTACGGAAACAATTAACATTAGAAAGGTAAGTAACTTTAAATTAGTTCACAGTATTACTTATATCCAACTTACAGATATTTATATATAAAACATTTTAGGCAATTACAGCAGGTTACTTTTATCACGTAGCACGTTTATCTAAAGGAGGCCATTATAAGACAGCGAAACATAATCAGACGGTATCCATTCACCCGAACAGTTCTCTTTTTCAAGAACTTCCACGATGGTTGCTTTACCACGAACTAGTATTTACGACCAAAGAGTTCATGCGTCAGGTATTTTTCACAAAAACTGGTAACGATACACTGTGCATATATATTTATTTAAAAATATACATTTAATACATTCAGGTAACAGAAATAGAAAGCAAATGGTTGTTGGAAGTCGCACCACACTATTACAAGCCCAAAGAACTCGAAGATTCGACGAATAAAAAAATGCCTAAAGTTGCGGGCAGAGCACGACCAGATGGAACCAACTGAGCAATACTAGGAAGAATACCTTTTGTACAAATAAAGTTTTTTTATTAAAAAAAATAAAAGCACCGTCAGCCACAAGAATATATTCACTGCACCTTCGTATTACAAAATGTAAATCAATTTTGCTTTTATCGCGTTCCACTGTTTCAAAGAGACTACGTGGAAAATAGTAGAAAATAGAAATACAGCGAGTAGATAGAGGAGACTATGGTAATTACTCATTAAACGAGAATGAAGCGTTCGGAGACGAGTCATCAATTTTGCAAAACCTTTGAAAGGGTAAAAGTTGATAATCGAGCTCGAATCGTACAATGCGTCATCGTCATTTATTTTCAACCATTTATACAATAATATTGTAATTATACGGTACTGCTAGAAGGATAAATTACCCTGCAAATTTAAACCTCCCTCGAATATACGGTATTATAAAAATTTACAGACTTTATAGGGAGAGATAAGACAATTATTGGCTTTACATCGTGGTATGAATAACATAGTACGTGGAATAGAAAAGCCTTTTTTATGGTGTTAACAAAGAAGGAGACATATAATGCATGTAAATGACTAAGAGTACGGAAAAAGAATTTTACTGTACACACACTTATACCTACTTGATACCTTGAGAATGTATCTTTCCTTTCCCCACGAATTTAATTTTAATTTGACGATCTGACAAAATTACAAAAAAGACGAACTAATATCTATATAAGATTAAAGAGAAAAAAAAAAAATAGAAGAGAATGCATACCCTCCCATTGTCATTTAATCTGCTCACATACGTTGGGTTCTGGCGACCAACACAATGGCCAACGAGTTCTTTGAAATATTTAATATACAACATTTACACGGCATTCATGGTGTCCATGCTGTACACCTTTGCATTTTGCGGTTTTATGGACGCTCTTGTCGATCATGATTTAGACAATTTTATCGAGAAATTTTCACTATTCATATCCGTAATCGGAGTGTGTATCAAAGTGACGAACATTTTAGTCAATCGTGAGAAGGTTGTTTATCTCGTAAATATGCTCCTGAAGGAAGATTGTATACCACGGGATTCGGAGGAGGAATCTATAAAACGGAAGTTTGATAAAAAAGCCAGGTAAGTCGTATTTACTGTATAGATATATTGCGATCAGACGCAAGTAGAGAAGATCAGTTATATGGTCAGCCGTTTATTCGATCGGTACAGTTTCTACTTTTTCAATGATTGAAAATTAATATATCGACTTTTGTTAAATTATTAATACATTAAATTATACATTTAAATAAATAAATATATTTAATACCGATCGTGAGAGTAGCTTTCAATTTCGTTTTAAACAATTAATTTTCATGTAATTAAAACGGTATAAAAAATAATTAAATTTTGCATTCAATGTTAACACTATATTACTTCAGAATCATCACAATTTATTGCGAAATTTTGAACGAGACCACAGTCTTCTTTGCGACGGTAGCACAATTTGGTAAATTTTTGGAAACGCGTACGTTACCACTCGCTAATTGGACGCCATACGATCGTACATCGAACACTATGTTCTGGATCACGTTGCTTCATCAATCGTTCGGTCTCATGGTGTGTGCTAACTCGAGCGTCGCTCACGAGACGCTCATTTCTGGGCTGATGATACAAATTTGTGCACAGTTGGAGATACTTTCTCATCGGGCAAGAATTTTGCCGTCTGTTTTGAAAAATGCACAGAAGGATTGCTCCTCGGAAAATGATCTGAAAAAAATTGAGAATAAAATCGTTGGCGAATTGATCGAATATCATCTTTACGTTTATAGGTAATTATCATACTTTTGTTATAAATTTGATGCAAATTTTATCGTATTTATGTATTTTTTGTTAATTTTGTCTTATATTTTATATATATTATTTATATAATTATATATAATATATATAATATAATTATATATAATTTTGTCCTATATTTTATAGAAGTATCGATCTAATTGTTTATTAAATAAAATTTTCTTCATCCAACAATCTCAAATGTGACTAATATTTTTTAGGACGTTATTACAAAGAAAACGTTCGATTTTAGGTTCGCTAAAAGAGTCAATACCGTCTTCACCATCATGATATTCGTACAATTTTCTATAAGCTCGACCGTACTGTGTATGAGCGTATATAAATTGTCAACCAAGAGTATGATCAGTCTTGATTTCTTGTGGACATCCTTTTATCTCGCGTGCATGCTCATGCAACTCTTTTTATATTGTTGGTTTGGTAATGAAGTTACACTGAAGGTTAGTATTCTTTGAATGAACATAATTTTCACGATTAACAAAAATCGTTTTTTTTTAATTTGTAGAGTAAACAAATTGGTGATGCTTTTTATGAAATGGATTGGGTATCCTTAAGAGTGAACTTCAAAAAAGATCTTACCATTGTAATGGCACGAGCAACCAGAACCATTCAAATAAGTAGCGGCTATATGGTGACTCTGTCAGCAAAATCGTTTATGAGCGTAAGAGATTTCTAATTATCGTTGCACGATCTTTTATTCATTTTATATCAATTTCAGATCCTCAAAATCTCGTATTCGACGTACAACGTTTTACAAACTTCGTCGTAATGATTCTTACCATCGGAAATGTATCATTCAATCCAAATAGTCTCGTTCGATTCTTTAGAACGTTAACACGACTTATTTTTGTAATAAAAAATTTTAATAACCACATCATACGAGAGAATTAAAGACACGATCGTAAGGTAGGAAGCTGCTTCGAATTTACTCGGAGTCTCGAAACTAGTAATATGAACGCGGTCGTACGGAAAATACTTTTAATCGATCGTTCGTCGAGTAATAACACTGACAGAACCTCTCGAGAAAGCCTCTCTTTTTAATTAACCCCCTGTCCGAAGGAACTTGCTAATAGCCGATAAATTATGCAATTAGCAATTAGCTTGCCGCGTAACGGGTGCAACGATATGCCGACGATTATTATTTCTAGACCGTTCGAAGTTCTCGGTGCAAGGTAGCGTTATAAAAATTTACTGACTGTAAAGACGACGATAATTGTTCGACGTACGGCGTAACGCTAACGAAAGGGCGACCGATGAAAAACTAATGAAAGTAATAAAAGGAAAACAATTTTCAGAAACCCCGTCGATCGTTCATTTATTATCGCAGGAGGAAAGTTGTCGTTCGACGAATCTCGCGTTGATACGATCCTCGTCATTTTTAGTCGGTTCGAATAAACGATATTAAGTTTAAATAATTAATAATTAATTTACATTAATTTACAAAATTCATTGGATTGAAAAGCAAGTTTTATTTAAAATAAAATATTATTTTTACTAAATATAATAAAACAAGTTAGGTGTACTATATCGAGAAAATGCACATTCTGCCCGTATCCTTTGCGTTGTTAACGTACGTCGGATATTGGCGTCCAATAAATCTGCCGCGGAATTCATTAAAATACTGGCTGTACAACGTTTACATGTTATTCATGGTATTTATGCTGTATCTTTACGCATTCTGCGCGATCATAGACACTTATGTTGATCAAAATGTGAACGCTTTTATTGAGAAGTTCACGCTCGTAATATCGGTCGTCGCTGTGTGTATTAAAATTACCAATATTATCCTACGTCGTGAAGGAGTCTTAGCTTTGGTCGACATGCTTTTGGATAAGATCTGTCTACCGCAAGATTCGGTGGAGAAATCGATACAAGAAAAATTCGACGAACAAGCGAGGTAAGTGGTATAAATTAAGTGATGAGTGTCGATATATGGTCAGACGATGTAAGTGGAAAGTATCGACGATGTGGTCAGACGACATTGGAAATTTAAAAATTTAACTTTATTTTTTTTCACTTAAATTAACATCATTTAGTAACATCAATTAGTAACATTTGTTAGAAGCTAGGAAAATTTGTTTAGTCTTGATAAATAATTTAAATAATTTGTAACACCAATTAAACAACTTTTCTATGATCTTTTATTTTCATCATATTTTTAATATTTTGTAACATTTGTATTATTTTCAGAAAGATCACGATTTACTGCGAATTTCTGAACGAAGCCACGGTCGTTTTTGCCATCGCACCACAGCTCGCAGTCGCCATAAAGTCGCATTTTTTTCCCACTTGGACGCCCTACGATCATTCCACAGGCTTTGCGTTTTGGTTCACGATGATTCATCACTCGTGCGCTCTTTTGATCTGTGCGAACGCGAGTGTCGCTCATGAGACTTTAATTTCCGGTTTGATGTTACAAATTTGCGCGCAGTTGGAGATTTTTGGCCATCGGGTAAAAACTTTGCCGAAATTATTTCAAGAGGTGGAAAAAGATAATCATTTCACGGGAAAATGGGAGACAGAGGAGAGAAGGATCGTTCGCGAATTGATCGAGTATCATCTTTATATATACAGGTACGATATGTCTTCGTAGATAAAATATATACCTATGTCTGCGAGAAAAAGAAAAATAGTGAGGGAATCAGACGAGTATATTTGAAGAGTTAATATCGTTTCTATTTTCAAGCTTTGCGAGTAAAATTAACAGCATATTTACGGCGATGATCATGCTACAATTCTCCATAAGCTCGGTCGTACTCTGTTTGACAGTTTACAGAATGTCGAAGGCAGATATCGCAAGCATTGAATTTTTGTGGGGAATTTTCTATCTTGCCTCTATGTTCATGCAAATCTTCCTCTATTGTTGGTTCGGCAACGAAGTGATATTAAAAGTCTGTATAATATTTAAAATTAATGTTAGAATTTCGAAATATTTATCGTAGAAATTATAGCTGAAACTTGTAGATAATTTTTTTTATAAAAGAACGTCAAGTGAACTACTTGTCATTTTCGTAAAATAAGCACGAAAAAAAAGGAATCAAAAAATGTTTAATTTGTATTTATAGAGTATACAGGTTGGTGATGTGTTTTATGAAATGGATTGGCCATCCTTAGGACATAATTTCGTAGTAAAAATTCTTCCCATCATAATGTCACGTGCGACGAGACCTATCCAAATGAGAAGCGGTTATATAATCGTATTATCAGTCGAATCCTTTACGAGCGTAAGTAGTCTACTTTGAGAAAAAAATTATTAATCTCTCGTTCTCTTGACATAACTTTCATTAAATAAATATAACATTTGCAACTGTTGTAGATATTGAAGGCATCGTATTCGGCGTTCAACGTTTTACAAAATTCGTCGTAACAACTGTGAACTAATTTTAGTAAATAGTACGTACATTTGTAAAAATAGTAACATTTTTAACAGTACACTAGGCAATTAAACGTCCACTAGTTTGACATTTTGCAAAATAATCATATCCAATTTCCAAAATACAATAATTTGCAATTTATCATTGTTATTATGACTTACCTCTTGAAGCGTTGAGATCAATACAGCAGAATTAAATAAAAGTTATTTATGAAAAGATAGAATATATTAAAATATTTGAGTCTTTTTAGTAAATAATTATCTTTTGCCGTGTTTGTAAAGGAAAACTTCAGGATGCAAGGTTAAAAAGTCGTAAAGAGAACAATCAAAACGTTTCCTTCTGTCGCTCTACCTCTTCCACGGGGCTCTCGTTAATAATTAATAATCGGTAATGATAGAATACGTTCTTCCCTTCCTACATTTTTTTTTCTCAGCACGACAAAGTTCAATTTTTTCGAATCGTATCTTTTCCAAGTCGATATTATAATAATGACATACATACTTCGATTACGGAAAATAGAAGTAGATATATTGTCTCCTATATGATTAATGGGAGAGGAAACATAAAATATCAATAAAGTAAAGGGAGGCAGCGAGAGACAGTTTGCGAGGAAGTTTCATCCGATACACATTCATTACATTCTAGCTTTTCATAATAAGAAGTTATGTCTTTTCTAAAAGCAAAAACGCTATTTTCGCGATCGACATTGTGAAATGATGTATGATTTATATCAAGATCCTTAAAAATATATCTACATGATGTTAGAAAATTGGTGAATCTCTAATCGATGCCAAAAAATGACTGTCTTAGGATTAATCTTCGCGCTGTTAACCATCTGCGGTTGCTGGAGACCGTCATCTTGGTCCACTTCGTTTTACAAACGACTCCTGTACAATTTATACACAATCTTTGCAATTTTTCTCCTAGTTACCTCCTACATGTGTCAAGCCATAGGTATCGGTCTAAATATCAATAATTCGAACAACATGTCCGACGATATTTACATCCTACTCGAAGAAGTCGCATCTTGCTGCAAAATGTTGTGTCTTCTAATCAATACTAAGGACATCGCGAAGTTAATGAACATACTCGCACGAGAACCATTCAAACCATTGGACGATGAAGAACAGAAGATTCAAGCCAAGTTTGACAAAGTGTCATGGTTGGTACAATCAATTGTTTTATATTTACAAGATGTTGCAAAAATTGTTGACATACTTGTTTTCTTTTTAACTGACAAAAAAGAAACATCACATAAGTTGTATCAAAAAAGTATTATGAAAAAATGCATTTTTTCATTTTATAAACCTCTTAATTTTGTTTTAACGATACGTGCATACATTGCAACATATTACCCTCGTTTTATTTAATGAAAAACAAAAAATCAAATTTTGTTTGGAATCAATTATCGTTTTTTGTATGTAGTTAATGTTTCGATTATGCGAGGTATTGCTGTATATTTAGCATTAACAATAAATAAGCTAAAATTTGGACAAAAATTTCAAATCAGATATTTCTTTTTTGTTCGTAGGTACACCACGCGAAGTTACATGTTCGTGGTCGAAATGACGGCGAACAGTTACGTATTTCTATCTTTGATTACAGACCTCAGAAGGCGAAAATTAATGTTTACAGCTTGGTTACCGTTCGATAATACACCCTCTTATATATTTTACGTAACGTACGCTCAACAAATATTTGCACTGATAATAGGTGCCTCGTTAAATGTGGGTATGGATACTCTGATCTGCAGTTTTCTCATACAGATGTGCTGTCAGATTGAGATTTTGGAGAATCGTTTCACAAAGATCACGAACGAACGAAATGAAATTTTGAAGCTATGCGCTCGTCATCACGAATCTATATTCAAGTTGGTTTAATGATCGAAATTTAAGTTTTTTTTTTTAATAAATTAGATTAGTCTATTATACACAAAAGACGTTTACTTGTTTTTTCTTTACAGATTCGCAGCTAGCGTAAATCACACGTTCCAATTCGTAATCTTCATTCAGTTCTCCATCAGCATCTCGACAGTCTGTTTTACACTCTACCAGTTAACAAAAGTATCTGTGGTTTCTTTGGACTTTATGAAAGCCTCTCTTTATATGGTTTGCATGTTAATGCAAGTGTTTCTGTACTGCTGGTGTGGAAATCTAGTGACATCAAAGGTCTGCTAATAATATACAAACCTATCACTGTTTAGAAATTCACTTCGCATTCTCTTTAAATTTAAAAATATTATTAATATCGAATAGAGTTCGTATAATAAAGAAACTTTGGAAAAATCTTTACAGATTCGATACCCACGAATAAAATAACATTTTATATCCTCTAAATCCAGAGTCAAAATATCGTCAATCAGATCATGGGCATAAATTGGTCAGATTTTAACATCGGCATGAGGAAAAATCTTTTGATTCTAATGAGCCGTACGATGATGCCTATCAATTTCGTCCTTTTGAACATCTTGCCAATGAATCTTCAATTGTTCGTCAGTGTCAGTATTTAAAATAAAAATATCCAATATTGATAATATCACAATATAATTTCACATTTCGTTATTATCTTCCAGATACTTAAGACCTCGTACTCCGCGTATAATATCTTGCAACAAACGCAAGAGTAGTAAAAGAAGAGGGTAGGGTATAGTAAAGATAGAAAAAAAGGAGTGAAGACATGTACTTTAGCGTGTAGTTACGAATAATAAATCTGTCAATGTCTCTACAATGTCAATGTTAAAAATGATACAGAAGACAGAACGAGACGAATAATAAAATATTTTACCCGATGGTATCTCATCACTCCAAAGAACTCTATATAATACACCTGTAATTTGATACATCATCGATAATAAAAATTCGTAACGTCTTAAGGGGTAGTTTAGAATAAATAATAGTCGCTACATGTATCTACAACCGGGGGGTGCATCGATAATGCCTTTTTCCGCGACGGTATAGCGACAGTTTCGCAAGGCTGCCCAAGCAGAAAATTTCGTTACGTATTTTACGTGATTTATACTTGTCGAGAGCTAGAAGAAAACGTTCTTGCAATGTGTAATAAGATTTCGTGAAAATCGAAACCTTTTTTTTCATTAAAGTAACAATTATTTTACAATTTTACAATTGTATCTGTTAAAATTATATAAAAATTGTAATAATGCATATCATATCGTTGGCTTTTAAAATTCTTACATTTTGTGGAATATGGCAATCGACATCGTGGACATTGTCCCTGAAGAAAATCGTTTACAATATTTATACTTTTCTCGTGATGTTTTTCGTTTTTACTTTTTTGTGCTCTCTTATCATTGACATGATCACCGTCGATAATATGGACGACTTCGCTGAGAGCTCTCACATGCTCTTGACAATGGTGATCGGTTTTTGTAAGGCTGTGAACGTATTGATGGCTCGTGATAAGATCGTGCAATTAGTAGACATCTTTACGAACGAAACATGTCGTTCGATTGATCCAAATGAGTTGAAGATTCAGGAGAAATGTGACAAGACTATTCGGTGAGCAATACAATTTTCACAGTAGTTATTAATTTAATATAAGTATTTATTTAATAAGATATGACTGCACTGGTTAACACTAAACCTACTGATGTTAAAGTCATACTTATTTTAATTATATTTAATTATTGCTTTTTGGTATCATTAAAAAATATTATTAATAATAAATTTCCATGAAAGTAAATGTATTATTTAAAAAAAACCAAGAAACAAGAAACGTGGTAGGTTTAGTGTTAATTTCTTCAAACAATAGTCAAATATTTCTACTAAATATATCTAATCCCATAAACTCCATTTTAAAGTTACACATTTTTATTTCTCCTCAGATCAAATACTCTTAACTATGCTATCATGATCGAGACGTCAGTTTTATCCAGCGTTGTAAATTCGCTTTTAACAGATCTGCGAATGAAAAGGTTGCCATTCAGATCGTGGGTACCATACGATTGCTCGACCTCGATCGCCTTTTATTTCACTTACTTTTATCAAATGACATCAATGACAGCCTGCTCCTTGTTCCACGTAGCGGTGGATGCACTTTTCTGTGGATTTTTATTACAAATTTGTTGTCAAATTGATATATTAGAGTGTCGATTGAAACGTACGAACGATTATGGTCTCGTTGATCTTCGTGGATGCATTAAACATCATTCACAAATTTATCGGTAAGATTTTCTTTGCTTTAAAAGAGACAGGTGTTTTTTTAACCCTTTGCCTTGCAATATCGTGTGAGACTCGTAGTACAAATTCCAAGACGAGTATAAAAAACACCACTCAAACCCATAGTTCAATTCTTCCAAGTTTATTTTGTTATTTATTTAATTTTTAGTGTTTATTAGTCACTGTTTAGACAAGCTTATGATTCATTTTTCATTAAAATTCAAGGGATTAAATAAGTGTTTTTCTTTTTCTAGAATCGCCGAAAAAGTAAACGAGGCATTCAACATGACGATATTTATCCAATTTTTCATCAGCTCGTTGGTCCTGTGCGTCAGTCTCTTTCAGCTTCTTAAAAACGATCTCTTCAGTACGGAATTTTTGGCACTCATGATATATTTGTCGACTTTACTAACACAAATTTATCTCTATTGCTGGTACGGTAATGAAGTGAAGTTGAAGGTTCGTTAACTAAGTAAGTGATGCTAATATGTTGTACAGATGGAAACATATTTTGTTGGTGTCACGACAAATTAATTTTACAACAAGTAACTGTTAATTTTTAGAGTGCTCACGTCGCTATCGCGTTCGCCGAATCAGATTGGACGTCCTTAGACAACAATTCGAAGAAAATGATTTTAATAGTCATGCAACGTGCAGCAGATCCAATCGAATTTATTAGTGGATACTTTATTACAGTGAACCTTGATACGTTCATGAGTGTAAGTAACAATTTATTGATGTCCCTAACTTGAAGGATTTTAAAAAATGATTTTTTTCTGTTACTAATAGTTGATGAAAACATCCTATTCTGCGTACAATGTCCTTCAAAAACCAGAGTAAACAAAGTAAGAAGAACATGGATATTCGCAGGGGAAAAAAACAATCTTTGTTTGGATAATTTTAGCACCACTTATAAATGTACATACATATACTTACAAAAAATTGGTTAATACACGTATGTTAATATAAGTATACCATGAGATTCTCTGTTTCGTGTACGGAATTTTACATGCGAAAGTTCTTCAAAGGTATAAGAAAGAATTTATCAACGTTACTTCGTCGAGGATCATTTCTTTTCTGTCTCAAAGAAAATTCTATAACATTTTGACGAGTATGTCATCCATATAATATCGATAATGTCGTTGATATACCGTTGTCCCGACTCTGTGCAGGTGCAACGCTTCGCAGTATAAATATTTGACGACCTATATTTTTCTCCGCATAATGGCACAAACACGAGGGATACTTTATGGAAATCTTTTTTCTATCTTTTAACATCGCGACGAGCAATTTTGACCGTATCCAATATTCGTTTAACGCAGGGACAGTACCCTATCTTAATAATTACATTTTCATAAGATTATTCCGTAACGTTTCGCAAAGTATTACCGTGAAATTATGATAATTCTAGATCTGGGAGACTGGCAATCATAGAAGAAAACTATATAGTAACAGAGGATACGATTTGTAGGAAAAAAAATAATGTCAGTAACGTGCGAGTCGAGTGGAGAATCATTTCTCACGTATCCTATGTCGAAATAATCGAAAAAATTATCTGCAGTTTTGAATCGAAAAAAAAAACAATTAATTTATCAAGATTAATACTTTCATTAGAAATAGCTAATTTAAGAAAGCTCAAAAAGAAATGAAACTTTTGTCAGCGTCATTCGATATTCTGACATACTGCGGAGTCTGGCGAGCGGAATCATGGTCCTCGAACAAAAATATTCTATATAATGTCTATACCTTTATAAGCTTATTAATCGTAAACGCTTACACAATTTCTCAACTGATGGATCTAATCTTATTCGTGGATAACGCAGATGACTTTGCAGAGAACGTTTACACATTTTTACCACTGGCTATGACTTCGTGTAAAATGTATTGTTTAATCGTGCATAACAAGAAGATTAGATCGTTGATAGATATTTTAGTGACGTCACCGTGCAAACCGGATAACGAGGAAGAGGAAAAGATTCAGGATAAACATGATAAGACTGCACGGTTTGTATTTGTTCGTTCCTTCATTTCTTCGGCATTTATTTATTACAATTCATTTGGTTTAATTTTTAGGTCGATAACGAAACGATATCTATATTTAATCCAATGCTCGGCCTTTTGTAATATATTAAGTACAGTAATGACGGATCTTAGACAAAGAAAGCTAGGCTTTAGAGCTTGGGTGCCATTCGACTATAATTCTTCGAATCTGTTTTACGTAGTCTATTTTCATCAAATAACGGCTGGACTAATGTCCGTCTTCATTCAGATTGCTACGGACACTTTAATTTGCGGATTTATACTACAAATTTGTTGTCAGATCGAGATTTTGGAATATCGTGTGGAAAATGTTACAAGAGAGAAGAAACTTCTGTTACATATGTGCGTCTATCATCATGATCTCATATATCGGTTAGTGGAATAATCTTCTAATATAATTTTGTACTAATTTTTTTAGTATTTTTTAATTACACGATATTGTCAGAAGTAGAAAGCAGATGTTTATATAAATGCATATGTTTGGAATTGTTTAAATATTTCTATTTCACATATAGTTTGCATAGTTTTTGAATATTTTGCATAAAGATCCACTGTCTAGTCATTAGAATAAATATAATAAATACGTTAGAAAGAAGAAACATTTCTCAATGACATGAACGCTTTTATATATTAGGTATAAATATTTTAAATAGGTCAATTATTTTTAACTAATCGTCTCCTACAGATTTTCAGGGATGGTAAACGACACCTTCATGTTTACAATCTTTTGCCAATTTGTCATAAGTACCTTCCTAACCTGCTTCAGTTTATATCAAATGGCAAAAGAACCATTTTCCGCGACCTTTATACAAATATTGATGTACATAGTTGTCATCCTCTCTCAAATCTTCTACTACTGTTACTGGGGAAACAAACTCAAGTTCAAGGTATTCGTTTTTATTTATTTAACAACTCGATCGATTAAATATCGAAGGACGTTATTTTTTTGCATATAAGTTTAGAGTATCACGATCGTAAATACAATTTTTGGAATGGACTGGCTGTCACTGGACAATGATGCCAAACTTACTTTACTAATGATGATGAAAAAAGCGATGACACCGATCGAGTTCGTATGCGCATACGTCATCAACATGGATCTTGAGTCTTTCGTCAGTGTTAGTAATATTAAATAACAATTTCATTTTTTTGTTAAATATCCTGTAACTTATTAATAACCTTTTGTTTATTTTACAGCTAGTTAAAACGTCATACTCGGTTTACAATTTACTCGAACAGACCAGTGGCACAGTGAAAGAAATTTGAATAAAACGAACGATAGCAACGATTACAAATTTTGCAAATAGACTTAGCAAGTACGTGAAACCACACTCACTCACTTATTTGGATCTATAAAAGAAATAGAATAGGTAACGTTGAAAGCTCTGTACCATAGTAATAAAATTCAAACGATAAATTTGTGTCTCAATCTTACGAGCTTCGATATATTTTATACAGTAACATTAACTTTTTTTTTTCATTGTCATTCCCACGTAATAATATCTTGCTTTATTATTTAAAAAATAGAAAAATGCACAACAAATTTGATCCTATTTGCCTTACCTTCAACACGCATAAAGAACATCTTACGTCTACGAACAAAGATATTCTATAAACATTATAAATAAGAAAAAAGAAAAAGTATCACTCGTAACTACCTCCACACGATGCTTAACGCGATAAACACTCGAGTCTCTTATAACGCGTCAGGAATTTTTTTGGAACGTGCACGCGCTCACGAGCAACAAAGAGACAAAAATTAAATAGAGAGGGAGAGAAAATGAAACTAAAAAAAAAAAATGTAAGAGATTTCGATAGCAAAACTTCGAAGACTCGATCACGGTTGGAAAGGTGATAGAGAAATTCTCATGGACGCGCGTCGCGAGAGAGCAGAAAATAAACTCCGGGGCCCCACCCCCGGGTGGTGAAGTTTCGTGACGGGCCATTTTTGGGGCTCCCCCACCAATCAGATATCCGTGGCATTCGCATCCTTCCGTTCGTACTTTTCGACGGCTTAGCTTTCCCGGTTCGCTCAGACGCTCGACTCGTGCCGCTCCGCTCGCTCGAGTTAGGTAAGTTCCTGATTATAAAGTCATCAAAAAACCAGGAGGTGTCATGGACGGAAGAATTATCTTCATCGTCTTCCACGTCTTCTTCTTCTTCTTCAACGACAACTTCATTGCTATCGTTCGAGTGCATTCGAATAATTTCTTATTTTTACCCTTTATACCATCTATTCCTTTCGAGCGTTTGACTCGTGGGAAAATTAAACGCGAGTGCCGAAAAAAAGGATACGCGTAATGGGAGAAATACGTGAATTCATGAAGATTCGACCTAATCACCGAGAAAACCACGCTTTAAGCTTGCAGGTGCTTTTGTTTTGGAAACTTCGCTCTTATAACAAGAACGCCTTATTACGGAGGATGCTTGTAAGTAGAATTAACTTAGCTTGCTCCGCCAATCCATTCACCATGACCGTTTGGAAGAAACGTCGAATTTGTTCGCGATGTGAATCGTTCGAAATCTCATCAGATTTTTGGAACTTATCGAAGAAAATGAACTGATATAAATGATTATGGTATCCAGGGATGAGGATGAAATTTCGTGATTCACTTCGCGACGAAAATAAACCGGTTGCTACCATTCGATGGTTCCGCTTGCATGCTATTTTCAACCGCTCGCAAACGTTGGAAACTTTCTCGAGACTATCCAGAGAAATTTGAATTTCAAAATCAGGTTAATTTTTCGTGAGTGTTTCCACGATGCTTTTTTTACTTCTCAAACACCATAGTTGCATGTCGATTGACCCTAGAAATATCCTCTAACATCGTACAGACAATTTACCGTCTTTTTTTCTATCTGCTTAGCGATCGCCACGAAGTCTTCGAATGATCTCAGGACGTCTAATATTTGCTTTAAAGGGAAGCTCCGTTCTTCGTGAGATTCTCTAACCGCAATATCGTAAAAAATAAGCTGCTGCACACTAACGACCGAGAATATTTGCTTTTGGACGTTAACATAACGCAATGTCGTAAGTAGTATTTCTAATATCGATTAACGTTTTATGGTTCGTCTAATTCTAAACACGCTATATTATTTATTTAACATAGTAGTCACATGCCTGCACGATTCACGCATAACGCAATTAACCGCAATTACCGCGTCTAACAGTTAATATGAATTTTCGGAGCAAAAACGAGCGTTATCACGATGGCAACGTTTGGAGGTGGTTGTTACAAACGCGCTCTAAATGATTTTCTAATTCCAGAACGCTTAGGAGGATCTTTATAAATAAACGGGCGAGAATTCAGAAGCTCTCGGGAAAGCAAGATTTTCTTCTCTCGCGCGATAAAAATGGCCGCGAGGGAAACGACATTTCGCAAGTGTCACTTTGACATAGTCGATCAGGTGCTCGGAAGCTTTTCCAGAGGAGGATATTAATATCCTTTAGCTTAACGCACGAGCAATGAATTCGACAAATTATTCGAGCTTCGTTTATCAAATTTCCGGAAAAAAAATTCTGAAAACGTTCGTATTTATTCGATGTTAATCGAAAATCTGCTAAAAAGAATTTCGAGGGAAGTCGATAAATCAGGGTTGGGATTATATGTTCGAGATTTGCTTATTTTTATCTTAAAACATACTTTGTTGTTCAAATGGCATAAAATATGATATGAAATATTCTAAACTCAATGATTTCTTCTGACTCATTTTGGAAAATCTCTTTTTTATATCATACGACCTACCATTTAATCATGATACATTCTTAGCATACATTACTCGTATATGCAAAGCAATAACAAACTTCTTAGCCATAAAACTTAATCACCTATAAAATGAAACAAAACATTTACGTATTCTTACAGTCCCAGCCTTGTTTTCGATTCTCTTTTTTCGTAGTCTCGTTTAAAAAATGTTGTTAACGCGCGAGGGAGACATAGATGGGATGTAAAAAATTCATAACAAGAGACGTATCGCGATTCTCGCAGGATTCCTCAGGCAAAAGCTTCGTAAAAGCTATTAATAAGCGTCAGTTAGATCGAATGTCGGTCGACGATAGCCGGCCAAGTAAAGCTCGTTCCTCTGGCTTACATTCTGCTAGTTTTGCCCTCTTCGCGTCGCGCCATCGCACCGTCGTTCGACGCGTATTTATAGAATACGCCTGTAGATGCTATTTCCGTGGACACCCTGATGTGCTCCTTTCCGTTGATGTTGCACACACACACATACAAAACACGCACGTATACACGTACTCGAGATTATGTCTTGCAATATGAAAGTTCTCCGAACCGGGGAAATACGAGAGTTTGGGGATGAATATGCAAGCTCGTTTACGTACCATGTAAGAATGTTTTGTAACCGTATCTTTTGTTTTTATTTTTTAATTATCCTGCAAAGTTATGAAAGATTTCAGCAGGTAATTAAATGGTAACGTTTCCCTCAAGTACGTAATTAATTGATTACGGAAGTGAAGTATTTATTGAAGAAAAAATACCATCTTTAGCAAACGGTTTTAACCCCTTGCTTTATGATTTAATTCGACACTCAATGAAATGAATACTAGAAATTTAGAAAAAATGAACCATAAACTTGTCCAATCAGAGACTAATGAATCCTCAAAACCAAATAAATAACTAAATAAACTTGTAAGAATTGAACCATGAGTTTGACTCGTGCTTTTTATCCTCGTCTCGGAATTTGTACTACGAGACTTAGACGATATTATAAGGCAAAGGGTTAATAATGTTGAAGAAAAAAAAAAAAGAAACATCTTTTTTTTAAAAGAATGTTTTCGTGAATTTTGATATGGATATTATCGAGGTGTAACGACTTTTTTCAGAAAACTTGATCATTTCTCGAGGAAAGTGAAAAAGAAAAAGGCGCCAAGATGGACGCGATCAAAAAGAAGATGCAAGCGATGAAGCTTGAGAAGGATAATGCGCAGGACAAAGCCGATACCTGCGAGGGACAGGCAAAGGAGGCGAATTTGCGCGCGGACAAAGTCCTCGAAGAGGTTGCCGAATTAACGAAGAAGCTCGCTCAGGTCGAGGGCGATCTCGAGGCTAACAAAGGGAATCTCGAACAGGCTAACAAGGATCTCGAAGAGCGTGAGAAATCGCTCACCAATGTGAGTCCTTCTTTTACAAAATATTCCTATTTGAGATAGGTATTTTTTTTATTTGAGGTTTATAAAGTTAAATGCCAGTCAAAGGCCGATGTTAAGCCTTGATTTATGATTTAATTTGACATTAATATTAAAAATTAAGAAAAAAAACCAATGTAGTTACAAACAATACAGTTCACAAGCTTGTCCAAATATAGACTAATGACAACTAAAAAAATCCAAAAGAATAATAAAAATAAATCCATTAAAATTGAACCATAGTCTCACACAATATTGTAAGACAAGAGGTTAAATCACATCCCAAAACACGTAAATCGATCCGTCCTTGGTCCCGTTCCTTTTGGATTCGATCCAGGCGCTATGTTTTCTCGAACGTAAACAAATAAAATTCCTTTACTAAAAAAAACCTTACCAGCGTTTATTTGTCATGGGTTTTTTATTGTTCAGGCCGAATCCGAGGTCGCCGCTCTTAACAGGAAAGTCCAGCTGATTGAAGAGGATCTAGAGCGATCCGAGGAACGTCTCAACACCGCAACTGCCAAACTTGCCGAAGCGTCTCAAGCTGCTGATGAATCTAGCCGGTAAAGAAAAATAACAAATTTTATCATAAGACGTTAAAATTGTAAAAAAGCTTATTTAATAAATTTTTTTTTCAGTATGTGCAAAGTATTGGAGAACCGTGCGCAACAGGATGAAGAAAGGATGGACCAGTTGACGAATCAACTCAAGGAGGCTCGTCTTCTCGCTGAAGATGCTGACGGAAAATCGGACGAAGTCTCGCGCAAGCTGGCCTTCGTTGAAGACGAGCTTGAGGTCGCGGAAGATCGTGTCAAATCCGGTGAAGCGTGAGTGTTTCTCTTATACAGGGTGTCCGGTTTCAGGTAGTCCAGCGGAGGACTACATATACACATCAATGATTTGAATCGAAATGTCTAATACCATTTTTCGAAATTCAACTTAGTTATCGAATTATTAGCTAACAAAGATTGGTCAATGACGGCGATTAGCAAAGGAAAGCGGTTTACTCGAGCTCGCAGCTAGGCAAGAGATGAAGCGGTAGGAGAAGCAATCCACAATAAACAACGTTACATATCGCTGCTCGTCGTGATTGGCTAATTTTTATTAGTTAATAACTATTTAACTGAGCCGAATTTCGAAAAATATTATTAAACTTTTCGACTCAAGTCATTGATGTGTACATGTAGTTTTTCGCTTGACCCCCTGGAACCGGACACCCTGTATATATACTTTGTAAACGAATTATCGTTTTATTTTCAAAGGCTTCTTAAATCGAACTCACGTGAAATTGTTCGAGTCAACAAATGTCACGATTGTAGATATTTTGAACTGATTCATGATAATTATGAATATTTATTTGAAACTTCTTGGTTACACTGATCCAAAAGATTTTTGCAATATATTCATTCACGACCATTACAGAAAGATCATGGAACTGGAAGAGGAACTTAAAGTCGTCGGAAACAGCTTGAAATCTCTGGAAGTATCCGAAGAGAAGGTAATCGTTAAAAAATCATCGTTTTGTCAACAATCGTCTGACACTTATCATTTTTTATGCGATTAGGCTAACCAACGAGTCGAAGAATTCAAGCGCCAATTGAAGACGTTGACCGTGAAATTGAAGGAGGCCGAGGCTCGTGCAGAATTCGCCGAAAAGACCGTGAAGAAACTCCAGAAGGAAGTTGACAGGCTTGAGGGTAAGTTCGACGTTCAAGTTAATCATTTTTCTTTTTATATAGGGGAGAAAATTCGTTGATCGTACAAGTTCGCGTTAAGAATTCGGTGACGCTCGCCCGCGAACGTGACATAATTTGGCAAATTGTCAATGGGTGTTCGTTTCCGAGCAAATCAAATAAAATAAGTTTTCGTTGACGCTGTGCCAGCTACGAACGACGTAACAATGATGTAATTGGATCTTACTATTATCGATTCTCGGTTTCATTCACTCGTTTCTGGCTATACAAGGTGTTTGGAACGCGTTACAGATTTGAGGCTTGATATGTCGTGTTATTTTATTAAAAAACAAATAAATCTTTTAAAAAATGTTAAGGAATTTAGAATATTATCTTTAGGTATTTACATTTTCAACATAGTTATCTCAAGTGTTATAAAAGGTATAAATAAAAATCATTTTTCAAGCAGGGAAAGTAAAAGAAGGATATGAAAAACCATTAAACGGTCTCTCACACGAACACTGAATGCAAATTGATTTGTTTTATTGCAGACGTGTTATATCACGAGAAGGACAAACGCAAAACAGTTTGCGAAGAATTGGACAAGACGTTCGCTGAGCTTTCTGGCTACTAAAAAAAAAAAAATTCTTCTCACACTCGCTATATATATTTATATACTATATATTTTTCTCTAATTTTACTCACTATCCCCTTTGACTCTATTCTATTCGTTCTATTGTCTTTTGTACACGTATACACGAATAAGAAGACTTATCGCTTTTTGCTATTTTTCCTTTTTTTTCGCTGCAACGATATCCGAAATTGGACAGGATCGTTCTGATTTGATTTTTCACGAATATTTAACGATCGATCTTAGATTTTCGGCTAAAAAAAGATGTTTTTCTGTTTTACTCTTTCATACGATTTTTCTAAAACCGTTTGTCCGATTTTGGAGAGCTTCGCTTGAATTTTATGTGCGAGAAAAAAAATGAAGACGATAAAAAGCTTTGGAGCAGCTGAAAAAACCGTATATGTCCCCTTGTTCTTTTTTTGCTCTTCATAGTTTACATTAAGCATCGTTTAATTAATAATACACGCGCTCATGCATACATATACACACGTACACACATGCTCGCACACTTGGCAGCTTAACAAGAATAAAAAAGCTTAACAACTTTACCCGAGGTTGGACCGTCGTGCGTCAGGTACTTTTACCACCAGGCTACTTGCTACTTGTGTCTTATAGTTTCCATCATTTTTTTCTCGTGTCTCGCCATCAGCTGATTACCTATACGGAACAAATTTGCACATTTTTAAATAAACATATTAATTATTAATTAACATACGTACCAGATAAAAAATAATCGATTACACTATCTGTTCCATATGGGTAGTACCGATCGCATGCTGTACTGTGACTAAAACAAAACTTTCCCTCCTTTCTTATTCTAATCACTAAACGAAAACCCACGCTTTCGCTCAAGCTCCATTTTTTGACATATTTTTCGACTCACGTCCGTTATCTTCATCGCCCAAAGAATTATAAGAATTTGAATGTTCTTTTTATATTTTGAAACGACGACAGTAGTAGGTCGTTATCATAGTTAGCTAATTAGTAAATTGATTATTTATTGACTTAGAGAAAAAAGAGCGCTACGTATCAGGTGAATCTATTTCTCTTTAGATAAAGTCACTTTACAGATCTGGGTAAAGTTTTTAATTGATAAACAAAATAATTGTATTTTTTAATTGACCAATCGAACAAATATTTTCATTTGTCACATACTTCACCCAGGTCTGGCTAGAAAGTAGTGGTAATCTTGGTATATCACTTACAAATTAGTAGGTTGCCTTTGGAAAAGAGATCTACGGTCGTCCAGATCGACGATCGTAGAATGATCTACTCTCAAGATCACTGACATTAACGTTATCTTCTTCTTACAGACGAGCTTGGAATCAACAAGGACAGATACAAGTCGCTCGCCGACGAGATGGACTCCACGTTCGCCGAATTGGCAGGATATTAGATCGATTCTCACTCATCTCGTTACGCTTCGGCTGATTCTTTTATCGATTCTACCCTTTTTCTTTTTATTTCGATAACGACTAACTACGTCGCACGTCGAAAATCTTGGAAAATTACTTTTTTCAAGCAAAAAGAACGGGCAAGAGATCGATGATGATCCATCGCGATATTTCGATAAACGATCGATCGTCCTTCGACGGTCGCGTTCACTCGTTCATATTTAATATCATTACGTTATCGTGAATGGACAGCTAATTAAGTTTTACTCTGTTACCACTGTTGTACGAAGTATCATGTAATAATAATAAACAACTGTAATACGATCATGTTAATAAATTACCGTAATGTGCTGGCGACAACATTTTATGGGAAAGGAGAAAATACTTTAGCCCTTTTAATTGTATGAAAATACATTTTACGTTAACGATTGGACGATATTATATTTTTAATTATTTATAATTATTTAAGATTGTTAGAAAATTTTGATTGATTTGCATTAAAAGGGTTAAAGGATTAGTTCGAGATGAAAACGTGAAAGACGGTAAGCATTATCCCACTTTCTTCCATTACACGAAGGACTATTGTAAATCTTTCAAGACGTTTTTTATTTTTTATAGGCAATTATATATAAGACCTTTATTACTTTCTATTATATTTAGTAAATATACACATAATATGACATGTTCATCGAATGGCATATCAAACCGCAGTGCTGCCTTGTACTGTATCTTTGAAAGTGACGAACCGTCCCATCTCGCAAGGAGGAACAATTCTCATTCCCTTAACTAACTATTTACAACGTACCTTTTGTCGGATACTTCACGATTGTGCAGTCGATGCGCTTTTATACAATAATGATATTGAGTATGAAGCTCGTGCATCAATGAATCAAATTAATCCTGCAATTTAATTTAGATCTTCTTAGATCTTTCATGTTATATTTTTTTTACAATAAAAAGATTATTTAGAAAAATGTATACTGTAAAAAAATCGAAGGAAAGAGTGAATAATTTCTTTATGGAAAATAAATTAGAAAATATTTGAACGATCTATCGCACAGATGCATCGAGATTACGAGTGCTGAGATAGAAAAGGATAAATTTGCTCTGCAGGAAGAATCTATCAATTATTAAACTAATAAGGCGTAGTGCTAGACGATATCGGCACGTGAAATCTTACAGCGTAAATGCAAGTCCTAATGATAAGAGCATTATCTTTTTACTTATCACTTTATAAAATCGAAAAGTCTCGTCAAAGTAGGTACTAATGACGAATTATAAAAAAAAAGAAGACAGAAAGTCAAAAGATAAAAATATCCTCGTGTTATTCACGTGGCACGCATACCGTATATTTATGTTTCGTTTACATTTACACTGAAAATGATACGCGTCGTGTTAAATGCCTTGTCTGGTTTCTGAAAAAGTTTCTTTTGTTTCTTTGTCGAAATATAAACATTTTATAATCCAAATCGAGTACTATTTTCGTTTTCTTTTTTTTCCTTTTGCAGCACTACGAAAAGAATCGATATATTCTATTTCTTATGAAATGACACACTGTAAAACTATACACGGTATCTTAATTTATGTATTATAATTTATACACTCTTCATTATTTATTTATCAATATCAAAACGTTAGACTATTTGGTGTATCAATTGCACACAACATCATGACTGTTCGATGATATTTTAAAAGTGCGTTTACATGACGATTACGGGATTTCCAAGAGGGGTTTGCGTGATCCTTCGAACGACGCAAAGTTTGTCGCGAATTTTGAATGCGGTCAAAAGTTCACTAAGGACAGACATTACTAATACTAAAGTAGTAATATCGAGAGATCTTGAACACAACAGCTCATGACAGATCGAAATATTTACAAGAAAAAAAATTGTCGAATCGTAATGACGCAAGTATGAATGTACTGTAAAAATATAATTAATTTTGGTTGTATATTCGCAAATTATGATATAAATTTAATATATTTATATATATAGGTATATCTATATATATATATACATATATATGTATAGAGTAAACCAATTTTCAACGGACTGGACTGAGTCGATTGTTTAGCACCTTTATGTAAAAAATTAAATATTTTGCGTATGAGAAATCATTATTTTTGTTCGAGATTTTTGTTACAAAACTCGACCCGCTATAAAAATCACGAATTCTTTTTATACTACGAAAGTTTCATCATTCTTCGCATATAATATTTATAATACAAAGTGCATTGCCGGGCGATAATAAATACAAATTATTGAATTCTCGCTTCGCAATATCACCGTTATGTAACATTATTAGTTCTAGATATCAATAAATACAAGAGGATCTCGACTCAAAGAGACGACACCTATTCTAGGCAGCTCTTCGGAGAAGATCTGTAATAAGACTACGTTACATAGCAAACAGAACGCACACATTCTCAAACAATTTTTCAAAATAAATCATAAAGTTAATTAAAAATTAAAATATTCGCATATTACTTGCAATGAAAATTTTTTGTTCATATAGTTTGAATAAATGCATTGGATCGATTATTTTATAAGACTCCCCAGAAAAACGTTCCACGTAATTTCATCGAATGGTAAGCAAGGCAAGAAATAACATTGGTTTCATTTCGATTAAAATAAAATAATTTTCTTAATGTATTAAAAAGAAATGTGTTAACGCAACAATCCCTCTCTTACATCACCTGTGTTAAAAAATAATGGAACTGATACAAAACCAATAATATCCCCTGCTACTAAAATCTTTATATATTATACACTGTATTTTTGCAATACGTAATATCTATTTACAGTCTCTATTAAGTTATTATAAATACAACCTTCGATCAACGGTTTCTTAATCAGTACATAAACAGGTATACTCTATAAAATAATAATTCATTTTGTCCAACACTGTTAACACGGTAGAATAGTACGTCTATGTTTTCAGCAAACAAATATATAATTTCCATTTAGATAACAAAGTAAAAATATTATTATTAACTACGTGTTGCGTTTGTGAGTCTATATTTACCTAACTTGTTCATACTCTGCGTGTAACTTGTACAATAACTTCAGTATTTAGTCGTTTTCTATTATCAATAAAAATAGTGAATTGTGTTTTTTTTTTTTTTTTCTTTATAAAATGAGATAAAAGACAGTGATATCCTTATCACGTTAAAACCTTTCGTTAAAATTGATCAATGCAAAATGTCAGACGCATAGAATTTGTCTAAGCTACTTTTATGCTACCAATGTGCATATATGTATATGCATTCATTTGGCTGCATTAAATTGGATTATTCTTAAGTTTGGTACATTGCAATTGAAGCAATGTAAAGTATACTTGGCTAATATATAGAAATCAATTTTCTAGGAAATAAAAGTAACTTGTGAAGTTCTTCTGGGGTATCGTACGATAACGTTTTATCACATAGCGAAAAAAAATTTATAAATCGAAAATTACTTAATATGACTTATACATAGAGCAGTATGTAACAAAAGTGTTATGTTTTACATTACAGATAGTCATGATGCAGTAAAAAACTGTTGGAGACGTTGTACTGTTCTGCGATCGAGTGCACACAAATCAAAGTCAAACGTTTTCTTAGTAATTTCGTATTGGCCCGTCTCTTCGATTACCCGAACGACTCTTTGCAATTCTTGATTATCCTGTAATGTCATAATCTTATGTTGTAAATCCTTCAACTGAGACACATAATCTTCAGAAAATACAGGAGGTTCGCCTATATCCGATTCAGCCAAAGGACAATTTGTAGAGTCGGGAGCCACTTGCTCGGCCTCGGTCTCTCCCTCCTTTTTAATTACTTGTTCCGAATTATTACGATCTTCCTTGTCTTTTGCATTATGAATCGAGTCAACGTCTACTGCAACCGGTGACTGACTCGAGGATACCGGTTCCAATAATGGAGAAGCCGAGTGACTCCTGTCTTTTTCTCTTTTTATGTTGTTTTCCTCGTCGCCCTTACTCTCGCTTCTTCTCTTTCTTTTCCTACTTTCCCTTTCCTCTCCTCTACTCCCTTTTGGTTTTTCTCTTTTACTACGATCACTTTTCTCTTTCTTTATTTCAGTTAAGGGAGGTGGCGAAGGTGGTCTCGTCGCTTCCATCGGAAGGGTTAAAGGTGCTACATCGTCCAATTCTTTCTTCACGTTCAGTACAGGTTTAGTTTCAACGAAAGATTCTTCGTCTACGGAGGGTGCAGAATCACTACTATCCCTCTCTCGCATGTCCTGTAAAAGCATCGAGAGAGGATTCGTCGCTGGTGGCACATTATTTTGCTTTTCCGCAGACGACTTGGATTTTTCCCGCTTCTCTTTCTTCTCTCTTTCTCTACTACTATCCCTCTTTTCCTTTTTATCTTTCTTTTTATGTTTATGCTTTTGTCTATCCTTGTCGCTCTTATTTTCCTTAACTTTCTCCGATTTTTCACCTTTATCAAATTTCTCAACCTTCGGTAATTTCTCATCCTTCACCTTATCGCCTTCCTTCAGAGGTTTAGGAGATTTTCTCCCATCTTTCACCGATTTATAATCCTGACCCTTTTCCTTTTCAGATCTTTCTACTTTTTCGAATTTTTTATCGTTGATCTTTTGAGTTTCTTTAATACTAGAACGTTCGCCCTCTTTGTATTTCTCCTTTTTTTCTTTATCTCTATCTTCTTTGTGTTTCTTTTTATCTTTCTTTTTCTCAGTCTTATTTATATCTAATGAACTTTTAGAACTATCTCTCGACTTATCTTTATCCCTGTCCTTATCTTTCTCTTTTTCCTTCTCCTTCTCCTTTTCTCGCTCTTTTTCTCTTTCCTTATCCTGCGCGGGTCTCTTTATATCTTTCTCTTTCGATTTTGGGGACAGTGGTCGTTTTATAGATGAGGGGGGCGAAGGACTACGTGGCTTTTTTACAGGAGGGGGAGAAGAAGGTCGTTTACTAGTAGGACTCGAATAAACCTTGCTTCCTGGACTAGAAGGTCTTTTTGATTTTTCTTTACTTCTGCTCTTTTCTTTAGAAGCATCTTTCACTTTCTTGTCCTTCCTCTCTTCTGTTTTTTCTTTCTTAGTATCCTTATGCGGACTATCCTTACTTTTTGTAATTTTATCTACTTTGTCAGACTTTTCAGTTACACCTAGAGGTTTCACAGTAGTACTTTTCTCAGGTTGCGTAGTCTTCTTACTTTCTGGAGAAATTTTTGCTGTCTTTATGGGAGGGCCAAATAATTCGGCAAATGAATTGGATGTCTTTGATTCTACTAAACGATGCTTCTTTGGCTCACCCACAGGTAATTTTGGCTTACCAACCATAACGGGAGTTTTTATCTCTCCTCCTCTATCCGATGTACTCTCTGTGCTGGATAGTACAACCTACGTATACAAAACATATGTATGTTAAATGCAATAATGTATTGTACTAGCAACGCTCGCAGAATTTATCCTAATAAAAGACCAATCGATCTACTTACACCGCCGCCTTTTAAAAGTTTCCTACGGAATTCTTCCGATGGATTATTGATTATTTCGATATGACGTATAACTTTATTAATAACTCGTCCTCTCTGTTGCAAATGAAGTTTGTAAAGTATTTGGAATCTTTTCGGTTCATCCTTATTTTTTAAATAAACGTGAATCGGAATCAGAAACCCTGCATAACCCGATTCCTTTACGACGTAAGGTGGTTCCTTTAATACTCTTTTAGGTTTCGTAAATGTTTCATGTAATTGAAACACAACTGAAAGTTAAAAAAGAACAATATATAAGGCAAAAGCTTGAAGTATTTTAACAATTGTTATTATACTACAAGATATCTAAGAGAAAATACCAATTGGTTATATAAATTTACCTTTCTCAATGTAGTGATGTATGTCTGCGTTATCGACTCCTCGTACAAAAACTTCCCAGTCATGAGTAAAACCGTCAGAAGTGTGACGCTCACGTAATATTGATGCATGCCCACATTCCAGTGTAAGTCGAATTGCCATTCTCTCTTACAGGAGATTCGAAATGTTTATTTTCAAAGAAAAATAAGAGAAACAAGAGGAGTGTTAGTGTTGCACCAAATCACAAGATACCATTACATTTTTATGTATCTTCTAGGACGTGACTGAAAATGCTTATAAACATTCGACGCTGAATGCTTTCGGTGAACATGTGTAATGATACCGAATAATACGAAGCATTGCGCGCCAACTTAAATCAGACGCATACGCAATGACAGTACTTCTTTGCTAATTTTCATGAGCACGAAACGTTGAGGCATCGTGCGGTTAAGAATTATTCTCTATGAAAATATTGATCGTCACGTAAGACGATCATAATTCACTTCCTAGCTGTTTTAAAGCATTTATTCCACCTATCGACATTCACGCAAATCCCATAATTCTTTTCCCTACGCTAATTTTAGTCTGATTATCAACAGGTCAACTGTACGCCATCGAAAACTGGTCGCCATCATCGTTCTTCCGTAAAATAAAAGTAAAAAAGTCAAACATAGCGCCATCTGAGGACACAGAAAAGTTTCAACTATGCTATCCAGTGGGGGGGAATGCAACTAATTTCAATGTGTCTAACGAAAACTTTCGAATACTGACTTGTGTCCGTACTATGGCATACCTATAAAGTGCAAGTATATAAGGAATCATGGATGAACTCAATGTCAGTGGAATATCAAGTAATTATGATGTAAATATGCCACCGGCGTTAGCCCTATTTTTTTTGACGGACTGGCCTAACTGCCGTTAGTCTGTAATTAAACAATTGAATTTGTTTTGTTGAGAAAATTTATAGAAATTGATCAATTTAATTTTTAGATATATCTACAATATCTCGAATATCACGCTCAGAATGTTCGCAATTAATGGGTAGAATAGATTCTATTCTAGTTCCAATCGAATTTAAGCATCAATCTAGCTTTATTCATAATAGTACTATTATTCCAGGAAATACAGATCAAGGCGACAATTCTCTTGAGAAAGTTACAAAGTCTTTTGCTGTTTGCCAGAACAATATCAGTGAATATGCAAAGACAAAGTTGATTTTTGAATGTATAGAAGATGTATGTTTAAATAACAACAATTTACTGTCGCAAGGAACTATCAAAAAGTTAAAAGAATCGCTTCTCTTGCATAAAATCAAGAATCTTTCACTAACGTCCAAACAAGTATCGCAGGATTTCACAATACTCGGTATAAGAGATTTTCCAAATATTAAATTCAATTATAAAGAAAAATTAAATATAAAAACTTGTGTAGAAACTTTACTACATGAGAAATTACACCATTTTTTAGTCAAGTAAGTAATACTTTGCTTATGCGTCATACATTTTTCAGATTAATTATATAATTTTTATTACAGGTATCAGGAGTTAGGGGGTAATTTAAAAGAACTGCAAAGATTGCATGGACTCGAAGCGACTTGTCAATTGCAGGAAAATGTAGATCTGGAAATATTGAAATGGAAAGATCAATTTGAGGATATTTGTGCACAATACAGAAATAATTTTCTACATTGTGCGAGTTTAATCAACGAGTGGGAAATTATAAAAAATATAGATACAAATGAAATATGCCACAAAAAAGCACAATCGTTATTATTACAATCGCAGATCGCCGAGGTACAGGCTAAAGTACTTAGATTAACCTGTTTGATAAAGATGTACAGGGAAACGCCAAAAACGGTTGACGCGTACAATATATTAAGTAAAACTTTAGATGATAAATTATTAGAAATAAATAATGAAATTAAAAGAAAGGAAGATTTAAAAAAACGTTATCTTGCTTTACAAAATACAGAATATGATAACATTTTACAAACGTACTTGCATCTCTGTAATGCTATTAAAAAGAAAAAACAGATCATGCAAATGCTTTGAAAAAAATATGTAGCTTTACTTCTTTATGAGAATGGACGTTTTATTCTACATGATTTATTGCTTTATGTTAATAATACTCAGAGGTTTTATTATTATTTCACAAATACAATTTATACAATTTTTATAAAATAAATGGAATTAATAAACAATATAAAGAGAATGAGTCTGTGAACGTGAATATCTTTTCTATAAGAATGTGTACCGAAAAAATGATACTTATCAATATACAGATAGCCCATGTATTACGCGATATTTAAACAACGCGGATTCGATATAACGGTCTTGACAGTTTCAGACTTTTATTTTGAGAGTTATAACGCACGTCGTGACAATGTTCTGTATGCGAAGGGCTCAAATTGATGATTTCTGTAGAAGCTGCATCCCAAGTCCGCATGGTCTATTTCAAGTATGTACATACTATAATTTATTTCATGGTTTGCATGTTAACTAATATAAATTACTTGAATTAGATAAAAATATATTACCGTTTACTACATCACTTGTTTATATAATTTTTTAAAAAATGTGGAACTCGACTCCGTTTTTTTCATCAGATCTGAGTCACATAACGCGATTTATATAACGCGACAATTTTATGCAACAGAATATCCGCGTTAAAGAAAGATTACCTCTATTATTAAATATCATATAATCGTTATTACTAATGGATCTTATGCGTAGTTTCGCGTAAGAATTGAAGGTACGCAGTTTTTATCAATGAGCATTCCATTTTCTATTAAAAATGATTCTACGTCAGAAGCATAAAAATCTGTTCCCAACTGTTCTGTCAATTGGACAAAATTTCCAATTAATTGCCCCTTTTTATAGACCAATAAAGCTGGAACGCCCTTCTTTTTGAAGTGTTTACTTAATCCAGCTACCGATCCTAGATATTTTCAATTATTCAATTAATTATGATTAAGATATTTCAACTTATGATAAAAATGGAAATATTAAAATGTACCTAAAATTTGGCAGAATTTTACATGAGGATAATCCTCTGCGATAGACATTAGGCATCCATTCATGGCTTCGCATCCAGGAATGTTATCTTCATATATATGAATAACGACTGTTACTGATTTATCTTCATTATCTATAGCTTCTACAAATTGATCTGCAGTTTCCAAATGAATGGGTCTACCAAAGTTGAGTTTTCCTGCTTTTGCTAACATTTCTTTCATTCTTTGTTTGTGGTATGTTAACAGAAATTCATCAGCCAGAAGACCCGCAAGATCAGGATCTGTCTCTTCCAGTTTCTCTTTTTCTTCATCTAGAGCACTGCGGCATGTTATGCTTAATTTCTTTATCAGTTCTAATCTCTCTCTAATGATTTACGTCGTGAGTTCTCCTGATCACAATTTTTGACCGATTTTGGTGATCAGATGCTCATTTGAAAGATAAAAGATAAAGCCACGTTTCTGCGGTTATCGATTTTTGAAAAGGAGTCTCTTTTTTCGTTAATAATTAACTTAAAAATTATCTTTCGCTTTTTTGCAAAGAAAAAACAATTTTTTCGAAAATCGGTAACTGCAAAAACGTGGCTTTATCTTTTATCTTTCAAATGAGCATATGATCACCAAAATCGATCAAGAATTGTGATCAGGAGAACTCACGACGTAAATCATTGCAAAGCGCTATACGGGTTTCTTGCGCCGTACGCACTCCTCTCGTTCGCATCTATTCACGGCAGAAATTCACCTGGTCGATATTTTTTATTGATTTTGATAATTGAATACTCTATCGAAAGATAAATATTTTCGAAAGAGTACTATCCTATCCAATTTTCAATATCTTTTCTTTTTTTTGTATAAATGGATCAAGAACATATGCATAATTAAACATCCTTTTTCTTACTGAAGATTTTATATTTGTGAAATTTGGAAAAGATCATTCTTCCAAATAATGCCTTATTTTTCAAATGAGCTTTCGTTTATCAAAATCGATCAAGAATTGTGTATAGGAGAGTTCATAATTCGAATCGTTTATCGCCGTACTACATGGGTATACATATATGTATGTATGTAGCGCGGTGTCTTGCTTTTAGGCTTCGATCTACGATCCATGCGATTTCGCTTCCTTCCGAATTAGTTACATGTAGGTATATACGCAAGGAAAGGCGCTACTCTTTTTTGTCGACTTACAAACACTACCGCATCCGTGTCCGTGTAGAAACGGAGTAGGGGTATAAGCTTCGGCTCGTCCGCCGCAACGCATAGAGAGGCGCTCTTGTTAGCGAATTTTATCTCGTAAAAATTACGAAAAACAGGGTTTGCGCCGTTAGTTCTCCTGATCACAATTCTTAATCGATTTTGGTGATCAGATGCTCATTTGAAAGATAAAAGATAAAACCACATTTCTGCGGTTACCGATTTTTGAAAAAATTGTTTTTTCTTTGCATGAAAGCGAAATATAATTTTTAAGTAAATAATTCACCAAAAAGGAGACTCTTTTTAAAAAATCGGTAACCGCAGAAACACGTTTTTCATTCCTGATTGAAGTAAAAAAAGACAGAATGTTTGCTGCCCATTATCTGTTTCGAACTATTTTTTACAGAACGACAGACAAAGTATAAGATAGACCAAGATAGACCGAACACGGTCATGGGGTTTTAAAGCCCTATTACCACGGACAAGATATCTTTAAAGACTGCCAGCCAGGGTGTTGTAACTCAATGCATAAGCATAGGAGCCTTATTTAACGTAGTCCCCGCCGTTTGCGCCTGCGCATTGTGGAAAATAATCAACTGGAGGGTAGCACTAACGAACGCAAAGCTGCCAACCGTGTTTATTGCTTCTGTTCGTATAGTAACTAACCCGCCGAGGTCTAGATCCCAGAGTGCAGTCCCCGCTAGCCCCTTAAACCTGTTGACCCGTTAGCCTTCTAAGCCCGCGATCCGGCTAATTGGAAGGGGCACATAAGATACATACATGTTTGAAAAGCCGTCTGTTTAATAAATAGAGAGATAGATTCATTCTTCGAAATTATTATTTTTTTATTTTACTTTTAATTATATTCGGCTATCCTATAACCAGATAAATTCGTCAATGGATATTAACTTGCTGAACAGAAGAATGGTTCGTGAGGAAAATGGTTTACGGTGCTTTCCATTCACACTTAAGTGATGCTCAGCTACTCAGTTCTGTGAGTTTATTAGATTCAAGCTATGACGTCATTTTCAGTGTGTAAAAGGAACGCGCAAGTGAGACTTTTTATATGAGCTTATATACTCACTAAAGCACACGGTCTCGATCGAGCTCAATTGTGGATAGAAAACTCAGTTAAATCTAGTGGAATCTCACTTGCCAACATTGACAGGAACGTGCGTTCAACTGAGTTATGACGACACAAGTGAGAATTCACTGAGTTTTGATGCAAATGGAAAGCACCTATAAGGAGTCCAAACGTAATGTTAAAAAAGAACGGGTTCATTTTAACTACAGCGCACTACTGCTCGTGCGCTATTACGCGATAACTGTTGTCTACTAGTATGTTTAGGTGAATAAATGACAATAATTTGATTATTAATTACCATCCTATAATTGTAGAAAGAAAAAATTAACAAAAAAAGTCTCTTCTTTACGAATATGCAAGTCGCGTTTCGATAGTAAGACCAGTTCGAAAGTTACAACACTTTAAATCTTAAGATTCATCTCAGCATAAAGTGCAATATAATAATATGTTATTATTTATTTTATGTGTATTTGAATAATATTTAAGTATCGTATTTATTTACAATAAGAATTATTATACATTATAACAAAAGTGCGTCCAATGTATTAAAAGTTATAATTATTCTATACTTTATATTACTTTCCAACTATTTGTAAAAATGTACATATATAAAATTGATATAAATAAACAAAAATAAGATACATTGCAAAAAATACTGGAATTTTTAATTGAAACCATGAATTAACCATCCAATTCCCTTATTTGTTCAACTTCTCGAGTTATTGCCTTTTGACGAAAACTCCATCAATGGAGAAAGTATCAGGAGAACATGAGCTACAAGGAGGAATTCGGATTTCACGACCCACCTCTTCAAATAGTATGCTTTCCTGGTAGAAATCCCAGTTTACGGGGAATTTGCAGAATCGCTGAGAATCGAGAAAGTAGCATGAGAACGTGAGCAGGAAGGAGAAATTCGGATTTCACGTGCCACTTCTTCAAATAGTATGCTTTCCTGGTAGAAATCACAGTTTACGGGGAATTTGCCGAATCGCTGAGAATCGAGAAAGTATCATGAGAACGTGAGCAGCAAGAAGAAATTCGGATTTCACGTGCCACTTCTTCAAATAGTATGCTTTCCTGGTAGAAAACCCAGTTTACGGGGAATTTGCCGAATCGCTGAGAATCGAGAAAGTATCATGAGAACGTGAGCAGCAACGAGGTATTCGGATTTCACGTGCCACCTCTTCACATATTATGGTATCCTGTTAGAAATCCCAGTTTACGGGAAAATGTTCCGAAAGCGTTCGTGAGAACATTGGCAGCGCCATCTAGCGGTGGAGAGAAGAGGCGAAATTCATGCATTTGCAAGGTGTTCCTTTAAAACACTCTCCTGGTCGCAATAATTAACCGATTCTTATGAACGATACCTTGTTGGAAAGCTAAAAGAACGGGCTACAAAATAGCTATTATAGAATTTTTATAATACCTCACTTTCCGTCTCTAAATCGCACTTAAACTTTTCAAATGTAATTTCTATGATGATGCTAACGTTAATAATAAAATTTGTTATAGCTATCTTATAGCTTGTTCTCTTATCTTTCCGACGAGCTATTGATCGTAGAAATCGATCAAGAATTGTGATCAGAATTAATTTTTAAAGTAAATCTCTCGAAAGTCGATAAAACAGGGTCTCAATTGCACGCTGGCGCCATCTAGCGGTGGAGACAAGAGGCAAAATTCGATGATTTTTCAGGGGGGTCTTTAACAAATTCTCCTGGTCGCTATAATTAACCGATTCTTATGAACGATACCTTGTTGGAAAGCTAAAAGAACGGGCTACAAAATGGCTATTATAGAATTTTTATAATACCTCACTTTCAGTCTCTAAATCGCACTTAAACTTTTCAAATGTAATTTCTATGATGATGCTAACGTTAATAACAAAATTTGTTATAGCTATCTTATAGCTTGTTCTTTTATCTTTCCGACGAGCTATTGATCGTAGAAATCGATCAAGAATTGTGATCAGAATTAATTTTTAAAGTAAATCTCTCGAAAGTCGATAAAACAGGGTCTCAATTGCACGCTGGCGCCATCTAGCGGTGGAGACAAGAGGCAAAATTCGATGATTTTTCAGGGGGGTCTTTAACAAATTCTCCTGGTCGCTATAATTAACCGATTCTTATGAACGATACCTTGTTGGAAAGCTAAAAGAACGGGCTACAAAATGGCTATTATAGAATTTTTATAATACCTCACTTTCAGTCTCTAAATCGCACTTAAACTTTTCAAATGTAATTTCTATGATGATGCTAACGTTAATAACAAAATTTGTTATAGCTATCTTATAGCTTGTTCTTTTATCTTTCCGACGAGCTATTGATCGTAGAAATCGATCAAGAATTGTGATCAGAATTAATTTTTAAAGTAAATCTCTCGAAAGTCGATAAAACAGGGTCTCAATTGCACGCTGGCGCCATCTAGCGGTGGAGACAAGAGGCAAAATTCGATGATTTTTCAGGGGGGTCTTTAACAAATTCTCCTGGTCGCTATAATTAACCGATTCTTATGAACGATACCTTGTTGGAAAGCTAAAAGAACGGGCTACAAAATGGCTATTATAGAATTTTTATAATACCTCACTTTCAGTCTCTAAATCGCACTTAAACTTTTCAAATGTAATTTCTATGATGATGCTAACGTTAATAATAAAATTTGTTATAGCTATCTTATAGCTTGTTCTTTTATCTTTCCGAAGAGCTATTGATCGTAGAAATCGATCAAGAATTGTGATCAGAATTAATTTTTAAAGTAAATCTCTCGAAAGTCGATAAAACAGGGTCTCAATTGCACGCTGGCGCCATCTAGCGGTGGAGACAAGAGGCAAAATTCGATGATTTTTCAGGGGGGTCTTTAACAAATTCTCCTGGTCGCTATAATTAACCGATTCTTATGAACGATACCTTGTTGGAAAGCTAAAAGAACGGGCTACAAAATGGCTATTATAGAATTTTTATAATACCTCACTTTCAGTCTCTAAATCGCACTTAAACTTTTCAAATGTAATTTCTATGATGATGCTAACGTTACTAAAGAAATTTATTATAGCTATCTCATAGCTTGTTCTTTTAGCTTTCTAACAAGGTATCGTTCATAAGAATCGGTTAATTATTACGACCAGAAAAGTGTTTTAAAGGAACCCCTTGCAAATGCATGAAATTTTGCCTCTTCTCACCACCGCTAGATGGCGCCAACGTGCAATTGAGACCCTGTTTTATCGACTTTCGAGAGATTTACTTTAAAAATTTATTATGATCACAATTCTTAATCGATTTCTACGATCAATAGCTCGTTGGGAAGCTAAAAAAACGGGCTATAAGATGGCTATAACAAATTTTATTATTAACGTTAGCATCATCATAGAAATTACATTTGAAAAGTTTAAGTACGATTTAGAGACTGAAAGTGAGGTATTATAAAAATTCTATAATAGCTATTTTGTAGCCCGTTCTTTTAGCTTTCCAACAAGGTATCGTTCATAAGAATCGGTTTATTATAGCGACGTGGAGAGTGTTTTAAAGGAACACTTTGCAAACGCATGAAATTTCGTCTCTTCTCTCCACCGCTAGATGGCGCTGCCAATGTTCTCACGAACGCTTTCGGAACATTTTCCCGTAAACTGGGATTTCTAACAGGATACCATAATATGTGAAGAGGTGGCACGTGAAATCCGAATTCCTCGTAGCTGCTCACGTTCTCATGATACTTTCTCGATTCTCAGGGATTCGGCAAATTCCCCGTAAACTGGGATTTCTACCAGGAAAGCATACTATTTGAAGAAGTGGCACGTGAAATCCGAATTTCTCCTTGCTGCTCACGTTCTCATGATACTTTCTCGATTCTCAGCGATTCGGCAAATTCCCCGTAAACTGGGATTTCTACCAGGAAAGCATACTATTTGAAGAAGTGGCACGTGAAATCCGAATTTCTCCTTGCTGCTCACGTTCTCATGATACTTTCTCGATTCTCAGCGATTCGGTTAATTCCCCGTAAACTGGGATTTCTACCAGGAAAGCATACTATTTGAAGAGGTGGGTCTTGAAATCCGAATTCCTCCTTGTAGCTCATGTTCTCCTGATACTTTTTCCATTGATGGAGTTTTCGTCAAAAGGCAATAACTCGAGAAGTTGAACAAATAAGGGAATTGGATGGTTAATTCATGGTTTCAATTAAAAATTCCAGTATTTTTTGCAATGTATCTTATTTTTGTTTATTTATATCAATTTTATATATGTACATTTTTACAAATAGTTGGAAAGTAATATAAAGTATAGAATAATTATAACTTTTAATACATTGGACGCACTTTTGTTATAATGTATAATAATTCTTATTGTAAATAAATACGATACTTAAATATTATTCAAATACACATAAAATAAATAATAACATATTATTATATTGCACTTTATGCTGAGATGAATCTTAAGATTTAAAGTGTTGTAACTTTCGAACTGGTCTTACTATCGAAACGCGACTTGCATATTCGTAAAGAAGAGACTTTTTTTGTTAATTTTTTCTTTCTACAATTATAGGATGGTAATTAATAATCAAATTATTGTCATTTTTTCACCTAAACATACTAGTAGACAACAGTTATCGCGTAATAGCGCACGAGCAGTAGTGCGCTGTAGTTAAAATGAACCCGTTCTTTTTTAACATTACGTTTGGACTCCTTATAGGTGCTTTCCATTTGCATCAAAACTCAGTGAATTCTCACTTGTGTCGTCATAACTCAGTTGAACACACGTTCCTGTCAATGTTGGCAAGTGAGATTCCACTAGATTTAACTGAGTTTTCTATCCACAATTGAGCTCGATCGAGACCGTGTGCTTTAGTGAGTATATAAGCTCATATAAAAAGTCTCACTTGCGCGTTCCTTTTACACACTGAAAATGACGTCATAGCTTGAATCTAATAAACTCACAGAACTGAGTAGCTGAGCATCGCTTAAGTGTGAATGGAAAGCACCTTATGTAAACCATTTTCCTCACGAACCATTCCTCTGAATGAGTATTTTTTTATTGTCAGCTAACGTTTTATTAGTACAATGAATTTTTTAAACGACGAGAAACAATTGCGAAGAATGAATCTATCTCACTATTTATTTAACAGACGGCTTTTTTAACATGAATGTATCTCATGTGCCCCTTCTAATTAGCCGGCTGGCGGGTTTAAAAGGCTAACGGGTTAGCGGGTTTAAGGGGCTGGCGGGGATTGCACTCCTACTCGGGGATGTCGACCTCGGCGGACTAGTTACTATACGTACAGAAGCAATAAACGCGGTTGGCAACTCTGCGTTCGTTAGTGCTGCCCTCCAATTGAGGATTTTCCACAATGCGCATGCGTAAACGGCGGGTACTACGTTAAGTTGCCAAGGTGGTGGGGGTAAGGAGTTTCCACACCCTGGCCAGCCTCTGTGTAAACCGACGAGCCAGCGAGTGGGCCTGGTGGGCCTGGGCTCCGTCGGTAAATGCATCTAGCGATGATGGATATTATCGATTCAAACGTGTAATTATATTATTTTGCTTTAGAACTCATTAAACCTACGATATTGCACCATTTACTTATGATATCGTTCCGAAATGATGAAAAAGAAATTTTTTAAGTGTTGGAATATGCAACGAAGTTGATATATTTTTAAAGAATAAACAATGATAATAATTATATAATTGTAATATTATACTATGGGATGTGTGAGTGCGTGAGAAGTATGTTGGAAAAAAGCGAGTGCGTAGTTTTAATTTTGTTAAAGCGTGCATATGAGAGCGTCGCGAATTCTTTATAAATATCTTTACAGTACTTTAATTTGTATACTTAATATTTTATGATATACTAAGTTTATTTATAATGTATTAGTATATTATATAAATGTAATATTATATAATTTAATTTATATTTTATATTATAATTTTAAGTATTTATATATTATATTAAGATATTATAAAAATTGTAATATTGTACTTTAGTTGGTATACTTAGAAATAGTATTTCTGCACATTGTATATGAAATATGTAAGTCGTGCGGTATAATTTATAAGTCATAAATACGTATTTAGGCTTAGTTACATATCTACTGTGTATCTTTCAATGAAAATTATTAATAAATATCAGTCAAACTAAATTATGAGTTCTTAATGAAACACCACATCTAAATTCCATCATTCCTACTTTCCTCATGCGTTTAAAAAATTCCTACGACATCGTCTATAGTTACAAGTTTACCTCTTGTGTTCATTCAGTGAAAATTTCATGTTTGTTAAACTCTTTTAAGAGTTCATCGATTTTATGGGACTTAGAAAAATCTTTTTCTGAAAACTGACGCCAATTTCTCGTCGGAATTGCATGCCAGCGCCATCTAGCGGTCGATTTCGGAAGCTTCCGCCGAAGGTTCCTCGATCGACCGCTAGATGGCGCTGCTAAGACAGTGAAAAATCCGCCAGAGGGCGCTAGCATGTAATTCCGACGAAAAATTTGCCGAAAATCGCGAGTTTTTCGTCGGAATTGCATGCCAGCGCCCTCTGGCGGATTTTTTTCTTCCGCGGAAGCTTCCTTGATCGACCGCTAGATGGCGCTGCAATGCATTACCGACGAAAAATTTTCGGAAAGCTTCCTCGATCGACCGCTAGATGGCGCTGCTAAGACAGTGAAAAATCCGCGAGAGGGCGCTGGCATGCAATTCCGACGAAAAATTCGCGATTTTCGGCAAATTTTTCGTCGGAATTGCATGCCAGCGCCCTCTGGCGGATTTTTCACTGTCTTAGCAGCGCCATCTAGCGGTCGATCGAGGAAGCTTCTGAAATCGACCACCAGGTGGCGCTGGCATACATTACCGACGGTAAATTTGCGACAAGGTTCCTCTATCGACCGCTAGATGGCGCTGGCATCCAATTTCACCGAGAAATTTTCCCGTAAACTTGGATTTCTATATTTTCTTTGACGGAGATTTCGTTTAAAGACCGTAATACGAGAAGTTTGAACAAATAAGGAAATTGGACGTTGAATTCAGGGTTTTAATTAAAAATTCCAGTATTTATTTCAATATATCTTGGTATTTATTCATATGAAATATATATACATTTATACATTGTTACAAATAGTTGGAAAGTTATATAAAGTATGCAATGATTATAATTTGAAATACATCGGACGCATTTACATTATAATGTATAATAATTCTAATTGTCATAATGTATATTTCTTATTGTAAATAAATACGATACTTAAAAACTATCCAAATATATATATAATAAATAATAACATATTATTATATTGCACTTTATACAGATATAAATCTTAAGATTAACACTGCTGTAACTTCTGAACTGGTAATGTATCGAATCCGCACTGCCATTTTCGTGTATACGAGACTTTCCTCTTTCAAACGAGCTTTTGATCGGGAAAATTCGCGATGCATCAATTTTTGACAAAAATCCTGATGTATAGCCTTCGATATTTTTTGGGCCAAAATGGAAACCACCGCCAATTTTGATGTTTGATGGCTCATTTTAAAGATAGATGCATGTAGAACACTGTTCCGATGTCCGTTTTTCGATATCGTTGCGGAGTGATGAGAAATAAATTTTTTAAGTGTCGGAGTATGGGTCGTTTTCAAGAGTAAAATTGCTGTAACTTTTTAACCAGCCACCGGATCGAAAAATCACTTCCAGATTCGTAAATTAGACACTTTCTTCTTTCGAATGAGCGTTTAAACGGGCAAAGTCAACAGAACGCTCGACAAATATTAACTTTTGTATCTTTTAACATCTTACTCTCGTAAAACAGAAAAACACGCAAGATCGTATCAAACACAATTAATTACAGAAGTTCTTTTGTATTAACGACAGTATCTTATATTTCTTTATTATCAAAGTACAAATATCATAAATATAGAATTTAGAAATATCTCACTTATCTTTTCAAACATATAAATACAACCTCTCGTACTTCTTTATTCGCTATTTAAATTATAATGCTTATGAATATAAATTTATTTATTAAAGTAATTATGCCCCACACGATGAGCAAGTGTCTCCATTTTTGAGGAAACACACAAGTGGCGTATCGAATTCATCATTATTATCATTTTCTTGCTCTTCAGTTTGTGTTTGATTATCTTGTACTTTGGTTTGTGTTTCATTATCTTGTGCTTCGATTTGTGTTTGATTATCATTTTCTTGGTAACTTTTATTAAGTGAACTGGACAACTCTACATTTGTACTAATATTTGATCGTAATCTTGTTTTGTCCACAGTGAATTGAATCGCATTCGCGGCTGGTTTTGTACGTAAATAGTACATACCAGTTTTCAATCCCTATAAATTTTACAAAAAATGTTGATTTTGTTCTGCCATTGTAACTTAAAATATACTCACCAGTTTCCAGCCAAAGAAATGCATCGATGTGAGCTTTTCTGACGTTGGTTTATCTATATGAACATTTAAAGATTGTGATTGATCAATGAATGGTCCACGATCGGCTGCCATCTTAAGAATAGTTTTTTGGGATATTTCCCATACGGTTTTGTAAAGTAATTTCATGTCCGCTGGAATGCGATCGATATTCTGAAAAATATTACAAGTTTACTATCTAAAGATATTGGAAATAAAACAGAAAAATAATGAAAAAGAGAATTTGAATTCAAGAAGAGATACCTGAATGGAACCATTATTAGCAATGATCTCATTTTTCATTTCTTCATCCCACAATTTCATTTTTGTAAGATCTTTTAATAAATGGGGATTAACGACTTGAAATTCTCCAGATAAAACGCGTCTTGTATACATATTACTTGTGTACGGCTCTGTAGATTCGTTATTTCCTAAAATTTGAGCAGTAGATGCTGTCGGCATTGGTGCCGTTACTAACGAGTTTCTTATGCCATATTTTGCAATTTCTTCTTTCAATTTTCTCCAATTCCATAAATCTGTTGGTGTGACGTTCCACATATCATATTGTAGAATCTATATGCAATAAAATAATAAATCAATATATATATATAATTTTAATAATTAAACATATACTTTTATCAGTTGTTTAAATCTATAAAGAAGGACTTACTCCTCTGCTAACAGGACTACCTTCATATGTTTCATAAGTTCCTTTTTCTTTAGCCAACTCGCAGCTAGCTTCTAATGCTCCATAGTACAGTGTTTCAAAAATTTGTATATTAAGTTTTTGAGCTTCTTTACTTTCAAATGGATAACGCAGTAAAAGAAATGCATCTGCTAGCCCTTGTATACCAATGCCTATAACAAAAAAAAATATTAGTTGATATTCAAAATTATGGTAGTAGGCAAGATTCAACTTACCTATGGGTCGATGCCTAAAATTAGATTTTTTTGCTTCTGGGATTGGATAATAAGTAATATCTATAATTTTATCCAAGTTACGGGTAACAACTTTTGTCACGTCTTTAAGCTTCTCAAAATCGAATGTTTTTGTAGTAGCATCGACAAACATGTTAACAGCAATCGAAGCCAAATTACAAACAGCAACTTCGTCGGGACTCGAGTACTCAACAATTTCGGTACATAGATTGCTACATTTAATTGTTCCTAAATTTTGTTGGTTTGATTTACGATTACAGTGGTCTTTATAAAGCATATATGGGGTACCAGTTTCTACTTGCGATGAAAGGATGGTAGACCATAAATCTCTCGCTTTGATTTGTCTTTTGAAGCATCCTTTGCTTTCATACCTTGAAAATTATTTATAATTTAGAAAACATTGTACAAAAAATTGTGTAGGAGGATACAAATTACTATAAATTGCAACTATTTACTTGGTATATAGATTTTCAAATTCTTCACCCCACACATTATGTAGTCCAGGAGATTGATGAGGACACATTAATGTCCAAGTACCATCTTCTAAAACACGTTTCATAAATAAATCTGGTATCCATAAGGCATAAAATAAGTCCCTGGCTCGATGTTCTTCTTTTCCTTAAATTAATTAAAAATGATTTAATACATTAAGATTTACTATATACTAGATATGAGCGCCCCGTCGAGATGAACTCACGGCGACGACGGCGCGGCGCTCATATCTACTATATACTAATAACAATGTAACTTTAATAAAAACATAGTTTAAATACCAGTATTTTTCTTCAGATTCAAAAAGTCAAATATATCTGCATGCCATGGTTCTAAATAAATAGCAAATGCTCCTGGTCTTTTGTTTCCACCCTGGTCAACATAATGAGCTGTACTGTTGAATATCTTTATCATAGGAACTATACCGTTTGACACACCCAGGGTACCAGATATTGGTGTGCCTTTTGCTCTCACACAATGTATATTTAAACCAATTCCACCAGCGCATTTACTAATCATTGCACATTGCGTTAATGTATCACAAATTCCTTCTATACTGTCCTCAATCATTGTTAATAGGAAACAACTAAAAAAAAATTTCTTCTATAGTTCAATTGATTAATAAAATAGGATTATTTAGAATCATACCTAGACATTTGTTGCATTATAGCGCATGCAGTGAAAAGGGTTGGTGAAGCATGTGTGAAATAACGTTCTGATAGCAATTGATATGTTTCAATAGCTTTGTCAATGTCTTCGCGATGGATTCCAACCGCAACTCTCATTAGCATATGCTGTGGTCTTTCAACAATTTTTCCATTAACCCGTAGCAGGTAACTTTTTTCAAGAGTTTTAAAACCAAAGTAATTATAATAATAATCTCTATCATGAAGTATAGCAGAATTCAACTTGACGGCATTTTGTTGAATAATGTCATAGTACTCTTTACTGATAAGAGAAATAGGTCTTTTTGTACGTTTGTCTATTGCATGATACAGATCATATATTACATCTGCAAAATCAAAGATTTATATATAATAAAATTAGATTAGTGACCAAATAGTTCTGAGTAATTATTTTTAAGTTACCACTGAAGCATTTTTTAGTTTCTTTATGAAGATGGGATATTACAATTCTGGCAGCTAATATTGCATAATCTGGATGCTTAGTAGTCATAGTTGCTGCAGTTTCAGCAGCAAGGTTGTCTAATTCGACGGTTGACACACCAGGATATAAACCATTAACTACTTTAATAGTAACTGCAGACTATGAGATATAAATAACAGAATTAAATAAAAATAATTTATTTGTTTATATGCAACGATATTGATAAAAAAATATGATTGATATTATTCTCAAATTATACTTACAGGATCAATATATTCCATATCCAATCCATAACACAATTTTTGTATTCTAGACGTTATTTTATCGAAACGAACATCTTCCATACGCCCATCTATTAAAAATAACAATATATTTTAAATTACAAAAAGAAATTACTTGCGATATAACGATTTCCATTATTATTTATTTATTCCTTCATTATTCCTGCTTACCTCGCTTTAAGACATGCAGTTTGCTTGGTTTACTCATTTTGTTAACACAGAAATTAAATGAACAAAGAAAAAGATTTTGTTATTGCCCTTGCACTTTATTATTTTCATTACAATTCTACGCAATTGTTTGCCCTTTAGTTATCTACAGAATTTTGGCGCGAATAAAAAGCGATTAATGACTTAAGGGTGACATCTTGTACATGTAAACTGAGTTAAGGTTCGTCTCTTTCTTTCTGTTTTACCATCACGAATATCATTTTGCGGAGATGTATACGGCAAGTCCTTGACTTATGCGGATTTGCGTTACACGAATTCTTTTCATAAATTTTCCATAAACATAGTTGGTTTATTTGAATTTTCTTTTGAAATGAGTACCTATAGTAAGTACAAAGCAGATCGTATCAATAACCTTTCAGTGGTAGTGCTCAGGCACTATTTGAATTACGCGGTTTTTTGACTCAAGCGGAAATTACCGGAACGAATTAATCGCGGAAGTTGAGGACTACTGTATATGAAGTATTTTATCTCGTTTAACAACACAACATAACCAATTTGGCAACCAGATTTAATTTAGATTATTTTTCAAACGTACAATGTCGATTGAAATAGAATCTGCGGAGTAAGCAATATTCCTATAATATCGATATTATTTATTGTCGCAACGGCGGATATTATATCATTTATGTTTTCAGTGTGATTCGTTTGATACAGCAATACTTAAAGGAATCAAATCTTGTAAAAACATTGCAAACATTACAAGTATGTCAAAAACTTTTTTACTCATATTATTGTTTTCTTGCTTGTACATCATATATGATTCTAATAATAGGAGGAAACGGGTGTATCGCTCAATACAGTGGACAGCGTAGATGGATTCGTGGCAGACATAAATAATGGCCATTGGGATACGGTTCTCAAAGCTATACAGTCTTTGAAGCTACCTGATAAAAAGCTTATAGACTTGTACGAGCAAGTAAGTAGTTTGTAGAAGTATATAAAATGCATTAATAACCCTGCTTGCATTTCTGTTAAAGGTCGTTTTAGAGTTAATTGAACTGAGAGAGTTAGGAGCAGCTCGTTCTTTGTTAAGGCAAACAGATCCTATGATTATGATGAAACAGCAAGAACCAGAAAGATACATACATCTTGGTACAGTCACAATAAATATAACATTAATTTTATTTAGCGTATAAGTTTTGGGAATAATATTTCAAACTTAATTATACAGAAAACTTGCTCGCTCGTTCATATTTTGATCCGCGCGAAGCTTATCCCGATGGAAGTACCAAAGAAAAACGAAGAGCTTATATAGCAACGGCACTTGCAGGAGAAGTTTCCGTAGTACCTTCTAGCAGATTGCTTGCTCTTTTAGGACAAGCACTAAAATGGCAGCAGCATCAAGGTTTATTGCCACCTGGAACAACGATAGATTTGTTTAGAGGAAAAGCAGCGGTGCGAGATCAAGAAGATGAAAAGTATCCCACACAGTTGTCAAAGCAAATCAAATTTGGACAAAAATCGCATGTGGAATGTGCCCGTTTCTCACCAGATGGACAGTATTTAGTAACTGGATCTGTGGATGGTTTCATAGAAGTTTGGAATTTCACTACAGGCAAAATAAGAAAAGATTTGAAATATCAAGCTCAAGATAATTTCATGATGATGGAGCAAGCTGTTTTATCGATGGCTTTTAGCCGTGATAGTGAAATGTTGGCTGGAGGTGGTCAAGATGGAAAAATGAAAGTATGGAGAGTTCAAAGTGGACAGTGTTTAAGAAGATTCGAGAAAGCACACTCAAAGGGTGTTACTTGTTTACAATTTAGCAGAGATAATAGTCAAATATTGTCAGCTTCATTTGACACCACTATTAGGTAGATGAAAATATGTTTCTACTCCAAATTTAAATTCGTATTTGGTGTATATTTAACTCACTGCCGTTAGTCTGTAATTAACTTTTTACAATTTTATTTTATTTTTAGGATACACGGATTGAAATCTGGTAAAACTCTTAAAGAATTTCGAGGACATGCTTCATTCGTTAATGAAGTTGTGTTTGCACCTGATGGCCATAATATAATCAGGTATAAAAAAAAATTACTAATATAATGTAATTGATAAACGCTACATATAGAAAAATACTATTTTTAATTTCATAGTGCTTCTTCGGATGGTACCGTAAAGGTTTGGAGTTTAAAGACAACAGAATGCATAGGAACTTATAAGTCTTTAGGTGCTGCCGATTTAACAGTGAATAGTATACATCCTCTTCCAAGAAACCCAGAACATTTCGTCGTGTGCAATCGATCAAATACAGTGGTTATTATGAATATGCAAGGACAAATAGTGAGATCATTTTCCAGTGGTAAACGAGAAGGTGGAGACTTTGTGTGCACGGTTGTAAGTCCACGCGGTGAATTTATTTACTGCGTTGGAGAGGATCTCGTGCTTTATTGCTTTTCTACATCGTCCGGCAAACTAGAAAGAACTCTTAACGTTAGTAACATCATCTAAAATAAAAATTCATGAGTTAATCACCTTGTAATGCGTTTTCTACGATTTCAGGTACACGACAAAGACGTAATAGGGTTAGCGCATCATCCTCATCAAAACTTACTATGCTCGTACAGTGAAGATGGACTATTAAAATTATGGAAGCCTTGAATGGAATGAACAAAAGCATTTTTTATTTCTCCTGAATGAAGATGGTCTTTATGACGGGAAGTCACAACGTGACGTTCAATGAATTCCGATTCATTTTTAAAAAACTGTGATTCGATTAGTGTATCAATACGAACAGTGCTATTAATCTTTATATCATAAACACAATCGATAATCAGTGACTAATAAGTGAAGTACATGATCGTAATAAACTGTATGTCCGTGAAAGAGGAAAAAGCAACAAAGATGCAGCGCAATGTTATTATAAGTCTGTACTACGGACCGTGTAATAAAACACGCATTTTTCGAAGAAAAGAATAGTCGTTACATCCGTTCGCTTCGATTTCCTTCTTTCTCTTAGTAAAACCAGTAATTCGCGAAAAAAAGAGCGTGAGCACGTTCCGCTGTCGAGGAAACGTCGAATCTCGCTGAAACATTCGAACTAACGCGTCGTTATTTTGACGTCGGACGCAATAATAGACATTACGTGCCGATCCGGCTATATCTGATCGGTCGAACCTAATCGTTACGGCGAGTTGTCGGTGGGGGTGAGGGTAAACGGACAGGTAGGTGGATGAGGAGTAAGAAAAGAGAAGAAGGAATGAAGGAAGGTGTATATTTGGGAACAGAGTTTAGAACTATCTAGTGATTCGATTGTTTAATTATTTAATATTATAAATAATGATATTGGCAAGTAATAGTAACATAGATGTGCGATAGATTTTTTATATGAGATATCGAATTATGGCATTCCATGATTTTACCTTTATACTTTATTATATGCTTTCAAGAGGTAAAATAATCCAGCATTAAGATATATAGCATTGAAAAATTGTCAAATCGAAGAAAGCTAAATCCTGCAATTGGGGAGACTTACTTTAAATCTCTATTTAGTTTTCTTTATCATTATTCAGAGAAGAGTTATAGCTCATTTGTCACAGTTGTCAGAGTCACCCTGTATAGAAGAGGACGTGTAAAGGTACTAGGTACCGCGTAGAGAATCCATGGGCGTGCGCGGGCCTCACGGTAATTGGGCCCGAACAAATAAGCAATTACTATATTTCGGCTCGGCAAATATTATAATAACGGGCTGGTGGGGTTAACCAGGTTATCGGGCGCACGATCAACGGGTCCAGGCGTCTTAGACAGCGCCAAAACCGGCACCAACTCGTTGCTTCTTTTTTTTTTGCACATTTTACGGCGAGACCGAACGAGGTTTCGTTAATATCTTCATATAGGCGATCCCACAGTTTTTCTTTTTTACTCTCTTTTTTTCTTCTTCCTCTTTATACGTATTCATCGACGCCACGGTTGATCTTTTGAGTAATCATGCGCTATTTCCTTTGATTTTTATTAAGATAGATATGTTGAAATAACATTATTGAAATTTTTGCATTTCAGTAAAGAGAATTTAGTAAATTATTTGAGCTTCCTTAATCGTCTCGTAATCGTGCTTCGGTGTGTAATTTAGTGAATTTTTAAGGGTGAATATTTCCGGAAGCGATGCCACGATTATCTATAATTGAAAAGCGCAAAACCAAGAAATTTCCGAAAATTTTGACCTTTCAGTGCGACGCTCTTGTTGTAACTAATGAACCGGAACCGACCGTTCCGCTTCCTGTTTAGACTTTAGTTAATGTGACTTTAATGCTTGGTAAAGAATGCTCACTTTGCTTTCTTTTCCTGTCGGTATTCTTGTGTATAGTTAGAGAACGAATCATTGTCAGTCTTTATAAGTCGTGTTAAATATAACAACGATGAATAACACTAATAAAAAGACGAACTAAATAAATTTTTTTATACAAGATTTTGATTAAAAGTAACATACATACTTTACAGTACATACTTTTACATAATACATACTTTTGAGAGATAATTTTTAAACAAATTTTTATTACAATGGAAATATTTCGGGTGTTAAATTTAAATGATACACTACGTACATATTTCTGCATTACAGTATAGTATGCGTGAAAACCCACTAATATTGGGTTGAAACATAAATAAGTTGTGTTCTTTAAAATAAAATTTATTTGTTGATAAAATCTGCGTTGCAAAGTTTATTAGGAATCCATTTGGCTTCGAAATAAATGAGAATGACTCAGGTTTAACAGCACGTCGAATTAGCCAAAATATACCTTATTATAAAATAACTTTCGAAGAGTAAGTGTCAGTTGGTCAATATTGATTTACAGAATTTACTGTAACTTTGCCAATTTTCAAGCTATAATAATGCCAAAATACATTCAAGAGACGCTGCTATGTCTATTCAGACTTCTTCCTTACTCTAAAGATAATTCTTCGATGCAACAATGTAAAAAAACATATATAACTTGTATTAACAAAATTTGTCACGTAATTGATTAAAAAATGCTATTAAAAATCAAGAAGCATTGCAAAACGATTATAATACTAGCGAAGCCCATCGTATGAGGAACTGCGTCCGATCGAGTCCGGAGCTCAAACTGGACGAAGAGGACATTCGCTCGACTAATTTTCTTTCGACTTCCTCCTCTATCTGATATCGTACGAGTTCTCTCAAACCTTACTGCTTTCATAATTTTACAGGAAATAAAAAGAAGAATACATCATCGTAGAAACGCTTTCCGTTAAATTCGCAAGCGGATTTCCGCGGAAGTTGCTTCTTACGTTGAAATCCCGCAAAATTCCTTTAAACGCAACATTGGTCGCGTGCCATCGTTTCACACGCGTGAAATTTTTCCATTCGCGTTTTCTCGCTTTATACATGTTCCCTTTCTTCTTTACCGACCAACCGAGTTCTCGACACGATCGGGATACTTCGAGCTCGTTCCCGTATTTCCGGAAGATGTCCAATTTCGCGATCATAATTTGTTAATAATTGGACATTGGTTGTGCCTAGAGTGGAAAGGGAGTCTCTCTTCTCGCTAGCCAACTGGCCCCAGGTGTGTGCACGGGGAGCGTGGCCGACGCGTGCTTCTCCCCTCCTTAACTCCCCTTCGTTCCAAACGCCCGAATGCGGTCGACTCGATTCTCTCTCTCTCTCTTTCTCTCTTTTCTCGATCGCTTTCGCTTCTCTTTTTTCCGACTTATTTCCATCGAACATCCCCAACCTTTGCCGGTTCCTTTTACCTCTCACGAGTACGGATTCATGATTACGCGAGTCAACCGTTATAGACGAATGTCTATCAATGATTTGTCTTTAAGAATCCTAGTTTTTTTATCTGTGAGATCACGATCTTACCAAAGTGACATCAGAAGTTATTTATGAAAGATAGTCCGGTGTGTCTTCGTTCCGGAAGAACGATTCCTGACACGACACCAAAACCACGTTATAGCCACGTGTCCGTTAAAAGAGAATTTAACGGGCTTCGTGTGCGCACGAAGAAGCGTTTTTTTACACACTTCGTTAGCTCGTGCGAGCTTGATATTCTAATGTTCCGAAAACAGTAGGATTATGATAACGAATTGATATTTGAAGAGTTTAAGGGTAAAACCACTTCACGATGATTAATATGGAAAGAAAACAAAGTTTTAAGTTTTACAAAACGTAAATGTACAAAGGATCAATAAATAAACTTTGGTCAAATTTTATTCGTGTAGTACCTAAAACTATTTATTTTAAAGAAAACGTGCTGATAGTAGTCTCTGAAAGTCCAAAAACATGGATTAAAGTGGTTTTACCCCTAGACCTTTCAAACTCTGGACCCTTTCGTTGATCAAAGTCATGTTATTATACATATCTTAATGTATTTTTTAATCACTTACATGATGCAATAAAAAAATGCAATTATGTGTCAAAAAACACCAATGACTTTGACAACTCTGAAAAAAATGACTTTAGGAAAAAAACATAATAACCCGAAGAGATATTTAAGTGATCTAATTTAAATGGACCACCCTGTATAAATATATAGATAGATGGACAATAAAAATTGATAAAAAGATAAATCGAGGCCCAATCCTTTATTATTACTATCAAAGTTTATTCGAAAACACGAGATTTATTTTGACTTCGATTCCTTTTATTAAGCGAAAGTTCGATTCGCCGACAGAGTAAAACGGAATCGAGGGCCTCTTTTTCGTAGTCAGTAATAGAAGCACGTCGGGGCATCTTTCGTGGGAGGATACGAAAAGTTCGGGCGAACATAAATTCGGTACCACGGCGAGATCTCGAGGGATTTGCATTCGCGGATAGGTTGTAATTACTCGCAACGGAATATCGCAATTATCGAATTAACCCTCGCACCCCCACATAATTGCTCGCGACTTCACGATTTAAGTGGATAATCATTGGGGATCGCGGAGGTACGTCCGTGGCCCGTTGAAATTTGGCAAGCGTCAGAGAATATGGGGCGCCTCTTCGATGAACACCGTGTAATTTTGCCTTTACGCTAAAAGTACGCGCTCTTTGCGCTCAGTCCACCGGTTTTAGGCCAGCTAAAAATGCAAAAAGGGTTAACTTCTTTTTTTTTATCTTTACAAACAATTCTACATTCGTCTCTGATCGTTCCAATATAACTGTCACAAAATATTGATGATTAAAAGTTTGTACGAAAAAAATACTGAATTTGGAAAATTATGATCATCATATCATTTAGATTGGCATTTTCTATATAATCGAAACTTTAAATAGTCTTGATGAACCTTTGATTATAACTACGTTTCATTACGGAAAATAGCAGATAAATGTAGAATCACGCGGGACGAAGTTGGTCCAGCGCTAAGAAAATGGGATTTCATTGCCGATCGAAAGGATCCTCTTGGTCACACAGGAGGGTGCCGCATTGTTACTTTGTAACCAACACTCTTTCTTTTTTTCTTTCTCTCTCTTTCGGTTCGTTGTTTCACCGGGCACTCCCCGGTGCTCATCGCTGAAAAGTCCATTGTATCGCCGATTTCAATACACGAATTGTTTTTGAAAAGAGCGCGCGATTGTTTCCCTTCCATTCTCTTTGGTGTCCGACAAATTGCCGGCGGCCTCTGATCGCAGCCACGATCCGAACAGATTCTTTTTTAACGCCTACGGGCTAAATTAATGTTAAAATCTGGCAGCGAGCATTCGCTTCGCTCGAAATCGTTCGTTTGACGGCGTAGAATTTTGGAAAACGAAATATGTAGCATTTTTTTGCAACTTAATAAAAGTAAAATATGTAAATGTATTATAACGCAAAAATCATCTTACATATTATGTACAAATACATAATATATGCAGTAGATAAATTATAATAAAATGTTTAATACAAGTATCTTCTTTTACTGTTATTCTTAAATAATCCAATATTTCTTAGTTCAGCGTGTGAAAGTTGCGCGGAACTTCAGAGGGCGAAGTCTCGGACGTGGAAAGTTTGTTACAACCCCGAATCACGGGCGCCACCCCCTCGTTTCGAAGGACGCTTCGTTGGTCCTAATCACTAGGCTACCGTCGTTCCACCGTCTAATATTAATTTTTCAAAGCAAGATCCGTCTTCCTGAGAAAAAATCATCCGTGCCTTCTGCCGCGTAACTCTGAACAGCGATTTTGATTTTTTTTTAACGAATGTCATGACCTCGATATTTCCGGTCGTTTATTTTCTTCTTAAAGATTCACTCATCGTGATTACTTTGCTCACGAAACACATTTATTATATAGGAAACTAGGTATGTATATGTTTAATATTAAATAATATGTATAATATTAAAAATTAAAACACTTTGTGTTATCGAGTAAACTGTAAGATAATTTTCTTGAAATTATCCAATTGAAAATTGAAAGGCAACGCGAAAAATAAGAATGGATCGTTTTCTGTGGTATTCTTCAGGATAAGTGATCTATTTAAAAGCCATTTACCATCTCTTCGTCAGGTTTTCCGGTTAGCTTGCCACCGTGGGAGTTCACGACCACCACACAAGACACAATTAAAAGGAATAACTCTGAAAGAAAAATCTGGACCACCGTAAATTCGAAAACAATTCCCGGTAGCCGTACTACGCGCCGAAGAGCGTTCTGGAAATCAATTTTTCCACTTTGGCGTCAATTAACTCGAGTTTCCACTCCGTCTTCGACGTAGGTCGAACTAGGACACGCGGTGGTTCCGAACCGTTTCGAGCCGTTAATCGCTCCTTCCACCTACTTTCTTCTTTCTCTTTCGGCTTAACTAATGCAATTTTCTAATTTCTTTGGTCGTAGCTCGTCCTTGAGCACCCAAGTTCCGTACCTCCTTGTTAATCCCTTCGGAAAGGAGGTGACTCGACTTATTTTTGTTTGCGCAATTAATCGTTTCGGTACAATTTAAATAGATAGATAATAGGTACGTGTATCAATGATCATTCTTGTCTACATTTTAATGATTTTTTTTTAATAGTCTAAGGTACATCAAATCACACCAAAAGTTGAAAAATAAAAATATTCTCGTTTACTCAATGAAATACAGCTATTTGGAAATTAAAAATGATGGGACATTTGTAGTGTCCTAGTTATGATGTTGCTAGTTTAGAATAAAACTGGTTTTAAAGGAGTAAAATATTTCCAAGATTACATTAACCCTTTGCCTTATAATATCGTGTGAGACTCGTACAAATTCCGAGACGAGTATAAAAAGCATGAGTCACACTCATGCTTCAATTCTTACAAGTTTAATTTTTTATATATTTGTTTTATATTGTTTATTAGTCTTTGTTTGGACATACTTGTGATTAATTTTTTCTCAATTTCTTGTATTAATTTGATTGAGTGCCCAATTAAATCATAAGGCAAGGGGTTAAAACTTGTGTCTTTATTTTCAGTAACAAGATTAACGATAAAAGTTTATGCCAGCAGTAAGAAGATGCAATAGTAACAGGATGATCAAACGATACATCGAACGGGTGCACATTTAACTCTCGCGTCGACGCGACATTTTGTCGAAGAAGGTCTCCATTTCCAGCTCCCTTCTCTTTCCTTCACCTATACTTCTTGACGATAATCGGCTTACGCGTATTCGGTTGACCCGATCCAGTACAATCGAGTCGATCCTACTTTACTCTTTTTTCTTACATCTTCTCTTTTTTCACCGCTAGCCGATGCTTTACATACAAAAACGAAAATTGGTGAACGCTGGACCACAATGGAAGAGCCCGGGAGTCGTTTCCAACTACAAACAGGCGCCGAGTTCATTTTGATTCTCCTAATCTCGTGAGATATACGGTCGAATAATGAACCGAGCCAAGGATGTTACGAAAAAGATCGGATTAAGGCACATTACGAGCGTGTCCGACGGCTTTAAATATTCGCTAAATGGAGCTAATAGTAATCCTGGTCGTTGTCACACGAGACAGCACCTTTTTTGCGTATAACCAACGTTTAGCATCGCTCCTTTCGAAGGATTAGAATATTAGGGTATCATCATACCGAATAATATCTTGAGTCCCACGAGATGTCACGGGTTATGTAGTGAGATCGTTCTCTCTGATCGAATGCTTCCTCTTTGCATATCAATGATCCTTCCTATACTACGTTTTTATCTATTTGGGAAGTTTTGCTATGTAGTAATCAAATTTTATGAAATATATTGATTAATATTTACGATGATGTAAATGATCCATCAAGAAACCACCAAAGGGAATCTGTGGACTTGTATGGTCTTAATGGGATTTGAAAGCTTAATAAAAAAAGTGTAGTAAATTAGATTATACAAAATTATACAAAACAGTTCTATACAGAAAAATGTTCGTTTATGATAAATAATTTACTTTAGGTGTCCTTTTTGTCTAAAAATGATATACCCATATTCTCCAAAACAGTAGAGAAGCGAATTAGCGAATAATTTGTGCTATTTTGTCTTTTTTTGAATAATTACATAAAATGTATCAGTTGTCATCCCTTCCGTACGACCATGTTCTTCGGACTTACCCTATATACACGCATACATATAATGTATAAATTATAGATGTATATTATACATTCATATATTTAAGGATTTGCATATAATACACGTACTTTTTCGTATGGCTCACTGGAATTAGAAATCGTGGGAATTGCGGATAGCGGCGAGATCGAGGACAGGCGCAGGTAAAGGAAAAGAGTAAGAAAAGGAGAAGGAGGAGAAAGAAGAGAGAAAGAAAGAAAGGAAGGAAGGAAGGAAGGGACGATGAGAGAGCAAATGAACACCGAGGGTGAAGGACGGTTGAACGGTGGGTTAAACTCTTTTCCTTGTGCTTCATCGCGAGTAGCAGAAATTTGAGAGGGATAACGACGCTCTTTCTACTCTTTCAGTCCCCCACGCCTCTCTCTCTCTACTTCTTTCTTATGTAGGATGCACTTTATTCACAATGTGGTCCGATTAACGTGTTATTGTTTTCAATTTGATCGCGAGTATCGCTTGAACTTGAAAGACCAGGTCACCCTTTTAACAAAAAAGAAAAGAGGGTGTAAAGAAGTGTAATTTGAATTGTAGTTATATTCTTAACCCTTGTGTCTACAGCCAAAATGAATGTCTTCTTACGATCATCCAAAAAAATAATCCGAAGAATAGGGATTCGAACCGATTTTGTAATATTTTGATAAAATTTATATTATTATTTTGTAATATTTTGATTAATAAAAATGTAAAAAATTACTAAAACGAATATAGAAATTGGTAGGTACCTGGTTGACCACACAAGGTTTAATATATTGTAATACATAATATATTAACTATCTAACCGAGAATTCTTCCCGATCAAATTGTCCGACCGATTAAGGCATAATAATCGGTAGAAGCACGGGTTATAAAAAAAAAAAAAATAGAAAAGTTTTAGAGAATGACGGCAAGAATAGGGTTCCCGTCTTGTACATACGATGTATCTTTAACGCGATACCAGTGTGCTCATCGACGCCGCGCGATAATTGGAGCCTCCAAAGAGAAAAGTATTCCTCGAACGATCGTCGTCTCTCGACGCTATAGTAATTTAGCAGGTAGCAAGAGGGCAGAAAGAAGGAAAGGGAAAGATAGATACAAAGAGAGAGAGAGAGAGAGGGAGAGTTTGACGTAGCCGTTGCAACCGATCGACCTTTCCTTTGGTCCACCTCCTTCCTCTTCGCTTCTACAGCAGCGTCCGTGCGTATTTAAAAGCGTTTAAGGGTGCCCTCCAAGTCTCAAGTGTTCTCTCTCTCTCCCTCTCGCACACTTACTCGTCTCGGATTCACAATGGTCCTTGCGTATTATTTGTTGGTGAAATAACATGCTGTCAGTTATAAGGGATATGCTAAATATATAGGTGGTCGTACGCTTCTTTCTAGTTCGAAGGAGAATCGATCGATCTCTCGTCGCGACTCGAGTGTTGTGCTTCGAGTCACGGCCTCGTGGTCCTGTTCTCTCTCTCTCTCTTCTTCTCTTTTTTTCTTTCACGTTAACACGCCGACAACGACAAGGGCATTTTTATAGGGCCTCCTTTCACGAGACAATTCGTACGGGGTACTTCTCGAAGGAAAAGCAGCACGAGGAAGGGTCCCGGGCCCTCTATTCGTGCTCTCTTTCAATGAAGGATCGATCCTGACGAAGGGATCCTGATCAGCGTCTCGAGCTACCATGGCTAAACTTTCTCGCGGGCTACGTTCTACCGTGAACGTTTATTTTTTTGCTTGGAACGGCTAGCAAAAATTCCAAAATCGTTCTCCCTCAATACGCGCAACTTCTTCGAGCCTCCGGTCGAATAGAGATCCTTTTCGTTGGTATTCTCGAATGGATGATTTTCGATTTTCTTTCGATGCCTGGTTGGCTCTAATCGAGATATTCAACTATGAAGTATAGATTCATTCTGAGTGATCTGTATACAGAGTGAGTCGGTAACTATTACTGTCTGAAGTAACTGTTTATTTTTTAATTTTTAAATAAATTTAATTCCACGTTTTATTTTATTTTACAGTTTAAGAACAGAAATGTTTTTAATTCATAACGATTATTAAGTCACTCTGCACATTTTTATATATTTGTTTCATCTTACGACTTCCGGAATTTACTACTCAAAAGCGGATGATGACGCGTTTCCTTTCTCTTGGATGTTCTCTTCTGTCTTCATCTCCGATAGCCTAATCTAATAAAATGGCTAATAACCAATAATAACTTAATAAATTTGCCCTCGGTTTCTCTCACTCGCTCCGACGAGAGTCTATCTTAATTATATCTCCTTTAATTATACAGGGCCAGGAGTTCGATCGAATCGGCGTTATTTGATTATCGAATCGACCGCGTCTTAAAACCCGTCGAAGGGGGTGGAGCTGTTTGTTTTAAAACGCTGATGAGCCCCAAAGAGGAAGAAATTTACGGCCTCGATCGAGCCTTGAGATCGAGTTTGTCCCCTCCCTAACAACTTTGCCCCTTTTCCTTCCTTCGTTATCCCGTCAAAATTACGTAAGTCTTCGAGGTAGCGTCCGGTCTGTCAAATTTTTAACAATACAAATTTGGAATTAGAATTTTCCTTAAAGGCTTACGATTGTCGTTTTGCCTTCTCGGCTACGCATCGTGAAAGAAGATATGCGAAAGGATCGCTTCCGTGGTCGATTCACGCAGCTGTGTTACCACAATACACGTGCTGAGCCTCACGTGTTTTCAATGTGTGCGCGTTCTTCCCGTTCCTGGTGGCTGGAGACACGTGGCGAGACTTAATTGCAAATTAATCGATCGAGGGAACACTCCGTTACGCTGCCGCGATCCCTCGTTCGCAATTATGCTTCCTAGCAAATTTTCGGATCGTGCTCGAAAGAGGTGCACTTATCTACCTTTTATTCTGGAAAGAATTTTATCTTTTAAAATACCTACTTAGCTATGAATATTATGTTAATAATAAATTAACTTTTAATTCAATATTTATATACTCACTTTTGTAGAATTTCTAAACAAAATTGCAATTATTCATATTTGTGTATGAGTTATATGTAATATATTAGTTCCATTAATAGATCACCAGTATGAAATTGACGATACTTAAGTTATATAGGAAATTCTATATGATTTCTGCTATCACTAACTTTATACCGGAGAACTATTAATGGAACAGTTTGTAAATGTTGCATGGGACCAGAAAAGTGTTAAGTAGGTTATTATTAGACAAGCGGATCTTTATGCAAATACATATTTTTCTTATTGTGTATGTTTTTCAAATTTTACATATAAGAAAAACCATTGAATATGTCACATGTATCCTTTGTATTTTACATATTTTTATTCAGTTATCAGCTCTACTTGCAATATTTGATGAATCATGAATTATAATTCATATGAATTTGCATAAAGATCCGCTGTCTAGTTATTATCTAATTCAAATGGTCTAACTTTAAATCACAATCTAGTCTTTATTTAAATACAACCCTATACCTTAGGGGAAAAAATCTTTTTCACGATTGCTTCCAAGTGCTTTGTAAAAATCTGCCGCTGATATAACAGGTTTTATTGGTAATATCTGTGCTCCTCGAGATTACACGCTTCGCGATAATAATCCCGTTGGTTATGATGTTTGCTACCACAAACATCTCACCTTCTCTTTTTCTCTGGACCTCTTTTTCGAACGATCAACGATGCGAAGAAGAAGAAGAAGAGGATGAAGAGAAGACGTTTACCCTTTCTCGAATCCGCCGGGACCGGTCCAGTTAACGTTATGACAATCTCCTGCCGGTCGGCAATTACCGGATTACAATGTAACGATACCGAAAGGTGTTAAAACAGGATCACGGGGTCAACGGAGTTGCGGACGCACACCTTCGAGGTTATAACAAGCTGTGAGCGTGGGCGGACGTTGCTCCGCTATTTTCGCCTTAATATCTTGACGGGATAATTTTCTCCCTTTCTCGAATCTCCCCCCGGTCCCTCGTCAGACATAATTCGTAATACCTCGTTTGCGTCATATCAAATCTTGGTTAGGTTATACATATGTCTATGTAATATATACAGGGTGTCCCTAACTGGTGCTACAATTGTGTATTTAGTAATTTTATAGGAAAAAAGGATGTCAAAAGTGTGAATACAATTTTTTTCGTGTCAATCTTTGTTTTCGAGAGAATCATTAAGTATTATGATATCTCTTCTTTATTATATTGTGTGCCAAGCTGATTTTTATATAAATACCCTTAGGGGTCAACAGGAAATATTTTATCAGTTGTTGGTTTGAGGCCTAGAAATAAGTTTCATACTTAGTATAAATTTTATTATTGCTTCATTATCATTATAATAAACAGATATCATTAGGATTGATACTAAATAACTTCTAGTAAAATTTTGCGTGTCATACATATATGAATGACGTGGCACGCAATGTGTTATATGTAGACTGCGGATATTTATGCAATTGCATATTTTACATATATACTAATAAATCACTGAAGATGTTACATATGTCTTTAATATTTTACATATTTTTATTCAGTTATTAGTTCTCTTTGCAATATTTGATGAATCATTAATTATAATTCATATTCATTTGCATAAATATCCGCAGTCTAGTTATATAGTTTAAAACTTATCACTACTGATTTGTAAGTTCCTCTCTTCATATTTATTTCTCTACTTTTTGGCAATAATACAATTAAAGAAACGAAGACAGCTAAAGCTTTTGATTTAGGCGGAATTGAGTTAGTATGTTGACATTCAAAATATATAATTAATAAATTCCTACATTAACTTATCATTTATGTATCTTCCAATAATATACAAACAGTCTAGAAATAGATACCTACATTTTTGTTGAATAAATGCCTGTATACAAAAATAAATCATAGTTATCGCTACCACGGCACGGACATTAACCCCATGCGTTTCGTTCGTGGCCACGTTTTGGCTCTCGGTCAAGGTAAAGTGTTATTTGATTTGTAACCAAGAAAGAGAGAGAGAGGGCCGTCTGTAATAACTGTTCAGTCTCTTCCTCAATATATCTATTTTGATGGCTCAATGCGCACGTGGCCGTAACCGAAAGTACTACGGTAAATGATCCACGAAACGAATGGTTACGTACGTAACATAACTTGACGTTTGGCACGTGAACAAGCCCACCACTTTGACAAGTTAAATGCAACCGGTAAAAACTCTTGAATGTTTCCTCCGTCAAGTATCGGCACTCATCTCATACTTTTAAACGTCGATCTCTTGACACGAATCGAATAAACGACCATTCATCATATCTTCTACAATATTTAATACGGTATTTTCAACTTTTTAAACGCTTTGTTTTAATTTCGATCGTTTTTATCGATGAACATCACTTTAGGAAGACATTTATTATTTTTTATTTCGTGTAAATCAAATGGGAAGTTCTCAAAGATATCGGAACGTTAGATTTGAGATAAGACAAGGTGTCAAGATACGTTTAGTCAGAAGAATGATGCTTTCTGCCACCGATGCCAGCGTATTAACAACGCTTACAGGTGTCAACGTTCTCGATGAGACATCGGACACCGTTTTCATTGTGGTTCCTCACGGTACATAGCCAGGGTGGTCCTTTGGTGATCCTACTACCTATCTGTATACAATCTCTTCTCTCTCTCAGGAAGATCAGCGTTCGTCGAACGGGAAAAAAGTTCACTGCACCAGTTTTCTCAAGGGAAAGGGCAAATGACTGCTGTGAAATCGTCCGCATGTAACATAAGAGAACCGAACGAATCACACGCATCGTAGACCCGTGTCTCTTCATCGATGCCTCCCGAAAAATAAGACGCTCCATGGACGAGACTAATTTTCGACGAGAATGCATCTCCAAATACGCCAGTGCATACCACTTTTTTTTCCTTCGAAGGACCCACCTGTTTCGCACGAAGATAAACGAAAATTCCGTCCGTCTCCTTTTTTTTTTTTTGATCGAACAAGCACTCGTGTGAAGTTCTTAAGTATCGTAAGATCGAATATTCGTCCCTAATAGATCTCTGCCTATCTATCGATGAAAATCTGCGTTCCTCGTTCACGAACATTCTATCGCAGATCCCGTTCTCACGATAACGTGTAAATTAATGTCCGATCGGTGAGATTCCGTGATATCTTTCTTTCGAATCTTTGTTTTATTTCTTTATATACGTTTCAATTCAAATTGCAAAGAAAAAAGAGAGTTTTACTTTAAAAACAAGTAAAGAAAAGTTAAAATGTTAATTACAGTGAGATCCGATAATTATAAGCATGGTTAATGGTTTCTGTTAGCTATTGTTGTTGTAATTAATCGATCTCAAAACACTCTATACAAAATTAGTTAAAAATAGTTCGCCTATTATTACCAAACTTCACCTATGAGTAAATACCAATTATGATAGTACACTTGTCGACAAATGATAAGAATTTTTAGCAAATGTTTTTTTTTTTAACGAGAATATTCTTTTATCATTCACATGAGTGCCTGACAAGAATTTAAAAAAAAACGTACTTAACTAGATCATATTCTGAAGCACATTCTTTATTATTTTAAAACATATTCCAAAGGAATTTAATGTTGTTTTGAATGAGTTGTGAACTTGAAAATTCTGAATTTCTCTAGTAGGTAGTTTCTATTAATATCGCGTTAGAGGATTCCGCGATGAAGACCGTGGGTGGCCATGGAGCACGAAACCGTAAACGGAGAACTCAAGAAAATTTCGTCCTAATGAGGGAAGACCTACAACGCGTGCTACAGTTCGGCTCTCATTTTTTGTTCTCCGCGTCCATTAGCATTAATTAAGTGAGACAAGGTAAGCGCGGGGATATCCGAGAAATCTCAATTTATCGTGCGTTCTACCGTGATAGTTGTCGATGTATCTCCCAGCTAACATGGATCACGGTAATAAAAGACTGACTACAAAAGTAATAAAAGACTGATTACAAAAGTTTAACGACTATTTCCGTAGTCTAATTTTAACGATCCAATCGTGGATAGGATAAACGTTACAGATATTAGTCTAAATATATAGACTATAATAATAAATAATATATGAATAAATATGTAACATCTAATAATGTGGACTATTTGTATATTGATATTTTTGAATGATGATATCTTTCTAATTACGAATATAATTTGACTTAAACATATTGCTCTTTCTGTCCGATTTTGAACTAGGGCTGGAGATATTTTGAGAAACAAAAAAACTTTTAACACGGTATTTATTAGAGGACAAAAAAATTAAATAACAATAACAATTTTCTTAGAAGGGTAAACATCAAGAAAGGGAAAGTGTGCGTAGGTACGATACGGGGTGGTCTTGACCATCGGGAACAAGACAAAGACCCTAGAAAGAGTGATAAAACCATGTTGCCCGCCTACGGCCCTCCACCGCCCACTAATATTAGCTGGAGCAAACGAGCGGTTCGCTTTAGAAATTTACTGTATTACCATATCAACGGTCGTATTAATCGCTGAAAGACAATATTATTGCTTTTCTTCTACTACGTAATGTGCATATTTTTGGTCTACATATTTTTGAAAATCGAATTATTACAGTAATTGTTCTAATATAATTAATACTAAATCGTTTATTTGAAATTATTCTAATTTAATCTTTCTCACTCAAATACTGATCTGATCTAATTAGCCCAGAAAACGTATGTGAACCAATCTCTTTCTATATTAAAAGTAATTAAAGTAATTAAGTGTTTCTTTTCTTATCCTTCTTTCACATTCTTCTATCAAAATTATTCTCTTGTAATCCTCTTATTCTCTCAATAAACCAACGGGGTTATCTTGAACCCCACTTTGTGGTTTATGTCAACAAAATTGTACCATATTCAAGGGTTCACATTCATTACATGATCAAAGAAAAAACGAATTTAACTAAACAGTACAAGTCGTAAACAGATCGTTATCGACCAAACTAATGTAAGAACGTGTCGGTACGAGATTCCAAAGAGTCATAAAACGAACTCGATATGTCCATCGATTACCCTCGACACAGCTACTTCGTGTTTTACGTGCCGATAACGATCGGTCTCCCCGTTAAGAAACAAGAGCCCTGTTTTCTTCTTCTGTTTCCCGGCAAATGGGAAAATCGCTAATGACGAACAACCTAACGAACAAAAGCGGTCCTCGTCGTTTACCTCGTCCTCTCATTGGTTATGTATAATGTTTCACGGGTTGACAAAAAAAAAAGGAGAAAAAAGAAAGAAGGGAAGAAAGGATCCGCGGATCGCAAAGATGCCGATAGAGTCGATGGTCTGTTAAAGGAAGTAGGATCTGTAAATTTCTCTTTCCTCTCGAGGTCCCCATTTCGTTTGTAATCTGATCGTACATCGTCCGCGGATGAAGAGAGTCAGGTAAATCTGTTACGAAAGAGAAAGAAAGAAATAGAAAAAAGGCAAAAGATAGAAAGAGGACGCGATATCTTGGTGTTGCCGTCTCAAAAGACCTTCTTCGCACCTATTTCAACGCGTAGAGGCGTTCCTATCGTCGGATCGGACCGGTCTGTGCCGAACCTAAAAGCTAGAAATTTTACGGTACCATTTCACGTGGAACCTCTCTCTCTCTCTCTTTCTCTTTTGTTTTTCCTTTCCTTGGTCCTTTACCGTGTTGCCTCCGTATCTGGATCTTGAGAACGACGACAGATCGATCTTCTTGTCCTCGAGACTAGCTAAACGGTCACGTTTTTCTCTCCTTTTTTTTCTCACTAATCTTAGAATGGACCAGTACGATCTTCTCGCGGAAGTCGATTCCCCTTCTTTAACTTGCTCGAATGTAAATCGAGGCTTTCTCTCACGGTCGATCGAGCACCGGAAAAGAAGCTCGTTTTCTATCGTAGTTTCCCGATATTAGCTTTAAAAGTCCTCGAAGAAAGGATGTTATATGTTTTCCCGTGAGATACGAGAGAGAACGGGTGGACTTTTATGGAGGATGATGTTATTTTACGATTTTGGGGATCGTTTTTGGTTTTTTTTCTTACGGTCAAAACAAATTTTAACCTTTTATACTATACCTATTGTCTGTATTGAAGGTAACACATTATGTACGTACTTATGTAGCTACGAGATGACTAAATCAATATTTTACTCGAATTCTTACTATGCAAGAGTATTATTAAGACCAAAAATCGAAATTTTTACGAAATAAAAATTTTACTCGAATTCTTTCTATGCAAGAGTATTATTAAAACTAGAAGCACTTCAGATGCATCTTCTCATGTAATATGTAATATATCCAAAAAAAAATATTGATTTTATGATATTCTAGTAGCATGTAATTCATCTTTGGTCTTATTCTATAATGTAATTTTTTTTTTTATAAAAAATGTTCGTACTATTCTGGGTATTATGAAATTACGTATTCGGGTCGTACGAAGATCGATAAAAGATTGACGAAGAGGACCGTTAACTTGACTCGTTTTTCCCATACGGAGTAGTATGGCCGCGTTTATCTGAAATTGGTCGACGGTTCGTCGAATTTATGGCTGGCGCCCAATTTACGACAGAACACCAGATCGAGAGGGATAAATGCGTAGTTAGCTGTAAGAGTAAAATCAACAAACACTTTGTGCTCCGAAACCGAAGGTGTTCGATACAATGCCGTCGCAGCCTCCGGATGTGGGCGGCACCAATATATTCGACACTTGCTATCTCCATCTATCTCTCTTCTCTCTCTTTCTCACTTTCTCTAAACCCTTTTCACACGGTCTTTACCTTATCGCGAAAGTTTCATAAGAGCTCTTCAAATTTTTCTTTGCATTTAATTTCTAAGAAGTTTAACAGAACCTTGATCGACTATTCTTCAAAAATTTATTTCTCAACAACTATTAACGATATTTACTTGGTGCACCTCTACACAATTTTTTTGTCACCTGTAAAACTAGATAACATAGATGGTTAGCCATTATTTAAACCCAAATTTGGTGTCTTTGCTTAAGTTTAATGTTATAAAACTCATTTGTATATAATGCTTCTTTGTTGTTAAAAAATACTTAACAAATCTCATGAAAAAAAATGTATTTCATACAAACTTCAACCCCCGTTCATATCCTTAGGGATAGATGAATCAAGATAAAAAGTATCCTAAATATTACTCTGAGTCATCAACTATTAGCTCAGTTTCATAAAAATCCATTCAGTAGCTTGCTTCATAGTAGAACAGATAGAAAAAAATTTTGTAGGGGAAGAGTAGCATGAAAGAGCCACTTTTTTAAAGAGTCACTATCATTGAATGTTGTACGAATTAGTTTTTCAAAAACTAGTAAAGTTTTTGCTAATTTAACTAGCAACCTGTGTTGCTACTTAAAAACTAGAATTCGTCCAACATTCGTTCCAAAACTACTGTGTAAATGATAGTGGCTCTTTCATGCCACTCTTCTCCTACATGGTACCTCTGGCTTCTGTTGGTCTCAAATAGTCCTTTCAAAATGAATAATCCCAAAATTATTCCAATATACAAACTTAACTTCTTCTTCAATTTTTTTATATGTATAAACAAAGTAAACCAATTTGTCAAAGTATCGAAGACCAAAGCTATTCCTAAAAAGATCAATGACATTGTAAGATCGCGACTCGTTGAACGATCGACGATCGAAGGGGTGTCGCGGAGGAACTCAAAGGTAGTCTAATAAGTGAGAGGGTGAATGAAAGACGCTCGCGAGCTCGAGCTGCACGGGTTGCTTTTTCGAGGGAGGACCGGGCCATATGGAGAGCATACGGCTAGCAGCAGGCTGCACCCGCTCTCCGTCGAGGGTTTAATCTACCGACCGGGCAAACTACCGTCCAAGGAAATCAGGTATCTACCGAACTTGTTCGCCGCGACTTCCTTTCCGCTATTAACGTCTTTATGTTACGTACGTAATGCGTTTCTCTTCTCCTAAAAAGAGAGAGAGAGTGAAATAGAGACCGAGAGAGAGAGAGAGAAGAAGAAAAGAAAAGAGTTTCGATCGGACGCACGTGCGTGGAAAGACGGTAATCTGGCGATCGATTTGAAGGGTGTGCTGGTGGTACGATTAGGTCGACGATTAGGGAACCTCTCTCTTCCTCTTTAACTATTTTTTTCCTCTAGCACCTTTCTCTTACGCGTGACTTCTCGATTCGTACGTATCCCTCTCTCTCACTTCGTCAGTTCTCTCGTACGAAGTGAAGGAAAAGAAGACACGGTCTAGTAGACGATCCGGACTCTTGTCTCTCGCTTGCCAACTGTCCCAGGTGTACGCGTTCGCGAGGAAGAACGAAGGAGTATAAGGAGGAGGGGGAGGACGAAGAGAGGACGAAGAAGAAGAAGGGCGGCGAGACCGGCCGAGGACTCGAGGCGTGTGGCTGGCGCGTGCTGCCAGTCTTCGATTCCGATTCCCCGCCCTTAACTTGCTTCCGATCGTTGCTTCTCCGACCGAACCGCCGGACTCTTCTTCTTCTTCTTCTTCGGTCACGCTTTGAGAACACGCGAGCCATGGCACACACCTCACTCTTTCTCTCTTTCTGTCGTCCATCCCCTCCCCTTACACTTGACACTCGCGTTCTGCTTGTCATCTTCTGTCTCTCTCTCTTTGTTTTCTTCTTTTTTGGTCGGTTCCCGAAGTTTACCGTACTTTATATACTTGTACTGAATGTATACAAGTTACGTAGAGTGATTCGATAACTTTTTTGCCAGGTGAAATAACTTTTTATTCACTGAGTTTAAGATGAAATTATTTCAATGAAATCTGCCATTGGAATGTCTGATGGATTTAATGATTATTTCGTTTTGAATTTTATGTAATGAATGGGGAAATATTTTCTGAAATTCATATATACTGATATTATCAAGAGAGAAGGTTTGTGTGTATGTGGGTCCGAGGTAATCTTTGGTAGTACGATTTAGATAATACTTTTACTATTAATTTAATATATTTTCTAAACAAAATAGAGTTAGAGTTAGTAATAATATTATTGGAGCAACTCTTTTATGTTCAATCGATTAAGGTTTGCAAATTGCAATCAAACTTTCTTCTGAAACAATTATTTAAATCAATTTCGCAATAACATTGAAAAAAATCTGTTAGATATAAGTCTTCCTAAGTGTTACTTACTTTTATCGAAGACAATCGAGTTTAGATATATAAATATGTATTTTGTATTGTTGCCGTGACTCGCTTAACTACTCGTTTTTGCAATGATTCTACGTGTTATGTAAGGCATAAAACGCCTAGTCGCTTCCAATCTACCAGCAATTATGGTAATGCGAGGAGACTTAAAGAGTCTGTCCCTGCAGGGGATGTTCCAAAAGCAGTGATCTTTCGCTGAATAATCTGTAAGCTAACGGTTGGCTTATAGAATTATATAGATTGATACCTTCTTTGAGAGAATCGCCAATGATACTTTTTCACTCAATTCGTCGATGCGTTTCTAAGGCATAAAAATCATTTTTTTCAAAAGAATTTATGAAGAATAGCAAATAAAGTGTAAGAAGATTGAAATTTCTGTCTCGATTTACTTTATTAGAAATTTATTTAAAGAAGTGGTTAACGTTTCCATCATTAAAAAAAAACTTGAAGAATATACTATTTCCTGTATAATAATGATGAACATAATATTGCATAATTTTTCTGAAATTTTGACGTGATCGAGAATTGTGCTACATTGAAGCCAAAAGATTCCGATAGCCAACGGGCCATCGTTCCTCGTGCCGACTTCGTGATTTATGTGCAGACCTTCGTTTATTCGGCTACCAGGTTATCGATTATCGATTCTCACTGTATGCGTGCCGACCCCAGGCGATACTTTAATTCCTAACAATCGAACCACCTGTTATTATAAGCCGGCGGCGAACCACGGTACGAACACTTGACGGTTTCGAGGATTATGCTAATGAACGTTGCGGCTCGCGCGCAACCGTAGACGCCCGTGAAACTACGAGTGATAATTGACAAATTATGTATACCTACTCTTTATACGTTTAGGTAATGCATATACGTATATTCAGGAATAATGATTTTTCAATTAGGAGTCAAACTCGTTTGATTTCGATACATCTATCGTAGTGAAATAAAAAATTAGTGATTTAAAAAAATTCGTAAAGTAGCAACATCCCAAGATACTTAAAAAATTGCCAGATTTTGCTATGTTAATAATAAAAAATAACGATATTGTTAAAGTATCTAAGTGTTTTGTGTGTAGAAAAAGTCGCAATCCTCTCACAAATGAATTAATCATTTCTATCATATTGAATCACTGTTTTTATCAGTAAAATGGTAAAAGTTGATAATCGTCTTTAATATCAAGAGATTTTGTAAAATCACAGACTTTTGAATTTGACTTAGTTGTTATTAGTCAATAACTAACATATAACATTATTTTTTGTTTCTTTTAGTATGAAACAAATAGTTTAAATAAACTACCTTCAAATAACATCTCCAAGTAATGGCAACGATAAAGTACAAATTTTTTTCATAATTAAAAATTAGTCAGAATAATTATTTCTTCTACAGAACACAAGATTAGACTACCTACACGCGAAGACGCGTTCATCCGAAACCGTTAGATGGATCCTCACATTGTGTCGATGAAAAATCATAATTTCAGCGTTCTCGTTTGGCATCCAACGTCCAAATTCGCGTCATCTTTTAACACACAATTTGTTTCAAGGCTCCTTATACTGTCAGTTCCCCGAATTCTTTCGGGAAGATAAGAGAGGAGAAGAAAGGAGGATAAAAGTCGAGTGGTACGTAAAAAACGTTATACGTACTAATTTGGAACTTTCTCATACCGCGGATCAATGAGCGGCATCGGCACGCGAGCTCCAGCTATACAACGTTTCTTCCATTCGGACACGATCGATCATTGGCCAAGAAGCGGTTCCTTTGATAGTTTCTAAGGTGCGTTAGCATTTCTATGGCCAGTCCGAATTGCTGGCTGCTCGGCGCTTTTGCCAACGCGAAACTCGAAAATATTTCTTCGTTGCGTTCGTGCGAGACCGCCGTTGTTGTATTGTGTCGTGCGAACACCGTTTAGAACGTTTAGTTCCGTTTATCCCGTCTCCGCTGCTAATCAGAGTCCTTTTCGAGTGAGTGCGTCGAAATTTTACCGATGCGGCTTGATCTGTCACGCGGGACAGAAGTTTCCACTTTTTATAACTTAACATTCTAAAAGATCTGTATGTTAACAAATTAAAATGAAGTTAACATTAAAAAGATACGATAAAAAAATTTTTTTTAATAATATCGTGGACTTTCAACAGGTAGAATACCGAGGTCTAAAAAAAAAAGCGTAACGCGTACCCTTTCAATTAACCCTTGATTTCTTCGATTTTCCGGAGAAACAAGAAAAGAAATTTCCTCGTGACGATAAAGCGGTGCGGCGTTAGAAGACGGTGGGCGTTTTTATGGGTTTCGGTGAAAGTACAATCATCGCCATACGCTGTTCTTGGGATCCTGGGATCTAACCTTTCGCATTTTCTCGTCGATCGAGAACCCTTCTCTGGTAGGACCTTGTCCCAACGTGTGCAGGACTACACGTGCGGGTTCCAGGAGCTTGACCATCCCGGAAAAATTATTTTCGTCTCTCGATTTTCTCTGACCCTATTCTCTCTTTTTCTCATGGTCCATTCTTTTACATCCGGATACAGATTCTCAGTGGGCGTGGAAACGATACGAGTCGATCTTTTTCACACAGCACGTTTCGGTGAAATTTCGCTCGTCAATGGCGCGCAGCGAATTTTTGAAATAAGTATAACACTTTCTTTTGCTATTTTATCGTTTCGCAACCGAATTGTTCTTTCGAAAAATTTAGGTATACCCAAAAGAGCGAAGGAGTTCTTTGTACATTATACGGGACCACACAAGTCGCTCGCGTATTAAATTTTGCATGCGGAATTCGTGAACAATCAACCTGTAACGTTATATTCAATTTTTGCGTTGTATATTGAATATTAAGCAGTCCTCGCATCCTGTTGCCCGCTATTTCGAGATCGATAACGTTCACAGGGTATAAGCGATTTTATGGTTATAGTATTAATGTGCCGTCTTGATTACGTTACTCTTCAGAAACTACGATCTTTTTCTTCCTCGAAGTTAACCCTGTCTTCGAAACTACAGCAATTTTATTGGCAAAAAATTAAAAAAATTGATATGTATAACAAATACATACTAATAAATTCTTTTTAAATCAAAAATTTTGTAGCAGTTGCAATTTCAATTTTGCTATTGATTATTTCACAAATTGTTCAATCTGTAAGAAAAAAGATACGACGTTTTATTAGATCATTTTGCTATAATTATAATAATAACTAAATCTTTATACATTTCTAACCATTTTGCTTTCTCGTCGTATAGTAGAACCGTCGAAATGTCCAGGTATACACGGGATGTTCAGAGACTTTAACGCTGGCTGGAGCATCTTGGAAAACCCATTCGAGTCAAGCACTGTCGTAATAACGAGCGACGTGTATCAGAGCGGTAACCCCTTCATTTCTAAACTATGATAAACTACCGCTCTTTCTACCGCCCGGAATTTGACTCCATGATTTATGCTAATACAACGGACCTACCCCAAACTAACCTACGCTAAACGCTCTATTAGGCTTAAGTTAATTACGACTACCTTCTACGGTTCTGACCAATGCCGATCGTTACCATATTACAATACATATATTACGTCCGTAACGATGCTTAAATTCCCTTTTTTTCTGTTTAATATTAAATCACCGTGCCTTTCATGTCTACGTTGTGTGTAACTGACCCTACTTTTTTTCTTTATGTAGCTTTTTATGATAATTAGATTCTACTTTGTTTCTTTGTGATAGCAAATCTGCATAATTCCTCTTTTTCGGTAATTAAATTATTTTAGTAAGTGATGAAAGATCTCAATGTTATGAAAGTTTTTTTTATTAATTCTTTGCAATATAATTATTTGTCTAGCAATGTATAATACAAAGCTTTTACGTAAATTGAGGTAATGTGATATGTAGACTGCGGATATTTATGCAAATGCATATGAATTATAATTCATAATTCATCAAATATTGCAAGTAGAGCTGATAACTGAATAAAAATATATGATATATGTAAAATTTGAAAAACATACGCAATAAGAAAAATATGCGTTTGTATAAATATCCGCAGTCTAGTGATGTGTTTAATATTTTTGTCTATATTAATATAGATTTCAGAAATATCAAATTCACCCTATAAATGTATATAGTATATGCACCTACAATTCACATTTCGCCTAACGACTATGACAGAAAAGATATTAGTCCAAAGAATTTATAATACATATTATTTTTTATATAACAAATATTGAAACAAGATATCACAAGATCTAATCGCTGTTACCTACAATTAGAAACATAGTTTCAAATATCGTTCCAAGAAAAGAACCTTGTCGTACTTCATCTCGTTGATTGTAAAAAGACGCAAGCTTCTGGTGGTGGTCAAGGGACAGACATATTACCAAAAATTGAGGTCCATCGGTATCTCTAAACGCTGGCACGTCCGGTGGTGACCACCGACGCTAAGGCTTCGCGTCGTCGGCGGCGTCTCTTTTCCAACTAGAAAGACCGATTATGGACAATAACTTTATTTCACGGTGAAACTATTTCCTTTTTTTTCCCTTGTTCCTCGTCGTTGTCCACCTCTCGTCGCGTCTGATCGCGTCACGTCGCCGCCTAGTGATTTGAGCATGTACCGATATGCCATTTTCGAGCTGGGAGTAATCGCTAATCGTCCGAAGCATTCAGGGAAATGGAGCAGGAGCTCAAACAAACGAGCTATCCCTCTCTAAAAGAGGTTATGACTTTTCTGTCCCGAATCGACTACGGAACCAATGATTCCTTGGTTTCTAACATCTTTGGTTTTTATGATTTCGACGAAGGCGTGTGGCTTTCTTTCGAAACCGCAAGATCAACTTTTTACGATCGACATCGAGACGAGGCCGCTCGGTAAGGTGATCGTGTGCTGGAAACACATCGAGTTATCGTGTTATAACTGGACAAACTAGACCAATTTGTTCGAAGATCGTTCAGTGAAGGAAATGAGGATCGAAGAATTATGATGTTCGGTATAAATACAGTTGTAAAACCACTATGGAAGTAATGAGGTATCGATTCGAATAAACGATATGTTACCTGTACGATCACGGACATGTATCATCACGGTGATCGATAGGTCTTGTAAAGTGTCTCGTGACGTATTTGGTAAACCAAATTGGTTCCTCGTTACCGAGATAACGACAAAACGTAGGTACCTACCTAACGAAAAAAAAAAGATCCATTTAAAAGGATCGCTTTACAAATTCCTTTTCACGAGATTCTCGCGTGAGATATATACTCCCTCGTCGAAGGTGTCTATTATTATCATGGTTAGACTAACCATGGTTCTGTGGAACACGCAGGAAGAATACATAGAACGTGGTGGCTCGAGACGACACGTCGAAATCGCGACGAGGTTATTGTTCGAAAAACGAAGCTAGACACCTTTTGGATATATCTCGTGCCGAAAATAGGATCCCCTTTCGTTTCTCTGTTATTTATCAATCTTAGCTGCTCGTACGTGTCTCTCATTTATTGTTTACTATCCGTACCCTTATTAGTAGTTTCACATCACCGTCGGGACACGGAGAAAAGAGACTTGGAAGACTTGAACCAGCCTTGTTCTTCTTTGCTTCTTCCTTCCTTCTTCTTCGTCCCATTTTAGATGAAAGATAATTCGAAAGCATCGTATAGTAGCACGCTCGTTGATCTTTAACAACGTATAACGATGGCTCCCGCGACGGCGGGCCTCGAAGGACAAAATGAGGAATTTCAAAGCGGAACCGGATAATGCGATAATTGTATTCCAAGAATCAGCACGGCACGCATTCTCCTTAACAGGCCCACCACGAGCTCGTCTCTGCTTCTTCGTTCGTCTGACACGACGGTAGACACGGCAACGATGAAACTAGCTAGCTACGAAACGCGAGCCTGCTAATTGTGTCCGACAACGGATCTAATTTATTCTGATATCTGTGATAGTACCAAATTTATTTGTAGTACGCACGAGTTGCTCGATTTAAAGACCTTCTATTGCTGCTAATCCATATATTAAAATTACCTTCAAAAGTTAGGCTTCTAATCAAAACCCTATAATTCCATGGTTTCACGGATGAAATTTGAACATGGATTTAGTGGGTTTTGATTTAACTTATGTAATTTTTTAAATTTATTTAGACCTAATCAGAATCTAATCAAGGCATCGTTAACTAGCCATTGAAAAGAGATATTTTCAGGCTAAATGGTAATTATCCATATTAATTACTAATCTTATACAGCAAAATGTCATAAAAATAGACAAATTAGTGACAGAAATAAGTCCGGGTTCAGAAGAAAGTACGATAACAAGTGACTTAGATACCAGAAAAGATGTTAATCGATTCGATGAATGTGCACCGATACTTGTAAAACTTTCCTCATTGAATCGAGATAAAAAAAGCTTTGGGAACTCCCCATCGATCAAGAACTATTGATTTTATTCCCCTGGATCTTTCATCGGACGTGTTCGTGTGTTTTTAAAGTCACGTATTTCAGGGCCATATCGGCATGTCCGTTGAAATGAATTATTGATGAGACGCGTAAATTCGTAAAGCGGAGAAAGATCGAAGGTAGGAAGAGGAGGAGAACGAAGGGCGAACGAAAAGTAGAAATAAATGTTAATCCTCGAAATTCCAGGCAGACCGTTCTGATTTGGAATTTTGTCCGCGACGGCCTTTACGTCTCTATCAGCCCGATATGCATATTCATGGAACACAATGTAGACCTTATAACGTATAAATGGCAAAAGTTGACTTCGTGGAGGGCCGAGAACGGACGCGTCATACGGCGTACTCATAAATTACCTCTAGTTGGCGGCTAACATGTTATTTGCCACCGAGCTCCACAAATGAGTTCACTTTGTATTTAATTACTGGACTCACGCCCAGGGCGTATCACCGTGGCCGGACCCACCTCGGTTCGGGCCGCCTCCAACCGTATCCTCTCTCATCTTTTTTTTTTACGATATCTCTCCTCTTTCATTCCGCTTGGATGCTTTCTTTCTTTCTCGCGTTATATTTCTCCTTCGCAATTTAGTCTGAAATTCAAGAAAGTAAAGCATTATATCTTGATAATAACATCTTGGGTAAAATGTTAAGGATGTTTTTTTCTACTTTTAATCTTTCTCTATCGATGCATTTTATATTAAAAAACAAGGTGAAAATATTTTTTGTATATGAAACCGAGAACATGGTGAATAATATTTGAAATCTACATCATTGTATTTTCGAAAATGGTTTCATTTTAAAGACAAAATGTCTCATCTTTCCGTCATTTTGGCAATTTCACGATTCTATCTTCCTAAAACTTTTCTGATTTTTCATAAATAAATGTGTCTAAAATCGACACAAACTTATCCAGCGACCCAATAGAATAAATAATGAACAATCAAACGTACATAGGTACATCTAAACCACCTGACAAATAATCAAAGTTTCGCTATGCCAAAATTGTATTTACCCTGTCTCATTATATTAACTTATTATTTTCTTTTGTTTTCTCTAAAGATCATTTTGAACCTACCATAGCTTCCGGAAAGACGTTATCCCGGTGATTGTTCTTGAAAAGGTTGCACCGAGGGTCCGTTTGAAAAATTCGGATCCTCCCGACGAATTCGACCGAGCTAAATCGACGGCACGTCAGGACGGAGCGGGTTGAGCGAATGTTTCGGGCTGGACGCGCGCAGGTAGACGAGAAAGGTGGGTGAAGTTATAGCCGTACGGGGCAAGGGCAAGCGGCGGGACTTACGTCTCGCGGTCCTAATTATTGGTTCCGCCACGATTCCATTCCAAAACGAGTCGATATTAAATGAAACCGATCGATTTTCGTATTACGCCTGTCCAAGCAGAAAGATGAATCTCGCGAAGGTTCGCGACGAGACCGACACGGAAAAGCGTCTATCCCACCGATACACTCGATCAACTTTTTATTCCTTCTAAATGAAAAACTAACGTTCGTTAATTAAACGAAATAAAATTAAATATGTATTTAATAAAATTATATCTTTTGTACAATACTATGGTTTGAAAGAGTTCCAATGAATCAGGGACGAATTTTAAAGTTAGAAAGAAATTATCAAATTTCTTGTGTAGTTAGATTTGATTAATTTTCAATCGATAGCGGTTAAATAATATAAAATACGCTGGAAGGGATCAAGAATATTAAATAAAAATAATATACACTTATGTGGCTAGTCGTCGTTATTGTAAATTAAAAACGTACACATATGTGGCCAAGGGCGTGAAGAGGTTAAAAAAAAAGTTTACAGATACGACGACTATATGTTTAGAAACTATCAATTCTAAAAAATATAATCAATTTAAACCACAAGCAGAATCTATGTTAAGTTTGTTATTGATTGCAAAGAGAAAAATTGCCTGTTAAAAACATGACACATAATTTGAATAAACCTTTTACACGTTCGTGTCTCGGTATAACGGAAACGGGAACGTTTCTTACACCGTACATCGGCTTACTCTTTCCAAGTCGTTCCAAGCTACGAGGAAGAGTCGCGAGGAAAGGTAAAAAAAGAAATGAAAAAGTAAGCAGTTATCGAGGACGAATCGCGTAGGCTTTTCGTAGGAAGCTCGTGCTCGTGCAGCCGCCCTCGTTGAAGGTGTACCAAGAGGTACGAAAGGTTTTTAAGTAGAGGATTATCGTTCCGCTACTTAGGAAGAATTTTAGGACGGCGTTCGGACGATCTCGAAATCCAAGACGGCCGCGTCCCCCGAAGGGGAATGACAGAGAGATCGGGTTGCCTCGGGACCACCTTCGTGCTCGCCGCAAACTTTATCCTACCTGTTTTCGCTAATTGAGCGAGTAAAGATGTAACTGGACCTTACGCCCCTAAGGTATTTGCACCCTTTTTGCAAGATACGATCCTCGTTTCTCCAGCGAACGAGCTCAACGCGAGAGATGGACCTGCGGCCCGGTCCGAGCCGTCGCAGCCTGCGAGCACCGAATTCTTCGGAAGCAGATTTTAACCGATTTACGAGCGTCTGTGACCGTCTCTAAACGTTGCTGAAAGTTTTCGCGCTACCAGAATTCGTTAGATACACCGAGACCCAGGATAAGTCCCATATCGAACCTTTTAACCCTTTGCCTTATAATGTCGTGTGAGACTCGTTGTACAAATTCCGAGACTAGGACAAGTTTATTTTGTTATTTATTTGCTTTTTAGTGTTCATTAGTCTCATTTTGGACAAGCTTATGATTCATTTTTCCTAAATTTCTAGTATTAATTTGATTGATTGTCGAATTAAATCATAAGGCAAGGGGTTAACCCTTTGAACTCCAGTGTCCCCTCTGAGGCACCATATTTCCAACATCATATCATTTCATTTCAAGTAATATATCATTACCTATATTGTAAACAAAAAATGTTCGAGTTGTTGGTAGGTGAATTAGAATAAAATCTGTGAGTATAAAAAAAATTTAGCTTCGAGGACCACTCGACATTGTATTATCCCTAAAATCCGTCTTGTCGAGTCAGACTCGACGCAGAGTGCATAGGGTTAACTTTATAAAAAAGAATCGTGATACTTTCCTAAAAGGGTTTCAACGTGGTACCAAAACTGTTGATTTATGATATAATTTTACTATTAAACAAATACAGGGGTAAATACTATTTTAGTCTAAATAAAGGATTGTATTCCTTGTTATCAAAAAGGAGAAACCGATCGATAGACCGTGAGAATTTCACGCGAAGAATTTCATCGAGAGTCACACGATCTATGCCCCGAGTAACGAAGAAGATCTTGAAGGAGATGGCTCCCTAACATAGAAAAAGAGAGAAAAAGGTAGAGAAAGAAGGAGGGAGGGAGAGAGAGAGATCTTTCCCAGAGAACGCAAAGGCTACACTCACGAGCTCTCCTTCTCTCTTTCTTTCTCCTCCCTTCCTGTGTAGCCATCGTAGGCGCCGGGCCACCTGTTGCGGTACCCGAACGCGTACCGAACCTGGTCCGCGCTTAAGAACGTACGAAGAAAATGGTGGGGATTCTGGACGTTCTCCGATTGGTTCCGCGGCACGTGCTCCACGAGGGTGCCTGCCGCTCGAACGCATAAAGCCCCCGACGCGCTTCCACTGCACTTCAGAATCACCCCGAGGGCCGACTCGGCGCGTACGCGTTTCGAATCATCAGAAGACCATTCTGTCTCGCGTACAATAAGACTATTTTTTTTACCTAGAGAGAACCTTTCGTTAGAAAACTCAGAGTGTAAAAGAAGAAAATCTTCGAGATTTCTCATTTTTAAACTGGACCAACTGGTTTCTTAGTACAATACTTGAGAACAGTGTAAAGAGGATTGAAGAATTTCCAACGTGACATCATCCTGATCATCACGTGCTATGGAGCTCCAAGAGATGTTCCGTTATGGCTACATGTTCCCACCTCGCGAGGACGAAGTTGGATCCTGTACGTACTTGGAATTACCAAGTTATACGAGCTATACCAAAACTAAGTCTGGTTTACCTCCGGTCAGCACATTGACCGTACCCCATTGCGTGGTATACGAAAGTAATAGAAGCGACGGCTGGCACACACCGAGTCCTACAGCGAGTTTGCGATCAGTTAGTCCTGCTACGACACTCTCGATCTCTTCGGAACCAGAAACTAATATCATTGGTGGTACTTCTTATCGTCTTCTAACTGGAACAACGGAAGAGCAGAGATATACGACGAAGAGAATGGCTAATGGTACCGGTTGTGTCGTGGTTGCAAAAACGCGATCGTCTCGTTTGGACACTATGGATCTTGGAGAAGAATTAGATGTGGATGCTGATGGAGAAGTTGAACACGACAAGGCTCAATCCTGCCGTGGGAGCGTCGTCAGCAACTCCAGTGGTCTTTCGGACAGGACAATGGATGCTGATAGCGAAGACGACGAAGAAACGAGCGATGGTCCTGATCCAACTGGTGCCGCAACTGGACGAGATTCGAGGAGACGAGGCAAATACGTTAGTTCAACGACCGTTAGGAAACGAAGACTAGCTGCCAATGCCAGGGAAAGAAGACGAATGCAGAATCTGAACAAGGCTTTTGACAGGTTGAGAACCTATTTACCTTCACTTGGAAACGACAGACAGTTGTCCAAATACGAGACTCTTCAGATGGCACAATCTTACATCACGGCGCTCTACGATCTTTTACAATAACGATCGTTCTGGTGGAAGTGGATACTGCTCGTGGATCTTGGTCAAGTCCGTCCTAATCGAAAGAATGTGAAGAGACAGTACGTTGACTGAATTAACCTATCGAAGAGAGTCCTTGGTAGACTCGATGTTTTTAAATCGATCTCTTTTGAATCTATATTCGAACAAGGCCGTTTGTATGTACTTCGTGGAACACGAAAATATCAGTATTATTTCGAATAATAGAGCATAGAATCGTAGTAATACGCCGATGTCTCAATAATGATTTGTCAGAGTTTGATTTCGAGTTGTGATAAAGGAGAACGCACGAACAGCGTTGCGTGCGTTCTTTTTGCGGATACTAATCGTATTCTCTGTACATAGAATCATCCACCGATAACTTGTATATTTTGTACGATAGTCTGATTAATTAAGCGATAGGTAAGATCGATTAGGAATTGTATTATATAGCGTTACATGTAATTTATTGTAATTGAGATAACGACATAATCGCCGAAAACGAAAAGAGTGATATTTTTGTGAATAAATTTTTTGCAACCAAATTTATTTGATATTCTTTTAAAATTGTGCCTCTTTCTAAAATCCTTTTAAAATTGTATTTTACTTAGGTATGTCTAGTCAGTTTGGTATAGGTTTAAGGCTAATATCGAGTTTGAGGTATCAGCTCCAGAAAATCATAATATACAAATTAGCGAGTTTGAGAATAGTCGAAGGATGTTCGATGAAGAAGGAACATTACCGTCATCGGTGGTCCGACCGTCATACGAAACCAGCGCGACACTTTGGTGCCCGGTTTCATCGCAATTTGAGAACCTGCAACCTTCTCTTCCTACAACGATGATGGTGACTCTTCTTTCTCTCTCTTTCTTTGTGCCCTCTTGCAAAGTCCCTCTTTCCCAAGATATTCAAATTTTCAAAGTAGGTATCACTTGCGTCTATCGCGTAAGCGAATCTATGAAGCTCCATTTTTCGTTTCAAAAGTTTCAGGGTGATCTTGTAATACGATCTTGCTTGACTCCGATGAATTACATCGAGTTGATCTTTCTCAATACTTTTTAATTTTCATTTATGAATGAACTAATAAATTGGTTTAATAAGAAAATTATTGCAATACGTAGGTGTTAAATTTTAATGGGAGAATAAAATTATTTAATTTCTTATTTTATCGATAAGATGTTTAAGACTTTCCAGAATCCCTGCTTTTAAACGATACTTGGATTACAACACAGACAGATATGTTTAATTCTTACTGATTGCATAATGTCATCTTGCAACTATTTGAATATAATTATACGATTTATCAAAAATATGCTTCATTTACATATAAATCTCCCTTTTTAAAATTCTATAGCAATCTATATCACATAACATTAATACATTTACCTAACAGCTGTCTACTGCAATTTGGAATGCATCGCTTGACGATAACAGCAACGATAAACTTTACGATACAAGGAAGCCGACGAGTCTGGCGCGTCCGCGGATATAAATTAAACGAAATGATAGTTCAGTGATCTTGAAAAACATTGAAAGTTACCATCCTACTGAGTTACTACCGCGGAAAGTCGTTCGAATTCCGCTTTTGTACGAAGCCACCGCTATCTTCTTAGAACGATACATGTAGAACTTTTGAACTAAACATATCAATTTTTCAATTTCTGATACAGAAAGTTCTTATTATTATATCCGGATAATCGAGCTTCTTCTATAAATCAATTAGAAACATTTAAAATGCAGACGTTCGGGGAAAATCGTAGAGAGTCTAACAAAGATCTATGTTTACTCTTGCAAAGAGTTTACATCGGGAAAAGATCATCGCAAAAAGATCTCTCGTAGCGGGCCTACGAACGACTTCAAAGGTTGAAACGAAGATATTCCGATAAAATGGACTACTCGATGTGGACGTCAAACGTTCGACAGGAATATCGGACCACCCTGCCTAGCGACGATCCCACAGCCGTGAGCTTCAAATTGAACGATCGATCCTACCTTGAGAGAGAAAGAGAGCAAGAGAGAAGAGAGTCTTTGACTTTTGCGTGAGTTTGTCGCGCGAGAGAATAGCGACGTGTACGTCCTCGTCGAAAGTCGACTGATTTATATGTGCACCAAATCGGCCGCTTTGTAATACTCGGCCGAGCGTATAAGTGGACGCGCACTGTTCCGTTCGCTTCCTTCTTACATTTTATTTTTTTCCCTCTCTTCTCTCTTTCTCTCTTTGCCTTATAGATTTGTCCGTCCTTCTTCACTGCGACGGGGCTTCGTGCGACCTGCAGCTGGAATCAAATGGAAAGGAATTATAGACTATTTTGGTCGACTAGACGGCCCAAATGTTTAACTCTTCTTTCTTATCTCGTATACAGGTAACCCTCCTAGAGCACAGTTTTGCTCTAACGCGATTAGAAATTGCGATAGAAATGTAGTACTATTGTTTGACGTGTGTATTAAGCAATTTAAATTACACCCATTAATTTAAGGTTATTAAAATGAAAATACTTGTTGTTAGTTATATTTGGTTAAATGTTTTATTATATCTGGGTTTCGTTTTCTACAAGAACCCATTTACTGTGCTGTAGGAAGGTTGGTGGTAGTATCTAAACCAGGTTCCTGGAGTCCTCCTCGATACACGGGAAGATGGCCACCGTGGGGGTTTTGGTGGGTAAAAATCCCACACTACCCCGGATCTCCTCGTGGAGAAGGTTTCCCCCACGTTAAAAAAAAAAAAAGTTACTTCTACTTTCCGAGTACAACTGTACGAATTTATTACAATACTCTTTTGCAGCAAATCAATCGACGCTTTGTTCCTTTTGTAAATTCCTCCTTGCAAACTTTCTTGGCGAGGATTACAGTACCTACAAGAAATCATGTGCGATTAATGAAAAAAAAGTTCTATCGGAAAAGATTAAAAACATAAGACGAATATCGCGTGGTGAGATCGAAATTTTCGATCAACTTGACCCGATAAGAACGAATGTACCCAGCAGTCCTGAAGATGAGAATAAGAAGGGAAAGAGAAACAGAGATAGAAAGAGGGAGAAAAAAGAAAAGATGGCAAACACACAGGTGCGTTAGTGGGGGTGGGGACATAGCCGAATGCGCACCACCGACAAATTTCAACGGACCGATTATATTTATCGCTTGATCCTGACCACGAGATTACATTATTTCGATGCTTAATGCGTTACGCCTTAATGCGGCCCCCTCCTTCGAGACAACGTTAGGTATTCGCGGAGAGTTCTCCAGCTACCCGTGCTTAACTTAAACAGTCTCTCAAATAAAGCAATCTCCACGATCAGACAACGATGCGGCGTCGTTTGTCCTCTCGTCCATCTCACTCTGATCCTTTTCATCTTCTTCTCTCTCTTTCTTTCTATTTCTTTCTCTATCTCTCTTTTTCCTACGCGTTCTCGCTACACCGCAACCCTCCATCGCCGAAAGTATTTTGACATTGGCGATCCGACCACTCGCTCGAACCAGCAACTACCGTTCTCTTTCTCGAAGCGATATCGTGATAAACCTCCTTACATCCTCGGATAATTAATCGTTCGTCGGGGATATTTACGTTCTTTCGTCTCTGCAACCACTACCCTTTCTTGATTTCTTCTTTTTCTGCTTCCTTCCAGTCGCAAAATCTTTCAATGATGGCGAACAATGGCGTCGGGCCGTCTTAGAATATTATGATTAAGTAGGGGTGATCGGATGCGGTCGGTCGTTCAACTTTTTGAATATCTGTTATCGTTTAGATTTAGAAGTAACCAAATCGTAATTTTAATTAATAATATTGCTTATAATCACATCTCACAATCCCTATAAAATAATATTCTATTTTTTGGCAAATTGATCATATTAAAATAAGAAAATGATGAAATTTGTAGGAGTTGTACTATGTGTGTGTTTTATTACCTCTCAATAAATCCTCCAGTCTACCGTATTTCGCACGTGACGCGTGAATCCTTTGTCTAGAATGAAGTTTATTTTAACAGCCCGGTACTAAATACTTTTCTCAAAATTTTATTATACTATTCTTAACCAAACAAACTTATTACTTTGTGATTATTTCTAATATTTCTACCGATCGAGTTTCTCTTTTACCATTGCTATAAAGTATATAATTAAAAGTTTCAACATTTCATTGCGCGAAAGTTATCACTCCCTTGGATATAATATACATTTCTTTATTTTCTGTTTACTTTTCTAAAATTTATTATACGAGTTTCCACATCCTTCCTTTTTACGAAAACTTTCCTTTCCATAAATCTTCCTAATTCATAAACGTTCAAGCACGTAGTAACTAACTCAGACTTCAACGTGACAATTCGCAAAGTCGTTCTTTTTTTATCTCCAAAGTTCGCTACCATGCGATGGGGTGGTCCTTCCAACTAAGGTCTATTGAGTAAAACGAAAAGCCACGAAGGGTGATCGGTATCAAAATTGGAATTCTTCCGTGCGTACTCCCTTTATTCGTAGTCAATATGAGAATGGCCCCATTTTGACATTTCGACTTTCGATGCGTGCTTCCGCGAATGCTTCCGGATTATAAAATGCAGGTAGACGTTAGGCCGATCCCGGCGAACGCAACCAGAAACACGACCGCCCATTGTGCGACTCGTCCATGATCCTACACGCCCGACTCTTTGAGCTCCTAAATCGATAAAGGATCCCGATTCTCTTTTTCTCGTTTCTCTCCCTTACTTTATCTATCTTTCGTATTTTCTATTCGGTGCTTCTTGAGAAGATTTTTCTCCCTTCGAAACCATCCTTTTATTCTTTCAGGATAATAAAACACCCTTTACGTGAAAGAAGTCGCTCGATAAATATTGTTTTTCTCCTTTCGCGAAGCTGTAAAAATAGCCACTACATCGAATCGCTAAATGGGCGAAATAAAAAAATATAAACACGTAATCACTGAGTCGATATTACTAGTAAAAGATGATAGCATAAAACGAGGATTGTTTTCTATTTGCAGTTTTCCTTCTTTCTAAGAGATAAACACGTAATCACTGAGTCGATATTACCAGTAAAAGATGATAGCATAAGACGAGGATTGTTTTCTATTTGCAGTTTTCCTTCTATCTAAGAGATGTGTAATTATAAAAACAATTTTTAGGTATCTACTAGAGTCTAGAAATCATAGTGTCGTAAAACACAATTCTTCCCATGGTGCCCCCGTCGAAGCGGTTCTCAGCAACCCGATGTCACGGAGCACACAATCGGCGTATTACACGCACGAAGAAAACCTAACGCGCTCGGTCGAGTGATTTGTTTGCTCATCGGAGACTCAATGAAATCCGCTTAATTCGATCGAGGGTCTTCAGAGACACGAGTGTTATTCCCCTTTTTTTTTAATCGCTAGAAACAGTATGCTCTAGCAGTTCATTTGTTCAACCATGTCTTTAAGATAATCACGAACATCAACCAAACAGTACTATGACGTTGCTAGTTTAAAATAAAACTATCATTAAAAGGATAAGATAAAGATGGTACAATTTAGTCGAGGGTAAAATATGCTTGACTTTTCCCTACATCTATATTTGTTACGTCAGTTATCATACACTTTGTCATTAATCTTATCATGCGTTCTCTCTAAGCTTATGGTTTGTATTTTAAAACGCAATAAATTGTCTTCTCTCTCCTTCCTTTGAAAAATGGCGGAACGATGGCACCCTCGATTCGAGAACGCGAAGGAGGAAGGATCCAATGGTCGAGGAGTGAGGGAAGTCGAATCGGTGGGAAAGTGGGGGATGTTGAAACGAGGCAAGGGTGAGAAGAAGGGTAAAGAGAGAGAGAAAGAGAGAAGCAACACGCGGCGTAGCCGGTCGCGCGCGACACGCGCGTACCTTCGGCACTCGAAACTGCCCCAGGGACATTAATCCCATTTAATCGAACACCGGCTCGCGAGGACTGGAGAGGGATCCAGTCGCCATTCTTGTTTACCACTCGTTGCACCAGCGTGCACTCGAACCTTTGCACGGCCCTTCTATGTCGTCCCACGCGTGTGTTTGTCCAAGCTAATGATCGCTCCCTCTCACTTTCTCTTTTTTATTCTTTTCTTCTCGTAGATTTTTCGACCGTCCACGATTTCGAACGAGTATCGTACCGTGCACGAATCGGTCTTTGCCGTTTCTCTCGGGGATTAATTTTGTGTTTTCAATTTCTTTATATATTTTCTCTTCAAAAGTGATCGACGTTCATTCATTCGCATGTGTAACGACTTTATGTAGTGTTCTAAATATTTTCAGAAAGCAACAAATTAGCGAATGGCCCGGATTACAAATTTTTACGTACTAAAACTTGAGATCGAACAACGTCCTCGAAATAAAAACTAGAACGATTGAAATCTCAATGATCCCCTATAACAGTTATTATTCAAATTGTTCGTCGTTAAGTATCGCTAACGTACGAAAAATAGTATCGTTTAAAGATCAACGAACACACACACCACTGTTCACTTTACTCACTTCCGCTCTATAAAACAGTTTGCTGTAATTCACAGAATAGCATGGCACCGTTAAACATCGCGCGTTAACTTCACTCGTAAATCTAAACCCTCCTCGACACCGAAGCCTCACCGATGCTCTTTCTTATCTTCCTCTTCGTCCTCGTCGGAACCATCCTCGTTTTCATGGTTCTCTTCAAGATCGGGACGCACGTCGATCAATAAACTTTGTCGGCATAACGTCGAAATCGTGCTCATATTCCTATCTCCGTTATCCTTGTTTCGCATCAATCTCGAAAGTCTTAATTTGTTGACCATTCTTGTTAAGGGTCCACCGGAATCTCGTCGTTTCGATATCGTTCGTGGTAAAGATTCGCATCCACGATTCGTCGTAGCTAGCCGGTCAAAGGTGTCCGGATCGACATTTATCATTCCTGCGCTGGCTGACTTTACCAAATCGGATTTAGAATTTGAATCCTTCGAAGGGTTCGGTGATTGCGGAACGGATGCTGGTGGTGTCGGGCAACTAAAACTAAATATATAAGATATTTTTTATTTATTGTAACGATTAAAGTCTAACCTTAATAATACGAATATTGTAATCAATAATAATATTATTATATTATATAATACTGTTATAATATACACTCTTGGGCATAAAGATAGCACAATGAAAAATTTTATAAATTTCTATATCTATTTAAACTCAAAGTTTCATAAACATTTAATAATATATATTATAAATTTCGCTGAATAACAAATGAAAATAACGATTATCTTTCTGGTTTTTTATTATAATTTTCATATCTGAGCCCAGCAAAAAGATAGCACACTTTAACTAAATTGTAAAAAAAGATTCTTCCAAATAATATAACATTATTTATGGATTTAACAATGTAGTGAACTTTTTCGTATTATATCAATCTCACAATTCGTTTTGACAATGATTTATATAAACCAGTTATATTCTCTTGAAATTTGTACTCTAATGCACTCCTTCAATTCGAACAACCCAATAAAAAATATTACGTTCAACTTTGACGCTTTAAAAACATACTATTTACGTTCAATTCATAACGTTTACGTAATTATGAAAACATCATTAAAAATATAAAAATATTATTCACGTGCTATTTTTTTTATCCATAAGAGTAATTTCGATTGTAAGTATATAACCCCTCCTTTGCATATTTACTTACTCATTTATGGCATCCCGATTTTTATCTTCGCTAATCGAATCTTCGGTTTTTAAAGTCAAAGCTTTGCATTCTTCCGTAAAAGGTGGATCGCCATCTTGACCTGAAGTGACGGGTGTCGAAGGCTCTAGCATGGACTGACACAATGGACCACCACGACGCGACAGGAAACCCTCTTTTGCTCGTTGTATTCTGGAACTCCGTGAATCGATTGTCGTCGTGTCGATACAACTACTAATTCTGCCGTCCCTTTTCGCTGCCGCGTTCGAGAGAATCCGTAATTTGTGTATAAGATCCGACGGCAACGTGTCCGATGTCGAAGAAAGTTCTGTCTTGTCTTCTTCCTCTTTTCCGATACTACTTGGTGTAACTGAAAGTGAAAATTTTGTTAGATTTAAAAAACATTTTGTCCAATCATTATCCCACTTTTAGAATCGGTTAACACAATTAAAAGATATATAACTAGCTCAATAATTATTTAAAAAGTACCAGATAACCGATGATCCTGTTCAATCTCCCTAACTATAATCTCTTCGTATCCATCATCAACAGGATCCTTATAAACCTTCTTACACTCCTCATCTTTTGTTTCCAATTCTTCCTTTTCCTCGATGCATGAAACCTTCTTATCAATTTCATCTTGACCACATAAATCCGTATTACTTTTACATTCCACCTTTTCCACACTAATTTTCTCTTCCTCCCTTTCAATTATCTTTTCGTTCTGCTGAATAGCTCGTTCTTCCCTCGAACGAGTACGTCTATGATATTTTTGAAACCAGGATCTCTCCTCTCCACGAACATCGTCCTTTGTTTCCGGTTCCTTCGAGAACGATCGAAGAGTCCACGGAAGGGATAGTGGTATACGTGGAAGAACATCGTGTCTCGAAGTTCTCGGTGATGCCGATCTTGATTTACTTATACTCTTGCTCTTTCGTCTTCCAGTACCTTCGGAACTAGATTCATCGGTATTCGTTTCACGAGAAGCACGGCGGTCGTCCACGCGACGAAAAGGTGAAAATATCATACGCTTCGTCTTCACAAAGACGTTACGCGAGCCAGCTTCCGCTCTCTGCTTCGCTCGTTCGCCATTATTCACGTTTTGATTTACGACGTAGGAGTCGCGTTCGAGCGGAGGCTCGTCGCTTTCCTTCCGAGCTGCTTCGAGCGTGTAACGATCGTGCGGAATATCCAAAGGTTCATCCTTTTTCGAGAACGAGCCGCTGGAACTATCGCTACTCGCCGTTGGTACGACTATCTTCTTCAAAGTTTCCTCGTTAATGATAATCCTTTCGACGTAACGTGCTTCGCGATGAGTCGACACGGTCAATGGTGTTGTTCTGATAGTTGGTTCTCGAAATTCTATACTACCATTTTTTAACGACGTTGTCGAGATCCGTTCGAAGGAACGATGTTGTCTTCGTTCTGTTTTTCGACAACCCTCGATTTTTTCTACGATCGACACATTTCTGCTAGTACTTTCTTCCTGTTTCGATATTTCAGAGTTTTCAGTTTCTTTGCTGTCACTATATTGGTTACTTGTAATGTTAGAACAGATAAAATCGTGGGAGTATCTTATCGTAGGGAAATCAGTGTATTGATGTGATTGGAATATTCTTCTATTTTGGTCATACTCTTCTTCGAGATTATTTGTTTTGTCCTTTATGCTTGTACCGGTTTCGTTATCCCGGAAGAAATCTTTAAAAAATAGAAAAGAAAAGAAATATTTATGTGTATTATATATTTAATAGAAGTTATATGAATTAATTAGTATTTTGCTGAAAATTTCAATCGTTTTATACAAGGATGTCAAACTGGCAATCCGCAAATAAATTTTTTGAAGTCTATGATGGCTCAAGAAAAGATAGTAGAACAGAGTTATAATAAAACAGAAATATTGATTTTACTTTGTCGCTCCAAGTTTTCTTTTTTTAAACACAGCAATTTTTTTTACAGTCCTCTTATGATCCAATTGTGTTTGACAATCATGGTTTAATAAACTTAACATTGTTCATTCTTACCTGAGTCAGGTTCCGAAGATAGAGTAGAATTTATCGAAAGAATTCCTACGTTATCGACAGGTGGGATATTCACGGGTCGTCGATGATAAAAGAAGCTGGGAATTCGCTCTGACACCATCGGGATTTCGTACTTGCCAACGTTCTTCTCGTCAATGTCGTTCTCATCCTCGATGTCCTTTCTCAGCTCCTCAGTTTCGCTCCTTTGCTCCACGTTATTCTCGCACGGCAACTCCTGGTTGTACCGACAGGTCGCTAATTTCGATCGCGTTATGATAAAACTTAGCTTCTCAGAAGATTTTTAAGAAAAGGTTTGCCACTATCGTGAGATTCTCGACAATATTTCAATATGTGTAACCAAAGGTAGAATTAATAAAGGTAAAATTACAAAAAAAAAAAGAAGTCGTAATAAAACGTACCGTTATTTCTTCTGCTCTTTCCATAGTTTTAGTCGAAAAGCCCTCGGATTTGGACACACGATGTATAGTTGTATCTTCTACATAAAATAAATACTAGCAGCAATGTTATGTTTCAAATTATTCTATTTTAATTATTAAACATATACCTACCGACACATTCGTAGCTTGACATCCAAGTTTCGTTCATATCGTTATTACTGTTTTCTGAAGAACGAAGATCTGGTATTTCGCTGAAACCAAGATATAAAATCTGCAAGAGTGTAGAAGGACACGATAAAGATTCCACAGTAACGATAATAAATCATTACTGTCGAAAAGTGCAACTTTGGTGGTCTCTCTACGCTGTTTTCTTACCTCCCTAAATTTTCACGATTACAATCTTCCTCGTTAGCACCGGATAACCGATCATTTTGAATCGATTCTAAAGAAGGATCAGATTTGACGGATTCGTCATCCTTGCTCGAATATTTCGACGTTCTATCCCAGCCCACAAATTTCCACGTTTCTTGATCAGAAATATTTTGATCTTCCTGATCTGGTTTTCGACGCCAGTATTCCCCAAATTCTAAGACAGTGTTATCGCGTGTTGTGAATTCTTCCATTTCGTCCCAAGGCGATAACCAATTTCCTGAAGTACAAGAATCTCGATTCGAGAGATCGCTTCTTAAATTCCAGTTTCTTGATTCCCAGTGTTCTCTGTCCGAATTGTCTTTGTTTTCCATCAAAATCACAGGAGATGGCTCATGACTGGAAGTCACTGTACCAAGTGGTACAGCAATACTTGTCGTTTCGCTGGCTGCCACGGAGTAAACTGGAGTTTGATGAGGTTGAACTCTTCTCAATGGACTAGCCGTTTCTTCAATAACGTCCTCTATATCGACTATCATAGCTTCTGGCTCGGAATCGTCCATGTTTACATCTTCCGAAGTATCTGGCCTTCTCTCTAAATCTACTATAACATTAAAATGCATCTGTATATCGATTTTATTGTAAATCACAGCTATTTTATTTAATTAAGTTTACTTACCAGGTGCTGGAGAATCAGACATCAGATCGGTCTCTTCCAATTTTTCAGTTAGATAATCCAACGAACGTAAACTAGCAGAACGACGTATATAGGGTTCCTTACGTTCACCAACTTCGGCTAAACTTCCAACCGATTTCGACCTCTTGATACCACCAAGGAAGACCTCTTTGTCATCTATAATTAAAAAATACGATGTGTAGGATTCGCTTAATGTTACTGAACAAAGCAGAATTTAATATAACCTGTCGCGTTAGGGACGATGGTCGTCGTTGAGTCATCGACAGTTCCTACGAAAGGTGCATAAGCTGGTCCCAATAAACGAAACGTCGAAGACCTTGGTGATATACCACGATACTTTTCCCAATCATACAATTTTCTAGTGAACTCTTGAGAAATACCTTCAAAACGATAGGAACCAACCGATGTCCGTATTAAGATCTCTTTACCAGACTTCAAATTGTGTGATTTTTCGGCCAGCCTAAACGAACAATATTATTAATACCGTAAGAACTTGTTTAAACTTCTTCAAATGATAAGAATCAATGTAATATTTACTTAGAACTTGCTTCAAGCCAATCACCATTCTGGTGAATTTCTTGTCCAAGGTTGCCAAAGATTGATAGGACTCTTTCCAGAGACATGAACTCTGTCTCATCTACGGTATCGGAATTGACGCCTAATCGAGCCGACGATGGCCGCCTTGATGCTTCGCTGAGTCTTCTCCAAGCTTCCATTCTTCTAACAAAATCTTCGCACAAATTCACTTTGCCATCGCTGCCAACGCTACCGGTACTTCCAACGCTACCACAGCTATGACGAGGTTCCATCAGTTCTTGAGTTTTCGTTTCCAGTTTTGAAGGAGATCGCCAAAGCTGCCAATCCGTTAAACGTCGTCGATTGACGCGTTGGGGTTCTATAGAAGCGCTTGCACGACGTCCCTTCTTCGAACGTTTCCATTCTTGAAGCTTTTTCTTAAATTCTGGATCCAGTCTATCTTCGGTGAGGAGCAGACTCTCGTGAGGACTACTCGGCGTTGTTCCTTGAAATGAAGAAATATTTATTCAGAAGTCTGAAATGATCAAGTTTATTACATATTGATAATATATTTTTGTTGTACTCTAGAATAGACTATAATGTAATACTGTTCTTAATTAATAAAACAGCAAAAGAACAACTTTATTAAATAATTTTTTTATACAGTTCCCATAAGAAAAAATGAAATACTCCAACTGAAACATATTCCAAACATTGAAATTTACAAAGAAAACACTTTTACATATAGTGAACTGTTCCAAAATCTTTCGTAAATTAAAAAAGATAGGTTGTTGCACCTAACTGGACTATTTTAAAGATCACATGAAAGTTTTAATGTTAGAAAAAGATTCATTTATGGGAATATTTAATTGTTAATGTATTATACCATTGCTAGAAGCAAATGTATCTCGAGTGCTTTTCGTATTTCCTCCCGTGGATCTCTTCAATCTTTCCCATTCAATTAATTTCTGATGGAACTCAGCGCCCAACTTTTCGCGTAACGCTTGATAATCTCTTCGAGTTTCCAACTGATTGTTCGACATTAATGAGTTCTTGGTTAAGTCATCTACGCTGCCACTGCAGCTGCGAGCTCTAAGTGTGTCCGATTCTGAAATATAAACATAGTTTTTATTAATTTTACTTCTTTGGCCGCTTAAATGTAATAGAACAGAAAAAAAGTTATGGCAATTGATCGAAATTAGACCTTTCCTCTTTTTCTTGACACTTCTCGATGTTTTAAAGCCCTCTGAATTAAAAAATGCAAAACAAAACGAATGAGGAAAGGAACCTTTATCGCATGCACCATTTGTTTCATAATGCAGATTAACCTAAACATTTAATTTTGGCATGCTGGCATCTAAATTCTGCGTTTTCACAACAAATCGCATTCTCCGTAATGCATCGAAACTTCCATTGTTCAGGCATCACTTGAAACTTTTTGATAAAACATTGCGTTGTAATCAGAGCAACAAATCGGATAGTAATATCCCAAAGTATGAATTAGATCCATACGAAAAATGCAAGCGGAATATTGAAGCTCTCGTACGATGCTCGAAGAAAGCTCGTGCGCAACAACATCGCGAAAAGCGAAATCCTTTGCATAAAGTAAGACAAATTCGTTCCTCGTTAGATTACATAAAAGATTAGTTGTGAGAGATTGAGAAATACATTTGTAATGCGATAATATTACATGATATACAAATGGGAGAAAAATACAGTGTATACATGAAAATATTTAATCGGATTTAAAAAAAGAAACATTGATAACTTCGAAAAAAAAAATCTTGGGAAAAAAAGTTTATTTCCTTACCATCGTCTCTTTTAAAACCATCTGATTCATGCATTTCCAAACTTAAAGAAGCTATCTATATGCAATATTTACATAACACTCGTGTACTGGATGAGTTACATAAAACATGCAACCCGAATAATTTTGCAATTTTGCAAGTAAGAAGAAATGTTTGGAACAAAAACTATTTAGCATTGTGGTTGCGAGAGGTATTACGTAGCTAATAAAATTTTTTTCCAAGCGGAAACACTTTGGAGATTTAAAGGTCACTTTGACTAGTTCTAAAAAATTAAATAAATTATACAAGCGACTCGTCTTAAGTGTCCCACTCTATATAAACCGACGATAACTTTCGATTAAACTTCGATTATTTTGTAGAATAAAAGTATATACTTTTTAGTGCGAAACGATAACCATCGTCTCGGAGCACAGGGAGGCACGCAAGCGAATAAACGATTTCATCCAAGGAATAATGAAATTTGTTAATGAGGAAAAACAAACGATCATCGAATCTTTGAAAAAAGAAGCAAGAGTGGACAAAGACGATACATGTCGTTGGCTGAAAAATATATCGGATTCCATTGATCAGAAACTCCAACAATTGATACAATTAGATCCGTGCTTTGGTTCTAAAATACGAATCACGGTGCTTCGAGTTAAAGATCATGCAAGAAATACATTTATCTCTTTACACTGCGAACTGGCGCCGAGCGTCAAACAGATCGAATCGATATTAGAAAAAACGCAAACCGAGATCTCTCAATGTCTTCAAAAAGCCGCGGCTTTGACACTTTTTTGCCGTTGCGATGGCTCACCTTCGATTTTTAAAAAGTGCCTTTTGGATAATGCGGTAGAATCCGAAAAAATTTTAAAACGAACGTTGCAAGAAGCAGAGACAAAGTTGAAGGAAGTGAAAAAACTTCGAGATTATATGTTAAAATGTCATAAAGAGGCACTGAACGAAGAAACGAATTTTCATCTGTCCGAGATGCAAGCACTCTCTCGATATTTAGATGATTGTTTAGCTACGCTCAAAAAACAAACAAAATAATACTGTGTAATAATTTGTGAATTTAAGCTGTTTTCTGTAACATATTTTACTACTGTTTGCTTACTCCGTAATGGATATAGTATAAAGATTATTTATCATCTAACTACATGTTTTTTCTCTAAGCAAAATTTAAAAATCAATGATATAATATATCTTGTCAATCTGCTATATTGCATCAAAGCTAAACCTTCGTGAAATTGACATTTTCACATTAATACAGAAGAAATGAATCAATAGAGTCATGAAACATTATGGATAAGATATCAAGCTATCGAAATAAACAAAAATGGTCCTTATTCATTCTTATCCTTACCCAAAATACTAAACAATATAAAATACTTAATCATTTACTGATAAACAAGTAAAAAATACATCTTACCATCTTGAAGAAAAGATTGTCTGCCTATCACTCTCACTGGACTGGGTGGAACGCTGAAAGCAGCATTAGATAGAAAAGCCCGTCTAACTTTGTTCCATTTCGAATCCATTCTCTGTATTTTTGGAGCCGGCGACTCCTCCGCAATGGATCGCTGAAAGATTCACGAGAAAAAAAGGTTTTAAAAGAAGATCACGTATTCTAAAAGTCTTTCATTCGCCCTACCTGTCGTTTAAATTCTGCAAGGGTATGACCGCTATAACGAATTTTCGCACGATGCGGTGAACTTTGGCCGGAATCAAGCGTGCTAGAAGGAAGCGGAGAAGTCGATTCTGGCGAAGAAGCATTTCTGAATTCTTCTTCGTTCGACGGTATCGTGATAGTCAAAGTCGGTGTTGGTTTCTTAAAAGTAGTTTCCGTATTCTTGTCAACATTCGACGAGAAATTCGATTCGCATCCTTCGATTTGTGGTTCCGGAGTGCTTTCAGTCGTGATTCGAATCAACGGTTTGTTATGATTGATCTATGGAGAAAATAAATATGAAATCTTTTGAACATAAACGTGAGAAAATTGATACTCGTGTCATTGTAAGTATCGATGTAAGCGATACGCTGCCTTTTCGAGAAACACGAAACTTTCGCGAAGTGTTGCTAACGTGAAACTCGCGTACGCTGAAAATAAATCGTTACCACTGCTTTTCCACTGCTATCAACGAAACGGATTATAGCATGGAATTTTCGTACAAGTGAAATTATTTACGAGAAGTTGGAAATAATGTTGGCGTCATTTGTAACGATGCAATGGCAGAACTTATGAAACGGTTTTAGAGAATACAATACCGTTTTATCCTTATCGTATAAACAGTTCTCTTTGGTTTCAGAAAAAAGCGTATCTATGTCTAGAAAAATGCAATTTCAAAATCGTTGGATACAATTTGATTACGATTGACTTTTCTCGGGCGTCTAGCCAACAATCTCAAATGTATATCGTTAAGAGTGGCTGGTACTGGTACGTGAGATCAACAAGTCAAACCGTTAACGGCAAGAAGTGCGATCGGTGTCAGTTGAACATATTCAAGAGACGCGGGTGTACCCCACGCGTGTTTGTCCGATGTATTTTTAAATCGACACACGCACACACCGACACGTCGCGGAAGAGAAAAATTCCGCGTATACAAATTTTCGCAGACTCCGAGACGAAACTTTTACCGCGAAACGAATGAATGAAACTTTTACTTAATTGAACAAATAGAGATTTTCATATTCTCTAACGAAGATTTACAGTGAATTTACAAAACATTTGTATGATTATTCAAATTGACATGACTAATTCTTTTTTAAAATGTTCCAAAAAAACTTGATATTGTTGATACTACTGTCTTTAGACCGTAAAAGAGATTAATTACTGTAGAAATTGTTTGTTTTATTAGAATTTATGTAATTTCCAAAAATATAGATAAGTATACTTTTCAAAGTTCTTATACCTACATGTGTAGTTACAAGACAAACAAACAGCAAACTTCCTCTTTAATGATTCGCTTCGTAAATCCATCGAGATGTAATGCATCCGTAATGCATCTCTACAAAGCGGACCTTGATCGTTTAATCCTACGCGTGCCAGGCACTAAATGCATATATACCTACGTGATATAAAATTCCACGCGTAATTTGGCAGAAGATATTTTACCTCGCATACTTCGTTCGCATACTGCATAGCATCGTCATTGGTCGTCACAGTAGTAACATTTTCGGGCGATGGACTACGTACGGTAGACTCGGTTTTTTTCGGACCTTCTTTCGTTCGCGAGATTCGCTTATCACCGATGTCGGATACGTTTTTTCGTTGTCCTGCGATATAACAAATTCAGTACTTTTATTTCTATAGTTCTAGCAATTTGTAATAATAATTCATTATTATGTTAAGTTACAGATTTAAATAATCGTTCATAAAATGTCAAAAAAAAATCCAATTTTGTGCACGGTTTTTCTACACTTCCTTGAAGCTTAAAATTTATGACATTTGCTTCTAAAATGTTAGATCGAAAATCAAATAATTAATAGCGTTACACAATTTTATGGCAAACCATATTAACCCTTTGCCTTATAATATCGTGTGAGACTCGTAGTACAAATTCCAAGACGAGTATAAAAAGCACGAGTCAAACTCATGGTTCAATTCTTACAAGTTTATTTTCTTATTTACTTACTTTTTAGTGTTCATTAGTTTCTGTTTGGATATACTTGAAATTCATTTTTTCTAAATTTCTAGTATTAAATTGATTGAGTGTCGAATTGAATCATAAGGCAAGGGGTTAAAACTGTTTTACTGGAAACAAATTTGTTAATCTCTAACTTAAACGCAGGAATAACAGATTCGAAAAAGAATTAATTTGAATTAATTGTAAAAAAGAAGTCTTTGAATTGTTAAATCTTACGATCAAATACATCTTCGTTGGAAGATGAAGCCGAGGAGGGTCGACCGATCGGCGTAGAGGGTGCCGAGAGTTCGCCAGTGCTAGGAGACTGAACGGAGCCAGACCAACTACCAGATGAAATATCCGGAATTCGAAGATACTTCGTAGTCGGTGTAGTCGGTGTCGTTGGTGTCTGCTCGACGCTCGAATCTGTCACATCATTTGGACAGGCTCTCTCCCACTTGAAAGCAGCCTTCACTCTGGTCCACTTTGAGACTTTTGGTCCACCGGAAGCTTCGTTTCTAAAAGTTGTCTTCTCTAAACCTAACGATGAACGATTACCAAGATTCGGTGATCGTGGCAAGGATTGTTCGGACACGGCGAGCGAGCGACTCCTTTGTCTCGAATAAGGAGACCTCGGATTTCGTCTCTGTATCTGTGAATCTCGACTACTCGATATTATCGCGTCCAATAAAGACTCTGCAAAACCGGCATCCTCGTCTGGAAGATCGCTACTGATGTCCTCGTTAATAAAAATTGCTCTTTCCGCGCGAAAATCAGCAGTTCGTAGCACCTTCAATCTTTCAAGTTCTCTAACTCGTCTGAACAATTTCGAGCTACGATCGCGAAGTTCCAATATCTGCTCCGCCATGTCGTAGAGCCTGTCCAATTGCTCAAAAGATTCCTCCGTGTAAAGACTCGTCACAGCCATAGTTGAAGTCGCTGAATTTCTTGATAAACAATCGGAATTTCGACTGTCGCACGGTGGTGTACGAATACCCGCCAAATAAGCGATTATATCGTCCTCTTCTCGCGGTGTTTCACCCGATTGATTTTGAACTTGTTGAGTACAACTCTGGGATATCCAAGGATCTGGTGGTGGACTTGGTAAATCAGTTTCTTCGAATTTGTCTTTACTTTTACCGATTCTGATGTCTTTTCGGACTCTTTTATCAGCTTCGTGGATGTTACGTTCCTCGATGGGTCTACCGTTCTTCGCCATTTTCGTGCAATCGACTGTATGAATTTAGTGTATATATATGCATACAGGTTGAAGCCTGAGGTCAGTGTTGCCGATCCAAGAAACTGTAATGACTTTTGGCAGAGATTTCTTATAGGTTCCGCGTAACCGTTAACGACGTTCTGGCAGAGCCGAGAGAACGAGCGAGTGCTAGTAGAACAATTACGATCAGAAATTTGGTTTATGCTAACGGTGTTTATCTCAACATGATCCGTGGACCGAGTGGCACGTATTTGTGGATTATCACCGATCTTTGAAGCCACCACTGTTCGTCTTTTGCGAACAACGAGTATTCAGGATGTTCAATGAAATTGTTGGATCTTAAAAACAATTATCGTTGATGTTGATCGACTCGTTCGCAGACTCCGTCGACTTATTCCAGATGGGACGTTTATCTCTCATAGTTATGTAAAACTTGCTTGATCTTTCTTGATAAAAAACAAAAAGAGAAAAACAACTCGAATCTTTTTATTATTACATCTTGCCTTCACGATAAAGTTTTCCCTCGGCGTCAATTTGACGATGCACTACGTACCTGACACACCTAAAAATGTTTCACTTCCCTTCCTAAGAACCTCTTTTGTAATCGAAACCCAAGTACCACGATGAAATCACGACTGACTTTAATATGTCTGTAGACTCACTCGATGTAAAACAAATTTCCGCGTCATAACTGTTGCACCTATCGATAATGTTAGAAAAACAAAAGCTGCGATGTGAAAGAAAATGAAAGAAAATCTTCGTTACGGGGCCGTTCTACCCGTTGATCGTCTTTGTGGCGTCGTGACGCACGATGAACGAAGACACGACTTCGTATCGTGTCGTCCCTTCTCTCTCGTGATTATTTTCAGTAGGCAACATCGTCTCGGCATTCGTATTTACAGCGATGTACACCTCGGAGTGGAAATGCGAGTGGGCATGCGCGTTCGATCGACGAACGGTACGAAGAAGAGGATGAAGAAAAAAAAAGGACCGACGCCGAATAAAGCTTTGCATGGATTTTTCATATATATTTCTTTCTATGTGTACGTATAATAATGTTCTTATTATAAATATATTTTTATTTCATGCGTAAGTTTTATATTACTTGGAGATACACCTGTTACATTTTGTAGACACGCATCGCGTATAAATGCAAGTATATGTACTAATTTGCACATAATGCGTGCACTACGTGCGCACCAAGTACATTGTGTTTGTTCGACATGGTGAAAAAGAAGATGAAGAGAAGAAGGAGAGCACGTTTTCTCATCTCTTCCTGTTCCCGGCGAAAATAGATGCTTGGAAGGCGCCGGCTGGCCCTTCACGAACGGCCAAGCATACTTATTTATACGCACCCGGAACGTCCATCGAGATCCTACGCGGAAAAGAATTTTACACTCAAGAGGATGCACGATGCGCGAGAAAAGTATAGGGCTCGGTGTCGATGTTGAAAACGCAATCTTCTACTGATTTATTGATTTTATTTCTATACTTTTCGAAAGCTTTCCGCTGAAGCTATTCCAGACACAGCGTTGGCTCTAGAAATTTTGCCCCCCTGTGCACTAATACATTTTGTTGCTTCCCCTTCGCTCGCTTATCTTAAAAAACTCTTACAAATTAGGAAAGTAAGTGTTTAGATTGAAACATTCTTGTCTTTATTTTTTAACAATCAGAAATAAGATTGGTATAGTCTAGTATAGTGTTTGTTGCAATGTCGGTAGAGCCGGTTCTGCCTAAACAGGAAGTAGTACGTACAAGACTCTAAGAATGTTTTAGATATAATTATTAGTTTTAGAAACGATTATTAACAATTAGAATATCATTTTAGGTCAAACGTTCTTGAAAACTCTGATAATTTTGTTATACTTCACAAATTTTTATAATTTTCAAAAGTAGTAATACCTTGGGAAGAAGTAACAATGTATGCAACGATATTAAGATTTCGAATGTACATATATACAAATGATTTTTCGAGTTATTTAAATATTTAAGCAATTACTTGATCAGATGATAATTACTTGGTACAATCAAAAAGTCGACAAGATACCGATTTTTAGTATCAAGACATGCTAGCGAAGTTAATCATTAACACAGTAAATATTCTATGAAAACAGATGAAACTTTATTACCTCTATTTTTAGCGTTAATGATTGAAAATTTGAAAATGTAGAAACAGTAACGTTTGTATCATGATTATAGTCTTCCTTGCTGCCGCGCATATAATACTGTCATGGTTGCTACGATATGATTGGTCACTTGTTTACTGCAGCTGACTACGTGAGTATAAATGTTAAACAATAAAAAATTTATATACATTTGTATGTTGAAAGAATGTTATACATTACTATAATTAATTAAATGGTCAAAAATAATAATTATGTCATAAGACGATCAATGTTAGTTTCTACGTTATACTAGTGTTTCAACTTATTGTTGGTATGCGAATTATGAATTTATTTAATAACTCGTAAAAAGAATTATAAAACTATCATTTATACATACATTTATTCAAACTACAGCAATTGAAACATTATTGATATAAATATTGATAAATTTAAAAGTAGCGCCAATCGCCATTGATCAATTGACCAAAGCTCACGTCAGGCCAAGTGTAGTTGCATCAGTGGCCGAATTGGTTTGAACATACTTCTGTAAGGATAGCGATTGATCGGCAAGTGGACACTGCACTTAAATTCGGAAATATCATCCTTACTTTGATATAATATATTTGAATAGTCATTTTATATAACTCTTATTGTTAAAACAGCAGGTGGGTAAAATTTTTTTATTAAACAACTTCATTGTATTCTTTTACACGTGCCTTACGTTCTAATTCTAATCTAAATTTTATTAAATCTTTGTTAAAATTTATTACAGAAGATTACCGAATTATAAGATACCATCATGCCTGATAAAGGATTGCCAAATTTATCCAATTTAACATTAGGTATGTATATAGGCTATAACATAAGGTAGAGATGACTTCGCATACCATACGGCATTTATTAACATGTTTGTAATATAATTCAGTCCTGTATGTTATAAAATGTATTCAAAAAATACTACAAAATTACGATCACAATTTGCTGTTGTACCATGTATATATTAACATATATTGTTTGTTTATGATAGTATCATAATAAATTTTATTATATTGTAGAAGAAATTTATACATCTGAAAAAAATGGAAGTGATGAAACTGGAAATGGTACAGAGCAAAATCCTTTCAAGACAATTTTACAAGCGATGCGACATGCTGGTAAAGAGCCTTTTCCATTGATATATCAAGATTCGCGAGATAGTGAAAAAAAGTATGAACCAGCTAGTAAAACTCAATTAAAGAAGATCCAAAAAATTTGGACAAGAGAACAACATAAGAATGAGGATAAGCAAGCAAAACTACAAGAAGATGAAGAAAAGAGAGTAAAAAACTTACAGGAAGCTAAAACAATTATTATTGAAGAAGATAAAAGTCTCCCAGAAGCAACACGGATTAAAATACGTGAAGCTTTAGATTATAGAGACAAAAGAATTAAAATTTATGGATGGGTACATAGATTAAGACGTCAAGGTATGGAAAAGTATGTTAGTCAGCCAATGTAATTTGTTTGCATCAATAATTATATTGTTTCTTCATAGGAAAATCTCTCATGTTTATCACACTAAGAGATGGAACAGGTTTCTTACAATGTGTATTAAATGACAAACTATGTCAAACTTATGATGCATTAACTCTTTCTACCGAAGCATCGGTGGAACTTTTTGGGACTTTAAAATGTGTTCCTGAAGGAAAAAGTGTATGATTTCTATAATTTGTATAAATTTGTCAAATTATATATGAAAACCAATATATTAAACTTTCATAATTTACAGGCTCCTGGTGGCCATGAATTATGTGCTGATTATTGGAGATTGATTGGACCATCTCCGCCTGGTGGTGCTGATTCCATTCTAAATGAAGAAGCTCATCCTGATGTACAGTTGGATAATCGACATATCATGATTCGTGGAGAAAATGTATGTGAAAATAATCAATTCGACTTCATGCTACTAACTTCTTGTTAATTTGTTTTTTTTACAGACTGCACGTGTTTTGATGATGAGATCTGTATTAACACAAGCATTTAGGGATCACTATAAATCACGAGGATACTATGAAGTAACACCTCCTACATTAGTACAAACTCAAGTAGAAGGTGGCTCAACACTATTTAAATTGAATTACTTTGGGTAAATAATGATGACAAGTACAAAAACATTCTTAGAGAATTTTCTTGTAAGATATAAATCAAATTAACATTTTATTTCAGAGAGGAAGCATACTTAACTCAAAGTTCTCAGCTTTATCTTGAAACATGCATTCCAGCAATGGGAGATGTTTACTGTATTGCTCAGTCTTATAGAGCAGAACAATCCAAAACAAGGAGACATCTTGCTGAGTAAATATAATAATTTATATTTTTAATGTAAAAGAATAATTGAGTGCTGTAGACTTGAATAAATAATCAAATGTTTAGGTATACACATATTGAAGGCGAGTGTCCTTTTATAACATTTGATGATTTACTCAATCGTCTGGAAGATTTGATTTGTGATGTAGTAGAACGTGTCCTACAATCTCCTCTTGGTTATTTGGTTAAGGAATTAAACCCAGAGTTTAAAATGCCTACAAAACCGTTTAAGCGAATGGACTATAGTGAGGCCATTGAATTTTTGAAAGCTAATAATATAACAAAGGAAGATGGAACATTTTATGAATTTGGAGAAGTATAACAAATTTATATATTTTTGCAATTTGATTGAAAACAATAATATATTGTAAATACTTCGTTTTAGGATATCCCAGAAATGCCAGAAAGAAAAATGACAGACATGATTAATGAGCCTATTATGCTTTGCCGCTTCCCTACAGAAATTAAATCATTCTACATGCAACGATGTCCAGAAGATGAAAGACTTACAGAATCTGTAGATGTTCTCTTACCAAATGTAGGTGAGATAGTAGGTGGATCAATGCGTATTTGGAATTATGAAGATATGATGAAGGGATATGAACGTACAAACATAAACCCTACACCATACTACTGGTATACAGATCAGGTATATGGTCAAATAAAATGCTAATAGAATTAATTTGTTTATAACTGCTCATAGTTACAGTTTCATTCGAATTTTAGAGAAAATATGGCACATGCCCACATGGAGGATATGGGTTGGGTTTGGAACGATTTCTTTGTTGGTTACTAAACAGATATCATATTCGTGAAGTATGCTTATATCCACGCTTCTTGGAACGTTGTCGTCCGTAATGCTGTTTTCTACAATTTCTTATGTGAAGTGTTAAATAATCCTAATAGTGTTGAATGATGCAGGTCACTAATAAAAAGCATAATTTTAGAGGTTACTTGCTAAAAACAACATACTTATTTATCCCTAAGACAGGAAAACGTAAAGGATATATAATTTATCTTTTATCACTTATATGTATGTATACAAGATCGGATATGTATGTTAATTGGTTAATACAACGTGTCAGTAAATTACTGTATATTTTTCATATCCAACTATTTATTTTAAATATTAAAACATTTATTTTAATCCTTTGGGCCATAAATGAAAAGAACTATTCCTAAATAAAATTATACAAAAAAAAACGCAGAAAAATAATAGCTAAAAAGATTAGAAACTCAAAGATATATCTTCTCTCTGTGGATTGGCTACTGTCGTCTTTATGGTTGAAGATTTGAATTCATTGGAGAGTTCCTTTGCGTTCATTGGTTTTCGATCGTTCGATATAGTTGTAAGTATATACGTACACACATATGTACACTTATTTAGTGATTACAATGTGACGTCGGCTTTCGGTTAAAATGTCAAATAAATAGGAATCGAAGTATACAATTATACAAGAATTGTGTACATAAATATTTCAGATTATACTCTTATAAATAATAATTGTTCTTTAAAATGACATCAAAACCTGAGATTACTTTAGAACATTTTTATATTTTTAATGGCACGTATGCCAAAAAGGAAGGCGAAGTAAGTATAACATTTAAAATGTATTGATATAAAAGTATCTTATTTAAATTATAAGTAATTAATGTGAAAATAAATAGAGGTTATATATTATACTATGGATACATATAAACATAACCTTACTGTGTTTCAAAATATTCTCTATGTTTATATAGGAAGAGAAAAAAATACTTTATTATTATCCAGAGAAGGAATTAGATGTGCAAATTAAAAATATAGGACTTAGTGAAGCAATTATAAAATTTACAGAGTATGTATAATTATATTTATTTTCTGTTTTTATGGTATTGCCAATTATATTTTTTTATTTAATAAATCAGATCTTTTAACCCTGGACAATGTTGTGATTATTGTCATACGCAGAAAACCCGTCAAATTTATTATCAACCAGAACCAGACTTTTGGATGGTAATGGTAAGTAAAATACTATATAATATGGCATAAAATAATTGTAACAAATGAAAATTATGTTTGACATAATTTCAATATAGATTGTTGGGATACCATACATCTGTAAAGAAAAGGATGGTAATAAATATATAGAGTATCAAAGTGATGAAGTTTCAAGCAGTGTTTGTCAAGCTATATTAAGACAAACATATATCATGTTTCGATTATTTATGGGTTCATTTGAAACAATAATCAATGATCCTGATTGTGCTTCCATAACTCTCTTAAAACACAAACTGGAGCATTTCTATTCAAGGGTAAGGAAAAATCTATAAATGTAATACAATATATTATATATATATATGAATGCTTTAGTGATCTTGTACCATCCAAAGTATCTGTCTTTATGTACTTGTTTCAGTATCTGTTATCATTAAAGTTAAATAACAGCGATATTTTGGATGTCTTCCAAGGCTTACAATTTTTACCTCTTGATAAAACTACATTTTTACAAGTACAATGTTTTATGAATCTTGTAGAAGCAATGTTCTCTCAAGTAAAATATACTGCATTTCTCTACAATGATCAGGTTGTATGGTAAATAATTTTAATTCTATAAAGGTTTTATACTACAAATATGAATAATGAAAACCAGGTGGTTTATTGTGTATATCTAGGAGCGGATTAGAACCAGAAGATATGCAAGTGGTATATAATTATTTAGTGAGCACATTATTACCAGCTCATCTTGAAAAAGAATTACATGGAGGATCAATGCCTCGTAATTCTCCATCACCATTTACAAGTTCTCATTATGGAAAGTATGTAGAAATCTGATTTTTTTTTTTTTTTTTTGCTACATAACAAAATATTATCATTGGGAATCGTGCTTACAGGTTTGTCACTGGTCCTTCCAGTATCAATGAACCAAGTTTAATAGGCAAATCTCCCAAAGTTTTTATTAATTATTCAAGTAAACCTGTCTCTTTATATCTAGTTGTATATCGTGCATTGAGTGCTACAATATGTCTCTTCGTTGACAGTAAGCTAATACAAATAGAATTTCTTATGTAGATAAATTATGTAATAGGAGTAATTAAATATAATTATTATCTATAAGTCGTAACAAGATATTTTTAGATCAAACTTTCTAAAATATTATTTATTACATTTTTAAAACTATAGTTCATGACTACATTTAATTACACTTAATAAAGAAAGAGAGAGAAAGAGAGTAAATCAGCTATAATAATATTGTACTTACATATTAATACATATTAATTATTTTAGGTAAAACAAGTTTATCAATAGACTTTTTTAAAAGTTTAGATAGTTTCCTTGGCCCACAATTAACTACATTAGTCAGTTGTGTTGCCGAACAATGTGCAAAACATGTAATAGTAACGCCAGAATCTTCTACAAAGTATCTATATTTCAATAAACTTAATTTAGCCTACAAAAGTACGATACACTTGGATAATAGAAGATGTTCTAATGTACTGACTACACCTGAAGTATTAAGGATCATTACTGATATATATAATGATACTAACAGGTAAGAATCTTGTATTCTTATCAATAACACAAATTTTAAATGAGTGGAATGATACAAAAATATATTATTATACAGATTAAAAGAAGCTGGTGAAATCATTATTAAAACCATAAGTGATTACTGGGTTATTGGAAAATTGTCGAACTTGAGAGAATTTTTTGTTGTTATACAACAAAAAAATGCCAGTATTATAGAGATTGATGGTATGTATATTTTTTTATATGTAGAAAAATTGTTCCTCAATTCGTTTTTCATAAATTAAACATAGAGGGTGTTCAGTTAGCAATTTTTTGTATTGCCCAAAGTAACAAAGATATTAAGGAATCCAAGATCAACAAAACACCCTGTACACGTTTAGTAAATAATTATTTTTTAAATATTTATGATGCATAGTAATTTTTTATATTTATTGCAGATGAAGTAAAAAGACTTTGTGACAAACAATTAAAAAGTATATTTTTCCACTAAATGGTAAATAAACGATATCTAATTGTATTACACAACGTAAATTCCTGCTTCTAGCACTTTTATAATTTGTACAATAAAGAAATAACTTTTAATTACAGAAATAATACAGAATTACTTCTTGTAAATTACTCTTTTAATTAAAAATGTATAAATAAGTTGTACAATTCTTGTATTCAATGTTATGTAAGATAAAAATTGTATACATATTTATATTTAAATTTATCTATTGTTTTAAGGCACGATATCGTGAGCATCATAAACGATCTACATTGTACAATAGTAAATCGATTTAAATGCATACTACATTACAAAATTAACGATGTAATGATGTTGTGCCTATTGTAGTCATATCTATTGTGATCATTTTAATAATGTTTACAATAAATTACCAAAATTGTTAACTTGCATATGTAAGATTCAGTCAGATGTTTCCTTTACTTGTTCTTGTTTAGGGATAATATTTGAAAATTTTTTGAGTTTTGCTACAAAAAATCCATCCATATTATGTGCATGTGGATAAAAACGTTTAGACAATTTAAGAGAAGGATGAAATCTATGTTGTCTATAATTTGTAAAACCATCAGCACCAAATTCTAATCCGGTAGGTACTAATTTGACATCACGCTTTTTCAAAGCATAATCAATAATCCACTCATTTTCTTCTGGAAGAACTGAGCACGTCGAGTAAACAATAATACCACCTGACTCGGACCTAGCATTTACACAATCTATGGCAGCTAACAATAGTTCTCTTTGTAAAGTACAACAACGTTGTACATCTATTTCATCTTTATTTATTTTTACACTAGGATCTTTAGCAACAACACCAGTACCAGTACAGGGAGCATCCAGCAATACTCTGTCAAATCCTTTGATCACCTATGAAAAAACAATTTAAATAATTATATGTTAATAATACTTTATATTATAAAAAAGTAATATACTACTACAAAATGTTATAATATATAATACAACTTACCGAAGGTAATTTCCTTCCATCATAACTACAAATAACAGAATTGACAATACCAAGTCGATGAAAGTTACCAACAACAGCTTTTATTCTGTCCTGATTTACATCATTGGAAAAGAGGATACCAGAATTTTTCATGAGTGCAGCAATATGAGAAGATTTTCCTCCAGGTGCAGCACACATGTCAAGAATTCTTTCATTTTCTTTGGGTTCTAATGCCATAACAGGAAGAAAACTAGATGCACCTTGTATGATGTAATGACCTGCTAAATATTCTGGAGTTGCACCCATTGGTACTTGCGACGAATATACCACTAAGCCAACTTTGGTCCATTTTCCTATAGGATCCAGATTAACACCCCTATTGATCAATGCCTAAAGAAGCAAACAAATTACTGTAAATCAAAAAATAAAAAAATGAAAATTATAAATATCTTTTGTTTTTCGCGAACTTACTTCTGCCAAATCACGGCGTCGAGCTTTCAATGTGTTTGTACGAATAGTCATAGGTCTTTGTACTTCGCTTGCTTCTAGGAATTCAAGTAATTCATCCAATGGAAACATTTGCATTAATTTCTCCATAAGAAAATTATTATAACTATAATATATACATAAATCACTTTGAAGCAAACTTAAATACTCTGAGCGTGACCTTAAACACAATAAAGAAATTGTTATTTATATTATAAGAAACTTAATGCAAGTACTAAAGAATATATGAAGAATTTTCTCACCTGTTTTCCTCTCGTAGCTTTTTAAAATCTGATAATACCATAACAACATCTCGTATACGTTGTTGTACTTCTTTTAAGTCTGTGATATTTGCAAGTTCTTCTTCAGTAGGAAATACAAACACATGTTGTTGAGTCGTCATGTCCTTCATTTCTGCTTCTGCAAGCTGCCTATTAGATAGAAATGTTTAAATACACTTTGCTTAGAATAATAATTTGCCCTATATAGAATAAACTATAAAGTATATGAAGTAAATTGTAGAATAAGAATAAATTGTGTCTTCTTAACTCATTTGAATTGCTAGTGTATACAAATAAAAAAAACAGAGATTGATTTATCCTAATTATTTCTTTACTTACTCTTCTATCTCTTGTTTTTTCTTTAACTTTATGTTAGCTTTTTCTATAGGCAATAAATCATCTTCTTCTTCAAGATCCGAACTTTCATTTTCTTCATCTTCATCTTCTTTGTCACTAAATTCATTACCACCGTCAGAGTCATCTTCATCTTCTTTGTCACTAAATTCATTACCACCTTCAGAGTCATCTTCATCTTCTTTGTCAATTAACGGAAGTTTTTTTATTTTCTTTGATTTCTTAATTAGTACCTTATTGTTTTCACTTGATTTCTCATTTTCATCACATATTTCCATATCATTGACGATAAAACCTGCATGACTGCTTTTTGTTTTTGGTGTACTTATTTGTGATTTATCCGTAGTTCTCTTAAGTTTCTTGTTATGTACTTTATTAGATACATTTGACACTACATTTTTATTACCAACTTCCATGCAATTACTTTTCTCTAAACTAGATTTTATATTATTTTTAACTGTTTTAGACTTCTTATTTGCTATTCTGTTATCTGCATTCAAACGCTTATTGTTAACATTAACTTGTCCATTGTTATTTTTTAATTTATCCAATTTTATGTTGGTATTTTCTTTTTTTGAAGTTTTAGGTGATTGTTTCGTTTTTATTTTATTTTTGTATTGCACTTTATCATTTTTGTTAGATATATGTTCATCATTGATTTTCATATTATTTACATTTTCAGAGGAATCAGTTTTAGCTGCAGTAATTTGTTCTTTTTTCTTACCAATTACAGTCTGCACACCATTCTTTTTATCTTTAGACTTTTGTATGTTTTTTACATGCTCTTTTAATTTTTCTTTCTTTAATAACCGTTTTTTAGCTCTTTGTTTTTGACGATGACTTAATGTACTTGTATTTTTCACTGTAACATGATATATATATACACATATTCATTTTTCATTATAATTAAAAAAAAAAATACATTGCTATTCTTTATTGTTTATTACTAAACATACCTCCCAATTCAGGAAATACTGGATCTCCTTGCTTTTTTGCCTTTTTACCTTTACCACTAGGTGTAACCGTTCCATCGAATTTCGCTTTTCGCCCCATTTAACTAAAAAACAAATTTTGTCTCATTATTAAGAGAAAGTTAAATAAATTTCTTAATCTATTATACCACTATTCTGTACAAACCTGCTGTTTACTATGTAACTAAATGCTAAATAAAATTACGTGTTTATATTAAAAAAACTCTCACTTGATAGATATTTAGCTTCTCTTCCCGTTTTCTGCTTATTATCAAATAATATATTACTAATAATTACATGTAAACAGTATGATTAAATTCATTCAATATTCTCTATCTTTTCAAACTTGAACACGTGAATTTTTCAATGATACATAACCTCACAATTCTTATTATTGGCTTTTACCGCTACGCTGTCAGCGACATCTTTAGTTACTATATTAAAGTCAAATAAGATCTTGAATCAAAAGGTACGGTGATCAAGCAGAACGATTTGCCACGGTTTGCATCGATACGCTGCGCTGGTATGAACTCTCTCTAATCGGATCTAAATTTTTATTAGCACGATTTAGTAAATAAACAAAATCCTAAAGTTGAACTTCTTTTTCAACTGATTACATAGGTGTTATCCCTTAAGTTCACTAGTCAAGATACAGGCTTTAAATATTTAATCATAGCTCGACTTCTTTGTAGTCATTGATAAGTGCTGCCGTGTCTTCTAATGCCTCTTGGAAGACTTGCTCTTCCATACCTTCGCCTACATAATGGTGAACAAAAGCTCTTTTTCGATACATAAGGTCGAATTTTCGTGCAATTCTAGTCCAAGCGTGTCGGATCGCTGTATTATTGCAGAGCATCGCGACGGTTTTGTTCGACATTGCTAAATCACCACCTGGGACCGTAGTGGAAGGCTGATAATTAATTCCTACCTAAAATGGAAAGAACGAAGGAATCACGCAATTTGGTATCCAAATCGAGTTAATTTCGAATCTCTCCTACTTTGAATCCGGCTGGACTCCAACCGACGAATCGTATGAACCTTTTTCCTTTTAAACTAGCGATGGTCTGATTAACATCGTTCGGACTAACGTCACCGCGATAGAGGAGGCAACAACTCATATAAGCGCCCGTACGGGGATCGCATTTTACCATCTAAGATTAAACGATAGACACGAGTTACATGTAATTCTATCAATATTTATCTTTGGCCCAGCATCAACCGTCCACTTATTGAAACGTTAAGAGAAGATATGCCTAGTTTCGAGCCGCAACTCGGTTTTACCGAACTTAAATTAACATAACTCCCATTTACTTGATTCGCGGGTTCGAAACACTCGTACGTAATCCGTTGGACAGACATCATCATGCTCATCGCTCTTTCGGGGGTAGTTAGAGGAGCATAGGTTATCAAGGGATAATGTATTCTGGGATAAGGTACCAGATTCGTCTGCAACTCTTCCAAGCTCACGTTGACCGATCCTTCGAATCTCATCGACGCTGTCACGCTCGATACTACCTGAGCTTCCAATCGATTTAGATTCGTGTAAGTCGGATTCTCGATACACAGATTCCTAAGGATAAATTTATGGGACTGAGATAATGTAAAGAGCAGGGTTGGGAGTTATCCAAATTAATTATTTGAAAAATTATCATTAAGATAATACATTTTATTTGTCTACATGTTATTTGAAATAATCATGTGTTAGTTTATTTGAACAGTCAAATAATTTTTCAAATACTCTTACTTGTTATTAAATTGATATAAAAAATTATTTGACAATAATTCATTCGAAGTACACGCAAAATAAAAATAATTTTGTAAATGTAAATAGTATAACAATTTTGTATTTGTAAATAGTAAAGTAATAAAGTATTTATTCAAATAATTATTTGTTATTTTATTTCAAATAAAATATTCCCAACCCTGGTAAAAAGATATACGTCTGTTGGTAAATCAAATTTCAAACCTCGCACAAATATCGTACAATGCTTCGTTATCGACAACGAAACAACAATCTTCATGATCGAGGCTTCCATGAGTGGTAAGTACGGAATTATAAGGTTCAACGATCGCCGTGGAAACGTTCGGTGCAGGATAGATCGAGAAATTCAATTTCAACCTTTTGTTAAAATCTTCGCTAAGACGATTCAGCAACAAGGTCGTTAAGCCACTACCGGTGCCACCCCCAAAGGATCTACGAAATCGAAGACAAACTTGCCAGTTCCTACTCGGGATTTGTCTCTATCATCTACGAGCCTTGCAGTTACCTGAATAGAATAAAACCTGCCAAACGGGAACAGCCTTCGCAGGTCTTTCGAATACGATCTAAAATGAGCTCGATCATCTCTCCACCGATCGAATAATACCCTCTTGCGAAATTATTCGCAGCATCCTCCTTACCAGTGATCAACGACGATGGTTCGAAAAGGTTCTTGTAAACCCCGGTCCTGATCTCATCGACTACGCTCGGTTCTAAATCCACTATCACGGTACGAGGCGAAAGTTTCCCCGTCTAAAAAATCATATAGCTTTTATGTTCAATCAATTATCTCTTACATATTCCCTTCCCAATTGTCTCACCTGTGTTGTTCCAAAAAATGTATAATAAGATTCGTCAGCGGATCTGTATCCTTGATGAAGAAAACCGTCAGGTCTGATACCGTGTTCTAGACAAAATAATTCCCAGCAAGCGTTAGCAACTTGAGTTCCAGCTTGACCTAGGAAGATGGTAACAACTTCGCCGGACGTGCACATCTTTTTAATTTTCTTGTCATTTCTCAAGTTTTTCTCGAATTATACGATTCCATTTTAAGACGGGGATAATATGAAGGGTTAAATTAATATACGAACGACATATTTCGCAGAGAATTTAGTAGACAGGAGCCGAGGTTGCTGGTTATGGTATGTTTGTTTATTAAATAATTTTTAACCGTGCATCGCGGCGACGGCTGTTGGCTGACGATTAACGGCTAAGATATCGAAATGTTGCAGCGTGAAAATATCGCATTTGTATCGTTCGATACAAAATATTACGCGGTATTCAATTGTACAGTTGTCCTTTTAAATGTGCGCGCGCGAGAGAGAGAAGTTCAGATGGCGCTACTGAGCAACTACCTTAGTGAAGCCTTATCTTTTTTCACGTATTGAAAATATAACAAAATATATAATAAATAAAGAATAATATATGAGGAGATGAGCATAATAAGTATATTAATACGTGAATGTATGAATGTATCATATTAATATATTGCTGGGACACCTTACGTTGTAGATATAGAATTACAATCGTAGGCAACTTCGTACATTAAAATTTAAAATCCAAGCAAATCGAGGATATAAACACATGGGTATTTCGCAGTAAAATTTCTGAACAATTAACAAAGCAATAATACGTAATATTTCGTAAAATATATTCTATATTTAGCTTATGGTAGTAAAAAGAAGCCACTGATTTGTGGCACGAGAAAAAATAAAGAAACTAAAGAACGTTGATATAAGCTGACAATCAATTTAACCTTTCAGAATTTCTAAAAATGTTTCAAAGGTTTGTGTAACATTTGGATTTTTAGTAGATATTGTCAATAGTAATGAATTTATAAGGTTTATTGTAAAATTTATTTTATAGGTGTGGAAGTCTATGCTTAAATAGTTTGAAGTTACAGCCAAATGTATCGTCAAAATATATGAGTATATTATCAAAAACAGAAGCAAAGAAAAGAAGAAATGCGCTCTTCGATGAGCAAAAAAAGAAAGAGAGAGCTGATATTGGTAGAATAGAAAAAATAGAAGTTAAGTATCAATCACCTACGGAGGAAGTCATTTTAGTTATGAATAAAGATATCTCTACTCCTCACGACTGTGCAAAACATATTTCTGAAGGTATTACTAATGTATCTGCCTTGGCACTAGTGGATGGAAATTCATGGGATATGCACAAACCTTTGACATCTAATTGCGAATTACAACTTTTGAGTATGATGACTCCTAAAGTAAATACAACAAATTATGCTTTTTGGAGAACTTGTTCTTTCATTCTTGGTGCTGTTGCTGACAATGCTTTTAAAGAAGATATAACAGTTCATTTACATAGTTTTCCAGCACCTGTAATTAAGTCTGGAAGTTTTGTATGTGATGTATTTATCGACGTACCTAATTGGAAACCTTCGGAAGCAGAAATGCGTGCGATGTCTGCTTCATTTATAAAACTTGTTAATAATGAATTACCTGTAGAAAGATTAGAAACAACAGAAAATGTTGCACTAGAAATGTTTCAAGAAAATCCTTTCAAGGTTAGACAGATACCTGATATTGCTGCTAACAGCATTGATAATAAAATTACTCTTTACCGAATAGGAGATCACATAGATATTAGTAAAGGTCCAATGATAGGTAATACAAATCTGATTGGACGCTGTACCATTACTGCAGTTCATAATATCACAACAGATAATCAAGATAAGATTTACCGTTTTCAAGGAATCGCTTTACCTAAAGGAATTCAGCTTAATTATTTTGCATATAGCATATTAGAAGAACGTGCTAAAAAACTAAATAATGTAATGTGGTTACCACAAAGAGATCTTGAAGAAGATTTTGCAGGAAATGTAAGACTAAGTATTCAAAATTAATATAATAATTTGTAAAGTATTGTGTAAATACATATAAACTTTTTAAACTGATTTTTTGTAAATTTGTTAAACCTTATACTTTCTATCTCTTATAAATTAATTTCTTTGTTTGCAAATTGTATTTAATGATCTGAATATATCAGTAGAAAAGTCATAAGAATTATTTATATTGATGTGAAAACTTTTTCTTGAAAGAAAACAAAAAATATGTACAACATATACTTCTTTGATAATTGAAAAGTAAAAATTCCTAAACTCTACTAACTCCACATTATTTAAAGAATAGCCATAAATAGAAATTTATAGAAAGTATTTTTATTACTTTATACAAATAAGTGTATCTTCCTAATAATATTAATAACTAGAAAAACTAGTGCATGATGTGCAAGTATACATAATTATTTATTAATTTGAATTATTAAATTATTATTATGTTCCTAGAAGTCTTATTATTGCATTGAGATAAGTATATATCAATAAAATTCTATATATTGTGTGTAAATTTTTAATAAATTATACAGATTAATGAAAAATCTCGTTCACATAAATATACGAAATAGTATGAGAATTTTGGTTCTTCTTAATACTTAAAAGACAGTGTATTATTTTGTTAATGTGTAAAATATTGATTTAAAAACTATGTCATCTGTTTTTTTAAATATCTTGCTTGTCCAAAAACTACATCAATTTTGGGAAAAGCATATTTAACATAATCAAAAAAAAATATCTACTTGCAATATGTTAGAATGAATGACGTGTACGACGAGGGCTATTAAGCTTCCAAGTAAAATTTCCTGGTAATCTATTTGCGATTGAAGCAGGACATGAGATATCCAATTTCAGATAAAGTTCTGAACAATTAAGCGTTTTTGTGTAAATTTCTAATTCGTCGGACCGTAATAAAGTTCTTACAGAAAAAGGTGCTAGTTCTGGTGAACATTTCAATTCTACGTCTATGACGAGGTCGAAGAAAGGTGCCCCATGAACTTCCTCAATTTCAACTTCTGCATCTTCGTGGTCGATTACTGATAAGGATTTAAATCTATTCTCATAAGCGTATTTATTCATGTTCCCATAATAAAAGAATTGTCCACCATATTCTCCATAACCAGAATACATCGACGCTGGTGGTGCTCCTGGACGAGGTACCCTTGAACCCTATATTTTAAATTTTTTATTTGACGTTATATGTATTAATTTATGATAGTATTTATATACGTGTAAACTGGAAAAGTTATTTAGGATGTAAAGGGAAATAACGTGCTTCGATTAAATTACTTAATACTAATTATTAAAGTAACATAACAATTATCCTTCAGTAAACAAAAAATAATATTAGCCATTACTTTACAATGGTACAAGCGTTACCTGTAAAAGTAATTCTCGCTCATAATGTAAGTTCTCAAAATAATGTTTATTGACACTTCCAATTAAACGACGTAGCCTGAGGTACATAAAGCGCTGTTCTTCTCTCCATGAATTTTCTTCAGGCATACTTGGAATTTTTAAACAAGTAAACCAAGTTCGCTTCAATACATACTTTAGCTTCATAGTAACAATGTCAATTTTTTTCTCTTGATCAGACAATACTTTGAAGGATAAAACCTGACGTCCTTCCACAAGACAGTCTAGCACATCTACTGCTTTACATCCAGGCACCAAGACAGATCTGGTTATGAATATGCTTTCTAAGTTTCCATATGTAAATATATAAAATTAAAATCATATTTCAAAAAGTCGATGGTATCATACTCATATCTTTGATCAATTTATTTCTGTTCTTTAGAAGTAAGTATCTATTTCTTTTCACCTGTTTACTCTGCACTCAGAAAATTTTTCAAAGTAGTTCATGAAACGGTTGCAATCAGATATAAAACATGAGATACTGGGCTCTGGTCCTTCAGACATTAATAAAGAGGCAGGACGATCTATGGCACGACGAAGCAGATTATTTAAATTATCAAGTAGACTACCGGCATAAAAGCAAAGTCGTAAGAATCTTTCAGGTTTTGGAGGATGCGTATATCTCCATGTCACAGCTCTGAGCATTTTGTATTGTGCCATGACCATTTCTAGGATATTGAGGACTCTGCTGAGAGTTAACAATTCGGTACTTGTTTTGACTGTCATTATCATGGTTTCTACATGTTTCATTGCATTCTCAAGTTTTGTACCAGCGGTAAGGAATGAAGCGTTCAAAACAATCGTAGCAACGTTTAAACAACGTCTAGGAAGATCACATTATATTCCTATTTACTTTCCATTACCATATATAAATATTAACCAGATATCGTGGTTTGAATTTATAATATTTTAATGAAAACTTGTTAATATTTCACCTGGACACTAATCGAACTGTAGTAGCTACATGATGTAAGGGTAGTAAACGAAGTATCGCTTCCAAAACTTCAGGTGGAAGCGTGTCCAGAGTGTGGTAATAAAAACATTTATCCGTCCCACGTTTCCGTAAATTCTTCTGCTTCTCGCATGTCAACAACGTTTTTCGGCGCTTATTCCTGTTCATTTAAAAATAATTCTTAATAAAAATCACTTTTCTTAACTTCAATGACGTTCCTCCTTTTAGTATTATATTTTGTAAGATACGTCCAAACAAAATCAGAAAAATAATATTATTCAAAGATCGACGTGACACATTATTCCGTCGTTGAAAAAAACTTTCGTATATTACTATTAAAATCTATCGAAGTAAAAATTTTGTACAAATTAAAATGTCACGTAATGTTTACTGTACCAAAACAATAGAACTGATCTTTGCGATTATCCGTTTATTACAATCGTTTCAATGAACAGTCGATATTTTGACAAAAAAAAGCATCATCGATCACCGTCGAGTAACCTTCTCCTTTTCAAAGTCGGTTAAAGAAGCAATCGTAAAAACGCAAATTGCACAATACTTTGTACAATACTATTAGTATTCTTATTAAAGATAAATGTAAAATTATTCCAATAACGAAAAAAAAAAAAAATATATATGATAATATTTTTATTCTAATAAACTGATACTATCCTAATTACGAGTAATTAAGTCTGTCACTCAGACATTTCGTCGACACATCGATATTAAAATATTATTAAAATATTCTAGAAATGGTGCACAGCAAATAACGTTACATTTATTCGTTTTTTATCCTGTTTTCTTCCTTCAATCGTACGTAAACTCAAGATTTATTCATTTTGCACATACTCCGATAGCAAAATATATCATATAAGAAATACCGATAAGACGAAACGAAGGAACTTTTCAATGGAACATAGAAACTTCGTTTCTGCAAATATATAATACGTCTATTCCATAATAAACCCTTGAGCGGTCTTCGGATCTTTTTTTATATCATATACCATTTGACAAGGGACAATAGAACTTTGGTATGTCAAAGGGAATTGAATCAAGCATATTCCTCGCAATTTCGATGCATGTTCTTAGGAAACGATACAGTTCTTACAGAAATAAGAATGCATTGGGTCAAAAAAGTTCGGAAGATCGCTCACGGGTGAAGGGGATACATAAAAATTTGAGATGATATACATGAGCAATCGGAACTATTAATTTCATCAACGGTGCAGCTTGAGATAACTAAGAAAGGTTTGAACGTAAGGTCTATCGTAACTCTAGGTACACATACAAGAGAGAAAAAGCTTCTTTTTCTTTTAAATCAATACATTCGATACATCTTAAGCGGTAAAGTTCACCGGCATCAACAGAGTGAATTTAGCCTGATCTACGGGCACTTCCTCTGATGCGCACGGACTGATGCTGTCCAAGAGATTCTGTATAGCACTCTGATTACCAGGATGCTTCCTTTTGGTATGCTCGCGCCTGTGCTTCAGTTCCTTGAACGTTTTTCCGCACTGCTCGCATACGTAAGGCCTCGCTGCTTCGTGGGACCGGACATGTCCCTCGTAATGACTCTTCCTCACGAATTTCTTACCACACTGGGCACAGTCAAACTGATAACGACCCTCGTGAGCAGCGACGTGGGAGCTCAATGTCCATTTTGTTTTGAATGTCTTCGAACAGTAGTCGCACCTGATCTTTGCCGCGGTTTTGCCACCGACAGCATCTGTCGCTTTACTGGATGACGAGGTTCTTCGTGGATTCTTATGTAGTAGTAGCATCTCCTCGAGAAGAAAATCATCCTCTTTTTCATTCTGTTGCATTGACTGACCCGATTGACCCTGTAAGATCGTATCCGTGTGTTGTTTCATGTGCTCCTGTATATCGGACTCGTTCTGCAGTTGCATTCCGCACAAATTGCACACGTGTTTCGTCTGTATCTGAAATATCACAATTCTGAATTACTATGGATCGATACGATATTTATCTTTAGGATGTTCACGTTTCTCTGTAATTCAAAAGCAAGTCAACAAAATTCCAAAATATATACTTTTTTTACATTCGTTCACCGTGAATTAAAAATAAAAACCCTAATCCCCCGTACGTCGTTAATTTGTACAAACTGAAAAGCGACTACGTTGAAGCTTAAACTTTGACTAACCATATTATACATAATTTATTATTATACAGGGTAGTTCCACCTGTATGTAGTTACCTAAATATCTCTTTTATTCATTATGATATAACAAATATTTTTAATGCAATATAAATGGTAACACAAGGCGTATACTTTGGAAATGTTATTTTTTTAGGTCATTTCTTCCAAAGATTTCAAGATTATCAAGATTTAGGTGGACCACCCTATATACTTGAAATAATAAAAATTAGATTATGATTACTCAGGGTAAAATTCCTAAAAAAATTCGCTGGTTGTCAACGTGTTAAACTCCTTAAAAGATTCGCCTCACCATAACATTGTATTTTACAGTAACTAGGGAGAGTTTCCACTTTCAACCCTACGTTACAACGGTCTAACGTTACCATCCGTGATCTACGATAACGATTACCTTGTCATGTGTAGCGAGGTGAGCCTTCAACTTGTTCTCCTGCGAGAATATCTTCTTACAACGAGGACACGCGTACGTTCTAGCGTTCTCAACTTCTCGGGGTAATTCCGTCTTAATTCCATCGTTCGTTCTCAAAGCAGACTCGTTCGCAAAGCTTCTCGCGTACTCGAGACAACTGACGACCAAATGTCCTTTGTCATCATCGATCAGTTTCTCCTTTCGCATCTCGTGTCGCGCGATATGACGCTTCAAGTCATGGGCCCTAGAAAAAGCACGACCGTATCGCGTACAAGTAGGATAAGGACAGCCCTTCGTCTTGTCGTTTCTAATTCTTGGTGAACTTCCATTCGACGAACGTTGTTTAGTATCTTTGCCACAATCCTTGCAAGGTGCTTTCTCGACCTTTTGTCCTGAGACAGTGGCTAACTGAGCTGACAACGGTATCACTATAGAAATTGTCTCGTTCGAGCCCGGTGTCATTATTGGGCCGACGTGTATCGCCGGTGGCGTTGCCAACGACATACCGTTGTTATTGTTGTTGTGGTTACTATTATTGTTGTTGTTATTGTTATTACTTCTATTCATGTTTAACCAGTGGCAGAAAATCTTATAACTTCCGTAGCAAGGTCAACGTTTATATCCAAGTACCTGTAATAAAAAATTTTGGAGTAAACGAACGTATATTACAAAGAAATATTGGGTTTTCGTTTTTTTTTTATAAAAGATAAAGGAAATTAATGATGTTACACTCGCTTGTAGAGGTGATGAAAAAAAAATCGTTTTTGGAGTCATCGTTAAAGTCGTTTTTTACGATCGACTGGTTAACCACGTATACAGTTTTATATAACCATTATACGGGATAAACAAGAAAGTACACGATCTATCGTTAATGATGGAAAAAGACATGTTAATGATACGTTGTGAAAAAAAGACACGTGACCGAACGAGTCCGTCTTTCCCGTTCGACGCACTCCACAACGGAATGCACTCCGTGCTACTTCGAATATAAAAAAAAGCTTGCATACCAAACGCGTGAAGGTGTTAGGCAAATCTCGATATTCGTATCTTTCCCGATTTCATTCCGTTCACTGTCGTACGCTCCACTATTCCATCACCATTTTCAACGTACGCACGTACGTTCCTACGTGCGAGCATAAATATAAACGCATCGTCCTGTTACGTTACGACGCGGACCGTAAAAGGCGCAGCCATTTTGAATCAATTCGATATTCGTAAACCCTCTTTTTCTCGACGCACCCATTCTCTCTTATCGTCAAAAAGTCATTCTGAAAATACTTTCTCCGTGTTTCTTTTCAACGAAATTAACATTAACGAAAGCTAGAATAACGTTTCTTTTAATCGAATCGTGAGACAGAATATCTAATCTAATAGCGTCGACGTATTAAACGGCGTCTCCTTACTTTAAGTCACAGTAGTCAGGCGCGTCGCTTTTTCTCCCTTCTGAGGGATTCCCTTCGATAAAAAAGGCTTCCCCCCTACAGGCCAGTGACGATCTCTTCTCTTTACAAGAAACGTTTCATCGGGTTTCCCTCTCGTCCCTTCTTTTTTCCGCATCGAGCGCGTCTCCACGTGCAGTCGTCATCATCGTCGTTCTCCCTTCCACAGTGAGAAACCGACTCCTTCGCGTCCTTTCCCTGCCTACCGTCGTCTCTTTTCGCGGTCAATGTCGCGACTCGAGCCCCCGCATTTCTCCTTTACTTTCTCGCGTATATACGTTGATTCTTCGAACACCAATGACGGTAAGAAGTAAAGGAAGGGGGGGAGAGAGAAGATCCAAGCTACGATCTCTTTTGGAACTGAAACATGCTTTTGCGATGAGTCGACGCTACTGCAGTACAGTCTCTCCCTTTCTCCATACTCTCTACCTCCCTCTCTTTCTCTCTCTCGCACTTTTTTTTTTTTTTTTAACCAAGAACTCTTTCCCTTCTCGCGATTCTCGTCTTTCACTTCTCTTTCCCCGCTTGCCCGTCTCTCTAACCACCTTTTTTCCTTCCCCACCTAGGTTTTCTCGAAGAAACGACGGTCTCTCTCCCTCACTTTCCTCGACTCGATGAAAGTGTCCTACTGATCGGAAACATACACTCTCACTTCCCGGCCTGTACCGCTCGCTACGGGCGCGAGAGGTGGAGTGTGTTCGTGCGTCTTCGCCGCAGTGATGCCAGAATCGAGGACGGAGAACTGAAGCAGTAATGCCAGAATCGAGGACGGAGGACCGAAACGCTTACCCCCACTATCACCTACCGGCGTCTCCCACTTTACGTCCATGGCGCTCACCCACACAGCACCCTACTCATGTTCATGTGCACTGCTTGCTCAACCATTTTTACAACCGACCTACGTTACCGACCCGACTATCGAGCATCCTATGCGCATGCGCAGCCTCTGGGACACGTCAGTCCCATCGCGAGGGCGGTTTGAAAACTGAAAAAGATATCGAAGTAATAAAACTGCTATTTTCTAGGCCATAAAATTCTGAAAAAAAAAATATATGAATGACTGTGGTCCATCTTACATAGGAAAGTCCTGAGGACAGTTAAAAGTGAGAGAAACTTTTCCGCAGTCACTAATGTATACCATTGACTTTAAAAATTCATAAAAAAAGTGAAATGTCAACGAAATAAAATAAACCATAAATGAAATTTCTTGAGAATTGTATGCTTTATAATCCTCCTTAATCTTTTTCAACATTTATTTATGTAAAAAACAAAGGTATAACCTTCCATTTCTGCAAAGTTACTTGGGGGAAAATTTATATTTTTGGCGCATTGCATTCTTTGTACTTTTCTCTGAAGAAAAAGTTCTATTATTAAAGGTTCTACTTATTAAATTGATCATTGCGCGTAAACCGTGGATCCTAGCAAAAAATTGTATAGACCCTTTTCTTCAGAGAAAAGTACAACGAATACAATGCGTCAAAAATACAATTTTTCCCCCAAGTAACTTTGTAGAAATGGGAGGTGATAATTTTTTTTTTTACATAAATAAATGTAGAAAAATCATTCGGTCATTCTTAATTTTTTTTCAGAATTTTATGGCCTGGAAAATAGCAGTTTTATTACTTCGATATCTTTTTCAGTTTTCAAACCGCCCTCGCGATGGGACTGACGTGTCCCAGAGGCTGCGCACGCGCATAGGATGCTCGAGAGTCGGGTCGGTAACGTAGATCGGTGGCGAAAATGGTTGAGCAAGCAGTGCACATGAACAAGAGTAGGGTGCTGTGTGGGTGAGCGCCGTGGACGTCAAGTGGGAGACGCCGGTAGGTCATAGTGGGGGTAAGCGCTTCGGTCCTCCGTCCTCGATTCTGGCATCACCGGTGGAGTGTGTTCGTGCGTCTTCGCCGGTCTCCCCCCCCCCCCTCATCCACCTCTTCACCCTACTCTTAACCGACCCATCACGCACCTCGCCCCTCGCTCTCCCTTCAATTCCAGTCCTTTTTCTTCTTTTAGGCGACCACGATGACGTAGGCTATACCGATGTCACGTGACCCGCGCTTGACTTGCGCGGGATAAGTCCGTTGATTTGAACGAGTCTGCGCGCTTTCGACTATGACACATGCCCGTATATTCGTGTTTCTTATCCATTTAAATGAATATACTCTTACGCAACGGACAGGAGGGTCGAGGAATTTGATTTATTTCTTCTGAAAAAAAAAGAGGGAATTTTTTAACATGTGAGTAAGTTGTAACGAATGACACGATGATATATGTCCATCAACATTAAACGGCACACCCCTTTCGAGTTGTCTCCAGGGAGAAAATGCTCTGCTTAATCAACTAATGGTACAAATTAGTGTTCACGTCGATGAATGATTCTACCTAAACCAAAGTCTAAACTGTGTTACGCTAAGAAAGGATATAAATGTCGGTTTTGTTCTGGTAAGAAAGGTTTTTTGTTTGAAAGTATATGTGATATTAGAAGGTTTTTTGTTGGAAAGTATATGTGGTATTAGAAATGTGATTCATGGTGCAACTATATAAAAAAATTTTATAAGGCTAACAGCAGGGGAAATTTCACTGAAATCCTTGATTTATCCGGCCGTGTTTCTACCCACTCTTCGTATCTTAATGAAACGGTATTACTGACAACGGCAGGTGTATGATAACGTAACGAGACGTCTAATGTAATTACTAATTAGTAATCGGTAGATGATAAGTGACATGTTTCTCGCAAATGTGCCCGAAACACGTGCGAGAATATATGCGTGTGTTTGTGTGATATTAATTTACTACGTAGAATATTATGAGAGAGTCCACGGTGTACTACGTTCGCTTGATTAGCTTCGTGTGATTACTTACTTTAATCAGATAGTCAATTCGACAAACGATAGTTTTTAATGAAACGAGTGCATAATTACTTTTTCTTTTCATTTTCGAGAACCATATGCAAACAATGTGCTAGACGGATATTACACGATGAATTTTCGTGATCTTTGTTATAACAAGACGCGATTAATACACTGTTCAATAATAGAGTAGTCGAACACTGTGCACCTGACGCACTTACTGTTGGAGAACACTTTGAATTTAACTACGCTATTAAACTTGCAAACTTGGTATCAAAGAGTTAAAAGTTCACTCTTCGTCTATAGGCTTTTAGCTCTTCTAGTTATGTCGATGAAAGGTACATGCAATATTAAGTTTTATGTATACAGTGTTCAAAAAGTCCTGGACCTTCTGATTTTTTGAGAAAATACGCATTGGACAAAAAAATATTCTGAATAAAAGTTTAATGGCTTTTAGGAATCTATTTAATTCTGTCAAAAATAAACTACCCTCCTCTCTGTTTTATGATGAAAGGAGGGGTAACTTTGAAATTTTTTATGGGAATCACCTTTTTTATTACATATTCTGATTTTACATTTCAAAATAAGAAACTTTTGTTGGAAATATTTTCTTTGAATCATGCATCTATCGAAAGTTATCAGAGTACAAAGTTGCTCTCCGCCGGCACCGCATTGTTTCCAGCGATTGGATCGTTCCGTAGAGACGCTACAAGGAGCGTCGTGAAGCGAGTTAATTACAAATTTGTGCATTAATCTTTCGGTAACGATTTCATCTTAATGATGTGACGATGGGAATAGTCCCCTACCTGTAGAGGTAGAGGTCTGCCTAGAAATCAAAATACCTTGAAAGTATCTTAAAAGTCATGTAACGTGTTCTATAGCGTTCTCTCAATATTCTGACCGTGTTGTGGGAATGCCATGTCACTGAAGGTTTTCTGTACATACATGTAAAGTACTTTATAAATCAAAATGGCAAATGCAGGAATTCTAGGTATCTATAACTGAGATCGATTTCTCGTTTCGGTTGCTGCATCGAGTGGGTTTATTCGTAGAGCCCTTACGTAGGCTTTCCTGCGTTAAGTGTTTCGTATTAGGCTAATTAATGCTTTCACTTCGGTGTAATAATATGTATGCACGTACTTGGGTCGTACTACGTTCGTATGCCTAGCCGTCAATCGATATTTCTAATTTCATCGAAGAAGCGCAACCACTTTGGTTGTGTTACATACATAACGTCAATGTTACGCAACGTCGCTACGAAAATGGTTCCTTGAGCTCACGTTACCTATATAAATGCAGATATTCTTCTTTGGAGTATGAAAACGAATATCAATCGGTATAGTACGCGAACGAATTTTTCCATCTCCTAGCAAATAGCTTTTCTTCGAAAGTTAAGAAGATATCGGCTTCCTTCCTATTTTTCAGTTTCCAGCTGCATTCATCCTCCTTCAAATTGGAAAGTACGTTGAAAACAGACGTACTTTAAGAATACGACGCACAATAAAACAAAATGTATATAAATGTATTTGTTAAAAATGGTGCTTGGATGATCCAATATTTACAATATCGTGCAAGTATGCAGGGCGAGTCGCGTAAATACTTACAAATTGGTATCTCGTTAGCTAATCAAGATATCGAGAAAGTAATCCGTAAATATAGAACATTTTAAAAAGCACTTCTTAAAATAAATAGATTGCCAATATTGATTAGCCACGTGAGCTGCCCTGCATATACATATACATACACACAAAACTTTACAGATTAAATTTATATGCTGCAATAACGTTAACAAATCAGTGATTTCGACAACTCTCTAGAGATTTGGCAAAATTTCGAGATATCGAAAGTGATCGTCAGATTTGGCTATTTTACAGGTCAAAAGTATGTAATGATTTTTCAAAGTCCCTCAGTATGTTTAATGATATTGCATGGCAGATTATTAATTAATTACTCTAGAGGACTTTAACAAATTACTGGTATTGATCAATAAAATAGTACAATCTGATGAGGGCTTCTCGAAATCATTAAGTTTGCAATATCACTGTGACATGTATAAAAAATATCTACAATCTATGAACAACATTCTATCTTATATATAGTTTGTTCTGAGTCGACAAAGTTTAATTAGTAACATCGTTTAATTAACGTCCTGTATTTAGTTATCACTATCACTGTCAATGGTGCTTCTTATCCAATTCAAATAATGCTGTATCCTTGTATAGACATCGGGATAACCCGGTCTAGCACATCCCGAACCAAAGGAAGTAACACCGGCCAATTGCCAGACGCCATCTGAGCGGCGGCATTGCAGTGGACCGCCAGAATCACCCTGATGCAGAAAAGGAAAGATGCAGCGAGCGCTTTAAAGATGATTCAACGTTTAATGATTATGCTAACGACACTAATACCACAAGAACGTTATAACCGTGATGTTTCTTATTATGTGAAAGCGCAGGAGAAGACTAATCAGAATCGAATTAGCACTTTCGAGGCATAAAACATGCTCTATTACTCGACGTAAGATCTGATTCCGTATAAACTAACCGACTGACGCGTCGCACGATCATTAAGGTCGGCCATTTAATGGCGATACATCGATCAGCTCGATCAGACAACTGGTATTTTCACAAAAAAAAACGTTGCGCATGGCGCAGAGAAACAGAGAAAGTACGAGAGGGAAAAGCAGCGATCATTTTCTCGATACTATCCTCTTACGCTCTTTTTTTATATTTTTTGTTATTATTATATCTTATTTCACCTGCATATCCATTAGAAGCGGATCGGAAAACGCATTCCATCTATAAACGAGTAACGTTAATTTCACGAAAGGCGCCGAGACACAATTTGCTTGAGTGTATCGAGAGCGGGCATTATAATGGTAATCGTAGTACAGCGCTTCGTTTGATTCGACCGGATAATGGAAGCGCAGGATACGATAAATTACTTTGTAAGAATGGACCAAACTTTTTTTTTAGATGCTTTTTACTAATTGTTTTTTGTTGTTGTTGTCTATATTGTTATTAGACACTTTTGTTATACATTACGGAAAATTAATTGAAGAAACGAAAAGTGGTCCAACTTTAAAATTATTGCTTAAATATAAATGTATATTTTGATACTTACGACACAGCTTCCCGAGGACCCATCAGTGTGTCCAGCACACAAATGGCCGCTAAGAATAGGAACGGATTTCCCGTAAGCGTGCAAGCACTCCTCGAGATTTAACAATGGCACCGAAGCTTCGAGGAGCGCAGTAGAGAGAGATGGCGAAGGCCCGTAACGACCCCAACCGGATGCCACGCAATGGTCATCCGTGAGTTCTTCTTCCGCGTCTGGAAGACATATCGTCTTCACTACTTTGGAAAGAGGTGCAGGTCTGGCAAGCTTCATTAAAGCTAGAAAAGAAAATATATTATTAATTTTTGGTGTCTTTGTTCCATTACTATTTGATCGTACATAGTTGAAATATTATTTCAAATAACATGTTATTTTATTTTATATGTATTTGAAATAATTGTGAAATTGTTTTTCGAAATTACATCAAATATTGTTATTAGCAGGTCTGAGTTATTTTCTTTTTTTACCGTAACGTGTACTTACCGATATCGTGAACGTAATTATTGAATCTCTCATGAAGGATTACTCGTTCAACGGGTAACCTGGCCGATCCACGACCACCGGAATCCAATTCCCATTCTCCGACGACAGCTGTCCATAGAGCACCAATTGGTAGATTAAAAAGATCACTGATGATAAAAAAAAGGTTGATGAAATTACTCGCTTTTTTTCTTAACATTCGAATTATTTAAATAGGTTACTAACTTATGAATGCAGTGTGCCGCCGTGATGACCCATTTAGGATCGATGAGAACTCCACCACACCAATGACCGATAAAACCTAATTTTGGATGTAATAGCTGAAGGGAGACCTGCCAAGGCCAAGATCCTCTTCTACTAGGCTTCCCATTAAAAATTCGTCCTGTCGTAGAAGTCGTCGTTTGCCGATTGGACATTGTCGATGCATCGATGATTTTGTTCTTTCCGGAAGTCGTCGATCTTGGTTGCCTGTGAGACGCTGCTGGACATCCGCACTCTGTTATTTCAAAAACTTCGGTTCTTCCTCAATTGCTTTCTGTGAATTCTCGCGTGGGACTAATGAAATTTTGATTCACAGAAATGGACCGAATTTTACTTATCCTTTTCTTTCTCAGAATGCGACAAAGAGGGAAAGATTAAGTATTGATCAAAATATGTTTTAAAATATGAAGCAAAGAAATTTCTTTCTAACCGAGATTCATTTAAGTATCTTATTAACTAAATATAAAGAAAAATTATCTATTTTAAACAAACGAGAAACAATTTTTGTTAAAAAGATCTTTTAGAAAAATTTCTATCTAAAAGAAATTTTCTTTCGGAAGAAAATGAAGCACTCACAAGTTTGTCTAAACTCACTTAAGTAATCGTCTCGAAGGATTTTCACCATGGTACAATCTATCTCCGCGAGGAGGAAGAGTAGAATTGCTACGTATCCGCCCCGCAAATAATTCATGTCCGTCGATCGTAGATTTTTCGACCGATTCTTTCGATTGATTCGAAATCAATTCAAATCAGTTCAGCCGTTGCATGTCGTTGTCGTTGTCCTTGTTATTGTCGTCTTTACGATTAAAATCTGTACTCGAATACATGCTCGAAAATTTGATTATACTTTCGCGGCTTTTTGGAACCGATACATAAATGACACGATGACAGTTTGATGAACGAGAAGATACAGGAATTATCCTTGTGAGCGCCTTACTCGAGATCGTGCGAGGAGAGATCCTGCGGAGGAACTTGAAGAAAGTGAGCGCGTCCGAAGGCACACCGCGATCGTGCCGAACGAGTGCAGACTGCGAGTCCGCAAGGAACGAATATCGCTCTTACCACGAAAGTTGCTACACAGTATCCCCGTTTTTTCGCCCCTGTTCGTCTGTCAAAGTGATCGGAACAAATTGCTCCACCGTTGTACGTACGCCGATGACCATTTAAAATCTTTCAGAATTTCACCAATTTTATGTAACGTTCCGTTCATTTTCTGGTTAATCTTTCATATTTTCGTTAACACTAAACTTACCAACGTTAAAGGCATACTTATTTTCATTACATTTATCTATTCGCAAAAACATGCTTTTTGCTATCATTAAGAAATATTATTGATAATAAATTCCTATGAAAGTAGTTATTGTTTAAAGCAATCGAGAAACAAGAAACGTATAAAGGGTCATTAGACCCGTCGTGTTAGGTTTAGTGTTAATGCTGTTGTTACTTAATATTAAAAGTTACAAACGTTCAAAAATATTGTTTACCCCAAAAAATAAAATAACTTTTCTCTAAGAGATATATTTCTCTCGAAAAATTATATTTCTTCTTTATTTCATATAGCTTATCTACCTTAAATATATATACATATATTTATTCGTTTATTATATACCTATAAATTACGCAGTTTAATCGATTTTAATGTAAGAAAGAAATTTGGTAACATATGCAGAAAAAATAAACGATCCTTTTTTTACATATTTGTGGAACGATTATATAAAGTAAAAACAATAATTTATTCTAATTTATATATGTATTTGTTCAGAATGTAGAGTTATAAATTCTTATTTAAAATGCGCTACATTTATTCACGTGTGATCATCTATAACGGTATGTTATACATAAATAATAACGAGCATAAGTATTTAAAAAAATAATGCAAAATCATCGAAGAAATCAAGTTAACTAGCCGGCAGCAATAATCATTTTGCGAATGGACTTTCACTGAAAAAAAAAGGAAACTGTCAGTTTCACTCCATACGAATCTGCAACTTCAAAGATGTCAGCGGCTTACTGCTGTTATTCAGGCCACTATGATTGTAAAGAAAGTGACAAAGAATGTAAACTATTTTACCACGAGTGATCGCTAAATATTTTATCGATAACATATTATCTTTGCCATTGACGACGCTCCGCTTCTGAAAGATATTTAACGAGCGTAAATTATACAAAGTACGATCTCACTAATATTCGTTGTAGCATAAGTAGAATATTTGTCGCGATATTAAACCGCTTTACTTTTCTATCTACGCGAATTAAACTGTTTGATTTATTGGTGTACCACTTTTTCGATGTGTAATTGCGTTTCGCTATACTTGGATGGGCACGAATCGAAGAAGCGGATGAAGAAAGTTTGTCAGTTGCTCGACGGTGAACCGCCCGCGTGTCAAATCCTTCCTTCGCGACTTGTTTCGATTCTAATCGTAACCAAGCGATCATACGCGCGACCTCAAATCCATTAAACGCTCGCTGTCTACTCCACGAAGTGAAACCAATCGGAGACGCGATTTGCAGCATCTTAACTGTCCGCACAGAGAAAGTGAAACCGTATTCGTGCTATTCGTGCCTCGGCGAGAAAAAAGAAGTGGTCTTGGCTTCCTTTTCAATGACTCGACGGAGAATGCGATCGTTCGACAAAACAATAAATAGTGACGCATAAAATGAATGAATTTCAATGTCACAAAACACTATTTTTTTATCCAGAGCTATTCGTTTGAATCGAAAAATTCAGTAACAATCGTTTATATATCATGAATTTCACTTATTCGATAATTTTGTTTTTGTCTTTCGCGCGCTTATTTAAACGTCGATCATTTGTTCAGAGATTATGCATTTTTCCGTTTTCCTTTAGATTTCTACTTACTTTCTACGTGCATATATTAACCTTTGACCGTAGAACTCTCTTTTACCGTACTCCATAGAATATGGATAAGATTTTCCAATTTATAATTTGCAAGAGAATTATAGTATATACACGGACAGAATTTGTTTATCGCAGCGTAAATATTACGTGCATGTATTTTTATGTTTGAATATTCTGTACTGTATATTTATAGAATTATAATATTTTAATGTATATGAATTTCTAAAAATGTTAATTACTAATGTACCACTTTGCCGATGAGTAATTCTACTTGGTTCGTGTAGTTAATTACTTATACATACTGATAAACATACTAGTAAAGTAATTTGTTGACATAAATTAGGAAATGGCCTATTCCAGCTCCTCTTTGAAACTTTACGTTGGACCTCGATCGATTGCATCTGGATCGTAACTCTTCCAGTTAGTTTTCACAAAAGTTTATGAGAAGATTCAAAATTATACATACACAGACACATATATATACAATACTATCAATTAGATATTTATCGTGTTTTACGTTTATGAAGAAAGCATAACAGCTGAAATCGTTGAAAATAACTAAATTGGTCGCTAGAGGACACCGCGAACGCAGCCAAAGAACGTTGATTGGTTATAACGAATAAAGGTTAGATATCCGGAAACGTTATTTTTACCTTTTACTGTACAAATTGAGCACTAATTATTTTGGTAAATAAAAGTATTCATTTGGAAAATATATTATAACATCGAAACTAAAAAAATTGTTTATAAATTTTTAAAAACTGTAAAGTATTTAACAACTTCGAGATATTTAGATTTCTGGAAAATAGAAATAGTTGATTGTGATTGGTTCCTAAATTCTCTTTGTACAATTTTCGATTATTTTCGATTATCGCACCTAAAAATACTTTGAAGATTTTTACAGAATATCGTTGTGTAAGTTATAATATTTCTTTCGAAAGAAGCTGTGTTCCGAGTGATAGTGTAAAAATGTGAAAACTAACAAACGAGAATAAATATTTATATACTCGCTATCGACCTATTTGACATATCGAGTAAAATATTATTTTTTTGTTATTACGATCGTACTTCATAAAGTCAAAATGGAAAATAATAGAAAATTGTTGTCGGAGTGGGGCAATGAGTATGCATACTAAAATCTATGAAATGGATGCCACGGATTGGAGAAGAAGCTACATTAGATGATGAACTTTTGAGGAAACAACGTTTCTTTAGTCTTTCGTAAGAGTCGTCAACGAAATAAAAAGTAATAGTATTGGTAGAAGCGGTAACGGTCGGCGTATTTTGGAACGCACTTGACGCGATCGACGGGCGACGCGCAAGCATCGTGTCACGTGGGCAAGCGCACGAAGCGCGTATTCGCGAAGAATCCCTGGCGCCCTGGTGGCGGTCTTTGAGACGGCCATATTTTCGCTCGTGCCTCGCAGTCTCAGAGGTGGTGGTTCAGTGACAATTTTTGGGATGCGACGGTTGAAATCGTCGATACGTGTGCTGCTGGAACCGTAAAAAAAGGAGAAACTACGGCGAAGATGGCCAAGAGCAGCGGAAATTTATCCTCGAGACGGTCATTATCACGCAATACGAAGCCCTACGACGCGAACAACGTGAGTAGAGTCATATTGGCACGATTTGCCCGCGAGAGAAACGAGCCTGCGTTCCTTCCAACGGTCCTTCGCGCCTTCGTGCCGAAATTAGAACGACCAACGGACTACTCCTCTCAAATACCATATCCTCGATGCAATGTGTCCTGTGCTACCACTCTTTTCTTAGGATACACTCCCATGAGATGCCAATGTCGTCACGGTTATGTGAGTTTAGCCAGTAACCTCAATCTTTCTTAAGGCTCTCTCTCTATAGATGTGATTGCGTGCTTTAGCGTAAGACATCGCTTCGGTGTAACCTTGACGCCTTTTTGTGTATCAATAGATGCAATGCGCTGTGACAAGGCACTCAAATGACATTAAAAATTCTATATCCTTTCCTTTCCTTTCCAGAAATTAAGAAACTCGTTTTATCGAACGTAAATTTCGAACATATAAATTCTCACGTGGAACGCCGTCACGAGTCCACGCTGTTTGTTGGCGTACTTTCGATAATTTTTAGGAATTCTCTAATTACGTCATGTTTTAATATTAATTCAGAATGTTATATACGTCCGTATTTCATGTATTATAAATTAAATTAATCCAAGACAAAAGTTTTGTGGTACAACATAGAAGTACATGCTTTTATTACTATCTTTCATTGTAATAATATTAATCTAAGGTACAATTAAACATTTAATTAGATATTTCATTTAATAGCATGTTCATTTATGTAAGTGTACAAATCTGTACTCTTTATTGTTTAACTTGTCAAAAAAGTAAAAATTTATTAGGTATTTTTAATTACTTCTCAAATAATGTATGTACATATATATGTATTTAAATAATAAGTTTTTTTACAATATACTTATTTTTTTTTAGTCATTTGTTAAAAAAGTAGCTAATAAAGTCACAGACTTTATACCTCAACCATCGTGGATTAGTAAGTGGTTCAATACTTCTCAAGGAAATGGAGATATTGCAAATGATACTGAAAATCTTGAAGAGGCAGAACTAGAAGCAGAACTAGAAGCAGAACTAGAAGAGGATGTAGAAAAACCTCCACCATCAAAACGGCCACGTATACGTACAGATATTACCCATCCACCAGGAACATTTTCTGTTCGTCCTAATGCTAAGACGTCAAATGATAAAACTAAAATTGCCAAGGAAAAATATTCTATGCAAAATGAAATGGTAAAATCAATTACATAGATAATACTTGAATAGTATGTAAATAATTAAAGATATTTATGTAAATATTTATCAAATTTTAGAGCGATGACTTTCTTAAACCTTCTACCGCCGGACCCAGTGGGATAGGTCATTTGACATGTTCTATACCTACCACGCAATTAGATAGCAGACCTGTAGCTACACAGAGGTCTGACTTAAATTTTCTAATTCCAACATCAAACAATGGAGCGGCAAATGGATTGGATGATAATTCAGAGTCGAGCGAAAGTACTAGTGGTTGCAGTTCTCTTATACCGCAGACAAATCGGCAAGAAGCTCCTTCTCATGATACATACAGTCCATCGTTGGTTAATAGGAAACGCTTTATGGATGACAAGTTAACGTTCAGTAAGGAAAATTTGAACTTTTCAGCATTTATTATTTTATAATGATAGAGAAAAAGCCAAATAACATATGTATTTCAGCTAATCATTTACAATCACCGAGGGCATTGTTTGGAGAAAGCAACACCCGTGATACGCTAAGCAGTCGTAGGCCAAGTTTTAATGCATCTGTCATGACTAACACGCTGGACCGTGCATCTTCTATGTCATCACCTTTCTATAATGGAAATACTACCTTTGGTGGAGCAAATGCAGCTGGATTATATAAACAGAATCATTCGAAATCCTTGCTAAATAGTACATCTGATGTATGTGTAAAATATATTATTTAATTTCTCTTCTTACAGTTTTAATAACATGAATTTTGTTTTATTTAATGTATTCTGATTGTATTGTATCTTGTGATTCAAGATTCAACTTAAAGTTCCAAGGAGAACAAGTGTTCAAGTCAAGCCTTCAAATACAACGGTTGACCCATCGGGTATGAGTCAAACTGCAAGAAAGATATTGGAAGCCTTGGAACACTTCTCTTCACCCATATCAGATGCTAAAAAAATTCCACTAAAGAGCACAAGTAATACCTCACCTTTGATTAGTAAAAAACGCCAGCGAGAAGAAAATGAAATTCCATCAGCTCGAGTAGGTTTGAGACATTTAACGCGTGAATTAACTGTGCCTACTGTACCAGATATGTTAAAGTTAAGAAGATGTCAAAAGTTACAAGACACAACAATGGCAGCACGAAAAATTGTTTCTGCTCGCAGTGGGCCACCGCCATCTTCTCAAGAATATCGTCTTGGGTAAGTTTTAATATCCAAATTATTATATTGTTATACGTTTAAATTCTAGTAATTACAAATTTTAATATTTGACATTCAAAGTATTAACTTTATTTGAAATAATTTTCTTTCTTCAGATCTGATGAAAATGAAAATGTAAAATATCATGGCAAAGTGAAGGCAAAAGCTAAAACTAACTTAGATGAAGAAGACACTATTGAAACAATTAACTTACCAAGTGTACCGTTACCAATATCTTCTTTACCCAATTTTAATTTTACCCTACCTCAAACAAGAAGTAAAAATCTTTCAAGCAAAGAAGAGAATTTTAAGTTTGCCAGTCCAATTAAGATCACAGATTCAACACAAAATTTAAAATCTGTTAATAATTTTACATTTAGTAAGCCAATTAATGCAGAAGATCATAAAATGTGGACTCAATCTAGTGATTCGTGGTTGCTTTCGAAACCATCAACTTTTGAGTCGAACTCGTCAAGTAACGATAATACTACGCTAACATCCAATTTTATGTGGTCTGGTTCATCTACAGCTCCTAGACCCAAAGAAAAAGGAAAACATGAAACTAATAGTCAAATAGGAAATAATGTTACTAATGATTTTAAAGAAAGTAGTGCCGTAGATATACTATGTAATAAGTCTTTAGAGAAAACATCTTCATTGCCTAAGGCAGAACCATCTTTGAGTGCAAGCACTAAAAAACAAGCTTGCAATGAAAGTTCTACCATTTCTCTTGATAAAGAAATGAACAGTTCAACTGTTAACAAATCGGAAGATCCAATTCAGAATACAGAACAAGCAGTGTCAGAAATTTGGGAATGCAGTGAATGTTTAATTAGAAATAATATCTCTGAAACACATTGTTTTGCTTGTAAAGCTGTAAAGCCAAAATCGAACGTAAAAGTTACAGTATCTTTACCAACATCAAGTAACACTGTAGAAATAAAAACAACTGCAACTGATTGCTTTGGATCTCAGTTCAAGATATCTAATATGCAGAAAGCAGAAAGCTTAATTCAAGCTGGACCACCTCTAACAGCCATATCAAAATCTGATCCTATGAGTAAATTTAAACCTGCGGAAGGTTCATGGGAATGTCCAGGCTGTATGCTAAGAAATAGTGCTAGTACTATTACATGTCCTTGCTGTAGTGCGTCTAAGCCAAGTTCACTAAAAGTGAGCCCCAAAAAAAATAAAAGTCCAACTGTGCAAGGAAATATTTCTAATCAAGCAACTACTAATGTAGATACAAACGTTAATACAACAATTTCAAATAGTTTACAGTCATCTAGTTCAGAAATAATGGAGAAATTTAAACCAAGCAAAGATTCGTGGGAATGCCCATCTTGTATGGTTAGGAATGTTGATTCTGCTGCAGTATGCCCTTGTTGTAATACTGCTAAACCAACTGTTAAAGGTAATCAGCCCACAGAGGTACAGAAACTACCAGCAAATGGCTTTGGAGATAAGTTTAAAAAACCTGAAGGTTCTTGGTCCTGTGATTCTTGTATGGTACAAAATAAAGCAGAAAGTTTAGAATGTGTTTCTTGTAGTAGTGCAAAACCTGGAAGTGAAAAACCAAAGGAGTCCACTTCGAGTACTGGTTCAAGTTTGAAATTTAATTTTGGTATTCCTGCTGGGGCAAATAATTTCAAGTTTGGTATTGATAAAGCTGACAATCAGAGTAAATCTGGAGATTTATCTACAAATAATTTTAAATTTGGTAGTACTCAACAAAGTAATGTAACTGGAAACTTTGTATTTGGTATTCCAAAAAAAGAGGACAAAAATAACATATCCAAGCCTGCTGTAACTACTGGTACACCAATCGTTACTCCTAAAACGTCAGAATGCAATACAGGATTTCAATTTAAAGCAAAAAGTGACAAGACTGATGCAAGTACTAATTTAACTGAATCGGAGAAGAAAACTGTACCCTTTTCCTTTGGTATACCTAAAAGCGAGAATTCAACATTATCAACTGAAAAAAAATTAGATTCAACTGTACAATCTCCATTCTCTTTCGGAATAAATAAAACAGAAGTTAATACTTCAGAAAAGAAAAAGGATCAAAAACCTGCTTCGGAAAATATCGTAACAGATGTTACGACATCAACCACAAACGTTACAAATCCTTCTTTTGCATCGAAAGTGCATGATAACACATCCGCAGTAGTAACAACTACTCAAAATAATATTTTAGAAAGTACATCTAATCCTACATTTTCCTTTAGTGTTTTGAAAACTTCTACGCCAGTTAGTAACAGTACATCAACAGCACCAAATACGTGTCTTCCAAGTTATTCTCAACATTCCTTTACATTTTCTGATTCAAAAACAGTTACACAAACTACAACTACTACTTCTACTCCTACTTTCGGGCAAATAGCAACATCATCATCGAATGCTACTTCTACTGTTCCTAAAAAATTTACGTTTGGTACAAGCGAATCTGTAGGGGGATCTGAACCACCTACAAAACAGATAAATGCATCAATTGGTACTGCAGCAGGAACAACATCAATAGCACCGCAGATCTTTACAAGTGTCTCTAAGACAATGCCATTATTTAGTAACAGTGATGCGAAAACAACAGTAGCATTTGGTACAGGAGAAAGCAATGTAGCAACTTTTACTACAGGAGAATCTAAACCACCTTTATTTGGAACATCAGAAACTAAAGTGCCAGTGTTTGGAAATACAGAAAATAAACCTTCTATTTTTGGAGCAACAGAAACAAAAATGTCTGTATTTGGAAATACAGAGAAAAGCACTCCTGTATTTAGCACACCAACAGCAACACCAACACCAACATTTGGCTCACGAACGAACAGTGCCGTTCTCTTTGGTTCATCGACTCCCGTTTTTGGAAATAACACTACTTCAAACTTTGGTAGTGGGTCGACATCTAATATTTTCTCAACAACAAAATCAAGTGAAAATAATGTATCAAGCCCAAGCTTATTTACTTTTGGTACGGCATCTAATCAAACAGCACCGCAATCAGGAAATGGATTTAATTTCTCAGCAAATAATAATCCTGCTGGATCAACTCAAAAACCATTGTTTACATTTGATAACAATTCAACTAGGCAGCAAAGCAACGTTTTATTTGGTGGCAGTGGTTTTAATAACACAGCGCAAACTAATACACCCAACTTCACTTTCAATGCACCGAAACCGGAGACTTCAACATTCGGCCAACCTGCCGTCGCGGCACCGCTTTTCGGCCTGCCACAAAGTAACCAAACTCAATCAACATCGTCTTTCTCATCTACTCCAGCTTCTAACGCAGGATTTAATTTTGGAAGTACAGCACCAGCAACAACCTCAGGAGGTTTCAATTTTGGAAGAATGGTAATTAAATACAAACCATTATCAAAAAAAATATTCATTTTGTAACTAATATGGATTAATGCATTATTTAAACAAAAATTAATATTATTACGTAGGAACCAACTTCTACACCATCTGGAGGATTTAATTTTAATGTGCCTAGTTCTACGCCAGCTGTTTCTTTTGATCCTAATACGCCACCTTCGTTTAACTTTACTTGTGGTAGTGCACCTGTTTCGTTCAAGTTAGTATAAAAATCATTAATCTTACTATATAAAACATATTCAATTGACGAATTATTTTGCTAAATTTGTATATTTATGTATTAGTGCCCCACGACCTGCAGGATCACGGAAAATCAAAAAGGCTGTACGAAGGATGAGATATCCAGGAAATGATTCGCAACGTTAATAACGCCTATATCCAGATGCATTTTTACATCAGCTCGTGCATCTATGTGTGTGCTCTGTATGTATGTTTACAAGTTTCAATAGAGTATAGAGAAACTGTCACACGTAAATTGATCACATCAATGTGGTGGTATACCAAGCATTTATGTAATATAGTAGTCAGCTGATGGGATATGCTTGAGTACATCCACTTGTGTTCTACAAGTACTGTAAATTTTAAATTATTTGAATTATACACTGATAATGAAGAAAATGATTTGAAGTTGGCATGAAGCCAGTTTTATCGATTAGACGCACTGTAATGTTGTTACATTACTAGAATCTTGCCCAAAAAAGACGATATATATATACACATACTAAAATGACATAGCAATCTAAACTTGCTGAAATAAGAGAAAACTCTTAAAAGAAGAAAGAGATAAAGAAGAATAAGCACTAAAGATGATGTGCAATTTTGAGAGTTTTTAGTGAGAGAGTGGCAACTCCTCAGGTAAGTATAAGTCATTTACAGCTTGCAACGATGGCATTATAAGAAACAAAAGAGGTCATTCATTTTTTAAAACTTGTTTCTGCATTTTGAAACTATTTTCTTTCTACAAGTAATCGTAGTAAATTTGATGTGTTCTGTCATGATATATATGTATCGTGATTATCAGTACATAGCACTTGAATACTTGAAAAAAGAATTTTTATTTTCGAGGAATAAGAGGAAGCAATGTTCCGTAAGGAAATATACCTCGACTATTCCGTACGATTAGCACGTTGCAAGCACTGTAAGTTGACTACATATATACATATATACATATATATATGCATATAAATCCCATTACATACAAATATTAATTCGGGAAAATTTAACATAATATTTTAATCAGATTTTCATGGGCAGGCCTACAACTTTGTAGTACTAGTCCACGAGAAGTGTAAATTTCACTAAAATGGCATTCGGACAGTACAAACTCGCGATTACTGAACGTCTCATTGAGTAGTCGAAATTGTATATTTTTTTTATATATTGAATGAAATATTCCTATAAGAAAATACTGAATGCCATTTTAATAGGATTATATTGTAATACTGTTGCGTGTTTTACGATAGAATGAGTGAGAAGGATTTGAGAAAAATGTTGAATGAGAATAAATTATTACGGGGCTTCTAAAGAGTTAACTTGATTACATTTATTATCTTTCCTTTTATATATTTTTTTTCTCATTCTAACTTCAGTTTTTTCTTAAGCTTGTTTTTTAATATGCCATAGCTAATAAAAAGTAGGTATAAAGTTAAATATCAGCCTAGGTAAAAAGAATAGAAACAAAATTCTTTAAAATAACATAGATAATAATTATAATGGATATAGAACAGGGAACTCAGAGAAAATGAATAAAGTTATTAATATTTGATAATTAAGTCACAATATAATTATATTATTTAATTTTTTTGTTGTATATGATTGCTTTCAGCTTTTTATGAAATCCTAAAGATAATATCTTTTGTAGAATTTTTACAATATATAATGTTAACAAATTAATTAAAAAAAATTGAATATTTTTATAGTACACATAATCCTTTGAGTGATATTAATTTATATAAATTTTTCTATAGATACTGTTACTCTTGGGATTCAAAATTTATAGATTCTTTTTAGAAGTCCCCAAATCAGAAAGTAGTTAGATGACGTGTGGCGGTAATCAATGAATCGATATTCAGTCATGCACGTCCTATTTAAGATGATAATAGTTATGTCTATAATGTTGGCTTAGAATTGACAGTAGCCAAGAATAACTCGGCACATGGCCCATTCTGCCATAGTAGACATGTAGGTACAAAATGGTCTGTTACATATTGTTACTCTGTACGTTGTTGTGTAATATTTACATATAAGTATTAGAACAATTTTTAAGTTCAGGATATATTATTAAGGAATATCAACAAATTATTGAGGAATATCGTATCTTGTGTACATTTAACAAATAATTTCTTTCAACATTATTGAGTCAGTGTCATTTTCCAGTTTACTTTTTTATATTATAAGCAATATTGTAAACTAAATGCATTATCTAATTAGAGACGAATTATTTTATTTCGTTCTTTTCAGACACTGATACGCTCACCCATTGTGAAAACTACTCAATAAATGCTAGTATTTCAACAATTACTCTGTACAGTAGACAATGCTGTAGGTTTAGATGTACTCTATGCATGAAAAGTTATCAGATGCAAAGGGTTATATGAATAAGGGTTATATATATATACATATACATATATATACATATATATCTATATATATATGTGTATATATATATATATATAAATATATATATATATATATGTATGTATGACTGAAGAGATTTTAATTTAAACCATTATGACTACAAGCATAGTAAACGATGGTGAAGTGAGGTTGCGCTGAGCTATATCTGTGCTGCTGTCTTACACTGTGAACATTCTCTGTTGAGGCTGTGTGGTCCATTTGTCTAATGATAGGCAAATTTCGAAATTAACCAATATATTGAACACTGCTAAAAAAGCAGCACCTTTGTATTAAAACTCGTATATGGCCTTAAAGATACATAACGAGTGTATGAAGTAGATATATTAACGATTGTAAAGCAAATCGTATTGGAATTGTTTTGTAGCACTTTGTACTCTCCATTGAAATATGTTTGTATAAACATTTGAAGAACACTACATTAAAATGGTTGAACAGTAGGTATATGTAACAACTCATGACTAATTGGGTAATTTATAAAAAATGAGATATATTGGAGCGTATCAGCAAAAAAATTATTTACAAAACATTTTGGTGATATGTGATAGAAACATAAAACGTTAAAACTATGATTGCCATCAATAACGTGCTCACGGATTTTAACTTTTTAAAAATAATGTCATATAAACATTATACGTTACCGTTTAAAAACTTCTCTTTTATACCTTTTCATAAGATGATTATTTAATATTGCAACAAATATACTAAAACATTTGTGTTTAGCATAATAGTCCTGCAAGTTATGAGGCGTTACAGCAAGTTACATGTTCTGAGGCCTTATTACAATCTTAGTCCATTAAATTATGTATTGTACCGAATTCACATAAATGTCTGTAAGGATTCTACTGAGAATATAATAAGCAATGATTCGATGTTCACGAATAAGAGAGTTTGTTATGAAATAAATCCAATGACTGACTATAATTAAATAAAATATACATGGGAGAATGTTCACTGTTTGCTTCAGGTGCTATGAGGATGTAATTACATGCTCATGACATGGTGTAATGTTAGATAATATAACGAAAAAAATTGGTGTTTCTCAACCAATGAACTTGAAAATTATAATTATAGTGGTTAACGTGCAAAATGTAAAAAGTCGTTTTAATTCGCACAAACAGAGCTCACAAAATACGCTTAACGAATGGTTGATGGATGTTCTTTTTTCCGATGTTATACATTAAAAATGTAATATATAATGTCATCTTAAAAATAATAACCAGCAATTTCTTCCTTTAAGTAAAAACAAAACGCGTCGTCATATACATATATATAATTTCTCAAAATACATAAATAGGATATAAGAAATGAAGTTAATGATAATCATAGAAACAATGATAATAATAACGTTTGAATCATATGAAAGATATGGGATCTTTTGTGGACCAGAAACACAGAACAGGATTGTATCAGTCTCTACTATCTCAATAGCTACTTCTTTTGTCCTTTATTTTCATCGAATAAAGGTGACATTGCCTTAATAAAATAATTGCGATGGTCAAGGACTATTGAGCTTGTGTGTGTTGAGAAACACCTCGGCGGGGTATAACCCCGCATTAACATTATTACCATTACCATTCTTAATATTATCCTCCACTGTAATCCATAATAATTGTATTATACGATATTAGGATATATGAAAAAAAATAACTGAAAACCGATGTTGTTTATTTTCCGTTGACAATTTTATTTTCTATCTAAATGTGTAGCGTGTCTAGAAGTGTATTCTCCATAGCAAGTGTGAATCAAAGAATTTTGCTATGGCGCATACACGCATAACTATGTAATTATTCTAGTAATAACGGCGGACCTTCCGTTTTCTTTTTTATATATGCGGTATGCAAGCAGAATAAATTAAAAAATGCGCACATATCGAAATGCTCTGGCTCACACTGTGCAACAATTTAAGAAAAAATGATTTAAATTTGATTACAACCACTGATGTTTACATAAAGTATGTCAATTTAAGAACGTCTTTTCTTTTATTTATAATTCATTTTTTTTTTTTATTTGTATGAGTAACAGACTCACTCCTTCACAGTTCCTCAATGAAATACACGAAGTGTGAGAAATTTATACCGTGACCTACACAAATTCGTCTTCTCCACCATTCTGAATTTCTGTATACACTATTTATTGTTATAAGAGTTTTATTACATAGAAAAGCAGGAGCTTGATTAATATACGTACAATAAACAAAGATTATCTTGCTTTCGATAGCATCATTTACGAAACGGCTTCCATTTGTTACACGGATATCCTGAAGAATACATAACAGGAAACTAAATTCTAACATTTTCTTTAAAGTATTGTATTCGAGAAGATTAGTTTAATAAATATTAAATTGCAATTTGCAGTAGTTATGTCATTAGTGATTACATTATTTACCATAAAGACTACTTTTATAAAACTTATATGCATTCTTATACAAGACATAAGAAATGCTACTTGGTTCTTTCTTGTTACGTAGATGTACAATGACTATGTGAAATAAAAATTATCTAAGATTATAAAATACATTATTGATATATTTTATTTGTTGGTAGTTGCAGTTTGCATTTTATGCAGTATATCTCCCTTTTAAAACAAATTAGGTTTATACATAAATCGAAGACCACCAAAGTGACTGATAATATACTTTATCACAATGATTGTTTACAAGATCTACCGACATAGCTACATAATGCTGTGTGTGTGTGTGTATGTCCGTGTGCATGTGCATTTGTGTAGGTGCCAATTATACATTACAGGATCACTGTACTATAAGGATATATAATTAAATTCTAATAATCTACAATATTCATCGTCTTATGCTTGAACATAACAAATTTACGTTAAAGCCAGCAATAGCCATCAATTATGCACAAATTAAAATGCTGATGTTACTAATACTTATATTTTTGTAGTAATGATATTTTTTTAACACCAAATTGCGAAAGGAACGTAATGAAGAAGTAAAAAATAGTATAGACAAACAGTTTAACATGAAATTGCGTCCACAAACGGTTTTAATCTTTGAAGTTTGCTTGAATTGTACTAGTTTCATTCACCAGACAAAAATGCATGGGTTACTAGGTGAATTAATGGTGATAAAGAACTGGATTAAAACTTGTGGCACGAATTTTATTCCGAGATTTACAACAAAAATGTTCCAACTAGTTAAAATGTCGCATAATCTTGGGATATGAGAAACATTGACACGTATTATTAACATAGGTAATACAAGACGCTGTGGATAATTCAGATATACAATTTAGTAGTTTGCATTAAACCGATAGAGTTTATTCACTTTCTATTTGCTCAATGTTGCATCTGTGTGTTGGATAGGCCTCTTGTGCTTCCTAGAGAGGTGGATTCACTAATTAATTAATAAGACTCGTCGGCTGATACTGGAACAGCCTGTCCTCTCTAGGCAGCCCATATTCATTTGCTATTTTATATCACTTCTATCACGATATCATAATTTAGGTACAATCTTAATTATTCAATATTAATGAGAATATTAATAATTATGTTTTATTTTTTGCATGAATTAATTATAGGTTGTAATTATAATTACTTTATAAAGTTTCTTACACTAAGAATCATCAGACATGAAGGAATTTTGGGATTTTAGTTCCTCCAATGTTTGAATTTGTTGACGGAGAAATAATATCCTGAAATACGTGAAAAAGTTGACTTAATCGTGTTTATGTATGCATATTAAAACGAAGTTTTGAAGTTTCAAAGCAGAGCAAAAAGAAGATATATACCTTTGTTCCTGCAGAGTTGCCTGAATTTCTGTCAGCCTCACTATCGATCGTGCTGTTTTTAAGTCTGCAGATACTTTTGTACACTGCAAACTGCCCATTGTATGTGCTTCCTCGCTAAGCTTTTGTGCCTAAAAAACTCATTTTTATTAATTGGGTATTTATATTAAGTCGTCCGATAAGTTCGTGCTAATTTTGAAGTAATCTACAACACTATTTTCGAAAATCGTTTAATTTTCTTATATGTTATTTTTAAGACAAAATGCATGTGCCGTATGGTTGAATAACTTTTTTCAATTGTTCTGGTAATTTCAAAATTCTATACTCTCAAAATTTTTCTTATTTTCCATGAATAAATTTGCCAGCATCGGTACTTTTCGGATAACCAAATACTATTCAGTAACTATACCACACGTGTAATATTTAAAAAATCCCGACATTACTTTTTATTTAATATTTGTACATTACCTGTTTTTCAAGGATATCGGCTGGAAAGGCACGCACATGTTGCGTCAAATCTTCTCGATAATGATTAGCTAGCGATGGTGTTAAGGAAGGTGTTAAAGGAGGTTGTACTCTAGACAATGCTTGTAAACCTCCAGTATTACTCAAAGTTCCAAGAGAACCTAACGTACTAAGACTTTGCAATGAGCTTAGACCTTGTACCCCAGAATTCGTTCCTCCAGGACTGGTCACTGTAAATAATCAGTAATACAAATAAATTGAAGTAATCGTAGAATTAACCTGGTAGCCAGGGAATTGGCCGAGTAACAAATGCGTGTCATTCATTTTCAATAAAAATGTAATGGTACAGCGAAAGACGAGAATACTTAGGTAAATAAATTAAAAGTAAAAAAATCTACGAGTGTATTATTTACTTTCTCAATAGAAATGAAAACCAAATGATATATTTGTTTGTTTTCTGGACGCAAATGTAGTTAAATGTCCCTGATGAATTAAATCATCTCTGCTTGATTAACAGGTTAAAAGTGATTTGATAAGCTGTCATATGACTTAAAGTTTATAAAGTCGTACAAACAACAAATTTCTTATTATTAGTCATTGTGGTTAATCAACTTACATTTTCGAGCATCGATACAATCCTGAGTTTCCGAATGCGTAGGAGTAGGTGGTCCCTCACTGGTTGTATTACCACTAGTATCAACTTTTAGTGGGACCATTACATCGTTGCCACTATTATTTCGGTCTCCACTAGCTGATTGCTAAAAATATACACAAAAGAATATTTAGAATAATTCCTTATCCTTGATTCCATCAAAAGTAAGTGTAGTTTCTGTCAATACTACTAGTACTTTTCTAATAAGACTAATTAATGATGATAACTATTAAACATAATGATTTACTTGTCTAGATAACAGGATAGCTGTTTGAATTGTCTGTAACGCTTTTTGTGGTGTGATGTCAGGTTGTTCCTTGTTGCCTGTGATTTGGGAAAGAAGTCTTGGTAAACTCGCTAATGATACAGGTGGTCCTGGGGCATTACTATTTCCTTGTTGTTGCGTTGGTGAACTTAATTTGCCAGGTGTTTGCGGTGTTGATGGTGGATGTGATGTTAATCGAGGTAATGCTAAAGAGGAAAGAATGAAAAGAAAACAAATGTATCGACTACAATTTTAACTGTGTTACATTTCGACAAATGCATACCAGTGGCTAGTAGTACTGGACCTTGTGGCAGTGGATCATGAGCACAGGATGTTAAGGGTTCAGACGTTGGCGTAGAATCACCAGGTGAAATATCCATATCTTGAGCTTGGCGTTCTGCTCCTGCATCTTCCCTACAAGAATCTCTTTCTCTTTCCCTTTCTCGTTCTCTCTCCCTTTCCCTTTCTCTCTCCCTTTCCCTTTCTCTTTCTCTTTCTCTCTCCCGTTCCTTCTCTCTTTCTCTATCGCGAGTAGAAACTTCTTCTCTATTGCTACCACCACTTCCACTACATGAACTCCAATATTCCCGTTTATCTGATTGCCGCGACGATTTACCATCTCGCACGCTGCTACTGCTATTTGATCGCGAGTTGGAATGTTTATCATGACCTACACAATAAGAATTTTATCTATTTAATATGCAATAACGTTATCCAGTATGAAGCAACGTTATACTCAACCAGCCAGTTATTTTTATTGTTTTAGTATTTATTTATAAATACTAAGTCATGAAGCAATGTTATTTATATAACTTTAATTTTATTTTATAGGAAAGGTTTAATAGAAATAGTTTGTTAGTGAAAACTGTAATATTTAACACATTGCCAATGAGAAAAATGAGCTTTCGTGGTTACATGAATGTACTAAGGACTATAAAGAAAAAATTTTGTTACATTTGGAAATTTGGTGAAGAAGCTTTACAAAAAGAGAAACTACTTTACCAGTAGGATATTAAATCATTGAAAAGTGCCAGTCACACAGTACAATTTTTGCAAAACTACTCAACAAATGCATTAAGATTTAATGCTTCCATTAAAATGTTTTAAACAATTTTTAAATAATAGTAAAGCTTCAACATGAAAGAAATTTTTTAAAAGAATTTTAGTAACAAATGAAAAACAGCCGGACTCACTTGACCTAGAGGAGTAATCATTGGATTGACGTTGACGATTATCTGTCCGAATGATCCATTCTCGTGGTTTTTCCCACTGAGAAACTTCTGTTTTGCAGTTGTAATAATACTTCTTTCCCGAAGAACTCATATGCTCTGACCAATCTCCAAACCTGGCCGTCCGTTCCATCGCACCTCGTTCATCACCGCGTTTGTCCTAAACAAACTGTTCTAAAATTTCCGGAAACAATTGAATCCACTAAAAATACATATATGGATTCCAAAGTTTGTACGAAAAGGTGAAATTATTTTTGTCCATAATCTTGAGCCTCTTCACCTATTAACTGCTTTAAACTATTATTAAACTCTCTTAATTCAACTGATACATAATTACACAATAATTTGCTGTAATTTCATTTATAATTGAATTATATAACAAGTATAAAATACAATTAAATTACTGCTATTGTAACAGCTATGATACAGATTTATAGCTATTACAATATATTTTTGTCAAATGAAAATGTTATTAGTTACTGACCTGACAGGAATTATGAGCTGGTTTCCTCTGAGACGAAGAATCTCTTGATGAATTAGATGATAATTTTATGGGATGTAAAATCTATAACAAATACATATTATTAATTTTGCTTTATATGCCTCACAATACTTTACTTTTTTAATTAAAGTTTATGCAAATTCTAACACTTTAATCTTCCCAATAAATAATAATGTTTTTACCAATGTAAAAGAAATCATTTAGTTAAAAACCGATGATCTAGTAAGAAGGTACAAAGTAAGAAACAAAATAATTACAAAAGTAATAACTGCGGGTAAAATAACTGAAGTGATATGGAAAAAATGAATTAGATCATTTTATAATTTCTTATTAGCCCAATAAAAATGTATGAAAATAGATATTAATGAAATATAAGGTTTACATCTAATTTTTCAATAGGATCCTGTTATATCTTACCTCTCCACTACTCCTATCGTGGTTGGTCCTGTGTTCTGAATCCCTGCTCTCATGGCTTCTCTTGTCTTTTGGTGATCGTGCACAATCTACACATATGCAAGCAAGCATGTTACAGCTGAAAATGTTAAGACACAATCCTGTTTTTATACTGAAGGAAGAAATAGTACAATTGAATGTTTTCAAATAAAAATTTGAGATTACAATTGGTATCACAGTGTTAATCTTATATTTCTATATTAATTTTTTATTTCTTATACTATATAAGTAGTATATGATTCGAGAATGTTATACATGTTAACAAAAAAACGTATTATATATGTGCCAAATCAATCCGAGTTTTGCTTTCCTTTTTAGAAAAAAGTATATTCAACTAGAAGATAGTTAAATTGTATATGTCTCTAATTAAAGAAAGTACTATGCATTATCATTTATGCAAATGATATTTTGTAAACAGGATAAAAATATTCCTTCTATAAAAAAACTAATTTATCAAACATTTAAAGGAAATATGTTTACCGGAATACTTGTCCCTAGAGGAGGATAATTTATAGTCTCTATTTTCTCTCTCCTTCTTATACAGGGGCTTGGAGGTATAACTCCTGGGGCTGTCTCTGTCCGCTCCCATGCCCAATCCCAAGCCTCCTGCCGGACTGTAAGAATTGCCATTTGGGGAATCACGCATACGCCCTTCGTACCGACTATCCGACGACGTCGTCGATGAAGAATAGCCTCCCTTAGAACTGCTATACTTTGCGTTCTACAAATAAATTACAATAATTATTGCAAGTATACGCTATATGTCATCAATTGTGTCATTAGTAATATAATCTCTTATGATAACTGCAATGGGGAGATGAAAGGATCGTATTCAGAGATTACGGTAAAAGTTTTTATACAACAAAATATTACTTTAAAGTTTGCAATTAAAGAAACATTGTACAGATGCATATTAATATAGACAGCAATCATGGCGTGCAATTACAATATTTAAAAAATGCCACACAGTCATAAATAAGAAATCCCAAACTATCTAAAGTATTGATTTTTCACAAAGAAAGGTTATGTTTGAAAGTTATTACAGAATCTTTCACCTAGCATTATCCATTAAAATATATCACAAAAACTTAGAAAATAGATAATTATACAAAGTTAGACTTGTAATGATAATGAAATTGTTTTATAATAATGACTACATTGTACTCTATAGGAAACAAAGCTTATTCTACATAACAAGATAAAATGAACAAAGGGAACATGAAATAAAGATTAAAGTAACCTTGGATATCTAATTATTTGAAAATGCATAAAAGTTTTACATAGATATCTATGAAAGCTTTCGTTACACATTATTCATTCACCTTATAAAACAAGCCATGTCATTGCTTCTATAGAAAAAGCATTGAACCAAATGTTCTAATTAGATTCAAAAAGAAAATGAATGTTTTAGCAAGTACAACAAATGATAATGTTACAAAATTGAGAAAGAAAACAAAAATGGTGACAATGAATGGTACTACTACAACAATGTTTTAGAACGATTACTCGATCGTCATACTACATAAACAAGCTATTATTGGGCGAAAATAGCAACGACAACGTAGCACCATATACGATAAATTAACCGTAAAATTACAACAATCGTTTATCAAATAATCGGAAAGTGTATATCCAAAAGGTATTTCAAGAGTGGGGTGATACAAAAAACATGTTACAAAGCGATTCGTTAAAAAGATTCACTACTTTCCCGCATTCTTTTTTGTAGAAAAATATACAGGTCATTCCGAAGTATCGATAGAACGAGAAGAAAACACAATTTGAGCGAGAGAAGACTCTCATGAATGTTAAAACTGGCACGAATAAGGAGGGTGAGAGGAAGAAAAGATAGAATGGATATGGTGAAATCCTACGGATTTTCTTCGCGCGAACACCATACACGCGTGGGGTAATCGAATAAAACCCGAATTCTCCGGGAACGGAGGATAAATAATCGCGGTAAATGGATGCGTGTCAGTCGTGCCATCGAGAAATTACCTCCCTTCGTATGACTCCCCCTCCCGCCCCCCCGCTCTGAAAGAGAGAAAGAGAGACGAATATTTACCTGATAGGGATGGGCCTGGTGCTTTTCGAAGTACCTGAAACGATAGATAATAATTGGTGAATAAAGGCGCGAAATAGCGTCATTTCCACGACAGAATCAAGAACCTTCCATCGGGGAAATGCATCGGTGAGAATGGCGGTGTGTATCACGGAGAGAGCGGTATCGAGTGGGTAGAACGGATGGACATCGGAGATGAGAGGTGAGGTAAGTAGTGTATGTATGAGAGAGAGAGAGAAAGAGAGAGAGAGAGGTTGGTTGTGTGTCAGGATCGAGTATTTGACGCGGTGGTGCCCTACCCATCGCTGATCCTTTGTGGTTTCCTCGCATGCATTACCATCAATGCCGGTGTCTGTGGGAAATTCGCGGCCTCGGATGTTCCCTTTTCGGTCAGTCAGTGTCATAAAAACAACATTAACGCTTATTTAACAGCAACTTTCTTCCTACCCGGACGCCATGTCACATACGTGATCGGCCGCTAGCGGTAATCATGGTTGAAAGGCTAATGCAACGTCCGTGCTCGATGCGCGCGCGCAGCTATCCCCTCTTTTCTACTTCTAAAGTACCATACCGTAACTGGTATACTGGTAGCCCTCTAGTTATAGTCGAAATCACTTGTCTTCAAACTTTTGAAATTTAAAAAAAATTTATTTCCTCTTTTCTATATTATATAGTGGCTATAAAATAAAAAAATTATGTATCTCATATGTAATTCGAAAAAGAATGAAAGATATATTAACAAAGGCGTCACGTTGTTGGGTGATTATATGTATATCGACGTCACTGGTGCTTCGATTGCGCTCACGGCGCCGTTGCAGTATCCTATTTAACTACGCGAGGCGTCGTGTTTCGCGGAGCAACCTGTGCTCAGAAAATCTATCGCACGGTCATCCGTTGTTCTGCCGAATCGTCGACAACGGCAAAGAAAAGTGAATGGTATAAATCATTGAAAGGAAAACGCGGTATCGTAAGTGCGAGCAAAGAACGAGAGAGGGATGGTGAAACTCGGGGAACAAACGATCCACTACTACTACCATCGTTACTACCACCAACGCGATCACTACTATTACCACTACTACTGTCAGCACCAATTTATGGCTTGTTTTTATTCCGTCGCAACTATGTAGAATATTTGTTTTGGTTTGATCGAAGAGATTTTTTTGACGAGGTATTGACAAGACCTTTAAATAAAAGGGTTTCTCTTTTTTCGTATTATTTTGATAGTAGATTTTCAATGCGTCATGAATTTTGAATTTCGACGCGTTATTCCTTCGACACAACATGAAGAGCCCGCAAATATGGAAAGATACCGTTTGTTATAGTTTGCGAAGAGCTAAATTCGACTTGGATCGTCGTATGCTGCATTATTTGCGTGTACGATCTTCACGTACGCGTACAGAATAGGTATGCTTTAATTTAACGTTTGTTTTCTTTATTTATATTCGTTTTAGTGATTCTCCATTTCAATTTCTAGGGAATGGCACAGCCTATGGAAGATACAGATATTATCAATAATTTAACTCCTTTCAAAACATTGCACGATGATGGTAAGTAGCTTGTTTTTGGTTACGACATTGCTTTTCTTAAATGACATTTTAGTGCTATCACTTTAGATAGTACACTCGATAAGAAAGTACTGCAGCACGAGAAGGAAGAGATGGATGTTGTGTTCTTGCACGAAAGCTGTGATAGAGAAGCGGAAAGGCAGAAGAATGAGCAAATACAGAATAACAAATTGCTCGGAACTCAATCATTTGAAAAAGCCTTTCCATGGCTTATTACATTTGATAAAGTAATGCACTCGTCTATAGGGAAAAAAAGTTTCCATCTTTTAGAACGTTTGCTATCGATTTATGTAAAGTAAGATTTTCTACATAATTCATTGATATAAAAATTAGATAATTTTCTTTTTCTTTTGTTAATTTTCTTAAATCATATCATTAAGTATATGTGCAATGTAAACATTGTTATTTTCTAGCAATATTTCAAAATCTCTGGAAGCAAATTATATTATGACATATGAAGTTATTAAATTGAAAAAGCATCTCAACAATACCTTAACATTTTTTCATTTTTATTGGCACGATATTAACGAGGTATGATATTATAATGTATTTTCTTAATACATTTAGAAATGGTTATAATAATAAGAATATATTTTTTATATAGCACACGCGCAACTATAACTCTTATTTAAATAAAATATCAGTATTATTAGCAATATATATAGATACAGAACTTAGAACTTCTAAACGCAGTAAGGATCCTTCTAAAGTAGCTGCAAAATTATTCAGTGCATTATGGATATATTTAAGTAAGTCCATGCATTAAAACAAAAAAGAAACAAAGTCTGAATGAAGCATCTGTTTGAATTAGATTTTTCAATAATACGTGACTGTATAAATTTTAGATAAATCTGAGGAGCATATCTTCAAGGCATTACTTAGGATTAAACTAATTACCAAAAGATATGCAAAAATCTGTGATCCCATATTTAGGTATGTAATCACTTGTTGAGATTTGTAGATTGAAAAAGAAAGCAAATATTTAAGCAAGTACTATTTCAATTTGCAGCAAAAGCTTCAAAAATTTAACAACTAATCGAGAGTCTATGACAGGCATAAAATATGTCAGATATTTACTTCTTTTGAAGCTGTGGAGAAAGATAAAAGAAGATACAAAGGGTGAAAAAAATGTTGATGAATTAGCTGTAAAAATATTAGGATCACATATGCCAAAGATGCATATAGATTTATTGACATTTTTGCCTAAACTTCCCCTTAATTGTGAAAACGAAACTTTATGGTTAATGCAACCCAATTTATTTGACTTGAAACAAGCATGTAATGATTTTGTGATGCTTGAAGAAAATATTGAGATGGAAGATTATACGGAACTATCTACCATAACAAAAACTACAGGAATGTGTAATTATAATAATTTGAAGGTAAAATAACTAATTTCCTCAAATTTATATTGATTAGTATAATATTGATTTAATAAATGTGCCTTGTCATTTGCATTTCACATAGATAAATTCAAATACTGTGGAAGATACAAAAATATGCACTGTGAATCATACATCCAATAAAAATCAGAAGGTAGATTTTAATGAAAATGGATTATTTCAAGATGTTAGCAAGGAAAATAATTATTTTATTAAAAACAACAATAGAGAAAAAGTGAATAAGATCAGGAAATCTAAATTCGTGCCAAATATGAAATCAGGAGAAATAATAGTTATTGATTTTTCTAAAGAGGATGAGGAATGCATTTCTTCGAATAAAAGAAAAAAAAATAAATGCAAAAAAAATTTAGGGTGGCTGAGAATTGTGGCTCAAAGATGTAAAGCACAAAAGAATATAAAATATGAACAGCAAATAGGAATTACAGATGTCTGCAGTACAGATAATTCAGTGGATTTAAAACGCATACAACAATGTTCTGACGATAAAGACAAAAATATTAAACATATTAAAAATATCAGTTTTCTTAAAAAAGAACAATCTTTAAGTAATGCTTGGTACACGAATCCAAAGCAGGAATGTGCTGTTAATAAAAACTGTGACCATTGTGTTTCACTCTTCAGGTCAAAAGAAAAACAATTAAGCAATATTTTACATTTGTTAGTAGCTTCGAAGCTTATTGGTCAAAATGCCAAAGATCCTGTAAATTTATTAAAAATTTTAAAAGAGTATAAGGAGAGAAATTTATCTTTGCAAAATACTACTTTGGATGAAAACGATTCAAATATAATAGCATTATTATCAGAAATAGCTGAAAATGGATTAATAAAACCACAATTGAATGAAATGCAATTGCAAACAGATCATAACTCAACTAAAAATACAGATAATTATAAAAACGAAAATATGAATGAATGTAAGGAAAAGTATTTGTTGGGTACTATGATGTCCGATAAAGATTATAATTTGCAAACCACTGAAGTTACAAAACAAAATCTGTTTCATACTGCTAATGTCAATTCTAATTGTTGTGACAAAATTGGCATTAATTCCAATGGTAATAGTGATTATTTTAACATAAATAAAATAAAGGAAACTATGCCAGATACAACATATAATGATGAAACTGATACAAAGCCAATTTTTGATAAAAAAATCGTAAGTATTTTAAGTGATCTTGAAAGATGCATGCATGTTTTAGGTCGTATCAGTAAACACTTCATGAATGTACACATTAAAAACTCTGACATGGAGTGTTTAAATGAAAAGACTGATTTATGTGCTGATTCAACTACAGTTATGCAAGATCAAGCTACAGAATCATTAAATCATTGCATATCACAGAATCTAAATGCATTAAACACGCCAGAAATTCACCAAATTTTGAAGTTGTGTGGACAAAAGAATGAGATGAAAAATTGCAATACCTTATATTCACAAGACATGTGTATTTCCACACAAAAGGGATATGATTATGGAGAATATAAACATGAGAAAACAACATCTACTGATCTAAATAAATTTTTTTTTAATGAAAATCAACAATCAACAAGATGTAGGTTACTACAAAATATTGATTGTGATATTATAAAAACAGAAGTTGAGAAAACACAAGATTTTTGTAATGATAAAAAAAATCCTGAATGCTTGATGGAACAATTACAAAAAACAGATAATTATCAAAAATTGACAGTAAATACTAAAACACAGACAGAGACTTGTACATTGGATTCACAGGAGTCTGAAGCTTTTCCGAATTATGAAAAAAATTATTTATCATTATTAAATGAATACCCACAACCAGCTGTTGAAGATAATTTGATAAAAATTGATTCTATGGTTGATTATGAAAATGTTGACATTCTAAATAATGTACTAGATAACGCAGTAAATAGAGATTTTCTAGATGATGTGAAAAGTATTGACATTAAGGAAGATATAGGTGCAGATGTAATAAATAAACAAACTATATTGGGAGACACACAATCTTCTTTGACATCTTCAATCGATCAAGATAGTTTCTGTAATGTATCAAATTCTAGTGAACAGGTAGTAAATCCTTATTTGCTAAAAAAATGTGTAGAAGAAAAAACCTTATGCATCAATAAGCCCAATAGTGGAATAAATGTTGAATGGTACAGTCAAGAAATGGCAAATGTTACAGATACATCTGTAATGGAAAAAAGTGAGCTGTATAATAACAAAAAACGTTCGGCTGGTAGATGTGTAGATATAGTAGCATTTGGTTTAAATGCAAAGGAAGAAGAAGACTTTGACTTATTTGCATTAGATGACAATGGTTCTATATCGATGCTTAAAAATATATCTTCTACACGTTCATCTCCATTACTTATTCCATCAGATGTAAAAATTTCTGAATCAAGAGAGTTCTTCCCAAAGTGTACTTCTAATGATATGAGAATGGAACAAGTTTATGATTTTCAAGAAGTAGATATTTTAAAGGAGGATGGATCAAAAACTGATGCAATAAATCAGACATTAATGAATGAAGGGTGTACTTCAAGAGATATACCTTCAAATGTATTAATAAATTATTTTCCCATTCAAACTGACGATCGTCCTGCATCGCCATACAATTGTACATCAGTTTATCCATTACAATTAGATTTGGAATCATTACCAGCTGAACAGCTAATAGGAGCACCTAATGTATCATTACCTTTTGGTCAGCATGATTTAACATTATATAATCCAATGTCATCAGATTCACAGTCTATATTTACAGAAAATGATAATGTAACTACACAACAGTTTGTACATGGATTACAAAGTATTGAACCTTACGAACTGATACAGCAGAATATAAAGTTGTCTTCTGATAACAACACATTATATACTAATCAGAAAGAAACTTCTCAAGTATCTTTATCATCTCATGTATCAATGGACAGAGAAAGACTAAGTAAAGTAATAGAAAATTCAAATAGCTTGTGGAAACAAGTAGAATTGCCAGACTTAAATGACACTGTACCCCCAAAAAAACGTATACTTATGAATTTTCAAGGTAAACCCATACCAAGTATAATTTTGAAAAATGGTATGGAGAATGATCATCCTATAATTATGATAACAGATGGTGTCTCAAGAGATACAAATCTTTTATATAAAGTAGAATCGAAAGGTAATATTTTAATATCAACAGAAAAATTATGCTTGAAATCTTCAAAAGGAAATATTACAAGACCTGATACTCAAATTTCCAAAGTACCTGCTGTAAAAGAAAAATCTATGGAAGAAATTTCAACCAAGATCTCTATAAGGCCCAACATTAGAAGACTGGATATAACATCATTTAACGGAGAAGCATCAGTGAAGAGAAGAAAAGTTACATCCAAACTTTTACCTCTTTTAGATACAGGTAGACTTATGTATTCAACAAATACACAAACTCAAGGAAAAGATTTACTTTCTGGAATTAAAGGTAATTTTGTCATAAAGTTTATTAGTGTTTCACAGCAAATATCTTTTCCATATTATGATAAATCATACTTTCAAGAAGGCCTATGTAAATTTGTAAAATTTTATTTATTATTCTTAGTCGAAATGAACATATTTTTGCTATAACCTTTTAATAGAAGCAGTAAATTTACTTTTAAATTCATTTAATACTTTTGCATAAATTGATATTGTGTTCAAAATATGGGGTATATATGTAAAGATATATATGAAATCAATCTGTAATTGCGGAATGTCATCATTTGAAGATGTCTTCACTGAAGATCCATGGTCCTTATGAATTAAGAATAAGATGTAAGAGAGACAGTTTACACGTAACATACAAAATTAAAAATTTGATCTCATGTAAATTACTTTTTAAATTGTAATTTACACTATACTATATAATATGTAAGGTATAGTATGAGTTAGTGTTACTACAATAGAGCGCGCATTGTTTGGAAAGAAACAATCTAGGAGCTCATAATTTAATTTAGAAGCTCAAGATTATTAGTTACATTATATTTGTATTTAACAAAACACTATTTCTTGTTTCCAGATTTCTCATCTACTAGTAACACAAATCATACCATAGGTGAGAAACAATGTCCAATATTAAAAAATATATCAGTATTTCTTTGAGATAAGGAGATTATGTTTATAATTATTTTTTTTTGATTTTACAGTATGATGAAAACAGTGATCAAACTATGTATACCAAATCGTCAATTGCAATTAAAGCATATACGTATCATGTACAAGCTTCTACATAATTATGAAAAGTTATGCAGCAATGGGTAAACTTCCAAATTATTATTAGTATTAAAAAAAGTAACAATTTGCATAACACATATAATGGGTAAGATTTAAAAATGCTGTTAATGAGATATATTGATAGTTTAGCAAATTAAACTACTTAATGAATATACCACTCGCTTACAAGGTATTTGAACATCTAGACTCAAAGATGGTCTACATCTACTAAATGCAGACTGTCTTTTCTGTTCGTGTATATTCTTTGGTTAAATAAGTACAGTAATATCGTTACCAAACCATCTTCTGCTAAAACAACAATTTGACAACAAAAATAATTCAACTTCCATCTTATATGAATATTATCGATTGATGATATGTATATATAAACAGTTTACATGTTATCTTAATATTACAGAGAAATAATATGCTGTAAATATTAAATATGATTGTACAGTGAAAAATACTTAAGTGATAGATACCTGTTCTTCCAGTTTTACGATTTTACAAAAATCGATTGTTCATTATTTCAGTACAAGATAATTTTTTATTTACAATAACATGTTTTATAATGTATGGATAAAGTTAAACAACACAATAATTTAATATATATAATATGTAATTCATGGCAGACTGTTGGTTCCAAAATGATATTATTGAAAACTATATTGAATAAGACAACAAAAGTACAGATAAATCTTCTATCCCTACTGGATTATGGACCCCCTTTGATAATTCGTCACTTGGTATGTTTTCAAATTTTTAATTGCAACAAATCATAATAGAAGATTATCTTAAAAGTACAAATATAAACATTATTAATTTGAGTCGTAAATCAAATTTTAGTATCTATTGCTTAGAACATTTTGTTTACTAATAAATTTAGTTGTACATACTTACTAATGATAGTGTTATAATAATGTGAGTGAAAGTATGTACTGGTAAAGGCGCAATGATCTCTTCGGCACTTGTCAAAAATAACTTCCTAATTCTAAAAGCAAGTAAAATTATTATTACTTAAATCAACGTAACATGATATGATATGAAAAATAATCTGTTACATTATAATTTATGATTTTAAAAGAAAGAAAATGGCTCTTAACAGTAAGTGTGATAATATCTAACTTTAGCTTAGCCAGGTCCTGTAACCACCATCCTTGTTGGCTTTAATTATTTCTTTGACAGTCATATTCTGTGTGAGTTGAACATAATACGAGAAGATGGATGGTTTTTTCAATCTTGGAGATACATAATTATTATTCATTATATAATTTGTAAAATCTTTTATATTTATATTTAATATTAAGGTTTCTCCAGAACAAAACATCAGTTTCTTATTCCATGTAGCTTTACGATTTTAATCATAGTAATATTAAAGAAAGAACACTTATACATTGATATTATTTATTAACAATCTATAAAGTATAAAGCAATTTTCTATGTATTTTAAGCTTCTGCTTTTTGTAGTATCATTTAGCAATCATAAAATAATACAAAAGACGTTGTATATGTTAATAATGAAAGTATCGATAGTTTGATACTATGGAATTTTAGTATTTTTTTATTTAAATATATTTTTAAACCATTAGTGATTACTTAAAAATAAGTGTTGTTACCTTTGTCAGTACAAAAATTTGTACTTTAGTTTTATAGTTAAAAAACAAATTGATTTTACAAAATGTCATTGACCCATATAAAGTCTTGATAGCTTTGCCATTTTTACTTTAGGCATATACTTATATTATGACAAAACCGATATAGTATTTAATTTTATAATTTATAATAAGAATAACATCTATAACTACCATTAATGTACAAATTTTGGAAATCCGTTTGATTTCAAATGTAATAGACTGATGTTCATATACCTCATAGTTTATATTTTATTACTATTGCTGAAGAACCTGAAGATAATTTCAAGACTGTTTGATTTTTGTATTTTATTTAAGCTTCGGATTATAAATTTCAATATGTCTTTTTTTTATTAAAATTTATGTTTTTCTTATTCATTTTATAAGGAATTAAAGTGCATTGAGTACAAATATTTTTTAAGATATTTTACTCACCTTATAAAATTTGATAATTATAAATGATGTGTGAATAGTATGATTAGTAATCTAATCAAGTAGTTTGCTCCAAGTAGTTTACTACTACATTAATTTGTTCAGGGTATTCTTAGTCATTATTGTTCGAAAAAATTGTTTTAATTAAAAGAAAATGTACAAAGTCATTTTTTCTATGTATTTGCATATATGAGCAGGTCGTTAGTATTTAAACACTTCACTGTTTGTGTTATAAATGAAATGTTATCTGACCTTATATGTCTTATGTATATCTTAATAATTATGAATATAATAGTTTAGTAATTTAATGCAAAGGAAGATTATAACATTTTTATATTGCCATACTTTTAGTAACGATACACAGGGCAAAAAATATTTTATGCATAATGGATATGAATTAGTCCTGGGTAAACATGTCATGTTAAAATTCAGCGAACCGAGCAAATGGTTTTTAAATATATATTTTTAATTATATTTGGATATTAAAAGACGAAAAAGTATGTATCATGTGCATGAGCTTACGCGTGTACATACGTATTCATATTTGTTATCTATTTACATCGTGGCAAATCTTGAATTTAATCATAAATCCTTGATTCCGAATGGCAAAAATAAAGCATTTTTTATAAATACAGATATTAAGTTTCCATTATAAAATAGTATTATCCATATACCATTCCCTGAATGGAAAATATCATTTTTTTGTAACCACAGCATAAAATATCATATCAGTATTATTATATATCGTTGAATATGTATCTGCAAGAAAGTAAATCAGATACACAGACGAAACGATATTCGCTAATTCGAGTGAGGTAACGAAAAGAACATTAACCCTTTATAGGATACTAGTCGATATTTCAACCACATCTATTCTTATTTTTGCCAAGCTCAATTCATGTTCACTAACATATAATTATCTAGAATAAACCACAAAAAGTGGAAAAAAGGATATGGAAAGTTTTGCCCTATAAAGGGTTAAAAATTACATTGCAATAATTATTTTTTTAACATTAGAATGATTTTATAATGTTTGAAATATGAACTATTTTGCGTACGTTCTTCACTCGAGCTAACAAGTTTCCCTTTTAAAATTTCAAGAAAAGATTTATTTTTTTTTTTTTTACAGTAAAACCAATAGATACTCCATATAAGGATCTGAAAACATGTAAAAGCCTATCAATAGCATATTATAAATTTTTTATATCATCACATTTTTATATACATTAAAATTAAGTCGTAATACCAATATTTGTAGATCTCTTCACAAGCATTACATAATATATCAACCGAATACTGTTAATGACTTTAAATTAGTAATATTAATGTAAGTATATTGATTAAGAGTCTATGTAACATATGCCAAATTATTTTAAAGCTATTGACTACACACGAAAGAAACATATTTTGTCATTTATAATATGTAAGAAAAAGCAGCTATAAAACGAATTACATGCGCATCGCGTGTTTCTTAAGTACAATACTTGTTATATTGTATTTTTTTTTTTACAACATATAATTCCGACTGACTCCAAAACAAAAGGAAACTTTAATAAAAAAATTTGCTATACATTATACATCAAGTTTGGTTAAATAAAAAACTATTTATAAATCAACAGATGAGTTTTTTTTCAAGATTGTGTAAGATTTTGTATATTCTATCTAAGTCTATTTCTAAGTAATTTTTTACTTTATAAACAGTCTTAGTTGGTGGTATGTAGTCAAATCAAACCCCTACAAAAATTAGATTTCAATCACTACAGCAATAAATTAGCTCAAAAGTAGCACTTAAAAAAGAAAAGAAAAGAAAAAATTTTCTATGCATCAACATATTAAGATCTAAAATTTTTTTCTATACGCATTATGATAAAATTACTTACATTATGTGGTAAAGATATTTTACAAATATAAGTAATGAACATTTTATTCTTTGTTCTAAAAAATAATAATTTAGGTATACATAATATTGAAATTTAAAGAATTATAAAAGAACGAGCGATTAAGTGCAATTATTATATTTAATCAAATAATGTTCAATTATCAGATTTTCAAATACACAATAACAGTTGTAAGAATTTTTAGACATTTTTACCATTAAATAACTAATCACATAAACGTAAAAGTGTTGGGTTCATGTTGATATCATTAAAACTATCAGACTTATTTTGTGGGACATTAATAACTAAACAATAACAACACGAATATATGGAAATTGATACACTATGTCTTTTTGATGTCGAATAGGAACACCAAATGCTTGGGGTTTCTTCGATTGATAAAAGAAAAGAGGTATGATATGTGACTACAATATGTCCTTTTCATAACAAGTGAGCTATTTGGCAATATAAATAGACGTTATTGCTAAACGATGTCAGGAGGTATAGAATGTTTATATAACACAATATTATCTAATTAAGGATCACAGGTACGAGATCAAATGTTGGGATATGGCACCGAAGTATTGTACCCAAGGAAGCTGAGAATTTAGTTAATCAGAATTAATAATTTAAAAACATAAATAATATTGTAGAAGTTAACAATGGTGCGTTAAATAATTGATAAGAATAAGTTATATAAATTAAGGATGTAAATATTACCCACACACACACACACACACACACACACATATGCTGTGCACGTGCGCGTTTATTTGGTGCATCTATCATTCCTAATCGCGAACTGTTCATTTAGTGCTGTTTCGAAGTTATAGTCGTACCGATTAATTGAATATGATCAAGAGAATGTTCTCGTATTAATATAGATTTCTTTCGACCAATTAATGTAAAGTTAGAATAAAGAGTGCAATTACTTAGATATATTCCACACTATTATGTATGCATGGCCAATCTATGAATTAGCTATCTAGTTTCCAGTCTGGTCACTATTGAAAGTCCATAATTATAAATCTCACTTTTACAAATGGTTTTTGTTTACCTTGTTTAAATATGCCATTGTGATGGAACAAACATTTATATACCAATGTTAAGTGATTTAACACAAATTAAATGTTTGTTTCACATAGTTACAGCAAAACAAAAGTAATTTCATTTTTCCATTAGAGAGCATCCTATCATTTAAATTAAAGCTATTATTTGTTTTAAATAACTGAATTGACTAGTTACGCTATACTTCGATACCTGTGCATGATAATTCATAATTTCTTTATTCCAACATTCGCGTGGAATTCCTATATATATTTTTATATATATATGTATATATAAAACAAATGGACAGATTAAAATTTTGGAGCAAACAAAATATCTCCATCTCTTTTTTCATTGGTAAAGTCACTATTTTTGGTTCATTTGGCAAATTCATTGACATCACGCACTTAAAATTTAACTGATATTCTTCATGTTTTATCAGGCAATATACCTGAAAAAAATTGTTTTTTCTATAATAAATATTTTTAGATAGGTCCATTAATATAAATTAATGTTACAGTTATAAATTAATATTCCTTACCTGCGTAAATTCTTCCTTTGTAATTTGGTAGAAAATTCATGAATGCACTTTTGGTACTGCGACTTCGGGAGGATGACATTTCCGATTACAACAACCATTAACCTGGCTTCCGTATATCTTTCGATTTAAGTTTCTTTTCTATAATCTATAACATATATATTAACAATTAATATTTCTCCTAGAAGAATCAAAACTATATTTTCACAATAATATGAATATAAATTTTTCGATGAAGAAAAAGTAACTATAGTGCTTTCGTTGAATTGAGAAACCTAAACTGAATCAAAATGGTGCAACATCATTTTACATTGTTGTCAGACACGAGCGAATGCTGATACATGATAACTTGTTTTTTGTTTATTCGAGGTCTTTAAACTCTGAAAATCTGATATACGGTATAAATGTTTTCATTATGTTAAGAATTTGTAGGTGTAAGATACAAAATAAGACACTATTGTACCCTATATTACGAAGTTAAAAAAATTATCTTACCTCATAATATTATTAATGTGATGTACATGTAATGTAGTAGAACTTGGCATTTTTGTATGTACATAATTACATTAATATTTATAAAACTTTTTATATGTTAATCATAGTAGTGACAAAACTATATGATACACAATAATAGAAAACAATAATTTATCTTTACTAAGTTCAATGGACTATACTAAAATTGGAATGGAATTTAAACTAAAAATAGATTTTTCTGATACAACTTACTTTGATCAATTCATAATACAAATATAGATTCTAAAAACAGTCTTAAAATTTTTTACACACACATAGCTATTGTAATATGCTAATTCAATATTATTAAAAATCCTTTCTAAAAATCTTCCATGATGATACTTTCATAGATGACGATAGATCTTGCATGTTGTTCATCTTCATAGTTGATGCTTCATTTATATGCACATATCATTTATGGTATCTTCAAGTGACGAAAACTTTCTTTTTTATATTTACATGAGATGTGCACATATACACATATCCATGAATTTATACATATTCACAATTATCCAGTTTTAATATATTTTTGTCTCCTTATTTTTCATTTGTATGACACTTACAGTAATGACTCTTAGTAATCAAATAACATTGATCATCGATTACTTTTCCTACGCTTGCGTTTCAATACACCCGATGAATCCCATTCTGGGTCAGTATCAGAATAAGAATAATTTACCTTAGGAACATTTCTTTTCGAACTTCTAGTTCTCCTAGTGGGTGATTGCATCTTCTTTGCTTTCTTATAAGGTATATCTGACACTACAGCTTCTGACGTAAATCGTTTTATTGTTGTTACTTCAGATGCAGCTACTTCCTTACGTTGTGCAGGTGTCTTGAATGTTCTTTGATGGCAAGATTCTTGGCATACTGCTGTGTTTGATTGGTGTGTTGTAGAATCGTGTATATCTTTACAATAATCTCTTCGTACTAAATTTGTAGTGAAATGATAATTTCCATGTAAATCATCTTTATTGGTAGGAGACAATTCAAAAACTGGTTTCACCATTTGTGCAGAATGTTTTTGTGTGGTGTCAAGTGCTTCTAAAGCTGCTATGGACATCATAGGTATGCCAGGATAATTATCCACTTTTTCAGTTTTTATTGGAATTTCTTCATATGTCATTGACATCATGGCATGTGCTTTTAATCTTTTCTTAAGCGGTAATTTACTATCGAAGTTAGTATTACTCAATCTCACTGAATCACACTTCATATCAATTTTTTCTAATGAATTATTTTGTAAAAGACCTTGTTCTATCTTACATAAAACTTTATCATCGTACAATTTTCCTATAACAGCTTCATTTTTTGTCCTGTCATGTTCTTGGACGGTGGGTGCTTGTACTGATGAATGTGTAGGCAAAAAATACGAGTTACTTTCAATGCACGATACACGAGAATCTGTAGCAGGGTGTATACACTGCCGACAATGTGTAACTATATCGTATGTACAATTTAAACACGAACAGCGTGACCTCCCACAAGGACTTGTTGAGTTTGCATGAGAGTGCAAAGATGCAGTAGTATTTATTTGTAAACTGCAAGAGACAGATGTACAGTGCTTATGATATGGCATGCATAAATCTGTAGTAGCTGAACAATTGCTACATATTGGTGGTGGTAAAGCAGCAGGATGAGATGCAGGAATATGTAATGAATGTTGCGATTCAACTGCTTCATGAGAATGTGAATGCATTCCTACACATCCCTGCAATGCATAATTAGTTGTAATATGACTGGGAAGTGTATTAAATTCTTGCTTAATACTTTGTCTGCAAGCCAAAATAGATTTTGATGAAGATTTATGTCTATCATTTTTATGTGTCGTAGTAACGTGCGTAGCATTAGTATCTTGCGAAGTTACTTGAAGAGCCGGTAACATATTTGCTCTAACTGAAGCTTTTTTTATGTATAATTTATCTTCTCCGAGATTTAATGTCGTATTATCTTCTTTAGGTTCTATTTTAATACCTTTATTCCTTGCAATAGACAGTTTATCTTGGCAAGACTGTTCTTTATTATATGGTAGCATGTCCATTTTAAAGGAAGTATGATCAAGAGCACTAATAATTTCCAAAGATGTACAATCTTCTGTAGCTGGAGCTAGCCAATTTTTCTCTACAACTTTATTTGTGTCATCGTCATTATGATTTCTTGCATTTTCTACAGCTTTATTGATAATATACAAATTGCTATTTGGTGACTTTTGCAATAATACAACAGTTTCTCCGTTGAGTATAACATTTGTATTTTCTTTAGTAGATTGTATATTATTTTCAAAAGGAATCATGATATTTGACATAGTATCTGATGTTTCATAATTCATAGAACCCTCAAAAATATGAGGAATATTGGGAGAAGATTCAGTTTCAGCATGTGTTACATTTGCATTACTTGTAGATGTTAATTCAACATGCAATTCTATTTTCTCTAGTTTATCTTCTGGATAAACACCCACAATCTGATTAATCAATTCAGTTGTAGGATTTTCACAAAGTTGTGTTACAGTATTTGACGAATCATTGGTATCTGTTTCATCGTCGTGAACGTGATTAGATGAAGTATTTTTCAACACTGCATAATCTTTAACTTTTATTTGATCGCATCGTAACTCAGATTCAGCTTTTAAATGTGGCACATGTTGTGATACACTGGCTAATAGAGAGAGACCATCTATATTTTCTTGTATTTCAGCATTGTGTATAATATATCCTTTCTCAGAGGTTTTATGATCAATTTTTATTTTTTCAAGTTCAGAGAAATCTTTATTATTTATACTCTTGGTTACTTTATTATTATGAGTATTTTTTAATAGTTGTCCATCTTTCTGACTAATAGTTGGTATTGCAGGATAATAATGTGATTTGGCCTGATCCGTATCCTCTACAATAACCTTTTGGTTGCTGTTATTTTCATTATATATCTGTTCACTATATTCCACAGATTGATTTACATATTCATTATTTACAATGCTTTCTTGATGTAATTGTTTAATTTCAATATCATGCATTGTTATTTCCTTTGCAATGTTAATTACATTTTCTTCTTGTGATTTTTTAGTGCTTGTATCATCACTACCTTCAACAGAATTATCTATTTCAACTTCAGCTTGCACATCAGAATCATCTCCATTCATTACACTAAAACTTATTGCAGTACTTACAAACTCAGGGCAAGAAATTTCAGGATATTTTTGAGATTCACAGAGCAATTGCTGTTGCTCTAAATCTTTATTATTAATATGAGAATGTTCGCTATTCTCATGGTTAAGTGCATTATCAATAGTTGCTTTAAAAATTGTACATGTTTCAGATTCTATATTCTTAATCCTATTACTATTCTCTAATTTAATAGTACTTACATTCTGGCTTTCATTGGCTTTTTCAAAATAAGAATTTGGCGTAAACAGATCTTGTTTTTTTATACAATCAAATTCTACATTTTCATTATTCAATGAATTCTGGACACCATGTTCATCTTGCTTAATTCTTAAATGGGAAATAACATTTTTCAATGCATTATTTTCCACTAAAACAATATCATCCTTATTAATATTCTGGTTATTTATCTCATCTTTGGAATTACATTGAGACTCTATCGTGATACTTTCTAAAGTTGAAGGTTCTGACTTTAAATCACAGATTTTCTTGTTAGCATCACTTCCCTCACTTATTTCATTTGTTGAAGAAATGTCTTTTTCTATCAGTCGTTTATTCACAGCCTGTTGAAGTCTATCATTTACAGTGTTATCTTTTTTTGATTTTAAAATGCTGCTACCATTCTTATACTTTTGAGCACTCGTAGGAGCATTTATAGTTTCTCCAACTGCACTTGACAAACATTCACTTTTGTCAGAAGATAAGTCAATTGTTGCTGCATCAATATTGGTATCATTACAACATCCTGCATAATCCATCAATGACACTAATTTTTCACTAGCATATAATTCTGGAAGTGGTGAAGGGGTAAGATTAAACTTCTCTATTTTCATGCTGCCATTGTCCTTAAGACCATGCACTGAAGAATCTACTGCGTCATCTGCTGGTTTAGAACTTCTTATTGTTGTATCTTGTAAATGACAATCATTTCCTGTTACACCTTTTGTTGAAGTGGTAAAATCCATTTTCTTCTGCGTTCTTCTTTTTATCTTCAATGGTGTTTTCTTAGCTTTTAAACCAATGTGCTTCTTGGCTTCTTCTAACCATGCAAGTTTTTTAGTTTTTCTTTTTTGTATTACACATTTTTCAAGCTCTACATCATTTGTTAAGTCAATAACTATAATTTTATTAGATTTTTTTGAATTTTGTTGAGAACAAGGTTTAATTTTTTTGAATACTTTTGAAGCAACACGATCGGTAGAAATATTATTTGAAATTGTACCTAAAGTTTTAAAACATGTTTTATCCGTTATATTTAAAGATTTACAAGAAGTATGCAAAGAAATAGAATCATTACATCTACTTTTATCAGATACATTAAAATTGACGTTATTATGTAAATGTTCTACATTTTTAGATGCTATATCGACGTCCTAATAAGAAAGAAAGCAATCATCATTAATATTTATTGTTTACTGTTACGTTAAAAAAAGTATTTGTAAGCTTAACCCATCTACATAATTAGCACATATGTGCATGGAATTTTCCTGGTCATTATCACCAAAGCGCATAGTTGTGCACAGTTTTTTGGGGCATTTTAATTATAAATCCATCATTTATGCCATTTTGTCATTTATATGTTTTCAAATATTTTCATTTATATACAATAAAAGAAATTCGTAATGATAAGGACCATTTTTCAACTTTTCCATATGATGCAAATGGGTTAATAAGTGATGATATTTCCCATTATTATATGCATATTAATAATACCATTTTATATTATATATGTGTATATGTAATTTGATATGGATTAAATTTTTATTTTTCAATATCCATTTAACTATCATAAAATGAAATTTGTAGCAATTAGAAAACATTACCATCTTATTTACCTTTTTTGTATCACATATACTGGATGAATTTGGAGTAGTCATCACATCTTCACTATTTTCTTGATATATCTTTTTAGTACTTTCTCTACAAAATTGTACAAATACTTCACAAGTTCTTCTTGTGTCAAACTTGTATTGTAAAAGAAATTTTGCAGCATTTGGTTGAAACTTTGGCACTTTTGGTAATAAGCCATCTAATAAATGTGGAAATGTAGGTGGTGGACCAAGAGAAGTAATTGCAGCTGCAGTAATTTCATTTTTTATCGCCACATCACTATTTATTTTCCTCCACAGGCGATATATAAGTAAATAACGCACATACATAATGTTTGACTCTGGATGCAAAGGAATACTTTTAATAATTTTTCTGTAACACATAATTTTCATAAGAATACAAATATTCATTTGCATAATAAAAAAAAAAACACAGTAAAAAAAACCTTACGTTAGTATTGGATCTAAAATTCCATGATAACTGCGACACATAAGTTGCACTTTTATAAGAGTATCTAACAAATGCTCTGTGGAATGTTCTGCAACAGTATGCAATTGTTAACAAAATGACAGATTGTCTATCTTAAAAGCAATGAATATCATATACATACCAAGATAAACATATAGACAAGAAGTAAGTCTAGCACAGATTTTACCCTGATCTTCCTTAGTTTTTCGTGATGCTTTTAATTCCATATCTATATACATTGCCAGTAAATCTGACATATAATTAAGATAAATACATCTATCATGGTTCTGTAAAATATTTTCATTTTGATAAATAATGTACATAATTGTAATTTTTATACTATTAATTGTTTATGACCATACCTTGTAAAGCATACGATAAATATACAAGAATAGAACTAAGGTATCACTAATAAATTCTTTCAACCGTGCTGCCCATAAAGGTTTTTTATAACATTCGTTTATACTGATGTTTATATTTCTGTAATAACAAGGTAGTATTTACTTTTTCATATAATCTATATAAAACTAAATAAGTTATTACATGCCAGGAAATCTTATTTGAACACTAAACCCACCATTGTTAAATGCATACTTATCTTCATTAAATTTAGCTATTTGACAAGTAATTAAATCAAAACATGCTATTTGCTATTATTAATAAAAAATATTAAATAAATTTCTATAAAAGAAACTTTATTATTTAAAAATTCAGAAAAAGAAAGCATAATTGGTCAGAATGACTGGTTTGGTTTGTTTAGTGTTTATCCCTCTCAAAACTTATTTTTAAATCTACATACGTACACACATATATGCATACATAATTGTATAATATATGACTACAGTTTTTAGGACCAGTTCTCAGAAAATTAATACTGGTAGTTTATAATAAAACTAATAGAAAAATATTTGTATGAGAATATAATTGATATATATTACCTCATATAATATTGCATAAGCTCTGTTAAAGAAGACATATTACAGTCCTTGTATATAATTCTACACATTGTTTTGAATTCAAGAACCCATGGAAATAAATCTGTTGCTAAAGATTTTACATCTTTGTCCACTATATTTTCTCCCTTGCTATTAATTGTGGCATTCTTTGTGTCTATAGATTTGTTTTAAAGCAAATTTTAATATAAGCAAGTGTTAATAATAGAAAGTTCTTATTTACTGGAATAACATAGTAGATATTCGTGCATGCAATGTAATTAACACTAGAACTACCAATGTCAAATATTTACTTATTCTTATCACATCTACCAGCTTGACAAGTACTTAAAATAAAAATATTTTCTTCGCTATGATTAATAAATAATATCACTCGAATAAAATACATAATAAATTTCTATAAAAATAATTGCATTATACCAAGAAATTATGAATTAAGAAAGACATACATTATTTTGACCACTTTGATAGTTATAGGGTTAAGTATTTACTGATTTATTAACAGTATTAACATATAGTGTTAGTAGTAGTAGTATGAATAGATATGTAATTATAATGACACTAATTCATTCAAAACAAATTTTATTAATGCATATAAGAAAATATCACTGATTTAAAATTGCAAATAAATTAAATAATAAAGATACGATTTAGTATGAAAAATGTTGCAATGCAGCATTATCTATATTATTGGTATTAATCTGTGGAATAAAAAATTCACAAAGAAGAATAAGAGGCACATTTGAGAAAAAACTGCTGGTAGTAAATAAAAATACAATCTCATTTTAAGATAATTACTTTTTAAATGTTCTAGGAAAAAACAATGCAATTAAAATAAATATATAGTGAGCATTACGAAAATGCTTCATACCCTTAAAATCTATATAATTTTATGTCATAAAACTAAGCAAAACGAACACGCTCGGGAGTCACTGCGGAGGAGCGACTTCACGACGGAATAATTTAGTCGCGTGCTTCTAAGTGCACGCGTCCTTCGAAATAATTAATTTTATATTTAAACGCAAAGAAACACACATAATGAACAATGATACGCGGTATACCTTTTCGCATAAACTTTCCATTTTTCTTCTAAACAAAAAATCGAAGCGTTTACTACAGTAAAAATGCAGAGCTCAAAGACGCTCTCATGATTTTTTTCCTACAAATACGCATTTTTTCTTATATTGAAATAGAATCACAACAACGCTGAAGAGTAAAATGTTAGAAAAACAAAGTGGAAATCTTATCGATTTTCCGTCGTGGGAGACACACCGCGTTATCGAACTTTCGTATAATGTTCATACATTTGAAACGTTTCTATGTACTAGTAAACACGAGGTGTTTTTCCCCAAATGGGAAGCACGTCGTGGGAGGTGATTAAAAGAAAATAGCGTTACCTTGCTTCAGGATGTTTGTCGCTGCGGTATCGGTCTTGCTTATGGGGGCCTCCATGGCGGCAACGCTTATTTCGAAGAGTCACCCCCGTCCACTGTGTTATATTACGTAAAAACGTCCTCGACGATCGAGGTACACCTCATGTTAGGAGAAAGAGAGACCGAGACAAGCTATCGCAACGGCATCCCTTCGCGAACTGCGCTCTCCGCAACGGCCATATTGATACTGCCGTTTGCCGCGGCAACCGTAAGAGAGCGTCGTTCACACTTTCTCTCATTTACGTTTTTCCTCGTTATATACCCTGTGTATATGTACACATCCATATAAGATTCGCGTTTCCGTACTTTTAATGCGTGGAAATATTTATATATATATTTTTATCGCGTTGCGTTACACTCGAAGAAATATGCGTTACGGTACGTTAAGTTTCCCTCCTTTATTATTCAATTTATATTCACGTTACACGGTAAGTGATGCCGGCAACGTCGATAAGAGCGAGAACACGCAATGATCTTAAAAATGTTAGTCGCTGCACGCCGCGAACCTCGTTATTCACGACGTTGTACTGCACCGTACCAAAACTGTCGAGTGTACGAAGCTCAACGCTTCGTCGAACGATGCGTAGAAGCGCTTTCGGAAAGGATTTATCGGCGGTGCAGGCAAATCAACCAATCGTTACACGGCTGGGCGTTCGGACGCACCAATCACAGTACGAGCTACACATTCTACTATCTCGTAGGGGATCCAATCGGATGCGAGCAATTAAGAAAATACGACACAGGACTGATGCAAGTTTACACATTTGCACGCCATTTATACGTTTTTTTTAATGTCTTTTTTGCAAACGACGCTACAGAATATTCGTTCGTTCTATCGTAGAATCTGCAAGCACGCTTTGATGTTAATCAAAAATGAATAAGTATACGACTGAAAGGATAGAGGTACGAATAACAAGGTGTAACCATTTTGACCATCTCGTGCAACTTTTTACGTTCTTTCTGATACTGATATTTAATATTCTGCATGTAGAAATATGATTACATCCCCAAAAACTATTGGAATGTAATATGCGTTGAATGGTTGAAGATTTTCATGAACAAGCGTTTAAAAGAAATGTTTCGGTTGGATTGCTCTTGCTAGATTTAAATCATCACGGCACACGCGTCATAACTTTTTCCTTAATGTGGGAAGTATAAATGTGAGAAGGATGTATAACATCCGTTTGGATTAATTTTTATACATTTTATTACGTACGAGAGCGATATGCATGTCACTCATCGCCACGTATCAAAGAATTAATTACCAAGATATTCTCAGACATACCATTCATAAAGAATGAATTTTATTCAATCCGATGATATTTCATGCGCATGCAACATTCGAAATTCAGACATAAAATCACATGATCGCGGATATTTGCTCAAAGTCAAGAAGCGATAACGGAAGTTCAAACAATCGCAAGAATTATTCTCACTTCCTACGGGGTCTACCTTCTCTCGCGGTTTTCACATTGACATTAAACATTAAGTATTTAAATCGTATCGTTCTTGCCGCGGACGAAAAAAGATTGTATTTGCCTATGCAATCGGCAAAATATAACATCGTTTATAATTATCACCGCAAAGGTGAGCTCCATAGGAATCTTTTTAAGCGTAACGTATATACACGCTATCGAAACAAAGCCCTATTTTAGCCCCAAATGTATAGTTACAAAGGATTAAGTTTGTTTTAGGATACCTTGGAAACTTACATTTACTTTACCACTGAGGTTGTTAGCCGAACCCTCTTGAAATAAGACAGAAATTTGCACAGTGCACTCGGGAGTTGTGTCAGCTCTTGTTTGTAGAATTCTCCGTTTCGACAAATCGACGTTAACACACCCTCTATTATAGCTCTATGTTGAATCACGTTGACCCGATTTATTTTCACTCGATCTCGTTATATTCGCGTATACTTATATGTACTTACATTTTGCATTTTTTTCATTCCTTAGGAGGAAAGAACAGAAAAACTGATGAAAATGGCTAACGACGTAATGAGAAAGTGGATTGTCTTTGGGGATACCTTCTCCAGACCATATAATTGCAAGAAGAAGTCGAAGTTTCAAAAGTATAGATTTATTCATTCGAGATAATAATTTTAGTTTTTGCATACACGAACGGTGAATATAATCGGTCGATCGTTGCTTACGACGTCCTCGCTGTTTACCAATCACGAGAGGGCGAGGGGGAGGAGAAAATAAATACGACGTGGATTATGCAATCGTGTCCGTTAGCTGAAAATCACACATTCGAAATATCGACTATTCAAATCATCAACCGCAATCGTAACGTCCAGGCAGAATAATAACAGAGTGTTTTGAAATACATATCTGCAAAGGAATAAAACACTTCCCAATCCATCAAATTCTATTTGTATATTCGAGCGAGATCAGGTTCGTAATAACAGTCATTATTTGAAGTGCGGCGGATTTTTCTCGCCGACGGCGAGTGCATCCAGTGTCGTGCATTATCATCTCCGAGCAATGTAACATTGTACAGTAAAAAGCAAAAATGGTGCTTGATAGGACAGTGACCCTTTTCCTTTTTTTTAGCTCCCCTTGCGCTTGTCAGCCGTTATCCCTTCGCTCTCATCTTATAGCAATCGGTATAATTACGTGGCAGAGATATTCGTATGTAAAACATGATTTTTATCCACCATTCTTCTTTTATGTTTTAGGCTGGGCTTATCCAAACTCTAGGTAAAGTTACCCACAGGATAAATGCTTAGTTCTCTAATCATTGGCCACGTTAGGACATTTACCAGCCAGATAACTTCACTTAGAGGTTGGATAAACCCAGCTTTAATCTATTATTCCTTATTTCCTAAAGATTACCCTTTTTTCACAGATTACCCTAAAGAGCTATACCCAATGAACGCGTGGTAGAACTTGAAAAGATCTCGTTATTGGGAAAATACATACATATAGAGGGTGCGGCCGAATAACATGTAGAGAAGCAGGCACGGCGATTCCTTACGAAGAAATGAGGAAAAATATAAATTACGGTTCGTTGAACAACGTATAACGTGTATCGTATTTATAAACAATGTTTACACAGCATTTCAAAGCTACTGAGATCAAGAAAGAAGACAAAAATACTTTTAATGACACGATACGCGTGATATATACGTTGTTCAACGGACCGTAGCTTGTAAACGCATACGTAACTAGCGAATTTTTTAAAATAAAAAAATGCTATTCTATATGTTTTGCTTATTTCTTCGTAAGGAATCATTTCGTACCCGTTTGTACATGTTATTCGGCCGCACCCCGTATGCACACAGGTAGACGTATGATATCCTTGATCTCAAAACGTTGTCATACTTTTCTTAAAAAATAAATTATAACTACGATAATAACGACAGCAACAAAGCAATTCGTCGTTGCGGTTGTTGTATAGTACGTAAGACATGTACGTAAATACAAGATGAAAGGAAGGATTCGAAGAGACGAGGGTAACGCGACGACCAGTGTAGAGAGGAGTGACGATGTACGCACGGTTGAACGAAACGAGGAAACGTCGGCTAAAGGAAAATAAGAAGAAGAAAAGGAAGAAATGGAAGCAGGGGCGTAAGGGTGGAAAAGGAAAGCAAAATCGGAGAGCGCGTGCGCCTCACGGAACGGAAAGGTCGGTTCTCTCGGTCGCAGTCGGTGCCCCTCTGCCACCACCACCACTGCCACCGTTCTGGTGTTCAGCCGGTGTTCAGCCGGTGTCGCCCACTTCGGGCTCAGTGAGCCGGTGTGTGAGCGCCGCGACGCCCAGACCAGCAGCCCTAACTCGTCGTCGTCTTCGAACGTCGAGTGTCCCGTCGCTGCCACCGCCTTCCTTGTCGTCTCTGTCCTCGTCGTTGTCGTCGTCTTCGTCGTCGTTCTCGTCTACGTTGTCATCGTTGTCGTCGTCGTCGTCGTCACCATCATCATCATCGTTGTCATCGTTGTTCTTGCTTACACTTTGTATCCAATCTCCACGTTTCTCTCGTTTTCTCCTAACACGACGTCTTTACCACCTCCACCACCACCTCTGGTAGTACAACTACCTCTACTACCACACGACCACAACTCGACTACCACCATCGCCACCATCATAACCACCATCACCCGTTCTCGTTGTCGTCGTTTTTCTGATCACAAAAACGCGAGGACCGAGACAGGTACACGCGCGATCGTCCGATCGCAATCGTCGTCGTCTCTTGGTGTGCCGCGAGCTACCGGTGGAGAGGAGGAGATGGGGTGAGTGGGAGAGGGAAAGCGTATGTATGCGTGTATGCGTGTATGTCGCCTACGTGCTTCTATAGGCCAAATGGGGGGTGAGAGAGAGGGAGAGAGAACGAGGGGAGGGTGAAACTGGACAGAGGGGAAGGGTGTGAGAAAGCACATTGGGAATCCTCCTACTACTCGTCTCTTCCACTTTTCATTCTCTGTCACTCTCTCGCTGTTCAGCCACCCCCTTTCTCCATGCTTTCTCTTCCACCCTTCGTCACTTCGTTCAGACGGCTCTCTCTCTTCCTGCGATGATGGTTCACGCGTTCAACGATCGGGTCGCAACACACGTCGTCTCGTCTACTCGTCGTGCTCTCATTCGACTCACTCTTCGTTGACCCGTCGAATGCTTAAGTAACCGGCTTTTTGAAGCAACTTTGCTCTATGGAAGTTTAACTCGTTTACAGATATGGGGAAATGCTATTTTGTCAATTTTCTTTCATTAGCTTTATAGTAATTATAGTATCTTGATAAGTTACATGATCGAGATTAACCGTGATTTTTATATTTATTTTTATATGAGTTAAAAATAGCTATTGGATGCAAATATACATAATAAAACTAGCTCGATGGTCAATGAATTAGAGAAAAATGAGAGAGAGAGACAAGCAGACGTTGCGGTCATTGTACTCATCCGATATCTAGCTTAGCGGTAGAAGAGGTTTGTCGGAAGAACACTGATGATCTCGTTCGCGTGACTACACTCGTTTTCTTTTTTCTATTTGGTCGCGGAGAGAAATGAAACGTATCGAAAGAAAAAGAGAGCAAAAGAGGGAAATAGGAAAGGGGAGTGTCTAATACGATCTTTTGCCATCCGTGATTTCACACACGATAGACGCGTCGCGAGGCAACGTTCGAGTGATCGACAGAAAATGTTCTTTTCTTCTTTCTTTCGTACAAGCAGCGTAACGTCTACGTTGTGGCGCGACGAGTTTTTCTCTTGTTAGCGTTAAGAGAAGGGTCGATTTCAATCGTCTATGTTTTTTATTCGAATAATCGCTTTTTTTCTTTAACATTTTAATATTCGGTATTATATCGTTAATTGAGCAAACGGAGAATAATAGAAATGCGCAAGCGTTCGACGTTGCTCGTATTTAAACCGGACTGTCCTAAACAGTTGGATGTTATCCAGATAACTGACAGATCAAATAAAAAGTAAATAATTCTTCTCTCTTTTTCACGTTGAAGTATTGCTCAATAAACTGATTATCCGTTATTCAAGTTATAAGAAGTAGTCGTCTTTCGTTCGATAATGTTGTCGATAACTAATGTTTTTTTTTTAAAAAAACGTCTTGTTTGCATGTTATTCGTTTGATGTTATTTGTAATGTTAATAATCGCTTAGTTATGTAAATAATTATTTCTTTTTCCAAACAAATAAAAAGTGTCAGACTAGTTTTAACAAAATTTTCGTGGGATTTCGTCCGACGTCTTCGCTGACTTTCGTTTTTCCGCTCACTTGCGTCGAGTTCTGTTTTCAGGATATATCGATCGAGTGAGCACGTCGGACGAAGGTAGAGGGAATAAGAGGAAGACCTGTTGATTCCGAGATATAATTCATCGACGCGTGATGCTTACATCGCGATTCGTTACGCGTCAGCTTCCTTCTTATTTCGTTTTAAAAAGACAGATATTCGTACCTCGTGAACGACATACTTATATACGTGCACACTCTTCGAGCACTCTTTCGGCTTCTTTTCTAAAGTCTCTCGAAGTAAGGGAAGGTAAAAGTGGAAGTAGAGCTCTCGTACCAATTCACTGGTTATTTGCTGAAGCTCGAGAAGGAAGAATGAATAAATGTTCGCGCAGTTACGTGCTTAGCCTATCGGAGAGAGATTTACGAATGTAATGCCTCGCGAAGGGACGCGAAGCGCATACTTCGGTCGATAAAATAAACTCTTCCGCGATCTCATTGGCCAACCACCAATCGAATCGACATTGATTTGAAACCCGACGACGATAGCTCGCTTTCGTGCTGGTTAATGATTTTAAAGGATAAGACGAGTAAACGGATTCCGACTGAATCGCGTCTATAACTATCGAAGAGATGATTATACATATATGTATGTATTTGTTGGGAAAAGATAGAATCATTGTAGGCATTTTATTTAATTTTTCAAATATACTCGAGAATTTGCTACGATCATAATAATTTTTGTATGCATATTACGTGCGATAATACATTTTACAAATATGTATTATTGATGTATTAATGGATATAGGGGAAGTTCTCTTATAAGGTGCTCTACGTAACTTACACATCTCGAATAATTTTCAAATGCTGCAAACTGTATGAAAAAATGAAATGTCTTTTGGATGCAAAAATTAAGCATAAGTTTTTAACACTTTTGTAGATTTTTTGTTAATTTAGATATGCACCCATGCTGTTACTACACTTTTTTCAAGCAAGATGATGATTTCATGCACCCAATAACATACAGATAGTGATATTATTAATTATATTGCCATTATGTGTTTTCTAATAGTATATGTTCATAGTATATTACATAAATACGTATATAGTAAATAAGTACGTACGACTCGTGAGAATTCAAAGTAGAGAAAACTCACAGATATGCGCGTTTCGCATACCAACGAATCTCGATTCCTCGTTTGTTCGATTAATAGGGCATTCGTAGGCATCTGCACATCCCAGCAAAGACTTTGACGTGATTTTCACCTTCTTCATATTTCTAACTTCCTTGAACTTTAACTCTCTCTAAACTTTATTACGACTTCATGAATACTTAGCATCTTTTCTGAACAAAGTATTATATTTTGAGCATTAGTAAACACCGAGCATTGTATTAAAATAAAAAAAATAGTAGGAAAATGCACAAAAAATGCTTCAACGTTAGTCGTGACTTTTTGTCGATGCCATTTTTTTCCGATTTTTTTTCTTTATCTCATCAATCGTCGCGGCAATATATTTTCAGGGCGAGAACGTGCCTGCTACTGCCTGATCGACGAATCCGTGCGAAATTGGTATGAAATCAATGCTGTTTCCACGCTGGTACGAGACTAAGAGAAAAAGAGATAGAGAGTATGTGTGTGTGTGTGTGAAAGAGAGAAATAAAACGACAGAGAAAAAGAGAGAGACAGATAAAGATCAATGATCGATTCGTAAAATTCAGTGCAAGGCTTGACGGGACCGTGCGACGCTACTCGATCGGCTTGACTTGATCTACGTGTCGAATACTTCGAACTTGGAAAATGTCCGGCTGGTGGTGTGACACTAGAAGAGGTTGTACAATACGCATCGATATTGAAGATGTCCATTCGATGCTTCCATGGATTTACCAACATTCTTACTTTTTGGCTTAAACGAGTAAACAGCGAGGTGGATTCATAGTGAAACAACCCTGAAGCGAACGGTGAGTAGTTTATTACCTTTTTATTATCTATGGATATTTTTATTAAAATCGATCGTTTATTATTTATTTTGATCGTTCAACCATTTCTATAAGATGGAAATCTGTAATTTATAATATGACTAATTTGATTTTATTAGTGAAAGCAAAAGGTAAAGTTGATTTTGGATAAAAATGATAGGATGTGGGCGCTATGCCTCTTTATCAAGATAAAATAATTTAAAAATACAAATGTATAGAAGAGTCTAACAGGCTCCGTACAGAATAGACGAAATTAATAATTGAAAAATATTGTAGTATTGTTAAAAAGTAATTGAGAGTAAATAATTCAATTCGTCAATCCATTTTTCAATAATCGCTTCGGAAATCAAATCCGTTCGCCGTGTTCTTTGATTCTTACCCATATCAATCTTCCAGCTTATATCGTGACACAATAAAATCCAACGAGTCACGGTTCCAGTAACACGCGAATATATTCGACATCAAAGTGGAGCTACCGTCATTATTAAATTTGCAGTACCACTCTGCGTGGCACGTGTAACGTGTTTATCCCGTTCGAACGGTGTAGCTTCGTATGTAGTTCGCTTTGCAGACCGATCGATGGACATTATTTGAATTTCGCTCCGATTCGTGACTCTGTAATAGGTGTGCTCTTTGGTTTCTAACGCGTTGTTTGGTGTGTCGGGACATCGGTAATTTGAAAATATTTGCACATTCATTTTTAGAAGGTAAAAGTATCACTGATGTTTTTTTAACGAAAGTACGATATACCTATTTGCTTAGACGATATGACGCGAGGTAACACGATTAAGTTATCTAAGAATGCAGTAGAGGTAATAACCGGTGCGATAAACGAATATTATACAGTATTCCAATATTAAAGAAGACAGTTTTAAATAGTCAGAATTTTTTATTTCTGATTTATCTCAATACCCTTTTCACCGATGCGGATGGAATTTACAAGAAGGCTCGTAAATACGTACCGGTGATATAGGAATTCGTACGAGAGTAGAAAGCATTGGCAAAAATCCAAACGCGTACGTCGTTGGAATTCTCTCCTTGCAAGTGTTCCGAGTTTAAGGTTGCATCCACTGCTGCTCCCGCGTATCGCGTATACACATGCGGGTAATTTGAATACTTTAAGGTAATTGCAAAAAAAATAAACGTTAGAAATACCGTGTCTTATCTTGTTGTCCATGTTCGTTAGAAAATTAGTGGCAATCCTTGGAATTTTTTCATTTTTTAAATCTCCTTTTGCAATTTATTCGACAGTGTGCACCAGGTGGTCGCTCGTTTACACACTGACGCCCGCAGACATCGTCATTCCGAACAATGTCGCCTGTTTTTTTTTTTTCTCTCTTTCTTTTCCTTTCTTTCTTTCGGTCGGTAAACCCTGTCGAAAACAAAAGGGCACACTCGTCTTTCACTCGAATATTTGTGTATGACCACTTCTGTACACTGAGAAAGAAGTATATGTATGTACATACGCGCCCCTGTGTGTATACGTACGTGAATTTACTGGGTAGGGTAGTGCACTGATACAAGACACGTTTATATACGGCATACTTAGCCGTCGGCACCTGAAGAACCCTCGCGATCGTTCTTAATTGTTGGTTACCGTTAAGTCGTACTTAATTGCTCTCGGCTCCTGCCTCGCAGCGAAGGATGCTTTATGAAAGAGATTTTTTAACGTGTCCTTAACACACGCGATCTGATTCTATTTCTGTCAGGATGATATTTTCCTAACTTGAAAATATTTCTTGGTACATGAAATATTCAATTTTAATATGTTAACTCTCTCACATAATATCTAGTAAATCTAAATTATCACAGATAATCTGTAAAGCCAATTGAAAATATGGTTAATTGTGTTTATTTAATTAATAATGCAAGTCTTTGAATTAAACGAAAAAAAGAAATTAGAAATTATTTGTAAAACGGACGACCGGGCAAGTGGGTTATGCAAGTTATCAAATTTGTTTTTTTTTTTGTTCGTTTAGTGGAGAAAGAAAATATTCTCTATGCTTTGTGAATTTTGATTATCTGATTTAATTCAATTCGATGGAATATAAAATACCTCTATTAAAATTCTAGCTACGTACCAAAATTGTATCCAATTAAACATTTAAATGTTTACACGATAAGAACGGTATCGCTGTCACAGAAATTAGAATAATCTGTAAACATGGAGAAAGAGGAGATTAAACAAATAAAATGCTAAAGAACCCTAGTATGTAGTAACATTGATATCATCCAATTATCTGCACCCTTACAAGGTGCGATCCAATTTGCTTGTTTCTTTCGCTTCTTCCGCTATCGCGGGAGCGTCATTGTGAAAGGAGGAGTCGATAATGCCATTCGTCATGCGCCTTCTTTCAGTGACTCTTTACACGTCCCACTGAATAACATCGGCGTCTACGAATGGCAGATAACGATGATTTATCGTACCGGCCATCGTCCGTACCTGACGATCATTAATTCAAACGCAAACTCGCGGACCCGACGGCAATGGTAAAACGGCTAGCTGTTTCTTTCTTTTTTATCTTCTCTTCTTCCTCTCCTTCGACAAGCTTGCCACGATTTCAGCATTTACCTACGGAATACATTGCCATACGAAATAAGTCCGAACGAGTATGTTACGAGACGTTTGCGAGAAAAACATCCAAAGTTTAAACTCGGAAGTTACGAATTTATTTTAAATTGTCACAATTTTATTTGTTAAATATTCTAATTTTTGTTTTTTGCATAACAAAATACGAAATATAACAATTATCTGACATTAATTAGGAAAAACCACATTACGCAGACTCCTTCTATTTGTGATTACGCATCTTCTTTCTATAACATGTTCCATAACCGCTGTCAACGTTTCTGATTGAAACGTCCTAATTTCTGCTTGAATATTGATCTTAAGCTCTTCTAGTGCTCAGAGTCTACTGACGTATACCCATTCTTAAGGTAACCCCATAAAAAGAAGTCAAGAGCCGTCAAATTCGGCGACCTTGGCAGCCCGTTTATTTTACATCGAGTGTTAGGGGAATCGAACGTTAGTTCTCCAAGTAGAGTTGTATGGTTTTAATACGATGCTGAGGTTATTCATATTTAATTTTCTAAAAGTGTTATTTAAACTGTGAACATATTAAAAAGTGCAAAAAATTGACAAATATAAAAATTATAATAATTTTAAACAAGTTTATGATGTATAATTCACCATGCATCACGGAGAAAAATACGTAATTCGTTTTCATAGTTCTTTGTTCGTTATGAGATAATAAAATACAAATTTAATATCTCAATAACAAGTTACTGCAAATATTTAAAACTGAATGTTATATTTACTTAGTTTTGTCACGCTGATAATAATTTAAAGAAAAACGGAAAAAATTGAGTACCTGAAATTATGCATGAAACAAATATATGCTACATATGTAATAAACCGTGAAATATATGTACTCGCACTAGAACAACTATCTATAACAGCTCGTTAACATATACCTATACATACCTTAAAAATTTATCTTCTAAGATTTCTTATATTTCTTTTTGGAGAGTATTGTTCAATAGCTCCATCAAATGAAGTCCAAGCGTTATCTTCGATATCCAATTACCGTCTTTGTTTCCATTCGAACGAACCAGCTGGTAGCGACGTTATATACATGTTACATATATTGTTATGTAACAAATCGTTGCAGAAGCCACGGCGTACATGTGTGTTCCGTAACTCGGTAGCGGATCCATGAAACACGATCGCTAATCCGTCAGATTAAATTGCGTTGGTCGTAAAGTTAAGCCAGAAGAGCTAAGTAATAGAAAAGTTACAGCTTCCGTCAAGCGGCCACCTGGGCATAAGAGATTAAATTTCGCGTTTCTAAGGCGAAAGATCATAAAGAAGTCTTTGCTGATAGTACACCTACGCGTTCGAACTTTATGAGTTATTGTCGATGATGCCAGATGTACCAAGCGATGTGTTATACCAATGGCGAACGTTTTAAGAAGCTGGCCAAAAAAGAACGGATCTATGAAATGAAATAAAAATACGGCCTGTGAAATGAATAGCGTGTGCCGTTCTGAGTTATTGAAGCCGCTTTGTAATCAGATGTTTGTGAATATGTAGTCTTATATGAAACAAGTACCTACATATATCATACGTGTATTATAATACGTATAATATATCATCTACAGCATACATATAGGGGAAAGACGTATATATTGGAGCACTTCCAATAAAACCACCGATATCTTTAGTTCTGCTAGTTGAATATAAATTATTTTTGATATTTTATGGTTTGGTATGTTTTCTCTATAATAAATTGCGAAGCTTAGGTGCCCGACGTATATGGTTGGGGCTTGGTAGGAAACTGATTCTATTTATCATTTGATTCTGAATTACAATCAATCATAGAAAATATGATTTTTTTTTAATTGAAATTACATCACGTTTATTACGGGAATGTAACGAACTAGTTTGTAAAGTATAAACTGTTTCAAAGCAATGAATTTGAAAGACGTGTTTGTATATACATAGATCCAATGTCTGAATTTTTTAAATCATTTATAGCATATGCAATAATGTCACCATCTTCATTATGGTAATTTGTTTTGTTACATTAAAGCGAACTCGAAGTAGTGCAATTTAGTTAATGCAATCGTTTATAAAGAGTTGTATATGAATATAACTTTTAGAGATTTGCATTCAATTTTTTATAAGCCCGTTTACCACTGCAAGCTACGGGAGATTGCGATAGAGTAGTAATGCTCATGCTTAATTCCCTTCGTTACGGTCCGAGCAAAAATTCCTTTCCAATTTTAGAGCTTTGAAGTTATATTTCCCATTGATATTTTCGAAAGGAATTTTTTGTTCGGACTGTACCGATGGAAACTGAGCATGCGCACTACTGATCTGTCGCCATTACTCGCGACTCGCATCGTACTATGGTGTGTTTGTTTCAACATAAGTGTAGTTTAGTGACGGAGCTTTTTAGTTGAAATTACAGTTACTAATTTACCATTTGTAAAATGGACCGCACGTCAAATATAAACTACAGTTTAATTTGTGCAGTTCGTCAAGGAAGGGTTGAAGAAGTAAGAGAATTAATTACGTCTCATAGTCTATCTTACTCGGAAGCATGGGCAGAAGGATATGTTTTACTTTGTGATAGCATTAAAAACAAACATACAGAGATTACTAAACTGCTTCTAATGAACGGTTCTAGAGTTAACAGAAAAGGCAAAAAACCTAGTGATACCGCACTTCATTTAGCTGTTAAAAATGGTGACATAGAGATTATTAACATGCTTCTGTGTAGAGATGCTAAAATTGATGCTATAAATCAGTGTGGCAGCACTCCGCTTCATGAAGCAATTAAATGTAACAATATAGAAGTTATTGAATTACTTATAAAACATAATGCCAATGTTATTGCCAAAGACAAAAGGGGTTTAATACCACTTCATGTTGCTATTAAATATAGTCATGCAAAAGTTGTTAAACTACTCTTGGATCTTGGAGCTAAGATTAATGATAAAAATAAGCATGGAAAGAATGCACTACATATTGCTGCTCAACGAGGAAATTTGGAGATTATGGAGTATATTTTAAAATATCGTCCTGATATTAATGAAAAAATTAATAAGAGTTGTCTTCATGATGCAGTGTATAACTGTAGAGATAATGATCGTAGGAAAGTTGTAGAAAGGCTGCTTCAATACGGTTTCTCTATTAGTCGTGAAGATATAAATGATTGTAGATTGCTACATAATGCTGTTGCTAACGGATATTTGAAAATTGTTGAAAGTCTTTTAAAGTATGGCGCCAATGTTAACATGCCAGACAGGTTTATATCCAGTACAGGTTTTACACCTTTACATAATGCATCTGTATACAAGCAGAAGGAAATAGCTGTACTATTGATAAACTACGGAGCTGATATAAATGCTATAGATGAAGCAGGAAAAACCCCATTATTTTATGCTGTTGATAGTGAGAGTTCAAAAATTACCAAACAATTTTTATTTAATCGAGTTAATATGAAAGATACGCCTGAATTAGTGAATACTTGTCTTATAAAAAAATACAAAGAAATAATTGAAGTTCTTTTGCAAAATGGCGCTAATATTAATGCTAAAGATTTTGTAGGAAAATCCCCAATATTTTATGCTGTACAGAGCGCTCATTTACAAATTATCAAGATACTTTTATCTAACGGAGCTGTTATAAGTGATATGCCTGATCTACTCAATACAGCTGTGCAGAAAAAATCCAAAGAAGTCATTGAATTTTTATTGCTATATGGCGCTGATATTAATGCTAATGATTGTCTAGGAAAACCCCCAATATTTTATGCTGTACAGAACAGTGATTTAAAAATTATAAAGCTACTTTATGATAATGGAGCAGATATAAAAAGTATGCCTGAACTACTCAATACCGCAGTTCATAAGAAATGCAGAGAAACTATTAAATTTCTTTTGCAACATGGAGCTGACATTAATGCTAAAGATGGTACAGGAAAAAGCCCAATATTTTATGCTGTTGTGAACAGTGATTTACAAATTACTCAGCCTATTTCAACTAATGAAGTTGATATAAAAGTTATGCCTGAACCACGTATTACTACTGTTGAGGAAAAGTACAGCAAAATTATTGAACTTCTTTTGCAGCATGGCGCTGATATCAATGCTAAAGATGATGCAGGAAAAACTCCAATATTTTATGCTATTCAGAATGATGACTTACAAATTTTCAAGCTGCTTTTAGATAAGGGAGCTGATATAATAGGTAAACCAGAATTATTGAATATCGCAGTTAAAAAAAAATGCAGAGAAATTATTAAAATTCTGTTGCGACATGGTGTTGATATTAATGCTAGTGATGAAAATGGATTAACAGCATTACATTGTAGTACCCTTAGAGGTTTTTGTACTAGCAATAAAGTAGAAATTGCAAAACTGCTGTTACGCTGTGGAGCTAATGTAAATGCAAAGCAGACAAATGGAATAACTGCGCTGCATATTGCAACTAGAAATTATCAAAAAGATACTATAGAAGCATTGCTGATATGTGGCGCCAAAGTAGACTCGGCATCTGAGAAAGGTACAACACCTCTTCACATTGCTGCTTTCGGAGGTAGTTCAGAAATTATTAGGAGCCTCTTGAAGTTTGGTGCTGATATTGATGTTAAAGATGAATATGGTAAAACAGCGCTTCATGTTGCATGTATAGAAAGACAATCAGATATTGTTATGTCTCTCCTAGAACATGGGGCGGATATCAATATTGTTTCTAAGGACAATTATACAGCACTTGAATGTGCTATGGATGGTGATTCATTTTGTAAGAGAGTTGACATATGTTATCCTGATGATGACGGAGGTGAGGAATATTTGTATGCTGATTGTAACCCTGTTAGCTATATAATAGTTAATTATATTAAAGATCACATATTTAAGATGATAACTGCAAATTTATATGTAAGTGAAAAAAATGTATCATTGCTTGGAGAAGATAATGATAGTCGTTTTCAGTCTTTGTATGCAAAAGAAATAGAAATGATGAAAGGTGAGAAGATTAGTGATAGTAATATGTCTTTTTACAATTTTTTGACAAAAAATATAAGTCAGTTAGCGATATATGCAAGAAATGAAAATCTAGTACAGGTTTTGAAGTCAGGTGACTATAAAACAAAATTTCCAAATTATGCTAGTATGATAAATAGTTGTTTTGAAAAGGTAATGAAAAGAAAAGAGTTACTGGAACAAGGTAATAAATGTTCCCTTCCTTTCTTTAATATGTTTCCCGAGTTGCCATATAGTTGTATTGAAAAAATATTTAGTTACTTGAGTAATGAAGATTTAAAAATTTTATTAGATGTTTGTAAGTAGAAGTACTGACAATCTATCGTGCGTGCGCGTCTAGATTTTCAGATAGTGGACGCAATTAAGGTTCCTTTTTTTTTTTAGTGTAATAATAAATACGCAGATTATAATTGTGTCGTTATAAGTACATTAAGCGAGCTGTTTTACGAAAGATTAAGGGTAATTACTTCGAAGTCTGAAGAAACTCGTCCAACATAGTATTTTGTTAAGTATTTTTTTAAGCGATAAAAGATTTACTACATATGTATATATGTTATATTTATATAGATATTGTAGATTAATAAATATATTGTTATATATTCGCAAGGACATAAATTATCTAACCCGGCAGCCTATTCGTAGGTGTAAGAATAAAATTTCCATAGTCGTAGGAATGACAGGGAGGACAATCTGAGAGAAGCACCAGTAAGGACAATGTGGGAAACATTCGTGTATTTCTCACGGGTCTATGGGATGTGTACATTTAAATATAATTCCTCTGACAAATTTAGCCTTGCATGTACATACAGTGGTCGACATGTAAAGACAAATCTGTCGCCGAAGAGTCGTCGAAAAGACGCCCGTGTGAGTTAAGTCTTAAATGAAAAAATGCTATTCTTTTTCTCAGACTTATAATAAGTCGAATCACCACCCGGTCGGTTGTAATATAACTTTGGTACATCGTCTGAGGACACCCTGTTCATGTTTTTTCAATAACGCTAGATAACCAAGATTAATCATTTACATTGCTTAATATTAGTCATTGTTAAGAAATAACAAGAGCACTCAAAGATCATGTTTATCTAACCACCGCGCTATGCCTCATTTGATTTGACTGAAATCTGTACCGCAAGAAAAAGGGATGGAAAAAAGTGGTAAAATAAGAGAAAGAATGTCGACGCCTTCTTGCAGTCACTGTTGTCGGCTGACGTGGAGGACTAGTACATACGAGCAAAGAGGTCACCCTCAAGAGTGTCTGTACGCCGACAGCGTCCACCTGCGGCCCCCCGATGCGGAAACTTCCGTCGCGACGTTTTTAACGTATTCAAGCGAGGTCAGGCCCTTTCAAACGCTTTATTACCTCGCACGACTCCCATCTGCGCTCTTTCTCGACGTTTGCTCGCACATCACATGGAGTAGGATAAAGAGAGGATGAGGAGTGGACGGTACGAGGATGGGGGGAGGTAGTAAAAGTTGAAAAGTGGTCTCTTTGGAAAATGTAGAACCAAGAGTCAAATGTCCCCTCTTTTTCTCTCATTCTTGTCATAAAAAGGTAAATTGGGGCACTCTTTGTTGCCACACTGCTCGAAAAAAAAGAAGAAGAAACAAGCTCCGTCCACGACGAGACGTTTTCGAGTCAGAATATCTTGTTATCTTCGTTATTTCCTATAGTGATCAGGGTGGTCCGAGTAAGGGATGGAGTAGGTACTTCTGACTACTTCTGTGATGCATTCTAAAAATACTTCTGCTACTTCCGAAATATAATTCTCTCGTCTCTTTCCCATCGCTCAATTAAGCTTGGAAATAATTGAAAAGAAGGGTTTAACGACGTGTTCATATAACATAAATAAAAAAAGTACGAATGTATGAAAGAAAGGAGAATGAATCGCATGTCGCTTCACGTGTACTCGTAGCATTCCCTAGACGAGAGAGACGAACAAGCGTACTTCAGAGTTCGAGCGGGGTAGGGTTGTTAAGGCTGCATTTTAAATGTGCTTTTTAAGTACTTCCGTGCGTAATTTTTGCGCTCACGCCTCGCAAAATGTCACATTGAATCTCATCCTTCTGTCTCAAGCGTTAAACGTTTCTATGTATGTATATATATATATACATATATGTATGTACATACGTACGTAATCGTTGTCGCATAAGTAAACAGTGCGAGAGTAAGTGAAAGCCAGACAAAAAGAAATTTTCTCGAGAGTGTCAGCAATCTTTTTTCGACCGATTGCGTGAGATCGATAACCCAGGGTATCTATAAAAGAGTGGTTCGAGATTACGCGACGTCAAGCAGATCAACCGTGTAGTCTCGAGTGCTCGTTAAAGCGACGAGCCTCCATGGAGCCTTATCGTTTCCGATCGACGGGATCCTCGTTAGAAGTACTCAGCACGCAGCCACTCTGACAATCGTTCCCGATACTCGCTTACGATGCAAATCTTGAACCTCATTGTCCCTCCTACCACGCGTTACAATATATACTACGACAACAACCACGACACGTACAATGTCGACCTCTACGGAGCGTGAAATGCACGTTTTCTCTACACGTCGCTGCTCCCTACGAGTGTTCGCGTGCTTCTCTGTGCAGTTAATTAATTGGCATCGCCGTGTACAACAGGAGCGCATATCGGAACCTCGTATAGCTATGTGTGCCGTGCGATAACGTCGCGAATTCCCCTCTTGTTAAACTATACGTAAAATTCTTAACTCTTATCGACACACTTCTTCAATTTTGACGATCTAATATAAATTTTGTTTGTTGTAATTATCTGCATAATTACGGTAATAATAAATACGAGGGAAGAGTGGCATGAAAGAGCCACTTTTTGAAAAAGGCACTATCATTTACACAGTAGTTTTTGAACGAATGTTGGACGAATTAGTTTTTAAAAAATTAGTAAAGTTTTTGCTAGTTTAACTAGCAACCAGTGTTGCTACTTAAAAACTATAATTCGTCCAACATTCGTTCGAAAACCACTGTGTAAATGATAGCTCTTTTATGCCACTTTTCCCCTAATATTAGTACATATTTATGCGCATATTATATATATCTCGTTCTCTTATATATTTTTTAATATTCTGCTGTAAAGTGAAACTCTTCGGTAACGAGCACGCAACGCAAGTAGATCTATAACGAATGCAATAAGTTATTACGTGTTGTAATCGCGTAATTATCTAAATAAGTTTTATAATTTCGCTATAATAAGTCGTTTAAATACGTGCGGTTAGACATAGTTACTATTTTGAAATTTCTGTTATCTATTTTAACTTCGTTGATCTTTCTTTAGCAGTCTATCTAACAAGAAGCTCGGAAAGTAAGCGATGCGTACACGCAGTGAACAACGGCGCAATGCGCGTCTCATTGTTTGTCGAGTTTGCGTGTTTAACGACAATTAATTAGTGGAGTAAGCAGAACGAGTAATTGTTAGTTCCGCGTTCCTGTTTGAATTAATATCACATGAGACTTTATGCTATGAGCAAAAAGAAATTAAATTGACGATGAATTTACACGCACGTACGCCCATATATGTATGTATGCATATCGTAGACGATATTAGAAGTGTTATTAAGAAGATCTAAGCAGATCTTTGAAAGTAAACGTAAAACGCATAAAAAGAAATTAGTTGAAGTATCGTAAGACGAAACATTCGATTTCAGGTCGAAATAAAACAAGAACATATGTAATGATATGAGAAAATAATTAAAAAATATCATTTTCGGAGAGTCGATCATTGGAATCTCGTCGAGTCATATTCGAATTCGACTAAACTAAAGATCAGACCACACTTTTTGATTTGCAAGATAGCTATTTGGTAAATACTACAAAAAGGAACATTGTATTTCCAACCATTAATGAATAATATCGAATAAATAAAATAGATAATAAAAATAGGTAAAATACTACAAGTTTCTTTTTTATTCGAAAAAATGGTGAAATAAGAATCACGCAACCGGCCATTCTAACTGATTGGTATATCTAGTGTTGAATTACTTGAATCATAAAATGAACGAATTCCTTTCGAATCACTGTCCATTCGTTACGATATAAAAATTGGTGACAGATCGCGTGACCGAAGGGTGGAAAAAAGGCAACGCACCCTTTCATGAAATCAGGTCATGGATATTTTTAGTGGCCCTTCAGAACGCGATCGTACTCATCGGCGCGGCCAAAAACGCGCAGATAAACTCGACGGGTTTGAAGCGTTTGTATGACGTTCATCCTGGTTGTCGACGCCATTTTGTGAGATTATTGTCAAAGAACTCGGTATATAAATGTATTTTTGAATACGGCTGTATTACTCGGTACCAGAGAGCGTAGTTATTCTTTTATTGAAAGAAAAAAGAAAAGAAAATGATAAAGACAAAAGGAAATAAGACACTACGGATGGTTGTACCTTAAAAAAAGAAGGAGAGAAAGAGAGCAAGAGCGACGGGGTAGTCTCGTGGAGACCGCGGTTTCCCGCTTCATTTATCCAAAACCAGAAGCCGAGTTCTCGTGACTACGGCTCATCGATGATATATTTAGATGCAGATTCCCGTATACAGGATGCACGGTATAACGTGACCACCTTTGCTAATTTTTTCATTTCTCAAATGTGATATTAAAAAGTAACTTTTATACAAATCTATAACGAGCGGCTAGCGGGATTTTTTTATACAAATTGTACATATAGCTGCAACTATTTCACAAACCTGATTTTCAACTGGATACGTTGTACGTTAAACCGTCATATGTATGTATATGTATACGTATTTATATACACGTAGGTGTATCGAATTTTTCTCGTATTTCATGATACTTCGCATAGAAGACTAGCCGCAATTGAGAACTCGAATTTTTCGAATTACTCGAACGATAAAAATCGTATTCTACCGCTCGAATGCGTTTCTATGATGGTTCGTCGAATAAAAGTTTTTCCAATCACTTTCAAAGAATTTTTCTTTAAGATTAGTTAGTTCCAAGTTTCTTAGGCGGCCAATCCACTCGTGTGATACGTAACCGATAGATATTTTTTCGTCCGAGAAAGATTAGAAGCACCCTTCGGAGTGGACCCTAAAAATATCTTTTTCGTATTTAAACACCTTTACTTTGGATTTATCGTATTCTTTGCAACAGTTTATCATGCTTCATAGCTGAGATAAATTACAGGTAAAACTAAACATTCGGTATTCCTAGAATACGGTTAGAGAATTGTAAAAGATAAAAATAACAGATTTCTTGAAAAAGGCATAGAAATAAAAAAAAAACTGTAGAACAATATTCGAAAGATAAAGATATTTTGCATATTCAAGATAGACAGAGTTAGTGGGACACCTTGTATTTTTGTTCTAGTAAAAAATACATTTTCAGTTTAAAAACTTGAGTGACTAACTTTTAATATTTTTACCAAGTCTGAATCTTAGTACAATCGAATGATACCCTATGGTTATCTCGAAGTAACGATTTTTGGGGGTTTCCCAATTTGAGAAAAGTAATCGATACGACTCACCGATGGACGCGATTTTTATTCTTACTAAAGGGTGACTCATCGCGGTAGGGTCGTTGGAAGCTATCGTTGGATCCCCGGCAAACCCTCTAATCGATACAGCTTCTCTCTACGTCCCGGCTCACGCTCTCTTTCCGTCGGCGCTGATACCGGCAATGCGTGCGTGCCTGCGTGCGTGCAAAAGTGCATCTTTCGAATCGTCGATTACGAAGTTAGTAATTCGCGTGCGGATGGTGTCCCTAGACTGGAGATACGTATATACATGTTAAACACGATCGATCAAATGGACATTTTGCACGTTCGAGACCTCCGATAGATTACCGTATTGTTTACCATCGTTAGAGCTCATTGCTAATAGAAGACTAAATATAACATCCGTACAACACGATGGATAGGTTCCCGAAAATTACTATGTTATAGGAAACCAAGTACTGGTACAAAACACAAGGTTAGCTCTAACAAATTAACAGAACTATAACATTTGATATTGTCATCAGAAAATTATCAACAAATTTGAAATATGCTTAATGCAAAAATATTATACGTTAATGTTATGTGATGAATACTAATTTTTGTCTTTGATTTTATCAACCTTTTTGTTTATTTTAAAATGTAATTCCCGTTAATTTTGCAATTTTTACTAATACCAGCATGAAAGTAATGTCTATACTACCGAGAAACTTAAAAAGGATTTATTTTTCTTTTTTATCGGGATCAGAATTGTGGAACGATAACCGGATGCCTAAACCGGTTCGGCATATCGAATATCGTAACAAACAAGATGGAAGAACTCGATTTCCTTCTTACAAGTCTCTCCTCCTTTTCCGTTAAATGATTTTTAAGTTTATCGATACGTAAATATTTCTGATGTAAGCGTGAATAAAGGAACATGGAAGAGGAGAAATCGTTTTGCATGTTGCACCGGTTCTGCGAGAAACGGTTATAGCATCATTTTTAGCGACATTTGATTTTTATGCTCACCTTGCGGAGAAACCGTTACTGTTTTACTCTACACTGTTTTATAATAATAGGGTACTTCTAACTCCTTGTAGCTGGTAAATCAACGTCTGTTCTTTCGTCCCACAAATCGTATAATGTGCTGTAATTCGATATATCATAGAAAATTTATTAGATCTTGAAATCTACACAATTTTTAGAAATAATTTAGTATTTTCTAATCAACTGTTATGATATTACAATATAGACGACAATATGCAAGAGAAAAGTAATAGTAGACATATAACTAATAAGATTTACATACATTTATAGAAATATAACAACCATTATCATTTTGTGTCGTAGTGTACACCGTCGAACTTGGGTTGCCAATAAATTGAACGATTTTAATACCCTTGTTAAATTATCATCCTCGAGGAAAAGAAATACCATGGAATAACACGTGTAAATACGCTTTTAAAATCACGAATTTATAGGGACGCGTGCATATACATACATACACTGTGTACATCGTGTACCGTGCGCTGACCGGATTAATTCGTTTGTAAAGGAAAATGGTAAATGCTCACGAACGTTGGATTTGGTTGAGAAGGTAACGTCGTCGCGGAAAATTTTAATATAAACGTTCGCGAAAGCTCTTTTATACACATATATGCGTATACATATGTATATATGATCGTGTGTACTACCTTTTGATCTATTTTCGCGGCTCGGTTTAATACCGCACGTCTGTGTAATAATATTTACACGTAGCGCAATACATTCACCGGTTGTGAATTTGGTTTCTATCTTTATTTTCGACCTATCGTAAAAATATCCTAACAAGAATGTAAGATATTATTTTTTATATGTAGAAAGAATAGAAATACAGCGAAAAAGATATTGATATGTAATACAATACATTCTCTACTAAAACTGTGAGTATAATTTTTATTGATGAGAAAGCTTTATAGATACCAATAATAGGATTTTTCATGAAATTTACTAATAACAGAAACTAGGTTTATGCTTTTTATTTATAACAACTGTTGTTCTATTTAACTTTTATATAATATTCTGGTATACTTGATATATTAAAAATGGATTACGAAATTGTTTAACCAAATTATTCTCACTATCTGCTTCGAACCAAAAATATTGTAATTTTCGAACTAGGATTGAACGGATACGCGTATGTACGCGGGCGTGCGCGTAACCAATTCGCGTTTGGTTGTATAATCGCGGATGCGATAGCGCTCCAAGCAAGAGTGCATTCTCCTCTATTCAACTACATCGCGTGCATTGGTCTCAATAACGGTTATACGAAATGGTTCAACAGGTAAGAACAAGAGGCGTATATTGTACGTATCGGCATACTCGGCAGCAACCTTTGCTACGCAATGAGCGATACTCTACCTTTATTCCATGGCCGATTTCGTAACGTTAAACGCAAAGGAAAATTGAAGTTTCGATTTTTTTTTTTTTAATTCACCTAATGTACAATTTTTATAAACGAGAAAACCACTCGAGAAATATGATTCGTCGCCATTTAACGGAAACCAACCGCTAGCTCTGAAACTGTATTTTATAACTTTTTTAATAGAACTGTTTCGGATACGAGGTAGAACTTTTTCACGTGCTTGACTTCCTCGATATACTTTGTTTCTCTCTTCTCCTGTACGTTTTGTTTCTTTGTTCGACGTCCGCGAACGCGAATCGACGAAAAATGAGTCTTCGATTTGCGGAAAAGCGGGAGACTTCCTAAATCTCGTCAATAATTTATCGTCACTTCCAGTGAACCGGTGCTCGAAACAATCGAGATGGGGCGCGTTGGCGGAAGTATAGGGACGATAACTCAGGGCTGAAAATAGTAACAATAGTAATCTTCTATTGGAAGAATATCTTTTTCTCATGGCGAGAACTAGCCTGGAACGAAGCCAACGTTTAAACTGAGTCTCTTCATAGACCCATCGACTTTAAGCCTTGCCAATTCAACCTGCACTTCTTTTTTGTCCCCTTCACCCGGCTCAAGACGGACTTTTCGATACAAGCGTACACGGAAAGTACGAGGCTTGCTTCTTCGAAAACAGCTACGTCGCGAATTTTGACACTATCTTTAAGAGTACATGAAATAGGACGACGTCTACTCTGTAACAGAATCCAAAGAAGAACGAATATAAATTGAGATCGTGTGAAATTTATAACTGGATCCGAAAGCAAGTTCTGTTTGAAACAATTTTGAATAACGAATTGAGTGGGTTAAGCATAATATAAGTTTTTAAAAAGAAATTAAGTTGTTCTGTTTTTACGAAATAACAGATAAAATAAATCTTTTCACATGATCGATATTTTACTCATTTTAATAATCACCGCTATTTGTTTAGGAATATTTAATTATCGAGCGACAAGATAAATTGAACTTTTTCTCGTGTTTAACTGAAGAACCATCTTTTCGAGGAAAAGAAAGGAGAACGTAATAAAAAACTTGATTACTCCCTGTTTATCCGTGAGGAAAGAGTCGTCGAGGAAACGTTTACAAACCATCCATTTCTGCGAAGACGAGAAATTGCTGAAAAATGAGTTTTTAATTTGATTCACTCGATTCCAAGAGTTTTCGGAGGGTTTCAGGTGATATCATTAATAATGAGATTAAAAAAGAAGTATACCTACAATAACGATGGACTCGAGTTGATTTACATTAACGGGAATTCGAGAGCTACTGCGATTTGCTTTTTTACTGCGAGCGAGGATTTTTAATATCATGAAGATAGTGTCCGTCAAACGCACGTAAACACCGCCTCTCCTCCTTCCCCTTCCAATAAAGCTAGTTATTATACCTCTCAAGTAAAAAAAAAAAAAATCGGTAGGTACTACAACCTCAATTATTTTTGTGAAAAAAACAAAATGGCATTTGGTGCCTCTTGTAGAAAAAGATGAACACTTTTATTGAAAAATATTTAGACTAATAATGAAGGTGCCTATCCACCAAGAAAATTACAAAAACGCTCCTAGCAATATCGTAAGATTGGATACAGTATATTATAAACATACGATTCGTGCATACGGTCAAAAGTAAACAGGAAAAGCGGATAAAGCTAGAAAATTTTCTTCTCTTCAAAAGCGGCTGAGCAAGCAGACAAAGAAAGCTCGCGATCGAGTGGGAAGATGACGAGAGGGGAAGAAGGAAAGCAATCCTGTTTGTCTTATTAAAAAGCTTGCGGTGAGGTAAATCCTAAGGAAAGAAGAAAGGAGGATAAAGGAAGAAAGAAAAAGAGGAAACGAGAGTAAAAGAGAAGGAAGAAAGCTATCGTTGCTAAAACCCAAGTTTTCGTTCTCGATCGTGAAAAATCTGTCATTAATCTTGGTGGAGAGAAAACGCCTGCTTAATTGCGTTGCCTCTCGAAACGATTTCCACTGGACGAATGAACGGACCATAAGCGAATTTTAGTTCATGATTGGGTTATGCGGTGGTTTTTCGAAAGCATTCTACGGTAACCATCACTACCGTGTAAATGCAATGCAGGGTTTTCGATCGTGGATAGTTTAACCACGAAATCGGTTACTAAACTCCATCAATTTATCTTCTATGATATTATATTTATTCCATCGATATTACCTACTATGGTATCATCGATTTCACGCGTGTTGCCTATTCGCGATAAAAATATAATTGGCCGTACTCGAAATGAGTTTCCATAGGTTAGCGTGCGTACGATAAATGCGAAAAACGTGATGGATTTTTGGTGAAATTGGTTTTACGTGCGGCAAGTAATAGGGCAACGTCGTGTCATATATGTAGGAAACTAGAAAGCGAAAAGACGATGTTATGGGGCTAGGAGATTTCTAAAGTACGTGATCGGCTTACAATTGTTCCTATTATACTTTTATATCTTTAACTGCTATTGCTGTGCAATTTATCGCAGATACGTATAAAATGATTTTACAAAAGCTTGCGTTCCATTTTAGAAACATGGTACTGATTTTGATATTTCAACCCTCGTATTTTAATTATAATTTTATATGTGTTCTTTAAAGTTTTATAATTTAGTGTTCGCATTAAAAATTCTATAGATAAAAATCAGTAAGTATTGTTACCTAAAATGAACGTGAATTTCTAACTTTCTCAATTTATATTATTTTAAGTTATTATCATTGCTATGATGTTATTATTATGATATACAGTATAACAATCGCTCGAATATGACCATATGCACGCTTCTCATGTATTCGCAAATATAGAGTTCTCTAAAGGTAGCGTCAGATTAAGCAACATAAACGAACACATTGCAACATAAAATTCAAGTCGTTTAGTTAAAATATACAAAAGTTATTCTGCTTTAAAGAGTGTTCGAATACTTCTGAGAGTGACTGTATATGTTTAACCATTACTTAAGACAGCCTTCCACTGGGCCAAGGCACTGGGCGAAGAAGAAAATAATTTCGCCTCCCGGCTTGATCCCATGAACTCGAAATTATTGGTATCTTACCGTAGTACAATTACTTAGCCTTTTTTTTGTACCTTTATCACGCAGCCAGACTTTTGGACACTCTGTATAAAATATTGAACGTGTAATGTACCATTACTTTAAATTGCAAGATTTTAATCAAGTTTTCAATTTGAAATAAAAAATTTAACGTGGTGAAACTTGTGGCTAATGGTTCTCTTGTATAACTTTTGCCGTTGGACCAGATTATTTGGATTCTCTGTATTATATGCGAAGAAATAGAATTCTTCCTAGTTTCCATCCTTCACTCTTCGATGTTGTCAACTCGTGTAATATCTCCACGCTACGTGTTTCCATCGAATGTCATCGAAGGAGCTGTTGTAAAAAGCGGAGCCAACGATATAAACAAATAAAGGAAACCAAAGACACTTCGACTCGTAAACACATACCTTGAGGATACGGATCGCGATCGAATTGCGAGATAACTAAATGTTTAATTATTGCCCTTTCGATGGTGAACGGTTATCAGGCGAACGACGGTGATGACGAGGGGCGAAATATTGCATTAATTAAAATTAAAACGCATCGTTTTCCTAAATTTAACATTTTAAAGACGGTACTTGACGATACACCCAAGTGTAAGGTTCACGCGCATATCGAAATATCAGCTTTAATTCAGGTTTTAATTGGTACACGTTCTTCAGCCATTTAACTAATTTAATTATGGACGCTTGAAAATATCTTTTATACATCGTTAATTGCAAAGGCTATCCCGTGCGAATTTCGAAGTTAAGTGCACGTTAAACGGTTCCTGCTTAATCACGACTTCTCTTATTCATGTTTCTTGAAATAAGAACTTTCGTTTTCGTCTCTTCCAACCAAATCTTTCTTAAAGGATCTCAATTATAGGACGGTATTTTAATTGATGATGTTGTAATCTGAATTTTTGCAAATCTATTTGTTTATGTATTGTTTAAAATCAAAATATTTCGTTATTTTCGAATTAAAGTTCATTGACACGGGATATATGTGATATATTCAAATTGCGATCTTTGCTACGGGATGTAATTTTTTTCGTTAAATTTGATCGCTCCTTAAACCGCCTGATGAGGTCGACGTTCTATCACTCGAATTTCAATTCCCCATACGCTTTCCAGATTTGCCCTGCGCTTGGCCTTTTCGTTTCATGAATAAATTAGCCACTGGAGTTTCAACGATGGCAAAGGTGGATCTTCGCGTGTAACGCTTGAAAGTGCAATTTTTTTCAGCTCGAAAGAGCCAAGAGAAGAGAAATGTCAAGCACTCTATGGAAATCAATGTAATGAATTAATAATAATTTTATAACTATTTTCTTTTACCTTTTTTAAAATTTGCGAATGTATGATTAATGATGTCAAATTGAAAATTAGATTCAAATCGTACAGCTTAAAATTGTTATATGTAGATATTGTTCGTTATGTACCTTACGTTAAATATTTGGTATCTTATACAGAGTGTCCAAAAAGTCTAATCCCATGGGAAAAGTATTCACTAGCTACTTTATTATTTTATTTATCAATTACAATAGTTATTCAAATGGACATTCATTTGCTTTTAAACTTTATAGCTTTTCAAAAGAAATACATATTTAATATATATTTTTTAATCTATTTCATATTATTCCATTAATACTAATTTTTCCATGGCATAAATGAACATTTTGTAGCTTATCGAAGAAAATATTGCGTTAACGGAACAAAGGAGAGAAGAGAGTCGATATATGTATACGTCTCTTCGTGTGTAGGTGGGTAGGAAATCCACCGAGGAATTCGCTCCTCTCGTGTTCGCACGAAAGGTCAGATAAACCGTTGAGAGACGATGGTGGCCCAATGCCCAGGAGGCTCATAGTAAGAAAACAAGGTCTTTCGGCATTTATCACCAAGAGATAAGAAACAGATGAGACCATTAATATCACTTCATGATCTTGTTAAATCAAGGTAAAATATAATTGCCATAATGGACTCTCAATTCGAGTGGTAAAATACAATAGACTAATATAATAATAAGTCTTGATCATTTTTAGTACGAAATTATGCTCGAAGCTAGAGAACGTAAGCTTTTGTCACGCTGGTCTAGGGTACAAAATAAGATAGGATGGAACTTGTTCCATATTATATTTGGTTTAGAACCAAAACAAATGTTAGTCCAAGAAGTGATCGATTGCATGATATGACCCGAACTCTACAAGTTATACTTTTTTAATATCTTACTCACTTGCATCTAAAATCGTGCACTATAACTTTGACAATTTCTGCAATAAATAAGTATTTATTTGTTGTATTACGTCAGTCTTTAATTGCTTCATTTAAAATAATTTTCACAGTCAGTTTTGAGGAACTTGAGTCAAACCGAGCATCACAAGTCGAAGCATTGTCTGATCGGCTTAATTCGCTTAATTGGAGTATCATTAATCGTTTATAGGTATCACCATCGTTATAACGAATTATCGTTGTAAACGAGGGAATCAACTTCATCGTTGCATCTCTCTCGCGACGCCACTGGTCGGCCATTAGCGAACGTTAATGCAATTCCCGAGCCAACGAAATTTTATCTATGGAACGAGGCCGTCGGATAATCGTTCGATAGAATTCTTTGATACACGGTAATGAAAACGATACATAAGCGAAGTAACGCATAATGCGTTGCGTAACGTAATGCCACGCTTGCATTGACGTCTCGTGGCACTGATACATAAATCCAGAACAACTGTTCGTTGTTGATTCGACCCAAACTCTTGCCGAGATGACCGATAATGCTGACAATGTAGAAATGTAAATTACTTTAAGAAGAATCTCAGTTCTGCCTGTTCCCAACTTTAACATTTTTTTATGCCATAATAATAATATTCTCGTATCCACGTTAAGTCTGGTTCGTGCTTTATCACGAATATATGAAAGCACATATATAATACATTCGAAAAGTATCATAAAAAAAATAGCTTATGATCACGTACGTATAACAAGTACCGCGTAAATCGAGAGACAAATTTATTTGGTATTACAGTACTCAATAGATCGTTTTATCACGTGATGTATATCATTTTAATCGCGTCGTTCATTTTCGAATTGCAATTCAAAAGAAACGAGTACAAAATGCAAGATCAGCGAACATGTTCGATTAATCGATTCGTTACCAACGCGAACGTTCTTAATTTAATTTTTTTTATTTTTCGGTGTACATTGGGTTTACCCATTTAACGTTAATAAATCTCGCACAGTCGTCCGAGCATACGTTAAAGAGGCAACCACAATTTTCGTTGGTGAATGCGCTTTAAAGTTGTTTACGGCATAAATCATCGAAATTAACCGCAATGGGGCGAAGTCGATTCGATCGCTTCGCCGTAAAAGCGAGGAATTATGGTACGATAAATAAGAATTTCTTATGGCGGATCTAATTTTCGACGAACTCGTACATCACGCATTATCATTGAAACGAGAGAGAAGTAATGGATCGGAGAGATAGAAGAAACCCGTATTTTACTCCTTAAGTCAACACGGTATGCATTTATTCTACTTATCGTTGACTTTAAAAAGCGAGCATGTATGTTCGATCAGTGGAGTGAATCTATACGTATATTTATTACTGCTTCGTGACTTATCGAACGGCAAGTACCGGCAAGAGATCATAATTTATCAAATTAATTGTAAAAAATACGAATACTTAATTATACCGTTAAAAATAAAATTAACAAAAATTTCTTGAACACTATCAGCAACATAGTGATCACGAACTTTTAATTAGTTTTAGCGGTTATAACAAGAAATTTTACGCAACTTGTAGTTTCCAAACATTTTGTACATGAAAATGAAAAAATGAAAAAAACGCGGAATTTATGCCGTGGATTGTAGTTTTTATTTTTTTTTTGTTTAGATTGGAAAAGCTGCATTTCGGTCGTTCATCGAGCCTTTTTGGCTTTTGAGCCTAAACGTACTCATTACAACCGATCGTAGTGGACTTCGAAGCGTACACGCTTCAGCGTAGACAAAGAATAGAAACATATAGCGAATAGAAATATACGGATTTACAAGTACATAATACCAAGAACAACAGCAACAATAGTCTATTCTTCCTCCTACGCTATCTCCATTTCGAGAGAGACAATGCCGGCTTATGGTTACCTTCGGTCGCTGCCAGTCTTGTGTCTTTTGAACGAACTAGAATGCCCTAATAACTTTTTTCTTCTACTCGTTCCTCCTCTTTTTGTCATTTGGTTTTACTCTTTCATTTCGAATTAACAATAAACCTATTAAAATGAAGGTACGAAGAATTGACACTATAGAGGAAAGAAAACAGTAAAGTAATTGTACTTTTTTTCATTGGACCAAATCTCAAAGTAAATATTTCACGCATTACGCTTACCGTTCCTAAATATGAACGTACCGTATTTCTTTTTTTCCTTCCGAATAAAACTAACAAACTAAAAAGTTGAAACTCGACAATTACGTTCCCGATTCTTTTTTTTAAACGATTGATCTACAATTTTGTTTAAATTTTATAACAATATTTAAAACATCTTGATTGTACAATTTATATCCAACAAAAATTTTTTGTCGATTCTGGACGTAAGAAAATAGAAAAAGACGACTAGCGTTCAACTAAACTTCTTTCAAAAAATGCTCCCCAGGTTGCCTTTCTCATGTTACACAAATTTACTCTTCGCTGAACGGCCAATACGGCCAGTCGATTTTGTCGTCCCTTATGAAAATGAAACGGGAAAGGTAGGTGAAAGGGATGCGGGTCTCCTTCTTTTATTTCCGTCGTATGGCGAACCCTTCAAACCTTTCGAGTTCTTCGTCCTAACCGAGACTATGGTATCGGTGGAAGGAGATCCTCCTCGAGAGATCGTTGACCCTTTCTCTCTTTGATTTCACGCCGCGCGTCTAAAGTTTCGCACTTTTCAAGAACACGCCTTCGTCTTCTAGACGAGGAATCTACTTTGACATTTTCTCCAAGATATTCGTTTACCGAACGTCAAAACGAATAACTCGTCAATACTTATAACAGAGTCAGGTAAGCAACGACTCTTCGTCTTCGACAGTCAGAATTTATAAAGAATATGACGTCCATCGATCGAAGGAACTGATTTTGGAGTAACAATCGTTTGTCACATTATCAAAAATTAATTTAAAAAAAGATGTGTCTGGAAAATAGATACTGTGTCTATATTTTTCAATATTTTTAATTGAAAAAAATATGAAAACTTCTTTGATAGATATACAGGGTGTCTGGTTACAGATGTCCAAGTGGAAAACTACCTGTGCACATCAATGATTTGAGTCGAAAAGTCTAATACTATTTTCCGAAATTCGGCTCAGTTAAATAGTTATTAACTAACAAAGATCAGTGATTTGTTTATCGTGGATCGCTAATCGCCGTAACTGACCGATCTTTGTTAGCTAATAACTCGTTAACTAAGTCGAATTTCGAAAAATAATATTAGACTTTTCTATTCAAGACATTGATGTGTACGTGTAGTTCTTCACTTCGACACCTGGAACCGGACACCCTGTATATTATGATAGAGAATCGATGAAATAAAAATATCTAACAGTGTATTTTTTAAAAAGTTTCCAAAAAATACGTTTGTTCCGATTTGCTGATTAGGTATAACTCTTAATGCAACACTTTCGAGCCTTTGCAAGAATAGAATTATTATTATTATTATTTAGTATTTGTGATCATAATCAACTCATTCGTGATTGAAAATCCGTAAGTAAAGTAACCCGTTGTCAGTGGAATTTTGAACACAATAAAAACGTGCGGCATGCTGATGTGGCGCGCACGAAACAACGCACAATGAAACATTGATTACGCAGGTGGTGATAAACCAAAATCGATGGAACAGACTCGACAGAATTTTCGCTTGGTGTCGCTCCAAATTATGTTTTATTATTTGACCTCTGAGCAACATAATATGTATTAAGTGCTTGCAACAGTACATCAGGTTGCAAATAAGTAAGAGTCACTGCGAGTTGACAGTTTCATTTCTTCACAAAGCTTTGTAAATTTAAGAAGGTGTGGATATTATACCTAATAGCACCAGTGGCTTTTACAAATTTACAATTTAAGGGGAGAGGATGTGGAGACTCAAGTAAATAGCTACAAATAATATAATATTTGAGATTTTTTCAATGAAATCAGGGCTTAACGAAATTTTCTTTAAATTATATTATCATAAAATTCACTTACAGGATCTCAGGACTTTAACGAAAGTTTGCGCTATTAAAAAAAAGGGAGTAAATTCGTATTTTTGTCGAGTATGGAAAGCAAATTGTCTTCCTTTTAAAGGTGACGAACTGTAATAAGAGTGCCGTACACTTTCCGTGCCAGTTTTGAAGAACTTTTTCATTCTCACGACCACGGATGCAGTGTCATGTTTCTTATAAAGTCTCGCCTCGGTGACTTCTTACACTCCTGTGCCTTTAAGCTCTCTTTACACTGTAGAGACCTGTTCTTTCTATCTGGCTTTCTCCATCTCTCTCTCTCTTTCTCTCTCCTTCTCTGTCTCTTAGAACTTCCACGTGATGTCTCACGAAATCGCGTAAGCCGGTAGCCCGCGAAATATTTGTTGCTGTCTCCTACCATACGTGCGTGTCTACTTGCCTTCTTGACTACCTACCTGCTTGCCTGCTTTCTTACCTGCTTGCCTGTCAACCTTCTTCGATCGATTTTTTATTTTATTACCCGTTATACATTCGGCCTCGCTCGAGGGGTTCTTTCTCCATCTCGATTTACGAAGCTGATACTGACTACGACTCCAGACGCTCGTGGGTTAAAGTTTCACTAAAATAATCACTTAAAGTTATTGCTACGTTGATGAAAGAGAACAATGTGGCTTTGTAAAGACGAAGTTTTGTATTCGAAACTGATTTTTCTAGGTCCTGCATGAAGAATTATGGTTGGCCAAAGATGTCACTTAATTAATTTAATAAGTCAAAGTTGTACGAAACGAGACTGACGTATGGAATATACGGGGCAATACATAAGTACATGCCGATATTTGAGGAGGTAAAACTACACACTAATAAGGGTAAAAAACGTTATATGAATATATGCCCTATGTACCTTAGTTTTCGAGTAATGGATGATTAAATAAAATGTTCCAAGTGCTGGCCTTATATCCTAATACAAAATGGCAAAATCAGAAAAAGATTTATAGATAAAAATGTTAACGCTGCTATACACATCACCATTGGTACTATTTCATATATTATTATGCAAGATACATATATTATTAAAAATTGCTCATTTTCTATTGCCAACGACATCATAAAAAATCAAGATGATTGTCCGTTCGAAGAAGCATAAAAATGATTTGAAAGAGCATCGGTGTCGTTGTCCATTGTGAAGCACAAAAGCATCCTTTTTCACGCAACGAATGCGCTTTTCCGGATATTCGTGTGAAAAAGAAAGAAAGGGGTAACAATATCGTTGAAGGCTTGGTCAGCAGGATTCTCACTTTTTTGTTATTTTTCTTTGCTTCGCTGATCCCACGAAACTCGATATCATCGCAAGGAACAAAAATTCAACCGCAGACCACGACATTTTCTCACACGTTCTAAAATGGATTCGTCGACCACGTCCTTCGCCGTGAATCCAACGTAACGATACACTTCTTATGATCACCGTTGATGGACACCGAACCAGGAAAGAATAAAGAACGTTCTTCGTATTACGAACGACTAATTCACATCATTTCTTTGTAATACAATGAGTGTAAATGCTATTTGATCACTCTTTAAAATCCATTTTTTCCAAAAATAAAATATCTGTTAAAAAGAAGATGTTATAACGTAGAGGAAATAAAACAAAACGCGACGAAGCAGCTGTTGGGTATTCCAAAAACAGAGTTTCAAGAGTGTTTAAAAAAGTAGGAGCACCACTGGATTGTGTCTATTGTAACTTTGAAAGGGGACTGTTTTGAATGGAACATCGTCGCCATTGATAAAGATTAACACTTTCTTTTTGTATAGCGTAAGGTCGGATGCCCTCTGGCCAGACTTCATATGCAAAAATTTAAAAAACTTGTGTAGGTACTAAATACCGTGTGTCGAGGATTCTTAGAAAATGTTTGTTGAGGCGATATTACCTAACTTTATCACCTGTAATATTTTCGTTATAATATAAATTATGCAAATAGTTTTATGTGGATCAGTATATAGTAAAAATAGTTCTATTCCGTCGCAATAGGTTAACGAGTTAAAAAATCGGTTTTATTTTCTTAAATAAAATTTTAATTTTTTTAAATTATAGCCATCTTTTAGACAAATTCAACTTAATTTATTATACAGTGAATTTCGGTTATTTGGGACATACAGAAACTAACACCTTTCGTTTTAATTAAACGGTTATACCAATTATGAAAAGTATCACTATTTATTCGATTTGATTCTCACCCGTGAACTTCGTCTCGAATAGATGGCTGTAATCGAACAGTTTTTATTCTATTCTATTGATCTTACGTTAATGGGGCTGCGCCCTAAAAAACAATCTGAAATTGCTTTGCCTTCTCTCCTTTACACTTTTTCTTTCAACGGAGTTAACTCGACCTCGATATTTCCGATAAGCATTGACGATCGTATGAATTAAGAGCTGAATATTTGAGTGGTTTGAACGAGCGGTCTCGATCAATAACTTAGATTTGTCCACTCCGTCCTTGTCATCCGTAATCTTCAAAGGCTCCCCGAACGCTTAATAGCCTCCCGATATCGCGCATCGTCTCGTTTACTCTCTGCGTTTCCTATTCAATTCGATTCTCCTGTTGCTAGCTTTAAATTAATAAACAAAGATTTAAAGCTATTACTTCGTGATGTAATTACCATTTTTCTTGTTTGTGTCTGTTAAAATGCTTTTAACGATTTTATTAACAAGGTAAAAGAATAATAACAAACATTGATAGGAAATTCTATTAATAAAAGTTATTAATGAAATTCTATTTAAGATAAGTGCAAAGTGGGAACAATGTATCGCAACTGTTATCGGACATTGTCACGCGTTTACACTACATTTCCGAATCAGAGCATCTTTTAGTTCATGCTTAAACATTTCTTTCAAAATTTCAATCGTATCGCACACTGTGTACTATGTAACACTATCTTGTTGGTACCACATGTTCTCCAAGTCTAATCGAATCAACTCAAGCTGAAAACAATTTTCCAGTATAGCACAGTCGCGCTCACGAGTTACGGTTATTGCATTGCATATTTCATTTTCGAAAAAAGCAGTTCAATTATGCCTCCTGACTGAATTCCAAACTGCATAGTCACTTTACGTATATTTAATGCTTGTTAATGAATAATGTGTGGCTTTTTTGATCCCCAATAATAACTATTTTCCACTTAACAATATTATCCAGTAGAATCTCTATTATCGAAACACTCATTATCCAGTACATTTCGTACAATGTGAGAAAATATTCGAAATTCATTAATTGAAACATCTATTGAACATTTATGGAAATTTAAGTAAGCATTTTAACATTATACACGCTAGTTTCAGAATGAACGTGACAACGGTATCCTACGGATCCGCGAGCACCCTTGCCGAGTTCGTAGGATTCAACGACGACGTAAGAATGGATAAGGCCGATAGTATCATGAATGGTGACCTTGACGTTTCTCCGGTCACTTTATCATCAGCCTGGTCCAGAGTAGCCCGACTCCTTTTATTGGCTTCTCTCGCTGTTGGTGGAAGCGTTGGCAATGTTTTTATGATATCCGCAGTAATAGTGGAGGATCAACTGAAAAAACGAGGTAAGAAAAGGTTCCTTTTAATTTTAAAACGTCCTGGATCCGTGATAGCTGTCCAAAACAATGAATTACATACAATAAGTGTACAATTTGCAATAAAATAATGTCCTATGTGCTTCTACATATCTACCATGAAGTGGATTTAAAAAGAAAGTTAGTTGGTTTGGAAAAATATACGAATAATATCGTAGTAAAATCGAGATGAATCATAATATAGGTTTATCCGTTCTCTGTAATTTTGTTTACACTATATTTTAAAAGTTATTCGCAATGAAAAATATCCAACTTTTCATTTTGATCTAGTTTCAAAGTTTAAGGAAAAATAACAAGACGCATTTAGAATTTTATTGTCATCTATTCTGGACACAAAGCGTAGGTACCTTAGCGCTCGGATCCCGCCTTTACCTTGCTGATCCTCCACGAAAATTTATCGTCAACACTTTGAACAATCTCAAGCGGCTCTTTTATTTCTCGTGGATCCCGTTAGAAACATAAATATCCTTGTTCTACCGGCGATTCCATGAGGAAATCTCGTTTGCTTACCACCGCTCCCCTTGCAATAAACTTCTGCAAATATTGCGTGTCGCTCGAGATAACCTTACCCAGATTTTTCTTCTAACTAGAAAGTTGATCGTTGTTATCGAGAAAATGGAAACATGTAAATCGTTGGAAAGCCAATGACGATATTATGCTTGTATACATAAATAAGTATGTGTATACGAGGTATAGCGTGTACCTGCTGTCACAATTTTTCAGAAATATAGTGCAGCACAGTGACTTCTAGCACCTTAATAAATATTTCCGTTATTTGAAACATTATGGAAAAATGTTATATGCAAAACTTGTATTCAACTTTCATTTTTTTATCCATTTAATACATCCATTTTAATTTATCCATTTAACGAGTGTTAGTGAATAGGAAAAAAACGGAGAGACTCGTCAATATTTTACCTTCGTTGATATCTACGATTCGTTCGTTAAAATCCTTATATATAATGAATCAAAGGAAACAAAACATGATCCATATTCACGTTTATCGTAGCTCGCTTAACGCAATGGTCCTCGAAGAATATTGATAGCCAACAAGAAAATGGCGGTAAGGAACAGCCATTACGTTAAACGAAGAAATCAATTTCAAAGTGGATTCGTATAAAGCCACCAGTGCTCGAGTCCGGACTAATTTATATCTCAAATCCGCCGATTTGATTCAGGTACGCGATAGAAACTCCTTTAGTTTAATGCAGGTGGAAGAACGAGAACGGCTCTTGATATTTTATGGCTATACAATGTTTAAACCATTCAACGATTAAAACAATTTTAATCCCAAACCGATTTATAACTCGAAAATATGTCTATGTAATAAGAGCAGCGTTGAATTTAACATATCATATTTAATTTATCATTTAAAAAAAATGTTTCCCTTATAAAGAATTTAAACAAATACCCAGGTAGAAATCTATAATATATAAAACACATGTTTATAAATTTTATTGCTTTAATATTTATTCTTTTTTAATAATACCTTATTGTTTTCTCTTGAATGGATTGGAATGTAATTCGGCACGTAGTAAACATTTTAATATACTTAGATAATAAAAAGAGGTAGAACATTATAGGTAGTTATACGAATACATTATTACAAAATCCTGCACGAAGATAATCGGAACTAAAGAAAACCTTGCTGGCCTTCTGCTTTGTCCTAACTTACTCTTAGCAAAAAGCTGAAGTAAAAAGAAACTCTGGAAGTAATCAGCATGAAAGTGCGCCCCTCTGCGCACCTACTTATATCTGCGGTTTTGAAAATAGCGCACGCCCGTCGCACCCAACGTGACAGCTTTCAAAATAATTAATATTTCTCACCCATATTATACCTACATACACATAGAACGAGTCGTATAACACCCACAAATCAATACCACGGTAGCTATTTAAGATTATTTTAAAAATTCGAACAAATTATTTAAAACGTTCGTCGAAACAACTGAAATATCGAAATTATAGTAAAACGTGTCGCCGTTGACGTAAATTGCCTCCATTATCTAAAGTACAAATGGTGTCTCGTGATGGGTCACGTAATGTTCCATATAGTCACATGACATTGCAAAAACGCATCGACGTAGAACTCTAGCAATATTTTCTTCTATTTAATATTTCCCCAAAAAAGATAGAGAGAAAATATTCACGAAGCTCGTTTCGCGGACATTAATATTTTCGTAGATCGATAACAATGTGTACCTATATATTTTCTTTCTTGCTAGTTATGCCGACGAAGAAGTAACGGAGAATAGAATAAAAGACGTCAAGCAAGTTCCTTTTCCTTCCGATTCTGAACAAGACAGCAAATTTGCGAAGCGAGCTAACGTTCAATTTACGGTTCCAAGTGGAACGTCCATTATGTGCACGTTTGTCCATCTTTCGTTTTTCCCTTCTCCTTTTCTTTCGTCTACCTGCGTTAATCCTGTTCTATCAAACGCTTATATTCATTATCAAACTTGTTAAACGTGCAAAGTCTAGCCGGCGGCTGCTTCACGTCCTCGTGCTTCTACTACTGCTGATTATCTACCTACGTGAAAGGGAAACGCGATCGCTTTACACTTCGCCGTATCTTCCACGTGGATAACCTTGTTAGGAACGAAATTCGTTTCGACTTCAAAGTCGGCTCTGCCGAGTGATATTAGGGACGTTCTCCTCATATGTATAATTTTAACAAGAAAGAACGGAGGACAAAGAACACGTTAAAAGGCACCTCGTCGATTTATGAAATATTTATTATCGTCATTATGTGTAACGGTTCGCGACAATAACTTAGTCAAAACAAGCGTATCTTTGCGGTAAAGCATCCGCTATTATGAAAATTTGTCAAACGTTACGAAGGTATTTTCGTTCATAGGATCGAAAATTAAGCATGCTCTTAAGAATATTTGTAATCTTTCAAAGCGAGGAATTTTCCGATCTGCAAACGCAAATTATATGTGTAATTTATTCGAAATAAAAAATGTGATAGCACGGTGAAAGACAAGAATCTTTAGGTAAATAAATAAAATAAGCGACAAACAATCTTTACTAACTGTATTATATGCTTTCTAAAGTGGAAATCAAAAACATAGTAGGTATAGTTAAACGCTCATGACAAGTGGACTCTTTTTACCGGCATAAAAAGTTAACAAAACTTTTAAATATGGTAATTGTTAGTACTTCAAAAAGGATCACGACATACTAAGTCCCTAATCGAATACACTGCCGATAAGAGCAACGAAACCAGTGAAGGATAAGAATTTAATGACACGATTTTTATTTTATATTTCAGGAAACGCGTTTCTAGTGAATGTGGCTTTAGCAGACTTATTAGTGACTGGCCTGGTAATACCGGTCTCTATGATCGTGATCCTGGCAGGACACGAGGAATCTTTAAGCACCTGCCGCTTAGAAGGCACTCTGGAAGCGCTTTGTTTCTTGGTCACCGTACTGACGTTGACCACGATAGCGGCAGAGAATTACGTTCGTCTATGTTTGCCCCCTGAAAGGTAAGCAACGTAAGCCAAATTTGTCTAACAACAAGTTGTCTATCAATTCAATCGGTATATATACACGTCTGTGAATAATTTTTATAATTATTTTTAGTTAATAAACCTGTTTCATTATTTATCGAAAGAAAATCAGTTATTTATAAATGTTTAACAAAATTTTAATGAAGAGTATGTCCAATAATAAAATCTGGTACCGTTCAACGTTCTTTTTTTATCATTATATTGAAACAAAAGATGCCATCACCGTACGTGTAAAAGTGTTGTGAACACGAACGAAGCATTCCATTGTACGCGTTTACTATAGTAGGGTATCTCCCTTTTCCCTTATTCGAGGTAAGAGTCATCGCAGGGGGTCGCGATATTACATCGCGTCCTTTCCGCTCGTTGGAGAACCGCTAACGACGACATCTCTTGAAAATTACGCCGTCATTGTTTACCACGCGTACCATATGCCGTGCGCACGCGAATAATCAATTTCACTTAATATACTCGGTCCAACCTGCGAACGATCGCTTCCCGACTCTCTGGGTAAACTATAAAAAATTTTAAATTCAAATTCTGAATTTCCCGGACTTTATCGGAATTTCCACCCATCATCGTGTCCTTATCGTAATACCTATCGGGGCTAGAAATTAAAACGTAACGGACCGTTTGTAGGTGGGAGAGACCTTTCTCCGTTCGTAAACTTATCTTCGAAGTAAACGGACTCGAGAAAGATCTTGCGTATCTATCGCATACTCGAAATTCCTTTTTAATTTTGCATACATGTGCATCGTATCTCGAAGCATGTTCTCACATACCTACATATGGTGCATCTTATCGCATCTATTTAAACTACTTTAGATCATATATTCCTTCTTACTTAAAATTGACCAAAACAAAATTTCTTTACAGGTACAACGTTTTAACAGCGGGCAGGGTGACAGTGATGATTATCGCGATTTGGCTGATCGCCATGACCGCTGTAGGTCTTCAGTCATCCCTTGACGTCGGCCCGGACTTTTGCCAGCGTAAATTCGGTGGTATAGCGGTGGAACAAGTGGTGGGTGTTACTATATTGGTCGGTTTACCTGCTCTAACGACTACCTTGCTTTACGCAAAGCTCATCTTGGTTGTACGCCGAGCGACGAGGGGTTCCTATAAACCACCGATCGCCTTTTCTTGGGACTATGAACTCACAAAAGCGAACATCTATAGTTGCCTGATGTTCCTAATATTCTGGCTGCCTTTCGGCGTTGCCGTGTGCGTGAATTCGTTCCGGCCAATAAGCGCCCATGTCGTCTACAGCCTAGCCTGGTTCGCCTTTTCCAAGTCCTGCTTCAACAATCTCCTTTACTGTGTCGCCGATCGGCACTTCCGCAGCGCCTATGTAAAGCTCTTCCATTACTGCTGTTGCAAGACGACCGTGAACTTTTCTAGAAGAACACGTGGCGATGCTGCTAGGAATTCGAGCGACGTGCGTTTAAGGGTTCACATCATCCATTCTTACGCGAGTCCGGCTTCCTGTAGACCTACCGTTGCCAGGCCAAACGGACGCGAAGTCTACGAGCTTTAAAACGGCTTCCCATTAAAGTTCGTTGTAGACTCCCGCTGACACGCATAGCACACACACACACATACACTTACATATATTACATAATTGCGAGGAAAATCATCATTTATTTTTTGCTCGTTCCTGAAATCGGTTTCCTAATTGTATTGGGTCGTTCGATAAGTTCGTGCTGATTTTGTAAATTAGATTCTGTTATTTTCAATAGCTTTATTCTCAAGATATAATGTATGTAATATTTTGTTGAATGACTCTTACCATGGTTCTAGAAATTACAAAATTCCATCCTCCTAAAACTTTTATGGTGCTTCATGAATAAATGTGTGGGAAATCAGCACGAATTTTTACGGATGACTCAATATATTCGTGTACGTCCAATTCATCATGTATGTATATACGTATGTTCATGTTTCTACATGTTATGTCGCAATAAAATTGAAGAATCATTGATTTCGATACATCCTTAAAGATTAGGGCAAATTCTGGTATATTGAAAATTATTATTGGATTTTGTTTTTTTAGTGATAAAAATCGCTGCGTGTGTCTCGTCTAGAAAAAGATGCGACCCCGTCATAAATTGATGAATAGAATAAATTGTATAGAATCTGTAGAATAACACTAAAATTACTCAGGAACATTAACAAATCACTGGTTTTTATAATCAATATAAAATAGCAAAATCTGACAATCGTTTTCAATATCCCAGAATTATGCCAAATTCCTAAGGATTTGTATAAATATCACTGATTTTTCAATTTCACTGCGACATATGCATATAAGTAAATATACTATGGAACTCTCTCAAAAGATCGCCGTCCATCGAGATGCTCCGTTTTTTTTCACGGGAAAGACCAAAAGAGACATGCGAATTCGTCCAAAAGACTGACTACGAGAAGGAACTTCAGGATAATATTCTATACATACATATATCCAGCCGGAAGGTTATTGTCCTTGAGAGTGGTTACGCGCTTGGCACATGGACGGCTTTCAGCTTTTTAGTTCTTCCATTCCATCGATGCGGCATGTTCCGTTTAGAACACGGTAAAAGCAATGCGATAGTCGATCATCGTCTACTTCGAATGTTTGTTTATTTTCTTTTCTTTTATTGTCCCACTCGTGAGACGAGAAAATCAACAAAATGAGAAAGTTATGGCATCAAACAGCGTATATTTATTTTACATGTTATCAAGCCGATATAAGTACAAAGAAGTTTGTCTCTTTTGAGAAAGAGGAAGATATAGGAATAGGTAAAGACAGAAAGTGAGTGAGAAAGAGAGAAAGATAGAGAGGGGAGACAAGATAGGGAAGAACAAATTTATGACGGGTTTCTCAAAGAAAGCAGATGTTTCGAGAACCATATGCCTTTTACCTTCGGTAACACGGAAATACTCAGATTTTCAAGTTTAAAATTCCCATAGTTATACTTTAGTTGTACAAATTAAAAACTTTTACCCTCACAATAACACCCATTTTTTATTGTTTACTACGTGGCTTAATTGCCTTTCTTTAAGCAATATTTCGTTCTAATCTTTAGCTTTTAACGGAAGTCGGTAACCTAAAGCGTCGGTGTATAGATATTTATCGTGTACAAAACTTGCCGTAGGAAAGATAAACAAAGACTACCTAAAGTAAGGTCGACTCGAGCAATGTTGATCGACGAAATTGAATTTTCGATTATTTGCAATAACTACAAAAGTATATATGAAACTATATGTCGTATAAAACGATATTTAACATTAAAACAAAATATATCAGAATATTCTTATATCTACATAGAAAATGTAAGTAAAATGTGTTCTAAACTTCAACGTAAAGCCGGCCATGATCTAGGAAAAATGATTAGTTAAAAAAAAGAGGGGTAAAGTACGGTCGCTAGATCGCGATAAAATTTCTCTCTATCTCTTTCTCTCTTTCTTTGCGATGAAAACACATGCGCGTGGGTAGCGCTCTAAAGGGAAGTTGGGATGTGGCTCGTGAGAGTACGTAGAACGGGAAAGACGATCGTCTAATACGCTGACGACGAACGAAAGTAATTTAGAACAATGTACTTTAGGTTTACGGTGTGATGTGCGGGACTTCGAGTTTCGAGAATGAAGTAGAGTCGTCGGTCGATCGTTATGCCTGAAATTGTGGCGGCGCTGCTTGTCGAGGAGGCACACAGAGAAACGAGGAGAACACTCATAAAGGGCGTTCATAGGCTTTAAAGGGGCTGTGCTTTCTTGCCGCTATTCGATTTCGGTGCTCATTAATTGCTATCATTCCTGCTAATTCATTATGTCGAATATCATATCGATCGATGCATTGTCCAATTTTGACAATGCTTTCTACTAATGCTCAATATGAAAAAGTAATAGCATAGAAGTGTAAATTTATAAATTTTATGTACATATATATTACTACAAGAATTTCCATATAGTTGGTTGAAAATACCTTATGGACTTTCAAATAATTATGTCTGGGAATTTATGAAAATGATATTGCGAGGTTTGTGACCTTGCTTGGGGGAGCCATTTCGAACATTCCGTTAGATGCGACATTTTGAAAACACAAATCACGTTTTGCATTGTCTTTGGGAAAATGTTTCTTGAACGAAAGAACGTTATCTGGAATCTCTAACGTTCAATTTTCTTCTGACAATACGAACGTTGCGTTATCGTGTAACAACTCTTTATAATTAAAATAAAAAACACTATGATGGAGTACGAAAGATTGGAAGGATAAAAGACTGGGAATACAGAACGATCTATTAATTGCTTTAAATTAGGTTTTAACACTCGTAGAGAGCATTGGGATAAGCCTGCTAGACTTCTGCTGTACTAGAGCAGATATGAGCCGATACGAGAAATTTAAACAATTTGTTTTATCTGATCTTATTTTTACCGACTCATAACATTTCCATCTTACTCTTAGAAATTGACTTCAAACAACGCCGCTTTGCTCGAAGGCCATCTTACTTTATTTGCTTGACTGAACTTCCTGTGCAACTCGTTTATTATCTCTCCATTCAATTTAGGGTTCTACCGGTATTTATCGGTACGTTTCATCATAAGAGAGATCAAATAGTCACGATATGAAGAAATTATGTCTTATTATTTTTTTACGAACGCTTACTACATATTTTAAATTTACATCGCAAAATTGATATTATTTATCAAAGTAAAAGTGATATATTTCCTTAAAGAAAGATTGATTTTCGCGTAGATAAAAGATACGTATTAAAATAAATATAAAACAAACAATTTTCTTTATCTTCGATAAGAAGGGTTTATTTATTTTAAACACTTTTCATAATTATTTAGTTTAAATTCATAATAGTGAGATCAAAGATGCAAGACTTGTTCCTTGACGTATAACCTTTACATGTATGTACAGATGTGTACTCTTTGAAGCTTAATCGGATCTCGAATAACACGAAATCTCACTGTTTTACATATCCCTTTAGCGCGTATTACGTTGCTTTGACCTTATATCCGAAAAGAGGATTCAAAATGTATTGTATGTATAATTCTCTTTTAACGGTGACATATCCGTATTTTAACGAATTGTTAGATTAATTACAGAATAATGTTGAGAGGTTGGGTTGAGCCCGACGATCAAATGGAGCTCTCCCTCCACCCACTGGGCGGCGCGAATGTGTTTATCTTTTAAAAATTTATATGATAATTCATGCGACAGGTAACGTCCCTTTTAATTGAACGTTCTATATTCTTTCAGATCAACGATACGTATTGAACTCGATAAAAAATGCATTTCTTTTGTTTCCAAGTGTAGATAAATTCGATTGTGTTTAAAGATTATTAATTTCGCACGAACTACGTGATCAAACATAATTATTAAAGAAAAACTATTACCTATGATTAGATCGCGTGTTATCCCTAAGCATGTTTCTAATAATATTTTTTATCGTGTTTCGTGCATTCAAAAATACATAACATTTTTTTTCAGGCGTCATGCATATAAATATAGCGTGTAGATAATTCGGTACTATTATTTGCAATTTCCGTGGAAATAGAATAATAATTTCGGTTACTCAAACACGAGAACCTTACAGTTTAAAGCATAGAAAAATATTCGTTCCGTCCGTAAAATAAATGCTGCTTATTTGCACATCACGATTGAGTTCTCACTATGAAATGTTCCGAAAAGGGAAAAAAGCAAGACGATCAGACGAAATTTTCTTGTCACCTTTGTAAAAAGAACTTAATTCTGTTCTCGATATAATTATACGACGCGAGATATCTGAGACAATGCACATTAATAAATGATGAATGTAATTGCAAATAATATTTACTATAACAACAAAAAATTTTTATAAAGAGTGAAACAGAGACAGAAAGAGAGAAAAAGGCGGTGAAAGGTAGAAGGGAAGAAAAAACAAGAGAGAGAGCAAGAAAAGAACAATAGTTCTTCATATTTTATTGTAGGTATTTCATCGACAAGTTGCTATTAAAGGAAATTACTTTTCGTGCGAGAATATGTGCGAATGATATCATTTTTGCACGTGCATAATATATATACATATTGTAAAAATAAGAACATATACCTATGTGTCTCCGACTATAATGATGTAATGTATATTTACTTTGTATTATAAAACGTACCTACTATGAACAAAAAAATGCACACGCTCACGCATATACACGCGCGCAATAACAATCGATACACCAAATGTTCGGCTACACGAAGACGATATTAACCGAAGGCCATAATTCTTATTAATTATTATTTTATGCATATTCTAAGTTAGAATTAATTGTCATGAACATTACTTCAATACCGATACGGTATCCGTCCATAAAGGAAAAGTCCAAATTTAGAAAACAAAATTCATGATCTTTTTTAATATAAAGACCTACTACTGAGATCGTGAAAAATCATATTTTTTTAATGACCATAGAGTTTAAATAAAATGTATCTTTTGAAAATTTACATCTTGTAACATGATTTTGGTTTTGAACAATATACGTTTCTTAAATATAATTCTTACTTCGAAAGATACACATTTTTCTGTGTTCATGAAAATGAAATAAATTTGAAATGTTTGTCTATCGATACTTGACAAAGTTGAGGACAGTATCAACTTGAAAGCACCGCTCAAGACAAATCGTTTACGCGCGGTAAAAGCCTACGATTGTACGTGTATGCGCGTGCGTATGTCAAAAGGAAACAATAATCAAGACCATCTATACAAAATGCATAGAATCAAAGTATTAATCGCATAAGATACCCGTTCGTCCAATTATTTCTAATTATACTACCGGTCTTGCAGGAAATGACGACCTTCGTTTGTCACTGAAGTTATATATCATGAATCTTGTTTTACGATTCACCTTTTCGCATAAGAATAAAAAGCGATAATTAACACATTCGCAACAACTCTGCCGTGATTTTACGTAATTTTAAAATCTATAATTGGTTGCCACTAGCGTAATTTTATGTCATATTTACATTACAATACGCTATTAGGGCATAAGCTTATGACTTAGGGAATAACTTCAAAACTGATGTAGAGTATGTAAAGTTAGTAAAAAATGTATTGACATGTCTGTTATTTGCAAGTTAAAAAAATGCCTTTATGTAAAGGTAATTACTTCTAAAATTAATAATATGAATATTGAATTTCTTTTTTTGTAAATATAGTTTCGTAACGTGTACATTTTTATTATTTTCAAACGATTGATTAGCAGCACGATTAGAACAAATAATTTGTTTCGTTTTCATTCTAATTTTAATGTCTAAACCGTACGGCAACAAGCTATAGATATTTATGAATTGCACGTGGCTTCCAATTTTAGGTTGCGTGCTAGAATCTCTAGTCGCGAAAGTGTTAATTATAAACTGTCCAATTATATTGGAAGATAGCATTAATATTTCTGTAATCAACTGTAGCACGGGGTGAATCAACTCCGAATGAAAAAATTCGTGAGAAACTGTAAGACTGGTGTCTAATATATAATATGTATAGTAGAACTTAAGGTTGCAATGGAATTAATTCGTGTTAAATGCAATGGACCTAAACAATAAGCGATAAGAAAACTTTAGAAACGATTCTTTTAAACAAAATATAACGTTGAATGCTCAAACGGGAACCAAGCGAAAAATGGAACATGTTTTTACACACGTCTTATGTATGTATGTGTATACATACTTTTCATTGGTCTTTATTATTAATGCAAAAACTATGGAAAAAAGGATTAAATTAAAAAAAAAAATTGAACATAGCTTATTCTAAAAATGTATGAAACTTACAAAAGATTTGTGATTTATGCCACTGTTGTACCAAATTCATAAAAATGGCGTGAACAAAAGGAACATACGAACCTTGAAAACTGATACTCAATCGGTTAATCCGGTAAACTTTTTAAAATAGAAAAATTAAGTGATCCAGAGAAATCGTTCATATATGCATATATACACGCATAAATATTATATTTGAAAAAGAAACAATGATAAAAGTTTTAAAGTCTATATTCGAAACGCCATTATTAAAAGCCATAAGGTAATTAACATATATGTTTCGAATATGGAAACTAGTATAAACGAAAAGAGGAAAGAGAAACGACGATAGTGACTTGTTCATTCGAAATTTGCAACTATGCTATTTCGTACTACTGAATTGGTCACGTGCGAAAAAAAACTCATTTAGCTGCTATATTCTAAACTCTGAGGACCACGAACACACAATAACGTTACTCGTTTTATCTGTATATTTATTAAGCGATCTATATTATCTTATTACCGAGTAAAGTAAAAACAGAAGAAAAGAGAATCGTGTCTTGTATCTCATATGCGCGCTACTTCCCCCGCGAAGGGAATTCGATTCATTTTATACGTACGCTATTTTGTCGCCGAAACATTATTATATTTCTTTACTTGAAGTATCGATTTGTTTATTTCACTGAATTTGTTAAATATATGAAATTTATTATCTATAATAAGAGAATATCGCTTCGGCTGTTTATTGAGTACGTATAACTTGAATCTAAGCTTATATAAGTCGTAATGCCGGCTCTTTTTACCGTATAAGAAAATAAAAGTATTAAAAGTATATAAAAACCAAAAAAAAAAAAACAAGAAAAACTGAATATATCTGTGTCGTGTTATAAAATAAATGTCCATGATATCGCCAACATGGCGAAGGCCAACGATTTTATTCGATCGTCGGTTTGAACTTATAATGAAGATTTAAATGTAGTACCATTGAAAGATATTCAAATAGTAGCCTAGACGAAAATAGCTACTTTACAGAAAACATAAGAATACAGATAATATTTCTTTAGTAAAGATCGCATCTCGTAGAGCTATATAGCATCAATATATAATCTCTCTAACAGATTATAAATGTGTTTATTTTCTACTTGGATGTACTTTTCGCATCGATGTATTTTTCGTGAAAAGACCGAAAAGATCATTTGAAATGCGACGCCTTGTTTTATGAATATATTTTACTGTAATTTGTGTAAATGTAGATTTTATAATGTTGTAATAAGAGGCACTTGTTTTTACGATTTGTTTTTTTATGTTTTATCTCCTCCATCTCCTTTTACATAAAGATTTGTAAAGTACAAAAATTGATACCTACGTTTAAAAAATTCCGTTTAATGCCTTGTCTGAGCTTCAGTTACATTGCACTCGTGTCTACCTTGGAACCCATCAATGATAAACTGTCCTACTCTTTCGCATCGAACGGAATTTTTTAAATGTCGGTATCAATTTTTGTAACGAAAAATAGCGACTTTACATTACCGACCGTGGGTCTAACTGAGAAGTAAATCCTGAATCCGTGGCGTCATATCAGATGGCGTCGTAATCGTATGAAAACAATATGAAGTATCGCATGATCGCTTGTCGAATTAATTTTCTTTTCATCTAAAATAGATACACGATAATCAAATGAAAGTAATAAGTTATTAAAGAACGCTTAACAAGTAAGTTCTCGTTATTTTTAAAAATTACTTTTATTATTATTTAATGTTTTCATCGATAACCTAACTTCTTTATATATTGTAATAATAATAATTACCTTGGTGATTTTCTAAGTTATTAAGTATGAAAATACAGGATGCGTTAGTGAGTTTTGACGGTTTCCTATGCGTTACTGTATCAGAATAAAGTTGTATGTGAATAATACAACACGTTTGATTTTATGTAACCTAACTATATCCACCAATTAACCTATATTCAGAAACCATTGGTGCACCCTGTATATTTTACTTATTAATTAAATTACATTATATCCATTCTTTTTCTTCCTTAGTCTTTATCGTTTGACATATAAGTTAACCTTTTAATTTTGTTTACAGCAATCTCAAATTCCATATGGATCCAGAATTCCTTTCAAGACTAGTACCTCAAAATAAAGACCATGCACGACCTGCGTGCAAAAAGTGTGGTTACGCAGGACATCTTACCTATCAGTGTCGCAATTTTATTAAAGTTGATCCAAATAAAGAAATTGTACTGGATGTAAGTAGTACTAGTTCTGATAGCGATGAAAATTATGTTACTCCACTAACAGAATTACGTGAAAAAGAATTAAAGAAGAAACTGAAGGAAGCTAAAAAGAGACACAAGGAGAAGAAAAGTAAAAAGAAATCTAAAAAGAGGGAAAGATCCAAATCTAGCGATACTGAATCCGATTGCTCATCCACAGAAGAGGACACGGAAGACAAAAAAGAAGAGAAAAAGCACAAACATAAGAAAAAGAAGAAAAAATCTAAACATAAGAAAAAAAAACATAAAAAACATAGCTCGTCTGAAAGTGACAGTGATAGTGATAAAAAATAATGTTGACATTGTCTCATTATCAGTGACATTTTCTATGTAATTCATAATGAAAAGTAATTTAAGTTGACAGTGTACATATACTAAATAAGAAAATTATCTAAGCTCATATATAACAATAATGATTTTAACTCAAGGTGTATATGTGTGGTGACACTGAAAAATCAATAATGTCAACAAGAACTACAGAAAAAAATATAATCATACAAACAAGCAACTGTGTTATATATTGATTATTACTACAATATTTATTACCCTAAATTCGAATACATAGTAAATATAGAATCGAAACCCTTATATATTTTATAATTCTATCCTATATAAGCTTATCTATTATAATAAATATAGAAATTATATTAATATTATTTATAATTATGTCTAGCGTCCAAACGGCTGAACGAATCGGGTTGGAATTTATATAAGAAATCCGGTGCGGTGCAGTGAATACCGAGCCATTTAGTCTATACGTGGCTTTTAAGTGGCCAAGGACTAGGGATTTAAGCATTCATTCCTCCCGTAACTTTACGGGGAAGTTGGAGTAACCGGTCTATGCCGCAAGTCTCTAGAAATTGACTACAGATAGTGCTTCGATCATCGCGAAGTTTTGCCCGAGGTATCGTGCTTTCCTATTGATGTATCAATGGTATTTTTGTTTTGTCTATGTATTGTCAAATTATAATCTTCGATTTCATCTTGTAAAGGAACTTTGTGATTGAAAAGAGAAGTTAATTTCAACGATGACCAGACACGCAAGAAATTGTACCGCCGGTGCTGTTTATACTTATCACGAAAAGAAAAAAGATGCAAATGCTTCCGGTTATGGTACTAATACACAAAGAGTTGGGAAAGACTCAGTGAAGAATTTTGATTGTTGTTGTCTTACTTTGCAACCTTGCAGAGAGCCTGTCGTAACGTTTGTATTTCATTATTATTTATATCATATTATATAGATCATTTATTTGAAATTAACAAAAGTAATATATAATAAATTCTTATTCTTTATAGGAAAGACGGTTATCTATTTGACAAAGAAGCTATATTGGAATATATTCTAACAAAAAAAAAAGAATATACCAGAAAATTGAAAGAATATGGAAAACAAAAACAAAAAGAAGAGGTTGGTTCAGAATTATTTTTATTATTTTAACATTTTACACTAATATCAATATTATAATATTTTGTTTCTTTTTTTGTATCAGGAGGAGTTACATGAAAAAACTGTAACTGAGGAACTACTAAAATTACAAAACTTTTTAAAGGGAGAAAAAAATATTGTGTCAAGTAGCAAATCCAAGTTGAATGAATCAGGTAGCTCAGTTTCAAATATGAGTAATGGTAAAGATAAGGCATTACCCAGTTTTTGGATACCTTCTAAAACACCTGAGGCAAAGGAAATAAAAATGCAAAAGCCTGATAAAACAATTTACTGTCCTCTTAGTGGTAAACCCTTGAAAGTCAAAGATCTTATTAGCGTTAAATTTACTGAAGTTAAAGATCCCGATGACAAGAAGTCACTTATAACAAAAGAAGCACGGTATATGTGTCCCATTACGCATGATATTCTGAGTAACAGTGTACCATGTGCTGTCATTAGAACGACGTAAGATAAACTTATGTCACTGAATTTTAATAATTTTGTGGTAAGTAGATATTAAAATCAATGAATAACTTTCAGTGGCGATGTTGTTACAATGGAGTGTGTGGAGAAAATTATAAAGAAAGATTGGATCAATCCTTTAGATAGTACGGAAATCACAGAAGCAGATATTATACCTCTACAAAGGGTAATATTCACAAATATTTATCATAAAATAAATGAATCCATTTTTATTTTTAATGTTACAGGGTGGAACTGGTTACTCAGCTGTAAACGATTGCTTGGAAGGTAAACATGAAAGACCTGTGCTACAAGCATAAATACACTAAAATAATTTGTTGTAAATATCTATAATGAATAAAATTTTAAATAAAATATTTACCAATGCATTTTATTACAAATGTCTTCAATTTAACACATTTCCAATGTTTATAATTGTAAAATATATGTGTAGTTACGTGAAAATTTCAGACTTCAAATTAATTAATTGGACTAAATATTTAAAATGTGAAAAAGCATACTTATTTTCGCGCTAAAGATGCATTATCAGTTATTTTACACTTTTTTTATTTGAATATGGAATACACTACATGCTCTCTGCGCAACATTTTCACGAACTCTCGATATTAATATCGATATTGTACCGGTCGTTCGTCGAAGGCTCAATAGATGGCGATACTTTACGAGCTCTTTCAGCCGCTCGATTCATGGTAAGAATGTGTCCGATCCAACGATCAAATAATATCCAAAGAATCCTGTCGTTATAATAAATATACGTGCCAAGTAATGACTAAATAATTAATTTTTTATACTTCTTTTCCATAGTTTAGAATATATTTTTGTGTTACAAAGTAATATTCGTAAAATTTTTGTTCATTAAAAAAATTGCCCGAGTGTTTTTGACATTTGTTTTCTACTTATGCTATTTATGCTTGCAAATTTTGTTTTATTATTTAAATATACCAAATTTTTCTTTACAATATAAATATTCGTTATAATATTCACCATAAATCAGCGTAACAATGTTGTATGAATGCAACGTGAATGAACGTAACCTAAAATAACCATTGATAGGAAAATTCCCATGCGCTTTTTGCGATTTAATGAATAGTTATAAAAATAACATATTTATTCAATTTTCCTTTTTTTTATCTTTCGTTGTATCATACATTTATTTTTCACAGATGTCGGATACAAAGGCAAAATCTCCGGAAAAAGCTGCACCAGCAGCTGCTCCTGCCAAGAAGGAAGGAGCGAAAAAGCATGGAAAGCCAAGAAATTACGACTTGGGAAATGGTGTTTACAGATTTAGCCGTTCGCGCATGTTCCACAAGAAGGCTATTTACAAGTTCTTGGATAAGAAAACACCGAAAACTGTAAGCAATACATTTTATCATTATTTGTAAAATGTTGATATCAATTTGTAAGAATCTTTTGTTATAGGTTAAACCCAAAAAACCATTGTCAGTTGAAAAAGAAATTGGTGGTGACAAGAATGGAGAAAAACGTGTTGTTTTACTGAAAAAGAGAAGGGCCAATTATCCTACTGCAGACCCGATTACAAAGAGGCGTGCTAAGAAATGCTTCCGTGACCATCTTCGTTACTTAAGGCCTACTTTAGTTCCAGGAACTATTTGCATTTTATTAGCTGGGCCACACAAAGGAAAACGAGTTGTTTTCTTGAAACAACTTAAAACAGGATTACTACTGGTTACAGGTATTAATCAGTTATATGTCTTTTATATGACTTCAATTGTATTACTTTTATGGAATTCATTAAACATGTATTTTTATGTCATAGGTCCATTCCTCATCAATGGTTGCCCATTGCGTAGAATAAATCAGAACTATGTCATAGCTACTTCTACTCACATCGATTTGTCTGGATTCAAATTGCCAGAGCACATTGACGATGAATACTTCAAGAGGAAGCGTGACAAGCGTGCTAAGAAGGAAGAAGGTGACATTTTCAGTAAGAAGAAGGAGGAGTACAAGCCGAGTGATCAAAGGAAATCTGACCAAAAGGCAGTCGACAAAATTGTAATAGAAGCCATTAAAAAGAATCAGGACAAGAAATTACTGTTCACCTATCTCTCTGCTATGTTTGGTTTAAGGAGTAGTCAGTATCCACACAGATTAAAATTCTAAATACAGTTACAGCTAACTTGTACTTGGAACTTTTTGAATGAAAATAAAGGATAAAATTGATATTCGCCCCCTTTTATATATTTGTTTTGTGTTCCCAAACTGTTTATATACTGCATAATAAATAATCAAAACTTATCCATTTACAATGTCTTACATGTTATGGAAAAACTAGGAAAAATACCTTTTGTGATTCTTACATTTGCAAAGAAAAACATTAATTGGACAAATTGTAATGAAAATAAATGAAAAAAATAAAGAGTACTGATTGTTGATTCGTTTTAAAGTTAGAAATAAGTAAATATTTGTTAACACGTAAAATTTATTTAAAAAGGAAACCAAGACTATCAATGATATCGTTAGCGTTCCCACGATTGTAACGTATTACGCGACTCAGGATGCGATATAAATATTTCCCTCCCTCCCTCATCCTCTTTCCCACCCCCTCTTGCTCATAATTCATTCTGACGTAGCGAACGATACGCATAACTGGTGAGTGCACCAAGCGCTTGACTGACAAGAAGCTGTGGGTGATACACCGCGCGTGGACCGTGGTGTGTCTTTTACTCGTTCGTATCTCGGAGAAGGTGCCAATGAGAAGTGTGTGAGTCGCGTGTGCAATACATGTGACGTAGTGTCAAATGTCTTCGAAGAATACGGAGCACGCTGCTAATTATCAACGCTTTAATGATGACACAAATCAGTCCTTGGAGCAAGATATCTCCCAAAGATCTACGCAAAGTGAGTCAAATTGATCGTATAATCCATCTTAAAAATCCTGTTCGTATTTAATCGATACTAACGATGAACAAATTGTGACAGTTAAGCGACAACGGGCTTGTTTGTAAAATAACTTGTATGTGTCAAACATGCGTTGTGTCGTTCCTTTTATTTGCTTCTTTCAAACATAAAAATGTAAGATATAACAACGTTGTCGTATTATTTATTTATTTATTATTAATATAAGGTCAATGCGTCCAATATATTCTGATGACATTACATATGATCAAAGTATTTTATATCTCTTTCATAACTTTGATAATTACATTTAAAGAGAATTATTTGAAAGTGATAAGCATGATAGATTTATGACTTGTCTTTTTACAAACCAGACACCATCCTGGCAAGTCTAATGAACAAGTAGTATACATGTAACATCTGTCCTATATGGATGCTTTTACTTATCTTTAAATTTTTGTAGAATATGGATCTATGTTGTCTTCCCCAGAAAGTCATGTAAGAGTATCTTTTGATGGCATTGGAGATTCTAATAAAGTAAATCATAATTTTGAAACTGATGGAATGGATCGCTCAAATGTTCCTGAGGATTCCATTATAGACCCCCAAGAGGGACCTTTGGATATTGATATGCACTGGGAGATGAATTATCATGAAGCTGCTATTTTCTTGGAGGTACCAGTGATTAAGTTTTAGAGTTCAATTTCTTTCTGATAATAGTATTTTGAATGCTAAATATTGTACAAAGTTCATATAATTGATATAACTTTTAACCCTTATAATCTATCGTGTAATTGTATATTCTTTTAAATATATATGTATATACACATATATTAGCATTATATAAATATAAATTGATTACTTTTTTACATTCTATAAATTTATGTTTATAGGAAGGAAGAAATAATGAAAAATTTGATTCACATCCTAGGCATCCAGAGGACTTACCAGCATATCTCCTAGTTCATAATAAATGGTATTATGGGCTAGATTTATTGACATCTCTTATTCTCTTAGCTTTAGCATTTGTAGAAGAACCAGCTGTATCATTATTCCAAGTAAGTTACATGTATATATGTTTATAGTCTATAAACTTTAAAACATATTTTGATTTTATTTAAAAGAAAAATTATAATGGATAAATGCTTTTAGATGGCTGTGTGGGCTCACAGTTCGATAGAACTTTTTGCTTTAATTACTATTGGTATAGAATTAGCTTTGAAACTGAGATGGATTGGTTGGGGAACTATGTTAAAGCACAAACGTACAATGATAAAGGTAAGGGATATAATATTTTCTTATAATATGAAGCACATTTAATCTCTTTCTCTATAATTCAAAGTATGGCGCAGGAATCCCATATTTATATTTTGTACAGATAAAAAGCTTATGTATCAATTTAAGATTCTCTGGTTCATTTAAAACTTTTATTAAGATCTATAGTACTTGGTACTACATTAAATTATATAAAATACATACATATTATTTTCATTTTTATTCATACCTTATATGTAAAGTACATACATATAATAAAATTGTACTTACAATAAAAAATATGTAGGATAAACATACAATCACTAGAATGAAAAAATATTTGTAATAAGGAAGCTTTCGTCTGTGATAATGTCAATTCTTGTCAAAAGTATACGAGTAATAAACAAAAGATAAGGAAAACCGCAGCTGCAAAGTAATATCAAGTATTCAATTTTTTAATGATTAGAATGGTAATAATGAAACGATTTCAAGCAATTGTTCACTTTAAGTCAACTGAAGTCCAATAGTACAGCAATTCTAAGAAGCAAAATATGCTTGAACATTTGAAACAGTAACATATCATGATAGTTATAATATTATGAAAGTCGTTATACTAATAAGGTTCATAGAATAATTAATTAAGATGTGTACATCTGTAATATTAGCAAACTCATTAATATTCATTCTTATTGCGCAATCGTATAAAAGTATCAGACATCAATCTCCCCAAACAGCAGATTTGTTAAATATTCATCTGTTCTACTGCTTAAATATACAGTAAGTAATTTCTTAGAATGATCTAATATGCATGAATGGCATGGTCTTTGATAAAAAAATGACTTGATAATATAGTTTACCAAATTTATAATAACGATTCTTCAAAATATGTAACTATACAGGTATTTATATAATGAAAATGTAAGAAAAAATTATATACAGTTTATTATTTTAAAACTAACAGTATTCTTTATGTACATAAATATCCGGTATTTTAATTACAATTTGCTATCTATTATGTACAAATGTATATAGTTTTATACACTATATACAAATATTTTGTATCAGTTTTTGTTATTCAACTTTATTATTTAATTATATACAAATAGATTTAACATAAAGATATCATAAGTCATATTTGTCAAATTATTTTTCATAATTCATTATTTATTTAAAAATCTAATGTTAATTTTTGTTTCAGTGTATTACTTTAGCTATCATGTTCCTTGAGGCCATGGTAGTTTTGGTACGTCAATCTTCTCATTTTAGAGTAACACGTGCTTTGAGACCCATTTTCCTGGTAGATACCAAATATTGTGGTGGAGTTCGAAGATTTATAAGACAAATATTATTAACATTGCCACCAATCCTGGATATGCTAGGACTTCTTCTATTCTTTATATCAGTTTATACAGTATTAGGATATTATATGTTTTCTGAAATGAACAGAAATTTCTCTACTCTAGAAAATAGTTTTGTAAGCTTATTTGTTCTTCTTACTACTGCAAAGTAAGTATAAAAATATTTATAACAAAGTTGAGGTGTAATTACATAATATTTCTTACAGTATCATGTTAATTAAATGTCACATCTTTCTATAAAAACTTGCGTTTTTAAATATTAGTTCAAATTTTCAGTTTCCCAGACGTTATGATGCCATCTTATTCCAAAAATAAGTGGTATGCAATATATTTTGTGTCATATTTGTCTACCATGTTATATGTAATGATGAACTTAATGCTAGCTGTTGTAAATGAAACATTTACATCAGCAGAACGTGATAAGTTTAAAAAGCTATACTTACATAAAAGAAAAGCATGCCAACATGCTTTTAAACTATTAGTTTCTAAACAGAATCCCGATAAAATGAAATTTCGGCAATTTGAAGGTCTAATGAGATATTATGCGCCGCATAAATGTGAGTATCAAAAAGTAATATATTCATATTGTCTTTTTGCTTTCATTATTGCTTGCAATAAAAAATATGTATTTTAAGTTCATGCTATATTATACGCCATTTATAATTCAATATTTTGTAGCTACAAGAGACATTGTTTTAATGTTTCGTTACCTGAACACCTCTGGAAGTGGTGCACTGAATTCTGAGGAATTTTTAGCAATATACGATGCTACAATGCTTCAATGGGAAGCAGAATATTCTAATATACCATGGTATCATACAGCATGGCAACCTTTACAAATGTTGTGTGTTGGAGCTCATACTGCTATTAGATGGTCATATTTTGAAAGTTTAGTTTGTAAGTAAATAAAACAATACTTCTTATATACATATAAAGAAATGTATCATATATAACAAGTACTACTTTTTTTTATAGACATATTAATTATAGGAAATGGAATAGCAATGATAATTAGATTGATACAACCCAGTGAAAATTTAGAAATATCAGCTCACAAATTTGCAGCTTGTTGGGATACTTTGCTTTTTGGCAGTTGTAAGTTTTAACATTTCGAAAGATATGGAATAAGATTTAAATTTACAATTTTAAGAAAAGTCGTGAACACAATTGAATAATTCAGAATTTATTACAGTGTTTGTATCAGAAGCATTAGCAAAGATATTGGGTCTTGGGATAAGACGTTACCTTAACTCTGGGTGGAATCTTTTCGATTTGGGAGCTTCAACCATGACTCTTGTAGCTGCATGTGGACTACTTTTATTCCCAAATGCTATGTTCTTAGTGCTATTCAGACCTTTAAGGCTTTTAAGACTTTTTAAGATAAAAAAGCGCTACCGAGATGTGTTCGGCACGCTCGTTATATTATTCCCCCTAATGTGTTCCACTGCTATTGTCATGCTCGTTTTATATTACTTTTTTGCAATCATTGGAATGGAATTATTCGCTGGATATGATATGAGAAATTGTTGCAAGTATGTATAACACAAACTCATTATCTTTATATATGTATGTACATTATGATAAGTATTCACTACTACTGTTTAACGTTACATATCTATATTCGTTTTTATTAGGAACACAACAGTAGAAGATTTTTATAAATATTCTGCTAATGGAAGTACAGCATTAGGATACTATTATCTCAATACATTCGATAACCTAATAGCAAGTAGTATGACACTCTTTGAATTGACTGTTGTCAATAATTGGTTCATATTAATGAATGCATATGCTTTTACCGTTGGTATGTATACTCGATCGTATTTTATGACGTTCTACTTGGTGACAATGATCGTCCTTACGATCGTGGTATCCAGTTTTTTGGAAGCCTTTAGATTCAGGATACAGTATAAAAGATCAACATCAAAACATGATGGTAAGCTATAAACTAATCCTATCTTTATAACATGCACAACATTTTTCCAAATTAATCATAGGTACATTCATTATATATTATTTTTCTATAGAAGAAAAAATGTTGCATGAAGAAGTAGAATTAAGATGGGATGAGTTACAGTGCATAGTAGAAGATTTCCAACTTCTTGAAGAATTACGATCTTCATTAGTCGTTGGTGTAAGTGTTGTACTTTTAAACTTTAATCATCCAACTCTGATTGTCAATTTATATATATATATATATATATATATTGTTGTTGTTGTTTAATATTTAATTGTATTTTTATACGCAGAGCACTACTATTTTCATTGGCTCTCGACCTCGCACAAGGGAGGTTTTACAACGAAAAATGTATACAAATGAAATAAGTGATTGGATCACAGAGGCTAAGCTAGAAGAGCGCCAAAATGGTACTACTGTAACAAATAATCATGTAGAAAGTAGGGAAGGCAATGAAGTTTCTGATTCTGAGCACCTTGTTTTACATCGAAGATCACGATCTCCACAACGTAACGGTGTGTGTACCTAACAACATTCTATAGCAATTAGTAATCGTAATTAATCAATTGTACAAACTAAATCTATAAAAAAATTCTCAATCGCGTAATTGGCTTTAGTATCGACGTGAACTGTAATCTCTTCCTTTATTTGAGATTTATTAAATGAAATTAAATTAAGAGGCAAGTACGTACATACATTCTCATATTTTGAATTTAAAGAAAAAGTTATATAATTTATTCTCGATAGTGTGAATCAATTCAAAGGCAATTAGTCTGATATTATTAATGCTGGCATTAATATATTGTATTTGCATTATTCTGGCATTATTTTATATCTCAAATTATATTAAATATTAATATATATCAAAGATGAGCAAATTGTTAATTATATTAATAATAATGCCAGTTGAAGAAAAATAAGTGATATTACATATTAATCTAGGATTTTTCGAGTTTCGTTTTTAAAGTAAAACGGAAAAATATATTATTTGAATATATTTTGCTTTTCTGAAATATTTTCATTCATAGTTCTACTCATAATAATTTATTTTATCATAATTCTATTTAATCTTCATATTATAAATTATACTTTGACATAATCATTCATATTCATTAATAGTTATATTTTAATGTTACTTTAAAATCAAGAAATTATATATCACATATGCTGTAATTATGAGAAAAAGAATATGTTATGATAGATATTTATTTGTATTTGACATTTGTTTATTTCGAATTTTGTACTTCTTATGTGAAACTATATATCAATATACATAAAAAAATATACAAATAACATATATATAAAAGGACTCTAATTGCTATTAAGTACTTCTTACCAAAGTTTAAGTTGCATAAAGAAAACTTTACCCTATATGTACTTACTTATAATAGTATATATTTAAAAATTGAGATATTGGCTATTACTTTCATACTATTTCATTCGCCGATTTAATTTATACATACTTGCATACTTTACGTAGGCTCGCGAAACAAAGTCAACTAATTTGATTGTTATTATACGAAAATAGGTATTGTCTTTATCATTATGCGGTTAAATAATCATTTGTAATTGTATTTATTTATTACACAAGTTCATATTTGCATTTGTAAAATTATACTCTTTCCACTATAAAATATATTACGAAATATAATATGTTTATTTTGTTTTATAGTACATATTATGTTATTGTTCATGTTAATCAATTTGAAATACATTAACATATTCAACAAAAAATAATTCGTATAAATTTCTTTTTTTCAAAATAGTAACTAAATTTGTCATTTCTATTTATAAATATGTAAGCTTCGGATGGTTAATATGATAAATAAATATAATAAAAGTAACTAAGAAATAGGCTTCTATTAGATATTAATAAAATAACCTAAAGTATATGTTTTGCTTTCTCTTTTCACGTTTGCATATGTTTGTACGATAAATTTCTCCCGTATCGCAGGAAGAACACATTAAATATAAATTATTCGTAATAAAAAGAAATAAAATATATTTCGTCTTTTGCAGACATAGAAATGGTAATACTTATTCATTAATTCTAACACCAGCACCACCTAAACTTGTCAATGTAACACAGTAGCCATCCGCAATTAGTTTTCGCGAAATACTTGATATAGTCTCGGGTTGGGTATCAGGTGGTAATAAGATAAAAGCATGTCCTCCACCACCAGCACCTGTTAACTTTGCTGCAAACGCATAGTTTCGAGCTTCTGCACATATTCTATCTAATGATGGATGAGACACTTGTAAAGCAGCTAATAAATTTTGGTTTATATTGATGAGCATCTAAAAAGTAATAAAAGATTAAGAACATTTGTTCTATTTGAATATAATGCTTATAGTACTATTTACTTACCATTAACTTGTTGAATTCTTCGTGCACTTCATATATTTCTGTGTCATCATTGTGAATCTGACTTGGATCTTTTTTAAGAATTTGTAATGCTTCTTTCGATATATTATCTATTGCATCTAAGATAAGATCAATGACAGTTGGATATGTAAGTTTTAAATTTGCTGATTTTTCTACTTGTGCCTTAGTGCTTCTTTGAACTCTAGTATCTACTAATAAAATTTTCATTTTTCTGACATTAGGTATAAAGTTTATACCATCATTTTTTCTAAATTCTATTATTGATCCATATGTACAAATGGAATTATCAATTCCAGATGGTGTACCATGTATAATCTTTTCACACTCAAATGCAAATTGTGATATAAGTTTTAAATCTTCTATATCAAAAGTTTTACAGATATTTTTTTGTAAACGTGACCAATGAAGAAAACAAGCCGATAGACAAACTGCAAATGAAGCTGAACTACCCAATCCCGCACCAACTGACAATTCTGTACTCAAATGTAATTCTGCAGGTTTTATGTTAATTTGTTCTTTCTCAGAAATATATATGAGTAAATAAAGAAGAGCTTCTAAACTTAATTTTTGTTGCAAATTGTTGTATCCAATGCGGCGTACAAATTGTTGTATATGATCATAAAAATTATCCTGGCTATTTTTTACTTGCAAAGATCTATAAACAGATATATATTCCTGGATATATTGTATGGGTACACTTGCAATCAAGTGTAGACTATCAAAATTTAATTTGATAACATCTTCTACATCAAGAAGCTCCTTAAATTTCAAATTTGTACGTAAATCTAAACTAGCTGCTATTGCAGTTTTTCCATACACCACAGCATGTTCTCCAAACAAAATAACTTTGCCTGGTGCAGATACCTCGAACGAAATCATTTGTGGATCAATACTTTTACCACTCACAATATGCTATGCTATAATATTGTTGAATACTGAAATATACTAATAAAACTTTTGCGACAGTTAATAATATCCTTATAAGTGTAAGTTTTTCCTGTAAATTATCAGAGGCAAATGATCTTTAAATTTAAAATATTATTATTTTCATAATATTATAGCAATGAGTAACATTACTGTTTTTAAATCAAATCAAATATGACATAGAATTAAGTTTGCTGTTTCTTCCACTGTTCTGGTGTTAATGTTTGTTGTGAGAATGCATGAATTGTCTTCAGTTCTTCTTTCAATACCGAATTTACCAACCTACATACAGTATAACATTGATCATTCAAATTAGAAAAATCGTTTAATAGGAGAATACTACTTATTTTCATATAGAACAAAATATTTGTCTTATATATCATTGTATAGTTTAATATGCTTAATACCTATGTCGTTGTAATAAAGGTTTGCTTTGAAACTGGTCAGAAACAACAACCACAGAAAATTTAGCACCACAACCATCAGATTCATCTGTTACTTCCTGAAAGTAAAGAGAATAGGTGTAGTTAGAATAAATTGATAAATCCGAACTATAAAGTACAAAGTACACAAATAAAAGTTCAAAAGTAAACTACAAAGAACAGTAAAGTCAATAATAAACGTGGGCTTTCTGCAAATTTTTAATATAAAATAACTTGCAAAATCTAAAATAACATGTAGATTCTACAACACCATCATCATTTATTATAATGCATCTGACAGATTTCTTATCTGCTAGTCTTGTAATAAAATAGTAACATGTATATGTATGCACTTGTCAAACAAAAATAAGTTTCACACTTGATTCAAAATAACATGAAAATTATCTTTCCTTGTATATTAAGCAAATTATTTTTATTTCCATATAATCAAAATTCATAATTTCACAAAAAAATCACACAATTTTAGTTTTACAAAGAAAAAAAGGATTACTTCTAGAAGATAACTATTTTATATGTTATTTTTAATATACTACTTACATATATATATATATATATATATATATATAATAAATATATAAAACAAGTGTTTGTACACCACTGTAAGCTGGAACTCAAAATCTAGAACTGAATTTATTTCTACAGTTCATTATTCAAGCATGAGTTGGATAACAGGCCAAAGTTCACCACAACTTAATTATGAATATGAATAGAATATCATTAAAATTGTAATGTAGAGTATTTATTTATAACTATACCAAGCACTGTGATTTACATGGTTGCACTATCTTACATAGATAAAATATAAATGTTTATATTTTCTTCAATGATATTTCATCAAATTATAACATATAGAAATAGTACAAGGTTTGTTTGTATAGAGCTATCAACTGTCTGAAATTTTTCTTTTTTTGTTAGCAAATTATAATTATTGCGAGCCGTTTATGTAATTTCACATGTGTACTAAATATAATATACTAAAAAACATAATTTATTATACTTTCATTTGGTTTCATAATCATTATTTACATCTGTAAGTAGTTTGACACTGAAATATAAAAAGAAAATAAAGAAATGAATATAGAATTATATGGATACCAACAGTGCAAACAAATCTTGATGCTTCTCAGGTGGCTTCAAAAATTCACATGAAAAAATAATATTAGTGTTCTATCTATTGAACCCCAAAATAAAGGTTTAATAAAAAAATTGCAATTGCAATAACATTGTATATGAAATACGGAATAAGAAAAGTATCTATTAATATCTAAGTTTTCATTTTTCGCTTGATTTTCCTATAACTGGTCATTGCCAAGCAATACAAATAAAAACATACTTGTGACAAAGTAGGAAAAAATCATTGTTTATATGTAATGGTAAGACATTAAAATGAAATACCAATAAAAACCATAAACATACCAAAGGATCATTATGTAAATGGAAGAAAAAAATAACAAGAACTTTTTTCATATATAGAAGCATCATTTTCTCTTATTAGTTATGAAATATTATGTATAAATTATCCTTTACATATTGATCAAGTCAAGTACAGTGGTAATTCAATAGCAACGTGTATATCTGCTTACACTGTGTCGCAATTGAGGTTATAACACGTTGCACACTTCAAGAGAAAGGAAAAATATGCTTTATTTTACAATACGTACCACGTGCGAAGCATTCAATTCTGTGGTTAGTTTATTTTTTATATAATCCTCGGTATATGGCATTATTTGTCCGTAAATTTACAATTATCACCACTCACACGTCATTGACTCTTGGGTAATTCTTTAACGTCGGATCGTACAGTGTGTGTATGTAGATCATCCTCCATTGCTATTTCTTTTTCTTCATTTTTTATCCAACGACCGAGCCAGTATAGTGCTGTTTTGTTGCGTGCACGGTATGAACTGCGAAATCAACGATATGCTAAAACCAGTCTGCCACATTCCAATTATACGACCACGATTAACCATTTAAATATGTGTTCTCATTACAAAGGCGTAAGGTTTGGTTTTCAAGCACCGAAAAAGTCAGAAAGAATTTTAAAAAATGCTAGTTCTCGACAGTTCTCGAGATCATTCTTTTTTTTATTTGTGTCTTTGTTTAATCAAACAAATGATAAACAGTCAGAGATTTTCCCGAATTTACTGTATTTGCACATTAGATTACCACTTGATTACCGAAGTCGCGATAATGTGCAGATTTGCCGGAAAATGTATACTATAATCTCCCCATTTGATGAATGTAGATTGAGGGAAAATTCAATGCACATTTCCTTCTATAAACTAGGTACAAGTACATTGTATATAAAATGAATAATTATAAGATGTAATCTAGGCGCAATCCAAAACGAAGTTTCGAATTTTTAGGCCCGCCGTACGCTCAGTAGCGTACTGCGCATGCGTGGCGCTAATAGTCAACTGTTATGGCGGCACGATTTGACCCCATGATTGTTCGGCGAGTGCTATCAATAATTAGTATATTTTTTCTAACGTACACCTTTCTATAGCACATCAAATGATTGCTAAAGACTCGATCTCCATAAGAGAGTGTACGCAAAATCGTTATCCGATTTTGTTTATTTCTCTTGTAATTTTAAAGATTCTGATTTTTTCGAAACGAAAAAAACTTCGATGTATATTAAACTAATCCTTCTATGTTCTTGTCCAAATTCAAGTCGTTTAGTTCAATTAGAAAAAAGTTATTCTATTTTAAAGTGCGTTCACTTTTGCTCCTTACTGTATTAGAAAACATTTGGTGTTGCTTTTATTCTGTGTATTATAAGTGAACATTACATTTTTTCTTGGCCATCAACTATCACTACACGGTGGACGAGCACCATACCGAAGAGGTTAATAATAGAAGTTAATAATAATATGATAATAATTGAAACATTAATTGAATTGAAATAATTAATAATATGATACTACATATTAATATTTAAACTTTATAAACGCCTAGTTTTCATATAAAAATATTTTCTATTCGACCTACAATACTTTTTTTATGTAAAATGAACCAACCTTTGTTACATGAGTATACTATATATGCGTGTAAAGTAATTAGGTATTCTCAAGAAGTAAGGAAAAGTGTGCTTCGATCGATACGTTGCAATTAACACCGTTTGTAAGGGATTTCGAGTAGGCGGGAAAAGACGCGACGCGACGGTGGCCCGTTTGTTGCCGAATAGAAGTTTGAGATTTGGATCACTTATCCTCTTCTCTCAACGTAATGCGTGGCGTCGTGGAGGATTCGAAAGGATTCGAGATACTCTTAGCTCGACGAATCGATTTCACGCCCCGACACTAGTCCTTGAAGAGGGAAAAGAAGCGATCTTGGTTACGTTCGTTTGTTTCACCCAATGGTACTCGAGATTCTTAACATCGACTAGACGAAGGAAACAAAATCTGTCGCCGTCAAGTGGATTCTTGGAGTGTTCGCATTTGAGTCTACTTTTCTTTGTCATCTTTATACATTGCATGTTGTGTAAGTGTTAATTAAAAAAAAAAAAAAGAGTAAAGGAGCCCAGATTTTTCAAGAATAATAGATTTTGTTTTTTTTTTTTTTTACATACGAAGAGCTATTACATTTCTTCATCGCTATTCCTGTACGTATTCGAAAATCAATAGTATGGATTGCGCTATGGGGATATCAAATTTCTCTATATTTTCATTTGTCGATAATTTTCTTTTCTGCTTGAATAAGGCTGCGACTTGATTGAATATTAAAGAAATATTTCTGTAGTTCAATATCCGTACATCAATAAGATCAGTTTTCAACTCTTATTGTGAACAAATATTTTTTAATGCACACACACACGCAAAACTCTAATATTTCGAAAAGAAAAATATAAATGGTTGTCTACTTTCATTAGCACTGATACTCTAAACCCAATCAGATGATTCTCCCGGCAAATCAATCGTTGCACTTCACTAATAATACAATACCATCGTAATTTACAGAGAATGCAATTTATGATCATTCCTCTCACCCTCTCGGCCAAAACAAAAAAAAAAACGAACGTCGTCGCTTCGGTGACGCTGCACGCGTCGCGTCCTGCGATATTAATTTCTCGTATTAAGCATTTGGGTTTTCATCTCGCCGGGATGGAAAATCATGAAATAATTTGCCAACGATATTCCATAATATTAACGGACGGTGTCTCAATTACCTGCTGACCACGCGTCATCACAATATTGGATTGATTTCTGTTTTATGTCTTAGCAAATAGCCTATAAAAGCGGCAGCGTATCTTATCGTTCTTCAGAATATAACCGATCGCTTAAGTTAGATTCAGGTCTGATTCGGGTTTGTCCTTCCAGAAAGTCGTCGCATTTTATCTACAAAATGTCTATCGAGCGCAAAATCTCAACGGAGAACTCGATGCATCTACATTCGTGTCCTTGGAGAGTTATGCGCTTTTGTTTTACACGTATTATACTTCTTTATCACACTAAGCAAATCCGTCTACATGATAACGTGTACTGTAGAGTTTTAACGAAACATATTATTTATACGAAAGTGTCCAAACATTCGCAAACGTCGATACGCACATACATATTCTCGCAACGATATCCCACGATGTCCCATGAGTAACATATTGAATTGAAGCGACTACATGCGAACGCGAAGTTGACTTAAGCCAATCGCAACCATATCGGAGTACCCCAAGTAAAACTTGATAATTAAGGTCGAACTTGTAGAGAGCGTTCCTCCCTGAAATACGGATATTCGATGACACATTTTCCATGCTTATATTTATAGAAATCAGTAGAGACGTCCTTACAAGGGAAAAGAGAACAGTTTTAATCAGAAGGGTCGTTAAAATAAGAAGGGTAGGAGAAGAAGACGTATGGAACTTGCTTGTTTGGAAAAAAAGATAAACAGACGACGAATTATCACGATTTACCAAGTCAATAAATTTCATTATAAATTCGGATTCGTTTCGACCAATTGTTATATTTGTTGAAGAATATTATGTAATTCACGAGACCAACAGAAATTAGGTAATTTAATGAATTTTCTCATGTAAGCATTATCCAATACGATAATTTTAATTTCTGCGCACATATATTTATTAATATAAACAAAGAATATTTGCTTATATTTTACCAATGTAAACCCATTACAGAGAAATATCATGGCAAAATTCTCAATAAATGATCGTGAACGATTTTCACTTAAGAAAGTTTTGTTACCGCTATTAATCTATGAACAATTTACAAGCATGCTTCGACAAGCCTATGCGTATAACTCCTCTGTGCGTTCGATCTAAGGGAAACATCGATTTATGCATCGTATCTTGAACAACAGCACCGCGAGATTTATTTTCTACTTTATAATGACCTATGGAAAGTACGCTTTGACCTATTGTTTCATACGATGACGTGCTCTCCTTTCATACAAGACTCTTTCAATATCCTACAAGTCTTACTCGTTAGAAATGTCTTTGTGAATATTGGAGGAGACACCAATTGAGAAATGCGGAACTCCCGGAACATCCCTTTCCTTTCCTCGTTCGTTCTCACGCACCCTACTCTCGAATCCCAGTAAATCGCCCATTCCGCCGTTCTACCGACAAGAAATAAATTAATAACCGATAAATCGATTGATTCCTCGAGCAGAGAAGGTAGTCGTGCTGTCGATTAAACGAATTTGCGGAGCCGGACGTTGTTAACACCCTGCCAACCGCAACCCGTCCTCCGTTTAGCGTTCGGTTTCAAATCTCGTTCGATTTCACTTCGAACACGACGACGACTGCGACTTTGTTCTTTTCGATCCTATGATGAAAGTGTCGTGTATGTATCACGATGCGATAAAAGGAATTTTTCGAAAGAGATAGAGATTTATCGCTTCCCACGCTGTTAGCTGTGTAGCCTTATTTTAAAAGTGTGTACCTACTTATATCCTAAAAAATGACGAGATAACGAGTATACTCGTCAAACACAGGGTATATGAAGCTGCTGTGAAATTGAATTAAATTATAACGATATGGCAGTTGCTTTTTTATTTTTTAAGAAATCGATAATTTTATTGCTACAATACATTGAAATTATATATGAAACTTAAACATACGTAATTTTTTTATTAATAATAAAAAGAAACAAGAAAGATCAAATACTTGTGAGGAAATGTGAAATTAGATACTTATTTAATCTATTCTTGTAGAATGATACTGCCTAAAACAAGATACGACACAAATGGCACTTTGCATATCGAGCACCTCTATAGTGATTCTTTCCGAATATTATTTTCGAAATACTGTGAACATCTTTGTGTAGGATTAGATTTTAACGATATGCTCGGTATAATTATATCTTATATGTAAAATATTTTTTGATACGACTAATAGGCTTAGTTGTAGCCGACCAACTGATGACACGTGTGATATTTTATCTTCAATTGCATATAATCTTATAATGAATCCAATACATTTCTTGTTTCTCTTTTTATTTTATTTCGTTGTTGTTCTAAAATATTCTAAAACGTTGTATTTTTTATTAAAATTATAATTAAAATAGCAAATGGTAACTCCTTTTTTGCATAATGATCATACTCATTATAACAGAAAAATTGCCACTTATTTATGAAGAGCATACTAGTCACAGCTAACAGGTTAACACATTCGAGACTGATGACTCAACTTATGGGTAATACCTCGGGTTCGAATGTGTTAAAGAGGTAAAACGAATGGTGGTACAATTTAGTTGGTGGTACAGTATAGTCATCTCTCCCCTATATACGTGTGTGTATGCCAGAGTGTAGTGTATATATCATACACTTCTCTATAAGATGGTTGCATCAACGAATCGCATTATCAAGAAACGACGTTTCATTTTTATTCCCGAGACGAGGGCCATTCGTCCCCAACGCAGTCCCAGCCATTTCCTGGAGCATTATTAAAATAGATTATCGCATGATTTGCATGGCGACGATACTAGAAAGAAGGCGGCGCCCTCGAAACGAATAGGTGACGCGATAAACGCTCATAACGTACCCTTTCCGTCGCATTATTACGCGGGGAAGAAGAAAAAGAATAAGAGAAGAAAAAAGGTTTGAAACTGAAAAAGAAAATGATAGAGAGAAATTCTCTCCTGATTGGAATTCATTTATTAAATACTTTATTTTTTGGAAGTCGATCTCAATTACACGTGTTAGTCGATAGATACAAACTCGCTTTTGTATTACATGCGTCCAACGAGTCATTTTACGTGACGATATATGCAGCTATCTCACGTATCGATATTCGTTGGAAAGTGAAAATTACGCGTGTTCCGCCGAAATTGTTGTTTACTATGGCAAAACGAGCGACTTGTGCGCGAGCGTGCGGATGATCGAAGAATAATAGAGCGCTGCTTGACTTTCTTTTCCACGAGAAATTCTCTCAAACTTCATAGGCGTGAATGGGATGGAAGTAAAGCTAAGGGAGGGAGTAAAAGAAAAAACACAAAAAAATAAAATAAAAAGTGATATACCCATCTTCAATTTGCGATAACTCTCTTTTTTGTTTCGCGATACTAAAATGTGGGAAAATAAATTTCGCGGTGTTTTGTTTGAAGTTAAAGATTTTGCAAACATTACTTCTCTCTTTCGTTGTTCTTTTAAAGCAAAAGAAATGTAAAAGAAGTTTGTATAATCCGAGTGCGAGTCGTTTGAATATCTCGTAACAAATAAAAATGTTGACGTTTGCTCGGTCATAATATTTATGTTATCAAAATTTTACTAAAAAAATCCAATTTACTATCCATATGTAAAAATAGGCTTTACAACCTCTTTCTTTTCCATCCTCATTCCACCCACGCGTTATCTCATTTTATTAACATATTATTTATATGTTACAGGCTGAACAGATAATCAGTTCGAGAAGCTAGTCCTCAGGAAAGGCAAAATAAGCGATCCTATATCCGTACACTGATTGAAATCGAAATGGATTTAAAGATTTCAATTTAAAGCAACGATGACCACGTGTTTCGCAACGAGTACGTTGTATATCGTTGAAATAGCGGTGCGGAGATCCAAATAATCGAATAGTACCTATCGTCTTGGCTACTATCGTAATACTTTCTCTCTCCCTCCTTTTTCTTTCCTCTCTCTCTATCCCTCTTTCAGGCTGCACACGAAAATGTAGTGGTGACTATGGTGGTCGGCTTTGTAGAGTCTGGTTTATATACATATATACATACTCAAGGAAAGCAGCAGGTGGTTCGCAATTCTTTTTACTCTCACAACATTTTTCACCACTTTGACGCTTCCTACCCTTCAACCTGCTTCTCGAGAGACGCCGGAGGATTATAGGCCGCACGTGACTCGAAAATTCGTTTTGAACTCGTTCACCCCAGACGCGGAATGTATATTGAGAGAAAGTGAATATGAAATAAGCGTCTACTTACGTTTTTGACGCGTTACTGGAACGATTTCGATATTTGCCATTCATTTTCTTCTCCTTACATTTATTTTATTCTTTTCAGCAGAGAAGACGTTTGTTCGTGATATAGTGACTGCACTCGTTCAAGCGTGCAAGTCCTTGTCTTCACTTTATTCTTTTCTTTGAAGTTATTTAAGAGATTTAAAAGAACGAATTACATTGTTCGAATATGAATGTCGATCTACTAAGAAGGTTTATGAAAGACATAAAAAAAACGTGTTATTAATTATAACTATTTTATATGTAGTATAATATTAATACCGAATGAGCTTGACACTCTACTAATTATTACTAGTTAACATAAGTCCACTTTAATACCCCACACCACCACCCCTCTCTCGTTCGGTCCATATAACTAGGTATTCATATAGCACAGTTTCACTCTAGTATAGACAGAAAATTGTTAAAATTCCTATATAACATGGTACCCCTATAACATGGCTTCACTGTAACGCGGTTAGAGATTTTAACAAACCCAGTATAACATTACATATGTGATGAGATCTTTTAAATGCAAACACGATTACTTGATATCTCAGAAAATTTGAATTTGATATTTCTGAGAGGTGAGGTGTGTGGGAAATTTTTATTCTACTTTGTTTAAATTGTAAATTCGACAATAGAATGTCATTTGTGATTTGTAATATATGTAAGTATTTCCGAGATGTTTTGATATTTGCTTCATTTGTAAATTAACCCTTTATAGAACAAAACTTTTTCCACCTTTTATGGTTTATTCTCGCTAATCAAATGTCAAAAATAAGTATTGAAGTGGTTGAAATATCGATCAGTGTCCTATGAAGGGTTAAATTAATAAAACTAATTTGAAAGAATTAAATTTTTTTGATAGAGTATCTATTATGAAAAGATAATATCATTTTGAAATCACCGCTTAATATTTGATGGAACTGTTATCACGTACACGTACCTACGCGTATGCGAATCATGGTCGAAGAGTAAAGTTGTTCGTAAAGTTCCGTCGCAAATCAAATCGTATTTTACTTGTTTCCTGATTTGCAAACGAAGAATTTGGCGAATTTGTGCAATATTCAAGAATAATAACCGAGGAAGGTGCGTATACTTACAAACAAGAGAAGAACTGAATAATCGAATCGTATCGTATCATATTTTAAGCAAGAAAGAGATGATCAACTACAAATTTGTCAATATTGTCAACTAACTACGCACGGTATTTTCATCACAAATGTCTCCATGATAGATTTGGAAGAAACAGTAGATATTGTATCATTTATGAGCCCTAAGACAGAAAGAAAGAAAAGTAAAGCATGGACGTACAAAATAATTGCATGTATAAGGTGTTAAAGGTGCACAGAAATATCGGTAGTACTTAGTTCGTATTAGCGATCGCGAATGCCGTTCAAATTTGCAGGGTGGTAGAGCTACGGGGGTTATCACAGAAGCGGCTCGTCGAAGAAGAGTGGAGTACACGTTTGATTGGACGGCGGTGCTCCAATAGTGGGGATGACGACCGCACGAGTGGCAAAGTCGTCGGCTTATATAAACGGGACGCGGGATTCACCACCGCAGAAGAACCGCATTCGCCGTCAAGACGCGAGGACCTGTGACACGTGTCCTCAGACTCATACTCCAACATTCCTCTGAAGCCACTTTCTGCCGAGGTAAGGAGAACTCTTTTCTTTCTCATACGTTTATTTAAAAACTTCGTTTTCCCATATACGAAATAAAATTACAACTTCGATCTTTGTTCCAACGATAAGATAATTATTTTAAACGATTCTTGCCTCAATTTTGTCCATCTGATTGTTCGTTCATTTCACTTTTCTCCATCGCGTGGACAATGAAACGTATATATCGAAGGAACTGTCCTGGCAATTTCTTGGTCTTACTACTGACACAGTCGTAAAATAACCAGATACTTGGGGGATGCGCGTTACGAGCCAAGTAAACGGGAAACGATACCGTCTTATCCTGAACTACTTTCTATTCTACTATTTTCTTTTCGTCCCACATACCCTCCCCCTCGTCCAACCACCGACCTACGTCTTTTTATCGTCGGAAAAGTTAATCTTCCGCGAATGTACGCGCGAGGAACGTTTCCGCTTGAAAATCATCATTATCGACGTGTTAGATCGATACTATCTGCGAGGATAACCCAATCGTACCCCTTTTCCGTTCATCTATCGGAGAATGGGAAGATTCAATTTCTGCAAAAAGAAAAAAAGAAGAAGTTTCGCGAAACTGAGGGGAATTTAAAAAAAAAAAAAGAAAAGAAACGTCCCGAAACCACATCACGCGTTCATTTTCTCCCGAAACATTTCATCTTGTCGTGAATCAATTTTCATGACTTCGACATTAACGTAATAAAATTTCGCTAGTCAAGGTTTTGTTTAATGAATATAAATATATCACCTGTAGAGAGTCGGCACCACACGCGGACCAATGTGTGGGGACAGCGATTGTGACGCTAGCAATAATTAATAACAATGCTGTTTCGACGTGTCGAGTGTCGGGTACTTATCGAACTTCATAATTGCGTGAACAATTGCCATTAATATAAATGATCGTCATTGTTATTAACGATCATACCAATACCGGTTTTTTCTTTTATAAAAAAACGCAATATAATTTAATGAAAGTATAAAATATTTTCCTCAAATACATGTAGAAGAAAATAAGGAAAAAGAAGAAAGGCTTCATTATTTCTTTCGTTTTCGGTACATAGACTAATAATACGTTTTGTTCAATGACATTTAAAGAATGTACTAACATTTGACATTTGATAACTTATAAATGATCCAAAATGTAATGTATTTATAAATACGTGCTGAAAAAGATTAATGTGCAACCGGTGCTATAACTTCGCGATAGGTTCAGTGATAAAAGACACGTTTTCTGATAATAATTGGAAAAAAGGCGCGAAACTAGAGAACGAATAATAAAATATATATAATATATAATTATATACACTTCATCAAATGCAAGGGCATCGTTATTGAGCTTGCTACCAAATGATATTAAAGAGAACAAACTTTCCTTTGAAAACCAAGTTGCTTCGAACGAATTTAAAAGAATGCATAGGACGCGGCAATGGAGCTTTGAAGATTAATGGAATTAATTAAAAAGAACTGTTCACGCGTACTAGTTTTTCTCTAGAATGCGTTACGGTACCCCTCACTTGAAGAGTGATCGTTAAGTAAAAGGATATTTAACGCCGTATAAACGATCGACCGAAGTGTAAAACGTGTTTAATGAGTTTAAAGAAATGTTCGTTAGAATCTCGGGGTTGTAATGAATTGCGATGAAATTAAGTAGGTACATAGGTATAGCACGCTCCAATATACGGAAAACTTCAAGCAAATATACATATACATATTAAATACATAGGATAATGATCACATTCTAACTTTTAAATGGAAATAATGACCAATCAAATTTTCTTTGATATTCGTCTTATGAAGATCTCGCTATCTCTACAGTGATTTAAACGCACATTGTATTTCCAATTTACCAATCACATATCGTAGATCTGTGACATTAATGATAGTGTTGGAAAATGTTCTTTACGGAATAATATAATTTTATTGCATTCCCATCTTTCCAATTTTCATCGATGTTATATTATTACAATTGACATCATTATTACGTACTTGCCTTTTATAGATATTTTAAGAATCATATACATGAATCTAAGGAATACTAACGCATTCAAGGATTTTTCATTTTGAATTTTCCTTTAAATTAAATTTTCAAGGAATCATTATTACTAACCCGATAGTGACGTGCATGCAGGCACATATGTTTCGAAGAAAACAAAATTGAAGATAAAATACGTATAACGTTTATCATAGAGGAACATCGCGCAATAAGTACTAACCGCTAAAAATGTTCTATTGTATCTTGTACCTGGAATTGGTAAAAATGAAAACGTAAAAGACATTTTTGTAATATAAATGAATTGTGATATTCATTTGTTAATTCAAATAAAATCCTAATATATGGCGAAAAAAGCAAGTATCACCTTCCGTTAGTACTTTATGCTAATCAGTATTGCTCGATTCTTCTTTATAGCGTTTTATAGACATAGAACCCTGTCAAAAGATTAAAACGTTCTTCTATCTCTGTTTTTCTCTGATTTTCTTCTCGTCTACCATTACATATGATAATACTTAACAATTTTCGCGTGTTCCTACGCATACAGAGCATGGATCCGGCACTCCGACATGGAATATTGACGTACAAACTCCGTCGCGATGTGAGAGTGCGCATGTAAAAACGCTTTCTACACGTCCGCTTGAATTTTAATTGCCTTTTAGTGGATGCACGCGCGAACGTGCGACGAGATCCAGTTTATTATGACCGCTACGATGGATTCCGTGCGACGAAGCAACACGTTCCGATCGATCAAAATCGCACTTGCATCGTTTAAACTGCATTTCCGGAAGTGCATGCTCGCTCTGTTATTTTAAAGCTATATCACCGTACTCGACGCGTCACGTATCTACATCGAGAAAGACTTTCGCCAACGGTCGCGTCAAATTTCCTCTCAAACATCGTTTTACGATAATGATCCAATGAATCATTATTCTCGCGACGAGATCTCTCCAATTTCAGTCTTCGGTTTCTCTTTTTCTTTAGATATTCTTTGAAACGTGAAAACTTTAGATAATCAAAACGAACGACTAGCTTTCGTGTAAAATAGGCCGTCGCAAGGGATCGATTTATAGGTAAATTCTATCTCGCCAGTAAATGAAAAGGGAGCGAAAACTCGCTAAACAACTTTTCATTCGACTTCCTTACATTGTCGCATTTATGTCCTTTTTATAGCTCGTCCCCAGTTCACTCCCATATTTACAAAGTTTGGCCACTTATCCAGATATGTAGTAGCTTGCAACAGGCGCGGAGGAAACATTAAATAGAAAGGTACAGCTTTCGAGCGTATATTTTCTCGCGAAATCTGCAAAAGCAGCTGTGTTGCACGAATTTTGAAGTACCGCATTTTCTTCTTTTCGGAACGCGGAACAACTGGGGGAAGCAACGAGAAGGCTGCTCTATCTCGTCTATCGCAAAAACATAAAAAAATGCTTCAGGAAACTCGGTGTCTTTCACGAATATAAAGAATTTCCTTCTCGGTGAATGGTAGGAAGAATAAGAACGTTCTCCCTATTTTCGTTTTGAGACCACAACCGCAGCAATAAATTTAATAAGAATAATATTACGCTAACAATAAGATGAAAAGAGTACTTACCTAACAAAACTATGACTGCGACGAGGTATCGAGATAAACGTATCTATTATTTCAAGGTATTTCTTGACCGTGATAAGAGGGAATTCAAGACTCTCGATCTGATCTTGTAAATAATGATTCTGCAGATACTCATTTTATGTTCAATTTTATAGATTTTCTCGCGTGAGCATTGTCAATTTGATAATGTTTGGTATTTATTACGCTTGTAACTTGGACTATATTCGCGCACACTTCGAATGCATATTATAAAGTTCGAGTCAGACTGGAGCAAAACTTGTACATGACTTTACCAGTGACACCTTTACCTTTTATGAATCGAAACAAATGCCGCGCGCGACATAACTTTGTGAGGAGATAAAAATTTAACGATGGCATAATCACCAGCATTGTTTTCGCTTTTTTCTATTTATCGAGTAGGGAAAAATAATATAATATATGTATTTACTATATTGGTCCAAGACATTGTCGATCGTGAGTCTTGTAAAAACCGTTTTATCGTACAAACTGTTACGCTTCGTAAAGGAGAAATAAGCTTAATGTCGCCTGAGACTCAATTTTCAAAAGCACCAGGACCTTAATCGAGTATTCCAATGTTAATAAAGCAATTACTTCTAATTGGAAGTATCTAATTATGAAGGTATTGGCTATAACGAGACACAGTGGAAAGTAGATTAAGCAATTAAATCGTCTTATCGATAGAAACGATGAACGAAGAAAAGGGAGAAAGAGAAACAGAGAGAGATGGAAAAGATGTTGAAAAGAAAAATTTGCGATAGTAATATTAGATTAAAATTTTATTAACTCGAATCTTAATTTCTATCAATTTGTACAGCACTATCGTCACATCATCGCAGCTTATACATACAAAAATGAATTCGAATGAAAAGGGCGTAAGCTGAAACGTTGATCTGTAAGATTTTCAAGATTGAGAATAGATTGGATGTGAAAAGAATGGTTCGATTTTAAATTGAATTTATGATTCTTCATTGCACGTGAGACGTATGTTATTTATGATTTTCCGTGAAATCCTTTGCCATCCCATCTCGGTGTAATCGTTCCCAAGCGAGTATCAGAAATTCTCGAATATCAGGAAACACTGTAGCATAAGACAAAGATATATTTTTCTTATACATATATACTTTCCTATTTTTCCTTCATCCGTCTAAGTAAATATGCATTGCGCAAAGATAAAGAATCTATATACATATATTGTTTCCCTCTCGGTAAGTAGAGCGCGCTCGTTCGAACATTCTCATAGGCTTTATTAAAGTTATATATGTTGAACGAGGTTGGTAGAATGTAAAACGACGTAAACGACGACAACAATGGCAAGTACGAGGACGAAAAGGATCGTGGTTGTTTCCCAAAGTCAAAGGGAACGAAACCGCTAGGTGCCTTCATCTCTCACAAAGCGTTTAACATTCCGTAATGCTTGAGATTCTACGTGCCGTTAATTCTCGCCACGCTTTCGAACGACTATGTTTCATAAAGGTTCGATAAAATGAAAAAAGTGATAGAAATGCCGAATCGATTAACGGAGCGGATTTTGCAGAAGTATAAGGAAACGCGTCGCTTTGCACTTGTAAGACTTGAAAACGCAAGAATACCCTTCTACCTCTCACTCTTTTGCCATTCAACAAATAATAATTTCCCTTTCTCCTACGTTTACCTAAACTTCAATGCGTTTTCTTTTCATTCTTCCGTTCTCTTCCACGAAGACATTTTTCACTCCTCACGATCTTGACCAGTAACGATTTTCAGTTTGCTCCTGTACTTTAAACGCAACGATAAAACGTTTGAGAGAGTAAGCGAGAAAAGGAGAGAGAGGAAGAGAATTTTCCATGAAAAGTCCGGTGAAGAGGTGACAAATACTTGGTGTTGGTTTTAATCTCGATCTCTTCTCAAAAGGAGTGACCTCTATTTTACATAGAGAGTAAACCAAAAAGGTGGAACGTGAGTTTTATTTATCGAGTTAGCCAACGCTTTTGAAAGTTCACTTCTCGCGCAAAGCGCTCCGCGAACGGTCTATAAATGCGTCGGTTGGCACATTCACCGAGCTATACTACTGGCGCATTCGTATTCATTGATTACCACTACTGTCGTTATATCCCTCGAACATTATTGCCGGATAAAAAGATTGATAGGTATCTTTTCTATTTCAGCACGTAAATTTCAAATCTTTTTATACGTAAAGAAACTTATTATCTGTTAATAAGTTAGATGGCAAAGCCGGTAGCGAGCCGATATGAATAATACGCGAGGTGCAAATAAATGGATACTAACGTTACCGTAATCTTAAACGGTCAAGCATCCAATTTTAGATATAAATTGATGGACGACAATACGGTCGAACGATTTTCTTAACTCACCGGATACTCGAGCTTAGAAAGTAACGGAGAAGATTTCACGGCGAATGCGCACGCATAATTCTTCTTTCTATCCATTTATCCTTTGGAGGTGCATGGATGATAAGACGATAGAAAAAAAAAAGAAAAAAAAGTAAATTGAAAATCAGTCGCATAGAAGATCGCCCGCGGTACGATGATAAGTGTTCTTTGAGTCAGTTATTTATACTCGTTAACTTATCGATGTCCGCACATCGTCCATGTTATGATGTATACGATGCAATTTAATTAACGACGTCGAAAGTATGGATCAACGCGTTAACTTCAGAGTTAATTTAACATAAATCAATATTTCCACCTAATATCTTTTTAACTGTTTTTACGAACTATCGTAACTAACGGTATACATAGTACGGGTCAATGCAAATTCGGTTTAGTAGTTAAAGTACTTCTATGACGACAAAACAGGAAGAAAGATTATCACGTGTTGTGAAGGATCATTGCTAAGATCAACAAATTATATGACTTTGTTTCTATAAAAATTGGATTAGTAAAATATGACACCAGCTTAACAATAAGAGAAAACTAGTCAAAAATATCTGTCTTAGTTCTGTCATATGAAAGTTATTTCTCCTTTCTTACTTGAATATCATGGCTCCCATTTCTTTTTCCGCAACGATCGAGAACTTCTCAGCAATACACGCTTGGCTCTTTGTATCTCTGAAGCGCCGCGTCATTCGATGCATTAACTTTTCATACGATGGTGGACCCGCAGTTTTCGGAGAGCCTAATTTATAACTTGTCGTAAACTTTCCCTCCGGGAAAAATATGTCTTGGTACATCTTAGCTCAAAGTGAAAACATTAATACCCACGCAAAACGACCAGGAAAAAGATCTAATTAACTACCAAAAAATGACCTTTAATATTTTGCAAAATTAATCTCATGTACTTCATTGACATGATAGGTATTATAAATCGCATTGATCGTATAATTAATAGCAAAGTAAAGTGATTTCGTTCAACGGCTATCAGAATACTCGGAGGCTTCTTTCAACGTCACGCTTCTACTAAAATTTCCATATACATACAATGTACTATGTACAGTGACTTACATTAATATTCGGACACTCTCTAAAGCAAAATAACTTTTTTATACTTAAACCAAACAATTTAAATTTTTACAAGAAAATAGAAGGATTAGTTTACTCTCTTTGTCGAAAAATTCGAAACTTCGTATAAAATATAAAAAGATTGACTATATAACGTACATTCCAGCGAGTCGTATTCATGCTACAACTGTTCAGAAAAGAATGAAAACTATTTTGGCTTGAAAATCATTAAAAAAGGAGAAGAAAAATTCGAATATGCGAGATGCTATGCAATGGAATCTCTTCTTTGGTAATTTAATTACGCACGTAGATCTTTCGTTCTTTCGCTTTTACTCGTATCGATTTTTTTTTCTTCGTGCACGCACACACGAATACGGATTACAAACGTTCAGCGTTACTATAGCATACAGCATCGAAGTAACCCCTCCAATTCGTAGAGATCACCTCACGAAACGCTTTCCGAAAAGCACTTTACTACCACACTTATTTTCTTTAGAGTCTCTCATCTTATTTCTCCATCGAATTTGTCATCTTTCGAACAGTCCCGTTGAAAATAAGAATCACCCCCGTTTTCATACCCCTGCGAACCAAAAGAACCATTTCAACCTTTTGCTAGGAAATGGACATCCAACTCACCTTTTCACGATGAGAGAGAGGGAAGAAAAAAGGGACGTGAATTACCGAGAAGATAAAAATAGCACATTTTTCTCGTTATCTCGCGCGACGAAACCTTGATCCTCCTTTGGAACTAAGTATGCTTTATGAAAACGTAAACAAGAAGAGCCTCGTAAGCGCTTGTAGGCCAACACGAGTAAGAAAATTGCGTTTGAGCAGCATACATTGAGTACCTTGCGATTAAACGACATCAAGTATCTTTAATAAGATTTTGGTACGAATATTGGACAATAAAATAATAGACGAACGAGATATGGCAGACGTTCTATGTTCCAGAATGCCCTTCGACGTTCGTACGAATATTTTCTATACTGACTGCATACCTATGGAGGTATAATATTAAAATCTCTCATGAATTGTTGAGAAAACTACAAGTCAGATAGTCACGATTGACGTAACCAATGCAATATACTGAAAACAATGATTTTCAAATTTCTGTAGCTTCAGATCGCGTCAGAATAGTCAGAATCAGTCAACAATCATTGTAACGATGAAACAACAGTGCCTGAAAAAGAGAAACCCGTCGAACTGAAAGAATATTCCAGGGAGACGCAAATTCCGGTCAGATCGACCGTAAGCCGGACTGGTTATCTTCATGATAGTTCTCGTTTAGATATGTGAAGGGTCGAAACGCAGAGTACCAGTTGTATCCATAAAAATGCAGCGTGTCTACCAATTCAGACCCGCAATTCTCCGCTATATACCCGAGAGATACAAGAATTGATACGTTTTTAAATCACGTTTCGGATTGTTGCGGGCTAGTATAGACCTACGCTTGTTAATGAAAAAATAGGGGCATTCTCGCACCCTCTAGCTGCCTTTTCTCTATGATTTTTCCCTTTTTTTCTTTTTCCGTTAAAGCACGTTCCGACGTTAACCGATTGAGACCGGCGGCGTCGCTATCCTATTTGCGAAAGCACCGGACGACACGATTACGCGATAATTTACTTGCCGTACTTTAATGAATTTAACGTAAGGCAAATGCGTAGATGTACATGTTTAGGTACATGTAGTAGTTTACGTACTTCGCTTCTCAAAAAAAAAATCATTACGGTCGAAATATTTTATTTCGCATTTTGTCCTCTCACAATCAATAGTTTAACGGATTAAGAACTACGTTGGCTATCCTTATAAAGTGAAAAATGAAATACTAAAAATATTCATACAATCTTTTTAACTTATTTTTCTCTAATTTCTTCCTTACAAAACTACTTTTTCGAAAGAAAACTATTCAATCGACGATGTGACACAGAGTCACATATTATTTGTATACATCTAGAATTCTTTAAATATGGTAGAAATGCATAACGTGTCAATTGAGCAGTTCACAGAAATGACTTTAACGTCAATTTACTCGTGTTTTATTATAGGAATGGCATGGATTTTAATATAAAAGTTACATACAAATATTTTAGATAAAAAAAAATTAGGTATAAATAATGATTTACACTCATCAATAATTTGCGATCCAATCTGAATCTCATAATTTTCACTGTACGTGAGAATGATCCACGTTTCTCTTTCAAACTGCAATCCGTTAAAAGCGTATAATTTTTTGTATCTCTATCCAACTCGCGCAAACGTAAATACATACCTGTAGAACTTGCATCGGTATCGATTATCTAGAACAACGAGTCTAATTATCTACTCCCACGAACGATCATCGTATTTAAAGCGACGTAATTGCTAATCGAACGAACGTTGAAAATATGCTGGAAAATAATAATACTTTAACAAATGTCATGTCGATATTTCCTATTACGTTACTTTGCAATAGCGAATCGTAGAAAGTAATCGAAAAGAAAAATCGTACAAGAATTTGGACCCATTGAGATGAATGGCTCGTTCTTTTGAGAAAATTTCGTATAGATATAAGATGGATGATGGAAATGATTACAAAATCCTTACAGTCAGTTGAATAGTTTGTTAGACGGCTCTTCCGAACACAGCAACAACTTTGCTCTTTTCCTGCGGAAAACTATAGAAAACGCATTGTCTTTTGCAACTATTGTTATTGCAATAAGAGAATAAGATTAAAAATGTAAGAGACAAAAAGGATAATATGGGTTTAGGAGTCCTCTTGTCTTCGATTTATCTTTTCAATTCATCAAAATACCGTAATAGCGGAGAACCAGATAACACAAAGTTGTAATGTGAGCGCACATTTGTCAATCCTTTTTAATTATAAACACTATTATACTCTTCTTTAATTATTAAGAACTCATCGTACGAATTGGTCGAAATAAGGCAAGACAAAGGGTCTCCCCTTATATGTACTACGAAATGCTATTCATATTAAATGCCGAACTACGGTCAGGATGAGAAAGTAGAAAGTAAAGGATTATTAGGTCCTTTCTGGAAATTGCAACGCGTGCGACGTAATAAATGTGGAAACGCCGAAAATAGGACCTCGATGTTCGAGTTAATAATTGATTGGAAACATGATAATATTGTCTGCGTGTATCATTAATTTCGGGGCTCCAATGAGGTCACATTTCTCACACGTTTTACGTTCGTTGTTTTATGGAACTTGAAATTAGTTATGTTATCTATTCTTACTTATTTCATCTATAAAAACCATGGACTTTACTCAAATTTACTGACACAAGCCTCGTCTAACTTTCACCTATATAGTAATAAAAATAAAAATTGTTAAAGTTTAGAAAACTAACACAATATTTTAAATATATTTTACAGTTCTCCAAGTATAGATCACACTTTGATCCCTATTAGAAATGACAAAATTGATAAAAGAAAAGTTCTTCTTCTTGTATCTACCTATAGATACATACCATACTACTTCCTTTTTTTAGAATAAACAAACGAGTTATTCCTCATCAAAGATGCAGAAACAAATAGCCTTCTCCTGCTTAATCTTGGTAGCCATCACCGTTCTGACGGTATCCAGTTCTCTCGCGGATGCCGCACCGTATACGTGAGTACCAAATTTGTTTACATATCACTTATGTAGAATAAAAAGAAACGTGAGAATTATTCCATATAACCAAAAGAACGATGAACGAGTTAATTCGTCTAATGTACATCACAATGACATCGCCGGCATGGTGATATCACTTGATACCATTGAACGATAAGCAAGAATAGAGACGCGTCTGGTTGCAACGGATGGTTTAACCCAGTTTCATTTCATGAACCATCGTCTCTTAGTAAGTGCTTCTCTGATTTGAAAGTAAGCACCTATTGAAAGCGGAGGGGAGAAAAGAGGTAAATTCAATTTCAAGGCACACCGTTGAGACTCATCAGCTCTCAAACCTGTACATATATATGTACATCGAGTTCATCTTGACGACGTTATTCACCGATGCAACGAGAGAGCGTCTTTTCGAAATCATCGATTTCTCAATGGTGCTTCAAGCAAATTTCATTTTTCTTTCTCCAACCAATGTTATTTTTGTTCCAGACAACAAAATTATTGGAATCAATTAGAAGAAGAGGATCCGGAAGCTTTTCTTGATATTATCTCACGTCTACGTCATTCCATCATGAGGAATCAGGAACTCGAAAAGTAAGAATCGAAGCACGGTTCATGAATCCCCCCCCCGAAGTGTGAATCTGACGTTCGTTTATCGTCTTTTTTCTAGCAATAAACGCGGATTGGACTTGGGTTTGAGTCGAGGATTCAGCGGTTCTCAAGCGGCGAAGCATTTGATGGGACTCGCAGCCGCGAATTACGCCGGTGGTCCAGGACGGAGGCGTCGCTCCGAATAAGCGTTCGATATCAAAGTTAAAGATAGATCAAAAGTAAACTTCTAACGCAAATAATATCGTTCAACGTACTTGTCTCCGTAACGTGCCAGTCTTTGGTTTTATGCATTACGCACTTTAATCGACTGGCACGTATTCTATCTAATTAATTTCCATCTAGTCTCGCTTTCACTCGTTCCCAAATCGTGCAGTATTATTTCTTGTCATTGCATCAAATTTATAATAGTATAGTGAGTTGATCAAGTTCTAGCGATCGAGTTAACCCATTTAGACCTGAAACTAAATTTGTCAACAATTTATGATTTTTTGGTTTTCATTGGGGGAATGTCGAAAACCATTCGAAAAATATGAGCTATACCGTATATGGTACGGTAGGTACCGGGTCTAAATGGGTTAATACAATTTACCAAAAAATATGAGCGATCGTGATCTCTAGTCGCATGTATGCGCGTGTGTGTGTGAAAGTATATATATGGATGCACATATATACTGCTGCTCAAAAGTTTTACCCTATTACGACAATCGAAAATTTTTTTTACGAAAACAGAAATTGTTGTTCAGTTACTAAACTAGTATGCTTAGCTCTTATTTTTTATATTGAAGTAACATTTCGTCGTTATTAAGTAAGTATATATTATTGATTTTGCTAAAAATATTAAAAATTTATGTTTTCAAATGGTTTGAAACTTTTGAGCGACACTAGTATCTATGAGTATACATATAAGTATGCATACAGGCGCACGCGCACGCATACCCATGTATATTATTTATATTTATATTTATTTTTAAGTTAGACAATTCACCAACAAACGTTCATTCTACGTCATAGTTTAGAATATGAGACAATAGGCAAACAATTTATTTTTTGAAATCTCGATGTTTCGATAAATGGGCATATGATCGTACCGTGTCATAGCGTGTACCGTTTGTAGATAATTACTTGTTTATCTCTTATCTCTTCAAAACAAAAATAAAACATTTATCATTTAAGTATCATTTCTTTATTATTGCGAAATAGTTTACAATTATGACTAAAACGTAGCGAAAAATATTTGTTTAATACCTGTTCTGACTGTGTGTCAAAAAGTGTTTCTCGCCTCTAAATCGTCTAAATAAATGTTACTTTAATTCAATATCCTGAAAATGTCATTTATGTTATTTAACAAACGCATCTAATTTTTTAAATACTTCCATATATGCATATATAGATGTATTTTCTATATATACCTAAGTCTAATTTTATTGTTCACATATCGAAACAAATAAGGTGTTAAAAAAAGAAACTATAAAGAACGTACAAAAGACTTGGGGTACTGTAGAAATCACATTTATCGGCAACGGGTTCAAAAGGCAGTCGTTGACTCCTAACATTTGCCGTAGTCACGTGCCAAGTGAGTAAAAGTAGTCAAACAGCTATTTGATCTCTTAAATACCCAAAGCTCCCTAGTATGGAGCTACGCTCGGATGAAAGTGCACTTTCATACACCGGTCGCTTTGTTATAACGAACGTTTTTATAATTACACGATTGAATTAAATTTTCGAAAAACGTGAAAAACGTACATTTAACGAAGTCTTTCGTTCGCATTAAATTTTCATGGCTTACTATACATCGTAAAGAGCCACGTGCTCGTCTCGAACCGGTAAGAATATATATCTTTATACATCTAGCATAATTTGCAAATGATTGAACTCAGCAAGTAATAATAATTGCCGAGAACTTAAAAACGGTATGTTATCGATCGTATGGAAGAGTAAGTACTCGACTAAAAAACACAAATAAAATTCAATTTTATTTCAGATTAAGGATGCGTCATTAATAAAAGTTCGTTTACGTAAAACGTCATATCGCCGCGGCTACGTAACATTGAACGTAAAACATTCTGCGCGTACGTTTGCGCAGTCGCCATGCAGTTCCACGCTACAGCATCTACGATGTGACCTTCATATACAATTCCAAGCACGTGAGAGAATTTAGTTGCGATCGGTTCTTCGATGATACCGATCATCATACATCGAAGAATTCTGTTATCGACGTAATTACGTAAGTCTACTGCTTATTACCTTTATCTAAAGATCAGTTGGTGTACATTTACATTAAATTCGTGGTTTAAGTGACGTATTAACGCGGGGATTAGTACGAACCAATGGCGCGCAACAAAGCGACATCGACCGCCAAAACATTCCAGCGTACTAAAAATTTGAAATTTTTAGAAATATGGACCGAACTGGAAGATCCTATACAAGATCGTGCCGTATTCAGAAGCGAGGAATTTTTGTGACACTTGTCGTACTCTCCTTGGTAATCGGGACGATACTTCTCGCGTACACAGCATTTGCATTACCAGTCGAGGACGGCACGCTCCAACAGGTTGCATTCGTGAGTATTCTTTCATTATAGAGAATCGTTAATTAATGCGTAGGTAATATTCACTATGAATTACCGTCAAGCGATTTTAATTGTACCTCTTCGTACAATTCGTATGAAATCTATTCTATTGCAGATTTTTCGACATGGCGACAGAACCCCTACCGAAACGTATCCCGCCGATCCATATTTAAACTACAAATGGCCTGGAGGTTGGGGAGCTCTTACCACGGTTGGATCATTTTTTTTTCAAATTCAAACCGCTAACGTGGCATCTTTCAAAGATCGTGAACAAATACAGCTGTTATAAACGACCGCTTTGTTTGTTCAAACATTACGACACCGAAACGTCTTTGAAGATTTTATACATTTTTTTCTTATCTTATTCTTAGAAATGATAATATATATTATATGCTATTAATTAAAATTTAATAAGTTGGTATGCCAAATGACGAGTATAACTGACATATTTTTATTTTAATGCAGAAAGGAATGCGCCAATTGTACAGCGTAGGAAAATGGATCCGGAAAACATACGGTTCGATAGTCGGTTTTAAATATGATAGCTCGATCACAGTAATTCGTAGCAGTTACGCCGATCGTTGTATCATGTCTGCACAATCGTTACTCGCTGGATTGTATCCACCAACACCCGAAGAAATATTTATTCCTGGTTTAGCGTGGCGTCCTATTCCAGTACATCCTATACCTAGAGAAATGGACAAGGTATAAATATTAACATTTACGATAGGTACATATATTCATAGGTCATATCGTCCGCGTCAGGTCTCTATACCACGCTTAGCTTCAATGGAATCTATCTTTGAAATTCACATTATAAAAAATAAAACACAGTCAACTAGTTTATAAATGAATGTAATGGAAACCGAAATATTAAACTTTTTCGCGTAAAACTATGCGCAGAACGCTCTAGTAAAATTAAATAGCTTGGACAGTCGCACCTGCTCCAAAATGAATCGTAGGATATGGGATTATTTTATTATACATTCATCTATAGTCATGAATTTATGTACAAAAAAAAGTATTTATTAACTTCTTAACAAATTGTGAGTCAATAGCGTAAAATTACGGTTCACTCAGATAAAATTACGCTTTAGCAAGAGTCATGTATTTTTAGCTGGTAGCTTAAAGATATTTTTAATTTTTCTTAATAGCGTCAAGGGAAAGCTTTTATAGCTTTACTTCGCCAGTTACATATGATATTTTTTACACAACAGTACCAACTAACAATGTGTTAACATGAAGTGTATTTTGCTACTATATTATAAAGAGCTCATGAACACTTTCGACATTTATTACACTAATTCGTTAATTATTCTTACAGACAATAGTGGTTAAATTCCCTTGTCCAAGATTAGAAAAAGCATTAAAAGAAGCATATGTTAATGAATCGATCAGATCCGATGCACAGTTAGCAACTTATTACAAGGAATTATCGATGCATACGAAACAGCCAATACAAACTATCACGGATGTGGAATTCTTGTACAATACACTTGAAATTGAGGAACAATATGGTTTAGAACTTCCAGAATGGACAAAAAGGTATTATAACGAAACGATGAAAGAGATCGCCGCTCGTAGTTTGGCTATATTCACCAGCAACACTTTGCAGCGGCGTCTTCGGGGAGGTAAACTTTAATAAATCAAGTGTCATGCAATCATCATCGCATGAATCTATTTGTATAAACTCCTTTGTTGTTTTAGGACCATTACTAAAAGACATACTAAATCATATGCAAGATATGAAAATTAAGAAAGATTCGAAAAAGGCATACTTTTATTCCGCTCACGATATAACTTTGGTAAATGTTTTGAGAGCTATGGGCTTTACAGAGGAACTGTTTAAGCCGGAATATGGAGCTACACTTATCTTTGAACTTCATTCTTTCGGTACAGACGATCACACAGTAAAGGTGATTTTCTTTTGGTTTATCTTATCGCACTTTCGTTTAGCTTATCGCTTGAATTTTATCGCAGGTAATGACACATTAATTCTATAATTGTTTATTTCCATAGGTTGCTTACCTCAACAGTTCACAATCAAACGAAGCGCATCCTTTAAGAATACCTAATTGCAACGAACCCTGTTTGTTACAAGATCTATTGAATACATGGAAAGAAGTTATTCCTGCTAACTGGGACGAAGAGTGTCTTAAATGATTATCCAAAGAGTACATAAATTGGTATATTATATAATTCGTATTTATTTCATTCGATATTTATAAAGTAATTATAAAAGAGACATTTAAAAACAATTGACTTAGAGTGGGCCATTTAAATGGAGAAAGTTGTATCTTTTATCAATTATGAATAAACCCAAAAGATCTTTGAGGAAGTAGACTTTAAGGCAAATGTTTTTCTATAACTATACTTTGGAAACCCTTGATTTGTCTTGAGAAATATTCTCGTACACCCATTAGCAAGTAAGATTTTTAGATACTACCATATAAATGACCCACCCTACGTAAAAAATGCTTCACTCGACTTTCGAAATTCATCAATGCTCCATTAATTACATAAATTAGAAAAAAAAAACGTAAGTAACTCATCCCACGAATCTTTCGATAAGCAAAGAACAGAATGATCGCGTGTATGTATATGTATTTAAATGTACTTAATGTGACTGATGAAGCGGTCGTGCTGAACGGGATCGCGGCGACAACTGCAAACGCGTGCGCAAACGCAACAATTTAAAGTACATATATAGAAGCAAATAGAGATAACAGATGGCACAAATTCTACGATCGTAGTATAACTCGCCACATTAATCCGCACGTGTACCTAACCTTTGCATTGCGCACGCACACTTATTATACATTCGTATCTATACACTTCCTGATCGAGACGTACCTTGTTGATGTGAGTAAACATACAATAGCATACATAGAAATTATGTATATTACGGTATATATAATATAGTCATATTTTTACGACGAATACCTAATACAATATATAACTAATGTACATGTATCCGACTCAAACATAATATAGATACTTAATAAATTTATTTAAACAAAGATTGATATAGATGTCGATATCAATAATTGGTAGAATATCTATAAAGGTGTTTGTTTTTTGTTTGCTTTTTTTTTGTTTCTTTATATAAGTTGGAAATCATTTGTAATGTAACCTTTATATTAAAAGGAACAATTACAAATTTTTAAAAATTTGGTGGGTGCTTAAAATAACTTCGACCTTAATAGATAATCTCTCGTTAAAACTAGTAAATTGACACAAGATCGTTTAACCAGGATGTGTCCGCTTTACTTACGCAACAGACGACTGTGAATCGTTCGCATATATCATTGCGTAATGACACCAAGGATTAGTGCAAGTGCAAGCTCTCGTTCGTCAAAGTACTGCCTATCGAACTTGGAATTTTTCTTCGTAGAAACAACCGTCACAGTATCGCTAGAATGAAATAGATATCAAAGTTTCCTCGTGAGCAACGTTACATAGTATTCCGAAGTAATCGTTTCACTAATGCATGATATGAAAGCATATAAGTAATCTTATGTACATACCTTCCATCATAACTGATTCATATGGGATAGATAACTTTCATGAAAAGCCTTAACCGGTATTAGAGCCCTTTAGAACTACACACTTACCGTTTCTTTGCTACTCGATAGATTAATAATGAGCTGTAATGAATTTGAACGATATCAATAAAAGCCTTTAGGTTGTGCATACACGATCTTAAATAATAAACCAAGAAAGAAAAATTAATACCTTTTTTGTCTAAGAAAAGTTTTAAATAATATACATACGATCCAAATGCACATTAGGTATTTGTTCTCTTTTGAATAGAGACACGTTCCATTTATGATACAAAACGTAGTTTTGGCGCTTGTTTAAAACTTAACCGTTGAAAGACTTTTAAAACGTTCGAGTAGATATTCGAAAAGAAATATATATATTTACGGCTTATCGACTTACCATTGGCATTACACACATTCTTCCTAAATTATATCATTTAAATTATCTTTTCGTGTTTTTTTTTTATATATTATATGTAATGCATTTGACTTGACGCAATTTTAAAAAGCTAATGCCATCTATGCGACATTTAAAAATGTTTCTGAATAATAAATTAAGCGCGCGAATTATTCAAAATAATTTGAAGTATGACTCTCATCTTGGATTTTATTTAAGACTTAAGTAAAGAATGACAATGAACAAAAATAATATTGCTACAGAAAAAGATAAATGTAATAGCAAAAGATGTGTAATATGATCTAAACGAGAGTTCAATTTTTTTGATAAAATCTCTTAATGCAGATCATCGGAGGTGATTTTTCGTAAAGGAACTCTTTCCTCTCTTACTACTGCTATTATCGCTCATCTGTTTTTACTATTGCTATTAATTGTCAACGGAATACATTAACGTTCGCTAATATTACCATTGAACGCAATCATAACTTGCTTAATCGTTTCTTATCCCTTCATAGGCGTTTCACAGGACAGTGTCATACAATATATCGCATATACGTATACATATGTACGTGGATCTTGTCACTGGTAGTGGCTTTGCGCTGGTGCGCGCGAGAACGACACGTCGTCACTTCACCGTTGTGTTTGTACGTTTTAATACGGAGAAATAGCTTCGTATATCGCGTCATTATCAGAAAGTCCGCCTATTCATCGTTTGTGGATCGTAATCGTGTTCTACGAACGTTAAACGTCTCTTTAACATAGGATAAGAATAGGCCAGAAATTGTCAATACCGTCTGATCTACCAGAAGCTCTCTCTCCCTTTCTCTTTATTTCGTACTCAAGATCATCGGGAAGGAACATTTAAAGTACAGTGCAATTCGAATATTTATAAACTTGAATATATTCTTGGACTAGTGTCTCCAATCCTTTTTTAACCATAGAAAAACGACCACTACTTGCATCGATCGATTTAAGATCGTCCGTTCATGTATGACTAAGAAAACAGTACAGGTTAGTTCCTACTGCTTCCTACAAATTCATGGTCAAACGATTAATTCTCATAAAAACCTCCTTTCCTCGCTTTCACGCCTATGTAAATTACCGTTTGCTCTTATTCTAAACATATATATTTATTATAAATTAAAAAAATTAATTACTAAATTGTAAAAGCATGTAACGTATAAATTCCATATGTATTGAATTAAAGGAAAAAATTCTATGGTTTTATTTCAGGATATATAGTAAATCATCAATATGTTCAATTGGTTGAGTAGAGAGGAAAACAACAAACAAGATCTCTTTGAAAATGTCACCGAAGGCCTTAAAAAAATATACAAAGCCAAATTACTACCCTTGGAACAACATTATCAATTTCATGATTTTCACTCGCCGCAATTGGATGATCCAGATTTTGATGCAAAACCTATGATCCTTTTAGTAGGACAGTATTCTACAGGAAAAACTACGTTTATTAAATATTTACTAGAGCGTGACTTTCCTGGAATACGCATTGGACCTGAACCTACAACAGATCGCTTTATTGCTGTTATGTACGATGAAAAGGAAGGTGTTATTCCTGGAAATGCTTTAGTTGTGGATCCAAACAAACAATTTCGGCCACTTTCTAAATTTGGTAATGCATTCCTCAATAGATTTCAATGCTCTACGCTGCCATCTCCAGTACTCAAAGGAATATCTATAGTTGATACACCTGGCATTCTTTCGGGGGAGAAACAACGTGTATGTACCTTCTCTTTCAAAATGTTCTTATGACAATTCTATTAATAATTAAATATCTAATGTTTATATTTATAGGTCGATAGAGGTTATGATTTCACTGGTGTCTTAGAATGGTTTGCAGAGAGAGTAGATAGAATCATATTATTATTTGATGCACATAAACTTGACATCTCTGATGAATTTAGAAGATCTATTGAAGCGCTAAGAGGTCACGATGATAAAATTAGAATTGTTCTAAATAAAGCAGATATGATAGATCATCAACAATTAATGAGAGTATATGGTGCCCTTATGTGGTCATTGGGAAAAGTTTTGCAAACTCCCGAAGTTGCTAGAGTTTATATTGGTTCGTTTTGGGATCAGCCATTAAGATACGATGTCAATAGACGGTAATTTTAAAGGAAATTCTTTTCTATCTTTGTATGCGTACATATTTTATTTTGAGATTTTTTTTCAGATTATTTGAAGATGAAGAACAAGATTTATTTAAAGATATGCAATCATTACCAAGAAATGCCGCATTGAGAAAACTTAACGATCTAATCAAACGAGCGCGTTTAGCAAAGGTTAATAATGCTAATGATATTCCATATATTTCTGTGAGAATATACTTTCTTACATATAGTATTATTAAACTCAATATGTGTTTTAAATTATAGGTGCACGCATATATCATCAGTGCATTAAAAAAAGATATGCCAAGTATGTTTGGCAAAGATGCAAAGAAAAAAGAACGTATAAAAAATTTAGGACAAATTTATGATCAAATTCAACGTGAACAACAAATTTCACCTGGAGATTTTCCAGATATTCGAAAAATGCAAGAATGTTTAATGCACCATGACTTCAGTAAATTTAACCCATTAAAAATTAGATTACTCGAAGTAGTAGATAAAATGCTTGCTGAAGATATTGCAAAATTAATGGCAATGATACCACATGAAGAAACAACGACTACATCGGAGCCACTAATAAAAGGTATGTTTCACTATTAATTCAAGAAATATTTAATCTATAACAAAATTAGAAAATGATATCTATCTAATAATGAATATCTTAATAATGTAACATGAATTCAATGATCTTGGCTCTTACCATTATCGCGTTGAGCTAATAATTTAAAACTTAAAACAGGAAGATTTATTATTTTAGAAAAATCATTTTTTAAATAACTAGATTTATAAAAAATAATTGCATTACAGTTATTCATTACAATCAAGGTTCAATATAGTTTTCTTTTTTGTACATCTTTATTTTTTATTTTGCCATTTTATTTAAAAACACTGCAACATGGCTGTTATAATAATATTACTAAAAATAAGGAAAAGTCTGAAGAAATACTATTATAATATAAGAAAAATAATAGAAGTAGTGAGTTCAACAAGCAGAATTTGAATGTCCCTAACATAAATTTTTATATTTTGCATCTGCAGGTGGTGCATTTGAAGGTGTGGAAGATCAAATTAGTCCATTTGGATACAAAAGAGGCGAAGGTATTGATGCTGGAGCAGGTGAACCTGAATGGATTGTTAATAAGGATAGATACAAGTACGATTCTATTTTTGAAACACTTGGTCCAACTGATGGAAAAATTACAGGAGCAGGTAAAATACATATGTCTTTAAATACTACTGAAATATACTTATTAATTAATCCCTAAAATTTACCCACAATGTTATGTCCATTTATCTATTTATATATATATATATATATATATATCCAACTTTACAGCTGCAAAGTCTGAAATGATAAAGTCCAAGTTACCAAACAGTACATTAGGAAGAATTTGGAACATATCTGATATAGATAAAGATGGCCTATTGGATGCTGATGAATTTGCATTAGCAATGCATTTAATTAATGTTAAACTTGAAGGTTATGATGTTCCGACAGTACTACCTGATCATTTAATACCACCTTCAAAACGGGATAATTAAATTATGATTAAAGTATACAGCACTTGGTATGTTTTACAAATATTCCTATAAAAATTTGTCTCTTCATTTTAAATCTTAAAATTCGTTTTAATTCATTTTTGTAACTAATAATTACAGATTGTTGTGCTTGCTTCAATAATTAAAATTGTAAAAAATATCTACATATTAGTAAAGGAATGTGATACAGATTTTAATTGCAAATAATATATTTGGTATAAAATCCAATAATTGAAAATTTTAATATGGAATCAAGGTAAATAAAAACAATGAAATAATTTCTCTATGTATACATAAAGAAGAATATCAGTTAAATAATTTCTCAGATTATAAAAGAGGAAAGATTTCATAACATAATTGAAGAGACAAGTGGATAAAGGTAATATGTGACAATTTGTTGTCTTTTCATAATAGATGGAAGTGTTAAGTCCAATTGAACCTTTGGAGTTGTTTCTTACAAAATGTTGACATTATCACATATCATCTTCATCCACTTGCCTCTTCAGTTATAATGAAAGTACACTGTATACACGCGCTCGCGCGCCTACACACACGGAATAGATTTCGATTATTTGGGATACATCGGGACCACTATCCTTTGGCTCGATGAAGCTGCTTTCCCAATTATGCGAAGTATAATAAAGGTAAATACTGTAGTTAAAATGATATAAAACAAACAAATTATAGTTTAAATGAGAGATGAAGTGCTTATTTAAATATTTTGAAATTGAATCAAAGCCAAATATCTCATATGTATATAGATATTTTTCTTGCAAAACTTTCTATTTTCATTCTTTGTCAATAATTATCAATATCATTAATGGACAATCATACATTAAGCCAGGACCGGATTATTAGGGGCCCCCATTTATATAATGTTTTTTATGGCCTTGGCAACTTAAGACCATTAACCAGAGGAATGTTTATCATTAAGGAATCAGATTTTTGTATGATTTCATAAATGAAAATGTAATATGAAAAATGCCATGCCTAGTAAACAACATAATTTTAACATTTTGATAATAAATATAATATAAATTGGAAAAAAGAAATATATAAATTTTCACAAGCGCGGGGCACTGATTGAATCCGGGCCCCAGACATTTGTCTTACTTGTCTATTTATTAATTCGGTCCTGCATTGACACACATCACATTTTGACATAAAATGTGAGTACAAATAAGATTATATAGCAACATGCGATGGTGAGTGTGGGATAGAAGTACACCTTTTGTCCCTGTGCTGTCCTACTTGCTGTCTTCTCGTACAGTACCACAGTCATCTGTCCCAAATAAGTGGCATGTTGCCCAATTAAGTGAAGAAAACTAGGGCTATTTATTCGATTAGGTTCTGTTCTTTGAACTTTATACTAAATAAATGGCTACCTCGATTAACCGGTGGCCCAAATAAGCGGAATTCGCTGTGTGTACATATATGTATATGTATGTATGAATATACACATACATATATATTACAAAGTGGTAAATCATATTGAATTATATAGAATTTTTACAAATGATATTGCAATTCAGGAATTTTTATACATCACTAATATAACGATATTACAATATTATTTAAATGGCATACAAATTTGTAAACACTATTAATAGCCGCATAATAATATACATAAAGAAATATCTTTCGTATATAATTTTAAATGTTATGATAAAAAGTAAATAATTTAGAAAAATCAATTGCATTTCACATAATGTTCCATATGGTACCTTATTTATATATTTTTATCTATTGTTATATTCTATGTAAAATTATATTTATTATAGATAAATACGCACATGTGCTTATGAAAATAATATAAAATTTATACACTCTTATTACAGATATTGTAAAAATTTTTGTATCACTGTTTAGCAACACAAAGTGTTTTTCAAATTTTTTGTCATCACATTATAATATCTTTAAGATATTCAACTAGTACAGTCAGTTCTTACGTATATGTGCCTGAAAATGCTTTATTAGAAAGTAGTAAGAGAAACATACTCTAATCATAAAACGTATAATTCACATTAATTGCAATAGGGTTAATCATTGTTGTATTCCTGAATTAAATGAATGTACTTGAATTTGTTGTATAATCTTCCATGTCACTCTGACTTACATCACAGTAGCCTTTCGTATATCACGATTGATATATTACGCCTTGTACGAATTTGTGTTATAGGAAATTGAACTGTTTGACATGAATAATATGAAGAAACATGTTTGACATGATTGTCATGTCAACTTTTATTATCTACATTTTATCAGATAAGGCAATTTTTAACAAATGAATAGCATATAAATACTATTTATTTAAAAAAAAAATACATAGTACTTATGTATTTAAACAGAAGAAATCGGAATGAAAAAAACGACGTAATAATTAAATAAAGCAAATGTAACTTATGAATGCTCGGTATTAACGCATTTTATTATATAGATCGTTATAAGGGTAATCGTATTATATGCAATTAGTACTCGCAATATTTTTGGCGTGTTATAGGAACACGTGTTACACGGAAGTCTACTGTATTTCTATAAATAATGATAGGAAATACTTTCTTTTAAATAAGACTAGTTGGAAATTCATTCTCTTATTTCTCATAAAGCATTTTCTATATATTTTAACTATGTAGTTTAAAAACATCCTGTGTAAATAACAAAGACAGTAATCAAAGAATATTAAAAGGAGATATACAGTACAGTCTTGATTATACTTGCATTAAAATTGAAATAGAAAGTAACTTTTTTCTATTTTTGCCTTTACCTATAATCATGAAACTTAGAACATTTTCCTGTTACTCGTGTATCCCCTTTTCTGTTATTAATTTGAATAATCGAGAATATACTGTAATATCAAAACAAACTGAGCAAATGATATGTTGCTATGAAATAATGTATATTAATTTTTACAAGATCAATATACAACAAATGTAAATGTTCTTAAATTGTGTGCTTATAAATTAGTATTTATATATGCAATATGATTTTTTAATACTATTCACATAATTGAAAGTATATTCCTGTATGATTTCTTCTACAAAACCATTTTAATATGCTTTTGTCATTCACCTGTTATATATATGTAAGTTTGTAGAATAGCACATATTCTTTTTTAATGTTAAAACTTCAACTTGACGTTTTCATAAATTTTCGAATATGCATTGAAAAAACAATTAACTTTATGTATCATTTTATTTATATATGGAGAAATTACAACTTTTTAAAAGGATAGAATAATGTAAGAAACTATTTTTTATAAAATTGTATTATTTTAATGCATTTTTGTATACACATAAATTTATTCATTGGTAAATGTGTTTTACCACGCCAACCAAAGATGTGACACTAAGACTGTAAAAATTACTAAAGAATGTGGTTAAATAATGGGATAGTTATTAACTTGTTGAAAGTTATACATTATCAAAACCACAAACACATTAATTTTTACTTTGATTAATTCAGAATGAATATATTAAATTAAAAGAAAGTATTGTTTTTCTATTATTTTTGTAAAATATTTAAAATATACACAGGTTGGTGCCCTCATATTTATACTGCCTATGCATTTTGCAATTTTATGTGATATATAAGTATAACAATAACTGAATCAATTTATTATGAGGGATACATACAGCATGATGCATATTGAAAATATAGAATTTATAATCAGCACTTTCAAAATATACATTCTATAATTGAAATATCTTTAAGTTTTCTTACAATTAGATTAACTGCAAAGTTCACACCCTAATATTTTAACATTATATTTTATCTGCTAAAATTTATTGAAAGAAAAAGTTTCTTTAAAATTTAAAAATATATGATTTCAAAACAATTTAAAAAAATGTATTTATATTTAAACATTAGCTTCTGTAAGTACTAGCATTCACTTTAGTTTGCAACATTTAATATGCAATTTTTAATTCTTATACATGTAAATTGTGCAATAAACAAAGCTGTATAAAATATAAATATATGTGTGTGAAATATGCAAATAAAACTACATAAGGAACATGTACATGATTTCTGAATGTATGTTGCTGCATTTATATATTAGATAACCTAAGATTATTATTTGTCTTCTTTTTTTATTCTTCCTTGTTTTTTATCTTATACATTTGACTTAGCTTTGCATGAAATTATTTTTTAAATTAAATTTTTTAACTCGAATCCTAAAGGAACCAAAAATAATTTGTATTATCGAGTATATCGCGTTATACAGGTCAGAAAAAATACGACTTATAAAAGGTAAAGTGTACATTAAAATCATACATAAATAACTTTAAATTATCAGGAGAAATACAAAAAGCAAAGGAACAATATTTATCATTTTCAAAAAATGGTGTTATCTTTAACAACTTTTCAAAAAGTCTAAATTTTTATTTATTTATATATATAAAAGTATATAATTTTTATTGTACATATGTATATTTTATTTATAGTTGACAAAAAAATTCGTGATTTTATTTGGCTTTGTGGACCAACGATAAGACTCGTCGTACTGTCAACTGTAAACTAATTTCTGAATGCAAATCCTTTTTATTTCGAGTTATAAAGGATTTATACTTCGTGTTATAAATTATACACGTACGTATACATGCACGCACATGTGCACGTATAAAGAGTCTAGATAAATGTTGTAAATATACCTGATCTATATAACAACATAGAAATATTATAACTGTTTAAAAAATACAAGCTTTTTTTATATTTAGTTTGAGTATTGTCCAAATTAAATTCCTAAATTTAAGTATCATATCCGTTATTTAGTTTTTTAGAAATCATTCGTTACTTTTACGCTATGTAAAATAGTTATCGTTATAATTCATCATGTTTATTCTTATAGTTAGAATTTAAAAAGTCTGATAATTTTTCTCTGATCATTTCGGATGATGTCGCCACGAGTCTGTAACCTTTATCAATGTCTTTTAGATCATTCTTTTTATTGTAAATGAATAATGTGGGATATCCTCTTACACCTGCTTGTGAGCATAGTGCCGGATAAACATCGCAATTAACTCGACCAATGTGGACTTTTTCCTTAAAGAACTGAAATAAAAACAATATGTTTGTGAATATTACTTTTAGTATTCATAAGCATACATTAAAAAGTATTGAACTTATTAACTTTCTAGACATTAACACGTTTACATTTACAAGCTTTTATGTTTCGACTAACGTTATGAATCAATGCAAAATATCAATGGGTGACCATAGTCACCGGTAGTATCAAAAGAATTAAATAACTATCTCATGAAGTTTCCTTCACGACATTACGCCTGTACGTGCATATATGTGTGTAATGTTCTATATACATACCTGTGCAGCAACGGAAATATGCGGATCCAGTTTTTGACAATGGTCACACCACGGTGTAAAAAAATCTACAAGCCATACATGTTTTCCAGAAAAAACTTTTTTTCTTAAACTGGTTGGATCCAATTCATGCACTTTTGTTGGAAAGTATTTAGAGATCCATTTCAGTATGTGTAACGTATTATGCGGCCCGTCATATTTGCTATAATTAAAACATTTATTTGTTATATTTCATTACAACTTTTAAAATAAAAAATAATGTATTTTGAAATATCGAAATAATAGTAATTATACTTACATTGCTTGGTTCAAATGTTTACGATCTTTTGGATACAACCTTATGGTAGGATAACTTTCTATTCCTTGTGATCTACATAAATCATTTTCTTTTTCACAGTCAATACTACCTATTTTTACAAATGGCAGTGTATGTAAAATCTTGGCAACAGCTGTCCATTCCGGTGCAAGATGTTGGCAAGGTCTACACCATCCAACAAAATAATCAACCACCCATAATATCTTACTCTTTTCTTCATTAAGGTATCGATAGAAATTATTGGCAGAGATTTGTATAACTATATGAAAATACAAAGATGAAAACAATAGATCAATTATCACAATTCAATTACATGTATAATAAGTACTATTCCTTATAAGTTTTTTTACCTGATGGGCTCTTTATATCGTTTATAAATTGAATTACATTAGCTGCTGTTTTTTGTGCTGTAAATTGATATGTTCTGCTTCCATTTATGAGCATTGCAGTTGGATAAGAGCGTATATTGTATTGTCTACAAATTGTGGCATGTACAGTACAATCAATGGTACCAAAATGTACAACTGATGTATTAAATTGCATAGATGCTTTACGAATTTCTGGTAAAAACTGCATGCATGGAGGACACCAAGGTACAAACCAATCCAGAAACCACACTTCTTTGCCTAAAGTAAAGCATAATATACAGTTAAGGTACATACTAAAGTTAATAAAATGTAGTATTTATCTTTAATTTGGAACATAACTAACCATTAGTCCTTTGTAATATAGACAATGCTTTATCAGCAGATAAAGTCCATAGATTTTTTGCTTTAATACTAATTATAGCAAACTTTGCAATGTCGTGAAGCGTGTTTTTTCCATGATATAATTCAAATGCACCTCCAGGCTTAAGAACTCCCCACATCGGGTACCGGTTCACATTCAATATATTGCAAAGATATCCGTACCTTCCACAGTTAATTTTACCTATAAATTTTAAATAAGAAACAAATATTAAATGAAACAATTATTAAAAATATATGATATAGGACAATAAGTAAATACCTAAATTAATAATATTAATAATATTTGGAAGCTTTTTTAGTTCAAAATCTAAATCGGTTGAATGTCCCATATAGAAACATATAAGCCAACCTATCCCTTTCTCTTCTCTTAGATGTCTTCTTATTTCCTGCACATTGAAGTTAATAATCACTATTTAAATTAATATGTACTGAAAACATGTTACATTTAACTTTAAATAATTTACTTAAATATTTTTTATGCCGACTTAATAAATTATATTATACAATAACAAATCCTCACCTCGAATTCATTGTCAGTAAGACTCTTTGGTTCTGGCAATTGTTCTAAAATTTTTTCAACTAAACTTTTTGCATTATTTATATTCTTAAATAATATTGGCACCCAAGTCTGTTCATTTCTTATTGGTAAAAGAATTGCACAAGCATTATCAGAAATATTATCATTGCAATCATTTTCTTTGCAATTAAATAATCGGATATTTAGTGTTTTATCCTGAAGTAATCACAATTATTAGATAATATTGTTATCCCTACATATGTAAATATATATATTAACTACTTACTTTCTATTTAATGAACTTACAAATATAGCAGCAACTTTAAGTGTATCCTCACTTGTTAAACATTCCTTGTTGTTCTTATGAATAAATACAAGTATTGGCTTTTCAATGAATTGATTCCCTTCTATAAGAAACTTCCAATCTACTGCATTTATCTCAGGAATTTTAACATCCAAACTATTTAATACAAAATCTATTATTGCTTGATGTGTTCGTTCTCCTGTATATTGCCTCTCGTATGTTGAGTTCTAAAATTACGTATTTCAATATAATACAAACACTAAAAGTTACATTACATGCAGTTTAAATGTAATATTAAATAAGTACCTTTAATATATAAAATAAAGTAGGATAAGCTGCTATCCCTAATTGTTGACAAAGTTGAAAATCATCCTCACAATTAACTGCTCCCACTTTTATAACTCCTTCAAGTTCTTCAGCTATTTTTCGCCAAATTGGTGCTAAATGATGACAATGACTACACATTGGAGAATAAAAATTCACCAACCACATCTTATCCGAATTTAATACATTTTCAACTGTAAACAATTTATGAAAGGATGAATTTTTTATGTAATTTAATAATATCTTTAATTATGGTTTTAAACTATTGGTATTTACATCATTGCTTATCAAATTTAAATTATAAATGTTGTTACAACTTACAATAATCATTTCTGTTAAGAGTTACAACCTGAAGATCATCGTCATAAATTCCAAAATTGTATTTATAATAATTCCATGAATGATAATTTGGTCTTTTATTAATATTTTCAAGTCCTTCTTCACCATAAAGATCATATTTCTTTCTCAATTCTGGATCTTTTAATACTTCATACGCTGTTGTTAATTGAATAAATTTCTCATGAGCTTTGGGATCATCCTAAAAGACTATGATATTATTATACTATATTTTGTATCATAATTGAGATCTTTTTAATGAGATGTTAACAGCTTACCTTATTCTTATCAGGATGTTTAGTAACTGCAATCTTTTTAAAAGCTTTGCGGATTTCTCTCTGATCTGCAACTTTACTTACTCCAAGAAGTTCATAATAATCCTCACCCAATGTTAAACAAAACATCATAAAAAATATAACAATATATTTGTACCTAAAATGATTATACAAAATTAATATTAATAGGAGTAAAAACTAATTTATTAAATAATTCGCTATTACAATTACATTTAATTAATGCAAAATAATTTAAGTGATAAGTTTATATGAATCAAATTGTGTGTAGTATATACAATATATTCATAAGACAAATTACACTTTTACAACATAAATAATAAGTATAAATATATACATACATTGTTTATCTAAATATATAAAACTTTATAAGCAGGAAAAGACAATGTAAAATGTAATTAAACTTAAGTTTCCGGCGAAAATTTTTAAAGATATCCAAATGATCCGGTAGTTGTATCGCTTTGTCTATATTTGGACATTCTTATAGTCTCCGTGTTACATAGAAATAGAAATACAGTTGATAACGCTTGTATGGCCAAAGGAAATTTAACCTACAGTATTTAAATTAAAAGAAATCAGAAGTTAGATTTTTGTTAAAAAAAAACCATTATTATGAATAATTATTCGTATTAGGGTGTTCTCATAAATATGCTATTATGTTAATAGATATGTTTTCTTGTAATTGTTGTTGTTATTGGTTATGTGGCTTCTTGGAGATATAGAGTTTCCCTATTTAGACTAGTTGCGACCATTTTTTGGGGATTAACCTTAGGGCTATGTCAAAATAGCGTAGGGTTTTTAATCATATGGGTGTATTTTCGAAAAGCGGAAATATTATCATTCGGAAAAAAGCGCTAGATCTAATGATAAACGTAATAAGAAACTAAAAATTTTTAAAAAGTACTAAATCTAGTACGAAACTCATAGCGGTGGTCATCCTGTTTTTAGTAGTCTAATATCGAGTATTTTCATTTTCACATCGAGTAGTTTTTATTCGATAATTTGAATGTTGATATATCGATTGTTCGATACATTTATGATCGATAAAATCGCTTTTCTAGTATAGTATTCTCGGTAGAAAAACGAACGCAGCTCAACATTTAGAAAGGCCGAACTTTTGTGCAACACAAGGATTTACGTTGATTGGGCAGAATTCAGGCGGTGATTATAAAGCCTGTAAACATTGCCTAAATGTGCTAATGTCAGAATGAATAAGCAATAGATAATTCTCTATTTTCATGTATCATTTATCACTTATTTAATAGTAAGAATAATAAATTGTATATTTATGATTTATTTATTTAAAAACTCTAAAATATCTTTAAATATTATTTCTAACCTTATTTTCAAGTAAAAGTTATATATAATTTATTTTTAGATTCAACATAAATTTGTCAAAATGATGCAACAATATATGAAAGAACTCGAACAAGTAAGATTATAATTGTATATATGTATACGTACTCTATGTAATATTTATTATCATTTATATTTTACAGGAACCTTTTGATCCTGAAGAATTTGTGGAGCGTCTTGCATGGAGAACTGTCAATGACAAAACAAAAGATGGGGGGAAGGCATTTTTTGATCCTGTCATTGTGCATGAAACATTCTTACAGGCAATAAAGGATTTACAAATTCTGCAAGAGCGTCAACAAAAAAAGTGCGATAAACTTGAGTCAGCTTTAAAGGATGAAGAAACAAGACATGCACTCGAAATATTAGATTTACAAGAAAGAAATAAACATTCAATTGATTTATTCCACCAATTAGATGAAAGAATAAATTCAGTTGCTACAAAAGTTCTTCATTTAGGAGATCAATTAGAAAGTGTTAATATACCTAGAGCTAGAGCAGTCGAAGCTCAGAAACTTATGCGACACTTCTCAGACTTTTTAAGTCCTGGACCATTAACTGACCCAATTTTTACAGATAAAACTTCAGTAAGAACATTAAATTTAACAAACGAATTAGCTTAAAAGAAGAATTATTAAGTATAAACAAGTTTTTATTTCAGTTAGATGAAGCAGCAGATGTAATTCAGAAATTACATCTCATTGCTCAAGAATTACCTGCAGAAAAGTTTGAGCATGCAAAGAAAAAAATAAGTATTAAATATGATGAAATTGAACGTAATCTTATCGAAGAATTTGTTCAGGCACATAGCAGAGAAGATGCAGCTCGAATGAAGGAATTGGCATCTGTATTATCTCAGTTTAAAGGCTATTCGCAGTGTATTGATGCATTTATAGAACAAAGTCAGATGGGCTCTTTTGGTGGAAAAGATGTTTTTCAAGATGTTATACCCATGTGTACAAAATACAACAAATTAATGCAACAAGTATTTTCTAATCCAGAACAAGTTATGGCAAAATTTGTTCTAAATATTTACCATTTAAGACTTCAAAAATATGCTGTTGCTAAGCTGGCTGATAAAACTGATTCTGATAAATATCTTAAAAACTTATATGATTTATATGGAAGAACAGTGAAATTATCAAATGAATTAAAAATGTTTAATATGGGTACTGATGATACTTATCTTGCAAAATTAACTAGAAATATATTTCAAAAATATTTAGATACATACATCACGTAAGTTTATGCTATAAATGAAGTTGTGAGTATTAACATAATTAATGCATTTAATGTTTTAGCACTGAAATCAAAACGCTACGAGAGAAATCAGCAGCTTTACTAATTCAATATTATGAATCTAAGAATCATCAAAAAAAACAATTACAGACTGGTGGTTTCCAAGAATTACGTCGTGATTTACAGGCTGCACTTGCAGCAAGAACAAATATAAATATTGCGCAAATAGAAGATTATGGTGGAGAAACATTTCTTTCGGAAGAGCTGGCCATTGCAATTTTGCAAAGAAGTAAAGCAGCTTTTCAGAGATGTCAATTATTGTCACAATCTAATGATTTACCTACAAATGCAGTTCAAATTTTTGAGATATTATTACAATACTTGATAAATGAACATGTTGATTATGCATTAGAGTTAGGTTTACAAAGTGTACCAATACCAGAAAGTAGAACTCAACCAGAAATACACTTTTTTAACGTTATGCATCAATGTAACGCAATAGTTCGTCTTTTGGAAGAACAATTTAACGATAGCGTTCATCCTCTCGTTATGTAAATATCTATTACATTTTATTAATTATATATAAGTTACTAGGAGAATTCTAATATAATATTAATTTTGTAGAGGGACATCAAAACATGGAGATTGTATGTTAAAGAAAAAAGTTGTATTAGATCAAATTGATATGAAGTTAGATACAGGTTTAGAAAGAAGTATAAGTGCCATTGTTGGTTGGGTTAAGATTTACTTACAAAATGAACAGAAAAAAACTGATTTTAGACCTGACACTGATGTGGATACTTTAAGCACTTCAGCTTGTTTAACAGTGGTACAATATGTAACTGGAATGATACGTCATATTAGAAATACTTTAGATGGGAAGAATTTGGAAACAGCTTTAACAGAACTAGGTGTTCGATTTCATAAAGTAATTTATGACCATTTGCAACAATTTCAATTTAATTCTGCTGGTGCAATGTGTGCAATATGTGATATGAATGAATATAGGAAATGTGTCAAGGAACTTGATGTTGATGTTGTTACATCATTATTTGATACATTGCATGCACTGTGCAATTTACTTTTAGTAAAGCCAGAAAATTTGAAACAAGTTTGCTCAGGAGATCAATTGGTATATCTATCTTATGTATACATGTATAATATTTGTATCCAGGTGTAAAAGATAACTTCTATTTTTCTATATTTGTTTCAGGTTTTGCTAGATCGTTCAGTTTTACTTAATTTTATTCAATTAAGAACAGATTATAAAACACAGAAATTAGCTAATTGTTTGAAAGGCCTTGCAACGTGATAATGTATCACACACATATAAATAAAAGGTTTGAATAATATTGTACTTGTTAAATATGTATACAGGTTATATGCCATTCCTTTTATATTTTTCAGATATAAAATTCACAATGACTGCCAGTTAGATGATAATGTAGGATTATGAAGGCAAGAATTATTTGTAAATAATAACATATGTTTTGAAATACACTATGTATGTCCAACAAATTGAACTGGCTTTTTTGCTAACTGAAATAAAGAATAAAATAATATTTAAACATTACATGAGATTCTATTTTAAATGAAAATTAGTAAGAGTACATTCATTTATAGCAAATGTACTAACATTTTATTAATGTATAATAATATAATATAGTATATAAAGGAGTTCTTCCTTTGTATGATTCATCTCGTCTTCTGATGTTTATGTTTTTATATTGTATAACAAAGTATAAGATTAATCATGTAACGCATGCTTCCACTGTAGTTGTCATAGAAAAACTAACATTTACACCATTATACGCTTAATTTATATATCGATTTAGGTTCAGTATTTGAGTTTAAGAATGAAAAATATAAGATTACATTATGTTTCAGTATAATGATAATACAAGCGGCTTTTGATTTTATAAAGATAAAATGGATTTCTGCTGAGCAGAAAAGTAAAAGTAATATATATATAAATTAAACCAAATCAAAATATGTATATCAATGTATCACTAATTATTACATGTGTCTTGTATATATACGTATAATTAACGAATGTCTTAATTTCTTTATTATGGTTACTCTTTTCATGTTTACTATTTACTTAAATGGAAGCATCCAAACAATGGTAAGATAAATGGAATAAATGGAGAGTAGCTAATTCATTTCAGGAAATTTTGTTATTAATGTGTAATTTGTAGAAAATGTTAGGACATTAGAATTTTCACGCACAATCATAATTTATTAAGTTTCACAAAAATGAATTACAATTTGTTTTTGTATGCTTGTTTTTTGCTTATAAAATATTTAATATAGCAGATTATTATGCATGAAAATTCATTTTTTCAGATTATATGTTTGTATGCTTTTTCTAATAATTCATTACATATAAATATTCATATGAAATTCATACATACGCATGGCAATGTTTACAAAAAATAAAAAGAAAAAAGATTCTTTTACTGAAATATTTTTTCTATTTACAATGTATATTGACTCTCATTGGATGTTTGGAATTTGTCACATAGTTTCAGAAACATAAGCAGTACATACTTATATCAGTAGTATTCAGTAATACATCTTCAAGCAAGCTTAGAATTTTTAACAGAATCTTAAAAAATTGTTTTTGGTAATACGGTACAAGAAAACATGATACATAGAATATAATTTTACACGCACATACACATATATATATATATATATATATATTTATATGTATATATATATATATATATATGTATGCTTTATCTCATACAATATTGTACAGAAAGAATGCATACAAAAGAAAAAATTGACACAATGTTAATATTTTATTAAGTTTTCATTGAAATTATAAAAAAGAATAAAATATATTTTGCCATACTTGTACCGCACTATTAAGTATGATAGTTGATTAGCACAATTCAATAATAACGGGGTTTTAAGTTCAGATTTCACTAAACAGTCTGAAGAGCTATTGAAATAAAAGAAAAATATAGAAGCTCATGGATATCAGCGCATACGATACGTGTTTGTTTCGTGAATTTGGCACAACTCCCCTTTGAAGTCCAACTCAATACTGAAATCCAGATCTCTATAATTTCTTGCATTGGGCTTCATGGAGAATACACCATATATTTCTTCTCCTTTCTTCACAGTCATGTATTCATCAAAATAAAACACTGTCTGTTTCCAATGTGTATACTGCACTTCAGGTGCTGTACTAAAGCCAATCCGCTTGTGGCACTTAGTGAATTCAATATTAAAGAATGTAACCAGTGCTTGAACATAATCATTTCTACGAACTTGAAGAGTAAATTGCGATGAAAATTCTAAATCAGCTTTTGTTACAGTATATAGATCAACTTCTTTAATAAGACAAGCATTTGTAACAACTTGTTTTGGATCTACAATATCCACCAGTGGTTCGCTAATTGCTACTTTCCTTATACTACTCATATCAAAGCCGTATACATCATCCCACCAATTTATTTTTTCATCTTTGTATTGTCTATCTTCGATACCACATATAAATAGAGTCGCTTTATCAGGAAATAACATTCCATCCTCGCGAAGCCACTTATCTCTAGCAAAAAGTACTGTGTCTAACATAGACTCATAAAATAAACAATAGCCCATCCACTCAGATATAATTATATCAACTTTTTCAATGCCATCAGGTAAAGTAACTTCTTCGACTTTGCCTTTAAGAATTGTTATAACATTTGAAAGTTGATTAGCTTCCACAATTTTTTCTGCATATTCAACTATATTGGAACATTCAATTCCAATTACTCTAGCAGCTCCAGCCTTCGCTGCGAACATGGATAATATACCTGTACCACAACCAATGTCGAGAACTGTTTTTCCTTTAAAAAGATGCTTATTGTGGTACATAGAATTGCGGTATGTCATTGTCCGAACTTCATCCTTTAACATCTCTTCGTGAATTCCATAATGAGCATAAGAATCAAAATAGTAATCTCTAGAAGTCATATCTTCGACGGATACAGATTCTTTGCATGGCGGTGCACTAGCATTTGTAGTTGGTACAGGAGCTGATTCTCCGACGTCCATAGATTCCATTTTTGAAGTCTGTAACCATCAATTAAATACAATATAATTTATATTACTATTTTATCGCAAACAAAAGTAAACAAGATATTTTTAACAAAAAAATGAGCTTCCTTTTCACAAAATAGTATAATTTATGAAATAATGTCAACATCTTTGTAGCAAGTATTTAGTTGTTTCTTACTTTTTTCAATTATATTTATAATAAAACAATTGTTCATAAATATAATAAATAAACAAACAGTGATAATAGAAAATAAATAAGTCAATAGTCCCATAATTATTGTACATTAAAACCATGCACATGAACTTTTTTATCAGACTCTTGTACTATTTTATGAACGTATATTTTACAAAATAAAAAAAAAAAATATCTATAGATATATTATATTAATAGCAATAATAAAATATTTACGATATTATTCATGTGTGATGAATCGTATAATAAAACTGGTTGGGAATCGAGAAACTACTTTGTACGTCCACGGAAAAATATGCACGTGCCCGCCAAAATGAATGGCGTCTTTTAGACCTCGAATTACCATGACGGTTATCCGTACACAAAACATATACCTTATATTATTACAATTTGTACAGACAATGCCAGTATCATGATCGAATATGACTTGATTCGTCTATAATTATGAAAATGAATCGCTCATGATATTTGACTATAGTCGCCTATGAATTAATTGTAGAAATAATAATATATTCGTTGCCTTTGCCTATACTTTGTCGATGTGTTTCGGCGAAAAAATAATTAGTGTATATAAGAACACTAGTTCGTAATAGTAAAAGTAATGAATTCGTTTCGTGCTATAATATCTTGTGTTTCATTGTTTTTTTGGTATTTCTCTGACTGTATTACTAAGATTATTTGCCACAGCTTACCTGATTTTCCGTTGTACACATGCTAGCCTGGTTGATTTCTACCGGCACTTCATTAGCTGCCGCCATTTTGTTCCGCGTCACAGCAGACGACCAGTCTCAGGAACGTATGTAGATGTGAACATAACGGGTGAAATTTACGTACTGGAAATTAAAAGAAATAAAAATTAATTCTACAGAAGTTTTACATGCTATATATTGCCTGATAATAATAAGTATCGATAAGAACTTATTATTAATAAAGATTTATAAATCATGAGAAATATCTAAACTTTATTAAGTAGTAGCGTAGCTTATCTCATCAATTGTAAAACGCAACGTATATGTTAATAATGTCAACTTTAGATTACCATTTAATTGTGTAGTAACTATCTTTTCGAAAGAGCACGCACTTTATAACTACATATCTATGACATCAATGTTCCACATTATTTTCAACACCGATTTACTCTAAAATTTATATAGATTTTTTTCGTATACATACAACTGCGATGTTAGTAGTAACAAATTTTTAAACAACGTAGCGATGTTAATATCTTGTTTAATATTATCTCGCATAAATCTTATAACAAACCGGTACAAGAGACTATACAAAACGGATTTATAGATTTTATAATAATGTTTATCACAAAAGATGAGATGACGGAATGTCCTGGAAAGTACGAACCTCTATAGTAAAGAATTATTGGATACGACCCTGCCGGATGCGCAGTGCGGTTGTCCGAATTTTCGATTTATCTCATATTAGATGCATTTATTTATTTTGTTATTACTATTAAAATTCGTATTCTTACAAAATGCAAATATATCTAATAAAATAATTCATAAAATTACAATATAGGAATAAATTCGAATTCATGCCTCTGCTCGGTTGTTGTCACACGAATGAAAAAGTGTCGTCCAATGAGGAGCGAGTATAGCTGGCTGACAAGTTGCGTCGGGGTGGAAATGGGCAGGGAACGGGAGCTTGTACGCATTCGTGCTGTGAAGTGTTGCTTTCTTGAAGGGGGTCATCAAGCTACTCCTTGTATACCAAGTTTCATCTGTGAAAAAGGGATACGTAATCTTTTTTAATGTGCTGCGAGTATCAGTGGTCGAAAATCGTTTACATGGTGATTGTAGAGCGTTAGAAGATGCTGGTAAGCAAACAGGCGGGAGAAAAGAATTTCGTGTTACGAACGAGTGCGAACATCGCATATAGTTTAATCTTTCTTTTGCTTTCTTCCTCTTTTTTCTCTTCACGCCGTGCATTTCAACAGGATTAGAACTCGTCTCTGTGGTTAGATGATTACGATGCTTTTCCTTGTATTCTTCTTTCTTTCTCCACATATGTCTTAGCTCAGTATCTTCTTCGAGGTTACAATTATTTGGAGATATTTGAGAAAGTGGTAGACTGTCACAAATTAAAGTACTTTCTTTTTTTTTGTCTACAATCAAGATATGGAATCATAAACTTTGATTAAAAATGCATCATCGAAGAAACGCTCACCGAACGACATGAAGAATCTTCTTCGTATAAGAAAAAGTTTCTTCCTGGTTTATGCAAAAAAAAAAAAAAAAAAATGATTGTTGACGTAAACGATGACAATTGATATCAATATTTAGATTGTTTTTCTTTTTGTTTACTTTATGTTGGAAAGATTTGTTTTACCGCTTCTGATAATTTGGCCAATTATGAAGGAAGAATGTGCATATATTGCGCGCATACATATACACGTACGCACGCGCGCGCGCGCGCATATTTAACGACGCAAGACTCATGCATGTATATATATGCATACGCGCGCGAGTATCAAAGTATATTTCGAAACGATTTAAAAGTATGTCTTATACGAAGTTTTGGTACATTATTTTGTTGTTCCATTGTAACATGTACATAGAAATCATATATAATATACTATATTATGCATTTTAGTACTTTTATCATCCTTAAAAGATATCATATTTTTACTGATTATATTTTATTTTAGGGGGACGATCCACCGTACCTATCAGTAGGTACGGAGGTTAGTGCTAAATACAAAGGTGCCTTCTGCGAAGCAAAGATTCGGAAGGTTGTACGATCTGTGAAGTGTCGAGTAACATACAAACAAGGTCTAGGCACTGCCACAGTTACTGACGATCAGATAAGAGGAACTTTAAGAGTGGGTGCCTCAGTTGAAGCAAGACACAGTGATAAAAAGGAGTTTGTGGAAGCAACCATAACTAAGATACAAGACTGCAGTCAATATACTGTAGTATTCGATGATGGAGATATTACTACTTTAAGAAGAACTGCTCTTTGTTTAAAAAGTGGACGGCATTTTGCAGAAAGTGAAACATTGGATCAGCTTCCTTTGACACATCCTGAACATTTTGGGAATCCTGTTATCGGGGGTAGGAGAGGAAGACGGTCAAGGCAAGCACAGTATGTAGGCTCGATAAGATCTAACAAAAAGAGTTCGTGTAGAGACATATATTTATGTTTTATGTTTAGTTATAAGTATGGATTAAATAATATATGTATTAAAAAAGAGTAGTTAATGTTAAGAAAATATAACTTTAATTTTATATATAAATATATAATTGAACTTTGTAATTTGATGTTTTAGAGATGAAAGTAGCGACGATGAAGATAGTCCTCCAAGAGGAAATCGTGATTCTGCTTCTAATATGGGAGGGAAGGAGGGCATTGAAACAGAACCTGAAATTGGGCGAGTTGTTTGTGTTGAATTGGGAGACAAAAAGAAGAAAGATAACTGGTTTCCAGGATTGGTAGTGGCTCCAACTGCTCAGGATACTGTACGAATTCGAGTAAGAGATGACTATTTGGTGCGTTCATTCAAGGATGCAAGATAGTAAGTAGGATCCACTTGGAACAAAAACAAATATATGAACGATTTCAATGCTATACTAAAGAATGCTTCAATAAATCATAAATAAATAATGACACTTATAAGATAATTTTGAATGACAAACAAATTAAATATATTTGTACTATTAATCAATTACAGCATGCTGTTTACTTGTCAATTTATTTAATTCCTTATTTGGAAAATTCAGTTGGTATTTTTAAGTGATACGCATTTCAACTGCATTTTAAATGCTTTTTTAGAAATTATATTTTAAGAATTGTCATGTAATTTTCATGTTATTTGTATATTTATATTTTACACATTTATAGCTATACAGTGCCGAAAAAGGAAGCAACTGAATTTACTAAGGAATTGGTCAATAAAGTTGAAAACAGTACATTGAAAGTTGCGGTTGAAAAAGCATTGCTATTTCTAGAAAAAAATGAGTTGCCACCTCATTGGGATAGAGATTCTCTATTTGGAAATTCTGTTTCTAGTGGTAATAGCGACTCTGATAGAGAGCTGGATTCTGATGTAAGTTTATATGACTACTTATTTGTATTATTTTAGAATTTTAATGTCAATACATTATATACTAAATAATCATATATATTTTTATAGAGTTCAGATGATGAGCCACGTGAGGAAAAAGATCACTTTGTGGCACAATTATATAAATTTATGGATGATCGAGGAACACCAATAAATAACTGTCCAATGATTGGATCTGAAGATATAGATTTATATAGATTATTTAGAGCAGTTTACAAACTAGGTGGCTATAATCGTGTTACAAATCAAAATCAATGGAAATCAATAACACGGCGTTTGAGCTTCGCAATGCAAAATTCTCCATCTACTCACAATTTGGTGAAACAAGCATATAAAAAATTTCTACATTCTTTTGAAGATTTTTATAGAAAATTAGGTTGTACTATGGTGAATCATCCAAGGGGTAGCACACGTAAACAACGTCCTGGTAGAAGTCTGATTAGAGACAAGGACAGAAATACACCTATCCCTCCACCGGCTCAAGTACCAAAGAATGAAAAAGAAGAGGATGATAAAAAATCACAGGAAGAGGAGAAAAAAGATAAAAAAGAAACCAAAAAGGAACCAATAAAGGAGGAGGAGTTAAAGTTAAAAAAGAAAGATGATCTAGAAGAAATTGGGAGTGGACAAGAAAGTGATATAAATGTTGAAGCAGATCCAGAAACTTCCAGTAGTGAAAAGTCTCAAAAAGTTTCTCCTCAACTCGCATCATTACCAAGTAGAACTAAATTAAAGAATAAAGATGATGCAAAGAAAAAGGTTATAGAAAAGAAGAAAAGTGAAGTTAAAAAACAAGATAAAAAAGATGAAAAAGTTAAAGACGAAGAAGCTACTAAAACAAGATCTAAATCTAAAGATGATAATATTGTGAAGAACAAGACTTCTTCTGAAGTACGGGAGACGCGCACACCATCTAGAGAATCTGAAAGAAGGGCTTTAACAAAGCAAAGACGTTTAACAGACGAGGACTTAAAAAAACGAGGTAGAAAACGTAAAGAATACGAAGTTGAAAAATCAAGGAATGATGAACAGCCAGCAGAATCTGCCCCCTGTTATAAAGGTCCAGTAGAATTAGGTGACAGATTAAAAGTTTATTATGGACCTACGCATGAGTCAAAAGTTACGTATGAAGCAAAGATTATTGATATGGAAAAAGATGGTGCAGAACCAATGTACCTAGTACACTATACTGGATGGAATACAAGATATGATGAGTGGATCAAACCATCAAGAATTGCTCAAAATTTTACACAGGCTCAAGGTAGAGTGAAACGCATTAAAGTCACACCCCGTCCTCAAACACCTAGTACAAATAATTCTGGTAGTGTTATTAAATCATCAAAAAACAATGGTAACGGTGCTTCGAATGCGTCTCAAAATCGTCGCAGAGCACAAAGTGTAGTTCCTGTTACTACTACTAGTACTACTACTGCTACATCTGCATCAACAAAAGAAGTGAAGAAAGAAGAGAAAGAAAAGGAAAAGGAAATGACCCAACCAACTAGGTCCACAACACCATTATCAGTAACAAGTTCCAGTTCTAGAACTAAAAGTCCTGCGACACCAGCTAATAATCGACAAACCAGGACAATGAAAAATGCAGATCTTCCTGGAATGGAATCTCGTAGACGTACTAGGAGAACATCGGGTCATACAGATATATCAATTCCATCAGAAACTGAAGATAGTGAAGCATATGAATCTGATACTACTGAGCCGGATCAAGCAAAAACAAGATCAAAAGGGGCGGAAGAACGAAAGCGAAGAGAAGTTAGAAATCGTGGTGAAGATAGGATTAAAACTGAAGATATTAGTGAAGGTGATGATGAGAAAGATAACATCGAAGAACCGCGTAGAGGTCGTCGCTTAAGAAGAACGCTTGGGAAAATACAGGGCATAAAATCTGAGCCTGATAGTGATGAAGAACAACCAAAGGGTAGAGATTTTGATTTGAATCAAATAAGATCTGAATTAAAAGGGTTTGATAAAGCAGTCAAATTAGAATTAGTTCGGGTAGAGTCAGACCCTGAAGATGGTATTAAAACAGAAGAAAAGGAAAATGTTTCTACTTCAATGTCCCCAAAAATAGAAAAAAGTGTAGAAGTAACGAAAACAGAAAGCATTCCAGATCCAAAACTTATAGACAATACGGAAGATATTTACGAATTTAAAGAACCAGAGCCTTTTGAATTTGAGGTCAGAAATAAAAGAGATACGAACCCCGATAAAGACAAAGTAAAGAAAAGAATATTCGAAGAAGAACCTAAAAGTCCTAAGAAAAAACAGAAAGCAATTGCAACTCCAATAGTAAAAGATGTAAAATCTGACTCAGATAATGATTCCCGAAAGAAAGCAAGAAAGCTCTTTACTAAGAGGACTGATGATTCTGCTGAAGCAGTACCTGTTAGTAAATCATTACAACCTACATCTTTAACATGTGAAGAGGCATTTGATAAACTTTGTGTACCTCCATCATCATTTAATCATAATAAATCATCACCTACTTTGGAGGAAAGTGGGAAAGTAGTCAATAGTATAGATCTTTTGTTTAGTGATTTACCAGGTGATGATGATGGTACTCATGATGACTCTGAAGATCGTTTAATAATATCAGAAACAGAAGTTTCTGAAACCGAACAAGAAAGCTTATTTACTTATCATCAAGAAATGTTCACGACTTCTGATTTAACTGATACAATTGAATTAGATAAAGGGACAGCCAATTCTCAGACTGAGCCAATAAGAGATGATTTAACATCAGTTATCGTAAATAAATCAGGAGGAGCTTTGGATCAGAAACAAAGTTCAAAGGCCTCGCCTGTATCTAGACAATCTCCAGAATTAAGAACACTTGATGCCAAACTATTAAATGTTCAACCAATTCTATCACCAGTTGTAATTGCACCTGCTCCCATAAGTGCAAGACTTCCAGCTACATCTACAATAGAAGAAAAACTATCAGCTGCAGCAATGGCTTTTAGAAATAAAACTAAAGATACACCAAAAGAAAATGAAATTCCTGAAAGTGTACGGAAGCCCGGTAAAGAAGTTGCCAAAAAAGTAGATCCTATTATCTTACATAAGAATAAGGAAGACCAAATTATTTCTAAACATGAAACAGATAACAAAAAATGGGAAGAAGACGTTGCAGTGATAGAAGAAGAGCAAAGAAGAGATATGATGCGTGTAGTTATTAAACAAAAGGAAGATGAACTTCAGCAATTGAAATTAAAAAAAGAATCTGAACTCAAGAAATTTACAGAGATAAAAATTATTACTGAGCAAAGAAAAGTTCAGGATAGTAAAGATAATGATTGGAAAACTGGAGATAGTACTGGATGTAATGAAATAGAGGAAGAATCTAAGGATCAAGATTCAAGAGAGAAAGAAAAGGAAAAGCGAAAGAAACTTGTTAATCAAGAAATTGTAGATTCAGCTGACAGTAGTGATTCTGAACAGAGGCTTGTAATTGATAATGAAGATCCTCAAGATATAAAAGATCCTTCATCAAACTTTGATACTAAATTAAGAGTAGAACTAGATAAATTTCAGGATGGTGACGAACGATATCCAAAAACTCAAACGCCAAAACCTGTACAAATTTTAAACCAACAACAGGAATGTATTACTGACTTCAAATCAGAACCAATATCTACCGCTAAAACAGACGAGGAGGGCGAAACCATTAATTCTTTACTTTGTGAGGAAGAAATACCTGGCTCACCAGCTCCTGCTATTGAGAATATAGAAGAAGATAATGCAGGTCCATCGTGTTCTCCACCACAAACAGAAGCTAATGAAAATAATATGGTCTTAATGGAAATGCCTTTTGCGAGTGCCCCTACTTCTGGTGAAAGTACAACCAGTAGTACTGTTGCTACTCTCAGTATAGCATTATCAAAAACTGTTGAAACATCAATACCATCTTCATTACCAATGCAACAGAATTCTGCACTTGGATTACGACAACAAGTACAACATCAACATTTACCTGCTCTTATGCCTGTACAAAGAAGAGAAAGCAATGATGCGGCACCTGTAATGGATAATACACCACCAACAACGCCAGACTCAAGTATTTCTAACATCTCTGGATCACCAAGGGAAGAAAGAACAGGTGGTTCTTCACCAACTTCTGAAGATAATATGAAATTGAATCGTGATAGTTCTGAAGCAGATAATGATAGTGGTAGCAAAGGACAAGGATTTAGCGAAGATGACATATTACCAAATTCAGAAAGAAATTCAGCTGACAGAGTATTAAAACCTCCAGCAAAACGATCTGTGGAAGATGCACAAAGTCCTAAAAAACGAAAGAGAAGTAGAAAACATTCAGAATGTGGAGGAAATCCCCCCAAAAAAACTGGAAGGCAAAGTGGCCGACATACCAGGCATGGTGGGGGAAGTGACAGTGATGATACAAGCGAAGGGTCTAATTTATGTTTAGTAAATCCAACATCTACTAATCATACAAGTATTAATAGTGTCACAGATCTCAATAACTATTCATCAAGATCATCTAGACCTATGAAGTATAACTTCTATGTGGAATTAGGCAAGTTAAATGCACACAAATACATTAAACTTTTTTGCAATTTATGTTAGAAATACATTTCACATATATTTTTTTTATTGTAGGTCCAGAATTAGATGGAAGCCAAAGGATAGCTGTATTGCAACAAAAATTAGCAGAATTACGCAAGACTTATAATGCTGTAAAGGTTGAGCTTGCTGCTATAGAAAGACGTAAAAAGAAATTACGAAGGAGAGAACGAGAAGGTGCGCGATGTGGGCAATAGTGAATTGTTTTACAGTACGGTCTTGATAACTTTCCATTCACATTGTTTCCCTTCCATATGTACGCTCACTAACACCAGCATCGCATCCCCTACAATATCTACTCAGAAACTATCACAGAAGCGACATAGGGGCAAGGGAGTACTGTGAAAACTTCTCGTTATGCGGAGCGATTGTAGTATACCCTTGCTCTTATACTCTCCCGCAAGCCGTCTCTGCACCAGAGTGAAAAATAAGAAATTGAGGAATGGTGGGCCTCGTTAACTTTTCTTTTCTAGGATTTTTCCGCTCCTACAGCCTCATGGTAGGAAAGTTATCAAGACTCCTCTGTATATTCGAAAGGCATATGTTTATCTAATAAGTTTATGTTTCTATTTTCAGCTACAAAAGCAGCTAAAGCAGAGATGCAACAGGCATGTTCGTGATGGGTTGTCTTTGACAGTAACCAGCATATCTCCATGTACTAAAAAAATCTTTTATATATGTATGTACACACGCGCGTGTCATGTATGTATATATACACAACAAGATTCAAGATCATAGTATGGGCACTCTGCAATCGTGGCAAAATTCATGACAGCTCTGATGTGTCTACCTAGGACTGCTTAGGTAACTTTCCCCCACTAATATAAATTGTAGATATAACTGTAAGATTTAATATAAAATAATATTGAAAAGAATGAAAGATATATTCATGCATAAATTCTGTTATACACTTTTTTAACAGGCACGCAATATGGTTATTAATTAATATTTTCCTTTTGATTGGTCATTTAATTGTCTCAAAGGCAAAGTACAAATAACAAATGTGTTATTGTTTAAAAATAATCAGAAGTAATCATTACTAGTTTGAACATAAAGATGTATGGGGATACATGTATTTATATGAGGTACGTTTCTCGTTAGCAAATTAAATCTTGCTTTTGAGTCCAGTGTTTGTGCCATTGTGGTTGAGCTGTTTTCAGGATGATTAATTATCTCTAATCCAATAAGTACAAGCGCTGTGTCTCATGGTGAAGGAAATATTGTAAATAGAATTTGTAATATCATTATTGGCACACAATTGTGTACATTATACATAGAAATGATAGAAATTTTACAATCTAAATTTTTTATTTAATAGATGTACTACAATTTGATGTTATTCTTAATACAGCAAATGAATAACATTTTCAAAGCAATTTATGGCTGTACAACTACAAGACATAAGTGAAAATATGCATCACAGACACTTATGAGGTACAGCATAATTTTCAATATTAGACAAAGGGATATATTACTTTAAATTATGTATATATTTTAGATGAATCTTATATTATTTGTGAAGATATACAAATATTGTTTATATTTACAGAAAAATTGTACATGTATTTTGTTTAATCTAATGCTGTCAACAGTAAATAGTTAATGTTCACAACATATTTTTTCCAACCTTTCAAGAGCTTGTCATGAATACAGCTCAACATATCCATCAAAACTTCAATTTTCATTTTCATACATGAGAGATTGCTAATCATTGTGCACCAATCATTCAATAATCTATAGATCTATCGTCATTGTCATGATTAGTTGAAAATGCATTTATATTCATATTTGAGTATATAAGTATCTTCGTGTATTAACACTTAACCTGCCTCCCGTTTCATACAAAAACTTATGCCTGCCGTCGGCAGATTTATTTATTAATTTACTTTTTATTTATTATCCATTAATTCTTGTTGATTAATTAATAAATGATAGATCATAATTTAGTTCGCAAAGTTACGCAAATTGAAAGTGACCAAAAAGGGCGGCTAATACAATTGTATTCCTGATTTTGGATCGTCGGAAGGCTAGCAGGTTAAGTATTAAAAAACAAAGATTAAACTTATAAAAGCTCAGAACCACAAATCAAATACCCCTGAATGGAATTAAATTTGTATGAAACATGTTGGCTGAAAAGAGAATGAAATTTTATATAGATATATAGCATATATTTTTTATAAGAAATCAGTTGTGAACATGTGTTTGATGATCAAATGAACACACTGATTGGGAGACAAAGTAAGAAAGTGGGGAGTTAGACTCTCTAGATCTTTGTACATAGTTTACATTGCTTGTATTGAGTACACTTACAAGTTAGTTTATAGTAGTTGTTTATCGCACAGAAATACAGTTTACAGATTACTGTCTAATGGTTTCAGAAATCTTGCAGTAACATTTGCTATATATTTAACTTAATGTGTAGGGAGGGTGTATGTCATTGCTTATGTGGATTTTTATGTACTTGGTAAAATTTATGAATGAATAGTTGTACTATTTAAAAACCATGCAGTTTTAATGCTACTAATATACTTTGTACCGATTTTAAGGAAAATGGACACAGTAGTGAAATGGATGATTAATAATGGTTTATTTTAATATCTACTTATATGCTAAAACAGAAAGCCTGTAGTTCAACGAATAATTACAAATGTATTACATTATGTATAATGCCATTTATTCTGAAAATTAAGGTTAAATTTTAATATTAAAAAATATACCATAAATATTATAACATAGATTCCTTGTTACATTGATACACAGGAACACATTCTGCCTTTACTTGTTGAACTATTATATACATAAAAAAACAGTGTTGTGAAACAAATTGTAATAATTATACAAGAAATATAATCATTTACTTATGTCTCCGTCGTATATAAAACTTTCTATTGAAATTCTAATATGTTACATCTGTATACTATACTGTACAGTATCAGACATTCTTTAAACTGTGTATGTAGTATTTCTAACATGTGTGTATGTAAATATAACTTTACAATCATGAAAAGGGGATGTTTTATTATGCATGAAATAGTATAAGATATATTATATGATGAATTATTAAGATATTAAATCTGACAAGATTAGGCCATTATTTCTTCTACTTTCAATAATCACCATCTTTCAAATACTTTAGAAATCTTGTAACAATTTTTGAGAAATGAATTTTTTTTTATTTAATCTATCAATATGTTATATGAAAGTATAAACATTCATTAATAATATTTATGATATTTAATTGAATGTATCATGATCATAATGATTGGTGAATCAAAAGATACTTTTATATTGTATAGTTATAGATAACATATTGTACATGTATAAAGGTATACATGTATACATATACAGTCATTATTCCTTCACATAATATATATATTAAAAGAAAAATCTTCTTGCCTAAATATGAACTTTATATTACTATGTATTCTAAATAAAATCTTGAGTATTAAACTATCCATGGTTTTTATGCATAAAAATAATAAAATGACTGAATCGAATGGTACTTTAACTACACAAAATGAATTTATATTGATGTACTTTTCTAAAATTATCTAATATTATGTAAAAATTGCAAACGAAAATGTATATTTAAATTACTTCTATATAATACCAAGTACGACAAATAAAAATTGAATGATAATTACACCCTTGCCTACTAAACATGTATCTTCCTTGTGAATTATTGTTATATGTGAAATAACACATATAGAAAGCACAATATGTATTGTGATGCCATTCATTAATATTGTTCCACATAGTATTTAATTGTGTTAGCATATATTGTTAACAAATAAACCTTATTGTACAAAAAATATGAAAATTTGTTTCTTTACTGATTTATGATTCATGAGCATGTTCAATTTATGGAAACTTGACTATAAAAAGCAACAGTACCTACTAACATAATAAGTGCACAATTGAATTTTGTAAAGATCATTTATTACATCATTACTTAGAAAGGAAAAGTATTATTAAAATTTTTTAAACATTTCACAAAAATACATAATATTATGTTAACATAATATACAAATATCTTTATATTCATATCTCTGCAGATGTAAGACTTTATGACATTTATTTGCTGATTTTTAAAAATCAGTGGAATTGAATAATACAATGTACATAATATTAATATACAATGATTGCAATATACGTCCCATCATTATTTTTGATGTTCAATTCATTTACATTTCTGTATTCCTCTTATAATGAAAACAGTGATTATTTTGTATGAATTTTAGTGTAGCAACTATTGTACAACATTGTGAGATAAGCATGAAAGTATACAAATTCCTACATTGTTATTGGTTCATTTTTTCTTATGTTTAATTCTGGAAAACATAATTTACTTTATAGATTTTTTCATACGTGAAATTATTAAGGACTGTAACGATTTTCTAACAGCAAAATAATATAGAATAAAATATGAACTTAAATATTTTGGAATAAGTATATCTCATAGAAAATTCTACCTAAAATATAATTTCATCTCCAAAAAAACTATTAAAAATAATGTGGTCATCGTGTCAATTGACAAAATACTTTGTACAGTGCCATTTTATATAGTATGAAAGGCTGGTTAGTACATATAGTAAAAGTCATTTCTGTTATAAAATAATAATTGCATTTAAAGAATTAGGATGTGACACTTGAGACACTGACTATTAATCATTAAACTTTGCAATGTTAGAGTAACTTCAGTCTACTGAAGCAGTATTTGGCTAGCCTATTAAATATCTTCTTTTAAGTAGATAATATAAAGATGTTAAATATTCTACTTAATTCATACCTTTTATGTAACGATATACCTTAACAACGATTTAGCGAGGAAATGAAATGGATAAAACTGAAGAGATATTCAATGTTGTTGAAAAAAAAAGATTATACTGATTGTACATGTCAACATGGAGGTGGGCTAGACGTTGGTGCAGCATCTATAGTTGCTGTGGAAGAAGATGCCACTGCTGAGGTTTTATTTTCTGTAGTTAACCTTCGCCTAGCAAACATGAACTGTTCCATTAGTTCGTGATGTGCTTCCAAACGCTCGATACAATGTAGACATGCAGTTTTGGGCAGTGGATCATTCATATTTACCTGTATATATAAGATTTAATATGCACAATAATGATAATAATTAAATATTTTGAAGAATTTGATAAAACAATGACATAATAAAAATTGCTAAGTTTTTATACAGATCGGACAATGATGAAAAAGGAATAACTGACATTGTTTCTTTTATCAAAAATATGATATAAATGTAGCACAGTGTAAGATTATTATTACCTTTACTGTCATTTTTGTACATAACAAAGTACAAGTTCTACGTATAGCACAACTCTATCACAGAGACAAGAACATGTAGTCACAGAACCATAGACTTCCACACAAACAAACTAATCGGAATATAAGTGAAAAATTTCTGTAAGAGTAAATGTATATTTTTTACCGTAATTGGGAGATAAGCATTGATCTTCTCTGCAAGCTTCATTCTTTCACCCTCTTCTCCGTAAATGTGGATCACGAAACGGTTCATCTTACTGCAGAGTCTGCATATAAAACCTGTAATCACGGCTTTATCCGTACTACCCATCTTGCTACCTTGTTTTTATTTCTCTCTTTGGTAATATCACCTATTGATGATCACTTAGATTTAGTGCTTAACAATGAATATCGTGCACTAGAAACACTTCCATTTCAAGATGTTCTTCCCTTCAGATTCTTGAGTTTGTTTATCAGAGAATTCACACCATTGGCGCTACTAGTACTATTGCCAATGCTTTCTTCAGGACCGTCAGCAGCAAATTCTATTTCTCATTAAAAAATAATCTAAAACTTGCAGTATTATTTTTCTAAAAATATGGATATTATTCTACTTTAAGAGATAGTGTTTTATCAAAAACATAATTTTCTAATAATTGTCGAATTTAATAAAAAAAACAAAATAAACCTTAGATGGTTTCTATGCTCATTAACATTATCGTTTTAGCACATAGAATAATAGAAATAACAATTCATATTTATGTTATTTTAATAAATCATTTTTTGTTATTAAAGAAGGCATATAATGCTGTGGTATAAATATTTTACTTGATATCATAGATCAAAACTTATATCACAAGTATATGTGATAAGTCTAGAAAATTTTATATACAGCCCTGAAGTTAAGCGATAAAAGTTAAATCGAAAGTCAAATATGACAGAGATGCAACTAGAGCTGTCAGCTGTTTGCTGTCACTTATCAAAATTTACATTATACATCTGAACACTATATGTGTATATAATTTTTACATACATTTACGAAAGCTGGAAAATGATCCATTAGTTCATAGATTTTTGTATTTATCGCATCAGTTCGTACTTTTGTTGTTTGATACGTATAGTCCATGCAAAATAAAAACAATTACTTTGTCTAGTCCTATTAGTAAATATGGCTAATTGATTGGTTTTTTAGTTGTATAATAGACATTTTCGGTAAAAGTAGCACGATTACATCGTTCTCATAAGAGCTGGTGAAAGGAAGTTTATACGCATTTTCAATGGATATTTATCTGCATCATAAATAAATACTTTAGCCAAACACAAATAAAATAATTTTATTAATTGTATAATTCATGATACTAGGTATACATAAGGAATTTTAAATATAAGTATTTTAATTTTCTCCATTTTAATATTTTAGATTACAAATATTTTAACTTTTAATTATTATATTAACAGCAAATAAAGTTTTGAAATCCACGTTGCACTTGTGCAACATGGCGGCGATCAGCTGTCTTCTGTCATAATGACATTCATATAGATAGGAAATTCAATTATCTTATTGAGATTATAATTGTTATCGATAACGGGAATTTAATAAATGCGATACCTAATTATATTTATTTTTTTTCAATTGATTGTAGTTAATGAAATGAAATATGACAACAGACATAAGAAACAACATTTTTCACTTGAAGTAAGTTACGAGTGAATGCAGCTGCGGTAAGAAAAGCAATATGGAGGCTAACGAATTAATCAACTGTTGAGGATAGTCAGAAAGATAGAAATGTTTAATAATATTATCATTTTTGGCAGTGCATGGTGGTGAAATTGAGTAATGAACTTAACGTGATTAAAAGCCTTTCTGAGGCTAAAGTCAAATAATCATGTGTGATGTGTGCGTTAACTTTCACGATCTTCTGCTCTCTTGTAAGCATAATATACACAAGTCTATTTTATCTTAACCTATTGTATTTCATTGCATACATTTTATATATTAACGTAGTTGTACGATTGTAATAGTAAAACCGAACAGTTGAAGCAATTATATTGTATGTAATAATGAACTATTATTTATTTTTTTCTTACATATAATTGTTTCCTGAAAAGTTCATAACCTGAGATCATCTTTATTATTTTATTCTTTCACAACATTACCATAATAAAAAATATATATATATATATATACACACACAGATGTATATATATATATGTACACACACATATACTGGATGGTCTAATAAGTTCGTACCGATATTGAAAACTAAACATCCAACATTTGTGAAAAGCTAAACAAATTTTAAAAAGGTAAAATAAAAAAATTACCAAAATGATGGAAAGAGGTTATTAAACAAATGGGCATATATATTTTGTCTTCAAAATAAAGCTTTTGAAAATAATGTTGTAGATTACTTTCAAGTTGTCGCGAACTTGTTAGCTGATCCAATATGTGCATATGTGCATATGCATGTGTGAATATACTTATGAATATAATAATAATATTGGAATACATTTTGAAAAGAATAAATATATATTAGTGTCTAATAATATATAAAAAATGGTTATTCCTTAATGTTATTATGAAATATTCTATACATATTTAAACTACATATTCTCAGGAACATACTTTTATTTACAGATGATGATCGAACATCAAAGGAGCAAGATGTATTAACTACTCTATGTGTAGCAGATGTAGATACTACTTTACATTATGTTAACCAATGGGTACAAAGGTATATAGTTCTTTAAATGTTTGCATTAGTTATACTGGCCGAACTTTTTGCTCAGTTAAAAAATCATACTACATTGATGCTTATTGCACTTTTTAGGCAATGTATGTGTTGTTACCGGGAAATTAAAAACTTTGATCGATTTATACGACTGACTCAAAGTATTGTTCTCTGTACATTGCAACAATTACAAACTATACAACAAGATGGTCAGCATGAGAATGCAAAAGAGTCGGCTAAGGAAGAAAAGAGCGAAGAAGAAAGCACAAATAAAGGGAATGCAAATGATGCAGATCAAACATCAAATTGGTCTCAACAAGATAGGGAAAAGTTATTTCATCTCCTCTCCAAAATTTTTCTACTTAATTTTCCTCTGTACATTGCAATGAAACATGGAGGTGCTATAAATCCATTAGCTCCAGTAAAGGTATTGTATCAATCTAATTCTATATACTGAATATAAATGTACTTATAAATTTCATTTTTATCATGTATCTGTTTCTATGAAAGGATGAGGGAGGCTATTGCGAGCCTCATGACCCTGAAGTACCAGCACCTTTGATTCGCGCGGTATCTATATTTTGTCATCAGGGTGGTTTCAATTTAATGTCTGGTTGTTTTGACATGGAGAATACACTGCCTGTCAGTCTTGCACATTCTATGGTTGCGGTGATTTGTAATTTGAAACTTTGGTTGAACTATGGTAGTGTTATCCAGTTATTTATACCTTTACGCAGTCGAGTTATGAAGTACATGTGTCGATTAGGTGATAAAGAATTACGCACACAAGCAGTTAGAACTATGGCAGGTAAACATACAAAGTATCAGAAGAGTAATAGCTAATATGAATAAAAAATTGTAATTATATAAATAAATACAATTTTATGTATTTTAATTATTATTAAGATTTCATGTGGAGCGCAGTAAAGGATCCAATAGATGCTGTATTGCCAAGCTTTGATCGAGATGGACTAGACTTGGCTTTCAAATATTTTACCAGCACAACTTTGACTATGAGATTGGCAGGAGTAGCTCAAATCAATGCTCATATCACTGCATTTAATGAGCTCTGCAATAGTGAGACAGTTGCTGAAGTTGAACAAGTAGGCCATGCATTAGCTGCATGGCTGACTGATAATAATATTATAGCTCATATATTTGGACCAAATTTACATGTTGAAGTTATTAAACAAAGTCATATTGTATTAAGTTTCTTAGCTATGGAAGGAAGAATTACGTCATCAGATATGGATACAATTTGGCAAGCTGCACAACTAAAACATTGTGGACGGCCAGTATATGATTTATTGGCACCATTAGTGAAACATTTAGCACCTACACCTGTTCTTCACTTGTATTCTTTATTGGGAAAATTAGAACCTAAAGATCATACAGAGCAAAGTTTGTTTTTAGCATCAGCATTGATAAAATTTATTTGGACATCTGGTGGTTCGAGTTATTCAAGAGGCTTAACTATGAAAAATAGAGAAATTTTAAGAGGTTCAAGTGGTGTAGGAGGAAGCAGTAGTAGTGATCCAAGTGGTATGGATGGTAGTAGTCCTGATGAAGATGAGGAGGAACCTAGTCCTGCTCCATCTGATGGTCCATCTCCACGAAAACAAGCAAGAGGAGATAGTAGTGATGGTGAAGGTATGTTAATTAAAAATTCAGTTATTTATTCAATAATAAAGGTATAAACAAGAATTATCTTTGTGAGTAGGTCCATTTAAAGGTAAAAGTTTAGAAAACATTCCTGTCGAATCAAATTTAAATGAAGTTGAAGATCCAGTTTCTGAAAAATCAGAATGTATTAATGAAATGGCAAAAGACACACCTTCAAATACATTACAAGATGACACAAAAGACAAGCAAAGTTGTTCTGATGTTGAAGCAGATACAGAAAAATCGAATACAGAGGAAACGATACTCCATGAAAAGAAGAAAAGGAAAGTACTGCGAAAAAGAAAGAAACCTCAAAAGCGATCAATAACAGCAATTGAAAAAACATTAGAAGATATTGTTACCCAAGAAGGTAGTGTAAAATCTAAAGAATTGTTGACTAGTAGAAACAGAACAGAAGATGTATTAGAGGGTAGTTTAGAATCTGGTACACTGACCTCATTGGATGAAACAAAAGTGGTTGATACACTTGATCGAGTTAAACAACAAGCTATGGCTTTAGATCCGAGTGATCAGCAAGTACCAACAACAGCATCATTGCTAAGAAGGGCAAGCAAAAATAAATATATGTCTTTAGTAGGCCATAATGTGGATAGAGCACCTGATTCTGCAGATACTTCTCATGATGAAGACGACAGTGATGTAGCAGGTGTTTTAGCTGCTGCAGATGGTCCAAGCGCTGTTATATCTGAACTTGCTGGTTTAGTACATGCGAGTGGTCCTACTTTTTTACCATCTGGATTAGATGAAATGCTTTCAGATGAAGAAGGTTCTTATAGTAGTAGAATATCTAATAAGAGTGAAAAAAATATGGCAGATTTTGATGGTGAAGAGAGTGGTTGTGAAGAAGAACTAGCACAATTAGCAGCACGGCATTTGACAGCTATTCAAATGCAGGCTTATCATCCACATCACTCACACCCAACTATGACTATCCGAAGATCTGTATGTCGTCCTCCACAAGTACGAACAGTCCGCCAAGCAGTATCAAGATTGAATTCTCAATTTAATTTAGAGACAGTGTGTAAACCAGGAAATACACTATTATGGGATCTCTTACAAGATGATAAAATTGGACAACTTGGAGAAGGATTAGCATTAGAAGCAGAGAAAGCATTATGCAATTTACTTTGTTTCAATGTTGACCGTTTAATACCAATGAAATTCATTGAAGGTTGCCTAGAAAACTTAGCAACTAATCATTCTGTAGTCGTATCTTTAAGATTATTACCAAAGTTATTTGCAAGTTTCCAACAATTTGGTGCAATGGATGCACATACTATCACAACATGGGCTGATCGTGAACGTGGTATGATGAAACATTTCTTTAATAATTTAAAAACGTATACCAGTACTGGACCAAAAAGTAACTTATACTCACATCAAACAGAAATTCAAGTGAGATTACAATTTCTGTCATCTATTTTTTCACCTTTGGGTTCACCAGACTGTTTCCGTTTAAGTCTTGAACAAGTTGACATATTATGGCAATGTTTATCTCAAGATTCAACATGTGCCGATGAGCTTTTTAGTTGGTTATTAAGTCAAGCAAAATCTACAGAGCAACATGCTCTTGGAATGGATACATTGAAACATTTATGTATGCGCAAACTCCCAAGTTTACCACCTGAAACCATAAGTATGACTGGTCTTAGCCTTTTTCAACAATTGTGCAATTTGGCACGTTTAGCTGCTGCACATCTAGATAGACCTTTAAGAGATGTTGACTCAGTTGGAATGGATTTTCTTTGGAAAATTGCTTTGAAAGCAAAAAGTACAGATGTTAGCATGGCTGCTATTCAATATTTAAATGGTTACTACATGTCTAGACAATTATCTCAGGAAGCTGAGTTTGTGTCACAATGTATGATGCATCTTGCAGCAGCCAGTGCAGATTTAGAAATAAATGAAGAAGCTAGTTTGCGTTGTATACAAAGAGCACTGCTTTTATTAAGGACACACTTAGAAGCATTCAGAAAACGATATGCATATCATTTACGTCGTTGGATATTGGAGGGTAGAGGTGCTGGGAGTCACATGGCTATGAGTATGTCCGAGAAAGGACAACATATAAGAATTCTTGTGCAACCTGCTGGAATACCTGACAAAACAACATTTACTCTTTTAAATACTGATTATGTTGCAGACCTGAGAGCAGAGGTTGCTAAATGGTGGGATGACACACAAAACAATCAAGAGAAAGCAGCGACCTCTGCAAATGCAACACAAATTGGTAATTCAGTCTTAGGATCTCTCCTTACTGATGGTCCAATTAGAATGATTACACAAGGTCAAGAGTTAACTATTGACTTCGATGAAAAGACTTTACAAGAGATGGGTTTTAAAGATGGACAATTAGTGTTTATTTCTCCTGGAGCTGGTCGTAATAATACTGGCCGATGTAATAAAAGAGACATGGATTCACCATCACTTTTACCTCCTCCACCAAGAGAGTCATTACCAACACTTCTTCTCTTGCGGCCACAATACTTTGAACAGCTTTTTACATTAATGAGAACACTTAGCGCAATGAAGGTTACGGTAAAGGGAGGACAAGAAATTCCACATACAAAAGCTCAAGTGCTTTCTAGAAGAGTCTGGGATACATTAACTTTACTTCCCACTAGCCCAACATTACTGAGAGGCTTTCAAAAATTGGGGGAGACGTCTTTGCCTGATTTATTGGATCCTGCCAGTCCTCAAAAATTGATGTATTCTTTGTATATAGTAGAATCATTAAGTAGAAAAGGGACAGAATGTCAACAGTCCTCTATTTCTTCTGCTATAAGTTCATCGCCTATGCATGAAGGTGGTGGCGATGCAGATGATAATCATGAAGAGAAAGAGAAAGATGTACCATGGTCAACACAGTTTGTTCAACATGGAGGTTTACGACATTTATTTGACATTTTTATGTCTGAATGTTTAGAGCAAGGAGATGGTAGTGAATGGCAGCAAGATTGTCTTGCAAGTTTATTAAAACAATTATGCTACCTTGGAGTTGTTAAAGAAGAAAAAAAGCGAAATAAAGCTGATAAGTTATTAGTACCTAAACTTAGTGATGCAATGCTCTCTATGATGAATGTTAATACTGTTATGCCCAGAATAACAAGCATTTTGAATGAAGCATCGTTACCACGTGATCCAAATCATTATAAAACAGGTGTTTTTGGGAGATCTCAAGTTATTCATTACACTATGGCATTATTGGTGTGTTGGGTACATAGTGATCCAGCTGTAAAACAAAGCTTATTTTCATCATCTGAACCTTTTGGGAAAACTTGGTTACGTCGTCTTGTGTTGGAAGATCCTGAGCCAGCTGTTAGAAGAGAAGTGTGTACTGCTTTGTATAGATTATGTTTGGGAACTACAGGAACAGAGAATGATAATTCTGAAGCCTTTGGCCTCATTGTACCAATGCTGAATACATTACTTGAACATCTTGTAATTGCAGAAGCCATGCAACCTTCTCATCGAAAACCAGATTTACCATTACATTTACACCCTGTTCTTGATGATGGCAAGGAACCATATGGTCCTGCTTGTAGAGATTATTTTTGGCTTATATGTCGTTTAGTTGATTCCCTCTCAGAAGAGGCTGTTAAAGATGGTTCAGATGATTTATCCAATGGGACCATAGATTTAGAAGCTTTGGCAATCAGAGTTATTGATTCTATTATTAATAGAGAACATCTTGAAATGCGACATAATACAGTAGAAGACGATGGTTTGGTGGGTTTATTAAATCTTGCATGTAACATTATGACACATAATCCCCCTTGTAAGCAAGGCAAAGTTGGACAAAATTTACTACACGAAGTATTTGATTTTTTATTTGCATTACCGAATCCTCGATCAAAACACGTTCCTAAATGTAAAAGTCAAGTTTCTAGATCAGCTGCATTTGATCTTTTAGTTGAACTTGTGAAATCTGCACCTGATAACTATTATATACTTCATGAGAAGTTGCTGGCCCAACATAGGCCTGGCCCACATTCTCCATATCCATGGGATTACTGGCCACATGAAGATGGACGCTCAGACTGTGGATATGTGGGCCTCACAAACTTGGGAGCAACTTGTTACATGGCTAGCTGTATGCAACATCTTTATATGATGCCTCAAGCACGCATTTCTATCTTAGGAGCTGATTGCAATAGGGCTAATAAACATCAATTGACATTACGTGAATTACAACGAATGTTTGCATATCTTTTGGAATCTGAGAGAAAAGCATACAATCCTAGAAGTTTTTGCCGTGTGTATACAATGAATCATGAACCCTTAAATACAGGAGAACAAAAAGACATGGCTGAATTTTTTATAGATCTTGTATCAAAGTTAGAAGAAATGACAAGTGATTTGAAAAATTTAGTGAAAACTTTATTTTGTGGTGTAATATCAAACAATGTAGTATCACTAGATTGTGAACATGTGAGTCGCACACTTGAAGAATTTTATACAGTTCGTTGTCAAGTAGCTGATATGAGAAATCTCTATGAAAGTTTAGATGAAGTTACTGTCAAGGACACTTTAGAAGGAGATAATATGTACACGTGTTCTCAATGTGGCAAAAAAGCAAGAGCAGAAAAAAGAGCTTGTTTTAAAAAACTTCCACATATCTTATGTTTTAATACTATGAGATATACTTTCAATATGGGCACAATGCTTAAAGAAAAAGTTAATACACATTTTAGTTTTCCTTTAAGATTGGATATGTCAGGCTACGTTGAAAAGAAACTGATGCCACAACATTATCAAGAAGAAAAAAAAGCATCTGGGAATAATAAAATTGAGGGTAAAGATCATACATCTTTAGATGGTAATGAGGAAGAAATGGAGCATTACCAATATGATTTAATTGGTGTTACTGTACATACTGGTACTGCTGATGGAGGACATTATTATAGTTTTATTAGAGATCGAACTTCTCCTAATAAAGATAAATGGTTTTTATTTAATGATGCGGAAGTTAAACCATTCGACCCAAATCAAATTGCAGCAGAATGTTTTGGTGGTGAAATGACGAGTAAAACGTATGATTCTGTAACAGATAAATTTATGGATTTCAGCTTTGAAAAGACAAATTCAGCCTATATGCTTTTCTACGAGTGGTGTACAGATCCTGGCGATCAAGTAAAGGAGGAAGAAGCCACTGTCTCTAGTCCAACTAGTTTACGATCATCTTTACTGTGTCATAAGCAAGCAAATAAATTACCTCCTTTAGAACTAAATAAGGAATTAGAGGATTGGATATGGCAAGATAATATGCACTTTTTACAAGATAAAAATATATTCGAACATACCTATTTTACTTTTATGTGGCAAATATGTGGGTATATACCACAAACATTACTTTCTGTTCAACCAGATATTACAGAAATGTCGGCTGAGCTTTCAACTTCCTTTTTCATGGAAACATTTATTCATGCAAAGGAAAAACCTACTATGGTTCAATGGGTTGAATTACTTACAAAACAGTTCAATGGTTCTCCTGGTGCATGTGCCAGATTTCTTGAAAGAATGGCTAATAATTCATGGTGGCCTATACAAATTTTAGTGAAATGTCCTAATCAGATGGTGAGACAAATGTTTCAAAGATTGTGTATTCATGTCATTCAACGATTACGAGCTACAGAAGCACCTTTATATCTACTTTGTGACGAAGAAAACGATTTAAGCACTGTTGGGACTCGATCGTGCGTAACAAGATTTGTTAGGATGCTTTTATCTCTCATGGAGCATGCTAAACAGCATTTAAAACATCTCACAGAATACTTCAGTTTCTTATATGAATTTAGCAAAATGGGAGAGGAAGAGACATTATTTCTCATAAGAGTACAGGCCATTTCTACGATGATAAATTTCTATTTAGGTCATAAGACGCATGAGTTTGTTGATGCAGTTAGTGAAGAAGAAGAAGAAGAAGAAATTGTAGCAGTACCAACAGATAAGTTAAGACCAGCTTCATTAGATAAAATGATCACATTAATAGCAACATTAGTGGAACGTAGTAGAGGACCTGATCACAGGTAAGAATGTATAATATATTTTATAATTAGTTAATATACTAATCATTAGTATAATTAGTATTAATAAATTTAATAATATATATATATCAATATTTGTCATATCATGAATGTTTATAAATATTTCTTAATTTTACAGATTAACTTTATCACCAGCAGATTTAAGTGCAGTAGCAGGAGGTAAAGGATTTCCATTTTTATATCAGCAAACACGAGATGTAATTAATTTGAATCAAACTAGAAATTTAATTCAATCCCTGTGCCGATGGAATGATAGATTGGCTATACATATTGTAACAATGATCTTTCAAGCAATAACAAAACATACTGATGTATGTCAACCATTTTTTAAACTGTTGACATTGCTTACCGAAAGCTCAGGTCCCAGTGGATTACCCTGCATGACACAATTAATTCTGGGCAGAGTATGGGAAGCAGCTAGAGTTGCACCTCATGGAGCTCTTGAATGGTTGGCTCTTGCTGTAACCAGAAGCAAACTTGCACATGCATGGGTTTTACAAGGATTGGATACTTGGCTACAACATTTTCTTCTTGAACATTCAAACCAAAGAGTTCGTTCTGCTGCTGCTTTTCTTCTAGTATCACTCGTACCTTCGACTCATTTTAGACAAGGATATCGCAGTGCTCATAGACTGGGATTAGGATGTAATACTTCCAGAGAACTTCAATTATCTCCAGAAGCTACTTTAATATTGCACCAAATTTATACTGCTCTTTTAAGATTATTGCAACCTGCAAGGCATTATATTGATACACAAACTCATGGTACAATGAAACTTACTGCCTATTTTGCATTGCTCACATATTGTGTTGCTTCTAAAACAGAAAAATTAATGGTATGTATTTTATATAGCAGACTATCTTTAGTAACTTTCAAAAAACATATTATATTTTAGTTTGGGCAATATCTGAATGATTTATGGACACTATTCCATCCAAAACTTTCGGAACCGAGCATTCCAGTACACCATAATAAACAAGCTGTATTATTGTTTTGGTATCATGTTTGTTCAGATTGCCCTGAAAATGTTGCTATGATACTTCATAATCCACATATAACCAAAAATATCGCATTCAATTATATACTGTAAGCTTATTTACATATAATAATACAAATTAATTCGAAATTAACCAATAATACATTTTCCTTATTTTTGTGATAGTGCTGATCACGAAGATCAAGATGTTGTACTATTCAATAGAGTAATGTTACCTGCTTATTATGGTTTATTAAGACTTTGTTGTCAACAATCAAGAACGTTTACAAGACAATTGGCTGCGCATCAAAATATCCAATGGGCTTTCAAAAATATTACACCACATCCCACTCAATATTCTACTGTAAGTTTCTTCAAATAACTATTATATAAAATGCAACGGCTACATTTTTTAACCGACTTCGAAAAAGTAGGAGGTTACTCATTTATTAGCACTTTATCATAATAAAAAATGTGTAATGTACCATACATACTGATATGTATACACAAAGGTAATTTTTTCGTTTAGGCAGTGGATGAATTATTTAAATTGATGCAACTATTAGTTGCCAGGCATCCAGATCAAACAGAGCAAGAAGAAACCGAAATTGCGTCTTTCAGAAGGGGTACACTGTCTTCATACTTGCAAGGACTAGATGGTCGCTCCTGTTGGGCTACATTAATTTCTGCTTTTCGGTACGTTGTTTCCTGATACAATTTTCTCTGTATCAAATAATACATACTCAGAATATATATATTTGTTTTTATCAGGATCCTTATAGAATCGGATGATGATCGTTTATATGTTGTATACAATGGAGGTTTAAGCATGGCTCTGGAAGCTTTCCACATGTTACATATAATGTATCATGAAGCAACTGCATGCCATGTGGCTGGTGACTTAGCTGAATTAATAGCCATTATTGTAGAATTAGTAAGATGTATTCGTACAGCAAGAGATGGACCTGATGCAAGAAATATTCTTGCTAATTGCAAGGAGTGGCCAGATGTCTTACGAAAATTAGCAACATTATTGAATACATATAATCCACCAGACATGCGCAATTTGGCAATTGACCTTCTAAAGGAGCTCGTTATGCTTGTCCCTGCAGATGCTATACTCGTTCTAGCACCATTATTGTCTCATTGCCATGCAGCTCTACAGGAGTCTCATGCAGCTGTTCCACCTGGGCCTTATCTTCCAAGGAGATCTACTCCTTCTGGAAAAATGCCCACGAGACCTGCTAGACCAATGGTACAAATGGCTGTACCACACTCGCAACTTGAAGCATCAAAAGGAGTAGATCCAGAATACGATAGCGCCTTGCTTGAATTTTATTTACCATATCATGAATTGATTGACGTTATGTGTAGACTTGCAATCAATAATGATTGTATGACAGACACATTGGTTAATTTGAGTGCTATGTTGGGATTTGAGGGTAATAATATTGTAGTATTCAACAATAAATTACATTAATAGTATATTATATTACTAATTCTTGTTTTAGGTGTTCCTTTACATTTAGCACTATTTCCACGATTATGGTTGGATGTACATGCTGCCACACATATAGACAGAAAGCATATAGCATCTTTGCTTTGTTCTTCCTATACAGTGGATTATGTAGATGCTGTCTTGTTAGATGAAAGATCTTCATTAGGTGTTCCTGCAATACATGCCTTCTTAAAAACTTTCTTCCCCAAACTCGCCAGTCATGTATTAACTGAGCAAACCTGCATACTTATTGATAATTTAGTCAGTTCTATGACTGCAATGGTGGAAGCTGTTGATATTCAAGCATCTGCTCATAGACTGACTGGAGATCTACGAGCTTTAGCTCTTGTTTATAGTAGCAGTACAAGACTAAAGCCACCTAGTAGCTTACAAGCAGCTTTAGAAACTTTATTATCGCGTACTCGGACGATAAAAGTCAAAGAACCTAATCAACAGGAACTAGAAGCCCCTTCTAAAAAACGTAAGTTTAATATCAGCGATGACAGTGGCCAAACTGAAAAGGATCTACATCAACTTACAGAAATTAATGAACAGAAAACTGTTTCTAACATAGATATTGAAGAAAAAGACATAGAAAAAAATGATACATCTCCTGATTCTGCAGATGACAAAAATAGTTCACGGCACAAGGATAATATTGAAATGGAAACTATTTCTACAAATGCTGAAACAATCTCTACAAATTTAGTTACCACCGTGACATCTAATAGCTGTACAAATCAGTTACGATGTTCTTTAACCAATATGTCGCGGCTTGAAATGTTGGAGAAGACTATTGTGGATTTGCAAATGATTGTGCAATTACAACCGAAAAATAATTAGAGTTGTATGTTTTTGAACAATGCTTTTTATAAAGACGTACAACATAGAAATGACTTTGCACATGTTTAATTGACATAATGTGTGATTCTTTGTGGAAATAAAGTAAAAGTTCAGTTATACTCTCGCAAACTAAGTGAAAGATTCTTAGTGCATCTGTACTTTATAAAACAAGAAACACGTGTGTATATATATATATATGTATGGCTGTATGTATGTATGTATGTATACATATATATATATATATATGCGTGTGTGCGTGCGTGCGTGTGTGTGTATCAATTACAATTTACTTCTTGACTGAATAACAATCATCTGCCGATAAACATTCGTTAGTGCTATGAGATTAGATATCTCTTAGCAAAGTATATACTTTTTAATGTGTAACAATGTAAACCGCCCAGTATTCAGGAATGGAAAGTGCAAGTAATCTTGTGACACTGTTGCAAAAGCTTTTAGGTCTACAATTGTCTTGCATTTCTATACTTCGTCTCAAATTGGGAAAGGAAGACAGGGTTTTTTAACTTGTGAGTATAACAGAGTAACAGTGTCCTTTTGCTTAGCCTGGAAACTGTGTGTTTTTGAATATACTTCATCTACAAAATTTCATCATTTCGTTTGTGTAAAATATGCGCCATGTTATTTCATGGCTTAAAAAGTGTATAACTAAATATCTAAGTTATTTAATTAGTACTACCTGACACACGTTAATGTGGATCTCTTATATGTCTAAAGTCTAACTTAACAATTTCATTTAACCATAATTGATGTAAAGAGAAATATTCAATATAGATTCTTTTTGTTTTTACTGTAAAATGTGTCAATTTTATTGTAAAGCAATGCAACTTGTGTGTCTGTCAAAACATTGGATTAATATGAATAATTTTGGGAAGTATGAAACATGCACCAAAACTGTGTTACATAATGCAAAATACAAAATATACTGTGAGTTTGTATACGTATTTAAATTGATAATTATAAACTCATCATTACATTTTGTTAGAATATTGTGTTTTATCTCTCACATAACGCATATTAATCCAGCCATTAAAGCATTATATGTCAACTATTTTTTTCAAACAGTTCTGTTTCTTCATATATTTTTTTTGCAAATTATCTTATTAACATATAATATCATTTCTATCTATTTCTTGTACATAATATAAAATCTTGCTATATGTCTTTTTTACATTATATAAACTTTCACATATAATTATAATAAATACATCTAAAAAGCTGTAATATTCGTGAAATCGTAAATTGTTCTCTTTCTTAACAATAAAATAAAAACATCTTTCATCGTAAATAAACAGTTGTAATAATTCCTAAGGTGTAGTTTATGCCGCATATTTACTTTTAATTTGAATCTGATCAGGAATTTATAAAAGATCTACAACATAAGAACATTTGTGAAAACAAATTTTAATATTAGCTTTACAAATTCCAATTTATACGTTGCATACCCACGACAAAATAAATTTAAAGTAATATGTTCTCTTTAATTGATAAAATTTATCAAATTATATTGCTTAAATAGCATTGCATCAATGCATAGATTTTCGTTAAAATTTTGTTCTACAACATAAAGAATTATCAGCATTTGTAAAAACAACATATTTCTACATTTACACAGATAGCTTATCATTAATCTAATACATTCTTATATTTACTATATTTGTGATTGAAAATAATATGATGGATTGAGTTAATATGTTCTTGGCTGCTGATGAATTAAAGAACTTTTTATTCATTTACAATAGGCATGCACATATATTTTAAGTGCTTTCAAATATTCTATTTCAAAGAAAGATGTCATTTTATAATGAATTGTACACATTATATAAGTATCAACAAAAATTAGAAGACAAAATAATTGTGTGCAAGTTATTTGTGAGCAAAGGTAAAAAACATCTTTATCTTATTTTTAATATCGAGGATGCATAAGTAATATTTATGTTGTGACATATATCTCAAATATTTACATATACAAATTAAAGTTTTGGATCATTGTAATCAGTTGTTTAAACTTTAGAGATATTCGTGTAGAAAACTGGTTGAGATTGTATAAATATTCGCAATACACTTTATGTCACTTTACCAATGTTCATAAAAACAATAGAGTCGTTGTATCCTACATCATAAAGTTTATCTCTTACGAACATGTTTGTGTATTTATCATTATAAGATGTATAGTCTTTGAGAAAAAATAAATAAAGTCTTTTTGTTGTAATATGTTTGCTAGAATAATCCTGGAAACAGTTGTAACAGTTTTGGCTACTATACAGTTATTTAACTTAGGTGAATGGAATTCTGTAGCAAAATGGCTTTGAAGTTTTGCACAGAAATCAGAAAAGTCACTAATTGATGAATCACATAATTAATGATTGCATGATTTCATTTATAATAACAGCAAGTAACAGGTAATAGTATTATAACACCCTTGTTTATTTAGAAAATTATTTCTGTGAATTAAAGGTTTTTTTTTCAAAATAACCATAAATCTTCTGCAAATATTCGCTATCAGTAGTATTAAACTGTTAATCAGATTCAGCAGTCTGTTACTTTACAAATATCAAGATGAATCTGTGTATGGTCTTAACAATAATCATCTATCAATAGTCATTGTTTGAATGAAGCAATGATATTAATTTGTAAAAAATATGTTAAAATAATAGTGATTAATGTCATTAATGTTTACACAAAACGTATTTTATTTCTTATTTATCCTACTATTGCTTATACATTGAAAAATTTATATAATACTAAGAAAGTGTTCGTAAGATAATAAATAAACATAATTTGTATTTTTATTTGAAATTTATTTGTGATTGGTTTTGAATTTGTAATTTCAATGAACTTTAGGCTTTGCTGATTTCACTTTTTTTAACTTTTTAAGACCATTTATATTTGTTTTTAAAAGATTCCAATATGCTTGCTGGAATTTATTTACGTCTTTGGAATGTATCTGAAATACAAAAAAAGATGATTATTTTCTAAATTGATTTTATAGTCTATCTGTATGATTTTACAACTGTACATACAATTGTTGAAATTTTTTTACTGCGAAATGTAGCACGCACAAGGCAAAGAAATTCACTTGGTGTTGATAATGGTGGTCTTCCCTGCCTAGGTGTAGGTTTGTTATGTCCATTAACTATGACATAAAAACAATCATATGTATGCTATAAGTCATTTATTTTGAATGTCATACATGTCTCAATATCTTTTGTTGTTTTTTATTTGTTGTAATATATAATACTATCATAAATATTTGTTATAACATGTAATGGTGCTCATATTAAATTGGACATTGTTAAAAACCTAATCATAAACTTTCAAAAATACTTACATCTTTTAATAGTGAGCATTACAGAACCAGAAAGTCTTGATTTATCAAATAATCTTGTGAGCTCCACTAAAAACTAGAAATGAAATTTATTTATAGCATACCTAAATAGATAGTTTAGATTTATTAAAAATTACCATGTCATTTTCCAAAAAAACCATTTTGGTGTATATACTACCATATGCTTGTGTTAAATACGAGTTATCATATATAGGTTATGATTGCTTTTAAGGAGATACAATATCGTTCAATATATTTTGTTTGAGTAGTACATAGATGATGTCAAATTGCATTTTTCTAAATACGCTTATATATGGAGAAATTTCTATACCAAATTGATATCAAACGAAAGCTTAAATTCAAAGACGTTTCCGATGGTCCGAAATCTATGCCATTAAATTTCTAAATTATTCTAATTGTTATTTAAATATATTCCTTAGATGGTATCGTCGGATTTATGTTTCAAGTTGTTTAATTTCACAGACTTTATCACTCCAAAATTGAAGCTTAGGACTCTTCCTATCATCGTATAATTTATATGAAAATTATCTTGGAAGCGTTTTAGTATTGTAATCAACTATATTTCGAAAAAAATACGAATTCAATTGTCGTATGTCGATACAAGATCACATTTTGACACATAAATAGTTCATAACTTTGTCGATAGATGGTGATCTTTTTGAAATACAAGAGTGAACCTAGTATTTTGAGGACCCGAATCTTTTTGTCTGTGCCTCTGCATTAAAGTTTTGATTTTTATTAAAAAATAAAATACTGTAAAATATTGTACGACAGAGATTATAAGTATAACGCGACAAGCTTTTAAGACAAATAATTCAACATAATATACTATTATGTGTTACAGCGATAACTTTGATACTCCTGCTTCGTGGGGAAAAATGGTCTACTGTCTACGCGCTGTCTTTTGCTCGTTTCGATGTACATCAGGATTTTTGTCAAAAATTGATGAATTTCGACTTTGCCCGTTTAAACGCTCATTTGAAAGAGGAGAGTCTCTAATTTACGAATCTGGGAGTGGGGTTTCGATATGATGGCTGGTTCAAAAGTTACAGCACTTTTTCTCTTGGAAACGACCCATACTCCGACACTTAAAAAATTTATTTCTCATCACTCCGCAACGACATCGAAAAACGGACACCGGAACGGAGTTCTACATGCATCTATCTTTAAAATGAGCCATCAAACATCAAAATTGGAGGTGGTGTCCATTTTGGCCCAAAAAATATCAAAGGCTATACATCAGGGATTTTGTCAAAAATCGATGAATTTTTACTATGCCCGTTTAAACGCTCATTCGAAAGAGGAAAGTGTCTAATTTACGAATCTGGCAGTGATTTTTCGATCCGGTGGCTGGTTAAAAAGTTACAGCAATTTTGCTCTTGGAAACGACCCATACTCCGACACTTAAAAAATTTATTTCTCATCACTCCGCAACGATATCGAAAAACGAACAACGCAACAGTGTTCTCCATGCTTCCTTCTTTAAAATGAGCCATCAAACATCAAAATCGCCGGTGGTGTCCATTTTGGCTCAAAAAATATCAAAGGCTATACATCAGGATTTTTGTCAAAAATCGATCCATCACGAATTTTCTCGATCAAAAGCTCGTTCGAAAGAGGAAAGTCTCTTCTTCACGGATATGGCAGTGCGGATTCGATACAATACCAGTTCGGAAGTTACGGCAGTTTTAATCTTAAGATTTATCTCTGTATAAAGTGCAATATAATAATATGTTATTATTTATTATATATATATTTGGATAGTTGTTAAGTATCGTATTGATTTACAATTAGAAATATTATACATTATGACAATAAGAGTTATTACACATTGTAATATGAGTGCGTCCAATGTATTGAAACTTATAATCATTGCATACTTTATGTAACTTTTAAATTATTTGTAAAAATGTATAAATGTATATGGAATTCATATGAATAAATACCAAGTTACATTGAAATAAATACTGGAATTTTTAATTAAAACCCTGAATTCAACGTCCACTTTCCTCATTTGTTCAAACTTCTCGTATTACGGTCTTTAAACGAAATATCCGTCAATGGAGAAAGTATCAGTATACGAGAAAACGAGCGGCAAAAAGATATTCGAATTTCTCGTGCCACCTCTTCACAAATTATGCTCGCTTGTTAGAAATCCAAGTTTATGGGAAAATTTCTCGTTAGAATTGTATGCCAGCGCCATCTAGCGGTCGATAGAGGAATCTTCCGCGGAAGCTTCTTCGATCGACCGCTAGATGGCGCTGCTAAGACAGTGAAAAATCCGCCAGATGGCGCTGGCATGCAATTCCGACGAAAAATTTGCCGAAAATTTGCCAATTTTTCGTCGGAATTGCATGCCAGCGCCATCTGGTGGATTTTTCACTGTCTTAGCAGCGCCATCTAGCGGTCTATCGAGGAACCTTCCGCGGAAAGTTCCGAAATCGACCGCTAGATGGCGCTGGCATGCAATTTCGACGAGAACTTGGCGTCAGTTTTCAGGAAAAGATTTTTCGAAGTGCCATAAAGTCGATGAACTCTTAAAAGAGTTTAACGAACATGAAATTTTTACTGAATTAACACAAGGGCAAAACTTGTACCAGTAGACGATGTCGTAGGAATTTTTTAAACGCATCAGGAAAGTAGGGATGATGGAATTTATATGTGGTGTTTGATTAAGTACTCATAATTTGGGTTTACTGATATTTATTAATAATTCTCATTGGAAAATACACAGTATGTAACTATGCCTAAATACGCATTTATTACTTATAAATTATACCGTACGACTTACATATTTCATATACAATGTGCAGAAATACTATTTCTAAGTATACCAACTAAAGTATAATATTACAATTTTTATAATATCTTAATATAATATAATAAATACTTAAAATTATAATATAAAATATAAATTAAATTATATAATATTACATTTATATAATATACTAATACATTATGAATAAACTTAGTATATTATAACATACTAAGTATACAAATTAAAATACTGTAAAGATATTTATAAAGAATTCGCGACGCTCTCATATGCACGCTTTAACAAAATTAAAACTACGCACTCGCTCTTTTCCAACATACTTCTCACACACTCACACATCCCATAGTATAATATTACAATTATATAATTATTCTATATGTTCCAATCTACAATTTGATTTCGAGTGGGTCATTGTTTTCATTATTCACATTATCATTGTTTATTCCTTAAAAATATATCAACTTCGTTGCATATTCAATGAGCATATTTAAATGAGCCATGAAACATCAAAACGCGTTACTCTTTCGTTTATCTACTACATAGGAATCTGTGTAGATGCATAGTGGGAGTATGAGATGCGCGTCGTTCGCGACAGATCTTTTTTCTATCTACATATTGATATTACCGACTTCGATTATTTGGTTGAAATGGTTCCTAAACTTGCCGATCCATATCGTAGAAGGCATAAGAAAACGTCTGTTTTTTCGTACGATCGGTATTTCAGTACGTGGGACACGAAATCTCATTGTATGTCCGGTCTATTCTTATATCTCGTCTGTGTTAATACTCTTCCAATGGGGACATACCAGGAATTTGCTCCCGCTCGGTGACACTACTAGAAATGGAGACTTGAAACATTTTATTGAGTGTGTTGTTTCATCGCATTTTGAAAATAAATTATAATTCCATGGCTTAAGACCGAAAAGATGGAAGAAGAAAAGAATATCGTTTGACAGGTCTCCATTGACTGCAGCGCCACACTTTGAACCAAGGTGTGGACACTCCTTACCCCCACCACCTTGGCTACTTAACGTAGTCCCCCGTCGTTTACGCATGCGCATTGTGGAAAATCCTCAACTGGAGGGCAGCACTACCGAACGCAAAGCTGCCAACCGTGTTTATTGCTTCTGTTCGTATAGTAACTAGCTCGCCGAGTTCGAGATCCCCGAGTCGAAGTGTAGTCCCCGAGAACGAGTGCAGTCCCCGCTAGCCCCTTAAACCTGTTAACCCGTTAGCCTTCTAAACCAGCTAGCCGTTTAATTAGAAGGGGCACATGAGATATATACATGTTAAAAAAGCCGTCTGTTAAATAAATATTGAGTATTTAAGAGTATTAGAGTATAAAGAAGTATTAAGGAATAATATATTCACTCCCCGAAATAGTTTATCGTCGTCAAATAAATTCATTGTAATAATCAAACGAAAGTTGACAATAAAAGAATGCTTAATAATGACGATACTTGGAAAATAATGAGTTAGTAACATTTGTGTATTTTTATTTCTTATCCCGTTCACACTATTTTGATATGTTTGTACTTATTGAAGCCTTATTGAATGTAAAATAATTGGAAGGGGCACATAAGATACATACATGTTTGTAAAGCTGTTAGTAAAATAAATAGTAAGTATTTAAGAGTATTAGAGTATTAAGAAGTATTAAAGAATAATATATTCATTCCCCGAAATAGTTTATCGTCGTTTAATAAATTCATTGTAATAATCAAACGAAAGATGACAATAAAAGAATGCTTAATAATGACGATACTTGGAAAATAATGAGTTAGTAACATTTGTGTATTTTTATTTCTTATCCCGTTCATACTATTTTAATAGGTTTTTACTTATAGAAGCCTTATTGAATGTAAAATAATTGTTTGGGTGGGTTATTTATTACGCCAAGTATTTGTCACGGAATAAATAAATCAGCTGCTGTAGACGGCGCGGCGCTTGTTGTGGGTTCCGCGACAAATACTTGGCGGAATAAATAACCCACCCGAACAATTATTTTACATTCAATAAGGATTAAATAAGTACAAACATATCAAAATAGTGTGAACGGGATAAGAAATAAAAATACACAAATGTTACTAACTCATTATTTTCCAAGTATCGTCATTATTAAGCATTCTTTTATTGTCAACTTTCGTTTGATTATTACAATGAATTTATTTGACGACGATAAACTATTTCGGGGAGTGAATATATTATTCCTTAATACTTCTTTATACTCTAATACTCTTAAATACTTAATATTTATTTAACAGACGGCTTTTTTAACATGTATATATCTCATGTGCCCCTTCTAATTAAACGGCTAGCTGGTTTAGAAGGCTAACGGGTTAACAGGTTTAAGGGGCTAGCGGGGACTGCACTCGTTCTCGGGGACTACACTTCGACTCGGGGATCTCGAACTCGGCGAGCTAGTTACTATACGAACAGAAGCAATAAACACGGTTGGCAGCTTTGCGTTCGTTAGTGCTGCCCTCCAGTTGAGGATTTTTCACAATGCGCATGCGCAAACGGCGGGGACTACGTTAAATAAGGCTCCTATGCTTATGCATTGAGTGTCCACACCCTGCTTTGAACTACGCCAAACATCCCCCCATTCTACGAATAATCGTTATCAAATACGATATCGTTTTTCTTTCACTTAAACAGAAAGTAGTTACTGGATTCTGAAAATAAGGCAGAAATTGTAATATACAATTTCAAAATCATTTCTTTGATAAAGTAGAATGATGTGTCAGTATTGTAGGTTGCTATAAATCGTAATAGAAAGAAATCTCATATTACCAACCGAATTTTTACATTAGATGTTGTATATTGTGAATTGTACAATCTATAGAATTCGTATTCTTTGACTCATATTTGTTTTTGACATGTCCAGCGTTTACGATATAGGTACATTATATGATGAAAATCTTTTAGGATTTATTACATTCCTGTCCCTTTTAGTTAAAAGGTAAAATGTCGAAAATGAGTTCAAAGGATAAAGATAATAAGACTCTACATGACAAATTGAAACAATTTTTTCGTATCAATAAAGGTAATATAAGCTTAAATACTTCGTAACTTTTTTGAATTTATTTATTTGTAGAAATTAATCGAGATCTTGATCATAATTGTTAATTTGTACAAAAATTTGACCTTGTAATCACTAAACTATTACTACACATATAGATATTTTTTAAATTTATATTTATAGATTATCGTACTGCTTCATTATAAAAGTATTTTCTACAAATGTCTATCAACGAGATATGCTTAATTATTATATCATTTTTTAAGGAAATTACAAAAATCGTGAAGATTTCACTTTATCTCATGATATTGAAAAAGAAATCAGTCCTGATAGTCCAGTTCATCATCGTACAAAAGTCATTAAAGATCTCTGTGATGCAGTACTTAATCAACAGTGGGAAGATGTGTGTAAATTATAATCTATAAAATATAACTTATATATATCCATCTATATTTATAAAGTTTTATGAGTAATATTCATTAATTATAATATGATTTTGTACGTAAGTATGATTGTGCTAAATAGTAATGATCTGTTACATATATCTTATTATTTTAAATCAGAGAGCAGCTGAACGTTTATGGAACTTAGTACAAGATTTATTGGGGAAAGATATACCACGTGAGCATAGACATATAACCCTTAACTTCTTAAGATGTCTTGTGCAAGGGCAATATTCCAAATTATCTTCTTTAATGAGAGTAAAATTTTTTATGGTAGTCAAAGATCATAATATTCCAGAAGACATTGGACCTAGGTAATAGAAATATTATCTTAGACTTATTTCACTTTATTTATACTTATTTATTGATATTTAGAATTCTACGTAATAAATTATGTAAATTAATGTACTAGGTTGGAGTTGCTCCAAAGTTTAACAGAGAATGGAAAAGATATTTTACATTTGGAAGAACGAATGGGCCCATTTTTATTAGAATGGCTCCCGACAATAACTAATGAAGATAGTAAACGGGGTGCTGAATTCTTATCACTTTTAGTTAACATTATAAAATTTAATTCTGCTTACATCGATGAACATATTATATCGGGTCTTATTCAGTAAATATAACAATATTTCTATCAGTAGCATTTACTTTTTATAATATTTTATAGAGAATTTCAACAAATTGTACTTTTCAGGTGTATTTGCCATCTTTGTTATTACAGTAATAACACAGATGTAGTCTCAGGATGTTTAGAGGTTCTTGATGCAATTGTATGCTACAGTAATTTACAATCAGATTCATTACAAATGTTTATTATAGCATTATGTAGGAGTGTTAATGTTGAAACATATTGTCAAATAAGCTGGAAAGTATGTAAAATAATATATTTATTTCATTTTATTTTTAGTCATATATATAAAAGAATTGGATATTATTTGCTGATATATATTTAATAATAATATAGATAATGAGAAATTTACTGGGTACTCATATGGGACATTCGGCATTATATACAATGTGTCGCTTACTGCAAGATATAAACTTTCAACGAGATGTACGTCTCCTTAGAGGTGCTGTTTTTTATGTTAATATGGGATTGTGGGGTACACATAGAATACCAAAATTAGTTTGTACACCAACATCAGTTCTACCTTCATTTCATCAGGTGGATATATATTTCACATAAATGTAATAATATATTATTGTACAGTTAAGTAATGTTATCATTATTTACAAGGCCTTACAATGCAATCATCCAATTGTTATGTATGAAGTTACATTATCGATTCAAAGGTTAGTGAACAAATGTGGTGCTGAACTTCATGAACCTACATGGAGCATTATCCTTGATATTATAGAAGAAGTAATTGTACATACTGGTAATTTCTATATTATATATGTGAGCAGATAAATATATATATATATATATATATACATGCACACACACACATAGATATCAAAAAGGTTGATATTAATTCAAAATAAATGATAATTTGTTATTCAATATTTTTAGAAACTAGTAATCAACCAGCCACAAAACAGGTATCGATAAGCTTGCATGAAACAATAAATAGCATTGAAAATCTGCTTGATATCAATCATTATAATGGCTATACTCAGAGATTTTATAATCTTGTAGAGCGTTGTAGTAATGTACGCTCTGTAAGTATTTATATGTGAAATAATACTTTATAATGAAGTTAGAATAATTATTTAGTTTTAATTATATTTAATAGGAATCATCAGTTTTAAAATTAATAGAATATAGAGCTTCTATGATAAGTCCTATGCACCATCAGTGGCAATCAAGACTTTTATCCTTAATGGAACTATATTATAAAACTGATACACGGACTACTATAAGAGTAAAGGCTCTTGATGTATTGGCGAATGTTATTCAAGTTAATAGGTATTATCAATATTCATATTTATGTAAGATTACATGAGTTAATTTATCCTGTATTTTTAGATCCAGATATGAAGATGAGTTGATCGAACGCATAGTTGTGCCACATCTACAACATGTGGATACAGATCCAGATATAAAAATTCGTAATGTTGCTGCATATTTTCTTGTGGATCTTTGCATAGAATGTGAGACAAAACGATGTTTGGAACTTTTAGATATATTAGAAAAGGTATCTAAATATTTATACGAAAATGCTATGCTATATTTACATCTTGTTTAGAACAATGATATAATTAATAGCGTATGGTCTACCAGTAACAAAGTATATAAATATTTTTCATAGATAGAAAGAAAACAATTTTAGATGAACTTAAATAAAAAGATATAAAATACTAATTCGATATTACAATCTTGCTTAATTTTTTTAAAGTACATACATACTATTAGATGATCATGAAACTGTGTCATCTTATTGTTATTAGTTTCTAACTTTTTTTGGATATATCACAATATAATGTATATAACATCATTAGATGATTTTACAAGGAATGCTAAAGGATTTTATTTATTGTGGATCTTTTAGTATTATATGAATTATGAGAGTATTAAATTACTGAAAAAATATCAGAATTTAGTAATATAGATCTGCAATATACCGATGTTGAAAGCTACCATCCTAAGCCTTTATTATTATAACATTATTTACTTTTCAAAATTATGATCTGAGCATTGATAAATTAATATAATAAATATTATCTATATATTAAGAAAAGGGTTAGAAATGGAATTTTGGTATAATCATATGCATATCATTTGTGTATTATTAATGTTATTTAGATAGTTAGTTTCTAGTAGACTGTTTTATACGAATATCTCTTCTTTTACTTGTAACCTAATAACAAATATAATAATATAGTTATATTAATTCTTAGATAATCAATAAACCTTTTACATCAGATACATTAATATCAGTAGATGCTGATATAAAGGATGTGAAAACAGCTGTCCTTGGTATAATAAAAATACTTACTTTTAAAATGTATCACTTACCATCAAGCCATGCAATTTGTGCATACAAAATTCTGGTAAATCATCTTGAGCAGCATTACAAAGATCCTTCTGTTTTCCATAATGTATCCACGATAAGATATTTGGTATGTAAGATAAAATAAACACTTCTTCTAGTATCATGGTGTACACGATAATGGCTTGTAAGATAATAAGACTAATATTATTTATTTAATCTAGATTTTTGACTGCTTCCTAAAAATCAGAGCAAACACTTTATATCATCTTGGTTTCCTGGATCCATCGAACACAACAGTAATACGTTATAGTCCTTATTTAATACTGGAACATGCTCCCTCTGAAAGAATGAATAATGCTGGTGGTAGTAGCAGCCCTCCACCTGCCAGCCCTGCACCATTGCAACATCTTTCTTGTCAGATTACTCACATGTCTTTGGCACATGCTTGCAAAGCTGTTATTTCATGTATCAAGCAAGAAAAAGGTAAGAGCCTTAATTAATTTTTGTGATCAGGTCTATTAATAACATTGTATATTGCAGATTGGAAAGTTTTACAACTTGTATTAAAGGAATTACCACAAGTAATGCAAAATAGAGCTTTAGTTTTATCTCGACATAGTAATGATATTGATTTTTTTGCTACTGCATTATGTTCTATGGTAAATTTCGTATTATGTATTGAATTTCTATTTGATAAAAAAACACAAATAATAATTGATTCAAAATATTACAGGTTAGTGATAAAAGTTTAAGGCTACCGGAATCTTTGTATAATGTACCACCAAAATTTACTCTCTCTGAATTTCGAGTTTATGTCTTTCCCGTATTAGCATCTTTGGCATCATATCATGCTCACTTAGAACCTAATTTGCAACAAAGACTAATCAAATGTTTAGAGGTATTACAAAAACATATTATATAATATTGCATTGTGTACCATGATATATTAACATATACAAATGTTTGATTGATTTGGGAAACAGATTGGTTTAACAGCAAAATGTGCTAGTCAATGTGTTACTAGCCTCACAACTTGTACTTTAGAAATGCGTGATGCTATGAATAAACTTTTAACTGAAGTACTTTCAATTCTAACAAAAATCTCTGCTACAGTCCATATTGCTATTCCTATATTGGAATTTCTTTCCAGTAAGTATGTAATTATTGAAATAAAAGTGGTACATATGATATTCTATTGTAGTAATATTTTTTGAAATATTATTTTAGCCCTTACTAGATTACCAAAGGTTTTTGCCAGTTTCATTGGAGATCAGTATATGTCTGTATTTGCTATACTTTTACCATATACTAACCCATTCAAATATAACCACTATACGGTATCGTTGGCTCATCATGTAATTGCTGTCTGGTTTTTAAAATGTAGGCTGCCATTTAGAAGAGATTTTGTTAGATTTATTACAACTGTAAGTACTATTTATTTAAGATATATTTATTATTACAATTTTAAATAAGAATAATAATATTAATACAATTGTGTTTTTTAAAATAGATTACAATTTTAAATAAGAATAATAATATTAATACAATTGTGTTTTTTAAAATAGGGCCTACGAGCAAATGTGATAGTTCCTTTCGAAGAAGGACATTTAATGAAACCTGATTTTAGTTTAATTAATGAAGACTCTTCAAACAGAAAGCGTAGTTCTAGTCTAACAGAGCAGGTATAAATGTATAAAAATTTGACCTTTATGTTAATTTTATAGCATGCAATGTTATCATTACATAGGGTAGTAGAGGCAGAAGAGAAAGACCGATAATGACTAACCGTATGATAGGAGAAAGTAGAGCCTTAGATTTAAAACCACCAATTGATGAGGCATTGATGAATTTTCACATTGAACTCACAGAAACTTGTATTGATCTTATGGCTCGATATACTTTTTCAACTTACTCTGCTCGTCCAAAGAGGTAGCTATTTAATCTTATGGTTTTATTTCTTTACGTAAATAGTATTATATAGTCATTAATGATATGAATGCACTTCTACACTTTAGATTGCCAGCAGCAGATTTTCTTCTTAAAGAAGGTCAGTCAATGACATGGCTTCTAGGTAATAAACTTATTACCGTTACAACAAGTGGCTGTAGTAACAAAGCAATGCGAGGTGGTTTATGTGACAACTGTTGGGTAGCATGTAAATCAAGACCTCAATCACCTGAACATACAAAGTCTTCCCAAACAAATTTACGCAGAATATCTAGTTTTGAGGTATATTAAATAATCAATTATTATATTCAAATGTTGAAGATGCAAACAAAAATGTAGTACAAGATAAATGCAAATATTGCCATTCAAAAATATTAAAGTAGTTATAAAATTATAGAAAATAACGATAATACTTATTGAATTTTGTTTTTATATTTTTTTAAATTTAAGATATAATTACATTATAGCACTTAGAAGGCACATATTACATGCATAAAAAGTGTATCTTATTATTTCAGTTTTTCATGACAAATAAATTCCTTTAAATTTAAAGTAGACTTTTTGAACAATATTAAGTAGAATGCAATTTGTATTAGGCTGGCAAGGAAGAAAAGTTATCTAGACAATCTTCTGGTGGACATGGAAGTTCTAATGTAAATACAGCTGCAAATTCTCCAACTGAAGAATCTAAAAAATCATTGGATGATATAGATAACACAAAACGTGAAATTCCTACAGAAAAGAGCGAAAAGGATCATGGAGAGCCATCAAAATTAGAACAAATACTTAACAGTGAAAAGCACGAAGAACATATACTTTGTGCTTGTTGGTGTCAAGGTTGGGCTGAAATATATGTTCGTAGACCTACAGGTGATATGTCTTGGATTATGAGAATTCAAAACTCTATGCAATTAGAAACACCTATAGATTTTCCTGTACATGACATTATGGCTCTTTATATGCCACTTTCAAATGGTGTATCAAGCAAGCAACAAGAATCTACTGCAGAATATTCAGGGGACGAAGCAGAGGTACTAATAATTATATATAGAAAACATGTATAATTGGACTCACATTATAACAAGATGCAAATGTCATTCCAGGAAGGTCCAGATAAAAATGATCTGCCACAAAGTGAACAAAGTAGTGTAATAAAATCGATGACTTCTTCATCTGTGTCGTCAGGACCAATTGCAATACCTGGCTCGCCTGCTCGTCCTAGTCCCTCGCGGCAAAGTTCTCAAGATAGTTTTGAAAGTTTAGAAGAAGGCGATGATGGTATGTTTATTGAGTTGATATAAAAAAAGAGATATATAATATCTATTATCATAAATAACATATAAATATTAGTAGATATAAGACGATCTCGGAATCCAGTACGTAGATCTAATTCAAGTCCTGAAATGAGTGCCAATTGGAAAAATCCATTTTTAAACAAAGAAAAGATCACCTTACAACAAATTGATAAAGATCTTTTATCTGTGGATGTAGACATTAAGTTAGATGCAGAACTAAAAAAACATGCAAAAACTACTTTCTCAAAAGACATGAGGTATTTTATTGACTTTCATGGTTTTTTAAATTTACCTGTTCATATTATTAATGTGACTTCATTTTATTTTAGAGTAAGTTGTGAAGCAATACCAGAAGAAATGTTTAGCATGGGTACTACACCGCCATCATCAGAAAATACAGCAGATCATCCAAGTACTTTGAGATCACAACGATCTTACCCCGGTGCAACGCAAATGACACAAATAATAACAACTACTAGTAATACTGTACCACCATCACCTACTACTGCACAGGTATTAAACATAAAATGATAAGTTATTTTTCAACAGTATATTAGCCTATTAAATTGATAACATCATTTATATAAAATATAAAATAATTTAGGCAACTGGAAACTTCTTGACAACACAAGTTCGTGCATCGCAAATTCAAACAACGGGAACAAAACCTCCACAATCACCTACACAAGTTTATGCTCGTTTGGTTAATTACGACACTAACCAGAAACAAATGCCATTAACCATTGAAAATAAACCTCCTATTGGTAGAAATCTACTTATTGATAAGGTATAGTAGTTACAATATATTAAAACATAATTTATTATTCATATTATTTTATCATATTAGAAAGATGAAAGGCCAGACCCCTCTGCATTGCCACCTCTGCCAATACCTTTTCGTGATAGAGGACATACTATTTCTGTAATGAGTCCAGTTAAAAAGTCTCGTAGTGAATGGGATACTGTTCGTAGAGGTAATTCTCCTCGTATTAAGGAATCCCCTCGAACGGGTTCTAATCCTAGGTAATATATATAATTTAAACAATGTATCACTATAAAGAGACATTAGAAATTGCATTTATATATGTATACAGGGTGTCCGATAAGCCCCGATACTTCCGATTTTCTCGGAAAATACGCATCGGAGAAAAAAATGATTTACAACAAAGTTTAATGGCGTTTAGAAACCTTTTGAGGCAAAAGTTTCGTATTTCGAAACATAGAAGCAGAATATGTAATAAAAATGGGGTTTGCATTTAAAGTTGCAAAGTAACCCCCCCACCCTAAAAGGGATGGGAGCTCGATCTATTTTTTTCGGAATTAAATTGATTCCTAAAAGCTATTAAACTTTATTTTGAACATTTTTTTCTCCAATGCGTACGTTTCGAGAAAATTGGGGGTACCGGGACTTATTGGACATACATATATAAACAATACACACACAATTGTATATTTATGTGTATGTGTATGTGTATTACAGTTTTGTATTTCTACAATTATATCATACTGCACATTTTGGAACTACAACAGAGAAACCTTTGCTAGTACCACAAACAACTGCTGTACAAAGAGCAGTGACAAATTTAGATAGAATACAACCATATGAAACACATAAAATAGGAGTATTATATGTTGGTCCTGGACAAGCTTCAAACGAGGTTGAAATTTTGGCAAATCAACATGGTTCTGTTCGATACATGGAATTTTTACAACGTTTAGGAACCTTGATTCGTTTGAAGGATGTGGATGAGAGTGTCTTTTTAGGAGGATTAGATCGCAATGGAGAAAATGGAAATTTCGCATATATATGGCAAGACGATGTGACCCAAGTTTGTATTTTAATTCAATACAAATTACAAATTTTGGATTATAAAATTCATATAATCTTTATCCTTCCAGGTTGCATTTCATGTAGCTACATTAATGCCAACAAAACCAAGTGATCCAAAGTGTACTTCAAAGAAACAACACATTGGAAATAATTATGTAACTGTTGTTTACAATGAATCAGGGGAGACATATAATATTCAAACTGTAAAGGTTAGATATTAATTGATATATAGATTTTCTATTAATCTATTACAAGTTCTTGTACGTGATTTTCTTTGCCTCAATCTTTACTATATGAATTAATTAAAATATATGCATACAAACTTTTATGACATTACAGTTAGCTATCAAGATACTCACTTGTAATTTGTGCATATAGAGGGTGGTCTACAAAACATGATCAGCTTAGATTATTCTGTTATTAGTGGTACAATTGAAAATCTCGTTTTTGCAAAAGTTCAAATCGTTTTATTCAATTATAAAAAAGTAATTTTGCTTTAAATGATGTACAAATACTTTGTGGAGCCATTGTATATATACTGTAAGTTCGATTAATAAACTTATAATATATTCTAATTGCAGGGACAATTTAATTATGCTTGTGTGGTAATTCAACCTTTAGATCATGGTACTAATCAAGTGACAGTACAAGCAAGGGAAGAACTTGCAGAGCATATTGGTCATAGTGAACCTAAAATTATCTCTGATCAAAACCTAGCTATCCTTGCACGTCAACTTGCATTACATGCAAATGTAAGTATTTCTAAAGAACGAATAACGAGCTGACATTTTATTGTTATTATTTTTTTTTTCATATAGTTAGCCTCTATGGTTTCTTCTTCCTTAAAACAAAACAGTCACAATCCATATGCTTCCAATTGGTTGGAACGTTTAAGGCATATTAAAAGACTTCGAAAGAGAGTACTACAAGAATCAGTAAATAACAATTCAGATGGTTCATCAGACGACTTATCACCGAGATCCAATAAACGAGTTTACATGGATGACTTTACAGAATATACTACATAAATTTATTTAAAAAAATTATAGTATAAGAAATTTAAGTCATTAAATATATGAATGAAAACCATGAAAATGGGACTGAACCTCCTTTTTTTATGCAAGAAAATGACCGACAACAAAAGAACCCACTACTTTATTCGTATATTTGCTCAAACCTTCGACCTTTATTCCTCTTAACATTATCAAGGTATCATGTGATCATATTATTTTTTTTAGTGTGTTATATAAGTACTTGTTTTTCGAATGAAGAATGAAGAAGAATAAAAGGCTCACGGTAGGTGACGACAACGCAAATCCACTGTGGTTAGACTTTAACTCACTTAGTATGGGCATTATGGAGCTGCCTAATAAACTAGGACTGTAAAATTAAATTCATTCTCGTGATCCGAGTAGTCCATAATATCTTCCTTTATTTCAACAAAACTCAAGAAATAAAAAAATGTGCGTTAGACCATTATTCGCTGTTTTTATTCATATATGGAAATTATTTTATTTGTAATGCTCAAATATTGTTTATTGTTATAATAATGACGATAATATAATGATAATAAAACTATTATTAGTATATATTTTTAATGAAAAATTTCTTTTAAAATTCTTTGAAGAAATATTTATATTTATATTGATATTTTTTAAATAATTTTTAATCCATTATGTATATTAAGCAGCAAAAACTGTTAAAGTTAAGTTTTTATTAATTTTACATATGGAGAACAGAAAATCTTGGAAAATATTATTTGTTGCAAATTAAAATTACATTATATACATTTTCTTCAACTTTGGTACAACTGGCCACTATTATATTACATTTCATAACATCTTTACGATCTCACTATATCAAATTCAATAATAATTTCAATAATAATTTGTTTATTCGTCGTAATAACAAAATTATAACAATATATACAAATACCTAGATAATAGTTACAATCTTTGTAAAAAAATAAAAACTTTTTCCATTTGTGAAGTGAGGAAAATAGTATTGGTAAATTACGAAAATATCACTTTCTTACAATAGGTAGTGAAGCCTTAATTGTCTCCAATTTACATTAAAATGTATAATATTTTATATATATATACAATTAATAAAATTTGCTGATAAAATATGGTTCCACATTTTAGGTACACCTGGCATGGATTTTAAATGCAATGAAAGCAATTGGTTATTACCTTGTACCGCTTGCATTTATATGCCTCTATAAATAGGCACTCGTTTTGCAGTAAATGCTGAAAGACCCTCCAGTCTATCTTCAGTATTTATAACTTTATTGTAACATTGTTTTTCAATTTCTAGTCCATCTCTTATAGACACTTCCATACCTTTTGATATAGCCTCTTTTGCCAGTCTGATAATAGGGTAGTAGCATAAAATAATGTAGGCATAAACATTTTTGTTAAAGTTTGATACAAAGTTTAAATTGAATCAAGAATATTTAAAATGTTAATTAAACTGATGTATAGACTTTATACAATTAATTTGTATACTTTTCACGTTTGTGGTATGAATGTTAATATTTACAGAAGAATATTTATACACATGCAATGAACAGATTTTTAGACATATTATCTACAAAATAGGAACATTCAAATTGACAAAAAAAAATATTTTAGTATACTCACTTTACACCAATTGGACCATTAGGTAAAATTTCTCTTGCAGTTAACAAAGCAGCCTGATAAGCAGAATCACCAGTTTTATTCTGAGGAACTGCTTGATTTACAAGATGTATACTCTTTGCTTCTTGTCCATTCAAAATACGTGCTGTATAAATAAGTTCTTTAGCAATAGCAGGTCCGACTAATCTTGGTAATCTTTGAGTGCCACCAGCTCCTGGCAAAATTGCTAATTTTGTTTCTACAAGGCCCATTTTTGCCTCTGAAGCTGCTATTCTAATGTCTGTAGCTAATGTAAGTTCTAATCCACCACCCAAAGCTATACCGTCTATAGCAGATATGACTGGTATTGGTATTGATTCTATATCATTCATAACATTCCTTAAGGATGTAACAAATTGTGATACTTCTGATTTATCCATTTTTAATCTTTCCCGCAAATCAGCACCCGAGCAAAATACAAATGGAACTAAACTACGAACAATCAATACTCGTAATTTATCATCCTGCTTTATAGTGGAAATAGCACTAATTAATTGTGTAATGAGATTTTTCCCAAAAGCATTACGGGCATTTGGACGATTTAGCCCTAACACTGCTATACCATTATCCTTTCCATCAAGATATTTTAATATTACTTCTTTTTCCTCAGTTTCTAAATGTAACGCTGTACTTGTTGAAAATGCTTGTGCTGCTATTCTACTACCATAATGGTAGAATGTTGCAAGCTGAATACTTTTTATTAAAGAAACCATGATGTAAAATGTAAAAACACTCAATTCAAAATATTTTTTTGTAATCTGAAACAATTTTTATTATTATCAAATTTGAAACATATATCTTGAATTTTAATTAAATCAATATAGTTGTTGCACTTTATATGAATATGATAAAAAATTAAATAACATTAATTAATATAAAATTATGAGTAAAAAACCTAACAATAATCTCTTTACTTTTTAGTATAGCGAAGAAATTTAATAAAACCATTATTACAACATGACTTTCACAAATAACAATATCAATGTTTATATGAAAGATGAGACAATGACACAAATAATATATAAAAATATACATCATAAATACCTATATAATTTACCAAAAATCTCTAGAAAAAAATTCACAGTATTTTTGAAGTATACAGTTCTATGTTACAAAAACGTCTTTGGACTTTATACACAACCGCTTTAGGCGATAACAAGAATATAAAATTATGCAAGATCGTAGGCAACAACGAGAAAAAGGTTAAAAAAGTTCAAAGGGGGCATGTCTAACCTTAACTTTGTAATTTTACTAATTCATTAGGGTTAAGGGAATATTTAATATTTTTTATATGAATAATGTGAAAATAATACAAAATGATATTTTCCACAATTACTAATTGTCTCCAGATAACTCTTTATTCCATTTTTCACGATACTTTACAATTACCTGAAAATTACTAACGTAGGTTATGAAACTTTCATTTTTTAATTCTAGTAAAGTCGTTTTACAAAAAATACGAAATAATATGTAATTTCATTAAAAAAGTATATTGATGACCTTGATATCTCGAAGAAAATAATTTATGTATTATCATATTTCGTCCTTTAAACCATGTAATTTCATTTTTTAATATACTTGTTTAAAACAAAAATTAAATTTTAATAGTTAATTTAATTATATCCAATATTATTGTAAGAAAATTTACTATGTATAAGAAATTAAAAATAATCTAATTTAAGGCATATAGTAGATGCAACATTACCAAAAACTAGTGCACGTATAAGTATTATGGTTTTACTTGAATTATTAAATTCAAGAAACTATGTTAATATGTATTCAATATTGTTGTATGTATGGTTTTTAATGTTTCTCCTAACTTAATATTATTAGCAACATAAATAATAATATAATACTAATAATAAAAAAACATTTTTTGTCACTTTATTATCGAATATGATAATACAAACAATATTTTACATCAAATTGTAACTTGGTCTTAGAAATGTTGGAAACAGTACAAAATGTTATAGTGTAATTGCAAGTCCATTATCTTCAGTGTGTTTATGAATAAATCACTAATACATTTATCCACGACCTCTTCCAGCTTGTGATCCCCCTGGTTGATTTTGTTGATTGAGCCAAGGTGCAGAACCTGTACCTCTCCCTCTTTGGTTTTGGCCACGACCTCTTCCACGAGCTAAGGACACATTATTGAAGCATAAAACAATGGTAGATTTTTATAAAATATTGCATTAATAAATTAATACGAGACGACAATTTAGAATTACATCTTTGAGACAAGTTAACACATTTACTGTTATAGTGGTTTAGCCTTACTACCAACTATGTTATGATCATAGACGATCATCTATAATATAAATATATTCATAACTATTGATAATAGTTACTATTCATTACTACAACTATTGATAAGAATATAGTTTTTTGTCATGTGTTAAATAATTTAGGATTATATGCTTATAATAAGAAAAACTTTTATTATGGTCATCCAAGGTAAAGTTTGCATAAAATTCTTATGGTAGTCAACTTACTTGTAAATTCATCTAACACATTTATATCAGAATTATTATTAAATTTGAAAAATGCTAGTTATGTATATATAAAAGAAGAATTAATGAAATGAAGAAGTATATTTAGTTGAATTTATGTCAATAAAAATATTATAAAAATTTAAATATTTCTCTCACTCAATCACATTATATATTACAACTATTTTAGGAGTGGGTAGGAGACACAAAGTAATAAGTAAAGTTCATATAAACAGTTGTCCTATTTGACCTTGTTTATAAGACGTTGCTAGTTCTGTGTTTCAATAATTTGCAATTGCTTACTTTCGTAAAAGGTGTTTGAAATAGTTACCCTTGGTCTATATGACATTTGTATAACGACAGTTGTGTCTCTCCCACAAATTATGGTACAACCTATGTATATGTATGTGTTTATATATATATATATATATATATATATATATTTAACTATTGAACAATATACCTTGAGCACGTAAAATAGCGGATTTCCCTCTGCCTGCTGTACCTGAACCCTTTCCGCCTGGTCTTTTAAACATTGGTGCATTTTTCAACATGTCTGGTAATATTAAGAATCTAATTTTTGATCCACGAATATAAACATTTTCTAACTGAGCGACTTGCTTGTCTCTATATGTTACTGTTATATTTTGCATTTGACAATTCATGTTGTCTTCGGCTTCTATTAATTTACCGCGGTATACTTCACCGGTATTCGTTTCACATGTTACTATATGTCCTTCTGCTTCGTGAAGCACTTTAATAGGTACTCCAATCGACATGTTGCTCGTTCTTACTTAAAAAGAGGATATTTTATGTTTAAAAGTATTGGAAAGAATTTAAATACAAAATATATTAGCCTTGTACGCTTTTCTCTCCAAGATATCTCTTACGCTGATTCCCTGAGACCAGAAGTTATAATTGATGAGACGACGAAGGCGATGAGACATACGTACCTAACACATAAAAATATGACTACCGCCAACGCGCGTGGTTAGCAGGGTGACCAGTGTTAGTACTTCCGTACTAGATCTGGTACTTTTTAAAACATTTTTAGTGTATAGCACTGGGCCTATCCTCCGGCGTGAAATAAGAGCCTGAAGGGGATAAAGAATGCAAATTCCCTGCTCTACGTGTGAAAGATTAAGGTGATCTTTGTCAAAATAATTATCAAATACTATTTGAGATCTGACTATGAGTACAAGCCTTAATGTATGGTTATGAGTGCAACCTGTGCAACCAATAAAATTTCATGCTAATTTGATATATATATATGTATATATATATATATAATGTTAAGAAAATAACTATATTTAATCAATTAAATACAAGGTTATTTTTGCGTTTCTTTTCATTAAACAACAAATCAGCTAAATGTTTATTGGTCTCAAATTTAGAACATGTTGCGAACTACTTGTACCACAAATTTAAAAACATTTGGTTTTATCAATTTCCATACAACAGTAAGTTTTAATTTGTTTTTGTATGATCTTATATTTATAATAAAAGTATATATAATATTTTTATATATTACATGCGCATAACGAATTTTATTTGTGTGAATTGATTTGACTAGTGTGTACAATGTGTCGAAAAGATTGATAAAACATTCTCCAAAAAACTGGAAGCTGGCCCGCAATTTGAGGATTTCATCAGCAATGATTACACAGAATATGAAGGAAAATTAAAATTGGAGAAAGGGGAAAACACCAGATTGAGATTACCACCATGGCTTAAAACTGAGATACCTATGGGTAAAAATTACAATAAAATCAAATCTCAATTGAGAAAGCTAAATTTAAGTACAGTCTGTGAAGAAGCTCGTTGTCCCAACATTGGAGAATGTTGGGGCGGAGGTAATCATGGTACTGCAACTGCAACTATTATGGTAAGTAAACTTTAAACAATATACTTTTATGTAATTAAGTTTGTCACAAAAATAAATCATACTTAGCTAATGGGAGATACTTGTACTCGTGGCTGTCGTTTTTGTTCTGTCAAAACATCCCGTACACCACCACCATTAAATTCTGAAGAACCAGTTAATACAGCAACTGCAATAGCAGACTGGGGTTTAGATTACGTTGTCCTTACAAGCGTGGATAGAGATGGTTAGTTGCAATACTGTAATACACCCTTAAATTTGTATTGCTACAAATAAATATAATATTATACATATTATACTGTTATCAGACCTAAGTGATGGTGGAGCAGAACATATAGCAGCAACAGTGAAAGAAATTAAACGCAGGTAATTTATCTGGAATTTGTAAATATCTCTGTAATATTTTCTAGAATATAAATTAATTTATATACTTTTTTTTGTGTAGAAGTGATATTTTTGTAGAATGTTTAGTACCAGACTTTAGGGGAAATAAAAATAGTATTGCAACAATCGTTGCTTCTAATCTTGATGTATTTGCTCATAATATTGAAACTGTGGAAAGGTTAACACCATTTGTGAGAGATAGGCGGGCTAATTATAGGTATGTCTTTTTATATTTTTGTAATACTTGTGTTTAGATTGAACATATAAATTTGTTATTTTTGCTTCAAACAGACAGTCCTTGGATGTTTTAAAAGCTGCAAAAGAATGCAATCAAGATTTGGTTACAAAGTCATCGATCATGCTTGGGTTAGGTGAAACTGACAACGAAGTAGAACAAGCAATGAAAGATTTAAGAAATGCAGGGGTAGATGCTTTAACATTAGGGCAATATATGCAGCCTACAAAAAGACATCTAAAAGTAATCGAATATGTCACACCTGATAAATTTAAATCATGGGAAAATGTAGGAAAGAAATTAGGATTTTTATATACAGCAAGTGGTCCATTAGTTCGATCTTCATATAAAGCTGGAGAGTTTTTCTTAACGAACATTCTAAAGGATCGTCATCATAGAAAAAATATCAAAACGCCCTCTGAACTATAAATAATGTAACTGAATGTATCAATACTATAGTAGTAGAAATAAATGTGTAGTATTGTATATAAGAATTTTAGAATATAGATAGTATAATCACTTATCCAAAAACTATATACACATGAATGATACATGATAAACACTGTAGTTGCACATTTAATGTTGTAAAGATAAAAAAATTGATGATAAAGAGAATATTTTTTTTATACAAGTTGTATACAATATTTTTTTTATTACATTTTAATTTAATCTGTTTCCATTGCAACAGCAACTTGTGGATCACGAGGACCTTCATCAGTAGGTGGGTCCTGAGGTGGTCTACTATCATCTTCAACTTCTGGCTCAATCGGCTTTCCTCTTTTATCATCTCCTTCTATTTGACTTAAGTAATCAGAAGTGGCTGATTCATCTAAGACTATAAACTCAGTGCCTTTACCCACAATTGCTATAGAAACATTCTGCAATAAAACAATATATTGTCACTCAAGGTTCATTGAAATATTTGTTTAAAATATATGTTATTGATATCTTCTTAATGTTCATTCATATTCATACCTTAACAGACAAATCAACTTCATTTGGCAGAGTATCACGTAAAGCTCTAAGGCCATGCTTCACGAGTTCATCAAGATCACATGTTACAAATTCATTAAGACGTTTCTCCAAATATGTTCGTGCACTTTGAGAACGAGAACCAATGGCCATTGCTTTACAATCAAAGAAGTTGGCAGATGGGCAAGTCTGATATATATGAGGACCTTGATCCTTAAATATTAATAAGTAAAATGGAATTGATTACATGATTCAGTGGACATTGCATATTGAAAAATAATTTCTCACCATGGCTTGGATATTATTAAATGAATTTTTTTAAACATTAAACATATAATAATATATTTAAACATTAAACCACTTACATCATAACCAGCTACTAGTAATCCTACCCCATATGGTCGCCTGTCGTATCTTTGCGTACAAGTTTGCATCTTGTTTCCTAATGATGCTATCAAGCGACTGATAGGTAGCACATCATCGTGAGAATATTTATAGTTTAAACATTCAATTCTCATATACCGACTAAAATGTAACATAAGATTTAATATTACTAATTCTATTTAATTTCAATTATTGAGAAGAGAATTTTCTAGAAATTATTTAACACTACAAAATTTACCTTAATATTCTAGCATCAGCAGTAAGACCAGAAATCGTTATTCCCATATGTTTATCTATAGGTATAATTTTTTTCTGATGAGCAGAAAGCTCAGAAGATGCTCTTTTTAGTGCGATAAGAACTGCATGTGTTTTATTTTTAAGACCAACGGTTGCTGATCCTAATTTCACAGCTTCCATTGCATACTCTACTTGATGTAAGCGACCCTGTGGGCTCCATACAGTGACATCACTGTCATACTGATTACGAAACTGCAAAACCATAAATTGTTAATTAAAAGTTGCCTTTACTATACTTACTAAACTCAGACCTTTATATTCTTTTCCATTATTGCTTTAAACGTTTTAAATAAGATTATATTTACTTTGCTTTTACTAGAACAATGATATTGTTATAAAATGTAAACAATGTAAAATATAATAAAATATGAAAATTCTCTAATTCAAATGTCTTCTATTATAATGATAATAATATGCAATATTAATTAATTTACATTATAGAAGAATCACTTTTGTTATAAATACAAGTCAATTTAAACATAGTCGTATATTAAATAATATTCAGTAATCAGTCTGAAGTATTTTATAATTTTCATGAATTTATAAACTAAAAAAAAATGTATACATACCATTTTTTATTACAGACGAATTGTGCAAAACAATTTACACAATAATAAATTCGGAACCCCTGTTACTTGCAGAAAATATTACTTTGTAAGTCAACTGTCATGCAGTGATGTAGAAAGAAGATCGGAGCTTACAAGTGATTTTCGATACGTTCTGCTATCAGACTGAAATATTTGGTACTATGTAATTGTATTGCATTTCTATTGGATGAAATGTACTGCATATGCAGATGTGACTACGCTTTATTGGGATTGGCTGGAAGTTGTAGCACATAGATGGCAGAAAAAAGGTTTTTTAAAGGAAAATATTATTTTACTAAATAGATGTAAATAACATCCAAATTCGTTTGTTCAAACATATCGTTGATTTGTTGAAAATACACATGTAGTGAATAATATTATATATTAAAAAATGGTAATTATTCCGTTATGCACTGTGATTGGTTATTCAGTGATACCGTTTCATTTTCAATTGTGTAACTTAGCTACCTCTTTAGAGATGAATGAGTTTTATTTACATATACCGGCAAATTCATTCATGTCAGTTACTTTATTATTATACTCATGCTTATTGTTATAAAATGTATTTTGTTTATACATACAAAAACAAAAACATATTATAAGTCGTTTTTTAATCGTAAACAGCCAAATATCGTAAATACTTCGACTATCATTATGGTTTGCTACATTATTTAAATCAATATTAATTAATTATTATGTATATACACGTATATATTTGTTAAATTTATTTACAGGCTTCAACTTCTAAAAAAAATACCGGTGGTTCCAGACGAAAAGGTGTTCCCAAAATTGAATTAACAGAAGATCAAAAAGCTGATATAAAAGAAGCTTTTGATTTATTTGATCCAGATGGAACAGGCAAAATAGCAACTAAAGATCTTAAAGTAGCAATGAGAGCTCTTGGTTTTGAACCAAAAAAGGAGGAATTAAAGAAACTCATAGTTGATGTTGATCCAGATGGTCTTGGAAAATTGTCATTGGAGGAATTCCTAAATATAATGTCTGTAAAAATGTTAGAGAAAGATCCTAAAGAAGAAGTTTTAAGAGCTTTTCGTCTTTTTGATGATGATGAAACTGGAAAGATATCTTTTAAGAATTTAAAACGTGTAGCTAGAGAATTAGGTGAGAATCTTACGGATGAGGAATTACAAGAAATGATTGATGAGGCTGATAGGGATGGCGATGGAGAAATTTCTCAGGAAGAATTTATGCGAATTATGAGAAAAACTTGCTTATATAAATAATTCATTTATATTTACAACTTTAATTCAATTTATTTCATAACTAGTATTAATAATTTATTTATTAATTATTTTAAAAATCATTCGATTATGTCACATCATTATAATGAGTATTTGTAATATAATGTAAATTAACGTAATTCAAGTATAATTAAATCAAAGTATATATGTTGATTATACAGACAATGTATTTTAATAGATTTTCATTTATGTACATACATAATATTTGTTCTAATGGACCAACGCTTTTTTCGCCATTGACGATATGGCAGCATTTATTAACGAACGCACCAAATCTGCTCTTCGTTTAGATTTTGCTAAACTTTGTATGAATAAATCTTGCGATACCGGAACACCACCTAAATATAATTATTATCACATTAATGAAAATATCAAAAATGTATAAAGTATTTAAATTGTAATCATATACGTGCACTTAATTTTTGCTTATACATACCAGGTTTATGAATACAACATACTGCTTCTTCATCTAACACTATTGTTAATTTTGCCAATGATAAGCTTTCTTCATCATCTGTTGGATCTGCAATCAAGAGTTGCCTAAAATTTGAAGGATTTTTGTATTAAATAATAATGTATAACTGTTATAGAAATACATAAATGGGAAAAACCTACCCGTTAAATATTGCAAAAGTTATACTAACAGGTAATGTCTTAACTGGAAATGAAATTCTATCCTCATATTGCACTGAAGTATTTCCACTATCTGGGTCATGAATTACTTGTGGTAAAGTTACTGAAGAATAAATAAAAAAGAACCATGTACATGAATAGTAATTATTCCTCCAAGAGTTGTAACTAAAACTTACATGTTTTAAGTGCTGTTACTAATGCACCAGTACAGGCATCTATAACTGCACCATCATAATTGATACATAAAAGATCACAGTATAATACCCATACTAATTTAGCTTCACAAATGCATAAACTTTTTAAATCTACTGCTGCTGAATTGTTTAAAATATTCTCCATTAACTTAGATATGACTTGTGCTTCTTCACTTGGTGGACCTGGACGAAACTTTGGAGAACACAATGGTGAAAGTTCAACATTAGGCACAATATAACCACAGTTGGGTGTTTCTGCTTTTGGAGCTGCTAATTCCTACCACATATAATTAAAATACTTTATATTTTTATAGCAAATTATAAGCATTAGTACTTTAAAAAGATATATTTACAGCTTTGATACCACAAATTACTGTAGTATTTCCAATTTTAAATACAGCTGAACTATCTGCTTGAGTTATTGAAGCAACATTGACACTTATTGGACGAAAAGACAGAAATTCTCTTCCATCTGGTCTTACATCTTGTGCCTATAAATAAAAAATAAAAATTTTACTTATTACATCGAGCTGTAGATAAATTATAATGTGTGTACACACATATACATATATACATATTTACAAGATGATCATGTAGATATTTCACTGGATGGATTATTCTGCAAATATATAAGTAATGGAGATTAAATATATAATCTTTTTATAAGAAATGTTATTAACATTAATTTAAATAAACAAAGCACTATGTCGAACATATTTATATATACTCGAGATAATTTGTTATGCAAAAATTATATTTTAAAAATGTCCATTCGGTTTGAATGCCAATATACAAACTTGTATTGAGAATCCATTATTTTTCATATATATAATGCCTTTAAAAAATAAAGGGTATATCTACACTATAAATAGGATGTTATGCGACGTGCAATGCAATTTTTTATTATTATTATCTACAAAATCACAAAACACATATCATAACCAATATATCTACTTCACAGATATCGCGTGGTGTTTTGTATATATGAAAAAATATCGAAGTCTCTTAAATATCGATAATCGATATATCGGTCGATGATCGGTTATCAGAAGCCGATATTGTCGATATTTCGATATATCGTTGTAACCCTACTAATGAAACGAGCTATAAACGATGCGAAAATAACGCGCCCTGACGGACAGGATGCGAGCGCGAATGCGGGAACTTTGAAGAATTGCTGAGGGAACGGTTTGCCAAGGAAAACAAAAAAAGGGTTGTTTATCGAGAAGAAGAAAGAAAAAAGAACGAGGACAGACGTTTTTGAACTTGTCTCTATTTCATGGATATTTATTGTGAACAATTTCTGAGCTTAGAATATCAGATACTTGATTGGCTCCTACGATGTTCAATCCACCATCAGATTTTCATAATTCGACAGACATATGATATAGCGCCGCCCTGGTGAACATTTATGGCATAACTTGAATTCAACTAGCCTGTGGAAGTTTTCTGATTCCGGTGCTGACGTTGAGGTCCCGTATGAAAATGGTTTTGGTTAGAATTTGTTGACGCGCTTAACTTAATAATTTTGAGCGAAATAATTAAACCGACGTACATATTTTTATTGAAGATTTAAAAACTTAATAATGCATACAGTTTTGTCACGTGGAAATGCTATTTTAGCATATACATTAAGTGTATCAGCTTGCCTCACATTTTGTTGTTTCCTTTCAACAGTTTTCATAGATTACAGAGCAAATGCAACTTTAAAGACAGTAAAAGTGGGAGTGTAAGTCTTTTAATATATTTAAGTTTTTATAGCTTATATTTTACTCTCTGTAGTACTAGCTTTTTGTTAAAACTCTTGTAAATTACATATTACAATTTTAGACAATATGGACAATTTATGTTACACTATATAAAATTACTACTTACCAATGTATTATGTTATACAGTGTGATATGATAATCGTTGCAATATATTTATTTTATAGGAAAAATATGCCAGACTATAGTGCATCAAAGGCGAAAAATGATCTTGGCTATTTGATATTCGATCTTCAAACTGATATCCTTTTTATTCAGTTTTTATAGACTGCTAAAAGTTCCATATGTTAATAATTTTCTTCTATATTTCATATATATTTGTATTATTTCCTTATAAAGTATATACATCTTACCCCATTGTTTAATTGGAATGTTAAACAACTATACCTATATCTCACAGCAGAGTATCAAACAGTCAATAATGATTTTAATCAGGTATTTGTCCATTCTATTTACTATATACTTCATTTTTAAAAATTGTTAAGGATCTGTTTTGGAACCTTCAAAATTACTTTTTCTCAAGATAAGTTTAATATATTTTTTAATACAGATAGTTTTATGGGACAAAATAGTTTTGCGTGGAGACAACGCTGTTCTTGATTTCAAAAATATAAATACAAAATATTATTTTTGGGATGACGGCAATGGATTGAGGTAAATACCTGCTTTTTTATTAAATATTAAAGTGTTAAATTTTCAGTAGTGTCATTTATAAATTTATTGTTTTTAGAGGTAATAAAAATGTAACATTAACGCTTTATTGGAACATTATACCAAATGCAGGATTATTACCAAGTGTTAAAGCCATTGGTTCGCACACTTTTGCATTTCCATCAGCGTATACAATTCTACGTGTATAATAAAAAATTATCCAACCTTATTGAAAGTATATTGATAATTTTGTAAAAATTTTTAATCGTCTCATGTAAAATTAGCATACAATAAATATAGCTTGTATATTAATTTATACTTTTCATCGTCAAGACTGTTTTGTATATTTAATTTTACACAGAAGCGTTTTTACATATATTTGTTACAAATGTTCCTTCAAATCTCTCACAGAATATTAAATTGACATGTAGGAAAATATAAAAATGCATTTTTGTCAATTAGAAATTCCATTACTATAGTGCACCAAATTATTTGTACTTAAAAATATGGATAATATTACACATATTTTTTATGTGTTATTATGATTCACCATGCTGGATTTGATAGAACATTTACTTCAGTTTGTGTGAAGTATAAAAGGATTGTTTTATGTTAATTTCATTAATGTAAATAATGACAATAATATTTTATGATATCACATTTTTAAGAGTCTTATTTAATTACATTTTTTAATATTATTGATATAATAACTTACAATTTCCATGTTCAGTTTGCATATTTTGCATATATTAGGTTTACATTATTACTTCATTCTCCTTATATTTCATTTTTTAATTTGTCACTGTCTTTTACTTCATCCTCACTTGTAGTTTCATCTTCATCCTCGTCGTCGTCGTCGTCATCATCATCCTCGTCATCGTCTTCATCGTAATCATCATCATCTTCATCATCTTTGTTATCATTAGCAATATAATATTCAGAACTATAAGGCCGTGTGTTGTTACTTCCACCTAGGAAATATATATATTATAGAATTCCATTAAATACTGAATATTCTAAAATTAGAATACATATAATATTTGCGTTACCGTAACCATTATAATTATCTTCTTCATCAGAATCATATGGCCCAGCCTGTGTCTGTCTTCCAAATTTGTGACTCCTTGCTGTATATAAAAAAATGAAAGTTTAAAAATTGGAAGTATGTATAATAAGTCATTTAGAAAGAAAGAACCATAAGAATGTCAATTCACTACATTGTTCAATCATTTTATATTCAAATTTAGAAAAATGTTGATAAATAATTTGCTTACTAGACATGCTAAGATCTTTAGTTTGTGATGTTTCGTATCCACATTTGGGACAGGGTATAGCTTTATTCTTTTCATATTTAAATCCTTTCCTACGTACATGATCCTCGCAATAACATGTTTTACATCTGAGACATGAATACTGCCCTAAACGATTGCAGGATTGACCTAAAAATATTATAAAATGTGTTTTTTTTTCTATTTTAAAAGTTAAAATATCATATTAAAGCATTGAAATATTCTTACATTTGAAACTTTCAGCTTCTAATATTTGACAAGATGCTTGATGTTCAAATTGATCATCTTCACAGAGGAAGCAATTACAAAAAGAACAGCGAAATATTCTTCCGCCATGATCCCACACTCCTCTTTCACATTCTTGACAAACTGCATCCATCAACGGACACGTACATGCATGAGTAGTTAAACATCGTCTTCCATGACAAACCCAAGCTTCACAATGATCACATATAGCTCCCTATGGATGATATATTTTATTATAACCTTATTACGTCAATAATGTCAAATTTTATTCTACTTTTACTGAATATTGCTGTAGTTTAGACTTACTACCATCCCCAGACCTGTTGTAAATATGCCAGGATGTCGTACTACACAATCTCCTGTTTTTAACATACATTTTACTTTACCACAATGTGCACAAATAGGAAGGCGTTGTACATGTTGACAAAAGTAACAGAAAGCACGGCTTTTTTGTTTTTTATTGCACTTGTCACATTCCTAGGTATAATAAAACATAATTGAAAACTGTAGTTGTTAGTTATATTAACTAAGATATGCAAAAAAATATAAAACATAAAAAAACATACTAAAAACAGATATATTTAGACAAAAATTTCTTGCCCAAATCTACCTCATATTTACCATTACTGTATTACATGGTAGTTTCGCTATATCAATTTGTTCCTTAGCAGTTCTGATTTCTTTTTGTCTCAATTTCTGTTTTTCAGCTTTTCTTCTCTGACCTGTCTTTTTCTTTGGCATGTTTATATTTTTAAAAAAACTAATCAAATTATCACTGTTTCCTCCAATCAATCTCTAGAATCTGTAATAAAAAGTTTGTTATATAGATTTCGTAAAATTTACATGGGTGTAAATATAAGTGTTAAGAATTTTAACCCTAAAACACTAATGTTCGGCGAAATAATTATATGACCTTTAATTTAAATATTTAAATGAAAAATAAGTGTTTATATGTTTTTTTACAGGAAGATAAGAATCTATTGATCAAATAAATTATCCAAAATAACAGAGACCAATTACAGCTGTCTAATAAATTAGTTTTCTAGGGTTAAAGTACTTCAGACTATCATGTATTGAAATCGAAGTAATTATATTTAAAAGAAGAAGTATAATTTTATTATAAATGATAATAATAAAATCGGAATGAAATAAATTTCTAATGCAATTACGTGTCAAACTCTATCGGATACTGAAGTATCTGGAAAAAATTATTGTAAGGAGTGTAAGGCTACGTGGGAAATAATACCTCAAGGCAGTGATGCCAGAACGGAGGACCGAGGACCGAAGCGGCGACCCCCCACTATGACCTACCGGCGTCTCCCACTTTACGTCCACGGCGCTCACGCACACAGCACCCTACTCGTATCCATGTGCACTGCTTGGTCAACCGTTTTCGTCACCGACCTACGTTACCGACCCAACTCTCGAGCAACCTATGCGCATGCGCCTCCTCTGGGACACGTCAGTCCCATCGCGAGGGCGGTTTGAAAACGGAAAAAGATATCTAACAAATAAAACAGCTATTTTCCATGCTATAAACTTCTGAAAAAAAAAAAAATGAATGACCGTAGTCTATCTTACATAGGAAAGTCCTGAGGACAGTTAAAAGTGAGGAGAAACTTTTTCGCAGTCACTAATGTATGCCATTAACTTTAAAAATTCATAATAAAATGAAATGTGAACGAAATAAAATAAACCATGAATGAAATTTGTAGAGAATTGTATGCTTAATAATCGTATGGGCATAGAAAAATTCTTTCGTTTTCCAACAATTATTTATGTAAAAAACAAAATTATAACCTCCCATTTCTGCGAAATTACTTGGTGGAAAAATTTTATTTTTGGCGCATTGCATTCTTTGTACTTTTCTCTGAAGAAAAGGTTCTATACAATTTTTCGATAAGACACACGGTTTGTGCGCAATGATGAATTTAATGAGTCTGCATTACTGGACCGAGTCGACAAATGTTCTCCGTGAGACGGTCCGGCAGAAGACAAAGAAAAGAATATCGCGTCGTCTCTGTCTCTCTTACGCGAATGACGTAGCGTTCTTCGCTGCGTATTCGTGCCTCGTGCCTACCATCGGTGTGCGCACACATTGTCACTCGCCGGCGACACAAAAAACACGTGCTACTCTTCGGTCGCTGAAATCTCTATTGCCGCTGCTACGATTTGGAGAATATCGATCAAAAATTTCGATATGGATTTTTCTATTGGAATATGTTGGGGATTGATCCGAAAGCATAAATCTGAGTTTTCGTCATCCTTGAGGTTTAACGTTAGCCGCAATTGGCAAAAACGTGTTTTTACTTAATATTACTTTTTGTAGGAACTAAAATTTACTATCACTTTTATTTAAAACTTTTTTCTGTATAGCTAATATTTTACAAGATATAGTCTGTTAAATAATTCAAATTGTGATTTTTGAGAAATATTCCGTTAATAGTTGCAGATATAAAAAAATTGGTGGTAATGAAACTTATAGAGCACTAAATTCTCTACAAATTTTCTCTAAAGCTTTTTCCCGTAAAATCAGTTATTGATGAGATATGAAGTATGTTTCTTTACGTTACCCATAACTCGCTTGCGGCGCGGGCGGTCCGTGTTCGATCCCTGCGTGTGGAAATTTTTTTTTTTTTGTCAATTCTTTAAAAAATTATAAAAACTGTGAAATAAAGTTAATGACATACTAATATGAAGAGTTTAATCATACATAATTTTGCCTATTAATGAATTGACTGTTACTGTTAATTATTGACTCTTGGGGAGGACAAACAAAGCCCACAAAGCCAAATTGTGCGAGATGTAATAATATTTTTTGTTTTCAATGTTCCTATGACAATTACCACTCAGGATCTTGCATATAAAATTAAAAATTGAAAAAGAAAGACGATATTCCCTAAACTTCATTAATAGAAAAAAGTATGTATAATTAAATTCTTCATATTAGTATGTCATTAACTTTATTTTACAGTTTTTATAATTTTTTAAAGAATTGACAAAAAAAAAAAAATTTCCATACGCAGGGATCGAACACGGACCGCCCGCCCCGCAAGCGAGTTATGGGTAACGTAAAGAAACATACTTCATATCTCATCAATAACTGATTTTACGGGAAAAAGCTTTAGAGAAAATTTGTAGAGAATTTAGTGCTCTATAAGTTTCATTACCACCAATTTTTTTATATCTGCAACTATTAACGGAATATTTCTCAAAAATCACAATTTGAATTATTTAACAGACTATATCTTGTAAAATATTAGCTATACAGAAAAAAGTTTTAAATAAAAGTGATAGTAAATTTTAGTTCCTACAAAAAAGGACTATAACATTTTTGTCGTCCGATGGACCGTTTGCGAGATATTAAGTAAAAACGTAAAAACACGTTTTTGCCAATTGCGGCTAACGTTAAACCTCAAGGATGACGAAAACTCAGATTTATGCTTTCGGATCAATCCCCAACATATTCCAATAGAAAAATCCATATCGAAATTTTTGACCGATATTCTCCAAATCGTAGCAGCGGCAATAGAGATTTCAGCGACCGAAGAGTAGCACGTGTTTTTTGTGTCGCCGGCGAGTGACAATGTGTGCGCACACCGATGGTAGGCACGAGGCACGAATACGCAGCGAAGAACGCTACGTCATTCGCGTAAGAGAGACAGAGACGACGCGATATTCTTTTCTTTGTCTTCTGCCGGACCGTCTCACGGAGAACATTTGTCGACTCGGTCCAGTAATGCAGACTCATTAAATTCATCATTGCGCACAAACCGTGTGTCTTATCGAAAAATTGTATAGAACCTTTTCTTCAGAGAAAAGTACAAAGAATGCAATGCGCCAAAAATAAAATTTTTCCACCAAGTAATTTCGCAGAAATGGGAGGTTATAATTTTGTTTTTTACATAAATAATTGTTGGAAAACGAAAGAATTTTTCTATGCCCATACGATTATTAAGCATACAATTCTCTACAAATTTCATTCATGGTTTATTTTATTTCGTTCACATTTCATTTTATTATGAATTTTTAAAGTTAATGGCATACATTAGTGACTGCGAAAAAGTTTCTCCTCACTTTTAACTGTCCTCAGGACTTTCCTATGTAAGATAGACTACGGTCATTCATTTTTTTTTTTTTCAGAAGTTTATAGCATGGAAAATAGCTGTTTTATTTGTTAGATATCTTTTTCCGTTTTCAAACCGCCCTCGCGATGGGACTGACGTGTCCCAGAGGAGGCGCATGCGCATAGGTTGCTCGAGAGTCGGGTCGGTAACGTAGGTCGGTGGCGAAAACGGTTGACCAAGCAGTGCACATGGACAAGAGTAGGGTGCTGTGTGCGTGAGCGCCGTGGACGTAAAGTGGGAGACGCCGGTAGGTCATAGTGGGGGTTCGGCGGCTCGGTCCTCGGTCCTCCGTTCTGGCATCACTGCCTCAAGGTGCTCAAGCTGAAAACTTTGATGATCAAAGCGTTACCTAGCAGTCGATTTCTCAAGTTTCGCCGTTACAGCGAAAGTGCGTCTAATGTTCACCCCTGATTGGTACAACCAGCTTCATATGAAGACCAATGCCTCAGCATTATGATTGGTTTTCTGCTTTTTCGATACTGAACATGGTTACCAATACCTGTAAATCAACACATTACCATGACAAGATTTTGAGTTACATTCTTTGTATATAACAGCATCGTACGGTATCTTCCTTTTTTTCTATATCATGGATTGTCATATAAACATCGCAACATATAATCTTCTATATTCTGACGTACTCGGAAAAACTCAGTAGGGATGTCAGGAAATCAGCGTTGTTCGCTTTTAATGCTCAGCCGGGAGAAATAAATTTTTCTCGTATAAACCGTACAACAGTTATCTCGAGAAAAGAGAATGGACTACACACGAAATTTTATCGCTTGTAATTTAAGACACTTCCTTCTAAGAACTACAAAAAAATCATATGTCCAACAGGCAAGATACATCAGGTATGATATACGTAGTAGAAACTAAAACATAAGATTCATGATGTATCAACTATAAGAACGCAGTATTTTTATATTTTTGGAAAAAACGTTTAAGAATTCGTAATTCATGAAAGTACTCCCAAAAAAAAACATAATTTTCATTTCATCATCAATTTATCTAAAGAACTTGGACCATTGTCACATGCATGTTTATGCATGTATGTGTGCATGTACATAGAACAATTTGAAATTATAATATAACTGTTCATTGATTAATCTTTTAGATTGGCAGAAGTTGGAAAACTTGAAACACCAAAATTACAAGGAAAATATGAAACAGGTCAGCTAATCTTACACAGAGTCTTTGGCTATCGTGGGGTAATTTTATTTCCATGGCTAGCAAGAGTATATGACAGAGATATACCAAATAAGAAAGAAGAGTATGTCGTTCTAACTATAGATAGCTGGTAGTTGTAGATCCTGTATACACATAAAAGAACATTTAATCTATTTTCTTTTTTAAGAAGCAGCAATGGGAACTTTAATAGTGTGGGTAAAGAAGTTAAAGGAAGGACACATACATTTTATCAAGTCCTAATAGATCAAAGAGATTGTCCTTACATAGTACGTACAATGACGTAGTATTCATTCAATATTTATTCTCATATTTATTGTAAACTAAAATATTTTTATTAAAACAACAAACAGCGGGCCCAAACTGAAGCAGTCACATTTTTGGGTAATCATGAGAGTAGTCGTAGTTTATACGCCATACCAGGGTTAGATTATGTTGCTCATGAAGATATTTTGCCATATACTACAAATGAGAAAACTGCATTACAGCATGAGCTTTTCGATAAGTTTTTATCTTACGATCCAGATAGAGATCCATGTTTTGTTGCACAAGAGACCTTGAAAGCATGGCAAAAAAAGAATCATCCATGGCTAGAATTGTCTGATGTTCATAAAGAAACAACAGAAAATATTCGCATTACTGTGATACCATTTTACATGGGTTGTAGAGAAAATCAAACAACATCTGTTTATTGGGTAGGTTATGTTTTAAAAAATTGTGGTTAATTGCATAATTTACTGTGATGAACTTTATGTACATGGCATTATATATTTATGTACTCGTTAATTAAAACATTTATTTTTCATAGTGGCGGTATTGCATTCGTTTAGAAAACTTAGGAGATTTAAGTGTACAATTAAGAGAAAGGCATTGGAGAATATTTAGTCTTTCTGGAACATTAGAAACTGTCAGAGGGAGGGGCGTAGTAGGGCAGGAGCCTGTATTATCTAAGACATTACCTGCATTTCAGTATAGCAGTCATGTCAGTTTACAAGCTCCAAGCGGTCACATGTGGTATGTACTTTGCGTGGTCCAGTATTTGCAATAATATATTTATTAATTATACATTTGTCAAAATATTTCAGGGGTACATTCAGGATGGAAAGAGAAGATGGCTATGCGTTTGATTGCAGAATACCACCTTTTTCACTAGAATCGAAAACAGAAGAGACACCAATACCGGATGTAGAATCATAATATTCTTATGAAACAGTTTAGAAACCTCTAGAATGCTCTTTCATATTTCCTCTTATTTTTTCATGAAAAGCTTTGTACATCCTAAGATATGATTACTATCTAAATCGAAAACTACTCTATTATATGTCTCTTGTTTTTTTTTTTAGTATCATAAAACTGTATATATGGATTAGAAGTGTATCTTACAGATCCAAGCAGTCGATCACGAATATAACGTTTTAGCACCGTAATATGCATTCGTGCATACGTATGCATACTTACGTGCGCAAACACACAAACCTACCCTTTGGCTGTTAAGTTTGGATATCGTACATCATCATCATAACATAAAAGTCCAATATGCGAATCATAATAACAATATACTTAGACCACAGTATCGTAAGATTAATAATTACAAATACAACATTAAAGAATCCAAAATGGGAACTACGCCAAAGGTGCCTATACTTCGGAAAAATAGATTCGGCTCTACATCGGAGGATTCATTGTCAATAACATTGTTGCCAATGTCAGTGTTTATAACAAATTTTGAAAACTATCAAAACAGGTTAGTGAAATTATTGTTATCAGCATTGTTGACAACATATGCGATTAATGTGAATTGTAATGTGAAAATGTACTAGTACCTATCAACTTTTATTATCTTTTTCTCTAACTTGTTAATCGTGGGTCTCTCACCCACACCCTTTAGGTATACGTGGCGTGTAGATACAATGTGACGAAGAAGTTACTTTATTATATACTTTTTAAAGGGTCATTCCTAATCAGGAGGCCAAAAAAAATATGATATTTAAGAATTTTTATCTCGAAAATTGTAAGACTGCAAAATAGGTTTGTTCAGATATGCGATCAAATCACAAATGACTGCGAAATTAAATATTAGAAGTTGTCAATGCGTTATTAATACTTCTAAGTATCATTGTTAGTAACGATGTCAGTAACATTGTTGGTAACAATTTACTAATAACATTGTTAATAACATTATTAATATTAAAAATGCTGAAATTTAATTCCAAAAGTCAATAACATTACTAACGATATAACTGATATGTTATCAATAATGAAATTTATTGTTTGCGCCTCGCGGTATGTTACCTCTAGTCTCATGAACAACTTGCTGTGGCTACTGTGGGCTACTGCATGTATGGTGATTATTCAGTGCCAACCTCATCCAACTATGTATGTTGCGGTGCTTATATTTCCCCAAATCTGATTTTTTTTCCTCAAAATGATATGTTTTGGTACTGTCTTTCCCCAAACAATTCCTAATAAAAAAATTACACATAGGATAAGATACACTGGGGCTGGGTTGTTCCAGCTTCCCCGTAAAGTTACGGGAAGAATAATTGCTTAAATCCCTAGAGATTGACCATTTAAAAGCCGCGTATAGACATTTACGGACCGACTAATTTTACGGAGAGGTTGGAACAACCCTGCCTGGGTTTTCCAACTACCCCGTAAAGTTGGGGGGGGGGGGTAAATGTTGTAAAGTTATAATGTAATTAAAATGACGTGATTTTTAAATGTCAATAATTCCCCGTCTTATTCGACGATTCTCCAAAAATTCCCCGAGAATGGAATTTTTCGTCAGATTGGGGAACAAACCCCCAATCTGGCAACCCTGTCTATCGACCACATGCAAAAGAGCGGCATGCCCCCTCTGTTTGTAAGTACGGTATACTATCGCAGAACTCTGTGGCGACGCCTAAATCCATTACACACTATAACGAGAGAGAAGTGGAGCTAAATCGGCATTATGGTTGTCTGTAAGTTTCTCATTTTACTACAAAAAAATGTATGTACAATAATTGTCGTGTAATTAATTGCACGGGACGTTACAAGAAATTTTACTATTCGAAAATAATCTTGGTCCTGTCATCAATTTTTATTCCAATTTTTATCAATATATCACAAATCCCAAGTCTAAACGTTATGGCAATGTTTGTTGCTTTTCATTCGAATACCAGATTGTTAATCATCAGCTAAAGTTTTATTGTTCTTTTTTACCTTTTATCCATTCTTATAATACATGTTCGTAGAATGTCGTAAAACCTTGCAAGGATATTTTACAAAACGCGTCGTTAATATAATTCCGTCGATATCATATAATTATTAGTAATACACGAATTAACATACGTACCCGTTCACTCGTTTTATTGTTCCTATAATTTTATTGCAAACGGCAGGTATAATTATTTCATGTGCGGATAACATTAGAAAGTCCGTTTTGCTTTTTTCCAAATACGCAAAGCCGTTAAGACGGAAAAATTAATGATTACGAAGAATATATTACACGTAAACTTATTTGTTTACCAAGTTTTATGATAACAATGCAAATAAGTCATCGGTACAGATAACTATGTATATATATACATACCGAACACGCGTATAGGTACTCGAAAATTCTCTTTGTCATTCGACAAGAATAACTTTCAGCATGAAAGAGCTTTAAATACGCGACTGGCGTAGTATTTTATTTAGATAATTATTTTATTTTTATCGTGAAGATTAAATAAAAATTATGCGAGTAAATACAAATTGGCAAGAGTAAATGTGCTTTGACAATTTATGTTTTTTCTTCCTGTTGCAAGGAGTATACGTTTAGCGTTATCTCCTTGGTCGAGCTTATAAAGAGATTGTAGTAACAACACCACTTTCATTAGCGCGTTGTCGCAATACTGCACAAAACGATGCCTTTTACGATATCTCCGCGAGCACATACCGTCCACATGCGTAATCACGGCCTTTTTTTATACGACTTATTAGGGGCTAATACTGCTCCAGACTCCTTATGGTCTCCTGTGTTTTTTAACGCGGGTTCGAAGGAGCGGCCAATTGTGTTTTTAACATGTTGCATACAATTAGCGTACGAACGGTGAACGTAGTATTTTTTCTTGGAATTGGGCATATCAAAAAGTAAAAAATAATATTATAAATGGAAGGTTATTTATAAACTTTATTACCTATACTATCTTGATTTAATGTTTGTAGTATATGTGTTATCTAATCTTTGCAATATCGTTCAATGTACTCTTTTATTTCTGAACAGCAGCTGTCTTAACATCAGAGGTACTGAACCAGTTGCGTTCAAAATTTTATGCAGACAACAGAAATATACAGGCACAAAATGTCTGCACTAAAACCAATCCTATCGAGGCCTGTATATCGAGGAAAGTTTTAGAGGAGACTCAGCATGTCTTTACTTATAAAATTGATCCCGAAGGCAAGCCAATGACGAACCAGAAAAATTCTGGACGTTGTTGGATATTTGCAGCTTTAAATGTCATAAGAACTGCCTTTATGAGGCAAAATAATCTGGATGAATTTGAATTTAGTCAAGCTTACCTCTTTTTCTGGGATAAGGTTAATATATAAATTATATTTGTGGAGTAAAATTAATCCTGTGCTTATAAAGTACCTAAATGTTATTTGGTTATACTATGTAATATATGGATGATCCTATATGATTTTAATAATTTATTGCAGGTTGAACGATGTAATTATTTCTTACATAATATTGTCAAAACTGCCAAACGTGGTGAACCTGTAGAAGGAAGATTGGTATCATTTTTACTAAATGATCCTACTTGCGATGGAGGTCAATGGGATATGATAGTCAACCTTATAAATCGTCACGGTCTTGTTCCAAAGTCATGTTTTCCTGAATCGTATAGTTGCGAGGCTAGTATTCGCATGAATAGTCTCTTGAAAAGTAAATTGAGAGAATATTCTAAAATTCTAAGGGGTTTAGTCGCCAGTGGTGCTTCTGATGCAGATTTAGAAGCTCAAATTATGGATCAGATGACTGTGATATATAGAATAATTGGAATTTGTGTTGGTATTCCTTCTGAAACTATAACATGGGAATATTATGATAAATCCAAAGAATATAAATGCGTTGGACCAATAACACCTATCGATTTTTATGAGAAATATGTAAAGCCACACTACAATGTAGACGATAAGGTGTGCCTTGTCACGGATCCAAGACCATCTAACCCTTATGAAAAACTTTACACAGTAGATTGTTTAGGAAATGTCGTAGGTGGAAGACCAACTCTTTATAACAATCAACCACCAGAATTGTTAATGAGACTATGTGCAGAAAGTATAAGAAAAAATGAACCTGTATGGTTTGGATGTGATGTAAACAAACGGTTAGTAGGAAAACAGGGCATCCACGACCTCAGAGCTTATGATTTTGAATTAATGTTTGGAACAGACGTGCAACTAGGTCTCACAAAAGCAGATAGACTACTTTATGGGGATTCCATGATGATACACGCAATGGCATTTACAGCTGTATCGATTGATGTAAGTGTTTTATAGTTGCTCATATATATATGGTATGGTCATATATATACACGTACGCGCGTGTATCTAATGTATATATTGAAAATTTCTATATTGAATTTCAGAATAAATCTAGAGTCAAGAAATTTAGAGTAGAAAATTCTTGGGGAGAAGATCACGGCCAGAAAGGCTATCATGTTTTAACAGCAGACTGGTTTTCAGAATTTGTCTTTGAAGCTGTTGTAGATAAAAAATTTGTACCTAATAATGTTTTAGCTATATTCCAGGAAGAACCTACTGTATTACCTGCATGGGACCCAATGGGTACTCTTGCTCAGTGATGTTAATGCTTCATATGAGAGATGATCTAAGAACAGTAAAAGATAGAATGATTGAATGATTGTACGAGAGTTAATAAAAAGAGATCAGGGAATTTTAGTTACCATTAAATTTTCTCAAGCTTATTACATAAATGCATAAAATATTCCTTATTTTAGACTGTCTTAAAACATCAAAGTTAGAAAGTATATTTTACAAGTATTTTGAAAATTTTTTTAATAAGTACAATAATGTATTTTTATTTCTTCGTATGTACAAAGCAATATTATGTCATAATATTTAAGATGCCTTTATAGTGTGATAAAGTTTAAAAAAATATACAGAACTTTCTGGGAATACATATGTTTTTAACTAATGTTTTTATATGCTAGTTTTATTTACGAACTTACAAATATTATGTACCTAATATTTTAATAGCATACTATACATATATGTACATTTGTGAAGTTACAAATATTTAATTTTCTTTGTATTTCAATTTTCTCAGCTTGTAACAATACTTCAGTTTTGCCCATACACCCTTACACATATTTTGCAGACGGATATCATTGTGATCCACTGCGAATTTGTATATATCTTTTATCATATATTTTGGTGTTTTGAAATAATCCTGTTGTATCAAACTTAAAGCTGCATATAATTTGCAACGAGCAACGAGAAGGGGATTTCCAAGACGAAGCGCTAATTGAAATTGTTTAAATGAAATTTTTCCTGCCATTTGAGCCTATATAAGAAGTTTGTCTCGGTTAACTGTTTTTATATTCTAAGTGGTATAACAAATAAAATTGACAGTAAAATACAAGAGGCTTGTAAAAAAAAATAATTGCAAATTAATTACTATTTAGAGACTATTTATAAATATTCGGTAATCATATTTTGTACAATTCAAATATGTAAAACTATATAACTCACGCAATGTTGAAATTCTTCACCTAAAGCAGAAAATGCTCCTCCCAATGTAGATAGCCATGATAGAGCATATTCGAGTTCCCTTGTTTCTAATACCATTCGTGTTACTCTTTCATTCCTATAAGAGTGGAACCCATATACTGGAAACGACCATCATATTTGAACTATATTCATATACCTTACCATTTATAATCTAAAAATTGCTTTTTTGGTGTACGTAATCTCAATAAAATTATACACTCGCAGTCTTTTTTATTTGTCACTATAGATAAATGTTGTAACAATGCTTTCAATGCAGCTTGACGATAAACATTTGAGTTTATCAAATTATCAATATACAATGAGACAAGATATGCATTAATTCCTTTTTTATTTAAGGGAACTGCTATAGGTTTGCGATGCAGCATATCATTATGGAAATCAGTCTTCGATTTAATTTCTTTTTCATTATTTCGATACAGATATTTAATTGCAAAGTGACAAGTAATAATGACATTATCATAAATAGTCTTGTTTCTGTGTACAACTAATGTTAACGGTTTTTCCATTTCTAATATGTCAAAGAATTTACAGTTTTCTAATATACACAATACATAAATGTTGTAAAATGCAAGTATACTTCGCTGCAGTATTTGTCGTTTGCATGTCCAAACAAAATGTTAACAAAATTGGTGCAAACAATTATAATACCTATCTGTGTGCATAGGTTAAAATGTACTGTTTGAAGTTAAAACTTGAAAACGAATACTACTTAGTACAGCTATCATATAAACATATTAACGTGTATATTTGTAAGTCGTATCAAAACGATTCGTTTTTAAAATTATCGAAAGAAAATACGAATGAAGTCACGAATGAAGTCGAAAATTTAAGTTTCAATATTCAACACGATAACCCATACGAAATTTTATAGATACGGCCCTAAGTTCATAAAGGACGCCATCTAGCAGTAAAGCCATAGCATTAGTTGACATGGAAATACAAATGCTTTAATTTTAAATTACAAAATAATTAGTGCAGAGCAAATATTAACGTATATGTACAAAGAAAGTTTATAACCGAAATGTAAATTTGGGATGTAACTAGAATAGAACTATAGAATAGAAGCCATTATACATAACAATCTGCACGAAATAAAGTTTGAAAACCGATGTTCTTTATATTGCAAAGTATAATTATAATAATAAAAACAAAGTATAAGCCAATTGATTAGTCAAGTTTCATTTGTTGTTACATTCGACCTTACGTGACGTGCTGTAATTTCGAATAATGTAGTCAGTTTTATGAAATAACTAGAGTTTTTAGTTATAATTCTCATCGTTAATAGCGTTCCGATCTCTTTCCAGTTGCCACTGATAACGTCACACATAAACGAAAAAAAGAAGTAAAAAAAAAGGACATCGATGTTCCTCGAAGGGGGAAATAGAAACTTCCATCATTTGTTAGAACTAAATCATATTTTATTTCTGGCGGTAGAATTGACGTAAAAAATGTATACTTAAAATCAATTTGATTCGTTTGTAAAATTGTTTTCTCTTCGTTTGTATCATCGCATATGTAATATACGTGTATATATATATAAGAATTTATAGGCAAATAATAACCATTCGAATTCGTTCGAACGAAATTGGAAAAGATTATGAAATCGCTTATAAAATAATGTACGCTTGGTAAAAGTCTTTCGATAAAATAATTATCAATGAGGTGTAATCATATTAAAAAAAGATTAGAATAAGTTTGAATAGTCATATATGATGCAAGTAGGTTAATAACCATACGGAAGACGGATAGAATGCGTCGTGAACCGATGCGCAACAATTCGCTTTGGCCAAAATTTCGATCGACCAGTGGCGGCTCGCGCGACAAGTACACACCTCCGGGCGGAGCCAATCGTAAGGCCTGCGCGATTTTACGTTAACCTTTTTAACGCTTCGACCGATCGACTAAAATTTGCATGTATGTTCGAAGTTGAAACTCACCCCTATCGACAACTCTTTCATGAGAATGAAATAAAAATTAAAAAGTACAAGAAAAAATATAGAAATAACTTGGTAAATTCGATTTATTTAGTATCAATACACACGGAAGAGGGAATCGACGAGAAGGAAAAGAAAGAGGCCGAATTTGGTACCCGAGTTCCCTACTTGGCGGATCGAGAAAAGAATCAAGTCGTTCGTTATTGGGTTCTTAGACTAGAAACGTGACGACGTTTCATCCACGGTATTTTGTCTATTTTCTAAAAGAAATCGGCTACTTGGTCGAGAGAAGCAAGTTATAGTAGTTATAGTAGTAATAATAATAATATAGTAGCAATAGTAGAGCAGAGCAGCGGTGTGTCTGCTGCTGGCTGTACATAGATCAGGGGCGTGCGAGACAGAGAGCGAAAGAGTGGGGATACGGTGAGCGAGTAGGAGAGGGGGAGAGAAGAGAGAGAGAGAAAGAGAGCGAAGCTCGGCGCCCCAGGCGAGGCACGATCGCGCGTAAGACCTCACTCGACGAGAGGGTTTCGATCGCGGTAATCGCTTCTCTCGTCGTCTCTTCGCCTGCTGAAACTACGTTCGGTGCACGATCGTGAAAGATAGAAAGAGAAGTACACAGATATATATACAGGAAACAAGAAAGGTAGTAATGGCGTTTTTAAGAACGGTGCCGCGATGTTGCGCCGGTAAAAAGCTCTTGAAACGCGTGCCACTCCCCGTGGTCGGGTTACGCGAGCAAAACGTCTCCGTTGCATTGGTGCGGCTGATCGAACGTGGATATGCTAGCACCGGTAGTGCGACCGGCAGCGTGCAGCAACCGACAACGGATCAACCGAAAGTACCGCCGAGGCAAATCGACCCGCTCGATTTAAAGTTTAACGACCCGGTCGCTGCTTTCAAGAGCAAGACTACCATGGAACTCTTCAGGGCATACGTCGTCTATCAGATATGTTCGCTAGAGTATGTCGTCGAGAATAACATGAAGGTGAGTATTCCTCGAGCCCTCCATTTTCTCTCTATTCTCTTTCTCTCTCTCCTTCTCTTTCTTTCTTTCTCTCTCTCTCTCTCTCTCTCTTTCCCGTTCTCTCAGCAAAATCAGGCCGGCACCTGCGAAACTTACATTTTCTTTCTCTCTCTCCCCCTTATCCACCCCCTCCCATTTTCTCTACCACCACCCACGCATATAAAGTGACGTTGGCTTACACCCATCTTTTATGTAATTTTCGACATTGGTAACTTAAAAATTCTATCAAACATTTAACCTACCAACTGTGCAATGAAAGAGGGATGGCGAAAAAGTGAGAGAGGGAGAGATAGAAAGAGAGAGGTTAGCTATTCCTTGTTCCACGAACGAGTCGTTCGTGTTCTTCTTCCATTTCTAGTGGTATTTTAGTAAGGCGAATTGTATAGAAACGAACGAACGCTTGCAACATTATATGTCCCTTGGCCGATCGTCCTGCATGCCTTACGCAACGATCAATAATTTCCTTTTGAAATTTTTTCTCTTTTAATTAGACTCGCATTATATCGTTTCCCCTTTCGATTTATCGAGAGCAATCGATTCTATAGTCTGCTACCTACTACGTAAGTCACGCCAACCGTCATGGCCGTTCGATGATCGGACGCCGAGAGGCTTCGTTCGAAGAGCAAGTTTCTAGTTCCTTTTCTTACGTATCCTCCTTTTTTTTCTTTTTAATTTGACACGATTCTTTTTAAAGAACGGTTGTTATAACGCGTCTATGCGCAAACTCAAACATTTTGCGGTGTTCTCGAGTGACAAGGTTTGACGTCCAATCGTATTCGAGTGTTCTTGCAACTGTTAATTTTCACGTTGAAATCTTTATTATCTAAAGAAATGAATACACATAGTCGAATTATATTAGCGAAATTTGAAGCTCGTTACCCTTCAACGTCTAATCGGTCATCCAGACGTGATAGTTGTTACGAGGAAGATTAGAATCGTGAAAAAATGAAAGAAATTATGCGAATCAATGAGAATTTCAATGATTAGAACAAACATTTAAATACAATAACGTCGTGACGATGTCGCATACGAGACAATTTTGTTAAGTAATACCAAACTTTGAACGGATCGAAAATTGATCGAGAGCTTATTTTTATTCTCGAATTTTGAAATCATCCTTCCAATATTCAAATCTTCGCGTTTAAAGCAAAGAAAAAAAAATGGTCGACACGAGATAGGCATTTAACAGGATCGAGAGATTGAAATTGATCTAGTGCGCAGTAAAAAAATGCAAACGATGCAAAAGATATATATATATATATATTGCAAACGATGCAAAAGATATATATATATATATATTACAAACGATTTCCTATCTCGAGGCAAGTGGGAGAAAGAGAGAGAGAAAGAGTAATCGATTCCTGTTTTCCGCTTATAAACCGTTAGAAAGAGATCATACGCGTAGGTAATGGATCGTAATGTCAGTGACCTCTTCTTAGCGGTAGCGTCGAATTTCGTATGCTATTTATGCTCTTCTACGACGCGGTATGAGCTGTTATTGATTTTGGTGATGTCGCTTATCGACCGCGCGCGCCTTCGTGCCAGTGGTTGGTCCGTCTCGAAGGAATTTTCTTTCTCTATTCCACGTATATAACATACATATGTTTTATAAGTGTTAATTCAGAAATTCCAAAATCTTATCGATCATAAACATATATCGTTTCTTCCATTCTTCGTTTATTCTATCGTCCTTATCCTTTTCTATCCGTTATACAATTTTACTTCGTGTAACGTTACCTCTTCGCGTGCTTATCACATAACCTGCTCGTCACATTCGCGCGCGCGCGCAATACAATACTTTGGAGTTCTTTGCAGCTAATCTGCAGCTTTAAAGTAACAATAAGTTCCGTTTCGTTCCATTTTAAGAGATTCGCAATTATCTGAAGAAAAAAATACACGATATTTCATCATATTTCCGTATACCTGGTCCGTGTTACGTAACAATCGACGTATTCGTGATCCGCACGTGCTCCTGTCTCGTGCACACGAACTCATCCTTTTCTCGTAATCCATCGACGGCAATGCTATTTTATTAAGTGCGTACACCTTGCTAGTTAGGAAGACTCGAACGTTTTTTGAGTAAACCCACGAGGAAACCGGTTTTTATTTTTCATTCGACGATTGCCTCTGTCTCGTGAGTGAACATAATCGCGTTTTATCGTCGGAAAATCGTGTTGGTTTTCGATTTATTGTTAAATTTTTATTATACCGTCTTTATCGTTACGGTGAAAAAAAAGTTTAAAGGTGGTTCGTCACGTATTTTAGTTTTTATTCCTATTTAACCCTTTGAGGCACGGAATTTGTATTTTTTAAATTTCAAGGTAGGTCAATAAATATCCTATCGTGCATATTCACGCATTGAAAAGGTAGGACACTTTTCATACTACCGTGTTTCAAAGAGTTAACGAGGGATAGTCGCAATTTGATCGATAGTTTCGGTCGTCTTCCAGTTTCCCGCGACTATTCATCCGCTCGATTTCTACAATGGATTATATCGATTGGCACTCGACTCGGCCCGATATGAACGACTCGAGAATTAGCCGCGTAAGCGACCGCGTTCGAGAGGTACCTTGCGAACACGTTTACTTCGAACTTATACCTCATGTATCTTCTTTATATTTTGTAGTTTATTGTTTAGATTATAAAACTTTTTCAACGATCCTAATAAACGCTTCTATTCGAAAGTTTAATCCTCATATTCGAAAATCACTTAGTTTAATGAAGTTTACTTGAAAAAAATCGTTTATTTATTATTATTAATAAATATAAAAAGAATAAAATTGATATTAAATGTTTACAAAGGCACCTTTTTAATACAGAGTAATCGGAAAATGAGAAATTCAACATCTGTCATTTTGGCAGGTATGGCTATTTTAGTATGAAGTCGGTACAAAGTCGATCTTCACCCGGTTTAGGGATTATGAAACCGTGGATAATTTAGGTCAAACGTCGGTAAAGCTCGGAACGTTGCAAGTAGTTCGTAGCTTTAAACATACCCGAACCCTTTTCGTAGGATTTCTTAAATGTTCCCTCGTCGAGAGAAAGTTCGTTACTTTTAATCGTTGCTTCGATTCTGCGCATTATAAATCATTCGAGGATAAATCACTTTCGCGGATGTCACATCAAAGCCCGGAACGTTGTTAATATGTTTCGACCTTGAACCAGTTCAAGAGAAATTACACACCAATCGCGTTTTCGCCAATGCCCCTCGAAAAACAGAATAATTATTATTCGTGTTAGATACAATGAGTGTAGAAAGAATTCGTATAACGCACGTTTACTTTTTGTAATTAGAGCTCGAGGAAAAAACTTGGGAATACCCTTGTTTTATTTTTTATCACTTCAACAAGCATTAGCTATTTTTTTAACTAAAAAATTAAAATTTGTTTAGTTTTTTTTTTGGAGTTGTTTCGGTTTGGATCTTGTTGTGCGATATATTATTCAGTAAATTAAATCTTCTAACGCGTGTTCGATATATTAAGACACTTAGTCCATTTAAAAAAGTTATTCAGTTTTAAAAAACGTTTGATTATATTTTACACTCGCTGTACGTCCTTTACTGTCACAATACGAATCAAAATATTCCATTTTTAAACGAACTCTACACGTTTGCTTGTAGATAAAAGAAATAAACTTACATACATATTACAAATTTTATATATAATTTATTAAAGGTTGAGATAATACAACAATAGTATCGTTAAATATACGAAATATGCCATGCCCGAAAAGATTAAATAAAACGTTCGTACACGTATTACTTGTACCGATTAAAGATTGCCGAGGTTGCTCTTCTTTCCGACAACTATTAGCAGGTTACTCCAACCACGTGCTCGCTTCGTCGTGTATCGATCTCTCACGGTTATCTTTTTAAGCTCCTTCGTCCTTCGTGTATGTACTACGAACTCTCGCTTCCCGAAGCTTGCGTTCTTGCCGAGAGATGGCGGCACCTTTGAAAAAAAAAAAAGAACACAAAATTCCATTCTAACGCGTTCCGGGCTATGTTCACTGTACATTTTGAAAATTATTCTCAGGAATCTGTTATTACGCCATTGCGAGACGGTGCAATCTTTCGTAAGATACGATGTAACATAAATTTGTGAACGAGTTAAACTCGAAATTAGTATTTTATCTTTTAATTTATGAAATAGCCCGACCAAAGTTATTTTTAATTTTGAAAACAAGTTTACTTGACTATAGAAATATATAGACGGCGGGAAATTTAAAATCAGATGCGGAACAAATAGCTCGATACGATCGTACTAATCTGGCCACGTACACGCGTTTACTTTAATATTTAATACCGTGGTATTCGTGAGTCACTTTGGCAAGAAGCTCGATATGATCGCTATACCGAGTCACCGAAAACTATTCGATCTATCATTGTTACACGGACGAGGGTAAGAGAGGAGAGAAGTCACGCGAAGATTTACTCAATACTCGAAGGAGACGTCGGCTATTCCGGTTTTCGGATATAAATAAACTCGAAGTTAGCAAACGAAAATGTACACCGTATAGGTCGAATAAGAGATATAGGACTTATTTCTTACGATTCTGAGAAGGAAGATTCTAGTTTTCTTCCATAAACATTATAGTTGAATCGTGTTACAATATTGGTTCTCTTTCGACCTCGCGTTCGCTCTTACAAATGCAGCGCGCACGGTATCGCGTTTTCGATCGGTCGAATGATCGATTCGAGTGGCGCCATTTTTGAATTGTCAGCAAGTGGGTTTACAAAGTGATTTATTTTTACATGAATAGTACAAAGTCTTGTTAAGGAGTTCATTAATTAGAATAATGTGCGATCACGTAGATGAAAATAGGTAGTTTTCAATTTTTTAATAAGAAATTAAATTTTACTCATTTAAATTAACGAGATAATTTAAACAGATTAAATTTAATGAGAAATTTAATGAAATGTTCTCTCAAGAATAGATGTTTGAACCGCTTTGTTGAAAGATTCGAAAAAAATTCTTTCATTCGCGACGTAACAACGGACGCGTCTCGTTCCTTCGCGAAAAATTCAGGGACAGGATTCTCGAGTTTCTTTCTTGAGACCGCTAAAGATAAACGCCTTGAACCCACGTGGGGCGAAACACGGACTTTGAACGCGAGCAGACTCGTTTAGGCACTTTTAAACACAAAATAGAAATGCATATATACGACGTCCCGAGTGCTTTTCCATTTTCTTTTAAACCTCTTTTTTTTTTTTAAATTGGGATTAGTCTCACGACTTCAAATTATAGGTATGGAATTTTTTGGGATACGGAACGTCCTTCGTATTTATATCAAATGCCTTGGCTTTAGTCTTCTTCTTCTTATTACTACTTTGTCATGTTCCTATAATCTTTGAATAATTACCACAGCCTTAAAGTTCGATGTGGTCATAAAAGGTTGAGAATCACTGCGCTAGATATCATTTATATATGGAGATACTCGATGAAAACTTAAAACTTGGTTATTAGATACCACTTTTGCGAGAGTAAAACGAGTAGGTATTTTTCCATTCACCTGACTTCTATTTGGCCTCGTCGTTCATAAGAGATCAAACCGCAAAGTTAACGCTTTCCTCTTATCTGGGGAATCGAAAGGAATGAGGGAGGTGTTAGGTATGAAAGAGGGTGACATGTAATCACTAGGATTCAATCTGCCAGTTTTCTTCACTCCTACATTTTCGTTTTTTTTTCATCTTATGGATTCCTGGACCATCACCAGTAGGTCCTAAACACCATACGAAGAATATTTGCTTGCATTTGTTAAGCATAATCCTAACATCACTCAATTTAACAAGCAAACACCTTGATATGTCACGGATAATCGTGAGTTATGTCAATGTAGAGTCGCACGTGACAACTTTTGTTCGCTACTGTCACAATAGCAATACTAACTCGTCGCACAAAGTAACTTCTACTAACTAGTTACACATTTATATGATGTCACAGCAAGTATGACGGCCGAAGCTCATGAAAGAAATGTCGTCTATTGGATCTCTCTGGTTCAAAGCGACTATGACCTCTTAGACCTCTTACACATTAGCGATTTGGCATCATTCAGCAGTGCTGCTGAGTTGCATAGTATGCGATTGAATCGTACCGCTGACTCGCAGGGCACGCGACTAAATCGCATCCGCGAGAACGGTATGAGTCAGCTTCTCGATCAGTTGCAGAATAGATTGGGACGATTACGAGAAAACATTGCTTCTTACCTTTGTAATTAAAAAGAAAATTTAGACGTGGGGAAGCTATTGCTAAATCAAGCTGCTAAGTCGCTAATGTGTGAAGACAATTGAAGGATTGGAGGGAAGAACGCTATTAGTCCAAAAAAAAAATGAAAATAGAAGGTTGTCAAGGGAATCAAGGGCAATCCTAATTAATATTTTTGACTAAAATTATTCCTTATATTTACTTGTTTATTTTAATTAAAGATATATGATGGTTAAGATGTTTTCTGGTCCACCATTAGAGGATTAATGTTTGTGTGCCTTTGTATAGCTCAGTATCTTCTCTACGTAAAACACCAAAGTGAATTTGACTCCTGAAAATTGTTGTCGAATGAACTAAAAGCGTTCTTCCCTCTGACCCTTCAATTACGCTCGAATATCGAGGGTTAGTTACAGGGACCCGTGACTACGCACGCGATCGTGTGTCTAAGTTGCTAATGCGTATAGCTCTAGGGAATTATATACCTATCTAAAATCACATGTACGATAATGACACGACTGAATACCGCATGGTCAAGTTGCCAATGTATGTAGGAGGGAGGTCCGTGTTGTCACACGAATCGCCGGCAACACTTTCTAGCGGTGGCTAGGTCACGTGACCACCAAAGTAGCCAGCTCTTGGCGACTAGAATTGAACACGCTCAATTGTAGTAGCCACGAGTATTGTTAGCCGCTACTAGGGTGCAATAGCGATGACTAGCTTGTCACATAAAGCGACTACACGTATTTATTGAAGTAGAGCGAAGTCGTCTAACGTGACAGAGTCTTTAAGCTGGTACTAGGATTGTTAACATTTTCGTGGTCGGTAAAAATTTCTGTGAACTGCAAAAATAGATAGGTGATTCTTTTAAAATTAATTGTGATGTTTGTAATTTGATTAGACACTTTTTTGGAAGAGTAGTCAGAGTATCACATTTTTATAGTTATATACAATGAATGTTAGAGCATCCACGAAAAAAGAATTATTTTATTTAAAATGAATAATAACTGTTTTTAAATTTGCATGCCATTCTCTATGACAAGGAAAATGAATGCTATAACATTAAGCAACGCGATCAAGCTATCGCGGTAACGTAATCATCGGGTTTTTACAAATGTGTTTCTATTGACTAATCAAAAATAGCAGTGGCTATGAGGATAACTGGATTTTTGTTCACATTTTGCAAGATCCCTTTTTAAATTAATTTTAAAACTGAACTTGTACGGCTTGGACGATGCGTAGCTAGAAAATCGTTAGTTTATGATAAATTTCCAAGATAATCGATTTTGCAATTTTTCAAACGAAATCATGTCATTTATGAAATAGTAAATATCGTTAATCTTACTTTGTTGTTTTTTCTCTGAAGTACGAGATTTTACAAGATATGCGCGTTGTGTACGTACGAGCGCGCGTACGTATTTACTAATGATTGTATCAGTAAACAATCGTTTAAAACTCTGGCAAATATCCATAAGACTTCAGGAAACATTGCTATCGGTTCAAGTGCAAATACAGGGCTACCTGGTGGAGATTTCAATGTACATATAAGTATGTACATACTTAAGTAGTATATATATATACTTATGTATCGTTAACAAGCAACGGTGGGAAAGGGGGGCATGAGGCGATAACGGCTTGTGATTTTCTCTCCCCCTTCTTGGCTTCTTTTCCGTATTAGGTGTGTTAATCATTGCTTTTATTTTCTCAGCGATTTTTCTCTTACAGTAATTTGAGTCGTTTGTTTATTTTAACATTTATATCGTATGAAAAAAAATTTTTTTTGCAATTATAATTCTAAATCAAAGTATTTTAGTGGTTACACTAGACATTTTTGAGGAAACAATAATGTTGAAATAACCATCAAAAATCGGACAACCATATAGTTCTGTTTATTGGAAATGATTTTCTCCATCACCTCACTTCCTTTGATCTCTCACTTCTGAGACACGTTATATAAAACTAGCCATGTGTAAAGATTTTTGCTCCAAAGGTTCTTGAAATATAAAGTTAGAAAAAATAAAAAAACCACTATCCTTTTCTTATATTTATAAACTGTTGATACTTGAGAACGTCTCTGAGGGACAGGTAGGGAAGGGGGGGGGGGTAACTTTTGACCGGTCACCATATTTCTCTTCTGTTATACTATACATTATTAGACCGTAAATGAAAGAAAGAAGAAGGTGCAAAAATAAAGCAAGTAAATCTGACTGGTTATCGTAAGAATATAAAAATTAAGACATTTGAACACGTTAAGGATGCTTGCTCGTAGGACATGTCTATCGGGTGACCCATTAACGACCATAAACTTCCGTAGTAGTCGTACTACATGCATACGTATAGCTGTGTCTGGCAAGGCAGCGTGCAAGTATTGATCCTGGAGAAGAGAGTTCGTTCGTGGATACGGCAACGTATTACGTGAAGAGTCGTTGGCCCCCGATCGCCGCTTCGATTCTCGCCGAACGTGTTCTAACCTCGCACTCAACTATCTTGCATACACTTATGTACATACAGTACACAATTATACATACATACACACACATATATGTGTGGTACATAAGTGCAGTGTGCTACTTCTATCGACGGTGGTCTAAAGACCGCTGCAACTTATCCGCATTGTACTTATCGAATCTTAAGCGTTAAACGTTTACAGGAAACGTATCTTAATTTACTTTTACATTTCCTTTTCATTAAATAATTACATTTTTAATTATCTTCTGAATATAATCGAATATTAAACTATTTTATTATACAGGGTGTCTGGTTCCAGGTGTCCAAGCGGAAAATTACATGTGCACATCAATGATTTGAGTCGAAAAGTCAAATACTATTTTCCGAAATTCGATACAATTAAGTAGCTATTAACAAACAAAGATAGGCCAATCACGGCAAGCAGTGACATGTAACATTGTTTATTGTGGATTGTTCTTCCTACTACTTCGTTTCTTGATTAGTTGCAAGCTCAAGTTAACCCGTTTTTTTTTCGCTAATCGCCGTAATTGGCTGATCTTTGTTAATTATTAACTCGTTAACTAAGTCGAATTTCGAAAAATGGTATCAGACTTTTCGACTCAAGTCATTGATGTGTACATGTAGTTCTCCGCTTGGACACCTGGAACCGGACACCCTGTATAATCGAGCACACGAATATAAATTACAATATCGATAAAATTAATAACCAATAATTTTGTGGTTTAATAGATAACCGTAAAAAGAGAAAAATACTTTGATGAAACAAGAAGAGACGATTAATGACCAATAGTTATAATTTGCAATCAGCGATGAATGATTAATTTCAGTGATCGATTGGATAGATTCTAATTATGTATTAATTACTGTAATTGTTCGTTCATCGATCCATCGGTCTAACTTGTAAGTGTTCCAATTGACACTGCTTTCAATCGGTTTTATGATTTTCAACTCGTTTGTGGCACCAATGAAATATGAAGAGAATGGTTGTGTAGGATGGAGCAGGAAGAGAGAGAGAGAGAAAAGAGATAGCGCGACACTTCGTCAACTCGAATGGGACGAATGAATGGGAACAATTAAGTCGGGCCAATCCGTGTAATCAGTCTGTAACGAACGTGCCATTCGCCTTGTCCACTGACGCCGTTAATTTGCACTCAGCAATTTATAGTAGCTCCGATTTTTATTTGTATCACTTTTAATGATAAATATAAATCCAATCAAAGCAATTGTTTTATCCTTTGATATATACAGGGTGTCTCAGCTTGATGGGATCATCTAAAGATTAGTTTTATTTACTGTCACATGAAAAAACTTCTTAGGGTGAAATTAGGCTATTTGTTTATTGACATTAAAAATGTGTACGATATCATTATACTTTATTATATCAAGATATTAATTTTATTATATTACTGCAACATGTATATCGATCTACATATCAAAAACTTCTCACACGAGAATGAAAATAAAAGAAAAATGCCAAAAAAGAAAAGGACCGTCTACGGTTGGGCCCCGGTGATCTCTCATAAACGGTTGCTGTTGTAACGCTTTCAGTGCCACGTGGGACGCATATGATTCACGCAAAACTTTCCGTTCGAGCCATCTACATTTTTATGGAGAACAGACGTTTATTATAAAATCATGTATCGACAATCGAATAATCTTATACCTTTATTTTAATAATTATAATTTTGGTATTATTATAAAATATTGCAAGACATACGTCAAAAGCAAAACTAAATTATGATATCGTGGGACGTATGTGACCCACGCGGCCTGACCAGAAAATCACAAAAATTTGATCCAGCATGGAAAATGTTAATGAAAGTCGGCTCATACGGAAGATAAAACGAGTACTCTAGTGACGCGTATCGTTACGTATGTATGTAAACAGATACTTACGCGTATTTATAGAAAGGCTTCCAATCGTGCGTGGGACGTTTGCCCTTCGATCGTACGGAAGATCGAATGGAACGCGATGTGGAAAGGGCACGGTCAAAGTAGCTCTTTGTGGTTCACTTTCGGATAATTTTATACCCGATCGAACACTCGGTGTAAAAATTTTATTTGGGTTTAAAATCAAATAAGTCCTGCTCTTTAATCTCAAATGGTATGCAAAGGACATAAAAGATTTTTAAAAATATTAAAATTGATCGAAATTCTATTTAAATATACAGGAAAACATGATAACGTAGGAAGATACGAAGTATATCGCGCGTAGGTATATCCAATTAGAGGGACGCAATGCTTGATCCGCTTGTTGATTGACATTGACTCTCGCGATTTGTGTGCTTTATTCACTCCTAGTTCTGTGACTACTGCTGTGTCAAGTTAGTGAAATAGGTTTTTTTTTTTTAATATTCTAATATAATATTTTGAGTTCAATAATGCGAATTTCAATAATGCGGTACAGATTTTGCGGCTACTGATTTCGATACATTAAATTTTTTATCGAGGTTTGATCCTTACTTTTGAAAATAAAGAAGAAATTTCGTTTCCCCTATGTGCAAACGGTCTCGTTCGTAAGTTTTCTTTATGAGTAGCACTTGTACGACTACCATAATAGATTCGTACGTGAAACCCACCGAAATTGACTCGATTGAGAAACGATTGTAATTACGTGCCCGTTCCTCCTTCCATCCGTTCTATTTCTATAACCTCGCTAACAAGGGTTCTTTCCGTAACAGAGCTTACGTTCGTTGATACATGCATCGAATGCAACCAGAAATGCATAGGCAAATAACTCGGTTGCGTTTCCTGGACGTCTATGATTATGAAGTGGCTGATTCACTACCTTCATCTCTCTCTTTTTATTATTATTATTTTGTCATTACACAATACAGGGTGTCCGTTTCCATGTAGTCAAGCGGAGGACTACATGTACACATCAATGACTTGAATCGAAATGTCTAATACCATTTTTCGAAATTCGACTTAGTTAACGAATTATTAGCTAACAAAGATCGGCCAATTACGGCGATTAGCAAAGGAAGGCGGTTCACTCAAGCTCGCAGTTAGGCAAGAGATGAAGCGGTAGGAGGAGCAATCCACAATAAACAACGTTACATGTCGCTGCTCGCCGTGATTGGCCAATTTTTGTTAGTTAATAATTCGTTAACTAAGTCGAATTTCGAAAAATGGTATTAGACATTTCGATTCAAGTCATTGATGTGTACATGTAGTCCTCCGCTTGACTACATGGAACCGGACACCCTGTATACAAGACTGCAAAAAATGTTTCTAACAGGTAATTTTTTGCCATAATCGAACGAAGAATAGACTGACACGTAGATACTTAGAAAATGTTATATTATAATTCATGCACAGATTTCGTCTTACAGAAAGTAATAATCACTGTGAGTATGTTTACAGACAGCGTTCTAAAATGCCTAATAGCAAGAAGTATGTTGTTAGGAGAACGTTCACACGAAGGAACATTCGGATAATAGAAGATCTAGTTGAATATTAGAAATGTTATTTCAAAAGGTGATCGACTTTACATGTGATATTGGTTCTGTACCTTTTTGTACAAAACCAATATTTGTAAAATACCCAGGTAGAAAAGTAGTAATTCGAAAACAAATTTGTCCGATTTAATTCTAATTTTTCGGCATGCACGATATTCCTTAATATAGAGTAGGCTTTCCATTGGATACGTGTCACGTATACTACATACATACATATGCATGTATATAACTGCCTGCCAAGACGGTGGTATTGATCCTGAGCGTCGAGTTGGCGAATACAGCAACGTATTTCGCGAGGATTTGTTGGCCCGATCGTCCGATCGATCCGCCTCGACCTATTCTTTACGTAGCATAGTTTTCAATGTTTTTTTTTTTCTTTACATTAAAAAATAAAGCCTTGTTAGTAGTTTTAAGTTAGCAATCGCGTTATATATAACAAAAGACAAATTTTTCTATTCAATTATTATTTTTCTATCTATTTCAATCAGTGTAGTAAATAATAGATAAGTTCAACGTCGTTCAGATTTCCGGCGGAAAATTTGAATTTTGTTACTTTTTATACTTGCATAAAAAGAATGATTTTGACAGGAGGGTGGCTCGAAGTGTCGATCTCTAACTCTTCCAACGTACAAAATAGTAAAGTGGTTCCTATGTTGGACCTATTACATCCAATAAAGTAAATTTGACCGACCGTTCGACCGGCTCGCGGTCATGGCAACGTTAAATCGTAAGCGTGAATTATATCGCGTTATGGCAAGCGATCGTAAGGTGATACGTTTTTGATAATTGAATTCGAAATTGTGAACAAGAGTCTGAAGTACAATCTTTTGTAAGAAGATAATGGACTGGTATCATTGTTATTTTTTTATTGTGTTATACATATAAATACTTGAATTCTCAATGAATTTATAATATTATGTATTTATTAGTGGACAGTAAGAATAATAAACCGTAAAGGCTGATAACTATCAGAAAAGTGTGGAACATGACTAGGCTTGTGGTAGGTGACGACAACGCAAATCCACAGCGGTGTGTCAGAACTTTGTCCACGCTTACCACACGGCTTATCCCACTTACGAGTATTAGAGAGTTATCTAATGAAAAATCTGTAAAACTTAGTTCATTCTCGTCATCAGAGTAATTCATAGTAAACTGATACCTTATTCCAAAAGAAAATCAAGAAATTTGCTTTAGATCCTTATTCACGTTTTTTTACTTAATTATTCAATTTTTATTACTACATCTTGTCACATTTCGTTCTAACCTTGGATAGGTATTACCACAAATGTACGCACTTAATCTATTCTACGTTCTCAAATTTCTGTTCCGCAAAATTAACAGAAAATGATTGATTGCCATGTACATATTTCGAATCATAAGAATGAATTAATCGTTGGTCGCAGTTAACTTCGAAAGATATTTATTATCAAATAGCTATGACCGCAAATCGTTATGTTGTCGATCTATGATTGGAACTGGAAGGAAGATTACGTAAGATATGTCATTACTATGTTCATTCAACGTAAAGTTTTCCTTTACTTTGTTATGTCTCTTCGACGATGTCTTCTTAATGATCCTTACTGCGGTTTTTTTTTTAAGAGATGGGAAAGAATTAAAATGACGGATCTTCTAATAAAGTTTTTTTTATGTCCTAACCTCGTCCCGTAACTCGGCTCATTTTGTAATTACTTAATGCACGAAACTCGATCGCGCGTTCATCGGATCTAGACGATGTAATCTCTCGTGCCGAGTAGAACAGAGTCGACGCGAGTTTCATGTCAACGATCGATCCGAGACGCGGTAACTCGATTCTAGGCGAATCTTTCTTTCCCAGTGGCGTAATCATATCATTGAATTATGAATTGCGTTCCGTGAAATGTACGTAGCTGGGTGTGCATCGTCAGAACGTCGTCTCGTGTTTAGATCTCCCACGTACGTATGTATCTAGCTGCGTGACTCGGATCAGTAGAGTAGTATTATTTACTTCGAAGTATAAACAAAACAGGAGAAGCGCGCTTAGCGTTATTCTGCGAAAGGTCAGATGACATGTTGATAATCAACGTTCGTACGAGTATTATTCATTTTTTTTACATTTGTTCTGCATACTCTTTATTTACAAACAATATGAATTCCTTTGTAAAAAAAATTTTTGGATAATTGAAAAAATCCAACATGAAGTGTTGAACTTTTAAGAAGCTGGGAAGAATGTAAAAAAGAGTGGAATATATTGTCCAACTTTTTTTTAAAACATAGTGGCTTTCTTGAAATTGCAAAATTTAATAATACATATTATAAAAATTTATTGAATAACAAGTATATTCAATTAACTATATACATTTGTTATGTAGTTCCTATTAGATTTTTGTATTAAAACGTTTATTTAATTTATTCATACAACGATGATCTTTAAATAGTCATTTTACTTCTCTAATTCCTCTCTAGTTTTATCATTTCTCTACTTAATTTACCATGTTATTTATGGTATTTATGGTTATTTATGTTATTTATGGTTATTTACCATGTTACCATCACCATATTATACCATACGAATTTCCCCCTAAATATTCACCGTGTATTACTATAAGAATTGCATTTTAAGTGTCTTTGAGCATTAAAGACTCAAGCTACAAAGAAAAACTAGACCTCTGACACCTACAGGTGCCTATAGAAAAGTGGAAGATTAAAGGCTTTTAAGCGATGCATCGACTCTTATACTCAATCTTGCGAGATTAAGCTGAAGCTGCTCTTTTTCAATTTTTTTCAGTTCATGAAGTTGGCAAACACATTGCTCGGAGAAAAGCTCTTCACGAAGTTAATGAAGGCAACGTTTTACGGGCACTTTGTGGCCGGCGAGGACGAAGTACAGATCACTCCAGTTCTCGACAGGTTACGGCAATTCGGTGTGAAGCCGATTCTGGATTACTCTGTTGAGGAGGACATTTCGCAGGAGGAAGCCGAACGCCGTGAAATTCAGTGAGTTGTGTTTGTTAAATTGAATGGGACTATATTAATTTGGCTCTTAAAAATCATCGAAATTTTTTCGATTGTGTACTATTACATTTTGTCTTCAATAACCAACAATAAACAAATAATGACAGACAACTACAAGAGAATTTAATCTATTGTATCATTTGACATAGAAACTACCGACAAAAATAATTTTTTGGATGTAATATCTTGGATTCTGATGAATTAACAATGATTATTTTATTCGTTAGATATTTCAAGCGTAACAAGTACTCGTACACTCCTTAAAACCGAATTACATCCCTCGATTTGCACGGTATTTAATTTACACGGTTTTTAAATGAAAAAAAAAATAAAAGATTTTTTCCCATTATACCAGACATATTAAAGAAAAGTGTTCGTTTTTCAGGGCGTCCGTATCGGAAGCAGGTGACGAAAAGAGAGAGGGACCGTTGAAGAAGTACCACGTCGAAAAATCATTTGCCGATCGTCGATACAAAGTATCTTCGGCAAGAACGTACTTTTACTTAAACGAAGCCTCGTGCGAACGGAACATGGACATTTTCATTAGGTGCCTTGAGGCTGTCGCCGGTGAGCCATGAACCTTTTCTAATGCATCTCACATTCTGTTTGGTCGTGTTTGATGATTATGGAATGGAAAGTCGGGTACAAGTAGGAGGTAGCATATAAATAGCCTTTTTTTACAAATGCCAAAAAAACATGTTATGCATACTTCGATTGAACTTGACAAAATTGAGACCCTTGCACCTGTTTACTAGAGGCCTGTTGCACCAGAGATGAGATATGACACTTACCCTGCTTCATCTAAAATATACACACACAATTTTATAATGATATAAAATTCCTGTGTAAAAAGATTCATTATAAGATTATATACGTTTGCTTAATTTTATATTATCAAATTAACTTTATCTCAACTTCCGGTATTACATCCAATTGAGTACCTTGGGAAAACCGTTCATTATGAATATCTCCATTGGAGATAAGAAAAAAAGGTTTTAACCTAGCCTTGAGTCATGCGACTTTATCCGAATGAAAACCTTCCTCTAGTAATCAAATTGTTACCGCGGACGGAAACATGGAATCGATAACGTCGAAAATATGATTTCAAAAACAATTTTGATAAGGAAACTAGAAAAAGAGGAAAAAAAGAGCGAGAGAGTAAAGGGGAGGTATGAGAGTAATGAACAATCCCGAAGAATGATAATTGCTCGTTAGTCATCGACCGGATATTTCTGCGGGAGACAATTCGGGCAAACGTTATGTCACATCGTTGGCTGGAGAGTAGAGTACAAGATTCGCTTACGGTTCGATATTTATAGCGCGCTCTCGGTCTCTCAAAATTTTGCGCGTTTCTATACCGGGTCCGTTTCGTGCGAAAACGATCACTTTTTCTGGCAATATTTTGATTTTCTTTTTAAAATCTTTGGTATGCGTTACAAGAGACTCGTTATAATCGAAACAGATCGAATGACCATACAAAAGTATATGTGCATGGTCTGCTTACATGACACAACAACGTTAATATAGTTACTATAATATAGCTTTAATTGTGAATTTCGACTTACATATATCTCAACATGAATGGACTTCCTTACACCTTACCACTGTTTCCTGCTTTCATTCATAATCCTTAAATGCATGATTTGTTATTTTGGCAAAAAATGTCAACGGAAGAAAAGGTGATGGAATACAGGAAAAATAATTAAATATGTTGCACCTCATTTTCTTTTTCATGATTCAGAATACGGCTTACAGTACGCACTTGCAGTAGTTTATATATGTAGCAGGTGCTTTTCTTTATTGTATAAATGGAGCATATAAATATAAAAATTATTCTAATTTTGAATTACTGCCCTCGATCAATTAAAAAAACATTGACTTTGAAAATGCACAGCTTCGAACTTTTTACAAAGTTTATCTTGTATAATTTTTGTAGTAGTTAAAGTTCAAATATTCGAGCATGAACATACTGACTAACACGCATATTGGGCTGAGCCTTGGTAAGAGAAAAAAGTATAGTAGCTGCTTGAGTATTCCGAGCTGGATAGACATTTGCGTATCGTATTCACTTAACGCGTCACCTTTTTTGAAGTTACGTCTTCTCTTATTCTTATCGCTTGCAACGTTGTGTCTGCTTCGTTTTAAGATCTAAAACTTCTAGTTACGATGCTTCTCATAATTATAAGGCATTTAAATAATTTAAAAGCTTTTCCGTCTTCCATGTATTTCAGAAATTAAATTATTTCAGTAAAAAATGTGTGCAGTTTCAATTTTCTTATCGGATGTCGGATTGTAGAACATCTTTTATAAGGCTTCTTTAGCTCTTCCTATGTTATTACATATGTATAGAGTCAAATATAATACCATTCTTATTCACTGAAACACCTGTAACTAAAACGTGTTTGAAAAGAAAAATATAACATGTCAATACGACTCTGTCTTATTTTTTTATCAAAAAGTGAAAGAACAAAATCGCAGTTATAGTAATCCAAGATTATTATCATTGCAGGTGCTTCTATGGGCGTTGGAATCACAGCTGTAAAATTGACAGCGCTCGGTCGGCCGCAGCTTTTGGTTCGTAGCTTTTTTTACCGTCATTCCTACATAACATATTTCACGTTTGAGACTTATAATTAGCGAGTTTGCGAAAGAGGTAGGGTGAGCCGGTCGAAAATGGCACTGTTAATTGTCACGCATATTATCTTGTAAATCTATGTAATCTCAAGTATAACTGTTAGATCAAAGAAAGTAAGAAATTGATTGATTGTGTTTATTTAGTTAATAATCACGTGTCTTATAATTAAAAAAAAAATTTCCTCAACTATTATAAAGTGGGCTTTTTCTTACTAAGTATACGCTCTCTATGCACTCGTCGTGGATCCATTTTCGGCAAAAGCTTGTTTTTATCCAATTACATCCGGAGCCTTTGTCATAATATTATCATTAACACATTCTAAGTAGTTATTATTGTTAACATTAACCAAATCATCGCAAAAAAATCAGTATTTTACGAATTGTTTGAGAATGATCTTATTCTTCGCTTCTTATTTTTAGGCTTGATCTTTTGTTTCTTCTTTCGACATTTATCTTTTTCTTCGTCGATTTTTTCATACTGACTCTTTTTTATTTTAATGTTTCTCTATTCTTCTACTTTTCTTTTCCTATTTGTATGTCTCATACGTTCTATGTTTTTTCTGCTAGTTAAAATCATTTTACACGTTGTTTCCTTTTAGATTTCCACTTTGATAATGATGTAACCTAGGTGTCATATTTTCAAAGGGGTACGTTTGGAAAAGAAAAACAAGTATGCACGGGAACACCGTTATAATGTTCTCGCTTAAAATGGAATAAAACTATTTTTACAGTACACTGGCTCGTACAAAATTATACGACTTTTGTAAAAAAATACTTCAGATGATAAAGTTAGGTGGTAGACCTTGTATAAAAAATGCATTCACGAGCCAGAGCTTTTAACTTCCATTTAAAAATTTTGTAACCTGCAGTGGCATATTATACCGACTCACTCTATATTTGCTACAAGAAATAAATGTTGTTTTCCTTTTTGTCGTACTTACTAAATATCTCTTATCTTGTTTGTTAAAAAGCTCCAACTGTCCGAGGTGATTATGCGAGCGCGACAATACATGTCGGATGTCGTGGGTGGCGAAGGTGCCGTTTTAGCTCACCATGCGAAACCCGATGATTTTAAGAAAAAGTTTGAGGAGGCTCACGTGATGGGTGAAGCACCGGTACAAAAGTTCCTCGAAAAGATTCAGTCGGATAAAGAAGGGTAGGTGTAGTTTTTTTTTTTTATTTTTACTTTTACATTGAATATAAATCAAATAGAAAATACGAAACTTAAATTCTTTTGCAGTGTCATTCACTTGTTCCCGTGGAGCGGTATCTTGGACGAGAATTACGAGCTAAGTGAAACGTTTCAAGTTCCCGATATAAAGACTGGAAAAATGGTGAGACTGATGTCACAATTGACGTCCAAGGAAGAGGAGATGTTTAGGAATATGATCAGGCGACTGAATAATCTCGTTACGGTATGTTTGTGCAGTGTTTGACAAAAAAAAAGGAAAAAAAACAACCAGGAACAAAACGGTAAAGTGATATTCGTAAAAGATGTCAATGCAAACGTATTAATATTTACCAGGTTGCCGACAAGCTCAACGTACGTATAATGATAGACGCGGAGCAGACGTACTTCCAGCCGGCAATTTCAAGGCTAACGTTGGAAATGATGCGCAAGTACAATACAGATAAGGTAATGCTTCATTCAAAGAACGTAATATGTTATCAATCGGCAAATTTTCAGTGAATGATTTCTCAATCCCCAATGGTCTACTTCATAGGCCGTGGTGTTCAATACGTACCAGACATATCTGCAGGATGCTTATAACGAGGTAAAGACGGATCTTGAACAGGCAGAACGTCAAAACTTCTATTTCGGCGCGAAAATCGTACGTGGTGCTTACATCGAACAGGTACGATGAGTATATTCTTATTGCAAAGGAAGTTACTCAATATATAATTATACTTTAAATTTCTTATAAATTATGGTATTAAAATATCATTTTTAATTAGGAAAGAGCCAGAGCCGCCGCTATGGGTTATCCGGATCCGACGAATCCCTCGTACGAGGCAACTACGGAGTCCTATCACAGGACTTTGATGGAGTGTTTAAGGCGAATGAAACAGTATAAAGACAAGGGCGAAGATCCTAAGAAAATAGGCATTATGGTTGCCTCGCACAACGAGGATACCGTACGTTTCGCTATAGAAAAGTAAGTAAAAATCTTTGGTTTCTTTTATTTCTCGATTATCGAGTCTTACGATAATGTTTGACAATAATAATCAATCTTTTTTTACTTTTTGCTTTTCAGAATGAAAGAGATTGGAATTTCACCGGAGGATAAAGTTATTTGTTTCGGACAGTTGTTAGGAATGTGCGATTACATAACGTTCCCACTAGGTCAGAATATTTACTTGGATTATTCGTGATCATCGTAACTTTACGTATCACCAGTGTATTAAAAAGAAATGAGGTGACTAATGATCGACATCTTTTATTCCTCAGGTCAATCTGGTTACTCGGCGTACAAGTACATCCCTTATGGACCGGTGAAGGAGGTATTGCCATATCTTTCTCGACGTGCACAAGAAAATAGAGGTATATTGACGAAGATCAAGAAGGAAAAGCGATTGCTATTGAGTGAAATAACGAGACGCTTGGTGAAAGGACAATTATTCTACAAACCTAAGGGCAATTACACCCCTGTCTGAGCATTTCGTCCTAATTAGCACAGACATATACTCTAACTATCAAATTCAAGTAGTGATTGTAAATTATTGAATCTCCAAGACCTTAATGGCACTTCGAAATGAGATAATCGAAATAACTTGGCAGAACTTGTGGTATTACGAGCGATGTGCGAGTGTGTATGCGTGTGTGTATGTAGCCGGAAGGGCAAGCAGTGTTTTCATTATGTAAAATCGCTTAAATGCCGACGCGTTTAACGAGCACGATTCGCTCGACATTGTACTACTCGGCATAGTTACATGCGTTATCATAGTTTTTTGCCCGTATCGCGAAGAGCTGCCAGCGACTGTGCTATGATCATTATCGACTGTGCTACGATTATAACCATCGAATGGACGAGAGCTTCGAGATCGTTAAGTTATCATTGTCCGTCTTTTGTCCATTACTCGCCCAGCGTCTTACTTTTTTTTGTCTTTTCTCATCCGCATATACAGCTTTTACTCTCTTTTACAAGCATTATTTTACCTTCGATGAAACATGATCGTAGCACGAAATCGTTCTTAACTAGTAATATAGCCGTAGGAATGGGAGAATAGAGTGCCCACCAGTCAAGGGACTTCTATATCGGAATTGTATTACCTTTTGATTTTTTATATCTTTGAGAATCTCAGTATTTTATGTAAATATATATACAACGCATGATTGTTTAAAGTTTCTATTCATGTAATACTATTTTATAAATATATATATAGATTCCAATGAATATCGGCGTAGCCATATAATAGATGTCTTTGCCGATGTTCATTGAAGTCTTACGTGAAGAGATTCATGTTTGCGTTGAGGAAGAAGAAAGATAAAGAAACGATAACAGCGTTTTACCCGTATTTAAAGAATTAACGCAATGAATTGTACATACATAGCACGGATAATGGTAGCTGGGTAATATCGATCGGTCGAATGGAAATATCGAATCATGTTCTATGCTTGCGGGTAGTTACCAGAGAGCCACGCTGTCACGCGATAATATCGAGTCGATAGCGTGGGTTAAGGAATTAAGAAATGTTCAGAAATTACGTTATACGAATTGAAAGATACGAACGTAGGATATTACCGCAGTCGAGATATTATGGTTGTATTCCGAGTGACAATTGTAATGTATATAGAGGGAAGATAAAAACTGTACGAATGAACGAAAAGAGATGATTATAGAGAAAGTGACTCCGAGCCTCGGGAATACGTACGTACATTGATATTTGCATTATGCAAATAGTTTAATATACGATGCGTACGAGACTAGGTGGATTATGAAAGAGAAAAAGATTTACACAGTGCAGGCGTGTCAAATCTTTTTCTTTTGTTCGACGAGAGCGAGAGAGAGTGTGTGAAAGAAAGAGAGAGAGAAAGACAGACGCTGTTTCTTCCGCGTACGTTAATCACACGCTTTGATATATAATATTATAAAGTGATTTAGAATCGAAACGTGTATGATAAGAAATTTCAAGAGATATATTAAATGTTTAAGCATTTAATCCTCGTGATACAGGTGGTACCATAAAAAGTCCATGCAACGCGTCACTTGCAATTTCTTATCACGTTTTGATTCGGTTTAACGTTCGTGTTATCATCGATACGTCGAAGAATAATGCAAGACTACGGCCGAATGTTGTGCAACGCGCGTATATGTATGTATGTATGTATAGAAATGGCCCCACGTCTCGACGGGATAGAAAAATAAATAAACGCGAGTAACTAGGCTAAAGATTTTTCAACGGTAGAAAAACAAAAGTCGTATGGCATATACCTGCTCTTGCTTTCGTGGATCGTTTTTCGCTACGAGGAAGAAGCGTTCCTCGCAACTCACGTTCAACATTTCAGTATTGTTAACCTTACGTTGCATTAAAGTACATTAATACTGAAAATTTTATGCAGATTGTTACTAGCAGTTAAAAACTACTATGCGATCGTTGCAGTATATATAGAGCTAGGACTCTGATTTTTGACAGTATTTTTTTTTTTCCATAGAATGCGCGAAAGGTGTTTCAAAGTAACTTGCAAACGTTACACTCTCCTTTCGGCGTATTTTCTTGTTTCCTTATTTTGTTGTTTCTTTCTTTTTTATGAAATGATCATAAACTAGGTTTCTCTCTTACTATTAGTCTTACTTCCTTTAGTATAATGGACGCAAGTATAATTTCTTATGATCTCTGCTGTGTGTTAGACTTTGTTATTGAAGTATGTATGTTGAAGTCCACGTCTATGGTGATTACGTCGATGATGATGATGATAATAGTCTGACGGAGTACAGTGTGTTAAAGAAATACTTGCTTCCTTGAAACGCATGTGTGATTATTTTTTTTTTAATAGAGATTAGCGTAAAAATCTCTTGTGAATATTATGTTAATCGTGCAAGATTTTTGGAAAAAAAAGGAATTTAATCAATGAAATAAATAAATAAAGGGGCATTGTTAAAGTTATACGGGCTATAGCTAAGTGTCTCCATGGTGTTTAGCGGTATGATGAATGTGAGTGAATTAGATATATATACACACGTATGGTGTGTGTATGTGTATCTATCTACACGCACACACACACACACACACACACAAACACATCCACACACAGACACCCACACAACACAAGAAAGACACGATTCTATTTGTTATATTTATTATTCGCCTAGTACGCCAATACGTAAGGAAGGACTTTTAACTCACGTCTCACATGTGTGATGGTGACAATAATTTAGATAAAAATAATGTTATTGACGTGTAGCGTATGAGTTTTATAGATCGCATTTCTGTCACTGCAGTTGGTCGACATGAACGATGGACAGAATATAAGCGAATTTGGAAAAAAACAAAAATTTTGAGAACGAGCAAACAAATGATTTTTGTATTCTGTATCATCGCGGTTGCGATAATTTTTAACTCGACCATGGAATAAAAGCACGAAAGCAACATATACTTTTCCTTTGCTCGCTGACTGCCAACGATCTGGTTATTATAATCGCGATATTACAACTCGTTAATCGTATTTGCGATAATAAAGACGATGATCGTAAGAGATGTAGTCACAGTCATTTATGTAACATGTTTCAGCGATGGATTGACAAGGAAGCAGAGTTAAAAGTGTCGCTTTTATAGAGAAAATAAAAAAGAAAGAAACCATAAATAAGAGAAAGTTCACAAATACACGCATTTAATGTTTGCTTTTTCTCGATCACAAAAGAAAAGAAGAGGAATTTCGTTTTTAGAGAAATATTCAATATTTGTCCTTACAAAATGGTGAATGCGCGACAAAGAAACCAATGAAAGTTAAATTAAAAACGTCGTTCGATATAAAATAAGATAATAATATTTATTATTTCATGAAATACAGTAATTATACATGTCCTTTCCAATGCCGTTTCATGATCCCACACTTTTACGCAATGCAGAAGTTTCTCTAACTCTTTATCTTGTCTTTTTTTTCTATGGCAAAAAGTGATAAGAAAAAAAGAGAGATACTTCTTGTTTCTAATTGGAACTTTCGTTCTATTCACAGACGTACCACGGCATCGTCCCATTTCTAGTCTCCGTTCTTGTACGCACGTTTGATCGCGTTTACGGTCTTTTATATCTCATACGCATTTATGTGCTATAACATGTATTAAATTTCTTTTTTTTTTCCCTTATATCTTGTTAAGTATTACACGATTATAGATTTATTGTTTAACCCTTCTTTTAACGGCAGACGCGATAACGAGATACGTTCGTAATCATACAGAATTTAAATCGGCTGCGTATTTGTGTATGAACTTTAAATTTGTGGGAAGTTGAAATTTCGAAAAACGCTATTACGGAGTGAGAGGAATACTTTGATAGACGTATCCGAGTAAAGATATTCGTACGAACATGTGTATTTGTCTCGGTGACGTTTAAAAATTTACCTGTAAATAAAATAGCCAATTCTGACGATTATTTATTCCAAAATTTGACCAAATAACTCTGAGATATGTTGAAATAATTGATTTTTTATAAACTAGTAGTTATGTCGGGATATAATCAGGCACGTGGTGCTTTTCATATTTTTATTTTTCGCGATTATTATTAGATCATGAATAGCGTGCACCTTCTTTTTTTTTTTCTTATCGCACATTAATTTGACAATACGGTTCTTAAATACTGGGAATGAGAATAATGCGATGTATGACGCGATACGACATATAGTCGTTGTTAGAAAATTGGTAGATACGTTTGAGATAGTTCGTGTTGGAACGCGTATTTACAAGTAGCTTTGGTTTTTGGAAATTCATTCTTTTCACGTATACAGAATTCAAAGTTTTGTGTTAAAATCGAACTTCAATCGTGTTTAACATGTTCGAAATTAACTTTGGTACATTGCATAATTCTTTATCAGAAATTTTATAGATCAACGTCGGTTCTTCGTAGACGCGTGCCAATTCGTGCTGCTTCCAAAACCTTATATTTTCTCAACAATCGCGAATCCTTGAAAAATATGGACGGCGAGACGAATTCGCACGAATCTAGCACAAATTGGCATGAATGTAGTACGCCTTGGAAATTAACCCATTAGTCCGCAACATTGCGTAAACGAAACATTATTATTTCTTAAATATTTCAATGAACGAGATGACTTTTTTCAATTGTTTTGAACTATTCCACAGTAAGTAATAATTTTTGTTTTGCGAAAATCCTAATCTTGCGCATATGCAACATTTTGTCGTAAAAAAAAAAACAATAAAAACTCGGAATGTTTTTAACTTCATAAACAGTTATTTGAATATATGTTAGTAATAAAATGCAGTAAAAACATCAAATTAGTTTTTCCCAATCTTGGGAACTAATGGGTTAAAAATAAGAGATGGCATTTTATTAGTAGTACAAATCGACTTTCGAGCGACGTTCATCATCACGCGCTAATACTTTATTAAAGTACTAATGATTTTCATAAAAAATGCATTACGTTATCCGTAAATTTAATTATTAACTAACGATATGGCACTATACTCGTGCCAAACTTCTCCTTAAGTGCGATTTTTACATTTTCTTTCATTCGAATTTGATCTTATCGTCTTTTATCCTTATCTCTTTTACCCTTAATTTATTTCTGACGAAGTTGAAAAGATGATACGTGCAAGAAACTCTATACCATGGTATATACGTCTGTAGCATGAGTTCGGCATGTATTCGATTTTTTTTTTTTTCAATTATACCTTTCTTATTTTGAGACGATGCTTCTCCAATATCGAATTATTGGTACAATATAAACTGCCAAGGCTTATAAAGAGCGCTTTACGATCGTATGCGCTGTCATACGAGTGAAAAAGTTATTCGCAAGAGAAGGTTACTAATCTGTGTCTTTAGATTTCAATGAAACTTCATCCGAGTAAGTAAAAAACTATTGTTCCTTTTGGCAGAAATAGACAGCAAAGATGCAAATCCATTTTCCAAAATTTTATATTTAGTGATAATTTCTTTTATAAAACTTTAATATATTTTTTTTTTAAATTTGAGTGTAAGTACATTCCTATTGGAAAGCATGGTTGCTTTTTCAATCGATCCATCGGACTACACGATGCCGCAGTATTTTATTAAAATCTGAGTTCACAAATTGGAAATTTTCCAAGCTTAACATATACAAATGTAGTATATCCCTTTGATTGCGAACGAATTTTTTCTGTACATTTATATAGGGTGTACATCTTGGACGTTTCTTGAACGTTGCTGTTATTTCGAGTATCACGTATAGTATTTAGTTTCGCATTGCTAGGCGATATGCGATCTATTTATGTTTTTTTATTTTTATTTAACATCTTATCGATGCATCAAAACGTTTTTATTAACAAGATGTTAGAAATCTTTTGCGTATCGGACCATTCACGTACACTTGAACATTATCATAATAATCGCGAGAGAAAGACGATGATAATCATTTTTACGTACCTATTACAGGGCATGTCACTTGATTATAAGTCGAATCATATTTCCAATGTGACTGAACTCTTCGGTTATACCGTTGCGTTTACGGAAGAAGTAAACTGACGAGGACATAAAACTCATTATACTAGTAAATATTCTCTCCTATTATATTTCTTCAACGCTGTAAGTGCCATGTCTATATATATATATATGTAACAAAATGATTAAGAACTGCATCAGAAAGCGTGTTGATTTTTGAGCCTCGCTGGGATCAATATTTATTATCGAAATGTGCTTGGCACTCAAAGTGTTATTACGTTTGTGTCGCATCTATGAAATACAGGGTGTTCCACTTAATGATCAGATCACAAGAAATGTCAGAAAAAAAAAATTGTCAACTTATATAACATTTGTTTGTATTATCATCAACAACAGAGACATTCCAAGTTCTTGAGCCAAGTGAAACATCCTGTATAATAGGGGATAGCTGACTATATTTTATTGCCAACTAAATTGGACCACCTCCACTTTACACTATGATAGTTTTATTTTAAACTGGCAACAATAGAACAGTGATCTGAAGGTCTACCAACCCCCCACCATTTTTAATTATATACTTGTAGGAAGGACTGTAATTGTGTAAACGAGAAGATTTTTTAACCGTTTGTGTATTGCTTACGATTGTAACGTCTTAGAAGGTAAGTCAAAATTTATGTTAATATTAAATAATTCTTTCAAATACGTTTTTGTTTAGATATTATGTGATATTTTTGTAACAGTCAAATCTCTTGAGATCATTTTGATATATTTATTTCTTTATTTGTTTGGCAATGCCTCTGTTCACTAGATGTCGTCACTTAAAGTACTCTTTATGGTACCGGTACAATTTGTCGTACTAAATTGCTGTAAACGGTTTTCAAAGTTTAGATATTTCATCTGGTGTACGGATATTTCTTTTATGTAATGAACACAGTGAAACATAATCAAAGAATAAGTTTAATTAATAAATGCCCAAATCTTAAAGGATTGTTTGCAATTCAAAGTCAAATGATAAAAAGATAATTATTTCAATATAGAAGCCTGAACTATCTGTGTCTATCCAAGACAAAATCATAATAAAATCAAATCAATACGATTAAAAATTATTTAAAATTATTGATATAGGGGTCCAAAGAAAGACTGGATCCAATGTGCGAAGTGGCGCATTTGCGATAACTGTTTTAATTAGCGTTACATTTTATAGTTGATTTTGTTCTGTGCAATGATTGTCAAAGCCAAATAAATGATTACATTATTACTTATTTTGTGTTTAATTTGCGAGCTTACGTTGTTCTCTGTAATCATTGAATCGTCCAATAAGTTAGTGCCAATTTGTGTATCGAAACAAAATTTGTGTCGTTCTATTAAATGACCTTTATATTCTGGCAATTGCAGGATTCCATCTTCCAAAAACTTGTTTAGGTTCTCATAAATAAAAGTGTCTGAAATTGGCACGAATTTATCGGACGATCCAAGACTTTTTCTTAAAGTACTTTATTACTGCCTGCCTACCCCGTAAGGGATATAATATATCGCTTACTTACCCTTCAAGCTAGATGTATTTTGTCTAGGTAAAATTGACATACCAGTGGTATAATTTACCTCATCAATCTGTTTTGTCGTAACAATGGTAGATCTTCGGAAAATTGATACTTTCAAATTGATACAGAAGAAATAAATCAACAATTTCGTGGTATATTATAGAAGAGATATCAAACCATCGAAATAGAAAAAATGGTCCATATTCAACTAGCAGAAGTAACCCTTAGCACTCGTTATTAACCATAACTTGACACGATATTCGTTTATTTTTCTGTATTTCGTCAACTGCTTATTCATACATATTGTTTTTGAATAAAATTGTATAATTTTTGGAATACAGTGAATTCTAGCTATTTGGAACAAATTAGGACTAAGTTCAAAGGGTGGTATTCGAGTGCAAAGGGTTAATAGATAAAGATGTCGGTGCTGTATTGAAAGTGGTCCAACATCCCCTATATACAGGGTGTACCCATAACATGTGGAGACAACTTCAGGAGTGGATAAAAGACACAAAAATAATGCAAAAAGTTCATATAAACATGTCTTTTACTCGAAGATTGTAATCACCATGTTACCAAAACCGGGTTACCCCCGTACGGTTTTGGAGCGAGGAACCCGTTCATAAGCCGGTTGTTAGTAAGATGTACATTTACATTGTATATTTATTATTACGCTCGATACATTTATTTTAACGCTCATGTAACCCTCGTGTTACTAGTAACCCGCTCTTTTACAATATATTATGATAACTTGCTCTTAGAATTGGTTACCTCAACGTGTCATGAAATCCAAATGAATTGGATCTGGGTTACACCCCTGTTCCTATATGATCTCGTTTCAAAGTTACAGCAATTTTGGTATTTCAATAATCCACAACTGCCTATCTTCCAATAAGCTCAATATGGTTACCCATGGTCTATATTTATAAAAAGATTCCGACAGATGCCAAGAGGTTCGACATATAGCTGGAATTTTGGAAAAATTGCGAACTTTCTTGATAAAATACGACTACAAGCTTGCATACAAACCTTGAGTTTTCAGTCACCTGTAAGGGTACACAAAATGATTATAACTTTGAAACATGGTCAAATAAGATACATGTTTATAAGAACTTTTTTTTATTATTTTTGTTTCTCTTCTCCAATCCTGAAATAGATCCTGTATGGTATATTAAGTATGCATGTATTTATCTGTGTATAGAGAGAACATAACGATTCCCTGTCATAAGTTGATTCGCTTTGAAAGACATCAGGTACAGATCGACGGCTATACAAGGTGCCTCGATATCGTTCGCTATCCATTATAAAATTTATCCAACAACAACTTGTGCTCGTCAGCATACTTATTTATTTCACGGGAAAGACGCGAACATGTGCGATACGTCCTTAAAGTTAACGAGGAGAATCTACGATTTGTTTATTTCCCAGCCGGGGAAAAATCAGTCGTGATCTTACGAATGTTAGCTCACTAGTTGCTAAGTTGACAAGTTTTTGAACCGTGATGCGATTCAAAATCGAATAGTAATTACGGGTTCGTTCCATCCAGCATATTACGAAAACGCACTTTTCGTTGCACTCGTAGGCGCGACTTTAAGAAATCGAGTGCTCGTTCTTCTTGATAAATCAGAAAGAGATATAACAATTGGAATTCGTCACTCTTGGAATCATAAAGAAAGATTTCTCCATTACGTGCTACGTTTACTTCAGCTACACGATCCATCCTCGCTCCTTATAGTTCCAACAGATAACGGCAATCGCATTAAATTTTTCCATCGTGATGAATCCGATGATATTAAATCATTGGATCGCGAAGGATCTAATTTTCTCGATCGTTTTATGTATTGGGTTGGTAAAAAATTAATTCCAATTTTTAAAACGATTATCTTTAAAAACACAGATCTCAATTTTAAGATTTATCGGAATCTATACATTTTTATTACCGTCAAATAAAAATAAACGCACAGTGCAAAAAAACTAATTTTTGGTTTAAAAAAATTAATTTTTAATTTTATTATTTTAAATATTAAAATTTACTTTTTTTAAACCAAAAATAAATGGTGACATCTGAACTATAAAATGGCATTATAAAATAAACAGAATCCAGTGAGTTAGCTCAATTCTAAGCATCAAAGTTTGAAAACCGACATAAATTTCTGACCCACCCAGTACATATTATTCGTCCTGTAGGTATAAAAGGAAGAGAGAAGAAGAGGAAAGAGAAAAGGATAATTGAATTCCAGTCGAACGAGGTTAAGGAGGAATGGAGAAAGAAAAGAGCGTAATCGTATCGAAGGAGAATTCGTCTCCAAAATGAAACTCAATGAGAATACAACTCGTTGAGAAGATGGGCCTGGTTCTTCAGGAGACAGAGAGAGAGAAAATGGCACATTTGGGCTCGTCTGTCGCGACTTCGGCGCTACTGCTTCTTCGTTCTTGATCGGCTTGTATCGAAGGAAGGGGAAGATGAAGCGCGTCATTGGTCGTGCTCGTTTGACAGGCAAAAGCCACGCTGTTGGCCCTTCTCCTCGAGGATTTTCCTCCTTTCGTGGAAAAGGTCGCGTATTCGGTTACCGGGCTACTTCTCCGTCTGCTACCTCTCCTGAACACCCTGGCTGAGCTACTCGAGCTGGATGGAACGATCCTGCCTCAGTCTGATCTGTGTCTTCCCTCGACCTCGATCGTTGATCCTCGATCGCTCGCGGCCGATTCCATCGGTCACAATGGCGCCAAACTCTTACCCCGCTTTGCTAGTCTGATTTCGAGCCATACGTGCGGCACTACGGACAGCAATAACATGGACGCCAGTCCCAGAACGCGGAATCGCGTACAAACCAAACCGTGGAGACCCAACGCAAGGGAGAGACCCAACCATCTCCAAAAGAGCGACGTTGATAATGGTCCTTGCCAGGAATTCGGATACAAACCCAATACTAAAGCTGAAATTAAATATGTTGATAATGATTAAGGATTTTTTACTTTATGTAGGTGGAGTGTACGGATTGTGTATTAATAAAATTGTATGTTATCGCTTTATCGTACTATTCTTTGGTTTTTTAATCGGAAAAGGTTCATAGTTGAATTATTAGCTTTACGTTATAAACGCCAATAAATACGAATATTTTTAGTAGATGAAAAATGCGTCGGACAAAAATTTTCCACGTTTATCTCATCGTTAAGATCAATTATCGTCGATGAAGCGATGACATACGTATCATCATTAATTACACGTTTTTATATACTTGTTATTTGGAACTCACTATATATTAAAGTTTCCCAGATAGAGTTACAAACTCCCCAGGCAGCTGATATGACATGAAAAAGTGCTGGATCGTCACCCGCCGGTCTCCAAACGACTAGGACGAGCAGCAAACAAGCATGAAAGGCGAATCCTACGACTGTAACGTAAAATCAATTCGTTCTAAGATGTTTTTTTACCAAGCGTTTGGTAATTTTCCTTGTTGTTTTCCCTGTTGTTACACTTACCTACGACGAAGTATCTTTTAATGTGCCTCAGTAACATGGATAACGTTACACCGGCGAGTCCCTGTAGCAAAGCCAAGCTCAGGAAACTGACAGTGACCGTTCCTACTCCGCCAAGAGCGCATGCCACGTACGCCTTTCGATAAAGAAAGAAGGAATGTTAAAGAGATCAGTTAATTGTTCGATGTATTTTTTTAAAAAAAAGTTTCGTGATTCACACGTTACGTAGACTATCGTCCATGAGTCATGGGATATTTTACCATTTTAGATAAATCTTGACTACGATAGATACTTAGCTTCACATATATTTTTGATATATTTATTATAATAAAAATAGATTTATAAACTCACTTCCGTGAAATCGGCATAAATGAAGCCTTGTTCAAGACCGATGAACAGGGTGAGCGGTGCAGCAAGTTGTAACTTTGGATCTTGAAAGGCGCATCTAACGGACTTGAAAATACTACGCGTGCTAACCCTCTCGTTTGTACTCTGCGGTTCCTTCATTCTCGAGTCAAGAAAAGCGCAAGAGATGCCCATTCCTAGAACGGCGAGACCAAGCCAAATGCTGACCAGCATCTTCGACGTGTTACCCGATATCGTTGGTAGATAGAGACTCTCGTTGTAAAAATAAGTCTCCTCGGGACAATAATCCGCACCACAAACATCCTCGATCTCGCTCTCCGGCACATCCGGAGTTATCGAGTCTGTTAATTTTACCAGAACCGCTGCGATAAGGCAACCTGTAATAAAAGAATTTGTGTTTTAATATAAAAAAATATTAGTTCTTTTCTACGTTACATACATAGCCGGATTAACCCTATAGACAAATGTCTGGGGCTCATAATTCGGAGGAGCTCCGGATTCAATCGAGTCCTGTGCTCGTGATATGTCATATTTCATATACTATATTTTAAATTTATATTACTTTGATAACAAACACTCATCTAATCGATGGCCTAAGTTGCCAAGAAACAAAACAAAATAATATATTGGGCCCAGATTTACATTTTGTCTAGGGCCTGCTAGAGGCTTAATCCGATATTGGTTACATATGCCCAAAAATGTTCTTTACCTATCGCTAGACCCACGTCCTCTGCTAACTTGACGCCTCTATTGAGCCTCCTCAAAAGACAGTCGCGTCTAGTTTCGTCAGGATCTTCCGGATCGACGCATACCAAGGCCAAGCTGCTCGCTGACACGTTCACGTGCGAGGTTCTTGCTAAGAAACTTGGAGTGACACAGGCACCTAACATCGCGTAACTGGGTAGGAGCACGTACCATTTTGGATAGAGGTGTACACCAACGAAGATTGTTGTAACAAGATGGTTGACACTGATGGCAAGATTGGTGCCAATTTTTTGTACCAAGATCGGCGCGAAGCAAGTGGTAATCGTGGCGGTGGCATACAGCAGAGCCAACAATATCGGTCCCAGATGAGGGTTGAACGCCCCAAGACCGGCTTGAAGAGGAAAAATCGGTAAAATGGCGGCCGAAGAGGTGGCGTGTCCAAGAAGAAGGGCCGCACAGTGCCTTAGAATTGCTTTCTTCGCTGGCCGTGGACCGGATGGTGCCGTTCTCACGGCTGCTATCAATCGTCGTACCGACGAGGCTCCTGCCGAAGAATTCATCGAGTCGCGTCGCCTCCAAGACAACGCGGCCGATGTTCTGGCAGAGCGGCAGGAGATCGGCGAATATGCTGCCATATGCTGTAAAGTTGTATCAGTTTTATTAGAATTTACTTGAATTTTGTATATCCAATTCTTATGCTATAATAGAATAAATGGATCCATGATTAGAAAAACGTCAAGTCACGACGACTATTGTAATCTATCTCATTTTCTTATTTGCTTTTTCACGAAGAAAAATGTATCTGCAAATTTTGAAATCTTTTATATTTCTTTTATTTATTACGAAGAAAGTATGAAAACTTAAGAGGGTTACATACGTTTGAAGGGTGGAAAATAAGGGAAATTTAAACTTTTTTATATATAAAATATTGTTTCATCAAAAAATTAATATGTAGGTATAGTAAAATAGTAAGAATTAATATATGTATATGCAGTGCAACAATAGTTTAAAAAAATGTATTTTTGGTTTTAAAAATAAAATTTGAAAACTGATATTAATTTTTTACTAATCTAATAGTAGTTAAAGCATGACCCTCTCTCGTGTAGTGTACCTTAGCGGGTACATCGTGGAGGTTTTAGTCGGTAGGAATCCGACACTATCCCGCCATAAGACGGGGTGTCTTATGCAAGATTTCCTCCAAGTTAAAAAAAAAAAAAAAAACCTAATAGTATTTAAGAATTTCGCTATCTTTAATTTAATTAACGACATCGACAAGTTTTTTACCAACCTCCAACATGGCGTCGTTGTCCCAAAGGGTGGTGGCATGATGATTTCCACTACTCCTCGCGCGTCGATGAGTATGAGCAAGTGGTGGAGCTTGAGCGGGCAATCTCACAGGACCAAGTCCACCGATCGGAACGGGTTTGTAAACGGGACTCTCAAGCTTCTCTTTCGACAATTCGTGCAGATTTGGCAAGGAGCCCATCTTCCTTTTCTCTTTTTATCTTTCTTTTTCCGATCGATTTCCTTCGCTCCTACTTCCTTTCGATGATCTTTATCAATCTCATCGTCTTCATTCTCAAGTTATGTTCCGCTACCGGCTCATCAACGAGCTCCTTTAAAAGAAAAGAGTTGTTATTAATGAACCTATAAGTACTTATAAGTCCAGTTTTCCATCATTCTAATTTTTATGAAAAGATTAGATGGTCAGATCAGATTACAAGCATGAATATCATTAAAACTTTTTTTTTTAAATTTGGACTTATACCACTTTCAAAATAAATGGTTCATTTAGTGGATCTTCGAAATATTGTCATTTGTTACTAGCAATTTTTTAAATGCTGAAAATTTAAAATAAGAAGAGTACTTTTAGCATTTGGAATATTACGTCTCCCAATTCGTGGTAAGCAATGATTAATTAAAAAACTTCTTTATGACAAGGACGAAATTTCTCTAAAATCTTCGCCAAAAATTTTACGAAAGATCGATTTCCCATTGGTCGATCATTTATTTACAAGTACATCTATTTTGTCGCATTAACGGGAAATGCCACTGTTCGTTTCTATTTCGAACAGAACAAAGGCTCGTCCTTGAAACTGACAAAAAAGAGAACGTCAGACGGTAACCTTCTCAACCGTTAACTTCATCGATCGATCCGTTCTAACGCGACATATCGATCATTCCTATATAGGAAAATTCTGTTTACAGGAAAGTCTCGAATTGAATAATAGCCATTTAAATAAAGACAGGATAACGATAATCTTCTTAGATATCGTGTCAATAGGGAAATCGAGCGATTTACCCGACGATTTCCTTCTCTCGTTGGCAGTAACGATGTAAAAAAAAAAACAAAAGGATAAAAAACGTGATAAAAATCTGTCGATCGGTCGGAAAGTAACCTTGAACAAGAACTTGCGACGAAAGAGCCGTTAAAGTCTATGCTGTTTTACCAACGGCCTTGAAATGGCATTTGAAATGCGTTGATTGGTCGATCGGATTGTTCGTCGACGAGAAAACCAATCCATGCAAATCGCAAAACAGTGAGATGGGCAAGAAGCATAGACACACCTCCGTCTCGAGTGATAGAACAAAAAGGAATGCTCGTGACTAGTGGAAAACTCGATCATCGTTGGTTTTACGTAATCCATCTCGCAGATCGAACACACCCACTCTATCGTCGTCGTTCTTTCGTATTTCTTCCGTTCGCGCTCGTCCTTCCTAGAGTTATCGATGTTTGATTTGGATCTAATTGGAGTTCACTTTTTCTCTGTTCAGCGTTAAGCAAATTATTATATGCGTATATGTATATCTTCATCGATGCATATCGAAACAATGCTGAGATGATTGCGAGAAATCGGCCATGCACGATGACGCGCGATGACATAAGCACGATGAGAGCGCTTGGTGAGGCTTGTATCGCAAAAACTGTGTCTCTGGTTTCAGAAAACCGGCTATAAAAATTTATTGATTTCAGCGTCAATAATTAGCAATGTTTTTGTGCTATCGTTTTTGCTGCGTGTCGTACAGTAGCGTTATAGTAACGCTTAAAGGGCGGGTCACGTAAATTTACGTAGGTATTCGTGCACTTTGCATTTTTAATTTCATAAAAAATGTCTGGGAACTCAGAATTATAGAGAAAAAACAAACCGTTCATTAAATGTTAACTTTGAGTAACGGTAAATGTACATGCTTTCATTGATGGAAAATTATCTTTTACCGTTATCAAATGGAATTTATCCTTATGTGTTAATGCAATACATTTATCAATTCTCATCCAATTTTTTTAATACCATTTAAAGATTTCATAAATGAATTTATATATAAAAATGACAAATATGTAGTTTTAAAATTTCTTAGAAGCAATAACAAATCGATATACAAAACAAGAATAGACAATATCACAAAAGTACAATAAAACATGTCATTTGTAACATTTTTTCTTATAACTAACTACCCACGGAAATATAGAACAAAAAATATAGATAAAGATAATTTATAACTTTTGGACACTTATCATGTTATTTGTATTACAAATTTCATATAACACACACACCAATAGAAGTTTACAATTGTTTGCATTTTCATGAGCTTGCTCGTGTCGTTGAGAATCCCTTTGCTCAGATTCAAAAAAAAATATATCGTTCTTTATTTTTTCCCCTCATTTTCTCGGCACATCGATGCATTCGTAATGGCGGCGATACCTTCCTGCGTTATCGATAGGCGTTAATAACGTGCAACATGATTGGTAAAGCTGGAACATGGCTTGAACAAGGATCTATTATTACACGACCACGCGTTTGTCGTAGTCTTGGTAACGTATGGTCGATCGGCGATTAATCGTGGTAATAGAGCGAGTAATTCGAAACAAAGAGTAATTCATGGATGACCTGGAGAGAGGAAGAGAGAGGAGAGACCTAGAAAGACCGAGAAGAGTCAGAATCACAAATGTCTTCCATTGAAAATTTAAATGGTTGAAGTTGGAGCATTTGCTGTCAATCTGCCATCATAGTACGTGTGCAAGCTCTGTTTCGTTTCTTCCTCAAATTTGGCAACAGGTTATATTTGCGAGATCTGCTCTGTTTCTACTGCTAGTCTGTTTTAACAGGTTCTGTTATAATTTTAACGCCAATCTGCTACAATAGCTGAATTTAACAGATCCTGTATCAAATCTGTGGACAGTCTGTGTAGGGAACCTGGTAACAGGAATCGACTGAATCTGCTATCGTAGGTTTGGCTGACTGGGTAATTTTGTCACTTGAAATATTTCCATTGTATTATAATCTTACAAAATTTATATAATTTTGCGAGAACCAGTGTACAGTTAAGGTAGTTTTATTCTGCTACTAAACGGTATCGAGATAAAAAAAAAAACATAACTTTGTCTTCTTTAAATGGAACGTTATATTTTATTGATCATACGTGATAGCCATTGAACGACTATTGACACTAAGTTATAATTTATAAATAAATAAAATATAACATTCTATTTAAAAAAATAAAATTCATTTTTTATTACTTTAGCCCATTGCTCTATTCTCAATGGACCAAAACTATTTTTCCTTTACACTGGCCAGCATAAAACCATGCAACTTTTATAAGAAATATTTCTTTCGAAATTGGTACTACACACATACCTACATGTAGGTAACTGTACACATAAAAATTCTTAGATGCTATTTTCGCGTTATGTCCAAAGAAAATAGTTTCGTGAAAGAATGTCGTACAAAATATCATAGCATATTGTACATCCTTTTTATTAATTTTTCATTGAAACCAAATCTCTTTGCGGGTGGTGCCAGAGAAATGTAAGCCGGGGTTGTTAAACCCGTTTCAATTTTCAATAGGTCGATGTATCGATCTAGATCTACGAGCATGTACCACGAATCCTTTTTGTAATTCGAGTCCGATCTATGTCCTTTACACAGACTTTCTCTCTCTCACTCTCTCGTTTTCTGCCTTCCTATCATTTTTCGCATATATCGCATATATCTTTCCTTTTTCCTCTTACCGTCGATTGGCAACTTCGATGGCCACTTTCGAAAAAGACTATCGCGTACACGTGCCACGGAAGGGAGCGTATCGAAAGGAGCGACGGTACTCGTGGGTGTAATACTTGAAGGTAAACGAGTAGCCTATTGAAAAACAATACCCGAGCTTTGCTCTCACGCTGTTTTACGTTTCGTTGTCTAATACTAATAAGTATTTTTGATCCTTATCAAAAGATCAACTACGCTTGTAACATGTCTAATCGTTATCCACGATCTTTATGAATACACGTGTGCAAGGAATAGATGTATTTATTTCTTTTTTTCTCGCTTTTTGCATATTCATTCGAATTTTTTTTCGTTCTTTACATATTTATTTGAGCATGTCATTTTTTTTTTGTTTCCTCTTCATTTCAATTTTCTAAATTAATGTATATACAGGGTGTCACAAAAGTCTGGCTTCTTTTTATAGCCAATTTTTAAATAATTTATCAGTTAAAAAGGATGTTTATGCAGGCTTCAATTTTCTTCTAAATTATAATTAGTATTACACATTATTTTATTTAACATTACGGTGCAGTGGCCCCGTTGAGAAATGATAGGGGTAGATTTTTTAAACATCCAGTATATACACATGTTTTGAGATAGAAAATAGAAATTAGTACACGATAAAGAATAAGAAACTTACTTTTCCTCATGATGGTCCAGCAAGACGTTTCATTGTTACGGGCCCTTCAAAAGAATACCAAAAAACGTTTCCAATCCTTGTCCAGTCCCAATCAATCAAGATCATGATATCAACTTCGTGGTAACACAATACAAGGTTTCAAGGTTTACAGAAAAACACACTGACAACTTCATTTCGAAAATCTTGTACAATCCTCGTGAAAAAATGTTAAAAGATCACGAGATTACACTGAACACTTAAGCTCTTTTCTTAACAGTCCACGAAGCTTTCGTCGTTTCGCATGTTGCTTGTTGCCCCAGAGAGGACCTTTCCTCGTCCATCTCGAACCAAACGTCGCACAAACTGGATACTCACCATCGTAAAAATTATAGAAGATTACAACCCTTTTCTCGTTCACGACACACACGATACACAAACGCACATAACAAATGTATATAAAATCGTTTTCGTATATCTCAGGGAAAAGAAAAAGAGCGAAAAGTCCGATCGATCCTCCTCGTCGCAATGTAAACACTAAGAACTACTCCGTCGAATGACTCCCACGAAGAAGACGAGAAAGTTGTTGGAAGGATTCGATCGCCTTCCCGATGGAAAGGTTTAACTTAGAAAAATGAACAAGTAAGAAAATGAGACAGGAGGATGAACGTTTTTGAGACAATTTGTGAAAGAGAACGAGAGAAAGGCTGATAAATACAGGGAGAGAGGTGAAAAAAGATAGAAAAAAGAGAAACGTTTTGGTCGTTGTTGTGTTGTCTTCTTTGAAGGATTCCAGGACCACGTCCGGGATCGGACTCTCCTCTTGGACTCGTACTCCTCTCTTTGGCTTCGGCTTGCCTCGAGTTACCTCGGTTCGACTCGTTTCGATGGTCGATAACGGCGAGAGTGCGTACTGAACGCGCGCTTCTTCGTTTTCGCATGCTTTTTCCAAATTTTCTCGTCACTCTCTCCCTCTCTCTCTCTGCTTCACTCTTTTCATCTTTTTCTTTCTCTCCTTATATCCTCTCTACTGAGCTCTCAGCTCCCCCGTCTTGTCTCTCTCTCTTCGACTCTTACCGACGACGCTCTCTCGTGTCGTATCTGTTGCGTCGTCACGGCCGACTTTTTTCTTTCTATGTATATATATATGTGTGTATGTATTTGAGAGGGCAGAGAGGGGAAGGTCAAATCGGTGGATCGACAAAATGTCCTCGAAATATCGTTCGAGGCTTCTCTACGTCTTTGAAGGAGTCGTGTTTCTGTATTTAAGGGAGGAAATATACCTGCGAGTTCTTCATCATCGTAATAAAATACAAATCTTGGCCAGAATTCAGTGATGTCAAAATTGATATTTTACGAGATATTTATTTATTTATTTAACGGGTAAACCCTTTAATACATATCAATGCTACCAAGTGGTGGTGGTGGTGGTTACATATACGTAATTGCAAAAATAAATCAGCGATAACAGAAAGAAAAAGAAAAAGAAAAAATATACAGAATATACAGAATACAGAGTTATAATATATATATATATATATATATATATATATATATATATATATATATATATATATATATATATATATAAATATAATGGAAACATATAAAATATAAGGACCATCAAAAATATATATATGATATGATAGAAATGTATTGGCAGGTCGTGCAAATTGTTGTAATTATATTTTATTAAATAATCCTACGCTTGGTGGGATACATTGATTCAGGTTGTATGTAACGTTTAAAGTATTGAGGGTTAACAATGTTTTTTTTTTTTTTCATAACGATTGACAGTGGTTGGGAATAATGTATAATTTGATTTACAGACATACCGTTCGCGTTCCTCGATGTCGGTCGCTTGCTAAGTTTGGCACGTATCTAGAATGGATCGATGTTAAAAGCATTGATCGAATTCTTCTTGATAATTAGCGGTAGATTTGTACATATACATGCGTATTATAACGATTGCAGTAGTTCTAGCAATGTCTCGAGTCTCCTCGATCTCTTCGTTCCTTCCGGGAAGTTTTTTAATTAGTTAGTAACTCGTCTGTTCATTGTTAACCCATTTCTTACTAAGGTCAGAAAGAATTATTATTCTTATTATTAAATAACTTTTTAAACGGGACAAATGAAAAACCTAAATGTACAAACTAGAAAAGGTTTCAACCCTATTGGTCCATTCATCGTGAAGCTGTGGGCAGACAAACAAGATTACAATTGATTCTGCTTAAATGTTTCAAATTGCAAAGATTTCTTTCATTTATATTATACATCCGATAGAAAAATTCTATCTAACAGAATAAAAGCTCTGTAGCACCTAGCCCGAGGGTTTTCTATTTCAATGCCGATGGACCTCGGTACTGGGACTTGTGCCTCACAAAGGAACCGGATCCGGATGCGTATCTCGCTTGAACGGAGACCGTCAATGACCTCCGATCGTGCTTAGGTATATACCTACGTATATACATGTGGTTAAACAAATGTAAATGTATATATATATATACGTGAGAATATGTGTCAGTATATATGTGGTACCGAACCGTCGGTACCAGGAAACATCGTCGATTGGATTCTATCGGAAATGACCTCGGCCCGATACGCTAACATAAGATATCAGATTTGATCAATGATATGTTATGTCGGTCATGCGACATTTCCCACACTTATTACATAATAGCTGGTACAATATAATTATTTTATTATTATTATATTATATATTATTTTTTATTTTTTGTTTAAATGATGTTTTTCCTTTGGTGCGCTGAGAGTATAAGAGGGAGTACTACATATATGCCTAATCCGGAAAATAAGGAATATAAAAATGATGTGTAATAAAACTACATGACAATTCTAAGAAAAACAATGTATTCTCTTCTAAAAATATAACTTGCATAATCTCATGTCAGTGATCAGTCAAATCGTGTCTCAAGAAACATCAGATATGGGTATGATAAATAACGAAGGAAATGTTATCTACCGATGTAACGTTCAGGGTTACGCTCAGGGTCTTTGACAAAAGATTGTTTTTCGACCAGTAAAATGGTAAAGATTGCTGATCTTTCTCAATATCTTGAGATTTAGCAAATGCTATCGGATTTTCAAAAATCTCGAGCTTCTTTAATTTGGCTGTAATGTTCATGTACCCATGACTATGTACGAACACACACACATGCGAATCTAGTAAGCCGCGAGAACCGTGACATCGAAAAGATAGATAAAGAGACGGTCTCGGGACGTAAAGTATGTCAATGTTACGACGATCGCATGACAGGTAGAAACGTCTCGCGTCGTTCCATCGGTAGTCAGGAGGGTTAATCACCTCTCCGATATCTCGACCGGTGTCGGTCGCGTTAAACGGCTTCCTCCACGTTCTCCACGTACTCTACGTTCTCTTGCCAACGGGCTAATACGGTACGACCGGCTGGTTCGTCCTCCAAGGACTTTCCACTAGGAACAATAAGCCGTATCGAGTAACCTGTCTCGTTTTACCTTGCCTTTCGCGAGCAAGTTATTATCGTTTTCATTTTCTGTACCTTTAATATCGTTTCTTCCTCATTTTCCAATCACGCTGGAATATAATATTAAGATAAAAATATTAAAATGTCTTGGGGCAAGTGATTTCACTCTTACAACCGTTTGTCTGTGAGAAATAAAAACTATTACGTTATTTGCATCGCGTGTATTACAGTTGTGCAGTTTTAATCGTTTTCTTTTTCATTTTCGAGTCATCGAACTTCTTTTATAAGTAAAGAAATGTAAAGATTATGAAATCGCTTTTTTTATTCGCTTTTCCTTTCACGGTCAATGTATTTATGAACTGAAGAGCTTAAGGAGTGACCATGTTAAGTGACAGTTAGGTTAATTTAAGAAAATCAGGTGCATTTACAGTTTTTAGAATGCCATGAATGTTTCATATTTAAAGTAGACAATAAAATGTTCTTCTTCCACCCGGAAATCTCCATTTTTGTAAAATGTCACTTAACATGTTCATTCACTAAGCTGTTGTTCACTTTACGAACGTACGGATGATTATACAAATTTTAATAATTACACAAGACTTTTTACTTAACTGTAAACTTGTAACTCTTTTCGTTCGAAGTCTGACATATCCCGATAACGTTCTTTTACCGTGTTAATCGTATGCCGCGATACACTTGGTAAAAAGTTGGAATAAAAAAGAAGAAAATATAACACATAATATGATAAAAACATATGGTCTTTTAATAAAGTACTAAAGAAAAGAATCTATAGAATAATTGAAGACTAGAAATAAGAAACACAAAGTGGCATTTTTACAAAAAAATTATTAAAGTTTCACCGCCAATGCAATGAAATAAGGCTGAAAGCCTTTTCCTAATTTATTTAAGCAATCAAATGATTTCTTCCTAATTATGTTGTTATTTGAAATTCAAATAAAATAATTTTTATTTTATTTTTGAAAAATTCGTAGAAAAATCTATCCATCCTATGCTATCGCAAGGAGGCTTAAGACATAGTATAATACCGTCATCCTGATTCGTTTCCTTGATATTTTGTGTAAACTATAAAGACGAAGGTCGTACAGCGCACCGGTGATATGTCTCAGAGTTATTGTAGCGCGATAATCACAATTAATGCGATGGTCTGTCACTACTCGTGCTGCGTCACGAGGGATTCGTTGCGATCGGTCAAGTCGAGTTGACCTTGAAAATCGAAGATCGAGAGTATCCATACTCCCACCATACGTAGAAATACGTGTAGATGCACGTTGGTCGTGTTCGACGAGCGTCCCCTTCCTATTCGATGAAAAGCATCGGTAGGCTCGACCCTCGGGTACTTTCTTATAAATAAAGGTTCTCCATCGGCTCGTGCCTCATTTGATTCTCTATCCCTCGTGACCGGAGGCCTCGCCTTCCGCCTCTTTTTTCTTCCCTTTTTTTCCTCCCTCTCTCTCTATCTTTCTCTCTCTCTCTCTCTCTTTCTCTCAATCTCCTGCTCCAGTTATTAACCATCGTCTGGTACGTCCCTCGCAGAGGTCTTCCTTCGCTCAAGTTACCGATGATCGCTTCGCGGTACAGTTGAATGAGATTGAAAGTGATTTAGTGATATTTCTTTTTCAACGCCCATGACCCGCTACATCGTGCCAGGATAAGAAAATTACTTGGATATTTATTGATTTTTTTTTCTCGTCGTCTTCGTTAAAGTCTGTAAGTGTTTTTTGTTTAAATTTTAAATGGTTTATTTATTTATTTTAAAAGGAAAAATACTCGATCGTCCCTTCGGTAATTATGTTGCGGCTTGATTGCAAAATCGGTTTTTCTGCCACAATATTGGTCATTCGGTCATTCATCAACATTGGTAAATTATTGGTCATTCATCAATTTGGCTGACGTGGTTGGTATACGTCGATTTGTACAGCCTTTGAACGTTTGATTTTTTTTAAAGCGATTGATTTTGCAAAAAAGCTGCGACAGTTGTACATCTATCGTCGCTAATTGTTGGAATAAGACGTATGTTGAATATACAACAAAATTCTTATCAGTCAATATTTCGATACAATTTTTCTTTTTATAGCATACGTGTTTCAAGTTTGGATAGGCATTCATTGTTAATTTGCGTGTTGTTACGGTCATTGACTTCCAGCGTTCATATGCAGCTGGACAAACTTGTATTTTTGTTGAGGATTAATAAAATTAATAAATTTTTTTTCATTTTTAGGCTCATTTCAAATAATAATATTGTTACGTATAGTGCCTATAAACTATACAGGATGCATATATGCCACATAAAATAATTTGTTATCTATTGATTTTATTAAAAAATATTGTATGGTTTGAAAGGATGGATTACGTAGTGCACTAGTACAAGTGGTAATATTTACAGGTTCACCCTGTACATAGTACCTATCTACATACAGTGACTAACATAATTATATTATAATTGTACCAAACAATTGAATTTTTTCAAGAAAATAAATAACGTTGGCCGAAATCACTGATCATTAAAAAAGTTCATTAAAAAAGAAAAAATTACTTTTTATTGTCTTTGTAATTTCGGAAATTTCGATTATTTTTTAAACAGCGAAAGCGCGATATCTAGTAAACTGTCATTGTATATACTATTAGTGTATACTTAATTCTAAGGTTGCGAGCCGATAGTAGATCGCATTAAATATCCAATGAGTCACAAAATGATACTCGTTACTTTGCACCAAAGCAAGGAACCGGTAAAATTAGTACAGCCTATAATTGATAGGCATATTCGAGAATTATATAATTTTATATATATTATTATATAAACATTTAACAGCAAAAAAGTATATATACAGTATGGTATTTAATAAATACTAATTAGTATATTATTAGGATAAATAGGTATCATTTTGCTACAGATATAATTACGCATTAGTATCGTTCGTTTCATTTCCTCAAGTTTTTCGCAGTATTAAAAGGAACGGGATAATTAGCAACGAAACTCGTTAATTTATCTTTCAAGCTAGCTATCGCGATTGGAATTAATTACACGCGGAGGGATTAGACCGACCCACGGACGTTCCATGTTCGGTTAAAAACGTCATCTGCTTATGATCATGTACACGTTAGTCATCCACATTAGGTATATCGATCTTACGCATTCCTCGAGATTACGAATATTTCCTTTGAATCGAAATACGAAACGGATACTTAAAAACACGTATTTTTCGGTATGAAAGTTGATCAAATTTTCAATTTCTTTTTCCATATTGCCATACCTATATAAAAAAACATCTATATTTATCATAGACACATTTCATAAAACCGTTATCTAACATAAATCCTCATATAACCAGCAACATAAAAATATATTTCATACAAGATGACCATAAAACGATTCGATCTGTTGAAGATCTAATCGAGATACCGATTGAAATTATTGGCGAAATGCGAGGTGGGTGTGTACCATTGCATCCGCCAACTTTGTTCCGCACTATTTGCGAATGGCGCGGCAAATGGTGAAAGTATTCGCAAGGTCGTCCAGGAGACTCGATCTCACGAACAATTTGTCGATAGAGAAAAGAAAGAAATAAAAAAAATGACAAAAGAAAAACAATAGCAACGATTAAATATAATCGTTAGTCGTATTCATTAGATGGATACTGTTAAACCTTCTTTTTCATTCTCGGTACTCGTGACACGTAACGACACGCGATCGAAGGCTCGCTTAAAGCCGTAATATGGCGATTAAGTCACTCGGCGTGTATGCTCGACCTCCCGCGACGAAGGTGCAATTTACATTACGATTTAAAACGATTTAACGCGTGCGCACGCGCGCGGGACCCTTGATGCGATAGGATCGGAATAAATGGAGTATAGTATCGATAAAGATAGGAGAGATACGAGACGAGTTCTCCCACCCCTTTTTTTAAATCCATAATCATCAAATGATAATAAATTAGAAGATTCGAACGTTAGACGTGTCTTTTCGATTTATCGACTATTCTTGTCGTTCGATGATGATATTCTTACGTAATAAGTCATATCTAATTCTATGATTTGAATTATGAATACCTTGGAATAATTAACACGAGGTGGCACACGAGATGCCGCTTGAGCGTTAAGTTAATATAATCGGAGCGGACCATTAGAATTTTTCTCGAGAAGCGGTCGAATAATTCGCATCGATCAAAGTCGTGTTAATTATATGGAAAAATTATGGGCGTGGAATGTTCGACAGTTCCATTGGCCGATAATCGTTTTTCTGTGGTCCGGTTCGATCGTGCGAGTTTTAATGATTTGTATGCAATTAGAATATCCAACATCGACTGTAATGAAGCGATCAAAAACATAGTTAATAATTTATGCACGTTCATTCAGGAAAAACATTGCTGATAATAGATTCGATTGATCGTTCGAATCGCGGGGGATAGAGTTGCAGATCATCCACGACGAATCTGGTAATGATACTATTACTAAAACAGAATTTAACTTGTCTTTACAAAATTTGTTTTTACAAATAAATAATTTTCTGAAAATGCTTTTATTGGTTCAGCTTTGCTACAAATAAAATAAAAACGTTGTTCTGGAAAGACAGTCGTTCTGATAATAATAAAATAATAAAACTGGAAAGTTCTGTTTTGGAAAGACAGTCATTCTGATAATAATAAAATAATAAAACATGTTTTTAATTACGATACAATTAATTTAAATGACAGACTAACTAGTTTAACTCGTCATTTACCGTTTAGTCGCATGACGTTGAATTATATGTTTGAAGAACAAATTTGTAGAAATGATGTAATGAAAATACCATAAAACATGAGGATAAACCAAGTGTTAAAAGTACCTACTTTAAAATCTTCATGATTACGTACCTTACACAGTAATAGTTACACGAATAACCAAGAATACGTCAGACTTAAACATCTTCCGACTGTTTTGAGCTATAACTGCGCTGTAAACGGTGCCTGCATCCTTATTTCGAAGGAAATTAGCAACAAAGATAAGAATATCGATTTTTACCATAATATCGCCGTAATCGATTGTACAAATGTAATATCGTAGACAGGCTCTTTTATCCATTCGTGCTATAAAATCATTCCATTCTGATGAAACTTAAAACCAGTAGACATCTACACAAATGATATAATATCGTATAAATTTGCAGTGGGACGTAATTTAATTAAATTTATTAATATCATTGCATAAAATAGTAAAGTCAACTATTCATACGTATCGTCCAACGTTTAGCTAAATCCCTAGGGGCTTCATTTGGCTATATCATTGCGGCATACAATATATGCTGACTGAAGCGTGAAGCTAATCCGCGTGTCAGCGAACGCAGAAGCACGAGCACGTATGCATACCCACGTACCTAAGTTGTACATACATACCAGCTGAGTGAGATTCTCCTGTTACGAGCATCGTACTCTCGCGCTTGTTGAATCTTTTTTTCATTTGCCTATCACACGCACGCACGTTATGTCGCCTACGAACAGGATACGTTCCCCGACTTGCCTTGACTTTTTACGTTAGTCGACATCAAGGAAATTCTAAGCACGATGATAAATTTTCATTATATTAAATATTCCTTCTTCCGATCGAATAGAAAACAGATATTTTGCTTGTCATACAGTCGTTAGAACGATCGAAGCGTACCATTTGAATATTTAGAAAGGGTAACGAGATGCAATCAGTCGCAACGTTCGGAACGAGTTGATCTCGTCTTTCGAAATTCAAGACAGAGGTCTCCGGTGGATTGATATATCCTAAATGCATCCTACGAACTAAATGCACTAATTAATTCTGCATAGTTAGTAGTAAATGCTTGAACGTGATTCTATTTTACTGGTGCCTACGTTCAAAAGGTGTCATTGCTTTATGCCATTTTAACGAGCACGCCAAGCATAGTTCCCTATCGATCGAATATAAATTACTCTTAAATACCGATTCAAATATATCTCGATCGAGAATTTTTTTTTTCTTATAAGATCGATCTTGCATCGACTGAGGACGAATTAGCCTTCCAACGTGTCGCTGGTATCATTATAACACGCGAAGATACAAGAAAGATAATCACTTGTTCGATTAACTCTTGTTTGTGGAATAAGGAGTTGATGGAGTACCGAAACGTGACCCTTGGAATGTATATTGTTGGTACAGAGGAGATTTTATTGGAACATTTTTAATAAAATTATCGATATTTTTTGACAAATATATCAATTTTGCATTTTCAATAGTCAATTTTTAATTCGTGTTATAAGAGTACCACAAGAGTATATCGTGAGATGAACGTGACCCTTGGAATGTATATTGTTGATACAGAGGAGATTATATTGGAACATTTTTAATAAAATTATCGATATTTTTTGACAAATATATCAATTTTGCATTTTCAATAGTCAATTTTTAATACGTGTTATAAAAATGCCACAAGAGTACATCGTGAGATGAGGATGAAGGACGAGCAAAAGAATGTTTCTCGTATGGTTGTCCTACATTCGTCGGTAATTTCATTAACGATCCGTTTCTCCGCGAAACGAAGCGACAAATACGTTTACTATTGTTTTACGTAATTAACGATTTCCTGCGAAGTATTCGCGACTCCTTGAAAAACGGTCACTATCGTGATATTTCAATTAATCGTTGTTAAACTTCGTTTGGTCGGGTTACGTGTCTTGCAATTAAATTCAAACAAGTTCGTTGAATCGACGTAACGCTTCCTCGAAGAAATATTTATTACTCCTTTTGTCGTCGCAGGAGGCTCGTTAATCCTGAATAGTTTGTCGCTTGCTTCGTTTGATGATCCAAATCGTTTAAAACTTTTCCCCGAAATGTATAAAGAAGCGTAAGAAAAAAGATAGAGTAAAAGAAAAATCGCGAGCTTGATGATAGTCGTCACGTGACTAGCACGCGAGACGACTCGTTTGCAGAACTAAGACTAATTGACGTACGCAGCGTTTCTAGTTGCAAACGACGAGAGAAAATGAGTTATTCGAGCTATTTAGTCGGGCGCACGTGCGAACGCTCGAAGCAGACTCAGCTGGGCACGTGCCTTTGAGAACTTCGGTCTTACCGACATACCAGTTAACGGTATGATGATAAGAATGGCGTCAACGACGACCTCAGGGGGTATTTCATTTTTTTAACATTTAAAATTGCTCAAATTTTTCTTGAGTACAGGCAGTCCTCGACTTTAGAACAATTTATTATTTCGTATATGGATTAAATGTTTAACCCTTTGCCTTATGATTTAATTCGACAATCAATCAAATTAATACTAGAAATGTAGAAAAAATGAATCATAAGCTTGTCCAAACAGAGACTAATGAACACTAAAAAGCAAATAAATAAGAAAAATAAACTTGGAAGAATTGAACCATGAATTTGACTCGTGCTTTTTATCCTAGTCTCGGAATTTGTACGAGTCTCACACGACATTATAAGGCAAAGAGTTAAATTATATGAAGAAAATATGGGATACTAATCAATAAAAAATTATAAAGTAGATATTACACATAAAAAACATATTCTCATGTTTTTATTTTTACATTGCTCTACTTTTATATTTTCGTAGACATTTCAAGAACCAATTAAGTACAAAAGTCGAAGACCGCCTGTATATTTCTAAAACGTGCTGCTATATTGTTTTAGAACTCTAATATCAACAAGGTAAAGCGTTCGAAGCAAGCTATCCAAATAACTCGCTTAAATAATGTAATTACATGTTGAAATACTGTAGTTAAAGCAATTAAAAATAGGAAATAGCTAATTTTATATTCGAATGATTTTTCATCATACTCGGGTCGTTAACTGGATGTCGCGATCGAGTCAATGCTCGCGAAGGAGCTGAAAATGGAGTTGGCATAATGATAATAATAATAATAATACAAAAATTATCGTTTTCTTCGTTCCGTCTCACTGATTTCGGTTCAAGGTGATCGAGCTATGTGCGTGAGTTCCTCTCCAACTGCCCGCGCGTCTCCTAAGCGCGTTCGCACGTGCGTGTGTGTACATACTTAGGTCGATACATGCTCCTCCTTTTGTCTGTTGGTCGAAAGAAGAATGATAATAACGCGAAGGTTCCTCGTTTCTTTCCTATTAATTTGTGTGAAAGAAAATAATGTCCTTAAGAGGGTGTTTATGAAGACAATAATATGTAGTATTTAAGCTAAGGATTCAAAATGTACACGTTTCCTTACATGCATCTAATTCCTTCTAATACTATCGCATTAGCCTACATACATTATGGAGGCTATTTCGTTTTTTCCACCGGAGAGTCGTGGTCACCTCATTTTTATTTTTCTAGTTTTTAAAGTCAATCTACGAATGTAAAAGGGAATTCTTATTACGAAAGGAGAAACAAAATTTCTGTAAAGAGTAATCTCTTCAATTGTGATGAGGTATTGAAAGATGTAGATCCTGGATAGCTAGTGAATTTATGAATACAATATGGATGGAAGATTGAAAGAATTTCTTCTAAAATACAGCATTACTGCAATTCGATTTCCTTGCGAATCAAAGTTAACAACCTTTGATAAAAATATATTGTTTTATATACGGAGGTAACCTGTACCTGATAAACCGGTTAATTTGTTATTTATTTCGTTAAAATCTCTTCTAATTTCTTTTCTTTGAAATCGCTAACGTAATCCAATAACTCATTGAACAGAAATTATAGATCTCGTTAAAATGTATCCTGTTTCTTCGTTTCAATAGTTCTTAAGTAACAGCTGATCGAAGTAGATATGCGTTAAAGTATACGACAAATTTGCAACTCGGAGCAATTAGAGGATGACGATAAAAATTCTATAACGACGGATGTGCGTCATTGCTGAAAGACATCGCGATAACGAGTAAAATCTCTGTCATTGACAACTGAGCCACGCGCTCGGCTCTCTCTCTTTTACAGCAATGTGTCTTGCCATAGCTGTTGTATTTTCTTGAATTATCTTTAAAACACTCGGATAATTTCAGGACATAAATTATGTTCGGTTGATGTTGGAAATGTTTAGTACACCGTGACTTTTTCGATTCTATCATTATACCATATGGAACACGGTTACCATAATTATAACAAATTCCCTTGATATTCTAGTAATAATAAACCGTATGACCATATATAAACGAACACTTATAAATGAATATGTACTTGCACACTAGATACAAGAACTCGATGAGTTTACATTTTGTAATTTCAAACCACAGACTATTTTAGCCAACGCCTTGTAAGATTAACGTGATAATAATCTTCTAAACGACACGTGGAATCTTCGTTCAGTCGATTATTATTATATGTATTATTAGTTTTTCCGATAGCTCGTTTACACGCAGATGTAAACTCCGAAGGAAACTTGAGTGGGTTATCTCCGTCTCAGCGTGACTATGCTAGGGAAAAAGGTAAACACGTTGTAGGTACTATGTAATTTACCTATGTGACATTATAAAAAAATTTTTATCGACGTTCAAAGTCATATGAAATTATCATAGGTATCTAATTTTGTTAAAAATGTAATAGTGTTCAGTCTTAAATAGATTTGGAGTAAGAGTAACAAATATGGACCACGATAAACTTAATCAGAATTATAACCATCGATGATAGTCGAATGCCCACTTTTTTGTTATTCTTTAGTTATAATTTTACTTACGAATCAAAGAAGGACTAAATTGTCAATCACCATATACACATAATTCATGGAAAATCTCATAAAGTTTAGATAATTATGTAACGACAAATGGAACTGGCATGGTTCTCTTCCACGGGAATAAGGAGCACTGCATGGTGCCTCTAAATCCGTATCGCATTAAGCCATACGAATACCAATTTGCAAATCAACCGGCATTACGTTTGATTCCAAACATAGTACAACGTTTTTTTTATGTTTTCTTTCCGCACGTGGGTGAACTTGCACGTGTATCGCACGAATCAATAAAAATGCTCGTTTAACGGCAGCTCTTAGATAATTATCTGTTTATTTATTATTTCAACAGGAGCATACATTTTCCGTGATGTCCATTTAGTAACATCGATGACTCGAGTTTTTCCTTTTACTATGTAATTACCATTCCATAGATTTATTATTACAGGGTTGTGTCATTTTCAGATAAAAATGTTCAACACACTCGTACAGAAGCTTAGATTTTTATATAAGCCTTATGCCTTGGCCGTGGTCTCGGTTGGATACGTGCTCGGCGAGTTGGGACATTACGTGATCGGTAAGAATTTTCTCCATTCCTCTCATTCTTTTTTTTCTCGCGTCTTTCGAACAAAATTAATTGTCTGTGGTTAATCCGACCGAATAGTCTTTTAAACGTTACGTAAATCAATCCTATTACTCCGTAGGCGTTACGAGCAAAGCGACCGCAGAGGATTTGCACTACGGAGACATATCCTGTCAGTTAAATTCGACCACACTCTCGCTAGCCGAACTTCCGGTTAGATGCGAAGCGGCTAAGAATGAGAGCTAGTAAGTGAGATTTACACTGAAAAAAATCAATGTGCATACAGAGATATACATTTTTGTGAACATTGTTTCGCAGCTGCCAATCTCTGGAATTAAATGGCTCCAGTTATTGCGAATGGAGCTACAATGGTCTTGGCTTGGACTATCAAATCTTGGCAGGACCGAGTTTCATCGCCGTCTTTACGGTGGTGGGTGTCATTCTGGGATTCGCTGCCGATCGATTTAATAGGTATTCTGCATTTATCAATATGATTTTATTCGAATATAAGGATGTTTATAAGATTTTTAATACATTATTGACAGAAGACACGAATCCATTTAACGCATAGTTATTGATGCCTAATTATACCTCAGTTTAACGTGAAATAAAATAAGGGTATATTTAATACCACGTATTTTTAAAACATTTCTACTTGGTATATTCGAGTTCATCACAAACGTTTATATTTTTCAATATCTAAAAAAAAATAATATTAATGATATATGAGACACGTGACATAAATGAAATTTTGATTTCGATATAAAAGCAATCGCTTAAATCAATTTCTTCCATCATTAGGGTCAGAATGTTAGCAGTATGCACGCTAGTATTCAGTTTTGCAATCATTTTGATGGGAGCAGTGAAACAGTACTGGCATCTCGTTGTTCTTCGCATGGTTCTGGCTGCAGGGTAAGTCACATCTATTTATAAAATTATTATTTACATTTTTTCCGAAAAAACAGAACAATATTCAAAATGTCTACAAATTTTCATATACATATATATTTTTTAATTTATCTACAATCACAAACCAGATATAAATGGACGTAATTTAAAATTTTTCGGAAATTGTATGTACCGTAAAAAATCTAAAAAGAATGAATTTAACGGGTATTTTGTCATTTACTCGAGTTCCTTTTAGAATAGCTGATCGATAACCGTCGTGTAATGATTCCTGCTTTACCATCAGGAATAAGTCCAGTCAATGTTTCAAAGCGTAACGTTTTGCCATCGCGTCGGGCGTTACTCGGGCGAAGACACGCGTGTATGATATGACATATTCATAAAGATGAAATACAATAATTTTTACCATAACAATTGATCAAACAGCGAAGCAGGATGCAATCCATTAGCAACTGGTCTTATTTCGGATTGGTTTCCCGAAGAACAACGTGGCCTCGTCATGTCAATCTTCAATTGGGGTATTTACGGCGGTTACGGTATTGCCTTTCCGGTTGGAAGATACGTGCCATCCTTGAATGCATGGGATTTGGTAAGTAAAACGTATAACTTTGTTGCCATTTTTATTTGATTTTTGTTTTAATAATAAAGTTACTTTTATAGAAATTTATTGTCAATTCTATTTATTCAATATTTCTTGGTCAAACGTATATCGTCAAAAAAAAAAAGACAAAAAGAATATCTGTTCCAAAAGATGACTTACATTGTTGGTATAAATATTTTCTAATTGATAAACTAACGAAATTTTTATCAGGGATGGAGAGTCTGTTACTACGGAGCTGGAATAGTTGGTGTCATCATTGCGATCCTTACCGGTCTAACACTTACGGAGCCAGAAAGGAAAACTATTGGGGAGGAAAACGATAAGAACAATGATAAAAGACTGTCGATTTGGAAAGTAATACTACAACCGCGAATTATACTCCTCTGCCTCGCTGCCAGCATCAGACATTGCGGTAAAGAAAAGTGACCTGATAAAAAACATGTCTGAAAATGTCTAAAATGTCTAAAACAAATTTTCTTTTTTATCAAATTCTAATATTTACTGCTCATGTTTCCAATATAATATTTATATTAATTTTGGAGACGTAGATTAATAAATTTCTTGTTACATATTTCTGAGTAAAATTTCAACAATTTTTCAAGTTACATAAAAAAAAAAGCAGTAGGTTTAAAAAATGAAAAAGCAAGAGAGTAGAATATAAATCTTTCCTTTCTAGGTGGCATGTGCTTCGCTTATAATTGCGATCTCTATTATCGCGACTATTTCCCGGATCACGATCTTGGTTGGTGGCTCTTTGCGGTGACCATCGTGATCGGCAGTATTGGTGTTGTCGTTGGAGGCGTGGTGAGCGATAAATTCGTCGCGAAAATGGGAATTAGATCTCGTGTCGCGGTATTGGCAATCAGCCAGCTGATAGCGACACCCCCGGCCTTTGGATCAGTTTACTTCCAACCACGTTGGGCCATGGTCTCCCTTGGGATCTCGTATTTTTTCGGTAAAATGACTTCCTTATTCGTCCTATCGAACAGACTAACGTTTCTTTACTACGAAATTCTCGTTTTTGAAATATCAATGATCATTCTCTGCAATAATATCTCTGTATGTTTCATTCGTACTAAAAATATTCATGTATCTAAAGATTTATATAAATTTAAATATCATTTTAAGAGTATATATTTGAAGTTATTACAAAAATTCAAAGCGAATGAAGTTAGGATTATTTTTACGTATGGACTCTACTAAAAAAACGTTTATAATTTCAGCGGAGATGTGGTTCGGTATAGTTTTCGCGATAGTCGTGGAGATCGTTCCATTGAACATGAGATCTACGACGATAGGAGTCTTTCTGTTCGTGATGAACAACATTGGTGGAAATCTACCGATTCTCGTCGAACCAACGAGGATGGCTTTAGGTTTTCGCGAATCCCTCTACATCTTTTACGCTGGATTTTATGGCATAAGTACGAACAATTCACGTTATTATCCGCAAGTCATGGGACACTTTACTATTTTAAATTAAATTTGAATTATGAAAAACTTTTACTTACTTTTCGTTAAAATTAAAATCAAAAATTTTAAATAGCCATTTCAAGAAAACTCGTACAATCAAATCAATTTAGACTGCTTTTATCTCCTTACGTTAAAATGATGAGCTTCGCTTGAATTAGAAGATATTGGAGAATTATTAAAATCTTTTCATATTACTCGAGTCAAACGCAGTTCACAATTCTTAAAAGAAAACTAGAATCTCTAATTAAATTTAGTTAATATTCATCATTCAAAAAATTAACATTTAGGCTAGGGCCCACTAATCTTTTTTTTAATTTTGCAATAAAGATAATAAACATTTTTCTGCAGGTTTAATCAAATCCTAAATATATGTATAAGTCATAGTTAATGCCCCATAAACTTGCAGTAGGTGTTGTATGACACCTCGATACTGGAGCGAGTAAAAAGAAACTCTAGTAAAAACGACTCCAGATCGATGGACGGGTCTAAAGTGTGTCTTCGTTATTTCAGGTTCGATTATGTTCCTTTTGACGATGTTCTTGATGCCTGGTGGCCCAGCAAAAGTGACGAAGAACGCCGAGGAACCAGCGGGATACGACAATCGTACATTTAGCAACGACGACGAACATCGGGTTTCTTCGACGATGGAGCTTCCTCGATTATCGATCCGACCACCGAGCTACGAGAACTCGCAATTATGAAAACCCGTTTTTTTAAAAAAGAGATGAATATTAGAAAACGGAAAGATCTGCCAGATCGTTTGCTTACACGCATTTTGATAACGTAAAGCTCGAGGCCCTTGGAGTCGTTCACCCGAGGAGTACGTCACGTTCCAAAGGTTTTCAACCTAGCGTCGTATTCTCAAAGTTTACAAAGAACGATTAAACAAATTATCCAAAAATCGAAATTCGTAAATGCATTTAGCGTACTTGAAGGAAAAACGAAGTGACGCAATAAATTCGGAAATACCGCTTTTGTCGGGAAAAAACAGACTACGCTTACGAAATAAGAATATAAGTGAATTAATTAATTAGAACACTTAAAAATAACGAACATAATTCTTGATTGTTAGACTACTTTCACTTTTTTTTTTTCATTGGTAAGGTGATATAAATTAATTTCACAAAGAACGTCGATAAATTTTCGATATGTTATTATTGTTACTATTATTATCATTATCACAATGTTAAGACGACAATGACGTCCGAGGATCGAACCTCGAGGCATACAAAAACGAAAAAAAGGAAAAGAAACGTAATAAAGATCGTAAACCATTAATGGAATTACGTCGTAAATGACAGAAGGAACAACGATCTCGAAAATAAAAATGAAAAAACAAATACAATACTGTATCGAGGCAGGTAGGGCCGCGTACATAGATGCAACTTGCTTCGGAGCCTCTTGGATCGGAACGAAGTAACTTCGAGTTCGATCATAGTATTATTTACAAATATTATTTAATATAAATAAAAGAGGTATATTTGTAATGTACAAAATAATAACGTTCGTAGGACAGTTTGAAACCTCGTCAGCGTTTATAAACCGTGGCGTAGATTCTTGTGACTTGTCATGAAATGCTGTTGCTGCGTGCGTGTGTACATACATATTTACATAATAAAAAGTGCGCTCTCTCGTAAAAAATATCTTGTCGTTTTCTTACTTTTCAATAAATATACACGTAAATAGCTACCTAGAAAAGGTACATTGAGAAAATTGAGCGTAGTAGTAAATACATATGTTGTAATATAGTAGTAGTGGTAATAAAATTACGATACAGTGGTAAGTCGCATGAACATCGATAGTACACGCTCGCGATTAAGCGTAAAATGTAAAAAATAGAGGAAATAAAAGAAAAACATCTTTCGTTCTCGAGTGCAACTCGTACGATCGTGATCGTACCTCGTAAAACGAATTTTAATACTAGCGGGACGACTCTCGTCGTTACGCAAAATACTTTCGATAATATTCTCCGCCTCGTTCTTCCGTTTTTCTTCGAAAGGAAGAACGAATTCCATACGAACGATACACCCACATCGGTAAATATGTTAACGCTTTCCTTATTTTCTAAATATCATACTTCTGTTGTTTCAAAAATACTCAATTTTTAAAAATTATAAACAAAATAAAATTTGTTAATTGTAAATAGATAATAAACAATAAAATTGTTGTACATTTTCAGCATGCATATATCTTACCTAAAACAAAAGACAGTTTGCAAATTTTCATTATTAGCTCACATAAAAAAGTTCAGTAAAGAAAATTTTAATTTTTTCGAAAAAACACGATATATAGAAAACGAATTCTTCCATCTTTTAGCAAACACTCCAATCTTTTGGTTTAATTATGAAAAAAGTTATAAGAATAAGGAAAGTGTTAACATACTTACCGACGTAGGTGTAAGGCGTACATATCAGACAAGCAAACAGGTTGCACGCGACGTATGGGAATACCATGTGACATACGCTCATACATTATTACATATCAAATGTTGAACCAGTATGCGTGAGTGTTAATGAATAATAACGAAAAAAATAAATACATCGAGCGAACGAGCGAGTTTAAACGCTTAATACGGAGTAGCGAGTCGTGTAAATAGCAACGTTAAAATAATGCTCGTCGTATGAGAATACTCGAAGAGACAAATTTATAGCCCACTGGGAAGCAATTACGGCCACGAGGAAAGAATCTCTCTCTCTCTCAGGTTTATTTTTCTTCGATAATTTTGTTCGTACATTCGAAGGAACGAAAAACGTCGAATGTTCCGAACGAAATGACTCATACCATAGAATCGATCGAAGAAGACAAAGTTAAAACGTGAACACTATTCCTGCTATGTATTCGACAATGAATCACGTGTCTCGCTTTGCTACGATAACCATTCGCATATTTTTCTACCATGGTTATAAAATTTCTAACACTCGAATAGAATGACCAAAAAGCGAGCCCTTGGAACGAGAAATTCAATAATCGGCCGATGACATTTAGCGTACTTTTTTATAGAACGCCATGGACTTGATGGAAGTTGGACGATCAGGTTGAAATACGACGTCTTGTCAGCAATCATCCGTAGACGTGCTCGAAATTTGCGTACTCGCGCCACTGGAGAAGCTACTTCTGCAAGTCTCCACAGCCAATGCTGTGTCCGGTACTTGAACAAAGTGAACCTTTTCTTTGGGCCAACGATTCCTACCGTATACACAGTTGAAGATGTTGTATCGATTGTCCATCTCCAAATGGCTAAACGTACTACTGTGACGTCTCTTCAAGACCTTCTTCGCCATGAGGCTCCTGTTATTCTTGTAAGAGAGTTCCTTCTTGAAGCAGAAAAACTTTCTCAGTTCTCTTTTTACCCTCTTCGAACGATAACCGAAGAGAAGCGGGCTCACGTAGGCAGCCAGGACAAGAAAACACAACGCAGTCACGTCGTACTCGTGGGCGATACTTCTATCGTTGTAAGGTGGAAGATTCTTCAACAACAGAAGTATCTCGTAAGGAGACCAACAGATCAAGCCCATTGCTATAACCAATGCGCTTATCCTAGCAGCTCTGGTCTCCTCTCGATACCTGAATAAAGAGCCATTACTAATCCTATACTTGAGAGAATTTATATAACTGGAAGTACTTCTAACACTGGCCACGCGATGCAACGAGCTTTTGTTCGGAGCCGGTGTTATAGTGACGATTGGTGTCAAAAGACATGACGAGGTCTCCGTTCCTGCACCGGTCATCGCAATTTCTGTCGATCCGTCAGTATTTTGTACGTTGAAGACCTCGCAACTCTCAACGATTACTTCAGCGATATCAAAATCCGAGGAAAGTCCATTATAACGTTGTCTTTTATTGGATCGCTCGAATTCGTGTCGATCGGATCGAACATTTTCACGATTCCCCCCTCGTTCGCAATCACTTTGTTCACCGACTCGCGAACTTTGACCAACGTACGTAACGTCCGTTTCCACTTTGTTCTTTCCTTCGTTACGCGTCGAAGCAGTCTCGTAAGCTGCTGAATACGGCGAAAGGTACATAGGGTTTTGAGAACTACGAGCACCATTGTCCACAACGACGTCCAGAACCGAACGAAAACGATCAGAAGTGACTTCATCTTCGGAATCCGAATCCGAGCAGTCGACCACATCAGGAAGCGTACTACTTTCGGTGAACCAAGAACCTCTCGTGCTTTCACGCATTAACATTTGCTCGTACATGAGATCGTGCGACGATTTCCCTCTTTGATCGGATCGATCAAGAAACCGACTTTTGACGAGATCGTCGTGGGGCCAGGTTCTTGGTTCGTTCTTTTCCATAAACTCGGATTTTAGCGTGGAAACAACGTTAAGTCCATTTGACTCGTTCCTCTCGTTTTCCTCGTTCTTCGAATCTTCGATGGTTTCAGCACCTACGGTAAAAACTACAGCACCGGTCGATGAGGCACCTTCGTCGACTACTTCGCAACAAGGATGATTAGATGGGAAAATTTCTGAAGCAGATGAGAAGGAACGTCTGCGAGGTGCTTGACTTCCAGCCGGCTGGGTCGTTTCGCTAGTCTCGTCGATCGACGAGAGACTCGAAATTTTAGGTATCCTTCTAAAATCGTCCACGAGATTATCCGCTTGCTGTTGCTGCAGCTGTTGTTGTTGTAACTGTTGCTGTAACCTTGGATCCTCGCAAAAGCTCGCGGATGGGAGTATAGGTCTTGAACCGGTTCTTCTTGTTCTTTCCGAGTTTCTATGCGCTGCCGAGTAGATTTTAACGTATATCCAGCAAACACAGGCGAACGGTAAGAGATACGCGAACAAACTGTGCACCAACGCGTAGATCATACCATAAGTCTTTGGACCCTTGAAAGTGGAATTAACGTCGAGAAAGATAGTCGAACTTTCGACCAACTCGATCCTCTCCTCGATATCGAACGTCTCGATCAAGCCAGACTGATTGTTACTGCTAAACGTCCCCAAGCTGGTGGTCTCGTTTTCGAAAATACTAAAACTCGAGTCGATCCTCGAATTCGTCGATGAGTTTCCAGCTGGATCCATGATTCCTGATGCCAATCCCTGTAGGTTACAGGATAACCAAAGGCTACGTGGACTTGGATTTAAGAAAGCCAGCAGAGCAAACATCGAGGAGATCAGCCAAACGGAGACTATCAGGATCCCAGATCTCAATTTATCGACCCTCGAGCGATACCTCAACGGATCCACTACAGCAAAATATTGGTCTATGGCTATCAGGAAAACCGACAGCACTGACGACGTTGTCATGAGGGCCGTCGCGCCTTCTGATATCGCGCAAACGCTTTCAGCTGACAATGGCGATGAACCACGCTTTGACGACGGTGATGCGTCCATGATTAACAGAGGATTCAGCAATACGCTGATTAGCAGGTTCGAGACTGTCAAGTTCATCACGAATCTGAAAAGAATAAAAAAAAAATAGATGAATAAATTGACAGAGAAGCTCCTTTATGTCGATAACAATGTGGGACGAGTCAAATGTAGAGAGGGAAAAAAGAAAATAATGAAAACAAAGAAGGAAAGATAATAAAGAAGGATTAGACCCGAGTTAAGAACGCATCTCCACCGTATCTAGTATGTCACCTGTGTCGTTCGCAAAGCAAAATAGCATTCATAAACGTTATATGTTTTAGCTGTAAGGTTTTCTAATGTACCAGCTATATCCTAACCCTCTTTACGGAGAATGGTGATCTTAAGGATAATCGTGAGGACCACATCCCTAAATGCAATATGGGTCTCTCCTGTTCTTAACACTGAAAGATAGTAGACTATCGAACCAGGTAACATCATGTCTAAATAGACTTTTTCACCACCTTCCCGCCGCAAATTCGCGTTCTGTGAGATATCAATTAATGTGGCCCTAAGAGCCGAAGTACATTGTATTACACAACTTATACAAAAAGGTAGTTTCTTATCAAGCATACCATCCACGACCTGCATGTCACGGAAAGTGCAATAGTAAAGGGAAGGTAGATAGATTCAAATTTTGTCCGTAAAACACATTAACGGGTCGTGACCCTGATCTGGGTCCAACTGAGTATTTGTCATGCTGTGCTTCATTTTCCACGCTGAGAGAACTGGTCTCAGCCCGTCTTCTTCGATCATTTCTCAAATTTGCTATCTGTCAAGATGGAAATCTTCAAATTCGATATCTCTTGGAATAGTTTTTGGTAAAAACGATGTTCCTCACGTTCTCTTCTAGTTCGTACATTGCACAAGGTGTGTCGTTTTTGTTGCTCTCAGGAGAATGATGATACATAAACTTCATGTACAATAGTATTCGCTGATATGCATCAGAGTTTGGGTGCCTAAACATGCGGGACCATAGACTCTCCTACCTGGGCACGCTGATTTACCCACTCCTTCGCACGAATCAACCGCTATATTTTAGTCAATTGCTCACTTGCCGGATATAAGATCTTACAGAGTTTAGGAGAGTCGATGGTGGGGATCTTCTCATCCCGATATTCAACACGGAGTGCTGCAGACAGTTCCTGCGTGATTGCTGGAGTTTACTTTTGGAACTCGTTCCTTGCATGGCATTAAGAGTCGTCCTCTTGTTGGCTCCTTGAAAATAAAAAGGGAATAGTTCGATGGAGGTGTTATTTTTTTCGGTTTTATCATAGGTGTAGGTGTTATCTATATACGTTTGATTAAATAACGTACATAATTTTATAAATAAAAATATTTTTCTTGCCACTTTTCGAAATCGAGATTAAAGTTTTCTCCCACTATTCGTATTCTAAGAAACACTACTGGCTAGTCTTTCGTACTGTCCAAAGGTTTAGAGTACACCATAAAAAGTAGGTTAGGTACCAAACAAAAGGTCAGAGCCATTAGAGCAAATAGAGCAGGTCTACTAAGACAGGAATGCCACAAAACTGATGATTAGTTCTTGACGGAGACCAACTTTTTATTTATTAATTTTTTTCTAGAATGTTTTAACTATTTATTTTTTGTGGATTTCAAGTATTTTTCTTATACATTGAAGTGCAAAATAAGTTTTATTTCAAATCATATTATAATTACTAATAAGATACCCATCACTGGCACTGCCGCTATAAACGGTCCTATATTAATTTTATAACAAAAATTTCTTGAATTTACACTCAGAAATATACATAAGAAGTAAATATTGTTTGATTTTATTAAAAATTATTTTTTATCTTTGTTTTTCATTTTTTCCACTTGTCGTTTCCAGCGATGTAATTGACTGGCGGTTCGAAGCTGCCTTGTTACTACTCTGTTGATACTTTTCCACGACCAATTTGGATGTAAAGCAGCTACAGATACAGCTTTTACTTTAATATACCAAGGTACATTATCGTGATTCGATATTTTCTTTGGCGGAATGTAATCGTCATCGTCATCTGATGAATTAGTCCGCTTCTTATTATCAGTTTCAGAAACATTATTCACGGGTTCATCGTGATCAATATTTGAGATATTCTCTTCTACTTCTGCAGATGTCGATGGTTTAGGCTCCATTTTCTGCGTCGATACGATCGGTGCCAATGCTTTCGCTATTCTAGCACTTCTGCTGTAAGGATAACCGTCAACAAGTTAAAAGGACGTTCCCATCCGAATTTTCACTTCTAACTGCTCAGGTAGAAGTGATCGTTGCGAATGCTTTCACTATTCTAGCTCTTTGTCTGTGGGGATAATCTTTACGAAGGTAAAGGGACGTTCCTACCTGAATTTTTATTCCTAAAGGTTCAGGTAGAAATTTTCATACATTTGGTATACTTAAAAATTAAGTCCATACGATAAAGAAATACTTGTTAATGTCAATGAAGTTTGCTTTCTTGTTATTGTTTGTGCACGCAACTGTGGTTAAGCACATGTGTAATAATAAAATTGACTTTATTGATACGAAAATTATTTGAGACATTTCTGCCAACTCTAAATTTACAATCTTCGTTATTTTACGAATTTCGTAACAACGGCTGCTCTTCCGTCGACATCGTACGTATCGCAAAATATTTACTAATGGAAAATATTCCGAATTGAAGCGAGTTATGTTAATCTTCCTACCGTTATTGCATTTCGAGCGTGGAAAAAGCATGTGCGGTATGTCATTTATCCAAAGTAACGAGCGTGTAACGAATACAAAATTTTTTGATCCGTCTTCCATATTTCCTACTTTATGTAAAGCAAATAAAGAGAAAAAAAAAAAAGTAACGTAAAGGATGAGTCTCTCATAAGAATATAACGGTGTGCCTATTTTTACGTATTTTCATAGAAACTATCGATGACTAAAGTTCTATGCACCTGAAATAAGTAAACTTCGTAATTTATCCACGCCGTACTTTTAGTACTTTTCACACTTTCAAGCAAATCACACAGACGAAATCGATTTGTTTTACCAGAAGACGTTTATTAAGATAACTTTGATGTTGTCATAATACAAAATTTTGGCAGAGATCGTTCGAGGGCGTAGAAAAAGACACGCAGCTTCCGCCGTCGTGTCTTTGTTAGGTTCTCAAGCGTTACGTCGTCGTCTATGAAATTTATTTTTAGTATATATATTTAACGCTATTTATAACGATTGTCTTACAAGCCTTTACTCGTTAGGCTTTTCGCAACGGAGTGACTCGCGTTAAGATGTGCCGTACAAAAACGTTGAACGAAATACGTTGCTACGTGCGACAAAAATTTCCAACCCTTCGAAGTCGCGCAAAAAACTATTTTATATCAGCAAGAATGCCATAAAAGCGATTCCAACGAAGGAACGACCGTCTCGTGTTTATCCGGTTGCATTATTTAAAATTGTGTAACAGGGAGAGACGTCAAAAACAGGAGTAGATTGAGGTAAACAACGAAAGTACTACGAGGTACGAATACGAAATTATCGGTAAACGATACCTACTTCGGCAGATAAGGCGAGACGATAACAAAAAGTAATAAAAAGGAGACACTACAAGTAAATTCGAAAAAGCAGGAAAAAGAGGGTAACAAGGAAGTAGGAAAGTAGCGGGGATTTCCGAGATATATTTTAGGGGAAAAAACGAGTAGATACGATAATACACGATTTTTTATGCCATACATGAGAAACGAGCAAAGTACAAAGCGTTTATGTCTCCGAGCCTTCTTTTATTATCTTTGACGATGAAAAAAATTGTTTCACATTCATGGAGAAAACTAGAACGCTACGATTCCGGAATGACGAGTAAAAAGAACCGAAAAAAGAGAGAAAAAGAATAAAAGGGAAGAGAAAAAGGCGCACGTGCGCAAGCGCACCAACCTGTTTGAAATCGTCCGTAATCCGGGTCGTATGAGAAAGGCGAGGAAGAGGGTCACGTTGAGAAGGAAGCAGCCAAAAAGTACGAAGCTCCAAACTGCGATTCCCGGGTCCTTCCACCATCTATCCAAATCTCTGAAATCCGCGACCGTTCCTTCAACGATCTCCGCCGCATCTCCGTCCATTCATAAATGATAGCCACCAGCAGAGTTCCTGAAACAGGATCATTACTTTGCTGTTTTAAACTTTTCTATGTACAGATGTCACTCGTTTACGATAATAACAAACACTTTGGCTGTATAATAAATTGGGTTGGCAAGAAAGTAATTTCGGTTTTCACAAATGGATTTTTATATAATTTATCTAGTAACATTGAGTTTTATTTCACATTACAAAACCGAAATTACTTTCTGGCGAACCCAATATAAAATGTAAAAAGTCGGAAATTAATTAATATTAATAAATTTATTAATATTAATAATTTTTGCATTTAATTTATAATTTTTTTTATCGTTAATATTCATAAATTGTAATAATTTTCTATCATTTTTGTTATGTGAACTTTTTCAATAAAGCTAAAATTGAAAGAGATATTAGACAATTTTTATTCAAACCATCTACTAAATCCCCACCTCCTCCCAAAAATGTTTCCTTCATCAGCCACATAAGTCTTAAATTAATGAAAAATGTCTATCACACAGTACTGGATCTGTAGAACGTTACCTATAGGTAAGTGTGAATGTGTGAGGCTTTTTGTGAAGGTATTCACATATTTTAAGCTAGTCATACACTACACATATATCACATATTAGTAATGACCGGTAAAAAATTGAATTTAAATATGCATTTTTTAAATTTCTGTTCTTGTTTTTTTTTTTTTTTTTTTTAAATTAAATTATTATTACATCATCTAATACATGTTTTATGAAAATCTCATTACTAGAAGTGTTAAAAAAATACTGTCATTATACCGATGAAACATAAACAAAGCAAGTATAACTGGTTAAAGAAACAGCATAAAAGAAACAAATACAAGAATCCACCGTTTCGCCATGCGAGATAAACGGCAAAACGTTAACAGCCGCATCCTCGTTACCGTGCGTTTTTTTACTAGTATAAACTTTCACTCTCCCGACTAAAGTTCAAACTTCACGGCAAACTCTACTGTTACCTGAAAAATTTAAGATAGACTTTGACCCTCGCTAAGATTCTACGTGCCAGCAAACCAACGAAAAATAAAAAAAAAAATAAATAAATTTTTCTCATCATCGAAAAAGAAATCTTCCATTCGGGTCCTTAGCTTTTGTTAGGGTTTTATTCATTTCCTTTGCGCTTTTGTCGTAAATCGTCGCGATGGTAACAACATTGAGTACAACAAGAGGCCGACTATGTTTTACGTCATCGTCAAAAATGAGGAAAAGTGTTGTCAAAAAAGGATGCATCTCAATAGAACGAATGGCTAATAACTTGACAACTGTTGAACCGAGTTAGCATAACCCAATATGCCCTTTTTAATTTCGTTAACACTCTTTTTCGAAGTAAAGATACGGAAGAATTCACTATTACATAATTTATATTAGACCTTACACTTCTCCTGACTGACGATTACTATCTCATAAATATTAATATAAATTCTTCGAATGCAACTGTGAAACCTAGTGTCGATTGTCGGTAACTGGCACGGTAATCAACACTTTAATGCTATTATCGCTATTAAGTACTGCATACTATTACCAACAACAAGATAATTGCATACAATAAGCCTAATCCTTCGTATTCCACAAATGATTATGACAATCCATAAAATTTGTACCCATTGCATTTGTACCGATGCATTTAAAAAAAAAAAAAATTTGAAATATCATCGTGCGGTAACGCTTGAAAATGAGTTATGCCCGAAACATTGGTAAAAGACTGAAGTAGAAAGAGAGAATGACGGATAGAAACAGAAAAAAAGAGAGGAGGGGAACGGACAGAAGGAAAAGAAATAAAAAAAAAATGACGCGACCTCGATATGTAATATGGCGGCAAAGTCGAAATCCGCCGACGCGGACGTCTTTATTTTTAGCCTTGAACGGGTTTCCCCTGCGAACATACGCATTATAAAAATATCTCTCGCGATGCAGGAGTGACTGAGAGTCGGTCGAGACGAGATAATCTCACGCACGATTCACGAACGATCGCGTGTCGTCTCACGCGAGATCATTCGCGCCTTAATCGATTCGAGATGCCACGGGAGGATGATATTACGTAATTCCATTCAACCGGAGCCGTATTTCCCGCTACGATTCTTCCTTTCATCTACTTTCTTTTTTCTTCTTTTAATCGTATCTATCTCGTCTCTTATTTTCTTCGTTTCTTTTCCCTGTCTTTTTTTATACTTTCTCGCGATAAATAACCCCATGCGTTAGTTTCGCGCGTGCACGAGGCAAAGAGTCTGGAAAAGTGGGAGGAAGCGTGAAGATACGTCGGCACATTGCGCGGGCATCATTTTTCCACGAAGGCTTTCACGCCTATCCGTCATCGGAATTACGTCCGCTTTGACGCGCGATCTATCCGTGGAGCAAGGAGCGAAATACGCAAGCCGCAGGGAATAAGAAAAAAAGCAAACACAAATCAGGGCTACATGTACAGTCTGTATATGTATGTTGGTAGGTTTTTACGGTGTCAAACGTCATTCAACGTTAATCTGTATTTTTTAACTTGTCTCTTAGCTTTCGCGATGTTCCTTCTCTTTCTCTCGGCCCGTCTCCTAATCTTTTTCTCTATAATTGGAAAGACAAAGGAAAATACGAGTGAGAAAAAAAGGCAAGAAAGAGAACGAAAAGAAAATTTTTGTGGACAGAAAACAAGTTTCTTTTTTTTTCCAGGTTTTTTTTTTTTTTTTTTTTTTTTTTTTCTTAATCTGTAATATGTGTAACTGGCATGAAAGTTGTGTAAAACTTATTAATAATCTTATTTTTTTCCTGTTTCGGATAAAAGTCTGAATTGGAATCCATTCCACTAATAAGGCCCCACTATTTTTAAATGCCATATTTGCTATTGTATTTCCATAGATAAACACTTTAAAAGGAATGACAGAAAAAGTTTGTGCCATTACCGAAATGTCAAATAATTAAAAATAACAAGATCAATCACAAATCACTTAAACATGCTTTACCTTTTCGTCCTTAAGAGAAGAAAAGGAAGAACTTCAAAATGAACGAAAATAAATTGAAAGTGGATGACCATTCTCAAATATCAAACAAGCTCGTCTGGAGGTCGTGAAATTGTTGTTGCAAATTTCTGTTCTTTTTCTTTTCTTTTAAGTACGATAACGAAAGAGAAAAGCGTTCTATTATGCCGTATGCAATGTCGACCTTCCACATCGTTGCCTCACACAACTTGGCAGCGTGTCAACTTTTCAAGCCGAAAGAGTACGAATGGAAGAGCGTGCCCATGGCCCGTGGATAAAGTACAAAGACAGAGATAGACAGAGTGAGTGAGAAAGAGAGAAAACAAGTCATTTATGTCCACTTTCCGAAAAAGCAAATGGACTTATAGATTTTTGAGTGACGGAAAATTAAGCGATCGCTTCACGACTCTGCTTATTCAAGTTAAAATCAACATACGATCAATTATAATTATTATAGCTATATCCACGTGTTAACAACTGCAACCTTTTTTTTGTCCTTACTTTAATTTATTATGATCGGTAGACATTGATCCGGTAGATCACGTATTCCAGCAACGTTGTGACGTACGTCGATTATTTTTTTGCCATAATTTTTACCATTATAGTTACTGTTCCTTTTAATCGCGTGATTGCACTGTATATCGCGAACCTATCACTATTATTGCCTCATGTTATTATGAGAATTATCATACCGTGATACCTTACCTTACTTCTATTCTCTTTGTTATCATTTTTAATGGCACTTGAACATTTAGCAGTGTTTTCCCAAGTGCGCCACCGTCGAGGAATAAATATCCATTTTGTTTTAAGAGCAAACAAAATCCGAACGAGAGGAGACAGAGAAGGAAAAGAAGAAGAAAAAATCGATGATGGCTCGATGAAAAGTGCTAACTTTTTCCTCTTTTTCGCTACTACTATGGATGATACTACCTACCATATCAATAATTAATCCCTTGCCTTATGATTTAATTCGGCACTCGATCAAATTAATATTAGAAATTTAGAAAAAATGAATTACATGCTTGTTTAAAGAGAGACTAATAAAAAGCAAATAAATAAAAAGATAAACTTGTAATATTTGAACTGTGAGTTTGACTCGTGCTTTTTATCCTCATCTCAGAATTTATATCACGAGTCTCACACGATATTATAAGGCAAAGGGTTAAGTACAATTATGTTTCTTCCGGTATATGTATTTAATTCTTTTATCTTTGTGGAAGAAAGGCCGAAAAGGATGGATTTTCTACATATAAGATGGCCTTGCATTAAAATTTCCATTAATTATCACGGAAAGCGTTTTGTAGAACACGTTCTTTTTTTTCGTAAAATTCTTAGATAAACAGTTACTTCGGACGTCGATAATGATTGACACGGCGTGCACCATATCTGGAAGGTCCGCGAAAGAATATACGTGATTCGCGTCGTAACGAACAAAACGACCGGTCTAAAAATATCCAAGCGTCCGTTGCTAATCATGAGAGCTCGAATGAACCTCACGCATGTTTGCATCTTGGTTGTGTATGCCGTACAACTGTCGTGCGTATTTATAAGACATAAAAGCGATATTGAACGGACAAATTTCAAGCAGATGTGCGTATGTAAGTACGTAAGACACATAAATTATAGATAGGTATATACAGATTGTCTCATTTTAAAGAAATCAAATATCACGACAAATGTATAACTCCTTTTTAAGATTATACAGATCAAAACTATAAACTTTTTTAATGATATTATTTTTAATTAAAATTTAGGTTATATGTACCAATCATAATGAATGAAGTTTTAATAAATTTAATACCAAGCTAGCAAAAACACAAAAGGACGGGAAAATATTTTAATTTAAAATAAATTTATTAGCGGGATAACAAAAAAGGATAAAAATTGTTGCATATACAGTAGAACCTCGATTATCCGAACCTCGATCATCCGACCCCTCAATTATCCGACCGATGACTTGGTTTATCCGAACGCTCAATTATCCGACCGTCAACGCGGAAGATACATTGTTTCTCGCTGCTACTGCCGTGAGCAACAATGTATCTTTGCAAGAAACGCGTGACAGCCGTTCGTCAATTAAAAATTGACAGTTTTATAAAGAAAATATAAAAAAGAAGCATTCCACTCTTTTCAGATGTTTTAAATAGATATATATTTTAATGTTAATATATGTCAAATTCTAATATATATACTGTTTTTATGTAAAAAAAAGGTGTCGTTTATAATACCGTCCCTAAAAACACGGCATTTCGTTTTCTCGATTATCCGACTTTTCGATTATCCGAACTAGTCTCGGTCCCAATTAGTTCGGATAATCGAGGTTCTACTGTACTTTATATTTCGGAAGAGCGTCGTTCATATACGCCCGTGAAAAAAGAAAAACGTATCGCTTTCTTTACGTCTCGTTTTCTATCGGGCAACACGTGCTGCGAGTTTTAAAATCTCATAAAGCCTTATGCGGGCTTGCGCGTACAATTACGAATATTTTTTTTTCTTCCGGGATACAATGGATCGATATAAAACGTGAACACATAAGTTTTATTTCCTTATGTGATAATTATTCACTAAATTGTTACTGGGAGTCCGAAAGTCTCGTTAGAGAATTTAGATAATAACTTGCAATCTGATCCATACCGCTTTCTGTTCTTTAGAACCGATATTATATGAATCCTTTAACTGTTATTTAATTTTGGAAAGCAATTAATGTTACTAAAAGCATTTATTAACAACTTGCCAAATTTATTATACAATATGAAGCAAAGGGAAAAATATTTACATGTTATAATTATCAGCATGTTATTATTAATTTGTCGAATATGTATGCAAACAAATCATGAATTATAAATAAAGGAAGAAAGAAAAGTAATAAAAAAGGCAAATTATGTTTCAAAGACAAACAAAATTATAATAGCTACTTTGCTTTTGTAACTGTCAAAAGATTGAAATACGTAAGTATACGTTTATTAAAAGTAACAGTAACTGCTCAAACGTATCAGACGTTTACGAAACATCAAATGAGACCGTTCTCTTTGTTACAAAATATTTCCAGCTGATAATCAAAAAATCTGTTATTCTCATTTGTTCTATACTTGGTTTGTTGTGGCGAGTGTAGTTAAATTTTTGCAACCAATTAACTCTTCTACGTCATTTAACATATTACAAAGGGGATTGCAACAGTCGCTTGAAAATAAGTCTTAGGCTTATCAACGTCAATGCTTCGTTACGATCGCGAGGAATCGTTGCGAAAAAGAGATTAGTAAATACAGTTTGGATGCTGGAACATGATCTCTTATTTGTTTACAAAACCTAGCACGAACAAATAGACAGAAACAAAAAGAGGAAAAATGAGGGGGCACAAGAAGGTAGCATTCGATGGCACGCTAAAACTTCAAGGAGAAAAACAATACTTGAGTAATTAGATAACGTTAACACGAGTGGCACTGATAATAATACGGAAACTTGTAGTACGTATGATACGTTTCATTTTTTCCATTAACTTTTGAAAATTCGTTTTTTCTATGTACGTTATTTTATACTATTTCTTAAGACGTTCGTAGACAGTAAAAAATTTTTCAGATATCTGAAATTTGATTAGATCCATTTGGTGAGAGTAGTCAGAATATCATAAGCTTAATAGGTACAAACAATGAATTCTAATTAAGTTAATATTTGTTTTTATCTCAAATTATTTTTACTTTTATGTTATTTATATAAAATAGAAATAGAAAAAAAATGTTTCTATGACTCACCGACTATGTGAGAAAATCAAGCGATTAGGTTGACATGGACGATCCAAAATAGAGTGTACCGAACTCGTGACATCTCCCTGGTGATTCCTCGTAGCTTTGAAGTCGTTGTAATCGTCGATTTGATTCCACTTCCTGTCCGTGGAAGACCTTAACGATAAAGCGAAAGATATAAACGTTAGAATATCGTGACTGCTTTTCCAATTTATCAATTTATTTTGCAACGTCATATATCGTAAAGGAAACACAAGACTCGTGGCAGTTATTGTTTTTTTCCTGTGATACGTTTATCGACTTTTTACTAGTACACGACGTAAGAGTAAATAATTTTCAGATCAAATAAGATTTGTCATCGACGCGAGTAATCAATAGAATGTTATCGATCAAAACTTCACGCGATCGTCAGCAGAAAAATAAATAAGCTTTTGTGGAGTGTTAGTTTACACATTCCAATCGTGCTCTCCGAAGTGTTTTCATTCTCTAAACAAGTGAAGTAGGCGATAAGCTTGTTTGTAGATATAATATCTACAGTATTGGACAAAAGTATAGAAATACTCTACTAACTTTTTTATAATTGGACCAAACGACTCGAATTTGGACAAAAACACATAAGGATTGATTTGATATACATCATAGGTTTCTTGTTTTGAAAAAAAAAATTAGAATCTTCAAAATTATCAAAACAATCATTTTTTTAACTTTTGGGACACCCTTTATATACGGTACGATATAGATACACACAAAAAATTCCGGAGATTCCCCGATATATCAAGCGATAGCTTGTAATGAGATTATCGAATTAGGAATTTTTCTAGGAACGAAACATCACTTTTAAAAATAAATAAAGACCGTAAGCTCTTCGTCGTCCGAGCGTGAGGACGTTTCGATTTGCATTAAAGAGCGAACAGCGCTTGTATCGTACAATCATTGATAAGATACTACATTACAACAGAGATTTGTATTCGCATCCACCCTCTCGAATTGTGAGATTAATGCGATTGGATGTATTAATAAATTGTTGGTCGATAAGTGAAAAATGACTTTGGGAATTGTGCGCGATAGATTACCGAGTACAGATTTATAAGCTCATTCATCGAATAAGTATTACTAATCGTCTACAATTTCATAATAAGATCTTAAGAAATAATCCAAATATACAGAGTGGGACGATAAAAACACATCGTCTGAATAACTCGCTTATTTTTTACGATAGAAAAAAAAAAAAATACATCAGATCAAATTTACTTTGATATTTGATTTACTTGCATACTACATGGTTACATGGTAGACTTCTAAGAAATCGATGGCTCGAAATTCACGTGTGCAACGAGATTGTACCGATACTTTAATGTTAGGCTTTCTTATCTCGCCAGCCATTCGACTTCCATTCTCTCGATTCCTTTTTACGATTTTCCATCTCTTCCAAAGAGCTAGTAAATCACATCAAGGGGCATTCGCGTGTTCTTCATCCATCAAGCTCTCAGACCCTGGCACGAATCCTTGGATTCGTGAACGCCGTCTAAAACTGCGCGTGCGCGCATCTTCTCTCAAAACGAATACATATGGCGTATTACATTGGGAAGTCTAATTAAGAAGACCTATATCGCGAATGTTTTAATCTATTTTCAAGTCAATATTAAAAAAAAATATCAAGGTCAAGATTTTTTCATCATCCTAAACGGAACTCGAACAACCAATTAAAATAATTAAGAAGGATAAACGCGTTGCTTCTTTCAACGTAGGTGTTCGTTCGATCAAAGGTCTACACGAATTACACGGCTAGTCGTGCACGCTATTTCACGATGATTAAGTAGACAAGTTCTGTATGTTAAAAGTAGGCAAAGTCTAAAGATCAAAAAACAGGAATCTCACTCGTGAGTCACGTTAATTTTTCACGTGACGACGTTAACGACCCTGCGGAACAACGAACGATCTTAATGATCGGTTGGATACGTTCTTTTCCGTTTCTTCCGTTTAGTATTAAATCAATGAGTAGGAGAACAAAATAATCGCTCCTGAAATATTCGATTATCCGACAATGCTGTGCTTTATACGTTATCGCTCATATAGTTACTCGCAGAAGTTTTCGGACACCCTATAAAGCAGAATAACTTTTTTATAATTCTTTTATTTTTTTGCCAAAATTCAAATTCTTTGGTTCAATTATAAGAAAGTTATTCTGCTTTATAGGGTGTCCGAATACTTCTGGGAGTCTCTGTGTGTGAGAATCATTAGATACTCGCATTAATACTGATTCAAAAACTGATTCTGTGATCAGTGGCTTCCCGTATAACCAAGGAGAATGAACCAGATTCGAGTGCCAAAATAATTATAGAAGAATTGCTTTCTTAATTGACCGAAAAGTCGGACGGATCGTTAATTGTTACAAAATTGTATAGCCTTGACACAACGGTAAAGAGAATTGCAGCGTACAGCGAAGAAAAAACGTAATATGTTAAGCGAAGAATTATACTATGAATAAAACTATGTAAAATATAAAGGATATATGTAACATATTCAATGATTCGTCTTATACAGGGTGTCCGGTTCTAGGTAGTCACGTGGTGGACTACATGTACATATCAATGACTTGAATCGAAATTTCTAATACAATTTTTCGAAATTCAACTTAGTTAACGAATTATTAGTTAACAAAGATCGGTCAATTACGGCGATTAGCGAAGAAAGGCGGTTCACTCGAGCTCGCAGTTGGGCAAGAGATGAAGCGGTAGGAGGAGCAATCCACAATAAACAACTTACATGTCGCTGCTGGCCGTGATTGGCCGATCTTTGTTAGTTAATAACTATTTAACTGAGCCGAATTTCGAAAAATATTATTAGACTTTTCGAATCAAGTCATTGATGTGTACATGTAGTTTTCCGCTTGACCACCTGGAACCGGACACCCTTTATGTAAAATTTAAAAAACATACGCAATAACAAAAATATGCATTTGCATAAATATCCGCAGTCTACTCATAACCATTAAAATAATAGTGCTGCATATTTTTATTTTTAGTAAAAACAAAACATTTTAGTTCATCTTTTATGTCGTACTTCATAAAAATTACTTTTACTTTTTTTTTTATTATATTTTATTACATGGTTAAAAAAGAAAATACATTATATTATTATTTCAAACGATAGAATAAACATTTATGTCTACGAATGCATGTTTTGTGTATCGTCAAATTCTTTTACTCTATGCCTGGTGTTTCATTAAAATTTCCCAAAATTCGAATTTTATATTTATGCTCCCAAAAATGGTAACACCGATCTTGCTGATCATTGATGTAATCGTATTACGAAATAGTGAAGTTATATAAATCGTGTGGTCACTCGCTGGATATTATCTTGCATAATATTTGCGACTATATTGTCGAAAAGAGGAAAGTCGAAGAAGAGATTCTTTCCGCGTCGTTCATCGGCAGTATGAAAAAATAAAGGAAAAAGTTCTCCTAATAACAAGGAACTCGCTTCTTAATATTACTAACGAGTCGTTACTGCGAACCGTGAAGGCACGCACTTCTTGTTTCCTCCTAGCAAAAGCACGTGCGATCGTTACGGGCGGTCGTTTCGAAGTTTCCCTTTGCATGCCCGCAAGATCTATCAACAATAATACAATAATCGTTTACTCGCCATAACGATTAAAGCTAGTATTTCCGTGAGCTACCAATGAGAATGATTTCGTGGCAAAAGGAAGTATATCATACGGTGAAACGATGACGCGCCATTTTATATTTACCGACTGTGGCATGACTTAAGGGAGTGCCGACATTTGGAAATGAAAAAAGAATCATTTTTTAATATTAAACTAGAATGTTTTGTGATCATTTTGAGCTAATAGAAACGTTTTTTTTGATAACTCTAAATTAGTTAAAAAAATTTTAAGTGAGTCGTATAAACCGTGTGACCGGTCCAAAAAATCCCGAAAAGCTGCTAAATTTTAATTTTATGTTCATTTTTCTCAGAACTCACAGAGGCTATGGCATTTTTCTTGTTTCCGGTCATTTTAGTAAGTAATAAACTATAGCTTGATCCTTCGATTTTTAAATATATTTGAAACAAAATTATTGAAATATTTTTTTATATAAAATACAGAAATATTGGCATCTTAATCCATAAATTACCAAGTGTTGGCTCCCCCTTAATAGAAGGGGGGACCCGATCGAATAGAATATCATCAACGTAATATGACAAGTACACTATCGATGTAAGAAAAAAAGAAGAGACAGACGGAAAGATAACAAAGAGACAGAATATTTACAATATTTATTACACTAACCTACCCCTATAAATCTAAAAATGATCTAAAGTACGGACATAAGGAATAATTATATGTAGTATATCAGAGGATGAGGGTGTCTCGACTGAAGGAGGCCACCTAAATGTCTGCTTTCTTTTTAATGTCTTGAAAACATGTTAATGGTACAATTTATTGCGCTAGCCCCTAGTTGACTGCAAAGAGATCGCTAATATATTAGTAAGCGTTTCACGGTGACTTGTTATTCGAAGCAAGAAAGGATTGAACTGTCTTACATTTATGGTATAAGCGAAACGGTGCGTAAGAGAAGCTATACGGCTGTACGCAGAACGATTTCCTGATAGCAACTATATAGTATATTATAATTTTTTGGTACATAAAAAAACTTCCTCCGAATATTAGGTATATTATGTTACGTAGTTTCTCAGTGCAGAATATTGTGAAATTATATATATATTTCAGTTTTGGGCAATATGTCTAATGACATTAATCCCGATATGTCCCAAATAACCATGTATACATATCTACACGAATAAATACAAGAGTCATCAAGTTCATCAATTGTATTTGTTAAAAAGCATATCACGTTGAAAAAAAAAAAAAATGAGGGGATAACTAAATGTCGATCTTCTCTTTACATATGCCCATATTTTGTTACAAATTTTCCAATCTCCGGTGTTGAATGTATTCAATGTTATTTCATTCGTCATTACACGGATCTGTTGATTAAGGGACGTGAGAATGACCGCACGTGCGAGGAAAAATGTTGGAAAGTTACAGAACGCGCACGATCAAACAAGATTGAGGACGATGTCACGGTTCTCGCGATATGCAACAGAAGGAATTTGCAGAGCGGTTGGATAGCGTCGAATATTCCTATATAGATAAGACTGTCCCTCGTACGTACGTCGCCCGTGACACTGAATTCGTAGAGGCGTAACCTTCGTAGAATAAAATCTCATGACGATAAACTGCTAAAGGCGAACAAAAGAAAAATTGTGGCGTGCAAACTTCGTCCTCTTTCTTGCTCATAAAAGTATACATGAGATTTGGACGGAAGTGACGGGCGTCGAAGACCGCCGTTTTGAAAAACATTACAGTTGATTCCAGGTAATGATGTAAATTTCATAAGTTATTAATCGTACTTTTTTTTTAAGAAGATAGTTTAATTATTAACGTTTTTTTCCCTGAAACATAATTTACAATATTGATGCTTACTTGTGTCGAATCAAAAGCGAATAAAAATAGTGATTTTTAAAAGTCCCTAAAACGATCGACAGATTCTATTTTACTAATCGATACTAGTGATATATTAAAATTCCTAAGTAAATTTAGTGATATCTTAAACGAACGTTGTATTTTGCTATTTTCCTCACCAAAATCAATGACTAATTATTTTGTGACAGGATCATCTCTCACCCTTCCACCCTATCTCGAGCAGAATATCACATTCGCGCGCGCACATTTGTATATATATAAATCGGAGAAACACGCCGCGCGCCGTGGCCTACTTTTGTATCTTTGGCCGAAGTTGCAATAAGTAACGTTCTTGATACGAAGCGTTCGAAGTTCGAAAGCCATCAAAAGTGTCGTATTTATTTTTGGAATCACTTACGCGTCAATTTATCGATCGTCGATAAAAATGATGTAATTTTAGAAATTCTCTACTTTCGACGCGCGCGTGTACCGCGTTGGACATTGATGATCGATTTAGATAACGAGCCGCTAGTGAAGTGGCCAAACGAAGGAAGTTTACGAAAAATTATATTATCGTGATAAAATTGATTTTAATACACAACAGGAAATTAAGTAAATAATTTGTATATTAATTGGTGTTTGTTGCAGTTATTACCATCTACTATCTTCAGAAGGATGAAATTTTGTAAAGTACATACATTAGGGGCTTCTTCATTAAGTTACTCGAAATACATGTTAAATAAATTTAATGATCAAAATTATATTTATATAGTTTGACTACTTAAAAAAAATCAAGTGAAGGCTTTGTTCAAAATTTTAATCAACTCCAAACAAAATTAACGATAAAAAGAAATAGTTATTAAAAATGATATAAAATAATCGTAAATTTGAGTCGATTACGTCGGATCGAAAATAGGCGGGACATTCAAATGGTAAAGTCACGACGTTCATTGGATTCAAAACGGACGGTCGAAAAAAATTCCACGCGGTCTCCTCGAGCACAGAAGAATGTTTGCATTTCATAATACCCCTCGTTCATACATACATACATACATATCTCTTCCTAATTAACAACCACGCGTGCTACCGCTAGTATAAAGAGCCGAATGGAAATCACGGGATCACCTGGTTAACACCTTATCCATTGGCTACTTACCAAAGGAACGTTTTCTAACGCGAAATGATGCTTTTGAACGTAAATCATTGAACAAAACGAGATTATGTAATCGATATTTTGAATAAATTACAATGATACACCGTATACAATTGAGAAGTTTTATTAAATCCTCGATTAGTTAAGAGAGCCCTGCGTTTCCTTCTTCCACTAAAAGCTGCAATATTCGATATCATTATTACCTCGTTCATTTCCTAGCTTTAAATAGTCATTAGTTTTTACTATGCAAGATACCGTTGTACCATTTATCGTTAGAAAGCCGGGACAGCCTTCGACCCGGTTTTCCTCGACTTTGAAAGTACCTCGTCAATGCTGACCGATGCACTCGTATCAATGCGAAATTATGAGAGAGAAAGAGAAAGAAGAAAAAGGCAAATCGTTTCTTCCATAGTAACTATTTTTAAACGTCGGATAAGCAGACGTCTCTCCCCTCCATCTTCTCTACCACTCCCACCACTTTTATAGTACTTCCCAATGAAATTCTCTCCCCTCATCGGAATCGTTTCACGCTTCCTATGGAATTTTTCTCCCTTCTTCGATTTAAAGATTCGTATGAGTCATTGTTACGAAGGAGAATTCTCCGTCCATTAACGAAGTTGGTAGGATTAGAACGGCGAATGTAAAAAACGTGAACGATTCCGATCGAATCCAAGAAATTTCACTTCCTTCGAAGCGAACAAAGACTTACGTAGGCGTCCGGGTAATTCGAGCTGCACGGCACGCAATACCGTGATATCCCTGATACATAACACTGGAATTATACCCGTCTGCTTTTAATTACAAAGAAGTTACATTCCGTTCCGGGACGCACTGGTGTCAAAGTCCGTCAAGTTAAATAGGCGATCGCGTGCATTGGAAAATTCTTAAGGGGACGGTGACCGTTTTTTAATCAGCTATTCTTAATGAACGTCTTGTTCAAAATCTACTAATGATATGTGCTTGATTCACTTTTTATTTAATATGCGAGATTCTAGATTATAATTATTAAAATTCGTTCACATTATCTATCGGCCTTTACCTACCTTGATAAAAGAACTATTTTAGGAACATTAGCAACAGAAACTATAGGTCCTATTAATAGTCATATTAATTTTACAAACACATTCAGAAATTTATTGAGAAAGCAACAGGATAATCTATGGTGATTTGGAAATTTTTTTAATATGTCCCTCTATTTCTGACATTAAATTTATTAGTAATAATTTCTCAGAAAATTCCTGCAAGACAAATAGCAATTTTTAAGAAGAGCGATTCTTTGGAAATCTGTAAGTTTTTATCCCAATGAATATATTTGTATACTAATGAATATGTAATCCGAATTTATATATAAATTATTGCTAGAGGCAAATTTATCTACTCTGCATGAAAAACAGTTTCCTTTGCCTTCTCTTTTTTTTTGCCAAATAACCCCAACGATAGATCGGTTCCGTCAGATTCTTACAATTTGCACACTCTTACATTTTGACATTCACGCTATCGAAAGAAGCACGTAGAATTTTTTATTCGAGCAAGGATTTTATCGCTAGCGAAAGGACACTTTTTCTGGTCGTCCTTGCTCTCGTATTCGTCCCTGACTCGTAATTTCAGTGTCATAATCGCGTTTGCGATCCTCTTTAGAATCGTCTTTACGTTACTCTCTCCATTTTTCTCTTTTTCTCTCGGGCATCGTCACCCAACGTTGACATACTGGCACTGGCATTGATAGTTATTATCGCGTGAAATATATGATTTACGCGAGAGCCGTAATCATGGCACGGATCGTACCGAAAGCCGTGAGCGGGAGAACTGGGTTAAGGCGAATGAGAATCACTGTTGACCCGGTCAGATATTTATCAGCCATTAAAACTCGCGCGCCGACGCACAGTTGGATGAAAGATAGGAAATCGCGGTAAAATTAATAATGGATAAAGTTCCAAAAAGGGTGCACCCCCGATTGAATCACTATACATGAAGATAAGAAAAATCTTTAAAATATCGATAGATCGATCATGAGAATATCGATATATCGATAAAGCGTTCATGAAAATATCGATAAAACTGTCATGAAGATATAGATAAAACGGTCATGAAAATATCGATATACATGGATCGATATTACTGAAATTTCGATATATCGTCGCAACCTTAGTCGTAAGTTGTAACATTCGATCATATGTAATTTTTAAATCTCACCTAAATGGTATATAGGGATGGGCAACTGAAAAAGCAATATCGATAAATATCGATACGATATTTATCGAGTAAAAAATATCGATATTTCTTACCCAAGTCTACTCTGCGCCAGAAAGACGTACAGTCGGCGGCATATATGGCTCCTTAGTATGAAGTTAGTAAGAACAGAAATACTATAGAAATTCTCCTATAATTTAATTATCGCCAACTTCATACTAGGGAGCCATATATGACACCGACTGTATGAAATCAAGGAGTGGTGGCACTCCATAAAAGGCCGTTTTTACGAATTTTTCTTCTCCCACAGCCCCGTGAGCTGCTTTTTAGAGAGAGTCTACTGTACTGCGTTCAAAAAATATGGGATTTGATACAATTTTGATATTCGAGAATAAATATCGAATATCGATATATCGAAAATTAAAATATTGTCGATATATATCGATTATTTTTTACCCAAGCCTAATATGTATTCAAAAGTTTTAATCAGTTTTAAAGACTAACACTTTTTGTGTTTACTTTAAGCCAAGTATAGGAAAAATTCGATAATTAAACCGAAAAAATACAAAAATTGTTGTCTCGTTCGGTAATGATATCGTCGGACAAATAATCTGAACGTATCAAAAGTCAGAGACGCGTACGCGAGCGCTTGGTGATTCTATACGAAGAATGGAAAATTTTTAGGTTAAAAATGCAGAGTAGGCATCGTCTTACATATAATACAATTCTATCTTTCGTGCTGCCGTCGGTCGGTGAAGCCGTATACATGACTACCCACTACATATACGTACTATATGCGTACACACATATTCGCATCGAAAGCCAACGAAATAACGGTGACCGTGTGGATCTTTTCGCACGGTCATGACGGTAACGCTTCATGGAACGCTTTGGCAAATGCGGGCAGGAAAAAAAAAAAAAGACGAACGAACACCGAGTGGGTTTCTCTTCGACTTTTCGAGAGATTCACGAAAGATCTCGTCGATGGAAATTGAATAAAAAGGAACGCAAAGTACGAGACGGTTTGGATAGATTCGAAGGAAGAGAAAAAGGACCTAACCCCTTCGACGCGAGCATCGAAATAGACGAAGCTGTTCCGTCGACCGGAAAGCGAAACGCCAAATAAAATGGCGAAGTACGTACTCGAAGTTGATTGAACCCCGAGACTATTCGAATAATTTTATATACGCTTACTCAGGAAACATAAAATAGTATAATCGAATATTACAATTTTGTATAGTACAAATTATTCTATTCGAAAATAAAAAAAATTCGTCAAAAAACCTCACTCTGTATAACAGCAATATAGCTGAACGGCTAAACGAGAAATAAAAGGAATGTGGCTTTTCCGATCACGCGAGGTTCATCGACCAATTAGAATCACTTCCGCACGACTAAATTTTCCCTCTTATTTCATTTAGTTTCGTTAGACATCGGCCACTTCGAGAGCGTGGAAAGAGACTTGCGCAGTCTCTCTTTCCCCCCGCTTTCTCTCTCTCTCTCACACACACATTCACTCATACATTCGGTCTCTCACTCATTCACACACTCGTGCACTCTTCGAAAGTTCGAAGATAATTCAAGCGATACCCATGCAAAGATAATAATCATTCGAGACGCGAAATGTACTTAGCAATTGGATAGTCCTAACGCGGATCATACGACGTTATTTATATCTTTTATGAAGATCATCACGAAGAGATAAAAACGAGATTAGCCGGTAGTAAAGTTATTTTAAGAGTTACATTCATTTTAAAGTATTATTCGATATTTTCTTTTTTCTGCAAAACGATAACGATAAAAAATCGCGAAAGGATATCTCGATCGAAATTGCGTAACGAGTTCGTTAATTTGATGATAATCAAACGGCAACGATCGATATGAACAAAATTGCTTCGAATCTTACTACTAAAGTAAATATATCGACGTTTTGCATTACAAGACGGTTTCCCTCGTGCTCGATCGCCCATTTTACTTCTGTCTGCTAGGTATCATACGATACATCGGATTGGTCGGTGAGAGTACCAACCGATACGAAAGGATGCCTTCAAAAAACATGGCTACAAGAAATCGCAACGTACGGAAAGTCGGAACGGATTTCAGATTTTAATTCGAGTCAACGAAAGCTGTCGTCCTCGTGACTAAAGAATGGATCCCCTTCTCTCTCTTTCAAAACGTCAAGGAGAAAGAAAGCAAACTGACAAGTATGTATGCTTGAGAGAGAACGTAAAAGAGAAAAAAGAATAAGCAAACTCACCGAATCGTGTAAAAAAACGAGCTCCAGCTCGAATTTCCAGCAAAAAGTTGAAAAAAGATTACTGCTGGCGTCCAAAGGTTTGCGTGTGCATCAAAACATATAGCATCGTACTCGTTTCTCTCGTTTGTTTGGAAATGTTGAGGGGAAAAGGAGAGTGTGGGAGAGTGAGAGAGAAGAAGAGAGAAAGAACAGAAAAAATAACAAAGGAGCTTAGGCTATGCAGGACGACGGAGGAAGGAAGGAAGAGAATCGAGGAGACACGAAAGGAAAGCGTTTGGGCCGTTGCCCTATCTCTGTCTCGCCTCTTTGTGTCTCGCTGTCAAAACGCCACGCTGTGCGAACCTCGATGAAGCTTCGTCTTCTTTTTCTTTTCTTTCTTCTCTTCAACACATCACGAAATTCGCATCTTTCACCCTTAATACCCGCGAGAACCTTCGATTTCACGACGAAAAAGGTGAACGATAAATGGGAATGTGTGCGCGAATGGAGAGAGAATGAAAGTAGAGGGAGAAGGGACGAGGAACACATACACACACACGCGCGCGCTTTCTTCGTCTCGTGCTCGGTTGCCTGTACAATCGCGTACATACACTGCAACCTGAGATACGAGAGTGGAAGAGAGACGGAAAAAATATAAAAGAGAGCACGAGGCACCTCGAACGATCCTGCAAGCAGTGCGTCGCTGACCGAACTGAAACACGACGGCGTCGCGTCATAAGCAGCGAAAGGGGAGAACCTGACCACGCTCTCCCACGAATACGACACAAGCGCGCCCGAACTCGACCGAACGGAGCCGAATGTCGCTCGCCAATTGGTCCGGTCTTGCGAAGTTTTCCGAATCCCCAAAAATCCGTGCGCGCGTTTTTCAAACGTTTTATCGCTTTCGTAAGACTTTGAACAAATAAGTCGCGGATTATCTTGAAAAGTACTGTTAAGATCTTCCGTGATAACGTGAGTTCTTTTACAAACGTGATGTCACGTTAATGCGGCAAATTATTGAAATCTTTTGTATAGGAGAATTATTTTTACGTCTTTTCGAAATTCGTACTATTCGTGTTTTGATATTTATCGTTATGATACATGCGTGGGAAATAAGAATTATTCAAGTCAATGAATACAAAAATGAGAGAAAGTAAAGAAATAATTATAAAAATTAATGTAATCTGTGTTGATGATAAAAGTTAATTATATCTGGATTCTTTCAATAATTTTAATTATCTTTACTATCTTTCTATAATAATATCCATATAACTGTTTACAAGGGATGATTTATTATTCTTTGTTTTACCATTATACTTATTGCAGCAACGTACTATAAATAATATGCTATACAATACTATGTGCATATAGATGTCTCAGTTGAAGCAGGCCATCTAAATACCTACTTTTGTTCTTAATCACATAGAAAGATATTTACATGGAAGACAAATTTTTTATCGAGTCACTTGTTTTGTTTTTTTCAAGTCATGAAAATTTTTTATATGAGAAGAGAGTCAATTTTTTTTCTATAACAAATATTTATTTATTTATATTTATAGTCAAATCATATAAAAATAAGAGAACGACGATGTGTGACGGAAGATTGATTCGCTCATTTGATCACAATTGAATTGGTAATAACAATGCAGCCATATCCTATATTGCATTGCATTGTTACGTCTCGTACAATCGATATTATACTGTATTATGCTTTAGTCGATGGCGAAATATAGCAACAAAAAAATGGTCATATTTAACGACTTAACACTTGATCCGCGACATACTGTAATATCTATGCAAATTTGAACAAGAAGCGAGACTAGAAATATTTCTGCTCGCGTCTGGTTTGACCGATTAGACGTGTCGTCGGCGATGCGAGCTGTGGCAAGTTTTTTTCTTATAACTTCGTAAAAAACTGCGATAGACAGATTACTTGCATTCTATTCTTCGCGAAACAATTTTTGGTTCACAGTGACAACCTCGATAAGGACAGATTCTTCTAGCATTAAAATTAGCATTAATTTTTCAAATATTTCTTACCGAACAGTTAAGAATGGAATTAGTTTGTAATATTAAAGTTGTTAGGTGGTGGCAGATATAAAAGGCGAGAGAAGGAACTCGTGCATCGAAGTGGAACAGCCTAGTTGAATAGCGAACAGGTTTGTTCAATATATTTCAGAATTTTACTCTGTACCCTCTGAATTTGAGATTTAACGTATTTAAAAAGAGAAGCAGTCTGAAACAAAAAGGACGTACGTGATGGCTCGAAAGAGAGCAAAAATTATTCAAAATGAGCCAAAAAATTTAATTTATTTAAATTGTCGTAAATTTTGAACGCATTATTGGTATGATATTATAAGGTAACAAAAAGGCGAGCATAATTAATAACGTACCACGGAAATTTCGGGTCCATGGAGCTGCTGTAATTTTTTTCATTAAATTTCATTCTAAAATTCATATCAGTCAAAAATAGTTAACAAATGCTATATTTAATTATAATTCTTACCGTTCCGGTAGCGCTGTTGCTTTATTCCATTCTAAACCGATAGTAACGCCACTGACGAGGTATAAGAATAGACCGGACATTCAATGGGACTTCGTGTTTTATGTTCTGAAATACCGATTGTGCGAAAAAACAGACGTTTTCTTACGCCCTCTACGATATGGAGCGGCAAGTTTAGAAACCATATTCAACCACAAACGAGGTATAAGAATAGACCTGTCATCCTATGGGATTTCGTGTCCTATGTACTGAAATACCGATCGTACGAAAAATCATACGTTTTCTTACGCCCTCTACGATATGAAGCAGTGAGTTTAGGAACCATATTCAACCGAATAATTGAAGTCGGTAATATCAATATATATATATATACTCCGTTCACCGACAGAAACGACCAAGTTACGCGCACCTTTCTACGCATACAATAGAACATCTTACGAGCAAATACGACATCATGTTGAAATATAATATAATAAGATCCCGAGCCATGTTCAGAAAGTTCGACATGCCGATCACTTCTGAAAAAGGTCGATTTACTGACATCCGGATTTCGACTTCGACCGCGCGAACTCTTCTACCGAATGCAATTTTCGGCCGATCTGCACGTTCTATGACTCGTTCGAAATCTAAGACTTCAAGCTACAAGCACGTGTAACTATCATTTGGCTATGGAAATTACTTGAAGAGATATAAATGTCTAAAGTTGAAAAAATAAAAGTGAAAAATCAGGATTTTTGGTGCTCACTTAAACGCTTCTAGCGCCATGAATTCTCGACCGATTCTAATGATTAATAGTGCGTTCGATAGCTAGAAGTTCAACGTACAAGATGACACCCGCATTGTATGGCTATGACAATTAGAACGAGTATGGTGAGCTTGCAAACTTTCGGAAGCTTTAACGACGATGATGCCGAGATGATGCGGAAATATCCCCTATCCTATGGTGTACCCTGGACCGTCCTCTTTCGAACGAGCCATCGATCAGGCCATTCGGCCGAAGATTGGGGGCTCTAGCCTACCATTTCCAAAGGGTCGATCCCAAAAAGTCGATTTTCTGACATCGAGATTTCGACTTCGACCGTGCGAAATCTTCTACCGAATGCAATTTTCGGCCGATCTGCACGTTCTATGACTCGTTCGAAATCTAAGACTTCAAGCTACAAGCACGTGTAACTATCATTTGGCTATGGAAATTACTTGAAGAGATATAAATGTCTAAAGTTGAAAAAATAAAAGTGAAAAATCAGGATTTTTGGTGCTCACTTAAATGCTTCTAGCGCCATGAATTCTCGACCGATTCTAATGATTAATAGCGCGTTCGATAGCTAGAAGTTCAACGTACAAGATGATACCCGCATTGTATGGCTATGACAATTAGAACGAGTATGGTGAGCTTGCAAACTTTCGGAAGCTTTAACGACGATGATGCCGAGATGATGCGGAAATATCCCCTATCCTATGGTGTACCCTGGACCGTCCTCTTTCGAACGAGCCATCGATCAGGCCATTCGGCCGAAGATTGGGGGCTCTAGCCTACCATTTCCAAAGGGTCGATCCCAAAAAGTCGATTTTCTGACATCGAGATTTCGACTTCGACCGCGCGAAATCTTCTACCGAATGCAATTTTCGGCCGATCTGCACGTTCTATGACTCGTTCGAAATCTAAGACTTCAAGCTACAAGCACGTGTAACTATCATTTGGCTATGGAAATTACTTGAAGAGATATAAATGTCTAAAGTTGAAAATATAAAAGTGAAAAATCAGGATTTTTGGTGCTCACTTAAATGCTTCTAGCGCCATGAATTCTCGACCGATTCTAATGATTAATAGTGCGTTCGATAGCTAGAAGTTCAACGTACAAGATGATACCCGCATTGTATGGCTATGACAATTAGAACGAGTATGGTGAGCTTGCAAACTTTCGGAAGCTTTAACGACGATGATGCCGAGATGATGCGGAAAAATCCCCTATCCTATGGTGTACCCTGGACCGTCCTCTTTCGAACGAGCCATCGATCAGGCCATTCGGCCGAAGATTGGGGGCTCTAGCCTACCATTTCCAAAGGGTCGATCCCAAAAAGTCGATTTTCTGACATCGAGATTTCGACTTCGACCGCGCGAAATCTTCTACCGAATGCAATTTTCGGCCGATCTGCACGTTCTATGACTCGTTCGAAAGCTAAGACTTTAAGCTACAAGCACGTGTAACTATCATTTGGCTATAGAAATTACTTGAAGAGATATAAATGTCTAAAGTTGAAAAAATAAAAGTGAAAAATCAGGATTTTTGGTGCTCACTTAAATGCTTCTAGCGCCATGAATTCTCGACCGATTCTAATGATTAATAGCGCGTTCGATAGCTAGAAGTTCAACCTACAAGATGATACCCGCATGGTATGGCTATGACAATTAGAACGAGTATGGTGAGCTTGCAAACTTTCGGAAGCTTTAACGACGATGATGCCGAGATGATGCGGAAATATCCCCTATCCTATGGTGTACCCTGGACCGTCCTCTTTCGAACGAGCCATCGATCAGGCCATTCGGCCGAAGATTGGGGGCTCTAGCCTACCATTTCCAAAGGGTCGATCCCAAAAAGTCGATTTTCTGACATCGAGATTTCGACTTCGACCGCGCGAAATCTTCTACCGAATGCAATTTTCGGCCGATCTGCACGTTCTATGACTCGTTCGAAATCTAAGACTTCAAGCTACAAGCACGTGTAACTATTATTTGGCTATGAAAATTACTTGAAGAGATATAAATGTCTAAAGTTGAAAAAATAAAAGTGAAAAATCAGGATTTTTGGTGCTCACTTAAATGCTTCTAGCGCCATGAATTCTCGACCGATTCTAATGATTAATAGCGCGTTCGATAGCTAGAAGTTCAACGTACAAGATGATACTCGCATTGTATGGCTATGACAATTAGAACGAGTATGGTGAGCTTGCAAACTTTCGGAAGCTTTAACGACGATGATGCCGAGATGATGCGGAAAAATCCCCTATCCTATGGTGTACCCTGGACCGTCCTCTTTCGAACGAGCCATCGATCAGGCCATTCGGCCGAAGATTGGGGGCTCTAGCCTACCATTTCCAAAGGGTCGATCCCAAAAAGTCGATTTTCTGACATCGAGATTTCGACTTCGACCGTGCGAAATCTTCTACCGAATGCAATTTTCGGCCGATCTGCACGTTCTATGACTCGTTCGAAATCTAAGACTTCAAGCTACAAGCACGTGTAACTATCATTTGGCTATGGAAATTACTTGAAGAGATATAAATGTCTAAAGTTGAAAAAATAAAAGTGAAAAATCAGGATTTTTGGTGCTCACTTAAATGCTTCTAGCGCCATGAATTCTCGACCGATTCTAATGATTAATAGCGCGTTCGATAGCTAGAAGTTCAACGTACAAGATGATACCCGCATTGTATGGCTATGACAATTAGAACGAGTATGGTGAGCTTGCAAACTTTCGGAAGCTTTAACGACGATGATGCCGAGATGATGCGGAAATATCCCCTATCCTATGGTGTACCCTGGACCGTCCTCTTTCGAACGAGCCATCGATCAGGCCATTCGGCCGAAGATTGGGGGCTCTAGCCTACCATTTCCAAAGGGTCGATCCCAAAAAGTCGATTTTCTGACATCGAGATTTCGACTTCGACCGCGCGAAATCTTCTACCGAATGCAATTTTCGGCCGATCTGCACGTTCTATGACTCGTTCGAAATCTAAGACTTCAAGCTACAAGCACGTGTAACTATCATTTGGCTATGGAAATTACTTGAAGAGATATAAATGTCTAAAGTTGAAAAAATAAAAGTGAAAAATCAGGATTTTTGGTGCTCACTTAAATGCTTCTAGCGCCATGAATTCTCGACCGATTCTAATGATTAATAGCGCGTTCGATAGCTAGAAGTTCAACGTACAAGATGATACCCGCATTGTATGGCTATGATAATTAGAACGAGTAGCGTAAGCTTTAACAACGATGATGCTGAGATTATACGGAAAAAGCCCCAAAAAACCTCGTCTGTGGTATAAGCACAAACCTGGCATCCAACTGAGCAGTTGGAAAAATGTATGAGCTGTTGAAAAAATACACATAATACATAAATAATAAAAAAATCTGCGTTGCAATTATCATGTAGCACCTGTAATAAATAAATCTGTTAAAATTCCTGAAAATATAAAAATTTTAAGATAAATTATATCTTATAAATGTCATACCTTATGTGTAATCTTGCCTTATAATTAAACATGCCTTACAATTAAATCATGCTTTATAATTAAAACATGCTTTAGGTGTAATCATGCCTTATAATTAAATCATACCCTATAATGAAAACATGCCTTAAGTGTAATCATGCCTTATAATTAAACATGCAAGATAACCGATTATGGATTCGGTTCAACTACCAAAAATACGAATGTATAAGTGCAAGACAGCCATTTGCTAGATATTATTTGCGATGGGATGTATATTATGTCAGACATGATATATATCACATCGAAAATAATATCCATTGCCCGGGTCCACCACGGGGAGGTTGCTGTTAGGGACCCACGAGCTACGGGAACTCTACTTTTATATGATATACTAATTTTATATAATCATTTGAGATCCAATAAAATTGAATCTTTTATAAAATTTATACAGAAATGTAAAAAAAAAATAATCGCGTTTAATGCATTTTTTAACAACTTGATCAGAGTTGTTAAAGAGTGCGAGAAAAGCGACTTTAAACTCTAACCGCGTAATCTACCTACCCGCGGGGAGAGCATAATCTTTCTACGTTTCGTTAACCGAAGCGTAGAAAGATTTCTTTCCTCCTGAATAAAAACAAGCTGCAACACTTGTGAGCTGCAACAAGTAAAAATTTATTATATTAACATAAATACGACAGATATAACAGAGGAACATATCTGAAAAATGTTTGTAAAATGTAAAAAGTAGTATTATATAGAATCTGTAATAAATAAATCTGTTAAAATTCCTGAAAGAATAAAAGTTTTGGAATCAATCACATCTTATAAATAGCCATATTTTAAGTGCAATCATGTCTTATAATTAAACATGCCTTACAATTAAATCATGCCCTATAATTAAAACATGCATTATAATTAAAACATGTAACTCCTGTAATAAATAAATTGATTAAAATTCCTGGAAATATAAAAATTTTAGGATCAGTTACATCTTATAAATAGTCATGCCTTAGGTGTAATCATGCCTTATAATTAAAACATGCCTTAGAGGTAATCATGCCTTATGATTAATCATGCCTTATAATTAAATATGCCTTATAATTAAAACATGTATTATAATTAAAATATGTAACTCCTGTAATAAATAAATTGGTTAAAATTCCTGAAAATATAAAAATTTTAGGATCAATCATCTTATAAATAGTCATGCCTTAGGTGTAATCATGCCTTATAATTAAAACATGCCTTAGAAGTAATCATACCTTATAATTAATCATGCCTTATAATTTAACATGCCTTATAATTAATCATGCCTTATAATTTAACATGCCTTATAATTAAATATGCCTTATAATTAAACATGCATTATAATTAAAGATACCTTTAAGGTAAACATACGTGATAACTGATCGTTCGGTCCTACTTTCAGAAATATCACCACTATAAAATTCTTTTTGAAAAGATATCTGAAAGATTCCTGAAACAAATGATAATTTGAGAAGATACCTTTTAATCAAACATACATGAAGACTGGTCGTGGATTCGGTCCTACTTCCATAAATACAACCACTAAAAAATTCTTTTTGAAAAGATACCTGAAACCAATTTTGGAAAATGATTAATGATATAATATTTAAATAATTAAATTGATCGTCATTGGAAGTAAGTAGCCTCTGATGTGAAATATCGACATCAAAATATTCTGCATAAAATTTTCTTAATAAATTTACCGCGTCCAACGTCATATTACAAGATGCATAAACAATTTTACATATTATTGTGATCATAACTCTATCGAGAACAGATCTATGCTTTATAAAAAAACATCAATCTCAAAGTTAGAAAATGTTGAAATTTTAATTTGAGGTACGCAATTAAATTTAGTTATTATCTTTGACAAGATGTAAAAATATGATGTATAAAATTCTTATTGTACGTATTCGTAATTTCAAAGCATGCTGTTTTTAAAGTGCATATAAAATCATAAATTTGCACTTTGCATAGAAATAAAATTGTATTAATTTAATGAGCAAGTTTATATATTAATATCATTTATCTTAATGAACGCTTGGTTAATGAAAAAAAAAAAAAAAAAATAGCAGCCAACAAAGGGCGCTTATGTAAAACGCGAGCTGCCACCAAAGGGCGCTAAATAGTGCATTTATTCGTAATATACTGTATCATATTCTCCATGTGAAATTATTTTATACGTTTCGTGACTCTAATTAATGACTTTACTTTTTATTTTTATTTAAAATAACGCAATTCTTCTATTATATTGAAATGAATTTACTTTAAATTAACAAAAAGAAATAATAAACTCTTTTGACTTTAATTGAATAAAAACTATTTTCATATTCGAAATAGAAATGAATGAAACTTTAATTTATATTAATTAGTTAAATATTATTTCGCGACCGCGTTGCAAAATGGAGAATATGATGTGGAAAAAAGAAGTTACTAAAACTACTACTACAATTGAGTGACTACGTGGTATGAAAAGATGACAATTCATATTCAAAGTTCTGCATGCTCAGAACTTTGAAATATGAATTATCATCGGTAGTTGCCCTCTTGAGCCACATTATGTGGGGGCCTCTTCGGCATTTTGCCTCTTCTTTGCTTCGTGCCCTACTGCATGGGGCATTCCCTATTCCCGACGCAGGAAGATATACTTATTAAAAAATATCCATCGTTCTAAACGTGTGTTAACAGAGTTTAGCATATTAGAATGTTCAATGACTTAGAATCAGAGTCGTCCCTACAACAGCAATTAGAAAAACCCTACAACAACCCTAAAAAACCTGAAACGAAAAAAAAAGTCTTTACGTAGAAAATGCAACAGCTTTTTGATCGAGAAAACCTCTTCGCCGAAAAGCTGAGTTTTCTACGCAAAGTTTCGAATCCGAATCACTGCCACGACCATTATAATATGCTAAACTCTGTATCACACATCATTTAAAACGACTTAAGGATATTTCCCAACATGCATTCTTACTGCGTTAAATCACTTCTTGCATTCTGTGATTTCTTTAATTTTGCTTTTATTATAATTATGAATTGTAAATATTACTTGAAAAATAACTTGAAAAATTACTTGAATAATAACTTGAAAAATAAATTGAAAGATAAAAGTAACGTGAATGTAACTTTAAAATGATTTTAAATAACGAAATCTATCCTAGCCCGTGGACGACCAGCGGAGTCATAGACTCCGCCAATCGTGCACATTTACACGAGCACATTTAATCGAATGCCCCAGCAGATTATTCTTCGATGAACCTGCTTACAAACTAAAATTAATACTTCGCACTTTGAAATTGAAATTATCGGATAAAAGAAATAAAATAAGTGTGATACATTTAGTTTATAACACTTAAATTTGCAATTAATTTGATACATTTGAAAAATCGCGAATGTGCAAAGTATTAATACAGCTTAAGAAACTAAGTATCGAACGATTCAAAAGTTTTGCCACTTAAATACATCTCTACTTCGCGAAAAGTAGAGATACTCTTTCTTTCTCTAATAATTGCAAAATACTTATGAATGTTCGATACAGTATAAAATGATACAGAATCGTCGCAAAATAAATTTACTATAGACATGATTGAAAAATATGATTTGCGACGATTCTGCTAATACCCGGAGGCGGGACTTTCCACTCCTGAGTGGAAATCACACCCTGCGCCTTTCCCGGCCCTACCTACTTAAAAACTAAATCACACACATACCAGAAACTCTACGTTACTTATATTATAGCCTGCCTAGAACCTATATTTAAAATGATTAGTAAAAAAAGCAAAACTCATTCACACCAACACACTCACTCCACGATTCTCTCACATACCGCCAGGGTGCAAAAACCTACTCTAGGGAGGATACCCCGGGGTACCTCCGTCACCCTAGCTCAAACATTCTTTCTCAATCACAACACTAATGCGTACCTTTTTGCTGAAATCGACTGTCAAGTCTAGTGACCATTGCGTAATATATCAATTTAATTATTATCAAATACGACGCGAACAAAAAATATTTCAATCAAAAATTAAGTATTTTCCAGAAAATACTCGTATGTATTAGTAGATGATCCTACTAATAGTATACGAGTATATTCTAATTATACATTTTCATATCTGTGACTCTATAATGACTCGACTTATACGCATTTAAGGATGCAGAACTACACTTCGATGTGCAGTTTTATTTCTCGCGTAACACCGACGCACAATCCACCACTACCACGCATACAAGGTGGAAAGTACGTCGTGCACGATACACTAGCCATTGACAGTCGCCACAAAAAATACAAGAAAACCGTGCTAACCGATCTTTACCCGTGCATGTAACACCTGGGCACATGCACGAATAAAGATACAAGAGATAGCACGGGGGGGAAAGAAATAGTATTAGTTTGATTAGAGCTGAAAATCCTGATCTAAAAAAATATTAGCTTAAAACTAGGGCCTACGGACTGTGACTCTATAAGTCTCTTTCTCATTTTTCAAAAAAAGACTCTACTCGACTTAATTTTTCTGCAAAGCAAGGACTCGACTGAGACTTTTCCTTTTAATGCAATGACTCGACTTTTATATAGAAAGATTTTAAATTTTAATGTATATATTATTCAGCAAAACCCTCGGACGATCCCATCTTACAAGTGACTCCTTTAATCACGTAATTAAATCATGATATTGTGTCACTTGTAATCCGGTTTCTATCCGTCGCGAATTGTCTTCTTGTTCTTTATTAGTAATGCCGTAATAACCGACCTGTTATACCGTTATGGAGTAATAATTCTAATTGCGTTTATCACATTTGCATGAATTTAAAAGAAGATACGCGAAATCTACGTGTTAGAGTTTCATATAAACTCAGTACTTGCGAACGCACCGATAGCAGTGTGGCCATCCGAGAGTAAGGATCCGAATAATCGCTCAATTTGATAATCGAGTAAAGATATTGGGAAATAAATGAAAAAAAAAAGTTGTTAGTTTATGAATGAAGTTAATGAGAATCTAAGCTAGGGTGAGGGTGAACTGGCTCATTGCGCAATGCGGAACTCCGTACATCTTTTATATATGTTGAAACGTTAACTTCTGATTTTTGTTCCGTTGGTCAATGTACACCATCTACTCGATTATCAAACAATGAGCGAAAATTAGTATTCCAGACTAACGTTTCCGAGGCACTGGGTCTCAAGGATTTGTTCCAACTCATAGAGCTGAACCCCTAACTATCTTTTTTTTCATATTTTATACAAACGATCATATACTATAATACATACTCCATATCGGTATAACAGATTACAGTAGTACAGTCTCAAATTTATTAATACGATGTAAAGCAGAAGTTAATACATTTATTAATATTTGCGAAACAATTGCTTCAGTAAATTTATTGGGATATATTACAAATTAGCATGTTCGACATATTACATGCTGTTTTGGCGAATTCGGATAATTAATATCCGAATTCTACGCTAATTTCGAACGGGATAAAGTGAATTAAAGCGTGAATAAAGTGAATCAAGTGAATTGCATACAAGCCTTGTAGATTTTTAGTCAAAATAATCAAGATTTCTGTATATTACAAATTTTCTAAATGAATTTAAAATGAATTTACAATATAAAAGATAGGATGGATCATGGATGGAAGATAGAGGGAAAAGCTACCACATAAGGGCCATTTGGTTAAAAAACCGACCCGTGGTAAATGCTGTGTTGAAACGTAAGCTATCATATGAATTATACGATTATAAGGAACGACCCGTAGCAGTCTTGTGTTTGTTAGTAAGATACCACATAAGAGCCATTTTATATGCTCGTGGTAATGCTGTGTTTGTTAGTAAGTTACCACATAAAGGCCTAAAAAAAAACCGGCCGTGGTAATTCTGTGTTTTTTAATAAGCTACCACATGTGAATCGTACGTTTACAGACAACGACCCGGTGGCAATGCTCCGACTGTTACATTTTACCACATAAGAGCCGTTAAGCTCGTGGTACGTGCTGTGTTTCTAAGACTAGCTTAGTATCTACTACCACATAAGAGCCGTTAGGCCGTGGTAAGGCTGTGTTTGTTAGTTAAAAGCGACCACATAAGAGCCGTTTAAGAGCTCGTGGTCATGCTGTGTTGAGAGTCCACCGGGTCATTTTCGGCATTTTTGTGTCTGTAAACGATGACTCGTGGTAGCCTTGGGTAATGTGTTAGTTAGTTACCACATAAGAGCCGTGGTGAGCTCGTGGTTATGCTGTGTTACGACTACATACGGACCGTTCGATTTATAAACGATAATTCTGATAGCTACGTTATAGATTAGGTTAGTGTAGTGTGTTAGGTATAGGTATATTGGTATATAGGTATATAGGTATGTAGGTATAATGGTATATAGGTATATAGGTATATAGGTATAATGGTATATAGGCAGATAGGTATATAGAAGTGGATAAAAACCCCAATCTCAAGATATTAAACAATTTATATTCACTTTATAAATTTACTGAATTCTTGATTAATTTTAAATAAAGATCTACAAGCTTGATGCACGCGAATAAAACAAGAAGACCCTATCCTAACATAATAAAATCATATTCATAGAAAAAGAAAATGTACCACTCGCGAATAATTCCTCGAAAGGATTTATTCACGGTCACTCAATTGTAAAAAAAATCTACGTAAAAATACAACCGCTCACCCGTGCCGATTCGGACTTTTCGTCCTCGACATGGTTGGGTGCCGGAGGAACTTTAAACATTTTACTCACCATCTGTAACAAAAAATGGAACAAGCACATAAGTTATCTGTTTATAATATTGAAAAATGGTTAAAATATTTCACTTGAATCTTTTAATTTAATAAATGGAAAGACACGACTACTTACATTAAACGATGTAAATCCGTGCGGCGGGGTAGTAGGTCGAACATCTGCTTGATAAGGTGGGTCCTTCATTGATTATCCATCTGTAACAAAAAATGGAACAAGCACATAAGTTATCTGTTCATAATGTTAGAAAATGGTTAAAATATTTCATTTAAATCTTTTAATTTAATAAATGGAAAGACACGACTACTTACATTATACATTTTAAATCCAAGGCATCGCTTGGATTCCGACGGAGCTTCCAGCCTCCTGGGTGTGCCTCGCGTGTAATTTTAATAATGACTCTACTTACGCGGCGAACAAAATTATTTTTGACAAGAAATCGATTTTCTTGTGTAGTGAAGCTAACGCGACCGAAATAATTTAATACGGCGAACAACACTGACTCTAATTTTTGCACGAACCGAATGCACGCGACGAGCCGAACGCGCGCGACCGAGGCGGCTCGAACGAATTACGGACTCGAGGACCGAATTACAAGTGGTCGAATCGGACGCGCGCGACCGAACCGATCCGACCGAATTGCGAAAAGGTAGGAAGGGTAAGGAAAATAAAACACGTACAAATTTTTTTTATAAATCTTTTTGTTTTAACCAAGCGTTCATTAAGATAATTTAGCTACGTTATTTGAATTTAATAAAGATGATATGTAATTATGAGCAGGATGCTTTGAAATTAGGAATACGTCCCACGATTGCCATATAAATTTATTGCGAATGAAATGAATTAAAGGATTCAACTGCGTACCTCGAAACTCTATCTCTAAATAATATTTTTATTAAGATGCAAATTGTTTTTAAAATTGAGAAAAATTAAATTGAAGTATAGATTTAATCGCGATAGAGGAATGGTTACGTTAATATGCTATTGTTTAAATACCTATACAAGAAATATAGGTACAGCATACTTGTAAGATGAGGGAAGAAACGGTGAAATGAATAAAGGAATAAATGAATGAAAGGAATGAATTTTAAAAAGAAGATCAAAGGCTAATTACTTCCGTTAACGCGTTAGTGCAAGGCAGCCAATTCGCTAGATATTATTTGCAATGGAATGCATATTATGTTAGACATGATATGCATTACATAGAAAATAATATCCATTGCCCGGGTCCACCACGTGGAGGTTGCTGCTAGGGACCCATCTCAAATAATTTAAAAAGTTAATTTATATTAGAATTATGTACTATTGTAAAATAAGATATTATACATTGTGTAATAATAATATAGAATAATGAATTTAATATATTATACTGTAAAATATATTACATTATTTAAAAGCAATGATTTAGACGATGAATTAGAGTTTATAATAACAGAGATGTGGACGTTATGAAAGACTACGACGGAATGAGCATCTACCGCTCAATGACCCTCACGCAAGGTTGAACGCGTTCGATCTTTATTTACTCGCGCTTATTTCATTTAACGTCTTTGTAATATTCTTTCAATAATTAAGCGTTTAAGAATTCACGTTGAAGAATATATCGATTTAGTAATATTAATTAAATGTATTATATAATAATAAAATTTATAGTGTTATTTAGAAGCAATGATTTAGACGATGAATTAGAATTTATAATAACGGAGATGTGAACGTTACGAAAGACTACGACGGAGTGAGCATCTACCGCTCAATGACCCTCACGCAAGGTTGAACGCGTTCGATCTTTATTTACTCGCGCTTATTTCATTTAACGTCTTTGTAATATTCTTTCAATAATTAAGCGTTTAAGAATTCACGTTGAAGAATATATCGATTTAGTAATATTAATTAAATGTATTATATAATAATAAAATTTATAGTGTTATTTAGAAGCAATGATTTAGACGATGAATTAGAATTTATAATAACGGAGATGTGAACGTTACGAAAGACTACGACGGAGTGAGCTTCTACCGCTCAATGACCCTTGCGCAAGGTTGATCGTGCTCGATTGTTATTTACTCGCGCTTTCTTCGTTTGACGTCTTTGTAATATTCTTTCAATAATTAAATGTTTAAGAATTCACGTTGAAGAATATATCGATTTAGTAATATTAATTAAATGTATTATATAATAATAAAATTTATAGTGTTATTTAGAAGCAATGATTTAGACGATGAATTTAGAATTGAGATTAGAATTTATAATAACGGAGATGTGAACGTTACGAAAGACTACGACGGAATGAGCTTCTGCCGCTCGATGACCCTTGCACAAGGTTGAACGCGCTCGATGTTCGTTTATTCGCGCTTATTTCGTTCTACAGCTTTGTAATATTCTTTCAATAAGTAAAACGTTTAATAATTCACGTTGAAGAATATGTTGATTCCCTAATATTAATAAAATGTATTATATAATAATAAAATGTATAGCGTTATTTAGAAGCAATGATTTAGACGATGAATTAGAATTTATAATAACGGAGACGTGAACGCTATGAAAGACTACGACCGAGTGAGCTTTTACCACTCAATGATCCTCGCGCAAGGTCGAACGCGCTCGATTTTTGTTTACTCGCGCTTTCTTCGTTTGACGTCTCTGTACTACTTTTTGAATAAGTACAACGTTTCAGAATTCACGTTGAAGAATATATAGATTCAGTAATATTAATCGAATGTATTATATGGTAAAAGAATTTATAACGTTTTTTGGAATTAATCATTTTTACGATTAATTGCTACAAATGTTTAAAGATTTTAGAATTACGTCGCAAATCGATGATTTTGGCCAATTTCAGTAATTTTTGAACTTTTCTGCAATCTTTAAATGTTTGTAGCTCTAAACAACATTAATCTGTTAGCCAATTACTATATTTATAAATTATTTACATTGTCGTAGATTCGAATTGTAATTCATATCAGTGAAAAATAATTAACAATTGCTATGTTTAGTTAGAGTTCCTACCGTTTTGGTAACGCTGTTACCTTATTCTATTCTGAACCGGTATTGTCGCATGCGACGCTAAAGTGGTTTTCGCTAATGGATTTTCGACCTTTTTTGCAATCTTTAAACGTTTGTAGCTCGGAACAACGTTAAACGATTTGGATGAAATTTACAATAAAAGAATTATTCTAATCGAATACAGATATCCATTTTAAAAAAAAAAAAGAAATAAAAAGTAAGAAAATAAAGGGGTAAGATGATATTTCGCGTGGTTCAAAGTCTAGGCACGAGGTAATAGGTAGTCTTCGACCCCTATATCGTACTCCTCTTCGAGTTTGCGCAGAATTCATCTCAATATGGATTCCCGAGGTGGGCATGTCTTCCAGTCGCGTTACGGTGACTTTAACCATTTTATTCAAGATCCTCCAAAATTTTAAAGAGTGTCGTGATAGTGTTACATATAATATACACATATATATATAAAGGGTGAGTCAAATAATCCCTCGCAAATGAAAATCCTTAACAATTAGCAAAGATAACGAATAGAAAATTTTAATAGTGTCGTAATAATTGAAGTAAATGAACATTTGGATCTATTTTCAAATGTAATAAAATCTTATTTAAGCTCTATACGCTGTCATCGTTGACATAAATTGCTTGGTTCGCCAAGGATATAGATATAGATACAAATTCGTAACAGGTTACGTGACTCACCCTGTATAATGTCCGAGGACTACAATTACGCGTGCGAGAGAGCAGAGTTACTCGGCTTGCCTATCCCCAGTCTCGAGGAATGGACAGAAAGTCAAAAAGCGCAGGAAGCCGATCATGCCGAGGACGACGATGATGCGATTCTTCAGGTACGTTTTAATAAATTTATATTTCTTTCCTTCCTAACAAGTATTTTTTTTCTATTTTCATTCGTAACTTTCCTTCCATCGGATTATTTGTATTTGATAGGTTTCTTATACACACGGTGATGAAAAAGAAAGAGTCCGGTATTTGAAGGGCTTATAGTACTCACCTAGAAGAGTAAAAAATGTCTAATAAACATACGTTCTAAAATCAAGCCTTTTTCTTTCTTTTATCACCCTGTATAGTTCGGAAAATTGAAAAACTTTCGTCACACTGTTGGAAGCAATCGATTCCTTTTTCCTTAAGCTTGGATACGATCTTTATGTATTATAGAATCTGGATACTTCGGACGAAGCTGCACAAAGAATTAGTGGTGGTTTGGGGGAATTGCATGTGATCTTGAATACGACGCAGAAAAAGATCAACAGATTTAAGGTATATACCACTCTCTATGAAGATTACATATGGCCTGTAGTGCAAAGAGTTAACTTCATCTTTTTTACTGTGACAAGTACAAAATTTCTATAGTAAAATTAGCTAAAAGTATATCATGATACTAACTCGTCTTTATATAAAATATGGAAACTGTGCAGACCGTTTGCGGTAGCCTCAGTACGTTATTGAAAGTGAGGGTTGGATCGCGTGGTAGTACGCCGAACCACAAGTCGATGGAACGTCATAACGATGGATCGAAAGACGACTCAGGGATGTTTCCTGCAAATGATGAAAGCATGACGGTCGATTTGTCAGAGAACTCGAGGAACCCGATAGTTACTGAGGAAAGTAGCGAGACGATCGCGAAACCGTCCAAAAAGATCGACATCAACGAAAAAATGGGATCCCATTTGGATAAATTGGATTCCTTGATAACGAAGGCCGAGAACGCTCAATACAGTATGCAACATCAGACGAAACAAATGAAGAAGTTTTTGAAGTAGCTTTTCAGAAACGATTCCAAGATATTATCGAAACGTTTTTCCTCTTATTAAAATGCTTACGTTTGATACCGACAATGGCTATAATAATGCTCATCGAAGAGCGTTCTTTTAATGTTAACGATCTTGTAACTAATATATGCGACGTTCGATAATCGATTATTATGTATTAACGTTGGAACTAAGTATACATATATTGTTGCTATCCGTTCAAATGTTTAAAAAATGTTGTGTCCGATGATTCAAAGTTTTATTGCAAAGATAGTTAAGAAAAAAGAGGATCCTTGAGAATGATTGATATTTTTTTGAATTTATATGCTAAGATGTAGTTTATTTCATATACGTATTTATTGACTAAAGATTAGCGAATCTCTTAATAATTATTTATTATTTCCATATGCGTTAAAGCCAATGAAATCAATCCTATCGACTTTTGTAGGATCGTAAATGGTTGCCGATATATTTTGATACTGCCTAAGAAAAACAATATCATTTTGAATAATTAGAACGAAAGAATAGTAAACATTATCGAAGCCCACGAACTACATCTGTAAGTAATGAACTTAATCCTATAAATGAACTAAATTTTCATTGTCTATTATTTTTGTTCTTGCGAATATATAGGTATATATTTACTAATCTACAATATCTATAAAAATATAAAATGTGTTTATATAATATACATATACACATATATACATACACACACACACGCGCGCACACACTGTATAAATATATATAAACATATGCTTCAATACGTTCTTATCATAATCTATGTAATGACTTTTTTGAGCAACACCAATAATGGTATATTTGCAAAAATTATATAGGTGTACAAACAAAAGGATATAAATGCTGATAATATTAAAATAATGAAGGTTTTCATAATAACTCATCATGCGTATTATAACTCTTCCATAAGAGATACGTGAGAAACGGTCCTCATTGTGATGAGATAAAATTAATTTTAGAATTTCGTAGGTGATGATATATATACAGATATCACAGATATATATATATATATTTAGATAGATAGACCTTTGTATTACTTATAGAAATAATTAACAAAATAATAAAAGGTCCGACTAGTTTCTTTGGACTTCAAAGTAATTGTACTTAGACTTTCGTAAGATAAGTCGCTTAATATACGCATAGCAATATAATTACGGTCCGTGTAGTTGCTATTACAGTAAAAAAGGATGGAATATTGGTTATATCCACTACCTGAAAACGTAGTTAAGCTCGTACAATAGATTTTCAGTATTTCTACATACAAATATCTACTAATGTTTTTAAATCGTCATTACTTAAGTAACTAAATATGTTTTCCGTACAATTATATGGCAACTCGGGAAAAATATTGAGAGAATGGATAAGTGTGTCACATTGTTCGAGCAACTTTTTTCTTTTCATTGCCTTTTTAAAAGAATTATTTATCATACTAGCATAAAGTCGAAATTTTATTTTATAGCCATATGAATTCAAAACATTTACTAAATTTTCATTTCTTACATATATCGCTAACTGATTTATATCCTTTTTCAAAAAATCGTAAAAAGAAACATTACTATCACCAATTTTCTCACTCTTCATAATGTCTATTTCTTTTACATACAAAGACTGAAAACAAGTATTATTTTCTGTATCAATCGATAAAAAATTTTGTTCACTCACATATAAGTCTGCAGATAGCATCTTAAATACGTGCTCCGACAAATATTCAAGTATCTCAAAATCAACAAATTTACTACGAGACGTAGGATCATATAAATCCTCATCAGAATAACGCTCATCAGCTTTATTATGAAATATTTCTTTATTCAGAGCGTATTCAAGCGGCGTGCAATCGTCGTTACTAACAATATTAATATCAGAACCATATTCTAGGAGAACCTGAACAATGTCTAGACTTCTTTCTCTACATGCAATATGAAGCGCTGTTCTACCATATTTATCTCTAACATCGACATCAGCGCCAAACTCCAGAAGAATCTTAGTCACGTGTGCAATATCTTTGTAAGCAGCAATATGAAGAGGAGTTATACCATTTTCAGATACAGAGTCAACTTTGGCGCCATATTTCAGCAATACTTCTAGAACCTCTACATGATCATTTTCAGTTGCAATATGCAATGCAGTCATTCCATCTGTTAGCTTAGCATTTACATTAGCTCCCTTGGTTAACAACAGCTGTGCAATTTCTCTTCTATTGTTCATACTATAATCTTCATTATCAGGAAATTCTAAAGTAATACAATGTAATGCTGTTACTCCATCTTTATCACTATCATTAATATCAGCACCATGTTGCAAAAGAACTTCAACAATTTTTCTTCGTCTTTTCTTAACTGCAATATTTAATAGTTCGGCTTGTCCCTTCAATAAAGGCTTATAAGCCAAAAGTAGATTTATAATTTCTAAATCCATGTTCTGAACAGCATAAAATATTGCAGTTTTTCCTGCATCATCTTTGGCATTAATATCAACACCACGTTGCAAAAGAAATTCAATAATTTCGTTGCATTTTTTCTGCACTGCTATATTGAGTAGATCTGGCATACCATTTATACTGGCTCCATTAGTTAAAAGTAGCTTGAAAATTTGTAAATTAGTGTTTTCTACAGCATAAAATATTGGGGTTTTTCCTATATGATCTTGAGCATTGATATCAGCTCCATGTTGCAAAAGAGCTTTAACAAGTTCAATGTATTCATTTGTAACTGCAATATGGAGAAGTCCAATATTATCTTTTACATTTGCTGCATTGGTTATAAGCAGCTCTGTCATTTCTATATCACTGTTCTCAACAGCATTAAATATGGGGGTTTTTCCTCCACAATCTTTAGTATTAATATCGGCACCACGTTGCAAAACAAATTCAATAATTTTGTTGCATCTTTTCTGCACTGCTATATTGAGTAGATCTGGCATATCATTTACACTGACTCCATTAGTTAAAAGTAGCTCGATAATTTGTAAATTATTGTTCTTTACAGCATAAAATATTGGGGTTTTTCCTACATGATCTTTAGCATTGATATCAGCTCCATGTTGCAAAAGAGCTTCAACAATTTCACTGCATCCATTTGTAATTGCAATATGGAGAAGTCCAATATTATCTTTTATATTTGCTGCATTGTTTATAAGCAGCTCTGTCATTTTTATATCACTGTTCTCAACAGAATAAAATATGGGGTTTTTTCCTACATGATCTTTAGCATTAATATTAGCACCATGTTGCAAAAGAGCTTCAACAATTTCACTGCATCCATTTGTAACTGCAATATGGAGAAGTCCAATATTATCTTTTATATTTGCTGCATTGTTTATAAGCAGCTCTGTCATTTTTATATCACTGTTCTCAACAGCATAAAATATGGGTGTTTTTCCTCCATAATCTTTATTATTAATATTAGCACCGTGTTGTAAAAGAACTTCAACAATTTCCAAATTTCCTTGTTTAGCAGCAAAATGTAGTACGGTCTTACTACCTTCAATTTTACCATCAACATTAGCTCCATGATCCAACAGTAGTTTAACAACTTTTACATGACCATATTTAATAGCAATTTGAAGTGGGCTTTGATACTCTTTGTCTGTGACATTAACATCAGCATTATAATTTAAAAGTAATTGAGTAACTTCTATTTCGTTACATCTAATTGCTTCGTGGAGTGGTCTACTACCCATCTTATTTCTAGCATTGACTCTAGCATCTCTCTGCAGAAGCATACTAACAATTTCTATCTCACCATTTCTAACAGCTAAATGAAGTGCTGTATCGCAACATCTTCTGATTTTGTTGTTAACTTTACAACCACTTTTTAAAAGCAATTTAGTAACCTCTGTATGTTTGTATTTAATGCTATCGCAAAGTAAAACATATCCTTTTAACCATGGATCTAATTGAGGTAGACCATAAGATGTAATTAATTCTCTTACTTGTTCTACCCTTCCTCTACGAACTTCTAGAATTAAATCCAACTTTAACTCTGACAAGTGGTCCATTTGGTAAATGGTAAATTTGCAACTGTGATTTCAATTTTGACTGTGAAATAACCTCGTAGTAAATTTTGTGTTTACGTTACTTCTACGACCATACAATATAATAAGCAAATCTTCTTAATGATTATATTGTTGTTCTCAACTATAGCGTTAGCTTTTGCTTGAATTATTTAGCGTGATAATGCTTGTTAATACCACAAATTGTTAATGGTGTCGAAGTTTGTAATTCATACGCTTGTTCACTTTGACTTGCTTTGACTCAAATGGTGCTGGTGCAACTTGATGCAACTATAGTCAAATTCCCTTTATCTTTTTAAACTCACTCCTCACGCCATCTATCTCCTCTTACTCTCGTTAAGTGCCACTTGCGCCGTCTCTATCTATACGCTTGAACTACTTAGTAATCTGGTCATTTAGCAATATAGCGACCATATTTTACTCTCTTTTTTTATTATTCTAATTTTCATTATAAATCCTAAAGAATAAAAGACTTCAATAACTTTTATAATTAAGTAATACTTCATGAATTAGTAACCATTAGCGGTACCTTCCGTAAATACGCAATCATTCTAATATAATTAATAAGTCAAAAAGACGCCTAATCATAATAGTCCACAATTTATAGCTTATAGATAACGAAATAACGAGCCGCGGAGTGCCACATGTAAATATCTTAATGTAATCTTCTAGAAGCTTTTTTCTAGCCTGCGCCTACACATATAAAATGTTAATTATAAGTCAGCGTCTTTATGTAAAAAACTAACAAAAATCCAGACAACCAAGTGAACAACGTTTACGGTATTTCATGAAGCACGTTTTTCGTCTTTACAATGATGCACGTGGGAACGAGCGGTACCTGCTCTTCTATCCCTTCATCCAAATACTCTCAATACCGATAGCATTATAATAATCTCCATATATAGCTCCGTTATACATATAACGTATATATACTTATAATATTTATTAAAAGCACGTTGTATCACGCTGCTTAACACGTTTTCGACAGTTTTCACCGTTGTGTCAATGACATTATATAAATTCACTGTCAAATAATGTCATATACCAAGGAATCTATAAAGAGTAAACTAACTGCAGAATCAAATACTCCGCAGGTGGTACGTATTGTAAAATAAAACATGTTGTTTCTTTTTCTCCAAGTGTTATAACCTCAAATTTTGCAGTGTAAGAACGTGTGGACATTTCTATTGGATTACCGTTATATTTAACTTGATCGATTCGTGAAAGATAATCCGAACGTAATATTTCATAAGAAATAAAAGAAAATGTCTGCGTATACCCAAATAGTTCTTATCCTTAATTTTTCGCTCATTCTGAGATGGTGCATTACTTATCATTTACACAGTGGCCAAGAAAAACCTCCTATGTATGGAGATTATGAGGCTCAACGACATTGGCAAGAAGTTACTTTAAATCTGCCTGTTGAAACTTGGTACATTAATACGACCGACAATAATCTTCAATATTGGGGACTAGATTATCCTCCATTAACTGCATACCATAGTTTCTTGTTGGGTTACGTCGCAAATCGTACTAATCAGTCGTTTGTAAAATTGCATGAATCTAGGGGAATATCTTCTCCAGACCATAAATATTTTATGAGAATGACTGTTCTTTGCGCAGATTTGATTATCTTTATGCCAGCAGTGATATGGTACATCACAAAAATACAAACAATCGACACTTTCCAAATGGAATATAATAATTTGTTTGGATTTAACAAAAAAGATTTGATTCTCTTAAGTATATTAATTTATCCAGGCATCATACTAATAGATCATGGTCACTTTCAATATAATTGTATATCATTAGGATTATTTGTAGCTGCTGTAACTGCTATTTTGAGTGATTCATTAATTATTGGTTCATTTTGGTTCGTATTAGCATTAAACTATAAACAAATGGAGTTATATCACGCTTTACCTATCTTCTTCTATATACTTGGAAAGTGTCAAGTTAGTGAGACTAAGTCATTGTTCTCCTCAATCTACAAATTACTTTGCATTTCTTTAACAGTTATAACGACATTTGCTATTATTTGGTTACCTTTTTTAAGAGATTTGAATACCCTGTTCCATGTAATTTTACGATTATTCCCATTTAATAGAGGTGTATTCGAAGACAAGGTTGCTAATGCATGGTGTGCCATCAATGTTCTTTATAAATTACGCGATACCTTTACAAATGAGCAGTTGGCCCGAATGTGCTTGATAATAACAACAATTACTGTTTTGCCAACTTGTGTTAATTTATACTTGTCACCTAAAAAGGAAAGTTTGATCATTTCTCTTATAAATTCTGCTTTAGCATTTTTTCTATTTTCTTTTCAAGTTCATGAAAAATCTATTCTGTTAGTAGCAATTCCAGTTTTATTGTATTTTCATAATGATCCTTTGACATGTTTTTGGTTTTTGTTAATATCTCACTTCAGTATGTTACCACTGTACATAAAAGATGACTTATATCTTGCTTATGTTGCCACAGCTGTGTTTTATTTTGTTTCTATTACCTGGCTATGGCCAGAATTATTTGATTATAGAAAAGAATTTGATAAATGTAAAATAAAATTCACTAAAGGAAAATCAAAGGAGAAATCAAAACTTAAGTACAATATTATGGAATACTTTTCGTATTTCTTATCTCATTTGCAATGTCATTGCGACTACAATTTTCTTAAAAAAACTTTATTTTGTGGTTCTCTGGTAGGAGCTGTAATATTATCTTTTTGTAGTTATGTTTTGAAGCCACCTGAGAAATATCCAGACTTGTTTGCACTGTTGGTATCCATATATTCCTGTTTTCATTTTTTTATTTTCTTTTTATATTTTAATTATAAACTACTGGCAATAGGAGATAATAATTTTGCAATCAAATTGAAGCTACAGTAAATTTCACTTACTGATTGTTATTTGCTATTGACTAATGTGTAAACTGTTATGTATGTGATTTTTAATACATTATGCAATATAAAGAACATATATATATTGTTTTATTTTACGACTGTGTTCCGCAAACATCTTGTAAAATTGTACGCGTTCCGTGATTCTAAAAAGCTTAAGGATCACTGGTATATACAGTAACGCAACTTTCTTAAAATTGGAATTCGCGCATGCGCTAACTAAGGCATTTACTCAGTAACGGCATCTGAACTTTTCTCTTGCTTCACATTTAAATGAACAATTAAATCACATTTTGAATTAAGCGTGAATGTATATACCTAATTTTCATTTTAAATACATAGACATTATTTCTTTAGTTTATTTATTTCCATTACTATTTATTGATAAATATTTTATTGTGCACAAATATAATGTGCACTTTTGTTATTTTCCTCATATTTTAATGCATAAATAATTTATCTCTTTTATTTTCATTTCATTTAGATTAATTTAATGTATAAAAGAGCTATCTTTAACACAAGTGGCATAAATGGTTGACTTCTTTCCAAATTTTAGCTAAAAGTACAGATGCGTGTTTACCTGGTCATTTAAATGTGCGAGAGTGAGTGAAAAAAGTAAGAACAAGTGAGAGAGAAGTTTAGATTGAGTGTCGCCCCGTGCAGCGAGTAATATAAAGTGACGCATAATTGAAACGAGAATGTGGTCTCTCGTGTCAGCCACTAGATAAGAGAAGAAGAAGAAGTATCTAATTTCTCGTCTTGAACAAAAGAATTTAGAATAGAATAATACTGTGTAATCATAACATAAAAAGATAATGGCAAATAGTACAGTGACTTTCAACACGGAAATTCGAAAATTAAAACCCGCGCATAGATGTGCTCTTGGAGACATATTAAATGTATCTGACTCATGGAAAAAATTGATGGCGATAGTTCCACGAAATGGTACAAATACAATGAGATTTAATAGTGAGCATGTTAGGTTAGTATATTTTTTTTACATTAATAATTGTCTACCTAAGTTATCTTCGACATGAACTATTTTAATAAGTGACAAATGTACATTTTCTATAGTATAGTTGAGCAAATGGCACGGAAATATCACCACAATGCTGCTGAAATCTTGTTAGATGAATGGGGTACAATGGGTAGAGAAAGGCCTACATTACAAATTTTGTTAGATCTGCTAATAGAAGCGGAGTTATTTAGAGCTGCAGATTATGTCGCCAGTGAAATATTAAATGGTATTCAGCAGATAACATTTACTTAGAGTAGATTGTTCTAATTTTGAAGCGATGGGTAATACAAAATTATTTTGCTTATAGTTGATTTACCACAACGACCACAGTATGGACCAGCTGCTGTTATTGATATTTCAGATGAAACTTTAGCAAAGCTTATCAGTGAACAAGCTAAATTAGAGAACACTGAATACAGTAAATCTACCTCAATTTGTGGTTCCTCGTGCGAAGTTAATGTTGGAGAGATCAAATATTTTCCAGATGCTATTGACCTTATGGATCCCTGTTTTTCGAAAAATAATTTAAATGTAGATGAGCCTAACAAAGTGGTGTTAAACTTAACTGAAGAAGATTTAATAAAATTCAGTACAAATAAGCTTCCTAACAAAGATATGACACCAAATGATACTAAATCAGATGAGATGATACTAAAATCGACTGAAAAAGACTTGATAACCTTTTGTACAAATAAATTCTCTAATACAGGCATAATGCAAAATTTGAAAATTGAAACAAAAGAAGAAAACAAATCACAAAATGCTCTAACTAACGAAGAGTCATCTGTCGATGGCAAGTTTCAGGAAATATCATCTCAAGAATTACCAGTGTTTTTGAATAACTTTGAGCAAAATAAAAATAGAAATAATGAACTTAAATCTGCAGAACTCCCTGCTTTTCTAAATCAAAGTTCATTTCTATTACATGAATCTGTGATTTGTAGTGATAATAGTTCTATTCGTACAATGGATCTGAGTAATTCTTCAAATTCATCCAATAGCAGTTCTAATCTCACGAATACTGAGCATGAGAGAAATAGTGTGAACTACCAATTACAAACAGAAATAACATCCTCTTTGTTACCAAAATACATAGTTGATCGAGAGGCTGGCAGTGAACTTTATAAAACAAATGACAATAATGAAAACGCAACAATCTCTGAAGATTTACCTCTTACAGTATTAGAGTATAATAAGTAGGATATTTTAATTTGCTATTGCAATATATGTAACTTTTTTTAAATTAATTAAATTAATAAAAATGGTGCTAGTAAATTAGCGCAAACCTCATTATGACGCAAAATAAAACACCTCTACGTACTTCACGATACGAACTCGTTTGCGTAAGTAAGCTCACGGTAAAGTGTATAGCTAGACATCAAAATCTATAAGAATTTCATAGTGGCTATAGAAAATGGAAAAAAGTTACAATTTGTTGGACAGTGTTATTATTACAGCCTAGGGCCTATTGAAGCATAATTCTGCCTTGAATAAGTATGAATGAGATTCGATTGATGCAAATGATAATCTGATGATGAAAAAGCGACTTCGACGATCTAAAAATGAATGGTAATCGTGCATTCTATATATAAACATATATGTAAGCATGAAGCGTTGAATAAACCTCGGAACAACTATGTTATTTCTAAATATTTAATCAAAAAACTAATGAAACGTTCCATACAAACTGTGCGCAATACGCTCAAAAGCCACATATCAAGTCAACTGATACAACCACACAATTATAGATGATATATCGAGCTATTTCATCAGAAATTACTTATACGTAGATTGGTACGATCGAACTGCCGTTGTTTATTCAACGTGGGTGTTTTTTTTTCGCGAGGTTCGTCGATAGTTATCATCGTTGCTCTTGGCTAAAGTATTCGAATAAGGTGCAGTAATGTATTGACAAAAGAACAACATAAGCGATATTAGAGATGTTATTCTTCTTGGCACACCAAATACATGGTGGATGATTTTTTAACGTTTAGAGAATGTTTCTGAAATCTTATTACGATATTATAATCGGAGTCAATAAAATAATTAATTAATAAATCAAGCGAGACGAAGAAACACCCAAGAGCAAAAGACTATTCGATGTGTATTTGTATGTACATAAAAGAGACAAATTTCATCACTTCGTGAAAATCGATTCTGAGAAAAACGCAATTTAATGTTCATCAATGAATAGAAAGTAGAAATGATTACATAAAATTCAAATTATTAGGGATTATTTTTGAGAGCGATGACGAGGTTTTTCCCCCTGTATCCTTCATATACATATGTATATCCTTTACCTCGCAGATGGTATATTCTACGTTCGTCCACCCACAAATGCAAACATCATATATAAATATTTTCAAAGGATAATCATCGCTGAAGAGCTACTCGTTCAACAACAACAATTATCGGGCGACAATCTGACGCGAATGGATGGACACCAGGTAAAACATAGAACTTGCAGTAGAATATATACGTAGACGTTCGTTGTATCGGCAACTCGTTGGTAAGGACTTCCTTCGTGAGCCGGCATTGACGAAGATTCCCTACCTACGAATAAAACAGTGTAAAACAGCTGTAAAACAGCTTTGATCTTCGAATATCAATGATCGCAACGCAAGTGTAGTTAAGTATTATTTTAAATCGTCGTAGCGTTCGATCGAACAATTCTATTTGTTCGTCGCATCTTCCTCCTCTTCATAAAAGGATATACTTTTTGATTGCAAGAAGACTACGATAGAACGATTTGCGCAAAAAAAAGTTCTTTCATTTTTCCGATCATTCAAGACAGCTACCAAGCTGAAATGCATGTACGGTGGTCCGAGCGTGATAACAGTGAGTTAGATTTATTTAAATTTTAAAATTTTGTCGTGCTATTGCTAAAACGAAGAAAAAAATTACAACGAATTCATAGAAAAACGAGGAACCGCGAAGGTGGGCGATATAAAGAGCGCAGGAATGGAAAAGAAGGAGACGATGAATACCGATATCTTTCAAGCTCTTTCCCCGTTCTATTATCCTAGCAAATTGTGCGGCTTGTTTCCGGCTCGCTTCACGAAACAAGCTAATGGCCGATACGAGGGTCGTTTGAGCGTTATCGATGTGATCTACAGGTGAAACTATTGACGTTCTTGCTTCTTGGATAGTACAAATTTTGCGTCCTGAGCCAGATCAATTGTATTTAAGAAGTTTTGTAATGTAGATCACTTCTGAAAAAATTTGCTTCGAAAACCGACAAAAAAAGTGCAAAGTGTGTTTATCATTTTTTGGAGACTAAGTTATATACAGGTAAGTCCAAATTTTGTAAAATTTCGTTTTTTCACAAAATTCCAGTATTTCAGTATAATCAGGGCCACATTTACCTCGAAGGCTTTACTCTCTGTGGGAGCGCGTTTTTAAACATTACTACTTCTCGCAAGCTACAATAAATCAATGTATGTAATAAATTATGATGACTTTATAGATATATTTGCTAAAAACAAAGTTGGAAGAAAAAAACCAGCTTTGATTTGTCATTTTTTTAAACAATTTGAATTTTTTTATTTTTATATATTTTTGTAATGCAAGTATCTATATTAATTTTGTACAGGTTTTATTTTATTAAAATGAGTTATTATCGAGATATTTAAAGATCTATTAGACAGATAATATATTTATTATTTAAAATTGCAAACTTTTAAGAAACTTTTTACTGCAGACTGATTGATCTTTAAATATCATACAAGTTTTAAATTTAACATTTTTTTCTATCTCTTACGGTTACATAGTTATATTGAAAAAAAAAACGAAAAATTCAGAAAACTATATACCCGTAAAGTTTCATTAAATTCAAAATTTTCGAGTTGGAAATGTTTCAGAATAAGATCTCCAAAAGCTTAAATCTGGCCTCGAGTATAACTTTTTAGAATTCTGTCTCGCGTGTACAAAATTTATAAATTGGACTTACTTGAATTTTACACCCAACCCTTCAATAGTCTGAGTACAGTGCAAGGAAATGCATATCACGCGTTAAGTACCGACCCCACTTTGTTTACCTCTCCGTTGACGCCGCACGATACCGTCAACTTGAGCGATACGCAAGGTCGCAATTCTATTACAACCACCGTTTGATGTGTTCCTTTGGAGAAACAGAATTTTCTAGCAATTTAGTTACATTTTTTATCTTTCTCGTAATAGTAAAAAGGAATTCTTTTTATTATTACGAGAATTCGTAATAATAATTAGAATAGTAATTTTTCTATAATAAGTTTTCCATTCCCTTAAAATCCTAACAATAAATGTTTAATCCAATTTCAAGTTTGTCCTATATGATTAGACGAATATTATGCTTAAAAAATACTCTTAAACTACGCACTTTGCTCGACATTCGATCAAATTTTCTCAAAATTAGGAATACTTTTTATAAACAAATATATTTCTCCGCCTGATAGAGCTTACCCGATGCAACTGGTCCGGTTCATGGTGCCAAAGAAATGTTCTCCATCGATCATTGTATGTACTTTATCGGGAAAAATAATTTCTTTTTCTTAGCTTGATTATTTTTGGAATCGTCATGGGTTTACAATTGTGGGGTCTATGGCGAGAGATGAGAGACGGCTGGGAAAATAGTACGAGGCTGAAAAATCGTACAGCCGTGATACCAACTTGTAGCGATATTTTCAGCGTGATGACACTCGCTGCTATCGCTATCTTAGGCTCGCCCTTTCGTTGGAAGCACGCACAGAATGTCTTTAATAAATTGGCCGAGGTGAATGGAAATGATTCTTTGGGATAAACTTGAGATTACTCCAAAATATAGTTCGTATTTTTGAATTTTTATTTCTCATTTTTCTCTCATTAAAATTAGGTCGACGAAATATTGGGTATCATCGCACCGAAAAAAACACGTAGATACACCATCGTGTTGTCCACTCTCGCGTTACTCGGTCTTCTGTTAAATACGACTCTTGATATGTGCTGGTGGACTGGCGATTCGAACGCGAATAGAAAAATGGACGATAAAGGTCCGATCAACTACTTCCCAATTTACATTATGTATATGATCATCGTCACGTTGGAAATACAATATAGCCTTGTCACGTATAATATCGGTCTAAGATTTTTCAGACTTAACAAATGCCTCGAAAGTATTTTGAAGAATGGTAAAATGACCGATCAATTTAGAAAAGATCTAGGCTTGGGTGCGTACAACTTTTCTTCTTCGATTTTCTCACAGCCATTAAGAGATACGAATCGCGTAACCCGATCGAATAAAAACGGTAAATACACTCTTGTTTTTGCTGGAACACTAACAGCCGGTGATTTTAAAAGTCGAGAACAACCAACGACATACGTTCGACAAGATCCTGGGAACTTGCGTGAATCCAAGATTTTGAAGTGGTATCCTGTTACGTTTGGTGAGTTATCGAAATTGATACATCGACGAATGCATCGTTACACTTACCTGTATACTTGTTTCAGAAACAAAAAATGTCTCGAATAAGATAGCTCAGCTAGTGACAGCGCACTCGTCTCTCTGCGATACCGTTACCTCTATAAACAATGCTTTTGGTCTAGCTATGTTGGTGGTCACGCTCACGTGCCTCTTGCATCTAGTGATTACACCCTATTTTCTGATAGTAGAGGTCAATGGAAATCGTCATTTGTTATTCCTGATAGTTCAAACTTTGTGGTGTATTTATCATGTTGCGAGAATGCTCGTGGTCATACAACCTACTTACTTCGCTTGCACTCAGGTGAAATTCTTTATTGCCGCGATTAATTATCGTCTATGATCTACACTTTCGTAATGTAATGTGTTTACAATTTGAATCGAGGAAAAAAAAAACAAGAAAATCTTTTACAGTCAAAACAGACGGCCATTGTCGTTAGTCAATTGCTTTCTTCCAATCTAAATGAAGAATACAGAAAAGAGTTGGAGGTTTTTTCGCTTCAATTACTACATCGACCTTTAGACTTCACTGCGTGTGGACTTTTTTCTTTGGACAGAACCCTCGTCACTTCGGTGAGCGATACCGTATCGATAAGCGAATATGGTTAAGAGTCTCAGTTAACTTATTTTCATTCCATTACTCTTATTTCTGCAAGTTGACCAATTTTATCGGGCGCTTCCCAATCCCACATATCACGAATTCCAATGTTTTTCAGATTGCCGGTGCGGTAACGACGTATCTCGTAATTCTCATACAATTTCAAAAGGAGGACCATACGAAGGATGACGTAGATAACATTCTAAAGAATGCCACGCAAATATTAAAGAACGCCTCGTCGCTCCACAACTTTTCAACGATAAAACTTAATACATAAATTTTCTGGTGATTTCGTACAAAGATCAAGTATTATATATACAATTGACGTCTTCTCGTGCAGATAACGAATTACGTGAACGTTTTTAACATTTTGACAGAGTAAAATAAAATTCAATGTACAATGTTGCGTACATTCATAGAAATTGTACAATGTAAATAGGCATACGGTAAATATACAAATATAGGCATGCGGCAGTTATACAAATAGTTTATAGAAATACAATATTCTGTCCACTTTTAATTTATGCATTGATATACATGTATAATATTGATCCATATTACAGTAACTCATAAGTTTATCAACCGCATCTTCCGTTTCTTTCATGGAACTATTTATCTGCCACTTTATCCGTTCGTTACAACAACAATCTAATGGTGGATGAAATATACTGTCTGGAATGTTCCCGTGTAGTGTCCTACCATGAACATCTATGTAAAAATATTTTGTGTTCGAAAACGCTAATTACAGCGGATCTATTGCCTGACACCCGCGCGCGCGCGCACACACACACCCTAAAACACACGTTCCCCCCACCGAGTACCACGCACGCATACCTGCGTGCGCGCGCACTATATATATATATATATAAATATATATATATATAAATGTATACTAGATCGACCGATATTCTATATCCACAATCATCTTCGCATCATCTTACGATGAAAAGGAAGAAGGACACATCTAAAAAAAAGTGTTGGCACTATAAAAATGCGGTGAGACACCACGATGATATTTAATATTCTCATACACGGTGACAATATACAAATACAGTTTCGTCGTAACGTTACCCGTCTGCTAATTAATCGCACGATAGATGAACTATTAATTAGCAGTATATCCCACCTAGCGCCTAAAATTAGACATCAGTCACAGCCTATCCAAAATATGCCTCACCTTCTTGCTATTATCGTATCGATATACCTAAAAACGGTCAACTCGAAGAATTTTTTTAAAACAAGCCAAAATTTTTAGATCGATTCACTTATAAGGTATGTACAGCCTCGTATACTGACTCTTTTTCTGCTGCTATACACTTTTCGTACAAATTATTACTCTAGCAATAAATATTGGATCACTTAAAGAACCTAACGCGTTAGTCACGCGTATCATTTATGTATACGATACAAATTATGTATAAATCCGATACCAATGGTCGCGCATCGGAAAAAAATAATGCTCAGCATTATTGAAAGTGAGACCCAAACAGCATTTTCCAGTCGCGATATTAAAATAAACGCTCAATTCACCGTACCTGCTGTAATGGACGGTTGGGATTTTTGATGATTAACCTGCAGTAAATTGTCGCAGCAGGAGGTATCTTTAATCATCGAGATAGGCTTTGCTCTTTGACACGTCACCAAAGTTTCCGAATTTGATGAGAGATCCGTTTCATAATCTACTTTATTCTGATGTCGAGCACTGCAGTGGCAAGGACTTGTATGATGATGAAGGCGAGAGAAGCAATCCCTGCAAACCCTTACCGGATTATAGAGTTGTTCACTGGGTAACGGTGTTGAATTTTCCGAACAATCTGCACAGAAAATCTTCCCGCAGCACCTGAGGAGTAATATTTTTTTTTTAATTTTATTCGTTCTTCGTAACTTTGAATCTTCATTAAAGATTCGTCTAACAGTTTTTAGATTAACAAATCTCTAAAGTTTTGATACTTTGTACATGCTTTCAATTCGTAGTCTATAAAGAGAATAATTAAGGAGGGTCTAATGATACGTACCTACAATGATGCTTGCGTCTACCAAGCCAAAATTCTGTGTTGCACCCCATGCAATGATTTACCGCATGATCCGGAACCCAGAGAGTCGGAGCTGGAACCAAGTCTTCGACGGCTTCCCAAGACATGTCCGATGGTAACGATTCTCCGTGTTCACCTGCACTGCCCACCGAATCAGGTAGCGAACCCTGTAAATCAACAATTTATTCCTGTTAATTATTCAAAATATTTTGTATACGTAACTACATTTTCCACATAAAATAAATATATAATTATATATGTAATGCCTCAGAATGATTGACCTATTAGAAATTTTCCAAATAACGGATCGCAAGAAAACAAGTGTGACGCAAATAGCAGGAGCATATTGACATTCGATAACATTTTTTCATCTATATTAACAATCGAATTGACAAACTGGAAGCTTCTCTCTTCGCAATCTTCAATGAAATATTTACATGGTATGTAATATTCAACAGGTAATCCATAGAGTTAAAATGTCAGTAACATACTTTCTGTACAAGGAAATATCGTTCAAATTAAATAAACCTATAACAACTTTGAAGTACTAATCTTAATACTAGACTTACAATATCATCGATACGATCGGTATCTGCATTGTGGTTGCACACTTGCTTAATTAATGCTAGCCTTGTTGTATGCAATTCCTTACGTAATGCTTCTTCCGTTAGCTGAAGAAAAAGACATATGGCAACTTTCAGTATAACATTTAGGCAACGAATGTTGGGCATAAAATTGTTTTAAATGGAATTCAATTAATGTCCTATTTTTGAAAGTTCGTATTATGTTGTGTTATGACTGAAGTCGGTCATTTATCTTATTTAAAAAATTGCTCTTTTCGTTATTTATGTACCTTGTGCTCGACAATAATCTTTTGTATTCGTAACTGAATGTCACAATGCATAACGGGAAGACCATCGACGTCGTGCAGCCTGTCAGGATTATCTAGTATAGCATCTTGGTGAGTTGGAGAAGCTGGGCATATGCTACTAGGTGTTCTTGATATCAAGGGAGCTCTGGTGTCACTGACATCGCTACCTTCATTGTGATTACGATTACAGGAACAAGTATCTTGTCCTGCTATACCAGTTTCAATCCATGGTGAAATACTATCCTGTTCTGAATTTGTTTGCTCTCTGCAATCAATAATATAAATTAAAAATGATATTAATCTTGTTTTACATAATCGGACAAAGGAATTGTAATAATAATATTTTTAGAACATACACTTCATTTTCCCCATTTTCAACACAAACAAGAGAATCGTTATTTAGTATTAATGTATCTGTAGAGCTATCCACAGATGGATTGACGGGTGAATCGCTCGATATTTGCACTGTTGTATACTGTTTGGTCTCGACCTCAGTCTCTGATGAATTTGCATCCACAGCTTCAATTTTGCTATCCTCTACATTATTTACGACTTTTCCAGCATCGACTTCCAAATTTAAGGAATTAAATTTTCTATAAAAAATACAATATTTAGTATCTTTGCAATACAAATTTATAAATATATTTATATTACTACTTACTTTTCCATGGAAATACTTGGATCGCTAAGTCTACGGTGAAGGTAGGCTGCATGTTCAGGGCCATGTATAAGATCTCCGTAAGAACGTGTTTTAATCATATGTCCTCGTGGTTCTTCGCTTTCACCGCTTTCCATATCCATCATTGCTACTCTTTGTTTATCATCTCTAATACCGAGTGACGATTCCATAGAGCCTAGATACACCTCGGACCACAAAGCAAGATCTCGAACGTTACAACTTGGCCATAATACCTAATAAGAATAAATAAGTTTAATCATTTAGAAGTTAAAGCACTTTCTACAAATAAATACAAAAAAAGGATCATACTTGATTTTTCGAAGGTGAGTATAAATGATTAACGAATAGAGATGAATTAAGGAATCGCCATACTGAGAAAGTACGTTCCTGTATTCTTAACTGTAGTCTTTCCTGTCTTGTGTTACATAAAAATGTACCAAACAATTGTGAATATGTATGCTGCGCTAATTTTACCTAAAAACATCGATAAACAATGTTATCGTTCTCTCTTTTGTATATACTATTTATTAATATATAATACCTAATACTTACAAGATATGCACGGGACATTTGAAAACTACCTTCAAATTGTCGAATTAACTGATGCACACAGTCAAGCCATTGTAAAAATACTGGGCAACGTTCGTTTGGATCTTCGCAACCGACTGTCTGTCCACAGCGATCAGCGAATTTATGTCCAAAGTCTAACCATTCTCTCTCGCATAATATTTGAAATCCCTAAATTTAAAAACTGTCTTTGTAGCCAGTAATAAATATGGAGAGTATTATAAACTTACCTCCATAGTACGATAATAGGGATCTAATAATATCTGTGCTAAGGCAACAATCTGAGATGTTCTATCCCAGCCGTCGCTACAATGCACTAATACTGGTCTTCCATCTCTTTCAACAGCTGATGCAACTGTAACTGCAGCTCGTAATAATCCTGACATATGTTGAAACAATCTAGTACCCTCTAACAAACTCAACCAACTATAAAAATGTAGAGAATATTAAATAATTTTTAAACTATTGAAGTTATTTATATCTATTTATTATTTAGTTAGCTTTACTTTGATTGATCAGCGTCAGATGCGCACAACTGCCTAACGGCATGAAAACTTTTCCTTATAGAATGTATGTTTGGCAGGTTCATAAATTGAATATCACTTTGATAATAATCGGGACATTCGTAACCACCACCCCGTGCTCTATTTGCTATGGCCGTTGTATAAGATCTAGCATCCACAATTAGAACTTTCTGTAAAAGCATTTTTTAGAATCCTTGTTAAAATATAAACTTTTATATATAAATAAATAGATAAATACATACATATATACATACATTAGTGTCTTAGCTACACCAATTAAAAAAGTTATACTTACTTTAGTTACATTTGGAGTAACTACATTTGGAGAAACCTTTGTAGATTCACCCTTATCGTAGGAACATGCTTCAGACAGAGCTTGTAAAAGCCTTTCGTCTTCTGGACTTCTCCAACCGAACCAACCAATTACTGGTTGACTGCTACGAGCGATTACTGCTCCATTGTTAACGTGCCTTAAAGTAGCAATTATCATAAAATACATTGCATTGAGTTACATTATAATTGTTTTTATCAAATTACCTCCACACAACTGCAGGAATTCGTGTGGAACTTCTGTATTCAGCAGCAGCCACCAAAATTTCATCAGGAATGCAAGCAGGAACCAAGAGTTGTGGTGGATAAGATGGACACATCCTATAATCTTTATTTATATGACTTATTCGCCATGTACCGTGCAAATTAAATTTCAGTCGTTCCACCTTCATGATCACACAAAAGTTATTAAATATTAACCTTAACATTTAAATAAATATATATATATATATATATATTATTATATTAAATTTACCTCTGCATTAAAAGTAGAAATATAAGAAGTAGTATCTTTTCCAAGCCTAGGATGGTCTTTACCCTCTTCTATAGACCATGCATAATATGCAAAAGCAAATATGTCCTCAATACTTTTACGTGGGTGGGTCACTTTATGTAATCGTTTGAACCATTCCAAACAATGCTCGTTAGTGGAAAATGCACAGCTAAAACGTTATGACAATATTCTCCTGCTTAAAGTGGTTATATAAGTCTGTGACAAGCAATACTAAATTGAGTTGTAACAATAACATTACACTGATATATATATTAAGGCACACTGTTGTAACTTCTGTTACTAAAATATATCGATCGTACCTCAATGATCGAGCATCTTTGCAGCCAATATGTAAAAAGAAAATTTCTTTTACTTCTAATTGTTCAATAAGACCCAGCGGTATATTGTAACAGGCTTGACTCTGTTGCACATAGAGTCTATAATTAGAAAGAGCTAATATTCCATCCGATGTACGTCCTAGTGCTACCACAGATTCCCCGCTCAAAGGTGTAAATGGGATGGTCAATGTCTGATCTTCGCACTCAAAATGTGGATGTTTTGGAAATAATTCTGATGCATGCAGATGACAAATTGATTGTAGACTAGTTGGTTCTTCGGAACTCTCCATTTCCAATCTACTGTCTGATCTATAATGAAAGGAAATACTAATATGAAATTGCTATTAATTTTATAATTTCATACAGTAGCCAGACTCTTAATATCAATTCATGACAACATTACAATATATTTACCTATTATGAATGTTGATCCACAAATATCTATATATACATACATATAAATATTTGTATCTATATATATATATTTACATATATATAGATACACACACATATATATATATAATTAGTTTATGTTTTGCCTCCTGCAATATACATTACAAATTTAGCAAGGTAATCAATTATACCACTTAATGTATTTCTGATTAAATATAGAAAAAGTTATTATACGTCAGACATTTTAGGTATAGATTGAACTCATGAATTAATTTACATCAGTGATTCCAACTTTTTATGCTATATATTTGTTAAAAAAAATCAAATCATCGTTGCATTACACGACTAATTTTTAAAAATAATAAAGTATACATCAAATTATTTAACAGAGCATTATGGAGCACATATGGCACTTCTACAAAACAAACATGAAACCAATCTTATTTGATTAAACGGGTATGCATTTTTAGAATAGTTATTTACTTATGCAAAATACAGAAATGCATGCGTTTATTACTATAAACAAGTATAGGCATATACGTAAGAAAATTGCAATGATTTCTTAACATGTAATAAAGAAAAGTATTAATCGACATATAGAAGTGGTTGCATATTTATTTATTGCATTTTCCATTTAAATAATGAACAATATTAAAGAACTACGTGTCGCGGATCGCGCAATAGTTTTGTAGGAACGTATGAAAGCCATAATTCAGATGTATCACAGAGTAGAGAAATGTAGATGTAAATTTTGTAAATGTCAAAACATTACAGAGAGAAAATCAGGTATCCTCTCGCAAAGACATCTTACTTCGGACTGCGAAGTTTCTCTGCAACGGGGGAGAAGAGAGGGAACGATATTTGGAATTCCTGACGTCTTACACAAAATGCATCGACACTTATCTTAACACATGAAAGGCTATTGGCATTTTTTGGCAAGAAATAAAATCCTGCATTACCCTTATGGAAACCAACGTGTGGCCTTGTGAAACACGTAGATTGTCAGACGCATGCAGGTATGGGATAAACGGCCGTGGAAAATCTCACAAGTCCAACGTGATTAGTTTTCATTACGGAGGTTCATGAAAATGGCCCACATTGTAGAAAACGCTCTCCATCAACGAGACGACAATTTATTTGAACACTTCGGACGAACGGTGATTACGTCGACATAAAAATTCGATTTTTGCTTAGATTTCTCTAACGAGACTCGTACGAGCGACGTGAAAGATGCACTGACAGATCATTCAAGATCAGTTATGTACACTTTAAGCCGCATTCGCATACTAAAATGATTACTTGCAATGTGAAAAAGATACGAATGGAAGGTGCATTGGCTAATGCACATCAACGCGCACTCGCGCGATCCTCCAATGAAACGTAAATTTGTAAACGCTCGATGCGAGTTCTCCAATCATTTCTGTCGCAATTAAATCAAATTTTGAATCGTATTCATGTTAAATGGTATTCGAAATAGAACCAAAAAAATAGTTAATAACTCGTTAACTAGGCCGAATTTCGAAAAAGTTTATCAGACTTTTTGACTTGTCATCATTCTTAATTTTTTTTTCAATAACTACAAATATTTATATAAATACGTGCATACATTGACAAATTATCGATTTGTTCTTTTTTCTTCATTGAATAATAAACAAATTTTCAATAATATTTAAAAACCATTTCATTCAATTTTGTATAATTTCACAATCCCATACCTTCAAATTTAATAGTCCACAATGTTGGTAATTTTGAAAATTACAAAGGAAAATGCATACATTGTTTCATCCAAATTAATTGATCATCAAATGTATTAGTAAAATTAAAAAATTAATTGGAGCTACGCTTAACATTAAGTACCATTTTTCATTAGAACTTGTTTTAATTTGAAATTGGAGCACTCCATTTACTCTTTCTATCGAATTCACGATATAATATATCATAAATGCATACTTCTACATATCAATAACATACATTGCAGGAATTTATATCGACTCGCAGAGTGCATTTATCGGTTACATTAATTATGAGAAAAATAACATTCTTTTCCATTGATGTATGTAAGTTAATATGCTTTACTGCTCATGCACATTAAGAATGCTGAAATATTCTTATCTAGATATAAATTTCAAAATAATCATTATTATTCATTGGTAGGAATATAAAAAAGTTAAGTTTATGCTGATATCACAATGTAAAAGTATGATGCGCTAGACAAGTAAATGCAACGTATGACTTGTTTTAAAAGCTACAGAAATGATGAAAAATCTAATTAATCTGTGCTTAATCTTCATCAGACCTTCCAAAAATTTGGATTTTGTTGTAATCTTCTTTCAAAAGTCTCATACCAGCCTTGTATAGTAGATAGTGGTACAAAATTTTCCGTAGGGTTTGGAGTCATTTGTGCTTGAGTCACAGAAAAACTGGAAATATAGTTTAGAAAGCTCGTAAGCATCTTCTGAACAAATTCTGCGAAAGAATTAGTCGCTGCTTCGGCAACGGTAACTGCTTGTTGTTCAATGACGTTCAATGGTTCAACAGAAATGCCTATTTGTGCGACATGAGATATCTTCCCAACTCCAAATATTCCTAGATTACTATTCTCAAATTCATGATTCTTTTTCAATGTTGATATTTTGAAAATGGCAGATGGTTTTGCATTAGAAATATATCCTAAGAATTGCCAGTTCGGCGGTGCATTTGGATCAGGCCAACTGAAATATACTGAAAAAATTCAAGCGAATATGAAATAATTACCTAAGGAACAAAAATATATAAATTAAAATACTCTTGAAATTATTATTACCTGCACCACCCATTCCCTCAGGGAATGGAAGAGTACCCGTAAGAAATACCACAATGTGATTTATGTTGTCGGCATCAGGTACTGTGATTAAAAATTGGTTCTCTCCAATTTGTTGAAAATCTGTCTGCACCTGAGAAAAAAGAACATTAACAACTGTGATTGAATATTCTCTATATAAGGAAAACGTCAACAACGAATAAGATATCTGATAATCATCAAAATTGATGTAATGTATGAGGTAAATGTAAATATTTAAATCAAAGGATATTAGTGATAAAACATCGAAACGATGATATCGATACGTGTAGTTAATTCGAAAATATACTTACTAGACGACCAGATACGATTATACCCAGCATTATGAAATGACAACTAGATCATTATAAAGTATTTAAAATACTATAATGATTAATAAAGTATCTTATAACAATGTATATACGTGTTTACACCGTTTTCATAGCTTCTAGAATTCTAGAAACACCGCTAACATTGCGATTTGTCACGGAATATATAATCTACAAGATCGAATATCTTAGTAAAAGATTCCAATTGAATATATTGGTCCGTTCACAGATCCAGAATCGTCTAGACTTTTGCAATCCACAAAGCTTTCGCGAGAAGCGGATGTAACATGCGCATGTCGTGCCAGCAGCCAATCAAATCCGATCTATTTTAACCGTCCAACCAACGAGTCGATGGAACCATATTTAAATTTTATCAAAGAATTTATCAAAGTCACAGTCACGTGTAAACAGGCTTATAATTTGTCTTTTAGTTCGAATAATGTAATTTGTAAGAAGAAATTTACGACAAATCAAATTGTTTTGACAGTAATAAATTATACAAAAAGATAAATCTACTTACAATATAACTATCGATGACTATAAACTTTTACCTTTTGTAGCTAAAAAATTTTACATGAAATACATACAATGCACAAATAAATAAGTCATTTTTTTTTATCTAGGATATAGATGTAAGCATGTGTGAAACGAATCGAGTTTCGATAAAAATCGAACTTCATTATCGTATATTCAACAATGATTAACGATCGATGCAGTTTACAAGATGAAAAAAAAATGGATCGGATTCGTTGTTTGTACAAAACATGCTGCGTACGTAAAGATCTCACGATAAGAAAGTCGCATGACGCTTGTACTCGACGTATAACAACGTGTACATGTCACATGATATACGTATGTGTCATAATACATATAATTTATAAATGATTGTGTCATCTCGGTATCGCTTTCTCCGTCATAAAATATTTTATCAAGATATTGCAATCTCTATAATATCCTATAGATACATCCTCTCATTACTATTATCTTTAATTTATTTCTTTTTTCCTCACGTTAAAGTGAAAGTTTCCCTTTGTAACTCATTAACACGTTATATAAAAACTGAAGCCCGCTCGATGAGAATTATCCTTGTATTTCCTTACGACGATTTAAAATTCTTAACACCCACTCTACCAGGGCGACACGAGACTAACATTCGTGGGACAACGTGTAACAAGCTTGCCATACCATATTTGATCAAAAACCGCGCTCAGCAATTCGCGCATGGGGTCCCCTTTTACTACTACGGAGGCAAATAGCGATTAAGATTCGATTTGAAAGGTTATCGCATATCAAGGAGAGTCGGTAAGGGAGAAAAAGAGAAAGAAAATCGCAACGTCATCGGCCCCTTCCTCTTTGGCCGCGTATCAATTTCGAATCCTTGCCGCTACTTGAACGTATTTAAGATTATCAATTGATTCGGAATAATGAATGATCAAATGCGCGTAATGCTTCATACATATAAAACGTTCAACGCTTACACGACATTTATATATGTGACGTGATCTCATCAGAAATGACACAATAAAAAGTGTAATTCGCAGGATATCGAATACAACGGAATATATACTTTACCTGCGAAACAAACGGTATAACATTTTCAAAGGATTCGACAACGAGTCATATCGCGCGTTTATCTTAATACATTGTTCGATAATATTTTCACGTATCGATTATCGAGATTAAAACTTTTAGCGTTCGCTTTGAAAGGAGCGAATAAAGAGGGAAAAAAGAAAGGAAAAAAAAAAAAAATTATGCTCCAACTTAAATGACAACATAACCCAAAATGGTTGCGCACCGTAAACGGCTACGCGACGTAATCTAGGTATTGCCTAGGTTCGACGTGACGTCACCGAGTGACAGCGTAGAAACGCGCGTAGCGAATAAAAGCAACGTGTCTGTCCCACTACTGCCATCGCTAGCATGGCTATCATGATCATCCCCACCATCATCGAGACTAGAGGCAAGTACTAGATACCCTTGGTGGAGGAGATGGTAAAGAGAGTGGGGCGAGGATCTCGAAGAGCCCGTGCGAACTTCGCGTGTGTGACATCACGCTTCATTGTTGGAAGTTTACGTCATTCCTTGAGAACTGGTGTAAGTCGGTGCGCGCGGGTCGCGGAGGCGCACGCAAATCTCTGCCGCGAATACGCGAAAAATGTCGTCCGCTTCGTCTTTGACCTGAAGTCTCTTCCAGTTATCGGAGAATAGTCCGCAACATTTTTCCGTAAACACGAAGTATCGTACAAGTTTAAAGGACGATCGTGCGAAGCAATAATCGAAAAAAAAAGAGAGGAAAAAGGAAAAGGAATAAAAGAAGCGGGAGCAAAACATGTCAAGCACGATGCGCTTCACGGTAGCGCCAGCTTCTGGTTCGCTCGTCACTAACTCTTTGGCTCCCGTTTGACTGGGTAAAGAGAAGTGCTCCAAAACGCGTCGAATGTGTTGGTTCTAAACCATTGGATTTATATAGTTACGAACGTTGTCAGTCGATTTGACGAAGTTTTCTCGATAATATCGCTCGTTTGACGTCCAGCTCCCGCCGATGTCCGGCGACACGATCTTTCATTTTAAATATAACGGTGTATAAATAAGTATGAGCAATAGCGGGAATACGCGGAGCTCCCATCGTAGATTTTTGTGAAACGCACGCTTGGACTATCGTTCATCGATATTTTCTCTTTTCGTCAAGGATCCACGATCAACCGTGCATCAAATGTACTCCACATCCGTGACTTTTTCTCTGACGTTTGCCGCATATGTTCTTTGTGCGTGGGTATGCAGTACCGAAACACCAAGGTTAGTGCGCTCGACCGTCGCTTTTCTATTGAACGGTCAGAAGTGCTAAGCTACGATTTATCGTGATCGTTCTCCTCTCTCTCTTTCTCTCTCTCTCTCTTTTTCTCTCTTTTCTCTTTCTTATTTTCTCTCTCTCCCGCTCTCGCTCTCTCTCTCTCGCTTTTTTTTTTCTTTCTTTCTTTCTTTCACCCCTACTTCTTCCCCCTCCCGCCCTTCCTCTTTTTCTCTGTCCAGAAGCGTCTTCTCCTACGCACCTTTTCAAATAATATTACCAGCTGTAAACGCGTTAATTCGTATTTTTACTTAGAAATCGTACATGGATCCGAATTTTTGACTTTAATTGACAAACACGTTACCGCAACATTATATCGATTTTTTTGTTTGTCGAATTTAATACAATCTTTCATTCGTTTAAATGTAACTCGTATTTTACATCACGTTGTGTTTAAAGAATGATAAACAAATGTATTGTTTTTTTCGTTCTTCACACAGGAACACTTGAATCTGAGGCCTGTCAAGAGTCTGGAATATTTCTTGTTTTTGGAAAAACGTGTTTATATTAATCAAGTTTTAATAAACAATGAATTCTTGCTGTTTACTGATTAAGGGCTGTTTAGTTCGCCGCTTGACCCAGTTTTGTAAGTAATATTTTTAATGGTTTATTAAATGTGTTATTCGTGTTAATAACATATACATGTTTCAGATGAAAGAAATATACACGATGCTGTTCTTCCCGAACTGGTTGCAGCTGCAGGACATGCTGCACGACGTTGAGAATCAATATGAGACCAGTCTAGATACCTGTATAATGTTCGTGGAGTTCTGCATATTTGCCGCAGAACTGGCACTTCTGTGCGAACGAGGGTAATCCAAAAGTCCAGAATACGCTATTATATTACCATGTGAACATTTTATATTTTAATAATTTTATATAAAACAACAGTAATTTTAACTATAAAATCAATAATCCATTAAAGATATATCTTTGTTGCAGGCAACAAGTATTGAACATTCGGTTATGATACCTTTGAGTATATTTTAAGGATGATGAAACACAGCGTGCTGTTTCTCATTGCAAGAGGATTTGATATTTGGAAGTATGTGTAATTTTTTTTACATTCGTTCTAATACTAAGCAACATTGGAAAGTATTTTATTACCACACTCCAATATCATTTTCCTATATTTACAAATTTTATTAAATTGTTTCACAGACTTTCATATTCTATCAAAATGTGACCCAGAATGGTGCAAATCACAGAATATATTTATCAACGAAAATATCAAATCCTATTGCAAAGAATATTATATTATTAGAGTGTGATAATACATTGCATAATTGTTAAAGATAGATTACTTATTTTACATGTATATATTTAAATTTCAGAACAGTCGTTCCTATGAGCACCTCTCACCTGTTACACTGTGATGGAAAGGATACTAATCACAAAATTGGTCCAAGTAAGCAGAACTTTTTGTTTTCTTCTTCCTTATAAACTTTAACAGTACAAATCTGAATGATGTGTTTTTTCAGAGAGAATGGCATATGAGGTATTTTTGGGTGGCTCTTGTAATCCAACCACCTGGAGGTCAGAGATAGCGATACCGACACTTCAAAGACTTGGAATTACTTATTATAACCCTGTAAGCTTTATCTTTATAAGGGATCAAAATGATCTAAGAAATTTCAGATATTAATGGAATAAATATTTTAGCAAGTACCACAGTGGGGTCCAGAGCTTATTGCTAAAGAGTACGAAGCAAAACAGACAGCACGTGTTTTGCTTTTTGTAATTGATAACCAAACTCGCAATAGTGCTGGCATTATAGAGGCAGCTCAATTGGCAGCAACCAGGAGCGAATCTCTGATTCTTGTAATTTACCCTTATCGACAAGATCAGACTATACTTGGAGAACATGTTTCATCGCAGTACGTAATATAAGCTATTTCTATGAAAATAAAAAAATAATAAAAGTGTTATTATTTTAGGGAATACTATGACTTGATGAATGGATTACTTGTACTTCAGTACTTTATGGAAAGACAAAGGATACCTATATTTGAAAGTGTATCGGTTGCTCTTAATTGTACATCCAAGGTAACAAAAACAATAATAAAAATAATAAAACATTGAACATATATCATTATGAAGTTATATATGAATATTGATGCATGTTAATTTTTTAAGGTTTTGCGCGAACAAATAAATGTACAGGATTTACATGCCGAAGATGGAGTGAGACCTGTAAGAATCTCTCTAAATCAAAATGGAACCGATATAATGTAAATAATTATTACATTTATGTACTTTAAATCTATACGATATCGGTATAATAATAGCATTTTAATAATGTATTAAAATTTTTGTTTACAGAATGTTAAGAGAGATTTTTAAATCTTTGGACATTAGTGATAGTGGTACAATAAACTTAAGAGAAGTTAGTACATCTCCGTATGTTAAGAATCTAGGAATAAATTAATGGTACCTTATTATTTATAATATTTTCAGGCTTGGGTAGCCTTACAGACAAACACAAAATGTAATATGTCAGTTTCAGATCTGCTCAATGCTGTAAATAAATCAGGTAATATATGACTTAAAAAAAATTGTATAAATAAATATAAAAAGTCTTAGCAATATTATGTATTTCTATTTTTATAAATGCTTTAAATACTTTGTAGAAACCTACAGAAGCATTATCGATGGATTTCCAGTGAAGGGCGATGCAGCAGAATCCCGAATAAACTTCGAACAGTTTTACACTTTAGCCAGTGAAGCTTCATGGAGGATGAAGAATAATGGAGTTTCTTGTGAAAGTGAGATACCTTCAGTTTGGAGTATATTATGTAGGAAGGCCTCAAAATTTCTACGCCGAGCTATTGTACACCCTTTTAATCGTTTCCTAGGTATTTCTTTATTTTCTGCAATTTCCCACAGTCCGGCGAGTTTCACACTTCTACCTTCCACTGTTAATGCAACCTGATGTAGAAATGACTTATTTATTATTTAATATAGCTCATCTTACCGGAAAGAGCATATGTGTTTATAAATGTACGTTTACACAAACTTTTTAGATTGGACCAACTCCTTAATACCAGAGTCTGAGAAAAGAGACCTGTATATCGGAGTGATTAACAAAGATCTGTTTTGGTTAGAATCTTCTGCAGCTCCATTGATCGAGTGAGCATAACAAAATCTCATAAATATTTATTTGTAGTCTATCTTGTTTGCCTATAGTTAACAAATTTTTAAGGTCAATGGGTTTGACTCTATATCGACCAAGCCTGAATGAGTACAACGTAAGAGTATTGCCACAAGAGTTACAAAGGATGAAAAATTCGCGGTTAATCCTACTAATCGTACCGCAGCACTCGCGTGGCATTGCCGTAATGGCATTAGCAGCTCATTTGATTGGAATGCGTGCTAAGCTTGTCCTGTGTGTTCAAACTCTCTCCGAAGGCTGCGTTATTTCTGGTGAAAAGGTGAGGTCATTATTATTAAGAGTGAATATATATTTTATTTGTTCGATTACTTATATTAAAATGTAAATATCGTTTTGCTAAACTTAGTTAACCGAGCAAGCCACGAAAGACTACAATCGGGGAAGAATTTACCTGTCGGACTACGCAAAGCGCGAAGGTGTACCTGTTTTTCAAAATATCGCTGATGCACTGCAGCATGCGATACAGCTAGTTCAAAGTCCCTGTTGACTTAACTCCTCTTCTTCTTTTTCTATTTTTTCGTACGAATAAGCTCTTAAATTCGACAATTAATTTATTTTTATTCTACAATGTCTCCAACTACCATTTGAGATTTACATATATAAGTGGGGCAAGAAGCGTGGGCGATAACGATTGTTTGTCATTTTTGTTTCTATAAATATTAACTGAAATTTATGTTACTATTACTGACATCACAAGATATTATTTACACTTTTTTATAATATGATTTTCCTTACATTTTTATCATTGTCTAATATAGTGTAGTGCTGTGCGCACGCATTACCGTATAATCACAATTTTTCATGTTTCCTATATTTTTTATACATTGAAACTATAAAGAAATAGCAAGTGTTTATATTGCCGTTTAAAAAGTTCAAAATTAATAAGAACTAATATTTATCAAGCTGTTTTATATTTTATTTTTTGATGGAATATAATATATTCTTAAGTTATTAAAATTTTACGTTTTGTTTAAAACAGATCTACTCTTTCTAAGATTTATTTATTTTGTAAAAACGCTAGCAAAAGTGAAAGAGTGCAGCTAATAATTTGATTTCACACGTTTTTGTTGCATCAAATTACCGTTTTTCTTTTTTATAAGGGACAATGCAAATAATCTTATATGGTAGATGGAAACATTTTTTATAGTAATTTAACTTTCACGTTTTTGTAACCTTGTGGTAACTGGTTGAGGATTGATTTGATATACGTGTACATATACTATTAATTATTTCTAACGATCTAATGATAATTAATCTCAAATTTCATGAAAAAATTGTATGGTTGGGTGTTTGCTCGAGTTGAGTGTAATTGCATTATGTTCGCAAGCGAATATAAGTGTACACATGATTGCACATCGTAACATAATATTATGACATACGAGAAATTGCATTTGTCATAAATAGCAAAATGAGAATCTTAGGCAGTTAGAATTTTAATGTACAAAAAAAAAAGAGTGTAATTATTTGTAATTTTCAAATTGCTTGGCGCTCAGAGGCCTTGTTCAAATGGATATTGCGAATGGCTCAAGAAAGAAGTCATTTATTATACTCTTCTTTTGAAAGTATCTTCATACATTTGACGTACTATTTTTTTCTCCTTTTTTTTCAATAAAGCATATCATTTTTATGCTTCCCTGATATTTTTCTTTAAAATGTGAAAAAATTGGACAAGTGTAAAGCTTTTATAACGAATACAGATTTATAAGGAACAGTAAAAAAATCTCTAACCACATACACGTACTGTGACCAAAATAAAAAAAAAAAAGGTTATCTCTATTATTGTCTTGCAAAACTTTCAACTTTTACTTTATTTCGAATAAAAATTGTTTGTAGATCTCAATGTATCAACTTAAGTAATTTACATTATTTTAACTATTCGTTTTCTACTTTTGTTGTATCCTAATTTGTTTTTACTTTTCTTGCATCTGTTTTCCCACCTTTATAATACTGATATATAGTTTTAAGTGACAACAATACAGGTATCATTGCCGGCAAAAATAGTGGCGTGTATACGGCATATCTGAAAGAAGACATTACAATAAGGATAAAAGTTCGTTCTTCGAGGATAAATACAGAAAAAATAATTGCTTACTTTTGATCTTCTGGAAAATAAAGAAGAGCTAGTAAAGTGGGATCGGTGAAAGCTGCTTCGGCAGTAACAAATGCATCCTTACTTAAGATGAAACCCTTCATAAGATCTCCACGCCTAAGGAGTTTCGCCGAACGTTCTACTAAATCTAATGCAGTCTTTATTCTATTTCCTACAACGTCAGTGATAACGATATTATTAATTTCCGTGAGAAGTTGAGCCAATGATTGCAAAGTTAACTTGGCAGAAGTTAACTGTTCCATAGTACGAATTCGCAACAAAGCATCTACTTCCCAATCTCGCGATTTCAACCCAATCAAGGGTGCTACAGTTACGTTACTTATAGGCTTCTGTAATCATAATTAAAATAGTTTTTGATCAATCAGCAAATGTTTCTTCGGGTTAGTGAGAGACAGGTAATTCAAGAATATTTTAATCATTACCAATTCTGGAATGCCTAAAAGCAATCTTAATTGTGCAAGGAACGTGCCAATGATGGCAGCTTCGTCAGGAGTAATGGTAATAGCTTTACCTTTCGCTGCAGCTTCGCATGCTTCTAGTGGAGGATTATTTAGTACGACACCACCCCACCTATTTGAACGTACAATTTATATTAATATTAAGGAGAGAATAAGTTGTTGTAAAATCGCATACCTCGGAGATAAAAATGCTTCTACGTTACTATCAGCTTTCAATCCGTGACCACTGCGCGTATAAATATATAATGGGGCGTTAATACATGGCACTATGTATGTCACAAAATTTATACAAGGATGAAGACTCACTTGAGATGCTAGAATTAAAATTGACATCTACCAATTACAAAAAATTACTTTCATGTTCGTTTAAACACTTATCAAAAGTTTTACCTAATTTCTTCTCCAATGGTGTTACGATGTGTGGTAAAACATCTTCCACCAGAGCATAATGCCTACCCTCCGGACTGCTGTCGGGAACACGTTTTGGATTCACGTCGAGTGGCAATACGTATAACCACTGCGACTTAACTGAGAAATTGCTTAACATCGACAATTGATCAAGGAATGGTTCCATGTATTCTAAATAAAAAAAAAATGAAATTTATTTACGAATATTTGCTACAGATAATAACAAATGATTCAATGCAAGAATGGTCATGTTATACATACATACCTTCAGTCATTGTCCTTAAATCCCAGCTGACTTTTAATGTATCAAGGTCAGGATTTACGACTGTTATTAAGATATCGTACGCTGAGCTAGCAGGAAATCTCCGCCTATTTTCTTCATCAAGACTATAATTTGTAGGATTTGTAAGGGCATTTTTTGTGAGATCCAATGATTTCTCACGAAGAATCAATTCGGACAGTACATCTACCAATTTTTCATTACCTAAAAAGATTCTTATTACAAAAATATCATATACCAATGGTTGATTAATAATTAAAACTATGCAGAGTGAAGAATTTTTTAAACAAATAACTGCACGACTTACTAGTCTCTGTAGAGAAATATATAGTCCTCTTAGAGCCAACGAGTACACTATCGTTGAGATTTATGGATTCTAGTAGTAAAAGATCGCCTACGTCCAAATCGAAAGTAGAAGCAATTTTTTCTAACTCGTAATGGGCGAAAGCCAGCGCCAAAAGATTACTAGATATCACTTCATATACAACATTTATATCGTAGATCGCTGAAATTACGCAATAATACGATCAATTAAATTCACTTAAAGATAATAAATTACGATCGTAATGACTAAAAATTACGCGCATCCCTTTTTTGTGAGTACTTAATGAATTTTATATGCCTGGCAAACAATGAACTTATATACAAATCTAACATTATACTATACATTTTATGCAACGACATTAAAATGTGCGGCTTTAAATTCTATACATGAAATTCAGTAGTTGTGTCACGATCTAGAACGGGTCAAGGTCAACGGAAGACCTATAAACACTTTCATAACTTATACGGTTCACGTACTTAATTGTTAATGGGGAATTGGTTTCAAGCAACAAGGACTCTATAAAACGAAATGCTTGAGTATACGATAAAACAGTGATGAGCAACCTGCGACTCATCCGCGGTCCGTCATAATGTTGCATTCCATTTGAGCCTCTCATTTGCTAAATCGACAAACTCCACAAAACAAAAAGTTGAGTAAGTGGTACCTACATCTAATTCTGTTTTTACACGAATTTTGATTTAACGCGATTCTAAAAATACGCTTTGCGATATATTTTGCCAATTTTTATTTTATTAAAATTAACATGAAATGTTTATATGGATTATTGTATTATTTTCACCAATTTTTTAGATCCGGAGCCGATCATCTAGATATTTTTCCATAGATACAATATATTTTTTACATGACTTTTTTTTTGATACGTAGACATTTGTAAAAACAACTTGGTGTTTACGTTAAAAGCTAATAGGTCTAGTTAAAGACAATTATTCACGACCAGGGGATAACGAACGCGATAATACATATGTAATATTGTTTTCAGTTTTGGTACACTACAAAACTACAGGTTGCTCATTATTGCGTTAGGAGAAAGCATAAATAAGAAATAATTTAAAATTATACATTACCACTATCTTCAAAATTTCTTCTTATTTCTTCGGTTAATGATATCGCTCGTTCATCGCTGAGAGCAGCTACAACGATCTTTGTTTTGATTCTAATTTCCAGATGTGACAAGTCATCGATCCCAGAGTAAGGAAGTGCCACTCGTGGCACAGTAGTCATATACCACCAAAGAGGAACTCCAATTCCCAGGAGTATTACCGCGAAAGAAATGCTGGCGCATATTCTATATTTTTCTGGAAAAAAAAACAAGAAAAAAAGCTACAATACCTCTTTTTGTAATTATAAAATCAAAGAATCGTAACGGTATCTGCAAGATCATTATATGAAACGTGACAATCAATTATTCCACGAATGCACCCGTATGGCTGTGTAGGACGTTCGACATTCGTTCATAGAAAACCAGTTTCAACGGGAGTCGAAGCCTCGAGATTTATGTTCTTATAAGACAATATGAATTTGTTATATGAATTGCACTCCTGTTTAAATTTCGTATCGATAAGCGACATTATAACTGTTCCACTTCGTTTTTTCCGTCGTTCGGTACAGCCTTGGCGACGTAACACTTGTTTCTTGCTTGGTATACCCCGTAACCTTCGAGATAAATTGAACTAGGTCCAAATCAGCTGAATGTATTCTGGCACGACTTAAAGAATAATGTTAGTTAAATATCAGAGTCGAACTTGAACGGTATCGCCATGGCCATATCTCTTCCTGGTTCAATTTACAACAAGGAAAGATGCTTAAATATCATTTCTGTATGCGACTAAAAATATAGCGCTTTCGTACGTTTAAATATGTTTAACTTCGATAATCAATCTATCGATGTCATAAAAGTGAACGGGTACGAGTGGTTGCAAAGAAGTGGTTACTTTAGATATTGCATTTTTGTATATTCGTTCAGAATAATGGTGGCTCGTTATCATTCGAAATTCGGAATACCTCGGAACTTTGTCAAAGACATATTTATGACCGAGTGCATCATTATTTTATGATAAATTCCTCGATAAATCAATTAAAAAAGAAGGTATGACCGTGTCTGTTTCTTCATACTGAACAATTAATAATAATTTGTTTATGGCGGACGACTTTGTGTTAAACTTTGAATCCTGATAAAATTATAGTACGATCCCTAAATCTTTATCGTTCGTTAGGACGAAAATTTCACACGATCCAATTCAATTAAGCAAACAATATCGAACACTTTCTGGAAATTTCATACGATCAAATAACAAAGACATAGGGAAAAAAGTATAATGAAATTTTTAAAAAATTGCTGTTTCCCAACACAATTTGATTACTATAACGATTTTGCGTTATACCCTCAACTTTTTTCGTGAAAAACCAAAAAAGTTTCTGAAGGACAGAATTTAGAAATTACCAGAACAATGGAATAAGGTCACACAACAAACGACAAATACATGTTGTTCTAAAAATAAAACTACTTTCAATAATACTTTTAGAGATTACTTAAAAATCGACACAAACTTATCAGGTGTTCTACTAAAACGTAACATTTTTTATTTCACGATATTTGCATCTATATGTATTGTGAAACATATCGAGTCAGAGCGAGCAACTTATTGTTAGGTGCTACGAAATAACCGGATAAACGTATAAGACGTTTCGTCTGCAAGAATTTAAATTACAACACTGTTTTGTTATTCATACGAAGAAATATATAAGAATTCTAGTTCATGCCTTTCTAGTCGAGAGAAGAAAAGCAACCATTTCGTGTTCCGTCGAGTCTTTGTAAATGCATAATTAATAGCGGACCAAATTTTGAGCTTTACTCCGTAAACCTTTGACCACGATCGGACGTAACGAAAAAAGAGCATATATTATGTGAAACTGTACGCAAAATTACATTATTTTAAAGCTACTTCTATTTTTTGTTTTCACGTTCTCAAAATCTCCTTACTTATGATCTCGTAGAATCTCACGTAATCGCAGACCTATCATTATTTAATGATTACATAGGCATATCTGGAAAAATACCAGATATACGAATAAAAGCTTTGGCAGGAAGGTTTCTTCGCGTCACGGTCAGAAAACGGATGATACGAGAAGAGTAATCCAGGTGTGGCACATATGAAAACCGTATGTCGACTTCGAGAAAAGGAAGCTACCTCGCTTCTGTTCTTCGTTTGTTTATGCTTCATTATAATAGCCAATATAACTTATCTTCTTTGTCTTTTATCGCTTTCGTTTGAAAAGAATGATTAAGTAGAAGTATGTATCATCTTTGTTAATTCGTTTCAACCTGTCGATATTATCATTTATAAAGGGTGACGATGAAATAATATATAAATTTGCGATATATCGGTACACAAAAAAAAAGTATACAAATCGTGGACGTTTTAACGAACGAGTACCGTTCTTTGCGAATGATCCGTAATGCAAGCAACGTGATACTTCCTTGCTCGAATTCGCACGTGGAATGGATGTCAAAAATAAAAACTTGTATTCAACATGTAATACGAGCACATAATGACGATTGATGTGATTGGAATTCGCGCGCGTTCGTATTACCGTGTATTCATTGGGACATCGTTCATTAATGTCACATAGAAAGCGGGAGCAACGTAGACATTGGCGCCGTCTTCGTTAAGAGATTTATTAGGGGTCCAGTGTATCGTCTTAAAATAATTTCAAGTTAAAAATAATTATCTTTTTCTTTTTTTTTTACATATTCGCTATTGATACTCTCTTGGTAGGATCTGGACACTATGGAATGCTGATTTTCTTGTTCGGTAGATCTTATCTCGGAACTCGGTAACGTATTCTCACGCGTTAATGCTTTTGATAAAAATATCTGATCATCGCGATTATACATAATAAATCGATAGTTGGAAACCGGATGAAACTTTTTTGATTACTTAGTTTTATGAATGATATCGATTTTCATTTAGTCATTCATGTCAAAGATAAAGGAAGTATTGCGTACTTAAAAGAGCAAGAATTATTTAAACGTATGATCAATTAATAAAGATGCGAAATATTTTGGAAAAAATGCATAACAATTTGATTAACAGAATATCACAATTCTGTGTACGGCAGCACGACAAGCAACCCAAATTGTTAATGAAACAAATCATAAAAATCGAACATTTTATAGTCATTTACAAGTCCATATTAATGTACAAAGCTCAAGATTACAAGTCCTAAATTATGTATGATATTGACGTGCTTTCTTACATAAGTGTAAACGTACTTCGTTAACACGTTGACTGCCACACGGATTTTCTTACGAATTTTATGTTAGGTGATCGTAATAATATTTTCCTTATTACAAGTATATAAATACCAATTTTGTGTAGTATAATTATATAGGATTACATTCTTATTAACAGTGAATTTTATTCATAACTATAATCATATAGTACATACTGCTATAGTCATACATAACTATAATCAGTGACAATCACGGTCTCGCTGAGAAAATAGGTGGTGGTATTTAAAATCAATTTATACGAAAAATAAATATTCAAAAACAATAATGTGCACATTGCCCTTTGATGAAACGTCAGCGAAATGTCACGATAGTTCATTGCAACTGGGTAAATCATGTCCATTACTGTTCATAACTGATGTTCTCCTTTCTCCAATCAATCTATGTGCCACTTACAAGAGACCCCAATCAGACTAAAGAAAATCGTTCTTTCGAATTTTCTCCTTGTTTCAATATGACTTTTCGAGAAACGTGCTAGAACGATAATGAAAGAATTTTGCCTGCTTCTTTCTTTCACCATTTTTGAGAGTGAAGAGAGGGGAAGGGAAGAAAAATGCTTTTCCGCTTGAGTTCTTGCATAATGCGGGACAGTCCGTCGCACCTATTCCGTCGGTATAAACAGACCTTTCCCCGGTGCATTCTGGAACGGGCAATTACCTGGAGTCTCTTCTTTCTTCGTCCTTTACCTTGAACGAACGTGACATCCATGGGACATTTATGGGATCGGAGAAATTCTTTGCTGATTCTTCGGTCAGAACAAACGTACGATCAACAGATGTCCGTCGACGACTTTTATTGTTTCTACAACGAACGAGAGAGAAAGAAAGAGAGAAAGATGGAGTGAGGGAGAGAGAGAGAGAGAAGGACGAGTTAAGAGAGAGGGGTGATACTTGAATTGCTCGTTTAACTCCGGTGCCTTTGCTCACGGCGGCCAGTCTGAGTCCAACGAACGAAACGTGGGTTCTTGCTTTACGGTGAATCGTCTTCCCCTTTTGAAGGAAACGTGCACTCAAACAATTTTCTCTCATAAAAAGAAACGATTGTCTTCCTTGATTATTTTGGAGCGGAATCTTTGATTCGCGGCCCTGTTTCAGATTGATCGATTCGATATTATGATCGTCTTAAAAGATTGATCCGAATCGTCGATCTTCCTTCAAGATGCATTCTCTGGGATCTACATCCGTGGATGTGTATTAATTTATTCCAATGGAAAGGATAGCTCTTCGTGATTAATCGGTGATAAGGATTTACTTTGATTTCTCCGAGTTATGGAACCAGTGAGTGTGCCACACGATATATCACCGTCATATTCAAAGTTTTTATCATATAAAAATCCATCTCTTCGACAAGATTCCTCCGTGATTTTTTTGACCTAACGTATCAAGTATTCCTTGTCTACGTTAATGATTTAAAGTATAACGAATAGATCGAAGTATAAAAAGCTTCATTGTTTTAGTTGCATTTTTAAGAATTCTCGATATAACAATGTGTCGCGTTCGGATAACAAAAATAAATTGATTGTGTCGCTTAGTATTGTTTTATCCCAGCGAATCTTTAGAAAGATTCTAGGAAAAATGTCTCTCGCTTGGATAAAACTAAAGCGCGGCTTCTAATCTATTTTTGGTTCGCCAAGACGAGATGTTTAATTTGTTTTTTTATGAGACACATATGCGCGTATATTTGATACCAGAGAAGATGAGGATTTAACCCTTTGCACTTTAAAGAACGCTCTATGATTCTCTATATCATCCTGTCTGTTTATACTCAGTCCATTGCATTTATCCATTAACTACTATCTCGTATCCGTGCGTATTTCCTCGCAGCGTCACGTAGATCGGCATTGTTAGATGTATAAAGAAGTAATGATTTTATCGTTCAATTCTAACTGTTATACCACATTCTTTTGTCCCCTTCGCTATAAACGCGATTACACGATAAATTACGTTATTTTTAGTTTAAAGTGTGCTCAGAAAATTACTCATCTTAACACCATAATATTTCGCGATAGTTTTGTCATTCTTTACTCTATCCTGTAAACTTCGTACGGATTCACGCGTGTACAACGGTCGTAACTTATATTTGACAGAAAATGATCTAGGTACCGAACAAGTTTTTCCCCGAGCATTGTGACAAACGTCTCTGCGAGATCTGCAAGGCTAATTTTGACATGATTTCGTAACTGTTGTTTACATTTTTTATAATTAACTTCCAAAAGGTTGTTGACTTTGAAAAATCGAAGATATCATTTCATTTTAACATTTCAGACTAACATCCTAGATACGAATCTAGTGCTAGGTTTGAATAACGAAACTTAATAACATCTGTAAAAAGATACAATCTTGACACTTCTATTATTACTCTTTTGAAATATATAAACGTTAGGTCAAATATTCTCTTGACTCATAATAGCTCAGGAAATGTAGTTTTCTGATGCAAGAAGATATGCCAAGAAATGATCATACGCGAATGTAATTGATTCGTGCTGTTTGATGTTGTTTATCTCGTGGTCTATAAAAATATTAAAAAGCAAAAGCCTATTAATGCGTCATACGCTAGTCGATTATAATTCATTGTGTAATTATTCTTTATCGCGTACTTGTGATTTTAATTCAATTGCGTAATCTCGCAATATTGATATTATCAATTTCGTAGTGTTCGGCATCGTACGATAATATATGTATGTCACTAGTTCACGAACTCGAAACTCCTCACATATATTCATGAATAATTGTTATTTATTTAATAACATGGAGGAAAATTAGTCTATATTGTTCTTTTGCTCCAGCAAAACACCATGTCTACGATCGCGGTGGAACACTATCCAGAAGTTACCACTTCGACGACTAGAGAGTAAGTAGCAATTAGTACAAAGACACGCTTTAAAAAAATGAGTAAAGAACATTCGTGTTATTAACTGAAAAAATTTCAGGAAGGAACCGAATTTTGGTACTCTACTACTACGCTTTCTAGCCATTTATTGGAAATCTTTTATACTCGTACTATGGCCATTGATCCTACTTCCATTGGTAACCATTGAAACTAACGAGGTTCGTGGGATTACTTTTGCCATCCGCATTTAAATAAATAGCTGCATAATAATGCAAGATGGGAATAGAGATACGACTCGATGATCTGGCAAGATCTTTACTATACTATCGTACTTCATCGTCATTGTAAAATTAGCAAAACGTACATGCAGGCTTAATTAAAAGAGATCAAGTTACCTTGGTGCCTTATAAAACCAAGACACGAAACAGCGACTTGATCATCGTATAGTACACGAAATATTATGTAACCGTTAAACAACATTCCATAAAACCCACATAATAATAATAATTCAGTGATTGAAATTAAACAAATATGATTAAAATGCACAATATAATTATGTACAGATATATTCTTCACGATTTCACTTTTACGAGAAAAGCAATTCTATCTGAAGATATATGAAAGTTCTAATAATTAATCTATAAAATATGTGTCACAAGTACGATGTAATAAAACCTTTTTTTCAATTATGATAGGTACGAGCTATGCGATGTTTATATGTGGTCGCCTTAATGGCAATGTTTTGGGTAACGGAGGCTCTACCATTACCGATCACAGGTCTCATACCCGTAGTGTTGTATCCTTTAATGGGCATCATGAGCACCAGTGAAACTTGCCTCTGTTATATGAACGATACGACAATGATGTTCATCGGTAGTTTGGTCATTGCCGTCGTTATCGAGAACTCTGGGCTACATATGCGAGTTGCTCTCCTGATTATAAAAATGATTGGTTGCAGTCATAGAAGGTGACACTATGCCTTTCATTAGACATCGTCAGTATCGTCTATAGTTGTCTCTCAAATTTCAAGAATATTATCAATTACAATACATTTTTTAGGCTCACTCTGGGTCTCTTTTTCGTGACAATGTTTATTTCCATGTGGATTTCTAATACAGCTGCCACGGCAATGATGATACCTATTATGGAAACGGTTCTCATAGAACTAGAAGCGGTAAATAACTTAGTACTTTTCTAGATTACTTGTAAAAATACTGCGTGGTTTAAACTTTACGTTAATTTCTTTTACAGCAAGGACTTGGTAACATGTTTATTCAAGATGACAATTCCGAAGAAGCAACGTTGTCCACGTACGTGATACATCATCTATGTATATGCATACATATATATTCTTTTCATTCCTTTTATAATCTCTTTCAATATTAATTTTTATTACAGTCAAAAGAGACCGACGCATAGTACAATGGTTTATTATTTGGCAGCAGCGTACGGTTCGAGTCTCGGTGGTATTGGCACGATAGTAGGAAGTGGAACGAATTTGACGTTGAAAGGTTTTTTCGAAACGTAAATATTTTAAATGCAATCGTTAGTTTAAATCTCAGTTATTTTAAGTATATCTTTTGCATTCTAAAATGAATTTATATTGCTTTTCTCAGACGCTTCCCAAATAGCCCAAGTATAAGTTTTGCTTCTTGGATGCTTTATTCTGTACCACCAATGCTTCTGATGGGTTTTCTATGCTGGCTGTGGCTTCAAGTGATGTATATGGGTCTATTTAGACCAAGAAGTAAAGATGCTGTAGCAATCGACATAGGTTCACAGGGCGAACGCGTCACGACAGCGGTAATAGAAAAAAAATACAAGGAGCTTGGACCAATTTCGTGGCATGAGTCTGTGGTTGGTGTTATGTTTATGATTGTAGTATTGCTTTGGTTCTTTAGAAGTCCTGGTTTTATGGCAGGCTGGCCATCTTACATCACAGATTTGTAAGTGTAACTTCTTATTATAAAAAAACGTACACTTTGTAGATTACACCCATAGAAGATAATGATCAAACAATTATGCATTTTCTGACATCTTGCGAAGTTACTTTAGCTCTATTTTCCAGGCCTGTGAAGGATTCGACGGCTGCTTCGTGCGTGACAATTTTATTCTTCATACTTCCGGCAAAACTTGATTTTCTTCATGCCTTCGATAAGGACCCGAGCAAACGCCCTAAGAAACCATCACCCGGTATGATAACGTGGAAAATGATACATCAAAAAATGCATTGGAGTTTAATACTGGTGCTTGGTGGAGGTTTTGCCATATCAGCTGGTAGTAGCTCATCTAAACTCTCAGAAATAATTGGAAGCTCATTAACAGGATTGAATTCTATACATCCAATAGCAATATTGGCCATTGTTTGCATATTTGCAGAAACTGTAACAGAACTTACTGCAAATGTTGCTGTTGCTAATATTATATTACCAGTATTAGCAGAAATGGTAAGTAGGATTACAGTAAATTTAATAACAACAAAGTGAATGAATAATATAAACTGATGATATTATAAATAACTTTAATCATGTTAAAAAAAGATTGTTATTAATTATGCTTTCATATTTTTTTAGTGTGTGGCACTGCAAATACATCCCCTGTATCTTATGCTTCCAGCAACAATATGTTGTTCATTCTCGTTTCATTTACCGGTAGGCACACCACCCAATGCCATTGCCAGTGCAGCAGGCCACATAAAAACAAAAGACTTTGTAATTGCTGGTATTGGCCCAACTTTCGTAACACTTGTTATAACCATAGCTGCATTTTGTACTTGGGGTACATATGTATTTAATTTGCATGAATTCCCGACATGGGCCATGCAAAATAAGACAATATAGATATACTTCTTATTTATTAATAACATAGAAAAATTTGTTAAAGAATAAATTAAATTATATATAAATCCTCATGCAATGTTACAATTTTCTATTGAAAAAAATGAAATAACATGTTCTGTAATATATCTAAGAAAATTTGTAATAACATATAAGCAATAAGCTTAAATTCTCCCAATATCTTCATATTGGTATAATCAAACAACATATTCGTAACATTTATAAAGAACACGGCTTATTTCTTATAATTAAATAAAAAAATAGTCATTTCGAATTAAAAAACAAGGTAGGTAAATATGATTTATTTCTTATACAACTGTTAACGCATCTAATAACCCGTATTAGTAACAACATTTTGCTGGTTAAACCATTATTTAAGAAATACTTCTAATTATTCAGATGTATATAAGATATTAATTGCCATGCCAACAATAAAAATGTTATTTTAACGAAAATAAACTCTGATAGACAACATAACCTCATATGACTTTTAAAGAAAATTCAATGTGTATTTCTTACCATCTTTAGTGGAATCATAGTCAACAGTTGCAATTTCTTCTTCCATTTTCAATGCTTTGTTAATTACAATATTTATCTTACTTTTTTTTCCACTGACATAACAGAACGTTAGAAATATAAAGCACACTGGATCAACGAATAAATTTCAACCATTGTAAATGTAACCTTTAAATAAGTTTACTACATTGTACATACATATTAATTATAAATCTATAAAACAACGAAACCACAATTGAAATCTATTACAGATTAATATAATAAAAAGTATTATACAACAACGAAAACATTACAACGTATCACTTTAATTTTTATTCTTGATTTACTTTCTCATCGCGCATCGATCACGAAAAGCATAGAAAGGTGGCGATCCCTGATGTATGTATTCTACATTATATTGTCCGCATGAAGAACACACATACATTAACTCGTTAATAAGGTTAGCAATGAGAGGAAGCTTAATATCGATAATATTACCTTTGTATTACTCCGTTAAATAAATGGCAGCAACCAATCCACGAGCTTGAAAGAGATTTTATACCCGTGATAATTATATAAAAAAAAAAATTCATCGGATAAGATAATCAGTTTCTAACAACAAATAACCTTTAAACATTGTACAAAGTATAACCAATATTGCATAAAATTGGAAATCTTATTATAAATATTAATCTCAGTCAGTGTTGAGTAACGTCTACGCATTAAATTCTAGTAAGTGCTGACGATTTCATTAATTATAGAGATTTTATTTGATAGTTTATTTTATTTGAACATCTATAGCTTAATGTCACAACATGGGTAAAATGTTCGTGTGCTTTCATTGCTAATAATAGCAGTTTTAGCATTTTATTTATGTTAGCACAGATTTCAAGAATAAGAAAATAATGTGTAACAAGGATTACTTGTAGCATTTGACAAAGGTGGGAATCTTATTAAAGCCTGTAAATCTAATACAAGTTGAGCGAAAGTAGGTCTATCTTCTGGTTGAAATGCCCAACAATGCAGCATTATTTTGTAAATATCACAAGGTATATTTTTTGGTTGACTCAAATATTGTCTTTTAACAATTATATGTTCTAATAATTTATCATCTGGAACATACGAATATGGAAAAGCTCCAAGAGTACCAATTTCCCATAATATTATAGCAAATGACCACACATCACTCTTAGAAGAAAAAATGCGATCTTGTAAAGTTTCTGGAGACATCCAACGTACCGGAAGTTGGCGTAACTTTCCCAACGTATTGTTTATAGTGTAAATTCCATTTCGAGAAAGTCCAAAGTCAGATATCTAAAATTATTAAATGTTTGGAATTTGTTTAGTTCTGTCCATGAAAGTATATATATAATTAGTATATGTATCCATTTGTAGTTCCATAATTTAGTACCTTCAAAGACATATCCGAAGTAAGTAGAATATTTCTTGCTGCAAGATCTCTGTGAATGATACCTTTAGCTTCTAAATATTCCATTCCTTTTGCAATATCAAGGGCAAATTGTATAAATTGATTCCTTTTAACCATACCCTGTAAATTTGTTATGCCCTCTCTTTTTATAGGATCATCTAAGTTAATGTATCTTAAATTAGGCAATTTTAAGCTGTCATCTTTTGGATATATAGAAGGCATAGATAATGTTTTTACTGATGTGTATAAGGTTGAACTAGTAACTAAATCAATAAATCAGTGACATAATTTATACATATAAAATATGTTACAGAGACAAGAATATAGTACCACATACTTTTTGAAAAACCAATGTTAGATCCATATTCATTAAACATATTTTCTGCACATTCAAATCCAATTTTTTCATTTCTTCTAGAATGCAAATATGTCAATAAGTTGCCACCTTTCATATATTCTAAAATTATACATATGGATTTATTTGGCATAATGGAATAGCCAATGAGATTAACTAAATGAAGATGTTGCCCAACTTTTTTCATTATTTCAATTTCTTCCATAAACTGTTTACATACATCATGTCTATTTAATTCATTTAATAATCGTGGCATCTTAACTGCTACTGGTGTTACATTATCATTTATGTATCCAAGATAAACTGTACTAAATTGACCTTCGCCTAATTTAGAAGTAAGTTTCATAGAATCATATGGAATTTCAATTTCATTTGTACTACTTTTATACGATAGATCCTTTGAAAAAAATGTTTAACATTAAATATTTAGAATTATAGACACATGAAAATATTTATTGTTGTTTTTACCTCAGTATTGCATTCGATATATAAAATATTGTGTTTTTGAAGAATAGAGTTCACCCAATTTGATCTACATTTAGATGGAGAATCTACTGTTCGTATTCTAAAATTTAAAACAAGAATTTGTTTGTATAATGCATATCAGTGGTTATTTCATTTTATATAGAAAATAAATAATAGTTTATATTTGTATATAATGAGGGTTTAACATTACCGTGATTTATGGTTTGTCCTCCAAGTGAATTGTTTATTTTTTTTTGAAAATACAGTGAAACTAAGTACACCAAATATTACACAAATAACAATCAAAGCAATAAGTGTAAATCCCTACAAAATGATATCAAACAATTAAGCACAATTATATTGAACGATCAAGCAGATACGTACAATGAAACTATTCTCCAATGATGAATTCTGTTCCATTAAATTGATAATAAATACTCCATCATTTCCAAAACAGCCATGATTATCTCTTGCAGTCACAAATACTTTGTAACCATTTTTTAATTCATTGCATTGATGACCATCATTTAGATTCCATGAAAAAGTATTAGTTTTTGCCATGGCAGTACCTATTTGTGAGATATTATATACAGGAAGTCCTGATTTTGATATTAAAATGGGTACACCAATACTGAAATGAGACCAGAATTTACAAAAATTTGGAATTAAAGTTAAAATGTTCATATTAATTGAAAACATTATCCTTCCACAAATAAAGTATCATATTATACCTTATTATATAAGCATGTACATAAGTATTGTTGGTTTCTTCATTCCATTTAATTAAAGCATTACATTTGTTCAAAGTCACATCTACATGAGGAGTTGGTAATAACAATTTTGTATTTGTGCAACTGCATTTATCACCTATACATTCTGGAACTTTATAAACTACCTAAAAGAGTGATATTATTTCACAAATATTATAATATTTAGTAAATCTATATTTTGTTCACATATTAATTACAAATCTACTTACCCCTTCTACTGCTCTTCCTGGCTTCATTCTCGGATTAGCATAAACTTCTATCTTATATGAACAACCTGGATGAATGTACATCTCTGGTACATCAACTGATAACTCATTTTGTGGTAGTAGAACATTAAGCTGACTGTTATTTTCTGTCTTATAATATAGTGTTCCTTCTGAACAAGTAGTAAAATTTACTACATGTTCACTTGTAATACTTGTTACTATAACACTATCAAATATGAAACTTATAAATAGTTGTAATATAAAATTGTGATGTAGTTGTGATGAGTGTTAAGATCATATGTCTACCTGTATGATGAAGGTTGCTTAGTTCCATTTGGTGGTAACCATGATATATTCAATTTTAAGGATTTATGTACGTCATTATTCTCCAGATATTTTTTATTTTCTAAGGCATACACTGTAATATTTTGTACATTGCCAACAAATTTCTTTGGAGTTGATGCACATAATTTGACAGTATTAAAGAATAGAAGAATTACAATATATTTAAAAAAAAATGATAAAGTTTGAGTTAACATTTCATCTTAATGTAAGGAAGTAAACACAAACTAATATGTATAAGGTAGTACACTATTCTGTATATTTTCTTACTATCATAGCATTTGTGTATTTTTAAACTGATATTTCATATAAAACTACACAATCACCCAATCATATCGAAGTGTCTGAGAAAATCTTATCTGATAAACAGTATATTGAGAGGGCAGGAGCTTCCTTACAATGTTGATAAGATTAAAATTCATTCACTTTCAAGAACTTTCCCAATGATATTGGCCTTTGGCCAAATACATGGTCATTTGATTATGTTTTTGTATTCAAATTATATGTAATGTCTATTTTTAAACAAATTATCTTATATTGTATCTTCCCTTATATTATGTTAATATGTTAATAAAACAATAAAGTAAATATTTCTATTTCTAAATGATGAACAATGTAATTAGCAACTATATAAATTAATTATCTAATGTTACAGGTTACCAAATGGCCTCGGCTGCGATGTCACCAACCGAGGATGACGAGCTAACACTTCCTCGTGCATCCATTAATAAGATGATTAAAGAAATTTTACCACATGTACGCGTTGCTAACGAATCACGGGAATTGATTCTAAATTGTTGTACAGAATTTATCCATTTGCTGTCTTCTGAAGCAAATGAAATATGTAATCAACAACAGAAGAAGACAATAAATGCGGAACATGTTCTACTAGCACTTGAAAAACTTGGTTTCGGCGATTACAGTGCTGAAGCAGAAGCTGTGTTAAGAGATTGCAAAGCAGTAGCAGCCAAAAGAAGACGTCAAAGTACTAGATTAGAAAATTTAGGAATTCCAGAGGAGGAATTATTGAGACAACAACAAGAACTCTTTGCAAAAGCAAGAGAAGAGCAAGCTGTTGCTGAGCAGCAACAATGGCAGCAGTTACAAGCAGTTGCACAGATGACATCGATGCAACAAACTGACAGTGAACAAGAAGATTACTCATAAGATACAATACAGGATTAGTAATTTTAAACAAAATTGAAAACAAGTTTTCCAAGTTTGACCACAATTATGACAAGGAAGATACAAGGAAAATAGGAAATGTTATTTTTAATAGAAACAATGAGTATATAACATTTTCAAAGTACCATCAATTCTGTGATTTATTTTCAGTATGGATTGGAATAGATAATTTATGTCTATGGTATGTAATGAAAATAATATTAGTAATAGTACAAAATAAAAATGTATTCTTACTATCACACTTACTCCTCTGGCGACATATCTTCTATTATAATGAATGCATCAGATTTATGGCATTAATCTTCCATATTCTGATGACAAGTGACTTTTCTTTATTGCCTCCATAACTTTCGAAACATAGTGATACCTATACACCCATTTATTATGTATTTATGATGTTTTCTTTTGTTTTTTATAAATCAATATATTATCAAATTTGGTGTAAATCTGTAAAATGGTTTATGTTTTTTATGCAAATTTATTTACCAATTTTTTTCTGTCAAAGTTGATGGTGTCATAGGATGCCTCGATACTCCATGTATTTTCATTCTTAATTGCTCAATTATTTTCTTTTCATTTTCTTGCACATTAGATTCATCTACAAATACAATGTATTTTATATTAAATAAAAATTATACATTACTTTACCAGCAATTTACCTTCTGTTTTAATTAGTGGTATTAAAAATAAATTTAAGCCATTTTCAATGGAGCCACGACTCATGTCTAGACCACTATGTATTTGTAGCCTTGAACTGGAAAATACTTTGTTATAAAATTCCTGGAAAAAAGTAATGAATTGAGTAATATAATAGATCATAGTATGTTACAGCAATAATGTTCATAAAAGTTACCTTCATCTTTTCAATGGTGCTTGGCATAAAATCTTGTGTTTCTGCTTTATTATGTAAAAATAATATGTGTGGGTAATATTCAACATAATCTTGATCCATAGTAGTTGTAGATGATGGTTTTAGCATTTCTGCCGTTTGAAGAAATCTATTGTAATAACAAAAATTTATTTAAACTTAAGACTATATAGCTTTTAAAAATTAAATTGTACTACAAATGATATATCATAAATACCTGACTAAATTCGGATCAATGAACCAATCTTGTACAAAAATAATTACATGACATACTGAAAACAAAAATGCTGTGAACTGTAGAGACTGCAATTCTAAGTTGGTCTCAGTATTTACAAAATCAGTTGCAGTTTTTTTTTGTTCAAACGATGAAGCGTAGTCCATCACCGAAGCTGATAAAATAGGTTGTGTATCTAAGTATATCACTCTATTTTTAGTTACAAAAAAGTCTATTCCACTAGTACAATTTGTACCACATTCATAATGAGACATATCTTGAGCACCAAAAATGTCAGTCCTGAGCTCATTATAAAAATATTAATTATGTTATATATTGCAAAAGAATAACATCTATTAACAATAAAACTAACTTGTAATTTGATGTAAGGAGTGACATTATTGTAGATTTCCCAACACCTTGTGTACCTAAACTTCCTATCACTAAGAAGTCTTGTTGGTCACATAAAAACTCTAATGCACTTTCAAAAAGTTGCATATTATCATCCATAAATTTAGCGCAACTTGTCATTTCAATACATGTTGGAATTATTGTGCGTGTTACTGTAAAATGTATATTTTAAATTAGTAACTTATATCAATAATAAATATTTGTTATTTTAATGTACTCAAACATACTAAATGAAGAACCTACTATCTGGTGGCTTTAGTGGCATGGTTGAGGTCGCATCCAATTCTTTTCTAAAATATTTTCAAGAATTAATATACATATTGAAATATTAGATTTTAGTTAAATGTTGAATACTAGATAATTCTTACTTGTTTCCATTACGTTGACTTGGTGAAACTGCTCGGCTTTCGCCTTCCCTGGTTTTTAATATAAATGTTGGACGTTCTACAACTTTTATTAAAGCCCTTCCTTCTCCATCTTTTGCTTCTGTATCTTTTGGTAGTACTGGTATCATTTTCAATTCAATTTTCAGCTATTTTTTGCACAATGTTATGATGAATAATATTTCTAAAAAAATATGGTATACAAAAATATAATATTACAAAGATTATTAAAATAATATGAAAATTTTACTAATCTATATTTAATATACTGGAAGATGAAATAATAAAAATAAGAAACATTCAACATAAGATTGTAATTGTCTTTTACTAAACAATTTTATAAAACATCTACAATTTGTCCTTTGGTACAAGGATAATAGCGACAGATTATAAGTTTTTTCGTATTAGTAGTTCAAAAAGGTGGATTCGAACTTGCATTTGTCACGTTTGCATAGTGACATTAGAGGACATCGGTATTATGCTAAAGGATATTTATGTTTATGTAAAAGATACCTAATTAATGCTTGTTGAAATAAGTTGCTTATTAATAAATAAAAATACTCAAAATATTGATGATGTAGAAGGATATAATTAAAATTACGAATTTGCGACTGTCGTTATTATATCAATTTGTTTAGGTTAATCTAACAATGTTTTTATTGTCATTCTCTCTTAAATACATACTGAAATTTAATGTAATAAAATTATAATTTAAGTAATTATCAAATCTATATAAATAGTACCGGAAATGAAAATCTTGCATTCGTATATATGTAGGTTAAAACTGATAAAAAGAAGCCCGTCAATATTGCTACGGGAATGTCGTCTATTTTTAATCAAACGACTGCGTTTTCGTTCAACGTGGGTCAACGAAGACCAAAATAAATTTTCGACAATCTAGTAACGTCTGGACAGTTCTATTCGGCTTTTAATATACCGCAGAAGCGGCAGGACCATTAGAAAAACATTCTCATGCGAAGTGTGTAAACTGATGTTGATAAAGTGACAGTTCAACTTGTGATTGAAATATTTGCTTCAACGTGTTACTTGCATATAAATTTATTCACAAACGAAGATAAAAGTAAGAAATTATTACACATTTTATTTCTTATGTATATTGTAAAAATTAGAAAATAAATAGTTGCATTTTGTGACAAGATGACGAAAGTAACTTTGACACCACAAGAGTGGAAGGAGAAAGGTAATAAAGAATTTAATGAAAGCAATTGGTCGGAGGCATTGACTTGTTATACAAATGCTCTCAACCTTACAAAAGAGGAAAATGCTGAAAAAGCTGTGTTTTATAAGAATCGTGCAGCTGTTTACTTAAAGCAAGAAAATTTTATCAAGGCAATAAAAGACTGCGATGAGGCACTCAAAATTTGCCCTAAAGATCCAAAAGCTCTGTTTCGGAGATGCCAAGCTTTGAAAGCTATGGAAAGATTTGAGGAAGCATACAGAGATGCTAGGCTTATTATTACAGCAGATCCTGGGAATAAAGCAATTCAGCCTATTGCTGCACAATTACATGAAATTGTACAAGATCGATATAAACAGAATTCTCGTGTAAGCTCAAAGGTATGCATTACTATTGACTTATTTAATGTGCATGTATGTAGACATCATAATAATTTATATATTTGTTAATTTTTTATTTTATAAACATGTGTACAGGTATCTCAAATGACAGATATAGCTTTTGATCCAAGCCAAGATAAAGAAAAACGGGAAACAGCAATAAATAATCTGTTGGTGCTCTCTCGTGAAAGAGCTGGTGCAGAAATAATGTTTGGCGAAGGAATAGTATCTAAAATAACAAAGTTATTAAAACTAGAAAAGAATGAAGAAATAATTGTTGCTGGAATTCGCATCGTTGCAGAATTATGTAAAAATAATATTAGTCGAACTGAAACAATTTTGAGTATTATTGGTATACCTTGGTGCTTGGAAATGATTAATAGTAAAAATCTAGAAAGGGTTAATGCAGCTCAGTATTGCATGCAGGTATAATACGTAAATATTGTTATTAATAATTAATTATTTAAGTGCGTATAGCATGTACATATATATTTATTTACTTACATGTATATGTTTAAAATTTCAGACAATATTAAATAGCTACAGTGGAATGGATAATAAACCAGATACAAAGCCTAATAAGGATTTATGTGAACAATATAACAAAGAAATTGATACTATCTTATCTTGCTTAGTATATAGTACAACGAGTAGAATAATTACTGGTCAAGCAAGGGATGCAATTATAGAACTTATAATGCGCAACATACATTATACTGCACTAAATTGGGCAGAACGTTTGGTGGAAATCCAAGGTCTGCAGAGACTAATGGAAGTTGCTAGCGAGTTAGAGGAATACAAGTATGAGTCTGCAATGGATATTACGCCATCTACGCGCACGATAACGAGTGTATGTTTGGCTAGAATTTATGAAAATATGTATTACGATGCTGCAAAAGACAAGTTTAGAAATGCCATTGACGAGTACATAAAAGACAAATTGCTTGCACCAGATATGGAATCAAAGGTAAAAAAACAAATATAATATTTTTTGCATTGTCTCTACTAAGAAAAGAATTTTAAACAAATTATTTCAATGTATTTACAGATTCGCGTTGTTGTTGCAATAACAACACTATTGCTTGGTCCTTTAGATGTAGGAAATGCAATTGTTGCTAAGGAAGGTATTATGGAAATGATTCTTGTAATGGCAGATACTGAAGATCCATTGCAACAAAGAGTTGCATGCGAATGTATTATAGCTGCAGCATCTAAAAAAGACAAAGCTGCAGCAATAATATCTCAAGGTGTAAATATTCTTAAAAAATTATATCAATCAAAAGATGATTCAATTCGTGTACGAGCATTGGTTGGATTGTGTAAATTGGGAAGTTCCGGTGGTAGCGATGCGACTATTAGACCATTTGCCGAGGGAGCAACGAAAAAGTTAGCAGAAGCTTGTAGAAGATTTTTGATTAACCCTAAGAAACAAAAGGATATGAGAAAATGGGCTGTAGAAGGACTATCATATCTAACATTTGATGCCGAGGTTAAAGAAAAATTAATAGAAGATCGCGATGCCATTCAAGCAATGATAGAAGTTGCTAAAACTGGAGATCAGTCTGTATTATATGGAGTAGTTACTACTTTAGTTAACTTATGCAATGCTTATGATAAACAGGAAGTGATACCTGAAATGATAGAATTGGCAAAATTTGCTAAGCACCATTTGCCAGAAGAGCATGAATTTGATGATCCAGACTTTGTAAATAAAAGATTGATCACTTTAGCTAAAGCAGGTGTAACAAGTGCTTTAGTTGCTCTTTCTAAAACAGAGAGTCAGAATAGTAAGGAATTAATAGCACGTATTTTTAATGCTATCTGTAGTCAACACGAAGTACGAGGAATTGTTGTGCAACAAGGTGGTGCAAAAGCTCTTCTACCTTTAGCTTTAGATGGAACAGAGAAAGGAAAAAAACAAGCATCTCAAGCATTAGCACGTTTAGGTATTACAATTAACCCAGAAGTAGCATTTCCTGGTCAAAGAATTATGGAAGTTGTACGACCATTTGTAAATCTTTTAAATCCAGAATGTTCAGCGTTAGAAAACTTTGAAGCATTAATGGCATTATGTAATTTAGCTGGTGTTAATGATACCGTTAGAAAACGTATCTTGAAAGAAGGTGGTTTTCAGAAAGTTGAGTCATATATGTATGAAGATCACGATATGTTGAGACGTGCAGCTACACAAGTAATGAACAACTTAATTATGTGCGATGAAATAGTCAAATATTTTGAACAAGAAAATGATAGAGTGAAATATCTTATGATTCTTTGTCAAGATGAAGATGAAGAAACATGTTTAGCTGCATCTGGAGCCCTTGCCATGTTAACGTCAATAAGCACAAAGTCTTGTGAAAAAGTTTTCGATGCAAAAGATTGGTTAGAAATATTACAATTTTTACTTGCAAATCCCAAATCGGAAATACAACATCGAGGAGTAGTTATTGTACTAAACATGATGAAAAGCACAAAAGATGTTGCTGCAAAATTAGTAGAAACAGATATAATGGAAATTTTAATGGCTTTAACAAAAAGTGATTCTATAGAAAACACAAAAATTAAAGATTTGGCAGCGAAAGCTTTAGTAGCAGCTTCTGACTGGAAACTTATCCTTTCCGTATCGACTTAATATTTTAATACTTTGTATAAATAATTACAAAAGTGTCACATCATTTTGGTAAAAGTGCCTTTAATATATGTATATAGAAATTATATATAGCTGTATTTATGATACTTCATACTTAGTTTCTCTATATAAATAATAAGGATAAATAGAATATATTACATTTATTATTAAATACAGTGGGAGGGATTATTATAATCATAGTCAATGTTATCAATTGGCTATTATTATAATCAATCGACCTAAAAACATTTTATATAAAATTAGTCAAAAATAATCTGCCTATTATGAAGATGTGAAAAGGGTGAAAAGTATTCGTACATCAACTAATTTGCAATATAACTTTGTACATCTATGTCAGTAATAAACTTTAACGATTTCGTGTAAACAAATTTTAATTCCTTTTAACATTTACCAAAATATCAACAAAAGCAGACAAATGTGCAGAAATAGACGCGTAAAAAGTATTCTTTTTCTTCTTTTTCCTATTTGTTGGATGCGACGCATATTGACGCACATCAGCATCTTTGGCCATAACCTGTCGTACAGTCAGAGAGAAACTGAGTGCTCAAGGCTGGGTTTTTTATGTTCCCGGGACAGTGCTGCCACCACCTCCACTTTAAGTGCACTCACGTGGCTAATTATTCAACTAAATTCCTGCAAGAGGGAGAAATTGAAACCACCGACGAGTTACTACTCGTATTGTGGATGTTAGATCTTTCTAACCCCAAACTGAAATTTGATATATTATTGTAATGCTAATATAAATATGTGTATCCAATTTATTTGTTAAGTAGATAAAGTTCAAAATAATGTGTTATTATATAGTGGAAAGAAGACAAATAGTTGATTTGTTGATGTAATCCCGAGGGAAAAAATTAATAGTTATCCATCTATTTATTTATCTAATACCAAATGGATAAACTGACAATAATTTCGGGAGCCCTATTCTTGGCAGCTGATATGTTCGCTATTGTCAGTCTGGGAATGCCTGATTGGATTATAACTGACGTTGGTGGTAAATATCAAAACCGATGAAGGATGATTTACACGCAAAAGTGCATTAATAGAAGTAGTTGTATTTAAGTAAATGATATATTAAAATATTCATCTATCTATATTCATCTATATTCATTCTATCTTTGTACTAATATGCTTTTCTTACGTATTATTATAGGAGATACACGATTAGGTCTTATGTTATCTTGTATGACCTTGTATAATAGACCACAGATCTGTTTTACACCAGATTTGGAGCCAGAATGGTTATTAGCTCTGGTTTTTATAGCATCCGGATGCATTTTTATAACTGCAACTGTGATATTGTTGGTCAGTTCACATTGGGATCGTAGTGTAATTCCATATGCCCGATGGATTGGATTTATTGCTAGTAAGTATTTCAAATATTGAAGAATAATAATTTTGCCAAATGAATTCGAATGATTTAGATGTAATAGACCATATAATTTGTCATAATTTATTTGAAATCTTTCCAAAGGTGCATATAATAGCTAATAATTACATCATAAAATAATATTATAATATTTCAGTGGTACTATTTTGCTTAGCAGCTGTTTTATTCCCAATGGGCTTTTACATTGATCAAATTGGTGGACAGCCATATCAATTACCAAATTCACACCAAGTTGGAATCTCTTATATTCTTTTTGTTCTGGCACTATGGATCACAGTTATTTCTGAACTTTTTGCAGGAAAAGTTTGTTTACCACATTTTTAGCAATACGCAGCAACATTTGGTAATTGCACACGCTTCTCTATCCTTCTGTTTTTAATGTTCATTATTGTGTATTATTGAAGAGATTACATCACAAAATTCAATGAAACTTTATTATTCTGAATTGGAATTTCCGGAACGCATGTTTGCATAGATTTTTATATTTGCTCACTTAAATCTTTGTTTTACCTCATGTGCATCAATTGTCTGAATATAGAACATGAGTATGGTGAAACTAAAAAGTATCTAAATGAAATTTAAAAGATTATTTGTCCACTTGTCAGTCTATTGTATTATCAAAATTATGAAAGAGCGATATACACTTAACAATTCCATATTTGCTTTTTTATGCTGGTGATACATCATTTAACGCGCAGCTACTTCCAGATGTTACATTCTAAATAATTTACCATTAAACAGAATTTTTGCTTTGCTATAGAAATATGTGATGAAGTAAAATAATCCTATTTTACATATATTGTATCTTAATACATGACAATTTATAGATAATGTATATACATAGATTTATTCTTTTTTATAAACTCTAGATATTTATTTACAATGTAGCATATACTAAAATGAAAAGAAATATATTGTATTTTACTGTTTAAGTTAAATACACTTGTAAATTTTTACTTATATCAAGTTTTTATCTACATTATAAACATTATAATTTATAGATAATGCATGTATGTATGTAAATATGATATTCTATAATAAGAATCTCTAATTTTACCATTTTATATAGCTGTAATATTCTTATTGGTATTACTTAAATTTCTTGTATTACTGCAAGAAATAAAAGTTTACATTATATTATACATGTAGGTTCAGAGACCTTTAGAAGTATAAAAACTGCAAATGTTATTAGTACATGTAAATGATTAGACACATTAACTTAAAAAAATTGTTCAACAATTTGACTAATTTACAATATCATGCTAAATGTATCTTAGCAGTTAGCCAATACAATATTATTATATAATAATTCTTATCTGAGTAAGGATTAAGTATTAATTTTGATATATAAATTGGTAACGAATACTCTTAAGCTGACTCTAATCCTAAAACACAATAAAACCTATAACATTACTGTTCAAGGAAAAATTCATTAAAGTAACAGTCTTTGAATAACAGCTGGTTTTGTCACAAATGAGCAGAAGTGACTTATGTGCAAAAATGACACTTCCATGGACATTTGTATATAACAAAATACATGAACTTATGAATATTAGCGGAATTGAACATTATATTCCTTTTTTTTTCATAACAGGCAGTCTATTCCCAAGATTTTAAGGCAAAATTTGAAAAGAAAATACTAATTATCTAATAGCAAACATATTTCTCACTTATTGTATGTTTAGTCTTATCAATCTAAGAAGCTTTTAATTTGAGCAACAAATATCAAAATATAGACAACAAACTTTAACGGAGAGTCAGTAGATTTAGATTAAATATTTATACAGAACAATAATGCATACGCAACATGTAAAATAACTTAAAATATTTTTTTTAATAAAGATGACCAGAATGATTAAATGTGGCATACAATGGTATGTTTATCTTTTAACTATGACTCCAATTAAGAAAAATGTTAGTGTTACTTAAAAAGATAGATGTTATTACAAAATATTATGTGGAAAATAGAACTTATAATAAACGATATTAAAGAAAAAATCGAAATAGAACAGAACTTTATATCGTATAAATTTGCCATAACATCACATAAGTGTTTTGTAATTATTCTTTGTGTTTCTGAGCCGATAAATTTCTTTCTTATGTAAGTCATAACAGCAGACACTTACATAATACCATATATTTTTATAAGAAACATATATACAAGAAATTTATACCTAATCTTTTATTCTATAAACTATAAGCATCTAATACCCAACGCCAACAAAACTGCAATAGGTGCCAGTATGAACACTTGTTTTACCTTAGCTACTTTCAAGTTATGTGTATCAAGAAAACTATGCATAAAGCTAGTAACAGTTTAGTATAAATATTTCATGAAAGTGTAGTAAGATAAAAGGAAATAGTTATTTGATTTTATAATACTTTATAACAAACGTTCTGTTTACTCAGAGATAAATATCAACAATAATTGTGAAATTGTAAAAAGTGTTACACTATATTTTTTAGAATAGGATTGTTATCTACACAAATGAATATTGATATTTCAACGGATTCTACCTGTGTTTGTTTGATTATTTCCAATAGTATCGCACCTTCTATAATACAGTAAATATGGTACGCTAGGAGGAGTTGGATTTAAAACATCACTTTCTGAAATCCCTTGCAATGAACTGTCATCATATCTGACCCAGCCTCCGTAACCTACGTGAAAAGCATCTGTAACGTAATGGCCTTTTGTGGTTTCCTTTCCAACGTGGTAAGTAACAGCAAATAATTTGTACTGTTTTTGTCTTGGATTAAGCTTTTTCCCAATATTTGGAGATAAGAATTCTAAAAAGTACAAAAAGAATACATGCATATGTATATATTTATATATATATACGTAGACCCACCCCTTGATTTACGCGGTAGATAGGTTCCTCGAAACATCGTGCAAACCAAAACCGTGTAAAAGGAGGCAGAATTTATAAAAAATAGAAGGATATTATTATTAAAAATACAAAACTATTTTTTTCGTTCACTTATTATTTATGTTTGCGATTGAAGTTTGTGAAAAGGGTGCGTTAAGTAATTTTGAATCGAGTTTTTGAAAAGAGTGCATTAATTAATATGTATACTCTTTCAATTTATAATTGGTATAATGCAAAACGATAAAAATAAAAACCAAAAAGAAATTGTTGTTTTCATTAAAGAACTGTGTAAAAGCGAAACCGTGTAAATCGAGGGACGGGTGTATATAGATAACATCATAGTGAGATTATTAAATTACAGAAACTTACTGGCATCCACTTTTAAATCTATCGGAAATTCAACTTTCTTAAATATTTTTGAACATCCATCTAGTTTATAGTCAAACCATTTTAAATGTAATATAAGGATAACTGGTAATTCTTCTAAAGTTACTTGTTTCCAAGCTTGTATTTGTTGTTTAGTTTTGCTACAAGTCATTCCTTCCAGTTGGTCTTTTCCAACCAAAATTTCAAGTGCTCTTGTCACACTTTCTGCTTTCTAGTAATTATAAAATTTGAAAATATAGAAGCCATGCTTAAAAATATTTTATAATGATTATTTTACCTCAATGTCAAGTTGTAATGTGAAAAAAGGTTGCACATTGTCTGTTGATTGTTCTCCTACACGAGATACTCTAGATCTTAATTGACCACGAAAAATATCAGATAACGGAGTTCGGCCAAATTCTGTACATCGCGTGATGGACCCCTTATTCTTTGGTCCCATTAGCTAAGAAATATTAGTTATGTAATGCAATTTTTAACTTAGATTACAAATAATCTGAAGTTAAGATATATAAAATATCAGAGCTTACCTTCCATTCTTCTTCCACATGACTGTAATTAGTATTACTCTCTCCATTATTAGCTGTATTTGATTCATTGTTTACTAATTTTATAAGCTGAAATGTATATATGTATAAAATTGACATCAATATAGGTGCATTATAGCAAGAAAGCATAATATTTGGTTAATTGTAATCATACCTCCAGCATTTCATCATTAATACCATTTAGAAGGCATGAGAGAAACTCTTCTGCATCTTCTTGTCGTCCTTCTATAGAAAACACTCCGGCAGATGAAGTATTTTTTAGCATAGTATATACGTAAGATGGTTCAAATGCCATACCACTTTGTATATCTACAATAGTATTATCTCCTCGTTTATGTACTCTATCTTTTCTAGCTAATCTTGCACTATCTGATAGAGGTGTAAATTCATGAACAAATTTTATCCTGCAAAATTGATACATAATACATACCAAAAATAATAATATAATTACTTTAAAGTTTACTTATATATATTATGTACATACATGTTATCTATAAGAGGAGTCGATGAATTTTTGCAAGTGCCTTTGGAATGTGGTAAAGCCATAAGAAGATTATAAAATGGTGGGCAAGCAAGTAAAGCTTGTAGTATACTGTTAATATAACAATAATTACTGCGATTTGTTAAGCCACGTGGCAGCAAGCTTACGGTTTGTTTATCCATTTGATAATTTAATAAAAATTCTGTAAATATGCATAAAAACTTTATTCTTTTTCCATTAAATTATTTCATTTAAATTTGTACATTGATGTTTTTTTTATCTACTTACCACCCATTCTAAATACAGTAGGATCATCATATTTGTTTTGGGTTATTTCTTCTTGTGTCATTTTACAATCATTTGATGGATTGTGTGTACTAGGAGGAAGACTTTCCGTTTCAAGTGGTATATTTGCAATATATTGGTCTCTTGGCACCTTGGGTTGCGTTGTTGTTTTTGGCGATACAATTTGATCAATTGCAGGAGTAGTCGGTAATGGATTGATACGTGCCATTGGTTTGTAAGTCGAAGGAGTACTTTGCAGATCTGAACTTCCTTTTTTGAGAACGTTAGCCCAAGTTATGCTTGGTGTCACAGAAGATGAGGAACTCAAAGTTGTAGATACATTTGTAGGTATCGAAGAATTATTTGAAATTTTTGTAGCAGGTTCATCTAATATACTTTTTGCCGTTGCATTTTCTTCAATTTGTACTTCATTTTCTCCTAACTTTGCCGTAGATGTGGACAATGTTTTAACAACGGTAGTCTTAATACTAGAAACAGTTTCATTTTTATATTCCTTATCAGTTTCTCCATTTTGTTTTACTTCAATGCTACTATTGATATTTACACAGGGTACATCATTTTTCTCTGCACCATTGCAAGTCTCATTGACAGTTGATACAATATTATGCTCTATCTTTACATTAACCGGTGATACTTTAGCATTGTTGTTTACATTTTTTCTGCTGGCAGTATTTTCATCCTCATTATCAATGCAAGATTCTCGATTGCTATTATTTACAATAACTGTTGTCACAATATTGGTCTGGGAGGAATTATTATCTTCCTCATTTAATTGATAATAAGATGGTTTTACAGATGCATATACATTTTGTGCATGCTTATCTTGTGTTTTACTAGGCGTTGCTTTTATACATTCTTGATTTTGCTGTGTAACGACGGATTGCGATTGTCGACCGTGTCTCATATTATTAGAATGATGGTGCGCCGGATAAGTAGGATGCGCATGTGGGTGTGTATTAGTATGTGGATGGATCGTTGGCGAAGGATATATCGTTGGAGGATAAAAAATTGTTCCGGCAACTTGATGTTGAGGAGACACAGCATGTTCAGAAATAACGTACATAACAGGTATCTGCGGAGGAAACTGACTCTGATCTCCCATATATCCAGAATGAATTTCAGTAGTTGGATTCATGCCTCTGTTGAAATTATCTCTCCTTATACCCCTTCCTCGACTACCGCGTCTTCCATTTTCTCTTCCGTACGAGACATCATGAATTTCATTTCCTGTATTCGAAAATATAGGATGCGGATATGCTAATCCAGGATGCGGATATGCTATTCCAGGCTGCATATGAGCATCGGTAGGAACATTGTACATGGGTTGCCAATCGCTACACATTGTTGTTATTATCTGTTGATTGTACGGATGTGTTTGTGGAATCGCCGACATGATCATAGAAGATGCAACATTTGTAGGGTTACCGCACTTCAAAAAACCTTCTTCCGTTCCTGCTACAGCACATATAAATATTATTACTATGAATTTTTGAATTAGATGTATGATTGCCAAATTATGAGTACTTTGGAACTTCTTTATACATTTATACATATTTACACGTTGAGAAATATATATGGTAGCTTAAGTTTTGTTAAATTAATTTTACTTACCATTTTGATACCAATGATTTTGTAATTCCGATACCTCTGTTACATTCGAATTTACTTCATGGTTATTATCAACGATATTCCATGGTAATTTTAATGCATCAGTGATATTATTAGATTTCAAAATTGCCATTAACTGATTTTTATCGCTATCACCCAAATCATGTAGATCCAAAAATTGAAAGTCAAGCTAAAAGCAAAAATAAATTAGGAATATATAATATTAAGTTAATTTCTATACTTTGCTATGGTTCAAGTAAAAATTAATTAATAAAAAAATAAATTAATACTTGTTATTTATGACTAATATGCATAATAGTAATTGCAAGCACTTCGGTGTCACTTTCTGTACAATAGGTAAAACACGTTGGTTGAGAAAATGTCTTGAACATTTGTTACATATGTGCTAGTATATCTATATCTATGATGAAATTGTAAATCAGATCTAAGTATTAGCAAATCATTTCATATAGTTACAATAACATAAAAATATCTTTATATATATAAAAATATTAAAAAATTGATTCATCGAACGATAGCATATATGATGATAAAGTAAAACGTTTGAATCCTAACCTCATATGCAGCGGATATACGCGTTATAGAAAAAACGCATAACAATGTAAATTTTATGGAATATCATTATTCATCAATTAAAGCATACCTCTTTCCGTACATCCATGGCTACGTTTATATTCGATATAAAACATTAAAAACGGGGTGAACAAAAAGACATGAGGCTCCGGTGATTTTTATCGGCGAGACGGATGCAATATCGACGTTATTTTAACTTTATATTTTTTTATCAACACAAAATCAATATAAAAAGTGCTTGAATTATAAAAGTAGAGTATTTGAATTATTTGCCAGACAATAACACAGACAATCAACAATTACACAACGTGAAGATTCATATTTCGGTAGTAGTATGGTTGAAATAGGCCAAGCACATTGCATCTGCGATTTTAACACATCTGGCCTCTGGGTTTGGAGTCGCTGCAATGTTATTTTTAGTTCTTTATAGGAACATTTGTCGATTTTAAAAACTTCACAGTGTCATCGGATGATTTCCAATCGATATATAAGTAACACAGCTCCATGCGACGACTGGACGATGTTACATATAGAGGAATAATATTGCCCAATCGCAGTAGATATATAAGCAAGAAATGTATATCGCTAGGGAGTATAAAGCATACAATTGGCAGAATGCTTGAAGAATGAATATTTTGTCGTTTCTCGGTACATAGATACTCAAATTATTATAAATGTTAAATTATGGAGAAAAACTTTTTTACCTTTTTGTAATAAATTCTGTAATATATCACAGACAAGGAAAAAGATAGGATACAGGATCTGGGGGTCACATAGCCCCCTTATCATTTTAGTGTTGTGAGCGACTCTATCGGTTTCAAATGGAATAAGGCAGCAACGCTACCTAAACGGTAGGAATTATGACTAAACGTAGCGATTGTTAATTATTTTTGACTGACATGAATTACAAATCGAATCAATCTATAGAATCGAAATTTAATGATAAAAATCACAGTAACCGTACTATATTTATAAATTAATATCTTTTTTACTGTATATGTTACGGTAAAATTCCGAAGTCGCGATAATGTACCGATTTTCCGGTAAATGTATATTCTTACGGCCCCTTTTAGCGAAAAATACATTGGGGAACATTTAATGCACATTTCCTTCTATAAATAAGGGAAAAGTATATTGTATCGAAAATGAATAATAAATATGACGAAATCTACACCAGAACCCAGACGCCTACCATAAAGAAATTTTGAATTTTCAGGCCCGTCGTGCAATAAGTAGTGTACTGCGCATGCGCATGTACTGGTTTTGGCGACAAGATTAGGCGCCATGATTGTTCGGCGGGTGCTATCAAGTTGCGACAGGTTTCGCGGTCCCTTCATTAATTACAGGTAATTAGCATATATTTTCTAACATACACCTTTCTATAGCACATCAAACGATTGCTAAAGACTCGATCTCCATAGGAGAGTGTACGCAAGACGAGAGATCGCCTTGTTTAAAAAATATTAACGAAAATAAAATCGGGGCCTTGGCGTTCTTTCCGCGAGGTTCTACGTCATAGCTTTTCCCCCCACTCTCGATTTTTATTTTCGCGATATCGATAGTTTCTTTATACTTCAGTATGAAGAATAATTAATCAATTTTTGTAAATAATATATTGCGTGTATATTATATTCCTACTTCGTATATATGGCATATGTATGCACACACACGTACACACATTTACATCATAATCCATACTATATCATATATCATAATCCATACTAATCTATATATCATAATCTATACTAATCTATTTTGTATTTTTTAGCTTTCACAGTTCACATGAATCGCCTGAATCCAATTCGGAAAAGGTTAGGCCTCGTTTTCTATCCGAAGCTGGTCTACGTAACACGTAAAGGTAAGTCTCTTATAAACAAAATTAAAGCATGGCTCGATACATATAGGTGCAAAAAATTCGGTAGTTGAACGAACGGTGAGCAGTGTTCTTTCGGCTTTCAGTTCCGAGAAATTCATCTTCGCGCGAGGAAGTAAACAAAACACGGGCGAGCATTACACTCGGACCGAGGCAAGATCGTGGAGGATGTGGACCCCCCTCTCTTATTGTCATGTGATACTTCGGTGAATACAGAAGTATTGGGTGAGTTTTCTGTATAATACACATTTTATCTTTTAATTTTTTACTCTAGTGTACTTAACTTTTATTAATAATTGTTTATTATCTTTACTAATGGTATATTTACTGTCATAGCAAAGTATAGTTGCATTAGATGGAGAACCAGTTACAAACACGGTACTTGGAGCATCTCGCACCGCGAAATTGGAATCTGGGCATCATCCTCTGAACGTCGAATCATGCAAAGATCTACAAGGACTCAAGTAAGTATACTCCTATACTTTTAATTACAACAGCAGTAATAATGAGCTCGATTTTTGTTTTGTTTCAGATCATCATTGAATCGATGTTTATATCGAGGGACTGGTCGGATCAATTATCAACCTACAGCGTTTTCAACCTACTTCGATGTCAACCCACCACATTTTCAACCTACTACGGATCAACCTCCCTCAATTTCAACCTACACCGCGGACGAGTGTTTTGGAGCCGTCGTAGAACTTCGGAAGTAGTGAGCTAAAAAATTTAAGTCCCTCCGGTGCCCAGTCATACCGAGGATGAAAGGTCCGAATCGGTATGGGTTATTGGTTGTAATTTTTCAAGTAGTTAGCTAACGAGCACAACCATGAGTAAATTCTTTCGAGAGTTTATTCATGAGTGGAATATTTCTCTTTATGTGTTTTTTCATTTTGTGCATGCTGATTCATATTAGTTCAGGATAGGGCCTTCTCGCTCCAACGCATTAATATTAATAATTAATAACATACAATTATATGTATTTTTTTATTCGTTTCGTTTTTCACGAGATTAGAAAAGAAGTCGGATGTTTGTCATCCGACTTCGTGAAAAGTGCGTGTTAAATTTAACATGCTTTGCATCGTGGTTAATAATTATGAACGCGATCAATTTTGATATATCGGTATCTTTATAAAATTCGCGAGCAGGCATTCGCGACAGATAGATTCTGGACTACAAGTTACAAATTAATATTTTTTTAGATATTAGAACAGATACTTGTAGAAAGGAGTCGTCTGAGGATTTTTTAACAAAATATAATAAAGATAACATTTTTAATTTCCAACAAATATTAAAGTTATTTTTTTCAGACTATGGTCTTTTTATATAAATGAAACCAAAATTCAATTTTGTCAAGCAAAGAAAAGAATAGAGTCATTATCCCGTAGACCTAGTTTTTAAATTAATCTTTTCTAGTTCAGGATTTTCAGCATTTAATGTACTAATTCCCGTTTCTCCCCCCTGTACTTTTGGTGTTTTCATTTATGCGTGAGCCCAGGTGCTACTCGCATGAATGAAGAACGATTAGTACAGGTTTAGTTTTAAGATATCCCTTTCTTCAGCGACTGTCAATGCGTTAGCGGTTGTGCACGATGTACCTTGCACTTTGTGTGTGCATATTAGGTGGTGGATTGTACATCGTTTCACGCGAATTCGAATCATATTAATTAGTATACGATAATGTGCATACAAAATAATATTTGTGGTCGTTTGAATATTAGAGTTATCATTTTGTAATAAATAAAAAAAATACTCGTATATTACTAGTATGGTTATATGCTAGTATGTACTAGTATTTACGTTGGAAGTAAGTAATTAATTACGCAATAGTCGCTAGTCTTGTCAGTCGATTACAGCAATTGGTACGTACCCTCTTAGTATATAAATTAAATCAGGCGCGATTGAGCTGGGGTGTCGGAGGTGCTCCGGAGCACGCTCTCTAGTGTAGGCTTTTGCACCCTGGCGGTATGAGAGAGAATCATGGAGTGTGTGTGTTGGTGTGCTTGCTTTTTTCAATTTTTTAAATATAGGTTCATAGGTAGAGCAGCATAAGTAGAGTCCCTTCTGTATGTATGAGTAAATAATTGTAAGTAGGTAGGGCTAAGTAAGGCGTTGAGTTCTATAATGTCCACTCAGGAGTGGAAAGTTTCGCCTCTGGGTATTTGTAGAGTGCTTGCAGATTTAATAATTTTTAATATGCTTATTTTAGATTTTTTGCAACCATTCTGCAGTCTTATAATCAATATCGAACACCTCAAAAGACTTTGCCAATTTGAATGAATAAAATTCGCCGGATACTTAATATTAAGTATATTGACACTTTGCACATACGCGACTTTTACAATATTTAAACACAATTACAATTATCATTCATATATTTATTCAATTAAAATTGCAGTGTCCTGTGAAATAGTAACTACTTCGAACTTACTAAATGTTAAGTGCAAAGGGTTAATTTTAGTTCGTAATAGGTTCATCGACTAGGAAAAATATCTGCTGGGGCATTCGATTAAATGTGCCTGTGTAGATGTGCAGGATCATTGGGCTCTTTGAGTCCACTGATCGTCCGCAGGCTAGGATAGTTTACGGGATATAAAATAGTCTTTTATTTTCATTTGTTTATTGTCACATAGTTTTCGGTATGGACTTTTATTTAAGACGTTAATTTATCATGCAACGTACGTAGGGAATGCTCTTAAAAGCAGTGGTTGGGGCACGAAGCAGAGAAGAGGCTATATGCCGAAGAGGCCCCCACAAACTGTGGCTCAAGAGGGCAACTATCGATGTCGAGTCATTTTTCAGAGGTGATCGGCATGCCGAACCCTCTGAACATGGCTCGTGATCTTATATTATATTTTAACACGATGTCGTATTTGCTCGTTAGTAGTTCTGTTGCATGCGTAGTATAGTAATGCATGCCTTTGAATTTTTAGACGTTATAACTAATCTGTTTTCTTTGTGTTTCAGGCGATCATCGAGAGTCGTCGATTCGCATAGTATAGTGATGTATGCCTTTGAATTTTGACGTTACAATTAATTCTGTTTTCTTTTTGTTTCAGACGATCATCCAGAATCATCGACAACTCGTCCCATTTTCGTGTTTTTTAATAGCGCCTACTTTGGCTGCTTTACATACTTTTAAATTTGTTATTTACAGTTTAATGGCATAGGCTATTTTATTAGAAGCTATATTATTTATGAACTATATTGACTCGAGTGTATCTTTTTCTATCTACATATTGATATTACCGACTTCGATTATTGGGTTGAATATGATTCCTAAACTCACCGTTTCATATCGTAGAGGGCGTAAGAAAACCTCTGTTTTTTCGCACGATCGGTATTTCAGTACATGGGACACGAAGTATCATAAGATGACGGGTCTATTCTTATACCTCGTTTGTGAATATCTTTCATATGATATTATTCATCATATGACATTACATTCGTCATCATCTAATGAATATCATAACCATCTAATGGCAATTAGGTAAAATATCTTAAATATCTATACCGATGTTGCATATCTTCGGGCGCACAAACAATAGAGACATCCATTGCCATCTACCGGTAAAATAGTTGAACCGACTTCGGCAGCACGACTCCGGTTGTAGGCAACATTTTATACGTGTACGTAATCAGAAGCACAGAAAAACTTGTTCGATTATTATATTTAATTTTGCGGATTAAAGTAATTCGGATGAAATAAAAACTTTTCGGTATCTATATATTCATATACAATATAAAATTGATGCAATTTTATTTGATTAATTTTATTAATATTCTAAAGTTTAGAAATAAATAGATAACGAGGATCGCATTCTTATAAACTTAATTAATACTTTTTTTTATCGAAAGAAATCGGCAGCACGTAAAGCGGAATTAAAATAATCAACGGTTTGGAACTCGATCCTATAACCGAGTACACTAATACATCTATTCTGTGAAGTTGAAACGATGCGTATCACATTTTCTCGCGATCAAACGAAGAAAGCCGAGCGTTAACTTTCTCACCGTTCGTCCCTTTGCCAGAAATGTTACCGACGAAGATAGAAAGAAAGTAAGAGATAGGAAGGGAAAGCTCGCTCGCTCGTAAAGGTAAAAGGGCTGCGGCGGATGGTGGAGTTCCCTTAAATAATATAAAATTCAGAGAAAGTTGATAAGCCGAGGCCGCGTTGAAAACTTTTCACTCGGCGCCTTCCATTTCTTATTATAATGAATGCATATCGGCTTATCTGAAACTGGAAACGAAGACCGTAAGAACCCTTTTTCGGTCTTTGCAGCTTGCAGTCTTCGGGATTTAAAGGGTGGCGAACGCAGGCACGCGCGCGTGCGACCACACCGGGTTTCTTCGGCTAGGTTTTATCAAAATTCCGTCCTTTCGATTTTCCTGTCGATCTTCCATCCCAGGTCCCTGCCATTTCATCTTTCTCTCTCTCTTATATATACGCGTCATCTGGCAGACCGCTAGCCGACAAGTTTAATTCGGAACATCAGTGGCAGATTGCGTCGAGGGAAGCACGTGTCGCTTACGGAGCGATTGCTCGTAGGAGAAAGCTCTCTCGAATTCTCTTTTCCTCGGTTACCCGGCTTCCTTAGCGATTTTCTTCGTTAACTGGAACGAAAGGATTTTACGTCGATATAACAGAAACGGCAAACTCCGAAAGTATCCTCCTTTCGAGCGGAGAATTATGCCAGAAGTTCTTGCAACGCGGGATATGGTATAAAAGCCTAAACGCGCGAGGCTCGTTTCATTAACGCGACGAAGGAAATAAAAGGCTCCGGAGACAAATGGTCTACCTACCGTTAAATCATCGCGAAAAACTTAGTAATTTAATAAGCAATTTCATGTAAATTTTGGGTGGTCGTTACGCCTTAACGGCATCGCGAACCTCGTTCTTCCAACATTAAGAACGAAGTCTTTCATTGGCGGCTCGCGTTACGAAGAAAACGTTAAGATAGCTATCGATGGATTTTACGAACTGACTTCGAGCGATAGATCGAACGAGAGAAGATTCTTCGGGGAATATTTCTCGAGAAATCCCTCGCGACAGAGATCGTGCCCCTTGTTTTTCTCGGAGATGACATCAGCGAAGGAGACCGCTCGTTCGGCGCTCGCTCGTCTTCGAGTTCGGTTACACGCAAGGAATACCTTAAGACGCGTAAGCCGAGACCGTGCGATCGGGGCTATGGGATCTTCTTCTTCTTCTTAGGAAAAAGAAAGAGAGGAAGAATACTTTTAGGAGGAACGTTCGACGGGCGTTCGTTTCCTCGGAAGAGTGGCATTTATTCGGCTCACGGACTCCGTCGCGGTGCTTTCAAAAGCTCAGAATGCGCTAGGCGGTATCCCGCTGGTAAGTAGTCGGCGTTGTACGCGTCTCGTGCGTGGACTACTCCCACGCACGTTCCAATGCGTTCACCGTGTCTCCGTTCGCGTGCGTCTGTCTGTGTGTGTGTGTGTGAACGTTAAAAAAGGAAAGAAAGAACGTAAAAGAGAGGGACATATAATATGCGGAGGACAACGCGCGTCACTACTCTTTGCGCAACCTCGGAAGCAATATATCGATGTTTAGCAACCAATAAACGGATCCCTCAAAGAGGGCTTTTACCGTAAAGCGCGCCCGTGCTTCGATGCTCCCGTTCTTTCCATACATACACACATACAAAAACGTATATACGATTACAGAGAGAGGGTGAGAGTAACACAGACGCGTACACGAGTACTCATACAGTCACACGTTACTACGTACGCGATTTAAAGGAGTCTGTACATTTTTCGCTCGAAAAAATCTTTTGCATTTTCTGAAAGATTTCAGTTTTGGGAATACGTGGGTATAAATTTGGAGTGGAAATTTGTAAAATAGACACAGTTATAACTCGTCGAACAATAGGTGGAATTCGATGCGCTTTGAAGGGAGCGAAACCATATTTTTTTTATGCTTGCAGAAGCGTTTTATGACGCTCAAGTTTATCCATTTTTATAAAATTGTACATAAAACGTGCAGAACAGGAGTCTCCGTACTTTAAAATACAATAAAGGGTCTTTTATAAATAAAATTTTTGGGGAAAACAATTTTGTACTTTGACTAAAAATTAATATTTTCTTTTTCTTATTCCTGTTTACTTTAGACTATTTACTTTAGTCTATTTTTTTTAATGACTTCAAGCGATATATTTCTAATAATTTTTTTAAATTAAATAAAGATACTCTTAAAGAATTGTCAATTTTTAGGTCCGACAAAGTAGAAACCCTCTTTAACGTCGGCAACCAAAGCACGACGCTTTTATTGCACAAAGTGAACGCGTTTATTCGGTCGTTTTGCCTGAGATCGTAACACACCAGACCGGGAGACCATTTAACGTCGTTTTTATGATAATCTTATCAATACTTCGGGCCCGTTTCCTTTTCCCTTTCCTTCCACTCTTTCTTTCTTTCTCCCCTTCTCTTTCTCCCTGCGGTTTGCGTTTATTTCGTTACCAACACCCTATCCACTTCTTTTCGTTCGTAAAACAATCGACAAGCACGAAAATTTATCGCCCTTCTCCTTGTCATTGTCCGTGTCAAGGGGAGATCGTAGAAAATATTATGGGTGCAAAAAAAAGAGAGAGGTGAAATGGTGATCTTAAGGAATCTTGTTATATCGTCGAGCGTCTAACGCGTCAGCCACAGTTCCTTCATAAATTCTTCTCTCGAGTGGAGAAAAGCGAGGAGTCTCTCGTCTATCGGAATTCGCTTCGGTAACTCTCCCTGAAGAAAGAGAGAAGGAGATTAGTCTGAAAGAAGAAAAGAAAAAAAAAGAGGGTATATGAGCTCGTTCTTCAGGAAGTCTAAAAAGAAATCGGCAAAGTATGAACGTGTGTACAGCATTGCGTCCGTTAGCTTCTTCCTGGCTGAACGAGACACGCAAAAAGGTAAAAGAGCGAAGAAAAAGTAAGGAAAAATAAGGAAAATCGAAGAGAAAGAAAGAGAGGGAGAGAGGCCGTCTTAGAGTTGGGCTGACCAGTGGGCAAGTGGGGACGGTTTGATGTATGCTTTCTGCGCGCACACACAAACGAGCGCGCACGCACGGAGAGAAAGCTGGTGGAAGTGTTCGCCGTTCGAGAGAGAGAAGAGAAAATCTCTCGGCGATCTAGCCCACACCCAGGATTTCGGGGGGAGAATCCTTGAAAAGCAGAGACCAGAGCGCCATTGGCCCTCTACGGAGAGCTCCTCGGCGCTCGGCCAATCGCCGGGCGAGTTGATAACGGTGGCGGTTCTTCTCTTCGTTCCGCCTCCTCAAGACGCTGCGAGACTACGTGTCGGCTATGTCGACGTCGAAACTCCTTCATTCGGCATTATATCAACGCTAGCCTATATCGTCTGCTCTATATATCGGCTTTCTCTCTCCCTCTTTTCCTCTCTTTCTTTCGTTCTCTTTCCATTTACGGAGCGACCATCTTCTTCTTTACCCCCTACTTCCGTCTCGAGAAATTCGAAGGAAAGTTACTGCTGCCGCTGGCTTGGCTCCTTCTTCTTCGTCGTTGTCGTCGTTCGCCATTTTTCTTCCTCGGAAACGTCAGTTGTTAGCAAAGACGCTTGCTCCTTGATTTTTCTCTATACAGAGAGAAAGAGAGACAGAGAGAAAGAAGGGGATATGGAAAAGTAAGAATATTTCGATTCTCTTATTACCAATCCTAACTCAGATCCCAATATCGAAAAAAAAACCGAGAAAATATTATAGGTTGCAAAAAGGTGTGAAAGAAGTGAAGGAAAATAAAAAAAAAATAAAAGAGAGGTGGATTTTATCGGACGATCGCAAGTGCCCGGCAACGTCTTTCTCTCTTGCTGGTTGTTCCGGGCGTAAAGTCGAGTAATAGTGGTTTGTGTCTTCGGCACGAAACGTGTAAGCTATGCCGCAAGTGGCATAATGGGCCGCGTTCTGGCCTGACAAGATAAAGATTGCCGATAAGCTATTTTCCTCCTCTCTCCCTTTTACGCCTCCTTTGGTTCCCTCTCTCTCTTTCTTTAGTTGGAGGGTTCGAAAGGAAAGGGATGCGTGACCGTGGTACTCCGCGTGACGCGTGTAATAACCGTAGCCGCGGCTCTTTGCACGCACCCCCGAGAGAATTCTTAGCGTACACTTGTTTCGAGGTGCACGCGTCCTTTCTTGCACGGCAGGTGTTCGCTTTCGAAGCTGTAGATTTTGAAAAATCGACTCTTAGGATTGGAAAGAAAAAAGAGATATAGGAACGTTTATTGATTTAGTTGGTATAGGTATAATAGGATCAACTTACCAGTGAATGAACACTCCTTATTTTTTAAACAAAACATTTACATTGTTTTTTCTTTTTATGTATAACATAAACATTGATAAAAATATAATATTTTCTTAACCCTTTGCCTTATAATATCGTGTGAGACTCGTTGTACAAATTCCGAGACGAGTATGAAAAGCATAAGTCACACTCATGGTTCAATTCTTACAAGTTTATTTTTTTCTATATTTGTTTTTCATTGTTCATTAGTCTTTGTTTAAACATACTTGTGATTAATTTTTTCTCAATTTATAGTATTAATTTGATTGAGTGTCCAATTAAATCATAAGTCAAGGGGTTAATGCGTTCATTCATTAGTAGAAAACTTTTGGGCTTTCCAGTAGTTTCTATTCTTTATTTCTATAAATTTAAGAAGATGTACTCATTAAAGTCAATTTTTCAATTTTTTTAAAGTATTTTCTATAACATTCATGCATTTAAATTAAATATTAATAACTTATTCGATTTTCTAATCGTCCGTGAAGTGTAGAATCAGCTTAACCGGTCATTCACTGGTGAGTTGACCCTTGGTAGATGAACAATCGCATCGTGAAGAAAATGTTGAATCGATCGATGACTCTCCGTTCGACTCGTATCAATTTCTTTCATTGGACGGCGTGTATCGGAATGCGTGTCTGAAACAGAAAGCAAACGACGCAATCAGTTCTTCCGTGTTCCCTGTCTTGCCTGATCCGCTACCGTGCACCGATATTTTACGGGACCGCGAGCAGATTACAAGCTCAATTAGCATGGGACTACATAATTAATTGGTCGATCAATGCATCGAACCGGAACGTTTCTCGATTGGGAGGACGTTCGCCAACGATCGGTCCGTCGATTTGGTCGATCGATCAATCATTCGACAATATTCAGCGACGAACGGATGGCTCCTGTTTCGCGTCCTTTCCGCGGATTGCTTGCTCACTGTGCGTTTAAGACCGAATACCGCGAGGCAAAACTCATTAACGCATCATTTCATATTCCGGAAGGGACCGTCCGTTTGTCGATCCGTTCATCCGCCCGCGTTTTCGCCTACGGTTCGGTTCCGTTCCGTACGTTCGAGCTCATCGATTCCGCTCGATCGTCCGAAACTGTACCTAATGAAATATCAAAACATGACTCTCCTACTCTCTCTCTCTCTCTCTCTCTCTCTCTGGGAAAGATTTCTTCTCTGTCTCTCCTTCTCATGAGTTTTTATTGCCTCGATCGCGTACGGAAGGAATTAGAAGGACGGGCCCTTCGCATACAGGTAGTCGAACATTTATCAGCGTCGAAGGCAGGCAAGCCGATCTCGAAAGACAAGCCCGATTGAGTTACGTTGATTTTATTCCGCTTTTATTCCACCCCGTTCACGATCGAGAGACTCGCCGAAAGCAAGATCGAAGCGAGATCGAGGGAATTTTCTACGAGTCTCGCGTATGCATACGTCTTAAGTTGATTCCGTTAAGGGTAAGTGGTACTTTAGACGAGTGATTTGTATTTACGACGACGGATATTACCGTGGAATAATTCGAGAGTTTCGTCTCTAATTCCTGCCACCCGCAAAAAAAACACAAGGTCTTCTTGATAATATGATAAGTACCTAGCAACCTACGTAGGTACCTACCTGTCGCCACGATGAAACTTAGGTACACTCGGGATAATTTACGTGGACGGTCTTATATAGTTTTTTCTCGCGTACTTCGCACGTCGCCGTAACGCTGCCTTCGCACGGTATTAACGTCATTGCGCTTTTTAAGCAGCCAATTTCCTAATTCGGTGTCCCCGAGAGATCCCTGATTTATCGCGCTTTTGCCAGTTATTGCGAGGCGGCTCTGATTTACGAGGAGCTTCCGTTGCTTCTCCTGTTTCTTCTCTTTCCTTCTGCTCGTCCTCCTTTTTCTTTTTTTCTTTTTCTTCTTCTCTCTTTCTCCATCTCTTTTTCAGCGTTCCGCGCGCGCATTTTCAATCGAGTCGCGAAAGGGTGAGTCTCTCAGCTACGTTCTCCTATTTTTCTCGTATCTCTCGTAACGTTATCGCTTATATAACGTCGTTAGGTAAAATGCATTTTTCGAAACGTTACTTGGGTAAAAGCGTGTTTTTGCAGAACTCGGTGAAATAATGTTCGAGTTCGGTCTTCCGGTACATTCGCGCTCGTGCGAGTACGACGAAACTGTTGTTTCTCTACTTACAAAAACACGAGGTACGTTGGGCGGGGATCGGGCTGCCGAGCTGACGGTGCGGCGATTCACGGTGGAACGATCACCGCGCGAAAACAAGACCGGTTTGTTTTTGCAAGTGGGAAACTCGATGAAGAGATGGAGCCTTGTAACATCGATGGTATACATCTCGCTCGAATGTTTAGCGTAAAGTCATCTTCCGAAACGGAAGAATGGTTTTTGTTACCGAGCCATACCGTACGGGAAGAAAATTGTAAAGGAAAAAGTGTGTGAGAGAGAGAGAAGGAGGGAGGAGGGAAAGAGAGACGAAGGATCGTTTCGAGGTTAACGAGGAGGGTCGTGATTCCGAGGAGGTCTCGAATAAGGGGTGGGTTGTAAGAGAGAGAGAGAACGAGGGTGTATTCGTAGCGGATAATGGCGGAGACGGAGAAAGCAACGGTAATGGCAGCCCCAGGGACAGCGCTCGGATTCGAAGGATCGCTCGAGCACGAGGGAACACTCGTTAGCACCTCCTAACTGTTCTGGATCAGAAGCTCGACGTTTATGGATCCTGTCATCCTCGACATCGAAATGTCCCTCCTCTTCTTTCCCCACTATCTCATCGTCCAACCATCTTTTCTTTCGTCCCTTACCCTTAATCCTTTTGTCGTTGAAAAAACGAGTCCTTTATTTTTGCGATTTATGAAGTGAAACTTTTTCGTGCAACGAGTTTCTTTTTCATTTTATTTCTTTCCTTTCCCGTTCTCTCTTTTATTCTTTACCTATTTTCTTCGTCGATCGATTTTTCTCCTTCTGGCTCTAGCGTTTTTACGCTTAACGCTGGCACTTACCAATCGTCGTTATCGCCATCGCCATTAGTTACTCCGCCTATTGTAACAATTTCATAGAGGTCCTTGCGGCTGTGTAAAACCCCGCAGCGGCCTTGCGTGTCGGAAGACGATAGTCGTCACAGTGACTGTTATATCAAACGGGGTCGAGATCGCGATAACGAGTGGAACATACGTAGGATACACGGTTTACGTACGTACTTTCGTATTACGCAGCGGTAGCCCGTTTTCAACGTCGTAGGTACTGTCGCTTCGATATTCGATAAATCGGTCTTTTATACCTTTAAGAGACTTCCTTCTCGTAGTTTAACGCTTCTCTATCGAAAGTATTCGTTTCTATCTTTCGAAAAAGTAATCGAAGAAAATCCGAACGCGTTTATCTCACCCCGTGCATTAAAATCCCCCCAGTTTTAGCCAAATCCTTATCTATTCGAGCTATAACGGAAGAATGGAAGAAAGGTCGTAGGTCTATGACGGCTTCATTTGAAAAGAATGCCAAAGCTTCATAGAAGCGTCCCCCGATCCTACGCCGGTGCGAGGAAGGTGGTAGGTATGTAAAGGAAGCCCCAGTTCCAAGTAAGCCGGAACAGCGCGTTCGTGGTCGGGGCCAATCTCAGTCCCGGTTGGTCATTTGGCGTTTCCTTGCTCGAGCGTTCTAATGCGCACATGTATGTACCTACCTATCTATATATACACGCATACATACACTTGGAAGAATACATAGAAACGTAAGTACATAGACACAGCGAAGCCTTGCCTTTCGTAGGTCGTGCGCGAGGGCGAAAGGCGAAGGACCGAGCCCCGCCACTCCGAGGCTTCCTAAATGATTAATTACCGATCTCCATCGCGCGTAGGGATCCCACGCGCGAGCTGAAGGTGGCTGTAAGGGGTGGTGAGTCGGGGGTTTCACGGGGGTGGGTGCGCGGCCTTAAAGTAAGCTCATTGCTAAAACGGATGTTCCGTGTTCCGCGTGCCACGGAACGGCATTTGGTTCCCTCCACAGTTGCTCTGCCACTTTGCCGCTTGCGGTCACGACGGAGTGCCCGCCCGCTTGGGGTGGGGGTGGCACGAAGCGGTGGTGCCCTACTCGGAGATCGCGAAAGCCGATAACAACTTTGCGCACAGCGTAAATGAAACGCGTTGATCGATGCTCGTTCCTGTAGTTTTCTTCTCAAAGATTCTCCTCTTCTTCGATTTCTCCGATCGTTTGCTCGTGGTCTCCATCTTCTCGAGAAGTTGGACCACGTCTTACTCCTTTCGCGGGATTTCGTCTTCTTGCGAGCGATACGCATCGTTTGCATTGCAAATGAAGAGTCAGCTAAGCCCGCCTCTACATTTCGTGGACACACCAAACGCACGTAGGTTTTACGCTAAAGTGTGCATGTACGTGTGTTCATAAGAGAGAGAAAGAGAGAGATTTCTAGGCCCGATGACTCACGGGATTGGAGCAACCCTAACGATGCACCCTTGAGGGCACCGATTCCACATCGGAGGCGGGAATTCGATGGTCACGCTAGTCAATCGCACTCTCCTCCACCTTCTCTTAGCGTGAACGATTTCCTTTTGCTTCACGTGCGCGAGATCCGGAAGGAATCGTGCGATCTATCCATCATTCTGCTTTTCCAACTTATACCTATAGATATACATCTATGAAGAGTGATTCTGAAAACTTGGACGGGTTATTGCTTCTTTTTTTATGGAAAAATATAAAAAAATTGTAGGGGAACAATTTCTGTGGTATTTTGTTAATTTAACCCTATCTTTTTTTGCATCAATCGATTCTTTTTATTATTCTGCGTATAAAAGTATTAACCCAAGGTCTTTGAAATATTAATATTTTACGAGATACTTAATTTCTTATGTCAAAAATGTACTTTTTTTAGACAAAATTCAAATTTCTCAATATGAACTGAAGGAATTTCTAATGTCATGTTCCCTTTTCTTATTTACTTTTTATTAACAATCTTTTACTCACTGGTTACAATCTATAACATTTTGATGTACATTTCTGTCAGTTGATCATTAATTATTATAGAAAATATTACAGTAGGTATTCGTTTAATTAACGTTGTAGCATCTTTTACAAATAACGAGAAAGATGATATTTTTACTGTAGGTATGCATATAGTGTAATACAAATACAGTTGATGCTTTCCCTAACCCTTTCGCAAGTTGATCTCCACTCGAAAAATCGACTCCACCTTCTTAACGACCGACAAGAGAGAGAAGTTACGACTTACGACGGCGAGTGAGAGATCGGTCGAACGTTCGTTAGAAATTCCGCGCAATCATATTTGAGCAAATAATTCGTTAGGCCTTCCTTCCGGCGCCTTGTTCGTTAGTATAATTAAAATAAATTCAAATGACTTTCTTTTTCTTCTTCCCTGACGTCCCCTGTCGTCCTCGCTCGTCTTTGCTCCAGTCATCTTTCCTTTCGTCCCCTCTCTTTTACCCCTGCTTCTTTTGCCCCCCCTCCCTGCCGTTGTCAGCGTTCGCTTCCTTAAATTCGCTGATTAGCGCAAAAATCCGCTTACAAATTAAGGCGTAGCTGCACCGAATTCCCTGGAGAACTTCGTCCCGGGTAGAAGTCGAAGAAAGAAGAAGAAGAAGAGGAGGAGGCGAAGAAGGAGGAGTACGATTTCCAAGAGAACGAGGAGGGTAAGAGGAAACGAGGAAAGAGACCTCCAAGGGGTGGGTGCTTTAATATCTTAAGTAAACCTGGCCTAGGGTACGAAAGAAAAAAAATAAGTTGCCAGACGAAAGTCACGGCGGGAGAAGATGGCCAACGAGGAGGAGAGGGAGAAGAAGGAGAAGGAGTGCATGCGAAAACACGAACGACGAATTAAAATACGAGAGAGACGAGACGGAAGATGAATCGCGACTCTCGAAAATTCTTCTTCTCGGAAAGCAGAGGAAGAACGGAGATTCTTTTCCTTTTTAGGGTTCCGTAGTTTACTAAGAAATAAAAACCCTTAGAATTTTATCCCGTATGTCCGTTTGTTCTTCGTAGCGTCGTAGCTCCCACAGTTTCACACCTATCGAACTGAAATTTTGCAAATGGATACTTTGAATAGACGCGATGTCATATTTGGTAGTAAATCTTTAAAAGAAACAATCTTTTTCATGCATCACTCTATATCTGACAAAAGTTGAAAGTTTTCACCAGTGCCCCCCTCACACTACCACACCTGTACTTCCGAAATCCTTATTAACGTAATAATGACTATTTAAACAAATAGAACCAAGTTAATATCTTACGGATAACATAATCTATCTGCCATTTTATTTATAAAACTATTTGAGATATTCAATATATGAAATATCGATATTTAAGTTCGTATTGCATTAACAAAATAAGGAACCCTCCTGTAATTCGTAGCTCGATGCGTTCTTGACTGGTTTTTTTTTGCCTTAATGCAGAATGTTACTCAATCGTATGCTCGTAAAGTGGGTATATACGCAGAACCGTCCGATTCGATTCGTAGTAGGAGACGAAGGCCCGCATTTTTGTCCTTTCGTTGCGGCCCTTCTTTCGAGAACACCCGTTATGGAGACGCGAGAACGCGTTGTTGTTCAGAAAAAGGATACCGATTCCACAACATGGTTCGAGGGGAGTAAGAGGGTCGGTAAGGAGAAGAGAGAGCATGGGGAGCGGGGGACAAAAGAAAGACGAGAGAAACGGAAACGTGGTTTCCTTAATGAGAAGTACAGAGTAAAGCTTTCTTCTTTGCGTCTTCTTTTGCTCCGAAAGCCCAGCCGCGAATCTTTCGGTGCGCGAGGAGAAAAAGTCGATTCGGATTCGCAGCTGGCAGTATAGACTTCTTTCTTTTTTCTCTCTCCCTCTCACTCTCTCTTTCTCTCTCTATCACATCTTTTTCTCTCTTTTTTCGTAGCGGACAGCCGCCGCTGAAATGCTTCCTGTGTAAGTAAAAATCTAAAGTGACTACCGAGATCTAAGTTTTAATTAGTTTATCTTGGCCGCGTGGCCATTGAATATTTATGAGCTATCGCGGCCGCTGGCGCGCAGAATGAACGAGAGAGCGCGCGAGAGATAAAGTGAGAGAGAAGAAAGAGAAGACCCCTTGCCGAAGACGAGCGGGGGTTGGGAGAGAAAACTCGAAGAATGAGATTGCAGTCGTGGAAGAAACCGTCTGTGATTACTGTCATATCCTGCGAGAGGTTGCTTTTGTCGGATGTATCCGTCTCCTTTCTGCGATATTTTCGATGATCCCCTCGTGCTCTTCGTGATCTTTCATGTATCATTTCTCTATGTTGCATTTTTTTTCTTTCCTTTTTTTTCAAAAAATCGGCAGAACATCGGCAGACACGAGCAGAAATCTATCTAGGCTAAACGTATTCCGCTTCTTTTCTGTTTTCTGAATAATTCGAAAGCAAAGACGATAAGGAAAATCGCGAGAGAGCAAAAGAATGCAATGGAGGGGAGTCGTCCACTGGTTAGGATTACGCTTCACCTCCACCTCCTCGTGCTTGTGGTGGCGGAATCCGGAAAAAGTCGCAGGAAGGAGAAGAAGAATCTATAAGTCCATAAATCTGCGACGCGGAACACGAAACAGGGAGAAGGAAGGAGAGGAGTAAAGCGCCTCCTCGTAGGGTGAGTCTCGATCCCGGGGCATAAATTTATGAGGCTCCTCGTAAAAAACAGGAGCAGCATGCCGAGGAATTTTTATTTTCTACAGCTTCGCGGAAGCTGCCGAACGACAGCTTCTCGAACGTCTCTCTTTGATTATTACGATCGTCGCCTGATCATTTTTTTTTAATTTTTCTTCTACTTTTCCTTGCTTTCTCTCTCGAGAAGAGAAAAAAAGAACGACGTTGGTCTTTTATGTTTATGAAAATACGATCTTTTAGCAAAAGTATTACGATCATCGTGTTTTCGCGTTAAAACATCTGGCTGGGAAGTCAATTCGTTCGAGTTCTCACCTTATCGAAATTATTGTCGAGTCCACTTTTATCGCATATTCACGACACGTTTACTTACACCGTGGTCCCGTGCTTAACGCGACACGTTGGCTTACAGATTGTCGATTTATATTTACATTTTAATAACTCCTCTTTCCCGCGTCGCCTCGCCGTGCAGCATTCGCGCGGAATCGGACACTTGCGTGCTTCTTCGTCTCGTTTTTCGTCTCATCCCTCTTCTCGTTTTGCCAGACTCGATTCCTCTTCTCTCGTATGCATGTATGCATGTATACGTGTCTCCCGTTAGAAAAAGAGAAGAATAGAGGAGAACACATTCGACGTCTCCCGTTCGAAAGTTCAGCCGTCGATTTGTCAGAGAAGTCGCTTTATTATTTTCCGCTATTCTTCGCCGTCGATCCGATTCACCTCGGGCGAGTCACCCCGAAGAAGCGGAACACATGGAGTTACCCGGGGTGAAGGGTGGAAGGGAGGGAGAAGAAAGCATTTAAATTTAAAAGGGACCTAAGTTTGAAGTTTTAAGCAGACCAAAGAAAAAGTTCGTCGTATCTCCCCGCGAGCAGCGTCGGCCCGTATTTGCATGAGAAAAGTGCTCTACGATTCTTTCGATTACACACTTGCCACGTCGTTTCTGAAGTTAGCTCGCGCATTCTAGAGAAAACTCTTTTAGTGGACCCCTTTCGAACGATGAACTTTTCGGATAGATGTGACACCTCGATATACTTTTGCGTGTCTACCATTCAAACACTGCGAATACTCTTTCTTAAGGATAACGTCTTCGATTCTTTATCTTTTTGCTTCGCTCTCTTTCTTTCCTAACGCTTTATATCCTTCTCTTCTTTTTACATCGCGGTTATAAACGCGATAAATGCCTTCGCTTTCGTCAAATAATACACGCCGAAGGGACGACGTGTCCGCGTGTGTTTTCTTTTCTCTTCCCTCGTATATCCGCGCGCTTTTTACACTCCTCGTACCCTTCCTCCACGCCGAATATACACTGAACTACGGTTCCCGATGGAGGTTGATATTGGCGGTTGATTATCAATTTTCTACCAATTTGGTTCCACTTGTAGCCGCGTCGGCTTTTGTCCCGTTAATCACCCCTTGGCTCCTGCTTTCAAGCCCCCCTCCCCCCCCCCCCCCCCGCTGGGTACCGCCGATCCGCTTTGCATATTATGCCACGATATATCTCCAGCATTGTACGCAACTTGCTGGCTCTCACCCTACGTCACGCACCCCTTCTCTCTCTCTCTCTCTCGGTGATTTTTTCGCTCCGGCTGGTCGAACGAGTGATATATTGGGTCGTCCGATAACTTTGTGTCGATTTTGAAATCTGCATCGTTCTATTTTCGAAAGAAGCTTTATTTTTAAGACCAAATGTACTATTTTGTTAAATGATCTATTTCCATCGTTTAGGTAATTTTCCAAAGTTTTTCCTCCGAGAATTTTTTTGGTTTTTCCGGAATAAAGTGTCAGGAACCGGCGCGAAAGTATTGGATGACCCCTCGATACTTTTATAAGTGAGAAGTTAGAAAGGAGCGGTTTAATTTCTCTATCGTCCCGTCTTGTCCATCAAACAAGGTTAGTATTAGTCGATGGAGCGCGAGAATCCACTCGCGAAGTTTAAGTACGTCGCTGTAGTTTTTCGCGAATTAACCGGAAGGCAGGCGAATGCGTTCGCAAAACAACAGAGGGATCAAACGTGGTCGCTTATGGGATCAGCGATCTGAAAACGTTGTGTTGTTTCAGGTGAGCCAGCTCTCACGGCAGCCACACCCTGCGTTCCACGCTGGTTTCACCCTGCAGCTACCACCGCACTCCTCGCCATGAAGCGCTTTCCAAATTTTCCAATTGCTCTCTCTGCCCACGTAGAAACATTTTTCATCCATTCGGAAAAATGGTTAAAACGCGAGCGCGTTTCGCAAGTAGGTACTTCTTATATTTCCATTGCATTGCCTCGTTTATTATATTCTAACGATAAGTCGACTGTTTTTGGTTTTAAGTAAGAAGGAATTGTACGGACAGAACGACTAATACAACCAGGCGACACGTTTCTGACACCAGCGAACGATGAGAAGCGTGCTGGTAAAAGCGAGCGAGAGATCTAGCCACTACCGTAATGGGAAAGCCATGCATGCATGTTGGCCCAAACCTGCCACCCACACAAAATTACCCCGTTCGTTCGTTCGTTTTAATTAACGAAACACCGAGTGAAAGAACAAGAGAGAGAAATGGTGAGAGAGGGTGGCGGAGAACCCACGTCAATTAAAAATTCAATCGGACCGATTATTTTTCGCGTGGTAGAAAATTGTTGGCGAGATTTTAGCCGCGCCGTTTGCCTGCAAGCGAAAGGTAAAACAAATCGGCAAGAGCGTGTTCTCGCGGGTATCAAAAACGAATTAGAAGCGTGATGGTCGGTGGGGGAAGGTCCGTCCTGGACGAGGCAGCATCGGCAACAGCGGTAAGGTTAACACGCGGAGAATGGCTCGGTGGTACGATGATGTCTCTATCCACGATGGAAGAGAACGACCCGTTAGGTGTGCGAGTCGATGCAACACGTGTGCACGAGTGAAGCACGATGGAAGAGAAAGACAGAAAGAGGTTCACGTGTGCGGCTATGCACACGAGCGCATCGTGCGAGCATGCAACGAGCCACGGGTCACGTGGGGTCAGAGAGTCACGGAGTTAATTAGACGCCGTGCTTCAGGAGCTCACGTGGCACGAGGCTCAGATATCAATCGCCTCCTCTCGGCAGCCATCCGAGAATGGATGCTCCAGGACGCGCGATTTTCTTCAAACTTTCCCACCCACTCCTCTTATGTGTCGTCTCCCTCTTACAAAACGCGTCTTCTCTTTATTTCTTTTTCTCGATCTAGAGACTCTTTTGTAAAGGAATGAACAAGGTGAAAAGGAGGGATGCAGTTTCTTATCTCTTTATCTCTTTCTTTTTTTCGATATTTATACACCCCTAAAAGAGCTACACCGAGCTAGTTTACGTCTTCGTTTACATACCGAGCCGTTAGAGCCAGGATTTTGCGCCACGAAAGAAATCCACTTCTCTCTCTCTCTCGTTTCTCCTACCGTTTTCGCTTCTCTTTCTCCGCCTTACTTTGATTATTCCGACAAATTTACTCTCACCCATTTGGTTTCCGAGATAGGAAAGCAGCAAGTCGTCCTCCGCCCTTCCACCCTTAGTCCATCAACTAACTAACCGAAATATCCTCTGGCGTCTTACCTTTCCGCACGGTGTCTTTTACGTGTACCTACGACCATTCTGGCTGGCTATCTGCAATTAGCCGAGTACATTTGTATGACCCGATTACGTTAGACTGCCAAGTTGGTTAAATCCGCGAAGATTGTAACCGGAATCCGAAAGCTTTGCGTTTTAGCTTCGCAAGCGTTTCTTCTACGAGGGGTGCAGGTACATATCTACATACATACGTGTAGAGTGCAGTATTGTCGTGGGGTTATCTCCAACTTTTTTTTCATTCTCTCTCTCTTGCTTCCTCTTAATCTCTCTCAAATCTTCAGCAAGGTGTATGTCGCTACGATGCGTTGTCGACGCGTGCACTCACACGGCGATAATCATGAACGAGTAAGAGAGAAAGAGAAGAGTAAGAGAACTAGAGGACACTTCGTTAAGGGCTACGATAACGAGCAGGAGGATTCGAAGAACGTCGAAGCTCCCTCTCTCGAATTCGCTTTAGTAGTTAAGGGGTTCGCTTACGCGCCTCTACCAGAAGCGCGCGAAATCTACGTGGTATTCTCGGAGACTACTCGGAAAGAGATGGAGAGAGTAAGGAAGAGACAAAGGAGAGAGAAAGAGAGAGAGAAGCAGATACTCGTGGTGGAATCATGAAACGAGAGGAAGAGGAAGAGGAAGAGGACGAACCGTGACGGAGGGTTCGGGCGTAGGTCTGCAGCCCCTGCTGGCTCGTTGGAGATGGAAGCAATAGGGATCAACTAGTATGCAAATCGCATGTAAATATCGCTCACTCTCCCGGTACCGAACCGAGCGAACCCTCTCTCTCTCTCGCACTTTCTTTCTCCTCCCCCGCTCTTTGTCTGCATCTCTCCGTGGACTTTCTCCCTTTCCCTCTCTCGATCTCTCTCACTTCTTTTCTCTCCTCTCTTCGGTTCGTAGGCAGGGAGGAACGAGAAGAGAAGAAATCAAAGCCGAGGACAAAGCGAGCGCGGACGAAATCGTGACAGAATTCTTCGTCGTGCTCTCAAAGCACCCCCACCTTCTCTTCATTTTTTTTCTTACTCCCCCACTTCGGTAAGAGGGCACCGACGAGAGTCAAACATCGTCCTTTCATCGACAATCACTCTTTTTATCTTTCCATTTTCCAACTTTCCACTTGTATTCTTCATGGGCACCATAAATAACGTTTAATGATATATAGTATACATCTGGTAAATGTTCATACATGGGTGGGTACTTATACATATATGTGAGAGAGTATGTATATACATATATATAGTCTCATTCCAGACAGAGAGAAAGAGAAACAGAGAAAGGAAGAGAACGCTTAGAATTGGTGTCATGTTAACGAGCATTGATAAAAACGGTGCGGAGGTACGCGGAACTTCCCGCGCGTCACCATAAATCCGTCGCTAGGTGTTCCAAGTCATTGTGGGACGGAATAATCAAGCCACATCGTGTTCCTTACGATTGTCAATCGTAAATGTGGGAGCCTTTCTCGGCAATTGTGACGCAATTGTTCTCCTGTCGTAATTGATCGAGTAATCGTATCGTTCTTAATTTTCCCGTTGTTAACCAAAGTTTTTTCACCTTTTTCCCCTCTTTCATCCACTCAGCTCCGGATCTCCTACATTTAATGTAAAGTTTGAAATGCTGAAAGCCGGCTCTCGTTGATAATATAACCGTTCGTTGAAAGAATTTCGAGAAAAGTTCCCTGTGAGCTTCGCAAGAAATTAATGCGGGCCGAGTATTAGCCGTGGAATTATATGATGACTTCTGTCCTATTTAGGGCGTACTGGCGTCTGCTGTGGTACGAGTTCGAGGTGCTGAGAGGGAAGGAGGAAAAGGAGAGAAAGAAAGAGAGGGAGAGAAAGGGAGAGTAAGAGCGTGAGACAAGTAAGACCTCTCTAACTCCAGGTATTTTCATCCTATATTCTCCGAACTTCCTCCTCCACCGGCAGCAGGATTACTTCGAGAGACCCCGAGAACTCCCTTTCTTACCTTTTCGCTTCTTCCTCCCCTTTACCAACCCTTCTCGCTCCGCTTCCATCGACTCTTCGCCATCCCCTTTTCTCCGTCTCGGAATTCGGCCCTCTTGCCTTCTACATTACCATTCTCAAAATTCTCGATAAACCGGGGCTTCCTTCGTGACGTTTTGCTCCCGATAGGAGACTACAGACCTTCCTCTCTCTCCTCCGCCTACTCCTCCTGTTATCCTCTCTTTCATCCTCACTCGAAGCTCACACCGTATTACGAGAGTCGGCGGAATAATGGTGAACCAGGATTTCTCTCCGTGTTATTAGATTCTTTTCTGCGTCTCGTCCTACGAAACGGAAAATATATATTTAAAAGATGACTGAACGAAACATCGCGACGAAGTGGATATCGAGAGTATGGATGGAAGAAAGAGAAGAAAAGAGAGAAAAAAAGAAGAGTGTGCAAAATGGTGATGCGCCTTCAAACTAGAATATCTTGAAGTTATTCCGATTTTCGAGTTTTCCCACCATATTTCTTTCCCATTCTCTCTTTCTCTCTCTCTTTCCCCTAAATAAACCGACGCGACGGCACGTTTTAATAATGCCTTCTCTCCAGCTCCGACGAGGAGCGACGAAGAAGTTTAACGAAGATTGTGCCAGATACTTTTAATTGCTATTCCTCCCTCCGTCGGGCTTCGAGATCCTGGAAAATGAAGGTAGGGGAAAAGGGAGACAGAGGAATAAATAGATAGATAGGTGGATGGATAGGTAGATAGATGGATAGATGGATAGATAGGTGGATAGACAGATAGAGAGAGAGAGAGAGAAAGAGAAGGAGAGACAGAAAGAGAGGGGGAGTAAGAGAGTCAGAGGTCTACAAACTGTTCTCCGCCTCTCTTTTTCATCTCTTCTATCCACGATCGTCGTCTCTTCTCCTCGCCGTACCAACGAATTTCCTCTCTGCCGGTTACCCTCTCTGTCCCCCCCCTCCTGCTGTCCCTCCTCGAGCCGCCTTTTTATCTCGTGAACCCTCGTGATTTTATCGTCCTTGTATCCTCTCGACTCCCGTCCGCCGAAGAGGTTTGTTATTTCAGCGGCGGATAGGCGACAAAGGAATTAATCGGGTCGTCTCCTGCTTTTCTCCCCCCTCGCCGCCGCCCGTGCCACTGACGTTACTTTGCTTGTCGAGTGTCGTTAATTAAATTAAAATGTTTAAAAACGGAAGATAAATTGAAACGACGCGTGTATCCAAACGCCCGCACCGTTTTCACATATCGCGTACTTTACGTGTCGTATAGTTCTCATGATGATTTCCGTGGCTCTGCTCGTTCCCTGGTATCATTTTTTCCGTATATTTCGACGATAAATACCCCTCGGTTTACGTGGAAAGTCAGGGGGATGTCAGAAAGATCGATGCGATTTTCCAGGAGAATCCTGGAGGATCCATGGGAGAAGAATAAACGTGGCCTAATAGTAGGTACGAGCCACATCGCGTGGCGTATGTCACGGCGAGTGGCTGCGGCACCATAGTGAGAGAACGTCCTACACAATGACGGGGAAGGCTTATGATGGTTATAATAGGAAGTCCAAAAATCAAAACACATTAATCTCGGCCACGTGCCACCGATCGCACGCTGGTAACAAAACACCACCGTTTTCCCGCCCCATCTTCTTTGGCAATGAGCCTCTGTATGGAACTCTCTAAGTATAATGACACTTAGGGATACTACTTTTTAAAGTGTTAGGGTTTGCAACTTTGAAATTTCGTTCTTTCGACAGAATTTTATTTCAACGTACGTAGCGGTGATCGTTTGAAAGTATTCGTTGTAAAAGTTTTCCTGTATCTCCATCATTGGATGATCGTGCTAATCCATTAACAATGACTAGATTCTCGTGGAGAGCTGATGGATCGCTCGAATGGATCCTCTTTGTCAGGGAAATTGTTGGAAGTGTTCACGGTCCGTTCGATAAATGCCCCTCCCTATACAACTCTCTTGGAATGATTGAAAATGTTATACAGAACTAACATTCTATTCTCACAACGAACACCAAGCTTTCCAACTTCATAATTAATTACCAAACGGATGGTTAGTCATCTTTAATGAACAAAATGAAAATTGTCCGTAATATAACGTTGAAAAAGAATCCGCGAGAGAATATATGAGGGTGCAATCAAGAGAGAACGTATTCTTTTGTGTCCGAGCACGTACGCGGAAGATACATGCCTTCGCTTATCTAATTCAATTTGGCAATATCATGGCCATTGAGAGAATAAATGATCACCAACCAGATATGAAGTTATCTGCTCCCGTGGGACGCGTAAATTGCCATTACTCGCTGTTCTCGACGGTGGAAGAGAGTGCCCGCGGCATTTTAGGGTCCCGCACCGGAGACCTTAATTATTAATCGTCATCGTTAATCGCGCGAATCGACGCTGAGAGTTATTATTTATCTACCATTTTTTTTCGAAAAATTGGAAAAATTTTCGCAAAAGAATCAGAAAATTGTTGCCTTCTAATTTTTTCTGACTCATGCTAGACATTCAGGACCATCCAAGTCAGGTTTTAGGAAAAGTTTCATTTGGAGTCTCACGTGTTGTATGAGGATGGGGCACGCGTAACGAAGAGACCCGTTCGTGTTTTAGCGGCGTGTGCAGCGGATCAGAGCATAACTGTCGTGGACTCGATTCGACAGATATACATATACGTTTGTTCCGCGATCACCCCGATGCTTCGCGGAGGGGGACTAAGTTTCGAGAAGTCCGAAAGGGAGGAGAACCACGGCCGGGTTGACTGTGACGCGGCTTTGGAGGGTGCCGATGGAAAATCGTAGCGGTGAGAAGGGGCGCGAACAATGCGCCGGAGATTTAGCATGACACCGACGGTGTAAAACCAGCCTACGTCCAGTCTCTCTCTTTCACTTTGTTTCTTAAAGAAAAGAAAAATATCCTGGTTTACATCTTGTATTTCCCTAAGATATTAATAACGAATATTTGGGAGAACGGGGTGGGTTATTAAAATAAAGGAAATTAACGAGATTTATCAATAAAGTTTCGTCTACGTCGATCAATTTTTTACTTATCCGAGAAGAGTTGACGACCGATCCGCAAATCTCCCCCGCCAAATACTGTGCTCCCGGTGGATAAAGCGGGAGGGTTGCTTCTAACCCTGCGTTACCTCTCGCCCCTTCTAGTTGCCCCGATCGAGCGTGAAAAACAGAGGGGTCCATTTTAACCTCGACCTGTGGCTAATGCGACTGTCGTCGGCGTACGAACCGGCTGCAGAGCGTTTCGTCTTTGGCGACATTAGTCAACGGTCGTTTAGATCAAAATCCCTGCTCGCTCGGGGTTCCGCCTAGTTGAAAACGGATTTTTTTCAGCTGCTCGTTTCGCATAGAAGTCGATGACTAGCACGACATCTTTGAGGATCGTCGTTGAAGTTTAAATAAAAAGTCTAATACTAAACGAACGAGTAAGTACCTAGTCGAAACATAATATTTCCATTCCCGGAAAAAAAGTGTTGGAGAAAAGAATAAGTGCGAAAAGTCGTGACTCGGTTTCGAGATTGCATACAAATATCCTCACCATGTTCGAAGGGTTTTCTAGCGTCGGATCTCCGTGGGAGCTAACGCACTCTAGTCGAGCCATCATAATCTTCCGCTACACGACTATCTACGGCAATTAATCCGACGGAAGCGGCGTTACTCTTGACGTCTCTACGTATATTCGAAGATTAATCCGATTGCCGAAAATCCATTTGAATTTCTTCAACTACTCTAGCTTCGTACGACCACTCGCTTCGACTTTTACGCAAAAATCGAAAGGCATGGAGTGGGGAGAGTGGGGGAGGGAGGTTAGAACGTTGTTCTTTTAACGCGGCTTTAGGGTGCCCTTTATGCTGACACAAATATCGCTTATGCTGGCGTCGCGCCGCTGTTTTGGTAACCCATCGAGCATTGTGCCTTCCAGGAGCGTGTGTACCAAACACCGAGCCCTGTGTACCCAGCAAACACTAACGTCACGTGGCAAGGGCGATCCCTTCAACGGGATATGCGGAGTCTCGGGACTCCCCTTGACGGATTTGCGCAACGGGTCAGTATCTCTCTCTCCCTCTCTCTCTTTCTCTCCATCTATCTCTCCTTCATGCGTCACAGATATCGACGGCAGAAAAGGTTCGCCAAAGAAGCCGTATTTCGTACTCGGTGGACCTCTCGCAGGGCACCGCGGGTAGCGGCAAACACACGTGCGCTCGCGCGACAGCTTTATTTACTCGCGTTCTTCCTCTCGCTGCTCACATTTATTTCCAAACGATACGGGATGATCCTAACTGGACGAGGAGATATTATAAAACGGGCGACGAACGAAATCGAAGAAATGAAACGTGCTAAACATAAGGAATATGCAAATACGTTTTGAACTCGACTCCGAGGTCTTTTGCAAAACGAACCGAAAGGAGAAAGCTCGCTCGGTTTCGCGCGTGCGTGATGGTGGAAGGAACTTCACTGGAAAATGATAAATAATGTCGCCGCGAGGCAAAATTGTCCGTGACGGAGGGCTTTCGAAAGGGCACACACCATTACCTCCGATGTGTCCGTCGCGGAAAGAACGAGAACGTCGAGGAGGAAAGTGTCGACGTTAACGTCGTGCCTCGTCAAAATGAATATCCCACTCGTATGGAAAATGATGACGACGTCAAGGAGGGATAGAGAAAGAGAGCAAAGGAGAGAGATGAAAAGAGATAGACAGAATGAGAAGAAAGAGGGAGAGAGCGTTTACCCTTCGTCCGAGAATGAAAATTGTATTGTTGGCCGCACTTATGGAGGATGGGGCGAAGGAGCCTGTATTATATTCGCGTTAGTAATCGTTGCCGAGCAGACTCGGCGGTCAGCTCTTTCTCGATGGCCATCAATGCGTATCATCAATAATCGCTCTCTGACAGGGCCGACCGGCCGGTCTGAGCCGTCGGATCTTTTTGGATTCCGATTCTTCTTTCTTCCCGACGGAGAGAAGATACTTGTGAATATTCTAGCCCTTGGCTGGCTATGTTAGAGTATAACCGGAAATCATTGTTCGCGAAAACTGCTTCCGACGATGATAAGAGGAAGACGGAGATGGGGGAAATTATACGCAACGCAGGCACTCGAAAAAAAATCACGAAGGTTCAATAACGAAGATCACGATGTAAGAACAGCTTCCTTTTTTGTCTGGGCCCAAATGGTTATCGCTCTAATCGCGTCTATTCTTACGCTCGATACACAATGCTTCGTGGAAAGATACGGTTGGGAATTTTCGATGGTACATTTTTCACGCTGAAGAATATCTAGAATGAAAGCCCAAGAAGAAACGATGCGCAGTAGGTTACGTGGCGGAAGTTAAAATGTCGATGTCTCGCTTTGCTGATGTTTACGAAGACGGAACACGAACTAGCTGAAAAATCTGCGTTTGAATGAAGGGGAACTTTGGTTCTTCGACTTATGCAGTTCTTTTTACCTTCTTTGGATGTCTTTTTCAACGCGAATCTTGGAATTTAACACATTGCTGACCGGTCACAAGTATACTCGAGTTTTCATGCCTGAGTTTTGCTGACCGATCATCAGTTAACTCGTGGATGCACTTTTATTAGTTTATGTATTTTTTAAACCTGAATACGATCGGCTGACTGATAATGTAATCGAATTCAGCACAGAACCTTACAGTTTTTTCCTGTGTGCCTAGAAAGGCTTCATATAAAAATTCACCTTTAGGTCTTTTGAAAAACATTATATTTTAAAAGGCATAGTATCAAACGGAAAAACCCCACGAGGGTGTGTACAGTACGGTCTTCTCAAATAAAATGCAGCGTCATTAGACACGTTTGCAAAACTTGTTCTGTACTAGGGGTGTTCCCCTACTGGGGACTAAATAAACTAAACAAGTAAAATACAATAATATCATTTTCATTTCCTGCTGCGTTATTTATAAATTAACCATAGTAGGTATCAAAATAAAGCGATCACAAATACTATCTCCCAAACATTTGGAGTGATCAGCACAAACCTTATGTTCTTTTATCGCTTTTCCTAAATGAAAAACACATATATCTATATAAAAAAAAATCAGAAATATATGATTATCGTTAGAAAGAGAAATCGAAGCAGGACAGGAAGCAGCTATTAGAAGGACTTAAATAAAGCGAGGAGGACACCCTTGGTGTCTCGGGCAGCACCTGACGCATTTACTACCTACTGCATCCTGGTTCGAGCCGGGGGCTTTTCGCACACATCGGAGGATATTAAGTCGGAAGGAAGGATATGAGGTGTGTAACGACGTCGAGCGTGCGTGAACGCGCGCCCGCGCACAGGCGAGACTCGTCTCCGTCTTTGGGGGTGGGTACTCGCCTTCGCAAGCCGTTGCCGCGTACACGACATCGATCTTCATCCATCAAGCCCGAGCGTTGCGGTTTTTACGTTGACGGATTCCTTCGCGATTACTTCGCTACGTAACGCCAGATGTATGCACACAGGTATACACATACATAAGTGCGAGTAGAAGACAACTTTTCGACCGATCGTCGTTAATTTTCTTTCGTTTCGTTTTGACGTTTGTATATATACCGACTTACATACGTGTGAGATACGTTGAGATAATAAAGAGCAGCGAAAATAATGGAAAAATGTCGATAGCGTTCACGCGTGTACCGATCGTTTCGCGACGGAGCGTATCCGACGTATCGCTTTGCGATCTCATTAATTTTCAGGGGAAGGGGCAATAAAACGATAGAGGAAGCGGGAGCTTGGTCCAGAAACGCGTGAGAGTGACACGCCCAGAGCACGTCCACTCTTTCCTCGCGACCGAGTAGAGAACAGGAAAGAGAGAAAGAGAAAAGGGAACGAACGCTTTTTGGTACTGCTCCTCTTGTTTGCCTTCGGTATTCCGTAGCTGAGTAGAGAGAGAGAGAGAGTAGGAGAAGGAAGGTCGGTGGGCGTGCGCCCGAAAGGGCGAGAGACCATGGCGATTGATGATGATGCCGGGAAGCAACGGGAGTCACTTGGTGCTATTGTTGTTAGCGGGCCACGTGCCGCGATAGAAAACGAGCGTGGCCGTCGTCGTTTTGTCGAACGACCGGTTCCCGAAAAAGAGAGGCAGTCCACGACGAGGAAAGAGCGAGAGAGGGGGAGAGACTCGATCGTGCTATATACTCTCCGTGCGCCGCGACGCACGAGATATATGGACGGAATTAATTGATACCGCGTGATCCGGCATCGCCGAGATCGCTAGGAAGGGTTACGTAAGCACCGTGGAAAAAACTGGTCAATGCGACCGACTACAAAGCGAGTGAGTCCTATCGGCTCATCGACCTACTCCTATCACGCGTCGATGAATCCTGATCGACGTTTCGATTCGAAGGACACGTACGCAATACGCCACGATCATTATTTTGACGTACGCACGCAGGTGTATCGCGCTGACTAATGATCGCCACGAGACGAGACCACGGAGATTATTAGAAAGCGAATGAGCTCCCGGTGGACCGGTTTTTTAGGCGCCTACCTACGGAAGTCTCGTAAAAGATGAAATTCGTCGTCGTCGTCTAGCCCGTGGCTCTGTAGCTTGTTTAATAATTATTTGACCTAAGGAATTTACATAACGTCGTTACGTCGAGAACTTATGTAAGCCAAAGATGAAAGCGCCGAAAGGGACCTGGAGAGGTAGCCGATGAGTCCGAAGGAAGAAAGGTGGAAGAAATTCAGAGCGCGACGCGTTACTTTCCCGTCTCGTCGTCGGTGTATCTACTCGACATAGGTACCAAGTCGTTATAAAAATAATCAAACTTTCGAGAGTGTGGTAGGGGGAAACTCTGACAAGGAAAGAGGCGACGTTTTACGAGATCGTCCTCGGCCTTCCTCGCGTCATCGTCAGGACAGCTCATTACGTTTGACGATTATGCGTTAATTTGCACCTAGCGATACTTCAAACGATTTTTATTCATCGCGCGTTGAGGGCGAGCTTTGCCCTCGAGATGGTGGAAGCTCGATGCTCGGGAGATACGGTGACGAGGATGAGTACGACTCGTCGTCGTAATAGCCAAGGCGATCGTCGTAGAGACGTAGGCGCCGAGATTCCTCAAGTTTTATATTTCGTCGAAAATCTTTTGCCGAGAATTGAGACTAGCTCCGATATATAGCGTATATATATTCATATATATGTCTTTATTTACGTATCTCCGTGTATGTGTGTATACTCACACACCCGTCAAAGGACCCGAGATATGATAATCTCGGCGCCACGTTGAATGTGTAACGAGTTTTCCCCCTGGCGATGGAGTGGACCTGCTCTTCTGATTAGCTTTGCCTTTACGTACTTTTGCTGTCGGGTTACTTCTACGGTAACCTTCTTCTCGTTTCGGCGTTCGCGCGCAAATGACTTTGAAAAGGGAGAGGAGCTACTCGCTCGGCCGATTTTTATGCCAGCAGGTAGTCGCGATTCTTTCCGAAAAAGGGAGGATCGTGGACGACTCCCGATATAATCACTTCACCCCATTTCAGGCGCGAAGCGTATTAGGCTTAGCGCGTAAAAACGTAACAGATTGGAAACCGCATTCGGTTAGACGTCGGTCGGTCCGTTCCTGGCGCATTATATCCCTTCTCCTCTATCCTTCTGACACATTACCGTGTATCCTCGATACAGTGGTAGCCCTATTAACTAATGCCAGGACCCCTGTCGAACGCAATGCCATACGCGCGCACCAGCCAACCAGTGGAGCAAGTCAGCGCGAGCATCCAGTTGGTCGAGCTCTGGTAGAAGCACGTTGCTACCGAGCACGTCGGTGGTAGGACATGCTTGGTACGACGGGACAGTTTAAGCCCTGATATATCGCCCACTGACACTCCCAACTTCTGTCGCACTTTCTGTAGCGCTTTTTTGTCACGACGAGACCATGCCACGGGCTGACCATATGTCCACGGAAAGCAGGAACCCTATGTGGGGTACCTACCAAGCACCCCCGCTCGTTCCTCTCCTTCCCCTCGCCTATACCCGTTTTTCGTCGTTCAAGGTGGATATTTCCTGGACGACCCTATCTCTCGACTACTTGTCACCGGCTGCGTTCGGATGTAAATCATTCTGTCGGACCGTACCAAGGTGTTAAGCTCGTTCACGGCAGAAAACGTACGATCATTGACGACTGTTACGTTTGTCGAAACGAAGGGAAAAGAGAAAGAGATAGAGTAGGTGTCTCCATATCGATCACGGATCTTTTGGAAGAATAGAGAATATATATTGGACGAAAGAATCTACATACTTGCACATCTGCGAATTCGATTCTTTTCCCATCAATTCTTTCCGATCTCCGATGATAGAAAACGTTGAAGCGTTTACACGGTTCAACGATTCCTCGTTCCTCTATGCCTTTGGGTTTCCGGGTATGTGGGTGCGTTTAAACGGACTTAGATAAGCAATGCCTCAAAGGGGAAGCCCACTTTGCACGTAACAAATGATGCCACATGTTCGAATCTTGACTCTCTCTCTCTTTCTCTCTCTTTCTCTATTCCTCCCTCCTCTTGATCCAAGCCACAGGGCACGATACGTTCGGTTCGATGCTTCGGAATACAGGGTCCTCCGTAGTCGTCGTTGTCGTCGTGTAATTCGTACTGCCGATGTTCATAGCGAACACGACGAGGAGGATGGAAGGACGAAAGGGAGTGGGAGACAATTTACACTGGGCTAACTGCCGCTCTGAGACCACTTTCAACGAGCACGAATCGAATCGCTCCTACTTAGTCGTTAATGCTGCCTTATGTGCACTCGTCGTGCACGAAAGGGTGTTAAAGATCATTTTATTTCGAACGAGAAGAGAGGGGTACAAAAAAACGCATACAGTCCGGTAAATGTGGGAGGTTGTGACTTCTCGTACACGAATTCCTCGATTCCCTCGCATTAGCGAGTAAAGAGAAAAGAATGGTAGGGAAAAAGGAGAAACCTTACCCGATTATCCGATGCTCGAAACGAAATTCCTTGAAAGGGAGACCGCGAGAGTCGAGAGACCGTAACTGATGTCGACGGATGGTAGCATTGAAGTGGACAATGGGCGTACGTCCGTTTTCATCCCTTCCACCGTTCTTCCTCGACCTTTTCATCTCTTTGTCGCTCTCCTCCGAGTGCCACCGAGCTGCAGGTGAGTATCCGTCATCGTGTAGTGTTTAAAAAGGTTAACCGATTGCTGGCTCTTTATCAAGCACTTACGAACGACAGAAAAAGTGGCTGGGTGACTGAGAAAAAGAGACGGAGAGAGACACTTGTTCGCTTTCTATACGTGACGGCGTTCATTGTGACTAATTCTGACATATGTCTACGCTGACTATAACAAAGGGTACTGATCTCGTATTCAACTGTTTCTCGCGTCCACGCAAGGTACCTTTCGGGCTGTTTAACGAAGAAATTGTGGAAGCTGGGAAAGAAAGATAGAGACAGAAAGTAGAGAGAGAGAGAGAAACGTGTACGCGCTCGACACGCTTTTCGTCAAGGTTCGATGTCACTCCGTTGGATGTACTTTCGAAATGATGGATGAACGCGATCCGGGCGGTCTATATTGTCTACACTTTAGATCTTTATCGAAATTCCACTGCGCTGTCTTCTTTTCGCGGCGATCCCTCGACCGAGATAACATGCCATTAACGAGCGTATTGCGTCGACGCCGTTTAAAACACACCAGTATGAAATTGGAACGAGCGTTTTCGCGCTCGCGAGATAAGGAGACCAGCGTTGACTTCGAAGAAGAAAAAGAAAAGAAAAAAAGGACTGGGCACGGTGGCCTGTCGTAAAACGATCATAATCGGTAAGATAGATCATCGTGGCGATCGGCCGTTAAGTCGTTATTTGACCTGGAAAGAGACGGGTGGAGTTCTACGAAAAATAATCAATAAACGGATGTCGGTAATTTTTTAACGATCAACCGAGAGTATATAGCTCGATGGCTTTTACCTTAGCTCTTATCTCGATATGGACGATACGGTCGTCGAAGGCACATTTTATATTGCTTAAACAATATGCTCGTCGAGCGAGTATATAATAAACGGTGGCGAGCATAAGCTGAATCGAACTACTGGCAATTGTCCAACGATAATATACGAGGAGGCGGTACTGGCGAGGATGATGAAGCTCAAAAATAAAGAATACCTCGTATCTTCGTGCTTATCTGAACGATTTCGACAAGTTCGAAGCTGGAAACCGATCGAGGGAAGAGGAAAAGCAATACGACGAAACTATCGCCGTTAGCGAACGAGTCGTCGGATTTCCGTAGAACGTTGTGATGACGTAATGGCTGAGCAAAATGCGAATAAACAATTCCATTATATCTATCAGATAATGAAAAGACAACGATAAAATCGCAATAGTCTGCGAGAGGAAGCAAAAGACCGAGAGAAGGAAAGATGCCGCGACATAAAGAATCCACCGTGTCCTACTCGTTCTCTCTCTCCCCCTGTCATTAATACCAGGCGACTGTTACATATGGATGAGAAAGCTGGGTTAGGCCAGAACGACGATGCCGTTGCTGGTGGTTGTGGCAGTACGGAACGAGACGAAAACGAAACGGGATATGGGGAAGCGAACTCATCGACTAAAAGCATCCGCGGAAGGCCACAGTCGTTCTGCTTTATTCTCGAATCTTCGCCCCCGAAGAGCATCTCACCATCGCAGAAAAGTCCTCTTCTTCTGAAGAGAGTTCGAGATCGACTTCGAAATTAATTTGTCGTGGAGAGTCACGACGATATTTCCTTTTTGCTCCTCTTTAGGTTTACTTCACCTTTGACGAAGCGTAGTTGGAACGAAGTACAATTTACTTACGTATTTTATCAAATTCTCTTAGCTCCTTCTTGTTTTCCCCGAGATTTCATAGACTTACAAATAATTCGATAAGACCTTAACGTAAAAGGTTCACGGCGGGACGGATACGCGAGGTTCGCGTAGCTCGATTCGTTCGTTTCTGTCCGTGGAAGGTGATAAATCTGAACGTACCCCCATATATCTTCCGGTCCGCTTGAGGGAGAGTAAACGCAATATAGGTAATGTTCTGGCTGGCTACTTAACAAATTGCTACAAATTGCGGCGAGCGTTTAGCCGTCGGAACCGTTTGAGTTGGTGCGGCCTTCTTTTCCTATCCCCATCGTTGGTTCCTCTTTGCGGTGGCATCGAGGGGTCGGGCCTTTGCTTTCGTCGGTGAAACGATACGGTGGTGACCACATGGTGCTCCCATATGTCCAAGCACACGATGGTACTCACCCTTAATGTCGATCTTGTCCACCCACGGGGCTACGCGTTTCCTGGATGATGGAATTGGACGAGATAGAAAGAGAGAGAGCAGTAGAAAGAGATTGGACGAGTACGAGAGAAACAACGAGGAGGTCTACGGAGGGTCGTTGTCCCTTTTAAGAGCCAAGACCACCGTGGATTTAGTTTGGTGTAGGTGTTCGTTTATCGGGGTGTCGATCTCATTGACTTTCGCCGGATGGACACCGACTTCTGACAAATCGCTGCCTCTTGGTTAGCCTCGTCGACTTCGTGACAGAATGCTTACACAAGACGAAAGAGGCGTGATTGTTTACTCTTTCCTCACCGTAACGAACATTTTTACGTCGGTTACGAACTGGAAGCCTCGTAGAAGGAAGAGAGATCGGTCCAGGGATCCGAAAATAGCGTTTAAGATGTTCGAAAAGAATACCTGACTAACAGTATGCGTCGCCTTGGACGAGTCATTAATCGCGGGCCGAGAAGGAAGCGCCTCTAATGGTACTTTAAAGGCCATACCCTCGAGCCAATCGGATCGCGTGCCGAACACGGATCGTCCGGCTTAATTTCACGGGTATTTAACGCGGTTTCGCTTAACAATGATTCAATCAAGTCGGATTTATTTGGCCGGGATTCGGTGATCGTCGGCACGAGGCGATCATTAGGGCCTTCCCATTGGAAACGCCTCTGAGCCTTTTACCGAATTGAACGTGCCTATTCGAGCTATGCTTCTCCTTTGTGCGGTGTTCCTCGTTAGTAGATATGCCACTTACAGACGGTGTCGAAAGATTTTTCAACGGTTTATTCTTTTCCTGTTTTTTTCCACGATCCCACGAGATATTATCGAGAAAAGATCAGTTTCTTACACTTTTTTTAACTGTATACGGAAATATCTGCTTGCTGGTGATGATTTCCGTTTAGGAAGCAAGGTAGGAAGGAAGGAAGGAGGATGGGGAATGACGGAATGGACGGCAATTCGGTGGCCGTGCGAAATGTTGTCAGCCAATTTTCTTGGCCAGTGCCTCTGAATGCCGCAGATTTCCATCTAGGTCCGTCCTCCGTTGGCGTCGGTGTGTACTGCCACTGGGTAAATACACCCTTTTCCAACCCCTACGGATCCTCCTCGTAGTCATCGTCGTCGACGTCGTCGTCACCGTCGTTGGTGACTACAGGCTTCGTACCGGACCTCGTTGTTCTCCTCCATCGTAGTCCACATTGCCTTCTCTCTCTCCCTCTATCTGTCTCTCTCGCCATCTCTGCTTTCTCTTTCCATCCCTCTCTAACCGCACAGACCACAACTGTGATTATAATTCGCAGCCCCCGTTGACAGGAGCAAGCGCGACCTCCCTTTCACTCCCTTTCCTTCCCGTCCATCGCGGGGATCGGACGCCGTGTAAAGGATTATGCACGCGGATTTAACTGATGAATCACATTGTCGTCTTGATTCGCGGTGGCGTTAATTTTCGGTGCCCTGCTCTGTCTCTGGGAACCGCATGTATGTACGTTGGGTACGAACGCACACGCGCAGGGGCCGTCTAGACGGTCGAAAGTAACCCCTAATTTATATCGGACGGCAAAATTGTCGTGAATCCGTGCGTCGAAGAAAAGACGAGCGCGTGACTACGATCGATTATGAATTTACGCTTGCTAAACGACGGAGCCATCAAGGGAGTAGGATGATAACTTGATACGACGCGTTAAGAAACTATGTAACGTGAAATAAGAGAGATAATCGTTCGTGACTGAACGTTGTCGTAAAAGTATCGGGTTGCGTCTTTTTAGTGAAGAACGGTGCACTTCTGAAATTACTCTACTTCAGAGAAGTAGATATAGGTATATTTTGTAACAAAATAGGGTGGGAAAGATCTTGAAGTAAAAAAATAAGATTCTTTCAAAGTATATGCATGTATGTACATATATCCTTAACCCTTTCGGGAGTTGGTCTCCACGTGAAAAATCGACTCCACTTTCTTAACGACCGACTTGAGAGAGAATTTAACGAAACCGGTTCGAAAGAAAGAACGTGCGCGGTAGCAGGCACTAATACCAAATTATAGGCCGTATAGAAAGTCACTGAGATGTTACTAAAGACGATAATTATTCGGAAAATGTCCGCTTGCTCTCTAATGTCCAGCCGATGTCGCTCGCGCGGTTTTCAGACTGATATTCGCGAGGGGCTTCGTTATATCAGAAATATTCACTAACGAGGAACGTTTGGAAATAATCGATCGGTCATTAATTTACATCGATGCCTACCTCTACTCTCGGGAGATTACAGCTTCATGCTCGTGAGAGAGCGAGACCGTTATTTAACGTAAGGAGAAGAGAGCTTTATCGCTCGGCGTGCCATAATGACCGATCGCGATCGCTGTAATTTAGCGTATCCACGTAATTTATCGTCGATAGTACGTTCCTTCGAGTATGAAAGAGAGAGAGAGGGAGAGAGAGCACCGATGAGAGAACCGAACGATCTCTCATGTCTCTCCCCCTTTTGGTTCGAGTTCGTCGTCATCGTCAGGATGGGAGCAAACAATTTCCATTCGTTTGGAAACGTTTCTAATCCGCCAACAACGAAATTCGAGGGGGTAAAGCCAGAATTAACCGCTTCCCATTTGTGGAGAGAGAGAAAGAGAGATCGTGATGCCGGGCTTATTAATTTTGCCAATAACGCCGTGAGGAGGGTGCCTCCTCCGCACAGATGGCGTATCACGAGTCAATATACTTTTCCGCAACGAAGCACCCCTTGGATTCGAGGAACACGTGACGGGTCTGGAACTTTTGCTACGGTCACTAATAATTTCTTTGACCTGTGCTCCTTACATATACTCCCGTTTAAACCCGTCGAGAACAGTATAAAAGCATCTTCCTCTCTTTCAATTTCCCTTTTCTCTCTTTCTCTTTGTTTTTCCATTCTTTTTCTCTTCCTACGGATGACATTTCTTTCGAAGAGGAGGAAAGTAGAGAGAGAGAGAGACTCGGTCGAAGAGTATATTTCACTTAAATATAGAGGACCGGTTGGCGTACATACTTATACGATATTGGACGCGCTCACGCTCTTCGAACGTAGGAAGACGAAGAAGAAGAAGAAGTAGAATAAGAAGAAGGTAGCGAATAAGAAGAAGAAGAAGAGGACGGGCAAGAACGAGAGAGTGGGGGGCAAGGATGCTTCTGCCAGAGTCAGGACACGTTCGTGGACCATGGACCCGTGGAGAGAGGAGAATAAAGTAAGCCCCGGTATGTGTATGTGTCTATGTGTGTATGCGCGAGTACGTACGGAGGAAAAGAGGAGGGAGCTAGATGGTACGAGAGACGGAAAGAACGAGCCCAGGAAGGTGTGGTAAAGGGAAGCAGTGGAGGAAGAGGAGATGAGGAGAAAAGAGAGAGAGAGACGAGCGAAAGAGGGAGAGGAGCGAGAAGAAAGACGGCGGAGCAAGAGGAGAAGGAGGAGGAGAGAAAGGACATCCCCCTCTTCTTGCCGGGTTGACTCGAACGCCGGCGATATTTCGACCAATCAAATCACGCCGTGGGCTCCGCCTTTTATCATTATTTTACTTGTTTTCCCCTTACTTCACCCTCATTGGATGACATTCTCCGGGCCATTTCGCAGGGCAAAAAAGGTACCTTTGCCCGGGAAAGGACGACTCCATGCTTCCTCCTCCGGTACCCTCCTGGTTGCCCTCCTGGTGCCCTTCTGGTCCTCTCTTTCTCTCTACCTTTAAATCCACCTTTCTTGCTCTCTCGTGGAGCTCTTGACTATCCTCCGTGAAAATCCTTACTTGCGGTACAAAACAGAGCAAATAGAATACCTATTGCCCTGTATATTATATATCTAAATAAAGATAATAAAAGAAAATTCTTCTTTTTATATAAGTATTATATTCTGAACTCTCTTTATAGCGAATGCAAATACGATCAATTTCTCGATCTGTGCTGTTTGATAACGTACCAAACGTCAAAACAAATAAAATTTCTACGATTATATCGAATGCAGAGAACCAAGATGAGATTGACGAGAGTTAACATATCCAGCATCGACACCTTCTTGTTCGATAGAAAAGGAAGAATCGAAAAGTTACCTTCTTGCCATATATCCTGCATCTATACAAAGCATACTCATCTTCACGAGAAAAAGATACGAAAGAGCCAAAGCGATCGCGCTTACGCGTACCTATAGGTTACATGTTTTATCATAAGTGTACCGCATTGCACCGTATTGTATGTATATCGAGCTCCGTAGGTAGGCCAAAGAGTTGGTACCTGAAAGAACAATGTTGCGAAGAATGGGCGAAGGGAGGGTTGCTCGAGGATGGGAATGGAATAAGGGAAAGGGACGAAGAAGCAAGGTCCGGCTACCTTCGGGAGATCGCAGCACTGATGAAGAAGCCCCGACGCGATATTTTAGCACGCTCCACACGTACACCTTATCACGCGTACGTGTTTGTTCCTATCAAGTAAAAATTCCTTGGAAATATAGCCCGCACGTTCTACATTATATCAATGAATCGCTCGTGAAAGGAGTAACGTTAGATAAGAAGCATACGGGGGAGAAACATCGAAGGTACCAGTTTATTTCGATGGTCCTGCTCGATAGCTTGGTCTTGATTCGATTTCTTGATCGATGATTTCACAAAGGACTCCTCTTGCGAAAGAAGCCTCTTCTTCTTCTACGTACGGTAGAGTTCGCAAATAATCCCGAAATTTTGTTGGAGAACTCAACGAGAAGAGATAGAGAGAAAAAGGGGTGGGGGGGGAGAGGGATGAAGGGACGAAAAGCGGATAGCGATTTGTTTGGGAAGCAATATAGCGGGCTATCACCATTGTGGAGGAGTGTGAGGAGTCGAAGGAGGAGGAGGGGCAAACGGGGGCTCCCTTTTCCTGAAATTTGCATGAGGTATTAAAGCGCGGTGGCTGCGTTCACCAGCGGAGTTCCTGTTTGCCGACACCGAGTGCCGAGGATCAAAGGACCTCCGCGTTCTCGTCTCTCTTCCCTTCTCTCTTCGACGAGTGAACGATAAAGAGAGACAGCCAGATGGCTGGATGGATAGATGGATGGATAGACAAAATCGGCAGAGAGAGATAGGGGGAGAGAGTCGAGGGATTCGTTCGGAGGCTTTCGTTCGTATAGCCCGTTTGCCTTTGAGACAGTCTGACGACAAGAGAAAACTTTGACTCTTCCAACTCGGCAACGTTTGTCGTTCCAACGTTTAACGTCGAGCAATTCGACGTACAACTGATTTGGTTCGAAGGATATCGAATATCGGTGGTGGCAATTCGTTCGATCTACGCAACCGAAAAGAGAACCGAATCGAACGACCTCCTTCCTACTCCACCTACTCCTCCTTCTCCTCTACCTTGTCGTCCACTGGCCTCGCGCGTTTCGCGTAGAAAGACGAATGGCCTAGGGATCCTTGGACTCGACGACCATGCGGACGGATGATATTCCAAGAATGTTAACGCGCGTAATCATATTCTTGCTCGCATCGTGCCCCGTAAAAAAGTTAGCTGGCAGTGATGTATGCCGGCGGGGGCACGCATCGCATAAGTAAGGAGGGCCTTGGGCCCATTCATCAGACAACGGGGGGAGAGTAGGACCCCTGAAAAAGCACCGCTTTCGTCTACCGGGACAACGACAACGACGGAGACGACTTTGCTCGTCTTTGATTTGAAAATGTTGGACTGCGACCGAGAGGTAATCGGTATCGAGTATCTTCGTCTAGGGAGGTATAGGTACTGTGGGGAAGCACAGAGGCAAGAGGGTTTCTCATTTGCTCCTAAAATTCAAGCTTCAGCGATCATACACACGTAATTTCGGAAATTTAGATTTTTTCAAAACAATGACAATACGATATATAGGAAATTAATCTTTTCATCTTCTTAAAAAAACTCAAATCGGTTACTTCAATTATAATACAGATATAAGAGTGAGAAAAGTGTACATATATTTATGAGTGGCAGTGTACGTCGTTATGTCTTACACATACAGATATATCTATCTATCGCTTGTTTTCGAGCAAGTCACCGAAGAAAATGTTGTTAACTTTGGAGAATCCTGGTGAAATGAAGTTGGTTCCCGGAGTGATTCACGAGTCGACGTAGCGGCTGCCGAACCGCATTTTAGGCGAGCTATCCATACCACGCTGGATATCTCGCTTCTAAGGATATATATCGGCACAAGTGGGCTTGCGCGCCACTCGCGTTTCTCTCTCGCGAAGGGGGAATGCAAAAAGGTCGCGGTGGTTCGGGCTACCTCGGCGCGTTTTACAAATTATTCAATTAGCCTCGCGAATTAAGGTATGCATATTCATCGCTCTCTGATACGCGTATGTGTGCTTCCTGCGAGTGAGATACGCGTACGTGTGCGAATCTTTCTCTCTCTTTCGCTCTAGCTGAGCAAGCAGCAGCAGTACCACCAGCAGCGGCAGTGGCTGTAGCGAGGCACACACTGGCCTTCGTTCCAAAACGACGCATAAACAATTCGGATTCGTGCCATCTCCCCCTACGGTCCGCGCACGCCGCGTTAGACGCTCTAACGAACTCGCATCCGAAATGCATCGCGAATGCATCCGAAATGCAGCGAGACTTGGGAGGATCCACGATGATCGTCCGGAATAACTTGGCGCTTTCCTCATCGAGACTAAAATTATTTAACGATATTTTTCAAACGTTAAGTTTACCTCTTCCCAAAAAATCGTGAGAGAGTAAAAGGTTACGCTCTGGTAAAACCTCCAGCTTATTATTACGACTGGATAAAGTGCGTACACGAAAGAAAAAAAAAAGAGAGACAGAGTGGATGGAATAAAGAAATAAAAGAAACGCGTACGTAAAATAGGAGCCACCGCACGTCGGAGAACGGAGTTACGGCTGGTGGAACCCTCGAGTCGTGCCCGGTACGCGGCCGAGGTTGCGTTTAAAACGACGTCGAGAAATGCACATTTTAATCGTATCACTAATAGCCCGACGTTTATAAGCCTCGGTGTGTCTCATGAATACACATGTTGCTCCCGGTGACAACGGTACAAAATTAATGCGCGCCAGAATACTCCGCGGTGCGGCCTACGCCGCGCGCCGAGCGTGCTCGCTGAGCTTCCGTTTAGCTCTTTCGATCTTTACCTCTCGCGGGACGAGTAAAGGGACACTGAAGAAGAAAGGGAAGCAAAGGAAAATCTTTATCCAAACGTCAGGATTTACGATCGACTCGCGAGCCAGTTGATTTGACCGGCACTTTATTAGTCATGCTTCGTTACAACGTTGAATACTCGTGATTATTTCACCTGTATAGTAATTATTCTCGTCGATACTTTTCTCGAGACACAAAAAAGAGAGGGAGCGTGAAAAATACGTTCCTCTTACGTGCTCTTCGGTACGGACCAGGCCGTCGCGGAAAGCCAGCACCGACGCGTGTCGATCGTTCGACCATTAATGACATTATAATTCACGCTAATTAATTGTTAGAAGAGCGATTAATACGTCTCCGAAGGAAACGACGCGACTCTCCTGTAACTTGGCTACGTGTATATACGTTTATACACATCGACGGGATAATTCTCCCCCGTTTACCACACCAGCGCAGAGCCGTAGCCTGGCTCCTTAATAACATGTAGATGTATTCGAGATCGTTCGATTAGATAGTGTAAGGCTATTGATCAGGAATGTGGATAAATTAGCACTTCCCCGCTTAAAGCGAATGAGCCGCATTCGCTCGCGTGCGCCTTTCTTTACTCAAATTTGTCGTCGAGTTTTATGTTGCTGTGTATTGCGTAGATATACGCAATACTACCACCGTTAATGGAGGAATTAAGTCATAATGCTATCTGGTTATGTTAACAGCCACGAGTTTCTCGTCCATATCCGTCCTCTTCTCCTTGTATAAAGTTCGAAAGAGAGAGAGCAAAACTTGGATCTCTCCGTAAAACTTCTTCGTAGGTACGATGACTCTAATTGGCTTTCGAGTAACTCCCACGCTTTTCTCATCTTCTTGCTCCTTTCTTAGCTTCTTCTTCTTTGCGAGAAGCGTTAGGAATCTCGTTCTAACGATACAAATTACACCGATGTACTGTTCTTAATAACAAATACATCGTTACTTAGGCGCGCGTGTCTCTTACGTAAACACGCTTAAGATTTACCATAAAACGTGGTACGTTATGCGAGTTGTATCCGAATGGGTTACGTTAGATGAGATAGCCACGTCTGGTTGGCGAGATCGGCTCGATCGCGTCGCCGTCTTCTCGTTCGTGCCGAGACGAATTTCGAATCGGCTTTAATAAGGGAGCGTGAACCGACTCGATTGAATTTTACGTACTACAAAGGCAAATATTGGAAAGTATTGCGGTCGTGTTATACCTAATATAACGACGATACCCTTTATTGTATGTCGTTTCTTTTGTATAATAATAAAAAAAAAAAGAGCCAAGATCGTTCTCTTTCCTCGTTGAACGAAACGTTTTCGTAGCAGATGTCCAGGATGTATCGTAGCTAGATCACGGGCCATCTTGACGTGGTTTCTCTCTCGCGTTATGTTCCGTTGCTCTCATGCGACGATTCAAGGTATCTAGGAAGCGAAGGAATCGACGATTAGAAGGTCAATTCGAACGTTAGAGCTCTCGAGATCGCAACGCGATAGACGCGCGCCAAGACCGCTCTTCTTGCTCTCCTTCTTCACCATCTTTGCCTCTTTTTTTTCTCGGTATTATTTTCCATCGGAAAATAATCGCAATTATGGCAATTAGAGAATGGTACGTATATAGGTAGATACTCACATGTCTGTGCATCTGTGCGCGTCGAATGGTTCCATATATCTAGCCAAGCTTTGCGCAAACGTAGCAACGCGCACGGTCTTGCTCTCAATTAACGCAATTACCTGGCTCCCTCTTCTAATTACCTATCAAACGGAATTACTATCATGCTCGCGCGTCTCTAATGAACGTTATTAATTGCTTTACGATTTCTCGATAACGAAAGAAGATCTCCCACGTAATTGTGATTTGTTATTGTATTTATGTGTTTTCTTCGAAAGTCTATCGAGCCGAAAATTCTCGTTCGGTTGCTATTTGCTAAGTAATCAATGGCTTTGTTACCTGCATGGGGATGTAGCTTTGGTTAAGTTGCTTCCTGCTAAGGTACCATTGTTTATTGCAGCGAGAACGACACAGAGGACTCTATGGTTAACTGCTTTAATCGGATTTTTATTAATCTAAACTACTTTGTTTGATTTTTCAATTTTTTCTGTTCATGTTCTTGGTGTTAACATAGATTAATTCTTTTCCTTCCTTCTCATAACGGCTATTTATAATTTTTGTGAGAAGTAATTAAATGATTCGTTATTAGCTACTATTAGCAAGAAATAACAGCTATTAACCCCTTGCCTTATGATTTAATTCGACAATCAATCAAATTAATACTAGAAATTTAGAAAAAATGAATCATAAGCTTGTCCAAACAGAGACTAATGAACACTAGAAAGCAAATAAATAAAAAAAATAAACTTTCAAGAATTGAACCATGAGTTTGACTCGTGCTTTTTATCCTAGTCTCGGAATTTGTACAACGAGTCTCACACGACATCATAAGGCAAAGGGTTAAATCATTTGGACATTATACTATGATTTTGTCAGGACTGAAAAATTATGAGACTCGATACGTGATTAGTGAACAAACAAAATTTTATCAGCAAGCAAACGACAAATGAAATAGATGTCATAAATGAAAGAAGCGAAATAAACGAAAAGCGTGTAGCGTATGATGAGGCGTAACGAAGGGAAGAGAGACGTTACGAGCTTGATAGTTTCGGTGTCGTGCGAGAAGCTATTTCACGTTTCTCGAGCAGGTGAGAGACCCCTACGAAATCGGTATAAGGATCGGTAAAGGAAGAGGAAGCAGATATTGCGAGCGAAACAAGACGGAGGGTGACGCTGCCCAAATAATAGCCGGAGCGTGTGTCGGTCACGGATGTTTTTTCGTCGGCTCTACGCTTCCCCTAATTTCTTATCTGCCAGGGCAATTTGATAGATCGCCGATAGAAGCACCTTACTATAAAAAGAAACGCCAGGAACGAGCCGCAAGCTGGCCCTACGCGTCGTCTCCTCTCGGACAGGTGCAACGCTCGAAGCGAGATGCACCTGACCTGTCCACGCGTTTTCAACGATATCCGCAGAGTTAACGAGCTAGTCGTCCCGTTTACCTCTCTCTCTTTCTTTCAATCGTTATATCGTTATATCTTTCTTTCTCTCCATCATGGAAAAATCGCTGTCCAATAATAAACATCGGGGAAAACTTCGACCGCAACTTCTTCCCCTCTAAGACCATAACTCACCATCGAGATTGAATATAATTATTACGCGCTCCTGGTTAATGAGCCGCGTAATCGAGTTATAATACCGTTCGCGTGTACCTTAAGAATTTCATTTTCTGCTGCTCGCGTATCTTAACTATTCAGCGTGATAATTGCGTTAAGAAAATCACCGTGTCTTGGAGTGCCACCGGGTTGATAAAGTTTTTTTGCATCGAGGAAGGTCCGTGTATTTTGTAGGAGGAAAAGATGCAAAATGATGAAAATCGACTTTGATTCCTTTCTCATCGTTGGTAGTCTAAATACAAAAGAAGACCGGGAGGCACGTACGTTTCGCGTATTTTTTTGAGACTCGTGAATCCGCGAGTCGCTCCGACGGAACGTGCACCGCGGAGCGTACTTTTTAAAGGAGCGTGACTTTCCGTGTTCTCACGGGACGTAGGCCCGTCTTTTGTCCCATGATCGAGGATCTCTCTATCTCTTTTTCTTTCTCATTTTCTTTCTCTCTCTTTCGTCTCGTTTCCTCTCCTCTCGTCCGGACGTTCGCTCGCGCACGCACTCGTGACGGACGAACGAGCGGACGGACGACAGGGCACGTATACACCGGAGCTTCTACGCGTACTGTACAGTCTCGTTCATCAGTCTAATCAAAGATTTACTTACGTTAGAGATCGTTACACGATTCTCTTCTCTCGATTCATTACCGAGTCAAGACGTTTAAAAGAAACATTTTTGGGATTCGAAAAGAACTTGGAACGAGACGCTTTCGTCTCTACTTCGTTGAACTCGCTAATTTTTTTAGACCATGCAACCTTTTTTTACTTTCCTCGCGCCATATTTATGTTAATCACGATATCTCGAGTACGAGTATGGTAGAAAGACGTTAGAAATTATGGAAAGAGCTTCTTTTATGTCATCTTTTTCAACAGCGTTGGCATAGCGGACTGTACGTACGTGATAATACACACACAAGCTCACGGCCGTGAGACACCGGCTACGTGATACACGTTTCTACGTGGGTGCTCGAGGTTTTACGATTTTTGGTGGACTTGGAAAAAGTTCACAACGTTATGCCGCTTCTCTTTTTCTTTCTTTCTTTTTTTTACTCCTCGTCATTCCCTCGTGAAAGATCGGATCTCTTCTTCGTCTTTTCCATTTTTCCTTCTCATCTTTTTATGATGATCTTATATGCCTTTTCGATTAGTTTTCGTTCCGTTCAGGAAAGAGATCTAGATCAAAAGTCTCGCCCTTCCTCCGTCTACTTTGCCACGGCGCTTTACGCGAGAAAAAGCGTGAATCCGTTCGAAAGGGATAAAGAGAGATAGGTACTTTCCTTTTACTTCACGTCACATGTTAATCGCGAGAGGTAATTACGAGCTACGGACTCGGAACGAGTGGGAAGAACAAATTGTAGACACTGACACGAAACGCACGCTAGCTCTTGATAAAGATCTCGCGATTATTTTTGATTTCCCGACGGCGAGATATCGCGAAGAAGAAATAGCCATTTGTAATAAAAGATAGGAAGAGAATGTGGTGGTGGGGGGGAGGCATTTGATCTTTCTTTTTCGTTTAAAGAACAAGCTCGTTCGGGATACGACCGATGTTAGCTTTTGTCGTTACTTTTTTCTGCCTCGTCACGGCACCTTTGGGGTCTCGTCTCTTCCGCTCGTTAGTCGGCGAGTCGGAGCTTATGCTAATTTTAAGTAGTCGCCTACCTCACCCCCTTTCCCCCCCCAGTCGATTCCTTCCTAAAGCTATTAGGCGATCATCTCGGATTATCCCGCGATTCCGGGTTTACTCGAGACTGGACTTTTCTAAGTTTTCTTCCTCTTACTCGTCGTGAGCCGTACTTCGCTCGCGAGAAGGCTTATTATTCGAGGAGAGAAAAGAGTCGAAAAAATAGAGGAACGACTCGAACTTTCTTTGCATGTTGGAAAAAAAGATGAAAAGAGATAGAGACCGAAGAAGAAAAGGGTACGAACGACACGCTAATTTCCCGACGGAACGAATCGGAGCGTTCTTCGTTAACTTCCTAGGATCGTTGAAGGCCGTGGACATTAACGATTACATTATATTACGAACGTCCAGGCGTTTCCGTTTCCCGGAAAGCCAGATCGCTTAACGAGTCTGTACACGAAAAACGATGGTTTATGCATCGGATCCAATTATCGCCGTGACGGTTATCAGATTCTCTCTTGAAAACAGTAATTTCACGTTACGCGTCTAAAATGTTGCCGTATCTCGTTATTATTACGCTATCTTGTCTCATTATTCTATTAAGAAATCATTTTTCCGCGAGCCTCGTTTCGCTACCGAGTAACAGTACTCTCGGGGTCGTTACTTCATTATGACTTTTCTTCCCCTTTATTATCGAGAAAACGCGCGCGACCTGTTCGCTAGCGCCGCGAGAAAGCTCGAACGTGTTCGTACAATTAGATTCCCAGGTAATTATGATCGCCCTCGGCATTGTTGCTCGCGCTCGCTATCGTTGCACAGACTTTCGTGCGTAACGCGAACGCGCGCTCGGAAAAGCAGAGATACCGGTACCTTCGCACTCGATGCTGATCACGATGATGATGATGATGATGATGATGATGATGATGATAATGATGACGACGTTGTTGTTGTTGATCACGGTAACGTGATTGACTCTCACGAGGGTGTTGGTAGAAAAAGGAAGAATATAAAAAAAACATACGGCCCTTCAATCCCGAGGATTGACACGTTACACGCATCGTACCATCGATGCCACTCGACGGCGATATAATTTTAGCCTTGATTTATGCTTCCGACAGGCGTAACGAACTTCACGAAAGGAGGATCAATAAATGTCGAGCGACAGCTACCTTTCGTATTGATTTTTAAAGTGATCGCTGTCGTTATTATTATATTTCTATGGTTGAGTGTATTTCGAGAGTATGATTTTGGAGAATTATTTATAATGCTGATGACCGCACCGATTTCTATGATATTGGAATATGTCGTTGAAGTTAATATTTTGAACGAATTTTCTTTATTTAGTTTCTGAAATGTTTGTAAAAATAGTTCAAAAATTGTTTACTTTGATTTTAAGCTGTAGTCGAATCTGGATTGATAATTGCTCGGTTGCAATCTAATCATAGTTATAATTTTAACTTAAGCATAATTAGGGGTGTAGGGTAATCGTATTTGAAAATTAGTCGTGCTTGAATATTAATGCTAATCACAGTACATACAGTCTGTCACGGAAATATTCGGACGCTGTATAAAGTTAAATAACTTTTTTATAATTTAATCAAACGACTTGAGTTTTTGCAAACATATAGAAGAATTAGTTTACTATATATCATATTTTTATTGTATTGAAAAAATTACAATCTTCGAAGTTACAGAGAAAATAAAAAAAACTTATTTAAAAAAATTTGGTATCTGAGCTTGTAATAAAAATTTAAAAACTTAAAAACCACATATAATATCGAAAATATCTCAGAAACTAAAGACGAGAGGCAGTTATATTTATACAGAAAAGTTGTACAGAATATTGATCTTGACAACATATTTCAATATAATAAAAATCTGTAAGATTGTTAGCTTCATGAATAATTACCCGATGTTGTCCTCTACGTTACGTCCAATCGACGTTTCGAAATGACAGGTAAAATAATATCTCGTGCGATTTTCCGTCGCCACCTTCGTCTATTTCTAAAAGAATCTGGGAGACTATGAATCAGACATGGTCTCGCCGCTCTTACGATATTTATTGCTCCGTTTCGATTAACCGTTCGCGTACTGGGAAAGACAGTGAGATTTATACGCGTCGCATATCGTTGGATTTTCTTATGAAAATCGTGGAACAGGATGCGACTTATCTCAGAGAGCAGAAAGGAAAGAGAAAAAGAAGGATAAGAAGGGACGCGACACGCGCGCGGGTTGCTGCGAGCCAAAATTTATTCGTCGGACTCTCTCTCTCTCTCGTTCCCAAAGAGGTAACCTTCGTCCTAGGAGATGTCCATACAGATAAGACGAGAGAGAGAGAGAGGAGCAGGAAGTCCGGTAGTCTCGTTGACTCCCAATGAAATTACTGCTCTCTCCAAAGTCTAACATAAGAGACGGCTTTCTACCTAAAAGAAACACCAGTACCTACGAACGAATATATTTTTCGAAGGAAAGGATCCGAAAGGACAGCGGCTTCTGGTGGCAGGCTCGAAGCGAAACCGTGAATGGAAAGGGCGATCTTAGAAATTCGTTGAGCCGGCCGTCGCTCGTCCACCTTCTTCGTGCTTGACGTACGTCGTTCGAAGAAGAGACCTCGCGTCCTCCCTCCCCCCCTTCTGTTTGGCGGGAGAGTACACTCGCGGAATACCTAACAACTTTCGTAGCGGGCAGACGGCCGAAAAGTCTTGCTTGGGACAAAGCGAGGAAGAGGCGGCGAAGGAGGATGAGGAGGGGGTGGTGACGGTGATGGGCGGCCGCGACGTGCGCTGCCGTACGTTTTTTGCCCTTAAACTCCCCTCGTCTCGCCTTTTATTTGGGCCAGACAGGAATTCGGCTAAATGCATTGATTAAACTCCTGACATCGTTCGGACGGCCCGGTGGCCACCGTGTCTCCGCGGACGAGTTCGATCTTTTTTTGCGATCCACCATCACTCCCCCCTTCTCGCTCTTCCCTTCTCCTCATCGAATCCCTTATTTTACGTTCGACGTGTTCTTCGACGGATTTAACAACGAGCCGAGAAAGACGGTGGGCCGCGCTTGTATATACGAGAGTTCTTGCGAGGGAAGAAACCGGAGAGTAGACGGGACGTTGTACGAACGAGCCGCGACAAGGTTATAGCGCATCGCCCTGCCTCGTTAACGTCCTGTATTCTCTTCTAACCATGAGACGATAACGTTAGTTTATCCTTTCCTGTTAAATGGTCTGAGATTTTAACGCGTATGTCGATTATGAGGGTAGATAGTCGTTGCTAAAGTCCATTGATTACTATTATTATCAGGTATTACCCATATCTATGCTATAATACATCAGGACATTATACCGGTCTTGTAAAACGCTATCGGTTAGGATATGTTATGAGAAGGGAGAAGGACATTTATCTTATTTCAAATTATTAAGTGAAACTCTACGATCGTAGAGAGAAAGAGAGAATATTTCGAGACTCATTGAGACGTTCCCTCATCCAGAATACCACCGAGCGATACATATCATTCAAAAGGCCTCGTTTCGAGTCTCTCTCTCTCATTCGCTTTCTCTCTCTCTCTCTCTCTTTCCTTGCAGAAACGAATGCATCTCTTCGCAGCTCGTTCGGCAAGCGAAGCACGAGGCAAGTTTGGCATGCATCGCTCGCTCCTCGGAGCAGCCAAGAGCCATCTATGGAATTACCCCGATGATTAATGGTGCGGCGGGCTCGAGGCACCCTTCTCTTCCACCTCCACCAACTCCATTCTTCCTTTTCGTTCGGTCCCGTAGGACGGACGCCTACGTCTCGTCTCTTCGGCCTACGTTTCTGGCCACCGCCTTCGGGCCCATCACCGGATCTCTTTCCAATTGTTCTTTCGCTGTCGCGTAAAAAAGCTCGCTTTGAACCCGTCCTGCCGGCTAGTCTCGTCTCTCTCCCTCACGGCGGATGGGCCCTTCGTTTTTTTCCCTATCCTTCGATTCTTCGATCTTTCGTGATTCTAGCGAAGACTAGAGAATGATTTTTGCATTGGCGAAACGCTAAAAACGATTCCTCGTTGCGTTCGTGTTTGAGGTAGATAGTTCAGGAATCGTTCGATAGCAGAACCGAAGAAATTTTGGATCGCATGTCGACGGACAGTAAAAGGAGAGCCAAGTCAAACAACCGAGGACGGGTGCATCTTCTTCTTCCCAGCACCGAATAGCAGTGATTCCGCGGAAATGCGCAATATCTTCCGTGATCGGGTATTATTACCGCGTGATTAGGGGTTAGGATCTAGGCTAGAAACTTCCACCGTCTCTTGTCTCTTCCTCAACCCCTTCTTCTTTTGTTCAGCACCGTAAGGGTCTCGTCCTCGTCCTTCTCTCGTCACGCTGACTTTATGCGATTCGTGATTGAAGCGCGCCGTGGGAAACAACGTACTTTCTATTATACCTTCTTTCGATTACCGGCAGCGCCGTAATCAACGACCTATGCCGCAATGCCGTTGCTCCTACTACTATTTCTCATCTTCTTTCTGCTTTTCTACAGACAGAGCGATTGTCGATCGGAGCAAAAGAGAGAACTTTACGATCTAACGGCAGTCTCATGGGTTTAACGGTTATGTACTTCCCGCTCGTATCGTTCCTCTTCTTCCTCTTCGCGTGCCTGATGAACTTTGACGCTTCAAAATCAATGAAGATTCGATACATATCGATTGCTTCCACAAAATTCACCATACGTTCACGGGAATCCTATACTGTTTACCGTCCAAAGACCGCCAACGTCGCGAACTAATGAATATTCGATGATAGAGCGTTCCACGGATAGTTCCGTAACTCGGTATAATTCGAACGGTTTTCCCCTCGAGCTAGATCGAATAACAGAAGAGATTCGAGAGCGCACGTGCGAATCGGTCCGATTCCCCGAAGTCCAGGTGAAGATTAAGAGTAACGACGATTAAAAAAACTATCGAGATATAGATCTGTTAATTTATGAAGTTAAAGAGAAATTGATCATCTTGATCATCGTTTTAACAGGGAATCAACGAGCGGGTCTAGAAGGAGCTCGCACGTAAATACTTTCGCATTTTTAGAAAAAGGGATATAAGAACGAGAAAGACGAGAGATACCTTCGAGCGAGGGACCAAAGGGTGTGGAAGAAGAAAAAGAAGAAGAAGAGGGGCCCGCATTGCGGAACGATGCGCAACGACTGCACCTGACACGACATTTGCGAGGAACGTGCATCGTCGGCGAGGAGACTCGATGGCTGATTATTATTCCGCGTGTACGAGTTAAGCGCGCGCTCGATCCAGTGTGGCTGCTAAACTCGGGGCCTCGATGACGTCCACGGCATTCGTTTCCTCGAGTTGCCGATCGTGAGCCGTCGATCTTTCAAACAACAACGACGAAGGAGGACCGTCCGATGTCGCGGGAGCCACTTCGCGCGACGACTCCTTCCGACGTATCAGATTCCATCGATGTTATCTCATACCTCCTCTCTTTTGCCAACTCATCGTCGCGAAACTTCAAGGATAGTTGACGGCGAGTAACGAGCGATCGCTCGTTTCGAAGTTTCAAAGGCGATACTCGTGTCGATGAAATTTCATTGACGAAATGAAATCGTCCGTCTAATTTTATCACGAAGGGCTTTAAAATGATGGAAGGTCTCTCAGGGATAAATCCAGGATACCCACGTTGCTCCCCCCTCCTCTTCATTCCCCGAGGAAGGGTCGAGTTTAATAAAAGGAGCCGATGTATACGTTCACGATAGAATGTCGCACGGTGTCGGTCGTTTCCACTTTTTTATTCTTTCTTTCTTTTCTTACTTCTCTTTTTGGGGACTTCAACAGTAGGGAGAAAACACGAGGAAATCCTTTGGAAATCCGGACGAGCTCGACGATATCTTCAGATATCCCGTCGAGAGAGATTTCGAGACGATAAAGAGACCAAGAAAGCAGCAGGCCCGACCGCGATTCGGCGAGTCGCTCGAGTTAAGGCGTGCGGAAGCCATTTGCCAAGTACGATGGCTAATTAGCGCGCGAAACAGCGATCAACGGAGATAACCAACGGCCTTCCTCTTGCGCAAGAGCCCGTCGGCGATGAGGAGCCATCACGGTGCTACGGAGAGTGTTTCGTTTATGTTGTACGTAGCGAACTACTCTTGCATATTCGCGACAGAATACTCCTTCTCAATTACTTTGCTATCCTCTTCCTTAGACTTTCCCTTTCAAAATAATTTCGTGCCCGACTTGGAAGAAACGATTTTGAGGTTACGCGGTAGACGATCGCTATCCGACGCTCGTTAAGCGTCGCAATTTCCGCGGTTTACGTCGCTGTTAAAGCTTCTACGTTGAGGTATTAGGATATCGAGCGTGTAGATCGGTTCGTAAACCACACCGTTGTTGTGTTTTTACGAACGAAATGCTCGTGTTTTAAAATTTTCTTTCGAGCTAAATGAAGATGGCATAGGATTGGAATGGTGCTAATAAAGCAGTTCGGAGATCCAACAAGCGGGTGCTTCAATGAAACAGCCCCATGGGTGCCAGGGGGTGTCTACCCCACGACATGATTAAAAGTGACGTTGAACCGTCGCTACCGAAACCACGGGGGGCTGATTGTCGGGGGTGCGAAAAGGGACTCGTTTCTATCCCTATCTTTCTTCTACTAGGTGCTTAGGCTAATTTTTTCGTAGAGTTCCATGACAGATCTTTTGAAAAGAAAGCGATTGCCTATTGCGTTTTTTTTTTACTACGCTCATGCTTGATTTATCGGTGACACGGAACGCTACCGAACACCGGACGATCAACAGTCGGAGTTTAGACAGGTACGAAGTATGATCGTTGATAAAAAGCGACGCTCGGTTAGCCTGGATATAGCCTAGTTGCGAGCTGATATCCGCTTATCTGCTATACGTAACTATTCCAGTATCGCGTACTTTTAAATCACTCGCACGGGGGTGTAAATATTGCGTCGTCGTCGTTGTTAAAGGCTCGCGGCCTTGCGTAGAAAAGTTAATTCGTGTTCATTAGAAATTTATATATATATATGTACAGGGTGATCAAGAAACGACGATTTCGACTCTCACGGAAACAAAAGTGCACTTGTGTATATTATTTTTGGTTTTGTCTAAAATGTACAATTTTTTAAGACTTTTATATTACGAAATCGTAAAGTTTAGTGATGTAAAGACGGTAGAGCTTAAATCCGATCAAAAATCTTTATTCCTGAGAAAGCAGAAATCAATAGCAAACAATTGTTTCCTACGTTTGATAACAGCACTATTCAGAAGTATTTAGAAAAATATTAAAAACACAGGAGCCTTCATTTTGAATACTTTTTTACCACAAAACCGACCAGAGGTACAGATTTTTCACACTTTCAAAGAAATGCTCGCATCTTGAAAACCGTGAGACATTGTATTACAGCAAATGTTATTATTTCAAACAGTCATGATCTGTTCTATCTCCCAATTCAACATTAACCATGTTTTACAGGACACCCTTTTCTTTCGAGTTGGACGAAGCGATATGTGATATTTCGAAACAGAATCTGTATGCAAATAAAATATATATTATATATTATAATGTATTTATGCATGCACGAGATGTAACGATGCGTGGTTGTTAAAAGAGTAATAAGAACTCGAAGAGAGAAGCTTTCGAGTAGTAAGAAGTATCGAACGTACGATGAATTTTTTTAGCGTTATCCGCGATAGCGCGCGATATGTTTAAACGCACATCGCGGACGGTGCAACATATTTTTTATCGAAGCACGCACACGGCCTCTTTTTGTTATCGTGACTTGTTTCGTACCGCCTCGACCTACATGCATTCGCAATTTTTCTTCTTCCTTCTTTCCTCCCCCATTTCTTTTCACCTTTGACGCTAGAGAGGTAGAGAAAGAGCTAAGGAAGGTCGAGCTGCGTTGCGATTCGAGGATACGCACTTGAAACCGGACGGGGTAGGTACACCGATAAAGGCGACATTTGTCAAGCTGCACGACGACGGCAGATTTTATTCATTTAGCGCACGCACTATCGCGCGGCCATTAATTCGGACTTTATTTTTAATTATAATCGTTAATTGCGAGGTAGCCGGCTGTGGGTTGAATTTACGATGGTCGACTATCTCGGGGAAACATCGCGGGTAAACGTCACACCACTCGATCGTCGTAATTAAATGCGGCTAATAAATTTTCACTCTCGCGACATTGACTATTAGAAAATTACCGCAATGCGTAAGTCGAGTATCACGTAGGTACGGGTAATATATTTCGTTTTTGAATTTGCTTGAACATAAAAAGGGAAGAGAGATTGAAAAATCTTATACTTCGTACCTACAAATCGTGAACCGATTCACCGTTCTTAAGGTTCACCAAAGTGCATCAAGGCATACAAATTGCAGCGATAAAATCGTTAATAACTACTTTGTTCTAAAATTGGTAACGCTTCCGTGTTTGAGGGAAAGATCGCAAAGAAGAAATACTTTCGATCTCGGCGGATTTTCTCGTTAGCCATCGCGATAGCTCGCGTGGGTTTGCAATGAGAGGCAATAATAATAAGTTGCTAGGGGGCAACGCATTGCGTGCGACAGCGAATCGGTGCGTGTGTGGGCGTCCCTTTCGTCCCGCTCCGCTCGGTCCTTTCCGTCCAACCCTTTCCATCCTTTCTCTCTCTCTCTCTTTGCGTCTTCTTGACAAGCGGGTGTTTAATTGGCGTTGAAACCAAGGGTGTGACGGGAACGCCGTGGCGTCGCCCGAATGCCTGAATCCTACGGAGTCCAAGCAGGCAAGTAAACCAAGAGAATCCGCCATCGCTGCTGCGTTACTACGGGGAACCTGGTAATTACCGGTGGCACGCAACTATACTTATACTCCTCCTCGTCATCCTCGTCACCGCTTCGTAGACCCTTTGCGCCATCGTCCTTTTTTTCCTTATCTATCTCTTTTTTTTGCTCTTTAATGCACGAGAGCCCTTTCCCAGCTTAAGATACGGTATAGTTTTCCTTCGATAGAAATAAGTTCGTTTCGATAAAAGAAAAAAGCATGCAAGTGGATAAGCAATGCAAGGGAAAAGCATGATTATGACATTAAGCGAGGTGCAAACGGTTGCACGCTGTCGTGTTTACTTCGCGTTATTATTTACACGGGGACGGTCTTAATTGAGCGACTGCCAATGATCCGGCTCCGTGCATTCTCTCTCTTTCTCTCTCCAGCCGGAAACTAACTCTGCCATGCAATACGCGAGTATGTGCATGCGCTTGGCGTACATAATACAAGAGCGGTATGTACACGCCTAATTATTCCTGCCGACACATTATCATAAATCTTACTGCCAGTACTGGCGTACGCGCTCTCTCCTTCTTTCTTCCTCTTCTAGGTTTAAACCTTAAACGAGCTACTTTGCTAGGCTTAGAGTAAATAGAGAAAGACGCTGGAGAACTCCACGGGCGCGCTTTACATTACGTCATTCTATTAGGGCGCGATACGCGTTCGAGATTATCGTACGTGTTTACGTTATATTTAGAGTATACGGAACGACTATTGGCTATTACGTAATGATTGGCCGGAGTCTTTTTAACTGTAAATAAGGAACTTGTAGAATATTTTTTTGCTTATCTTTACGATGTCAGCGTATATTGGATTCGTCGATTGAGTTATTTGATGGGTATATGGAGTTAAAAAGAGTGCAAAATTGATTAACTTGACGAAATAAAAAGTAGAGAAATATTTACATTTTCAAAGTTACGTATCGGTCGAGTGATTTGGCACTAAAATGTAGAAAATGATAGAGGAAATGGAATCAATGACTTTAATTTATGAACGGTTCATATCGTAATAGCTAATAGTATTTATCTATTTATTAGATGAACGTTATCATACGTACATTCGTGTCTACGATTACGTTGAATATTTTTTTTGCGTGGGTTATCGTGACGATGATCGGTAACTTTCACGGTCGTCCGACATCTCTGCCAACGAAGGAAAACTTTTCAATTTATTTCTTTTCTTTTACTTCTCGCGTTATTATCTCTACGCACATGTAAAAGTTGCTTTCACATGCGAGCGAACGGATTTATTGCGTCCGTTTAGATCGTTTTTCTTCAAAGTATAAGATAAACTCGATTAATTAGTTGCTGTTACTTTCTATCTCTGAATAAGAAAATTAAGAAATTACTGTTACACGTGCAAGAAACTAAATTGAGCTAAATCGATTAACCGATCGAAATCAATCATAATATGTATATAGCATATGTTTAACATTGTCAGGGACAAATTCTTCTTAAAGTTGGAAGGAAATTATATAATTTGTTGTGTAGTTACATTTTATTCATTTTCAATCGAAAGGAATTAGAAATATAAAAAGATAATATTCACTTGTGTGGTTAGTCATCGTTATTGTCAATTAAAACTAAACGTTCACATGTATGAAGAGGTTAAAACCCCGTCGAAAATTTGAGTGCTATTATTCTGCAATTAACGTTATTAAATAAAAGAACACAAGACTTTTTACATACCGTCGGAAATTCTATTACTATCTACCATTTTGCAATCTATACTGCAAAACAGAATAAAAGGAAAACTCGGTTAACAATAAAATGAAAATCGGTTAATATAACGCAAATATGTGCAAAGAAGCTCCCGATGTTTCCCTATCGAAGTATCATCCATTATTAAAATGTTTTTCGATTGTCAAGGCAAGAATCTCCGTTCGTTTGTTATTGTTTACATAGTTCGAGTTCCGATTGTGAAACAAGTATCCAACCTGTATATTGTTTCAGAATAATGCGACAATTATGCTGAATTCCTAAGCCTGGATTAGCACAAATGCATTATATTATTACCAAATTAACTAATAGTATTATACAATACCTATTAAAGGCAGTATAACATTTTTGAATAACATCGTCCAAACTATAAAGGTATGTCGGGTATTCGATACTCTTTACACCTATTTATGCGTATAATGTAAATGAATACGTTTTTATTTCGAAATCAAATGAAAATGAAAGCGTATTAAAAATCGATAAACATTTAAAACAGGTCTCATAAACGTAATACGATTTACGTTCTCGAGATATCCTCATAAAACATTGAATCGTTTAATAATTTAAACGTCCGGTAATTACCAAGATTCTTTATTTGGAGAGCGATAAAAAGAAAAGTCCCGTCGGCCGCGTTTCTTGCCGTTTACCACCGACGGGCCAGAAGCAAAGTCGACTCTAACTCGATTGCTTTCCAAATTACTCTCTAAATTCTCGATGAACAATTATGACATTTCGCAGGATGAAAACGGTACGCTCATGACTTTCGTCAATCCGTGAAAAAAAAGAAACGCATCGCCTTCGGGAAGAGGACTAATTAAATACGGGTCACCCGTGTCGACCGATCTAATGCCAGCCGGCAAGCCTATTATGATCTCATTAATCATAATCAGTAGCGAATCGTCGTTGCGGTGCATTCAATTAATAGATTCATTGCGTACCGCGTGCAAATTAATATATGATAATTCACTAGATTTCGCCTGTAGCTAGAATTGAATCAATCAGTGTAGAGGGAAAGAGAGATTGGGATGGTAGACGATGATATGTATTTGACAGGTGATCCGAAAGAAAAAGAGAGACGGATATACCGTGAATTCGGCGTTATATTAGCGTATACTGAATTTATTAAGCTCATCAACATGAACGCCGTGTCGCCATATAACTCGATGGGGTCATTTCTTTCTCGATTGATAACGTACGTACCTGGTCCCGGTACGGGGACAGACGTAGATTCAAACACGTGTATCTAGAGAAGCTAAGTAAAGGGACGAAGAGTTTTGCGATGGAAATCGAGGGAAAATGTGGTCGTTTGGAAAACTAAAATGATAAGCAGAATCCAACGAGGTACAAGGACACCCCTTTTCGGTAATCCAGGATGAGATCTCTAAGCTAAGTCTTCGTTGGACCTATTAATTACCTTTGCTTACGGGAATGCCACGTAAAGAGGAATAGAAAGAGAGAGGGGATGGTGGGAACGGACGGTAGAGGGAGACCGTCGGTGGCGACGGCGGTGGTGACGATACGGGGGTAAAAGGCACTTAGAGTAAGAGTGTATAAAGCAGGCGCACCCTCTGCTGCTAGAGAACGAACAACAGACGGGTGGCCGCTGTCGGGGAGAGTGGGGAATATTTAAAAAGTAATATCAATTACATTTGCATATTCGCCCACCCGTGAGCCGCCCCTTTCCTTCTCTCTCTCTCTCTCTCTCGTACTCTTTCCCTCTGTCTCCGGGACCATCCCTTCGCGTAGTAGTATGGGGGTTGCCCGTTTTACCAGCACAATCTATAGTGTACGTATATCGTTAGAAAAGTACCTGCACGACGAAAAATAGCCGCACCGAAGAAACGACCGATGAGACGGCGAGCGTGCAATCCGCTCGTCCTTTAATTATTTTTTTAGCTCTCGAGTCCAGAAAATCTCCTCCCAGTTTGTTTTCGCTTTCTGTGCAGACTGAGCTTTCAAAAAAATACTTCGTTAGTTTGCGAAGGTGGAAGAAAATAATTATTGCGGTTGAAGCGGCCCGAAGCGGATTTTCGCGAACATTAAACGAATCCAGGGAGTTGCCGTTGTGGAAGAATATTAAAAAGGGTGAAAGAGAGAAAGAGAATGCCTTGAAGGAAGGGCAAAGGGCGCTCGTCGTTGCTCGGGCGCGAAAGTAAGACACGACGTAAGGGAAGGCGCGATGCACTTTTGCGCGAATTTACGTAAGGGCAGCCCCGACGGCGAGGCGCCGCAATACAATAATGTGATAACGCCGTTTTCTCTTTCTCCACTTTTCTCTCTCTCTCTCTTTCTCCTCAAGGGATTTTGCCATTGTCCTCGAGCCGATTGTTACTTTACCGTGTCGTTAACATAACAATACACGAACACGCCTACGCTTCGCTCTTTCTCTTTTCTTCCTATATTTTTCTATCCTTCGATCAGAATGATTTTTCATCTTCAAGGAAAAGAGATAAGAAAAATCCTTAAATATACTCGTTCGTTCCACTTTACTCGTTCACTGGCACGCACGTATACGCGCGATACACAGTTTTTCTATATTTATAAAAAAAATCAGTTAGGAAGATCTAATGAAAACGACGCATAACCCCGATCGTGGTAACCAGTCGCGATCGTTCATTCCACTACTCGCTCGCACGCTCGCTCGGTTGTCCTCGAGAGGACCGGGAAAAATGACGATACGCTGGGTCCCTAGATGGAAAGGAAGAGGGAGGAGACGAAAGAGCTCGCCGGAACGACGAGAAGTCAGGGCACTCAGCGTGGCTAATTGCTCGAATCATTAAGAAAAAACATGAAATCTAAGCCAGGGCTCCGCGCGCGCACACACAGTGGGAAGGCACAAAGTCGAGATAACGATCGCCCCAACGAACGTACATACGTATGTACGAACGTACAATAATGAAAATAATCACGGCGGCGGTACGCTAACGACAAGAGAGTTCTTTATCCTGACTCATTCGATTCGTCGTTGTCGTCTTTTCTCGTCCTTGCACGATCGTACCACACGATTTCTCCACGTGAACTCGATCCTTACGGAACGATCGAAAATACACTGCTTTTCTCTTCGACTTCTTCTTCTTTTACCTCAGCACGACAGTTAGAACGATCGGTGCGACTAGCAGCCGGCTCGAATAACGCTCGGGTCCGCCTGCAGGCTCAGGTGTCTCTTCTCGGCTCGCGGACTCTATTGTGCGTACAGGGGTGCATACATTACTTTCGACGGCCCTCTTACCTCGTGGCACCCACACCGCGATGCGGCCAGGTGCGACGATGTACGACAACAACAACATCCAGGATCGGCCCGCGTTAGAGCGCGATCGCGAGTCCCAACATCTACGTACAACCTACTACACCTTCTACTCGCTGACGTTCGGAGAAATTGTTGCCCCGTTCTCGAAAGGCAGCTAGCCTTCTTTCTTTTGTCAAGTTACTATTAAAAGATTCGGAGTTACGAAACGATTCCTCCAATTCCCATATACCGACGGTAGATATCTTTCTTTTTCGAATATATCGCGGACAATTTTTTTTTTAACGATTCCTCGAACGCTTCTCTTTTCTACATTGTCTCAACGACGAGCTAGAATGTATCATAGTATATAAATACGCGTGTGTGTAAGATCGTAGCATTCGTAGATCTTCGAATTTCTAGTTGGGACGAGAAGGCTATTCGCATGCGTTACGCGATCTTCCGTATGTTTCCGAGCGTGTTTTTGATCCACGACCGACGAGTTTTTCGCAAGAGACGTCGTGGCGGTGGTCGTCGAAGCAACGAGCATAAACGATAAACGACACGGCTCTCTCACGGCTCGCGGCGTACGCGCTCACCATGGGAAGGATCTCTCGGTTGTACGAAGTAGCCGCTTTATTTAGATTTTATTTCAATAAAAAGTTTCTCCGGTACGTGATGGCACGCGCGTATCGTAAGATCCGCCTCCGATCTTTCAGCGAGAACCGATTCTTTCTTCCTCCGCCCTCGTGGCACCAAGTCTACCATGCTCCTTTCTCGCATCATATTTTTAAGCGGTGCTAGTTCCACCAAAAAGGGTTGGCCTTTGGTAACGAATCCTGAAACGCGGCCAGGTGCGAGCGACAAAGTGTCCGTCGTGTTCCAGAGAGAGCGTAAATGTGCTTAGGAGAAACGATTCTTGTTGGGAGGGGGTGGTGGCAGTGGGGGGGTCAAGAGAGGGGTATGGAAGAAGAAGAGGAGAAAGAGAAGAGAAGAAAGGAGGAGCGAGGCCTAATATGGCCGCCATCCTCTGTATTCCGGTCGTAGCCGAGGTAGCCAAGCGGGTGCGGCTCCAAAGACAGCTTTCAATGCCAGTCATCTCTCGGAATGCGCCTCTGTACTTTGTATTCCCGCTGTCGCGTTCCTCGAGCGAGCGCGAAAGAGACGGGAGGTTCGCGCGATCTCTTTGAGGAAACACGCGGCGGCGCTACCAGAGCGGCCATTTTGGAACCCAAAGGCGCCACCTAGAACCTCCTCTTCGCGGTCGCTCGTGACCTACCTCCGAGGACGTGCCGAGGACGCAGCGAGGACGCGGCGAGGACACGAACCAATGCAAGACGGATATAGAGAGAAAGAGCAGCACGAAAAGATGAGGATCACGTGGATCCTCTTCCTCTTTGGAGAGGAGGATTACACTGGGAACACGATAACACACGCGAGCGTGAAACACCTCGTGGAAGGACACCCGCGACAGCGAAGACGACGAGAATGCTCGTTGCTGTCTGCCAGGCAAGAAGACGGCGGATCGCGACGGGGTTCCTGGCAGACAGGGAGAGGAATACGAACTAAGGTTTCTATATCCATCCGACGAGCGACGAGGAGCCAGGCCGAGTCGAGCATAGCATAGGGAGCAGAGCAAGGAACACTGGCACCACTCCGGGTAGGGGTAGCCGACGTCCGTCCCGAGTCTTTCCTCATCTGCAAGTCGTATAACCGAGCTAATTATCAAGTTAATATGGCCATTCTGTATGGAACCCCGCGCGAGAGTGAGAGAGAGAAAGAGGAAGGAGCGCGGGTGGAAGTGAGATGCCCGCAAGGGGTGGCGCCCGCCGTGCGAGCGAGACGGCCCGAGGTACATTGATATTATAAGTTGCTTCAATCGCTGTATTCATTTGTAAACTAACCAGGCTAAATGTATTCACCACCGTGAGGCGGCGCGCCGATAGGCGGAGCCACGGGTTCGGAGCTACGACGGCGCCCTTCCTTCCTTCCTTCCTTCCTTTCTTCCTACCTACCTTCCTTCTATCCTTTCTTCCTTCCTTTCTTTCTTCTTTTCTTCTTACCTACGTCCCTTATACTCAAACCATTTCAAATGCTTATCATCTCACTCGTCATTCCCGCTATTTTCTATCCTAAATTGGACCTTGTCTTATAGATTCCTACGAACATGTTTCAGGAAGGTCACTATGGAGCAAAGATTCTGGAGAAGACAAGAGAAGAACGACCACCTGGAGCGAGTGAAAACTCTCGCACACTCTTCTACACGCTCCGTCATTACGTTTCATATATTCAGATTTTTGCTCCGGGTGGGCGCGAACGCCGGTGCTTGTTATTATTCCGGTTCAACTTTACGCCCACCTTCTTCCCCCCTCCTTTTTTCTCTTTTCCCCTATTTCCTCTTCTTCTTCTTCCTCCTCCGCCAACACCTCCTACTCTTTCGATGGTGCGCTACGCCAGTCGCCCAGCCCGCGATGTTCCGAGGACGCCGACGACTTCTTACGGTTCGTCTTCGAGAGCGCGGAAATACGAATGCATAAATGCATAAGTGCTCCCACCGCTTGGCATCGTCGCCACCACCATCACCAGCACTACCTCCATCGGTGGTGGCGGCGGCTGAAGCACCAGAACCACCACCACTACCTGCTTCTCCCGCCTACTTCTTGGTGTCCTACCTCAGGATTTCGTCTCCCTAAAAACGATTTTCGTTCTTCTCGTTCTCGATCGTGGTCCTTGAACGTAGGAACCAAGCTCCTAAAACGTTCTCTTAGGGGGGATTTTGTTGGATCAAAAAAATTGATTTTTTTGTATTTTCTGAAAGATAGAAGTCTCGAAAATGTGTGGTTAAAATTTGAAGCGGAAATTCGTAAAATTGACAGAGTTATGAGTCGTCGAGAAATTGCTCGTCTGGCGGAGTTTGGTGCGCTGAGATAGAAGCGACTACTTTAAATACATTTTTCTCTTAACCACGTTTGCTCCATGTACCTTCCAATTGAGTAATTCTAATCAAATTGAACTTAAATTGTGCAGAAGAATCGTCACTATTTCGTAGACTAAAATAATGACTAAATGTTGAAAATAATTTCGTTTATAGGTAAAAAGCTAAACATTTTTGTAGAAAAATACTGTTGTCACTTTGAGTGTGCACCATTCATATAAACATTCAAACAGTTCCCACATTCTAGTCTACTCTATGCGCAAAGATTTTCTGATTAAAAATCTTACAAGAATTTACGCAATTCGCTCACCTTCGCGTGGCATATTAATCTTACATTCCCTCCTCTCGATATCAAAATAAATTTCTAATAAACTTATCATACAAAGTAATGATACATTTATACTTACACTAAATTTAATTATTCTACATTAAATAGTTTCTTCACAGAATGCTCTTACAGAATTGCCAATTTTTAGGCCCAACAAAGTAGAAACCTCCCTTAAGTACTAGGTAGCCAATTTGGAGAGAAGGTGTACGCTCGTATATACACTTTTTCGTCCCAAGCAATATGTTCCCCGGGTTTTCCAACTGCTTGCTCGTCGAGAACGGAGGGGTAGGAAATTTGCCGCGAGAGGAGGACGACGAGAGGACTACGATGTCGTCGCACGAGATTAAAAGAGAAATTAGCATAATGCGTGCACGCGCAGCACGTGCCATAAGCGTTATGCTCACGCTTCATAGCTCGAACAACGAGGATTCCTTTTTTTCCTCTGCTTCTCCTCTTCCTCCTCACTGGCAAGTCAAACACAAACGAGAGAGGGTAACTTTGAGAAAGCGTCGATTTTTCAAAATCCACGATCGATTCTCCAGGTCCGGTGTCTGGAGTTTTTAATCGAGCCAGGGCAAAGGCATTTCTCCGTCGCCTGATCGACAAAGGCCAGTTCGGGGGGTTCGTTCAAAAGAGTGTCGGAGGGCAGACGATGAGCGAGCAGTAGCAGTAGAGGCGCCAATGCAAATGGCGCGTTTAATAAAGTGTCGTACGGCTGCCATTTGAATATTGTAGCATATTCACTTTTCTCATCGCAGGCCTCGAAGAAGAAACGAGAGTAAGAGGGTTGATAATGGTAGAGGGGGGTGGGGTACGAGGAAAAGGCAAAGGTGGGAAAGAAGAGAGAAAGAGATAAAGAAGGTGGGTAGGGCAAAGAGATATCCGCGAGCTCTGTGTACGTACACATAGGCTTGGTTGGTTGCCCGCGCGAACTCAAGAAGGTGGCGAATCGCACCTTCGCCTTCATGCATGATTCAGCCGCAGTATCTCATTTCATCTGGTGCCTCCGCTACACTATATCTCCTAATGGTAATGCTATTCCGCGGCACATATCTCTTTATATTACGTGGGCTGGTTGGCTGACTGGCTGCTTCCACTGCTTCTTGGTTGGTATATCTCCAAGAAAGCTCTACCACCGGCTCGACCCTCCCTTGCTCCAATCCCTCTTTCGGAAAACCGTCTCTGTCTTTCCCTCTTTTAGCACCTTTGAGAGAAGAGTTCACCGCCTCACCACCCCCGTGCAACCCCCTTTCCCCTTTTTTTCTTTCGTTTACTCGTACGTGTGTTTGCTCGGGCATTTCGCACGTGTGTTTCGTCCATACCCTCGAAAGGTTGCCTCTCTCTTGAGTGTGCGGAGTGCGACTGAGAGGAAATAAAGAAAGAAATTGTTAGTTCTCGCTGTTTTAAATTACCATTTATTACGACACATAAACCCAAGCAGGCCGGGAAGTCCTAGGAGCGGCCATCTTGTCCCACCCACCGACGGGAGTCCTTAGGGTGGAAAAAGGGGTGGTGGTAAAAGAGAAAGAGAGAAGCAAGCAAGGTCTATATCATCGCGCTTTGGCCTCTCGTTCTTCTTCTTCTTTTCGTTCCCTTACCTCTCCCCCGACCGTTCTGCTTCCCTTTCGTATACCTCTCTATGTACCGCGAACGGAGGCTGGGAGACCCTCGGTAATGATCATTACCTCCGGTATAGTGACAAGTGAGCTCGGGGAAGCGGCGTTACGACTGCAGGAAATGGCCACAGATAACGCTGTCACGGGCATTTTTATATTATGACGAATGGATCATCTTTCTTCCGTTAAGTTTGCTCTCTTTTAGGGTTGCCGAGCCTCTGCTACGTAGGGGAGCAACGCTGATAGATTTCGCGTAATTGTACGTAGCTGTCTTCTCCTTCTTCTTATACTAAATTTCCTAAGCATAAACCGACTACTTTTTAACATCGCCGTATGGTGTCGTATTAAATCATCGAGATCCTCTAGAATGTCGAAGAAAAGGAGTAGCGAGACGATAGAGGTGGACGATAGCTTTCGATAATTCCCGAGAAATGGAAGAGAGGAGAGGGTTGGGTAGAACGTTCGCGTTTCGATGGTCGTTCGGACCATCGAATATTCTCTCTTTCTCTTTTTCTCTCTCTTTTTCGGGGCTCGTAAAGAATCCGAAAAATATCCGTACGCTGGTAATGCCGATGAAGAAGCGGCGTTTCGCTTGGAATCGTCTCGCCCTTTCGACCACCACAGCGGGTGGTCTTCTTCGATCGGGTAGTGGTCTTTTTCAGTTTCCACCCCACCTACCGTTTCCTCGAGCACACGCGGCAATAACGGCACGGAGGGGCAGTCTTTCATATCGTATCGGGCTAGCTCGTCTATGTGGAAATGCGATCACTTAGAACCGGCCTCGAAGTATAATTCGCCGTCTCCACGTTGCTCCAGTATGCCGGCCGCTCTCTCGTCCGTGTGAGCCAACAGATCGTATATTTTTTATTATTGGCCGCTCGAGTCGGTTCCCCGGGGTAGAAGGAGACTTGGAAGAAGGGTGGAGGGAGGTTTCGATAGCTGACCACTCGACTCGATGCGGATTCCCTCTTTCTCGTCCTTAGAACGGGAGATAAAGATAGATATAGAAAAGAAGACGAGAGAGAGAGAGAGTGTGTATCCGTATTCGAGCGTGCTAGTGTCCGTGCGATCTCTATGCGGGATGTTGGATCGCGTATCTCTTCGGGTCCGGGCTCCTTTTATTGAGTGTGGACGGTGGAGAAGCGATTCTCATGTTTTTACATCGGGGCAATTTTTCCATCTCGCCCCGTTACCTCCAAGAACACGGACCTTCCACGTTTCGGCAACGATCTTTTCTCCATCTTTGTTTCCCGCTTCGACCAAGCTCTTTTTCTTTTCTTCCTCTTTGACGTCGTTCGTCGCGTACGCGACACGAAATTCGAGGGTCGCTAGCATCTCTCCTTCTTTCTCTTTGGAGGGGGGATTTCGAGACGTAAGCGACGCCAGATTGCTCGCCTAAGCTCCTTAACGAGTTTCTGATCCCGTGGGAATCGCGTCGCGAACGACGGAGATCGAAGGATTCGCGGTGTTTGCTGGTGATAATAACGAGAAAGATAGAAGATCTTAGGAAATGGGGCAAAGGGGTTGGTCACAGAGACGAAGAAAAAGAGAGAGTAAGATAGAAAAGAGTCGAGTCAATCGAGAATCCTTTTTAATTCGCTTCTACCGAAGAGACTACCGGTGAACGGTTCGTTATTAAGTCGGAGTCTCTCAGTGCGAGAGAGTATCTCTGCTACTCAATATGTGTGCGCGAAAGCGTGAGCTTTAGGAAGGCCGAACGTTGGTCCAGAAGGTAGAGGATGCTCGCTCGATCGGAGTCGCCGCTTGGTTGGCTCGCCCCCGCGTCGGGGTGTTCGCTGAGCAAGCTCGGGGATTGGTCTAGGACGGTGGATGTCCGTGTTCTCTTTCTCTCTCTCTCTCTCGTCTCTTCCTCGGTGGCTTCATTATACGTTGACCTAAGAAAATCAAGCACCCGCCCCTGCGCCACCATCGCCGATGGCGGAGAGAACCAAGGCGGCGGACCATCCAGCTGAAAGAGAATGAGAGAGAGAGAGAGACTGGGGGTAGGGGGTGGTGGGGGGAGACAGGAGAGTGCAGCGAACAACCGAAGCAGGTGCCCTAACCCAACCTTCGCCTCTTCGGCATCGACGTGGATACACCGAAGCGGAGCATCACCTTGAGGGAGATGGAAAGAAGGAGCGAGAGAGGGGTAACTCATCGCTTATGGATACTGATGACTCGCGCAATGAACTCAGACCGCGCTAAGGGTGGTAACGCTGCGGTAAACCCAACGCGCTCTTCCCTTCTCTTGTTTTCCACCCTCTCTCTCTTCTTCTCATTCTCCTCTTTTCATCTCTCTCTCTCTAGCACGGTACTTCTCTTCCATCGTTTCCACGCGCTCTCTTTTTCTCCGTTCTCCTCTCGAGAGCGATCCTTCAATAACATTTTCCCGTTTCCTTTCTCTCCTACTCCATTTGCCCTCGCAAACGTCGCTCCTCCTTGAAAACGTAGACGGAAACGGAGTTTGTCTTATCTCTCGGTGGGTATATATATATATATATATGCCAGTCTCATTCCGTCGAAGAAGTTTCCGTACGTACGAGCTCGACGATTAGATACCGTTGGGCCATCGCAAAGATCTCTCATCGACCGAAGAACGTCGTTATAAGGGTGGGTGGTGGAATCCTTGCGGGAACGAAAAACGTGCACGAGTTTATTCAAGTACGAGGAATGTCGCTTGCTCTTCCTTAACTTTTAAAGGAAGAAAATAATAGACCAGACTCGATATTCTATTTCTTTTCACGAGCGAGCTGACTTTGGAAAAGCAATCGCGATTAAAGCTTCGTCGTTGCTGTGTGTTTGAGGATCGGGAAAAAGAGCGCGAAAAAAAAAAAGCTATACTTCCTCTTTTTCCAGTCGTTCGTTTCTATTATCCCACGTTAAGGGAGAGAAATAGAGGGGGTGCGGGGGTGCTTGGATTCTAGAGGTTAGATTTATTTTCACTCTATGGGTATTTTTTTATGGTCCCGCACGTGTTATAGACGGTCGGTAGTCTCGCGATGGGACTTTTCTCGCACGCGTCCGATCCGCAACGCTCGCTCGAGAGGAGGAGGACGCTTCTACGCGCGTACGTTCGTTCACGCACGTATGTAAGCGGCCGACTCGACGAGGCCGTTCGTATAATAAACCCATAAACACCCCTGGAGATACACGAAAAACGGAGAGGGAAAGCCGAACGTCCACCCCAAGCAGTCCCGAAGCGGTCGAGTCTACGTAATACATAAAATGCCCTCCGCACGCTCGCCGTTAGATGCGTCCCTTCGCGATACCGCGACTAACGACGAACGGAGAGGACGCATCGATGGTCTCTTCTTCTTCTCTCTCTCTTTCTTCTTCGCGTTCCTTCGACAACGACTCGAGCCTATCGAGATTTCGCATCTTGACAAATAGTACACGCGCACTCGTCTTTAGCGACTGGTACGAAAGTCGTACTTGAACCTCTCTGCCGAACAACGTCCGAGCGAAAGAGGAGAGGGAGATAAGAAGCGAGGAAATTCATGCACGATGTAGTGCTGGTTATCTCTAAGGAAAGACTATTTCCGGATTTAGTTGAGAAAAGCTACGAAACAATGACTGGGTCGACATTTATTTTAGGTTCTTAGGCTATAAATATAGCTATGATTTGTGTTTGTCTCTGAGAAAAATGGTAACACTTTTTCTGAAATGTTTCTGTAGGGACGTGTCTTCGATCTTGAAATCTAAGAAAATTTGGTGTACGAACCAAGCCAACAAAATAAAATAAGATTTGTTTTATAAAGTACACATACGATATCGTTGGTTTATCTATTAGGGTAAAACGAGGTGTAACTGGCCACGTTCAGAAACTAGCCACTAGGTACTTCTGCCATTTGGATTAAGTTTCTATGAATTTTTGTGATTTACTTTGATTTCTTAGTGTCCAAATGTTACTTGTATAACATGGCCAAGTACTAGCTTAATGACTGTAAATAATTAAATTGTGTGACCAGTTACTACTAGAGTACTGTTATTTTTCAAACAATTAAAATTTATATACCCAATATTGTTTTGTTTTACTTAATCATAATTCAAATCTATACAAGAGGATTTATTTTATACATAGGTATTACAAAAACATTAACATTGTGACCCATTTTAACAAAACACTAACGTGAACCGGCCAAAAACTATCTAGTAGGTATTGTTAACTATGGATAATGAATACACATGTGTAGTAATAAAGAAAAAAAAAACATATTTGTGAAGAATAGTAGGCTAGACACTGAGTATAGGTATACCTATTTTACGTATATTAAAAATAAAGTTAGATCTTCAAAGTATCTTCAATCACTTACTCAGTGATAAAAAATAGAAAGTATAGTCCTCCATTGATTCTTGGATCTTTGGTCTAATCGGAAACATTGCGAAGCAGTCCGGACAGAATGAGAATCGCAACGAGAAAACGTTCGACGTCCGATCGTCTGGTCGTCGTGAAAAAGAACGACCATAAGGCGTCGTGCTTGCGAGCCTAATAAGACGTATGCAAGTACGTATGCGCGCCGAACGAAACGACCTTGTGCTCGAAGGATGGTAATGCACGAGGTGAATAAGTAGACGAGGAGAATACGTTTATATGTCCAAGGCGCACGCTGCACGTAGAAGAAAACGACGACGACGAAGACGATGGCCGTGGGACTTTGCGCTCGAAAAGAAAAAAAAAAAAAGAGACAGAAAGAAGGGAAAGAAATGGAAAGAGAAGAACGATAGCAAGAAAGAGAAGGAACGAGGGGGAATTCCTAAGCACCCTCGATGCGTTGCTTACCCGTGGTAAGCATCGCCGTAAGCATTGGGTTGTCCGGAAAGTTCGTAGCAATTTTCAAAGGAAATTTAAAAGTGAAAGTATTATATTTCAATAATATAATCCTGTTAAAGGACCTTTTGTCATGTATTAGTTAGCATCATGATTCTTTTTTCGAGAATTTCTGTCGCACGTCCAGATTCGAACTTCTTCCCTCTTAGAGGGTGCTTCCATCAAAATATCATAAAGATTAATGTATCCAACTGTAGGTTAAATAGTCAGATACCATAGATTTTTATATTTTCTTTTCGTTCGAAATCTTGTTGTGTATTTGGACGTTATTTTTTCTTTTCTTCCATTATTTATTTTACTTCCTTCTATTATTTATTTTACTTCCTTCTATTATTTAAACGCTCGACTATCAAATATTTGTATTAATTAGAGATTAGAAAACTATTTTTAAAATAACAATTAATACAGAAATTTAACACAAGACTGGTTCTCGAATCTAAATTTAAAAACTACAGCGATATCAGGGAAAACAGACATAAGTCGCAGCAAGTTATAAATATTAAAATAATTGTATATAAATATTGATATTTCGAACTAGTTCATTGTAGTAAAATCATTTCTATAATTGTCATATACCGTAAATCGCTGTAAAAAGACGTGTAGAAATCAATAAACTGCTATTAAATCTAACTGAAATTAAAAAAAAAAAAATCTTAACGCTGATATCTACTAAAAAATGCAATAAACTTTCCGGACAACCCAATACAAGACCTTAACGCGCATCAAGGAAACAAACAGCAGGCGCGCGCAATATGAATTAAACATGCTGATTAATAATTAACAAGTTGCCGGCTCCTCGCTTGTACACCGGTAGGTGGGAGAGTTTATTCTGCTTGCTTTTCTCTCTCTCTGTGGCGCGTGAGCTCTTCGGGACTATCCTTTCTCTTTTCTTACCTTGGTCTTCCTCGTTCCGGCGGAACGAGTGTATGCACGTATCGCACGATTAAATCTTACGATCGGTGATGCTCATGCTAAAACAGCTGTTCGCGGTATCGCGTCTCGCGCGATCTTCAAAAATAAAAAAATAAAATACTACAATCGCCAAAGGCAAAGAACGAGAAAGACAAAGACGTTTAAACCGAACGAAGCTTACTCAAAGAGTTTGCATAGCTGGCCTAAATTGGATTGATACTTTTTAACCGAGTTACGTAGTCGAGAAAAGGGGTGCGTTCTCGCCTTTTCATATTTAGCGTATAATTCCCTCAACCGCGCGATCTTCCCACGAGGAAGGCGATTGATCCTCTCTCGGAGGTAGAGGAATACTACTAATTAATGCGGGAAAAGGAAAAGTTGGCGATAAGGCGAGTTCGTGAGGAAGTTGTCCGCGAGTGGTAGGAGATAGAAGGGGGCCCCCTCGTAGTAGTAGTAGTAGTAGCCGGGACTCTCTTCATGTTTATTAATGCCCCGTACGTCCGTCTATCGATTCGTCGTTTCACTCTCGTTCCCCGCGAGATAATGATACTGACCTATGCCAGCTGTCGCGAGCGCGAGTGAATGCGCGCGCGAGCCGTCGCTTAAGTGGCTTAACAGCGTGCGCCGCGCGGCAAGATAACTGAAACAACGATCGAGACTCTTGACACATTGTCCGAATACATTATTGTAAATGTCGCCGTAGGCCGTTATCGACGACGTTAAAGGAAGACAGCGGGCTCGAAAAAGGAGACGGCAAGGAACATTGTCGCAAATGCTACCTCGCAACGAAGGTTCCTCCGCGAGCACGTTCGATTTCTCGATCGGAGATAGTGCGATACGCGATGTAATCGAGTGGGTAGTCTTCGTTTGAGAGAGAGAGAGAAGAAGAAGAGGGGTTCGTTCGTCTCGCAATTCTTGCACGCATCGCGAATAGCGCGATGGGTACGGTGACGAGTTCAGGAAGTATAGCTGTAATGATGGGAGAGGGAACGAGGAGGAGGTGGTGAGGAGGGAAAGCGAGGCAACGAACGACACGAGAGCCGTGACGCCGTTGCTGTAGGGATTAATTAGCGATAAGGCTTCTAATGAGCGGCAGGTGAACCAGCGAACGGAGGAAGGTAAGAGCGAAGAAACGCGCGAGTCAACGCACCTACGTACTCTCCCTCTATCTGTCTCTTTCTATCTTATATATTTTTCTCGACTTTTGATTTATCGGATTAAAGAAGAAAGCCTGTGGCGTCGTGCTCGATCGTTTGGACAAAAACTTAGCAATACGGGAATACCAATATTATGTTTGTTATTTTTGTCTTTATGGATTCTAATGGTATACAAAGTCGTTGTCCTAGGTCAGTGGTCGGCAAAGTGCGGCTTCAGAGCAGCATGTGGCTCTTTGGCTCCATAAGTGCGGCTCTGACACAAATATCCACGGAAGGCGCAATAATATTTTTCAAGCATGAACATTATCAAGAGTAAACTGAGAAGTCGTCTTATTGATGAGAACTTGGAATCATGCCTAAAATTAAAAACAACAACATACAAACCTGATTTACTTCAACTTTCCAAGGAGATGCAAGCATATTATTCGCATTAATAAATATTTATTAAGTATGAAATTTAGTTTTATTTAGCGTACTACTTATTTAGTGTAATAAAAGTTTGCTAAACAAGCAGATTTGGCTCCCAATGTTTTTTTAAATTGTTGTAATGTTCATATTTGCCTCTTTGGCTAATAAGTTTGCTGACCACTGTTCTAGGTAGTTCGTGTAACGTAGAAAGAGGGTTTATTTCCAGGCAGCTGTCCTGTCGAGAAGAGTCTTTCAAACTTGTCTACTTTTATTTTGTCTAATACGTGCATCGGTACGTATATACGATGATGGGGTTAGAAAGGAGGTGTACAGTCTGCTTGCTTCGTGACGTCCGAAAAGAAGAAGAAGAAAAGTATTAGACACGTCAAAGGTGAGAGAGTGGGGGAGAGAAAGATATTGAGAGAGGGGAAAGAAGAGAAAAGAACAATGGAACCTTGAACCGTTCGCGGTGTGGCTGAAGAGTGTGTGCTACGACGGTCGTTTGGTAGACACCTTAACAGGGCCGAGGAGTCACGTCCCGTGAATTGTGGGCCACGTGACAGAGGCGTGATCGAGGTGCGACGCGATGGAACAATGCCATCGGAGCTCTTCGAGGAGGAATGTCGTATGCCGCGCCCATCTTTTCTCGATCCGCGGACGAAAAGAGAGAGCCCCGCCTGAAGGGTCTTTCGCGAGGAGACAACCTCTTCGTCGTCAAAATTACCGTTTGCGCGACGAATCGCTCGCTTAACGGGATCCGAAAGATTCCACGCGCTTGACCTCTCTTCCCCTCTTTCTTACTCCTTCTCTCTATCTTCTTTCCGATCGTTCGACACATTTTTCGACTCCGAACGGACGGAAAGAGAGATCGAATTAACGATGGTTTATACTCTCGGTCATGGACTATGCCAGGGACAATGTCGTGCGACTGGGAGAAGTCGTAAAAATGCGTGCGACGAGGCTGGCGCCTAACGGGTTCGCAAAAGTTCAACACACATGGAAGTTCTTCGGGATCGAGTCAACGCGAGGATGATGGATTTCTTCGATGGCTTCGTAGTCCTTTCCTCGATCGAGGGCGGGCTTAACGGGATCAAAACGTTCCAAAGACTTGGAACGTTATGGTCCGATGGAAAATACCCTTCTCGGCCAACGACGATTCGCGTTTCTACGATAAACCGATCAATCCATCCATCCACCCTCGTCGCAGTTTGCTCGTCGTGCGTTTGCCACAATCGATGCTCCCTTTTTTTTTCTTTCTCCCCCACCTTATGATGGACCATCGGAGAATAAAGTATATGCTTCAAAGCTTATATACCTCCTACAGCTCGAAAATACATAGGCAACGCGTAAGTAGGTATATCTATACGTAGAGCGTGAGTGTCACGCGCGTTATAAGAATGCGATAAGACGCGTGTCACGCCAGCACCGGCCCCGTACGAACAATGCAAAGTCGTTCCGTTTCGTTCCATTCCGAGAGACGTTGGTTGCCGTGCCATTGTGTCGGGGCGGAGGTGGTGTCGACTCGGCCGATACCATACTCGAGCTCCTTCGGAGGAACGTCGCCTGGTGCGTGACCTTATTCCACTAAAATACACACGACTGGCATACTAAATCGGCTACGTAGCGCTCTTCGCGTGGAGAGCACGGCCGATCGGGTCAAGGTACTCCGTTGGTTTTGCGTCTCGGGCTTATCTAGCCCACTCTCTTTGAAAGAGGGAATATCTTTAAACGTATGCACGAATTCGAGTCATATATATTCGTACTCTTCCATAAGCCATTGCTTCTAACGCATCCACGACCCTACTCCAGTCTCATTATCGTGCTACCGCAATTAAAGAAGAAAGCTTAGAAATTAGCGGCTACCGAATGTACATAAGTATAGAGTTCCTCGAGGTACGAACGAGCTCGTCGTGGTAACCATGAGAATCGGGGGATGGCTGGTAACATCTAGGGAGAGAAACAGAGGGAAAGAGAGAGAAACGAAACACCTGGAGTGAAAGAGGGAGAGAGTAGTACGTGGCTCCTGAATATGCATGGGCCAAACGGAACAGGACGAGATAAGGGCCGACTTATTTTTCCTGCCTTTCATTTTGCCCCATCCTTATTTTATTTTGGCGCTAACTGCTACCCACCGGTAACACAACCAAAAATGGCACCGGTACTTCTTACTTTACTTTCGCGCCCTTTTTTTTTTTAGAAAAATTTCCCCTTCGAGCGACCGTAACTCTCTTTTCTTCTTCGATACGAAGTTACGTTGAGAAAGAGAGAGAGACAAGTACCACTGGATTTACTTCGTTGGCGATCTCTACAAACGACGGGGTACTCGGGAATAAAATAAATGTCAGGACGACGTAGCGAAACGGTAACTTTGCGTTTCGCTGACAATTAAGGCCTATAAAACGGTAAGCCGCGACCTCCCGCAGGCACGCTCGCCAATGAATATTTTTATTTAATGCACCATTAGCGGTCTTTCTCTCTTTCGCTCGACGTTTATTTCAACTCATACCGGTCTGTAACACGGCGGGAATTATCGCCGAGTATCATGCTGACGCGACGCGGGAAATCGTCTTTGGTGCAAACGAGAAAATCCACGGGATTTACTTCGAGAGAACGGTAGAGTTATTAACTTCTTTACACGGTTAAGTTACGAGGAACAAATTGTCGAGAACGGTAGAAGTGCTGGTGAAAAGACTTACCGAAAATGTGAAATCTCGACGCCACCGCGTTATCCTTTCGCTGCTGGAATTTCCTTCGACCTGAAACCAAATGGACTCGTTATCATTACCGCCGGAAATTATGGCGGCTTCGAGGATATGATCGATAACGAGACGGAAAAGCCGACACCTGCTTTACCTGTTCCCGATAACAAATTACATTCCAGACGTTCACCGTGAGCAAGCTTTTTCAAAGCGCTCGACTTCTTTGCGTTGCAGAGCAGAAAAAGTAGAGACTATAAATCATAAACGTAAATAACAGAGTAGAAGGATGTAATATGTAGGTATAATGGGCGCGAAAAAATCAAATTGCATCGTATATGGAGTATAACGGGTAAGCGATTCGCGAATCTCCCTCGCGTGATTCCCTTTGCTAGAGGAATGAAAAGTAGAGGAATAGAAAGGATCCTGTTTGATCTTCTGCGATCCTCCTCGGCTTCCTACGAGGAAGTCGAAAAGTGCGTTCGTCGTCGATTAGTATGCACCTTGCGGCGTCGCGGTGAGCCCTGCGGATTGTGTGTCCTTAACGTGCGACGACGCGTTGCGCGCCGGCCAGAACTCACTTCCTCTTTCCCGCGATGGCCGATCAGAAAAAAAAGGATCATGAATATGCATCGCGCGGAGCCAACTACGACGACCGTTTGCCGGGCCCTTCGCACCCGGCCTCTCGAAGGACTCGACGAAGGGGACATTTCTACCGTTTCTCCAATTGCGATGTCAAATTAGAAAAAGATATGGAAAAGGCAATTACCGCGAGAGGGAGGAAGAAAAACGTTGTCCACCTTTTGCTGGCAAGCTACACAGGATCGCTAGGATGTAGGAAAAGGCCCTCTCCGAGGAAAATCAGCCGAGCCTGGCCGGTAGGACGTGAGTCCTGGCAGGAAGGAAACGCGAAATAAATATAGCGAGGCGCACTGAGAAAGAGAGAGAGAACGTGCACACGCGGGGTAAAGAGACCGGGCAAAGTCCGGGAGTGGAACTGGACGGCAGTCCGGTCAGAAAGATACATATTTTTAAATATTTTAGTCACGGTCCGCAATCGCCTCGTCACGCAGACTTGCCACCTACTGCCTGCTACCCATTACGTACCCGCTACTTACTAGCTACGCGCCTGGCTATTGCCGTTGTACGCCTCTCTCTCTCTTTCACTGAATCTTCCTCGCACCAAGCTCGTTTGTTCTCTCTATCCGCCCGTTATTGTTTCCGAATTAGGGCTCGGGTTTTGTTTCGACGATCCTGCTCGGAGACAACGAGATGCACCAGAAGAACCTCGCGATCCATGCTCGTACCTATCTCTCGTTAGATTTTTTACAATAAAAAAAAAGTCATTTCCGTGCGAAAGCTTCGCGTGCACTTTGTGGAACGCGCAAAAAAAATAAATAAAAACTAATTTTACGGACTCGTGAGATAGGTATTGCTCGAGGTGCGCTCGGTCGGAACGATACGACCTTGAGACCACTTACTACTTTAGCCGTAACATCGATAACAGTCGTATAACCGGACTCGATCGTGAATATTTCCAATACTATCGAGTTCTTGGTTGCGATAAGCTCGCAGTAGGTGTCACCTCGGCCGACCGGTATACGAGATATTAATATCATCTGTGTTAGCCACATTCGCTTTCGCACGAATACCTGTAACTTGCGTTTGGTTTCGTTTCTTATACATGGGATCATCGAACGCAACGATGGCAAGGTGCGTCGGTACTTTAAACTTCTTCCTTTACGTTTTTATACGCATTTTATACGCCGTTCTTCGCGAGGTAACGAAATGGCGACATACTTATGTTAGTCGGATGGCGAACCTGGTTGACACCGGAAGTAAGTCGCAGCCATCTTGGCTCTCTTGCTGCATATGCGAACGTCCACGACCCTACGACGACATGGCCGCGCGATTCTTTTGTGTTGCCGCTCTGCTGATCTGCTACTCTTTCCTCCTCCTTCGTGCTATTTTTCTTACAGTTTCTTTTACGTCGGCCAGGTTCAACACTTGCGCTCTTATTTTCTTTAGAATAGTAAAACATGTTCTATTAATAGCAAATAGTATGGTAAACGTGATAATTATTCAATCGTTGCGATTGGAATATAGTACTTTTCTCGTATTCGCGGTAATATTTTATAAGATACTGGTTCATGTTTCCACCATTTCTATACTTATTTTTAAGAAGGCAATGAAGAAAAAATTATGTGGAAAGTTATGCCCTATAAAAGGTTAACCCTAGATCACTAAACATCCGTCCAATAGCTTTTTCATTTCTTTACTATTCCTTAATTAATAACTAGAGATACATCTTTTAAGTTTTGATACTTTGTTTCTGATAAATAGGGGTGATATAAGAAAAAAATACATGTTTTCATTTCGTAGTTTAATAGTCGAATGATTAGGGACGGAATACCACTGATTTGAGTTTAGTGATGCAGGGTTAAGGGGACCCGCTAGCTAATCCATTTTTTCACAAACCAGAAAACCGATTTTCATGAAACTTTTTAGGAAATAAAGATAAATATTTAATTTACATTCAGAGCATAAAGTTTTCTGTTTGATGTAAAACTTCACAGATACGTGACACGAACGAATCACCTAATTTCGACTAGCTTTAACATTTTTTTAATATTTTCTACGGTTTTTGTTTTCTTAATGTATACAGAACTAGTAAAAAATCAGCTTCCTATCTTCAGCCGTTTCCAAGCAAATGATAGGATCTAGCGATTCTCCTTAAACTCGGTACCAACGAGTAGAATCCGGAAATATTTTTAAAAAATCTATAAAATCCTGCAGAATCCTCTCTCCTATTCGAGAAGATTGAAAATTTGGAGAAGCTCGAAGAAGCAGGAGGTTGGTCGTAGTAGAGCGAGCTGACAAGAATTTAACGACTAGACGCGTCATTAAGGGGTAGCGCGCGGGTGTCTAGCTGACTGGTAAGCCGCCGAGGGGAAGATGGCGGGTGTACCGCGGTGGAAATGAAGGCACCGTGCCTGGAAAAATGCGAGTCTCCGTCTCCCCGCATACATTTCCATACATCAAGCCGACTTCGGTCCTCGGAGTGCGAGCGTGAACGCGAACGAAAGTGTGCCCGCTCGAGGCACCACCACCAACGGCTGGAGGAGACTGACGGAGGAAGGAGGCAGGCAGCCGGGCAGGCAAGGCAGGAAGGAAGGAAGGAAGAGGGGCCGGAGGGTGGTGTGGATAAGGGGACCAACGGAATAAATCCAACTAATTAGACGAGGAAAAACCGCGGATTAATTGCCCGTCGCCTTCCTTCCCATTCCATCGTATCCGGACGCGGCGTGGCCAACCACGGAAAACAATTTTTCACTCTGGCCCTTCTGAATTTTGCCTCTTCTTTCTTTCTCCCTCTTTCTCTTAACTCTTATTAAAGAATTTCCGATCCGAAAAGTTATGCAGGAATTATATCGAATTAGCATTCCGTTACTCGTATAATGTTTTTCGTGTCGCGCATGTGCGATACCTACTGGCGATTTCACGAGAACTCTGTGTAAAAAGGTGCTAGTTCTTAAAGGAAAGTAAAATCCCGGGTTCGACTACTCGACAACCGGTTAAAGAGAATACGGCATCCCCTGTCTTTCTTCGTTGTCCTTTCCTCTTCGTTCCCTAAGCGGGCGACGTTGCCCTCAGAAAATGCTGATCTCCGCGAGCGAATAAAAGGTTCGCAGTGCACTCTTGCAAGGCAAATACCGGAGCGAAAGCAAAAGTAGGATGACGGAGGCGCCAAGTGTTGGGGAGGGCCGTTACACACAAACGGATATATCAGGAGAGACGTATATATATATAGGTATGTATATACGTGTATACATGCCATGCATATACACATATATATCTGTAGATACGTATATACGTGTGCTCGTATACTCATGTCGGTATATATATGTGTATAATGTCGTAGGTAGCTGCAGCTTTCCCGCGGTGCGGAGTGTTTGCGAGCCGTTCGAAAGCTCTCGGGCTCCACGAAGCCGTGCGGGGAATGGAAGAACGGAAGGATGGAAGGCTGAAATGCAGATTTCGCGCGACTCTCGAGCCTCGAAAGCGCCTCTCTGCCCCTGCTTACCTATCTCCCTGCTTGCTCCGCTCTCACGCCTCCTACGCCACCTTTCTCCGTTCTTCCTCCACCTCCTCTTCCATCGTCTCTGCGGTCCCTCTCGAACCTCTCTTCTCGCTCCGGCGACGTTCTCTCGCGCCTCCATCCGAAGCTCGGATTTACTTAGCGCTTAGACTCACTTTACACTTTCCGCGAGGCAAGCCGCACGAGAGCGACAGGATCGCGAGGACGATATTATCCTGCCATGCTCCTTCTCCTCTTTGTTCCTTCGAGCGAGGATAGATAGATGGATAGATAGATGGAGGAACTCGTGCTATTACTGCAGAGACAACCGGATACGAAATCTCGAGAATACGGTCTAAGATGACTCGATGCTTCCAGTTTTATTATACTCCCAGCTAAACCCCCCCCCCCACCCTATTTCTTACGCAAACTCTAATAATTCATTTTATGGAAATATCGAAAGGGGACGGGAAAGAGGCGAGACGAGACAGCATATTTTTCGGAAAATTTAGCGTCGCCGATTTCCAGCCAATAAATCAAACTGACCACTCGCCGGTCGTGGTGGTAGGAGACTGGTAGAAGAGGGTACCGGGACGCAGCCTCGGATCTCCATATTGAGATTCTTTAGCATATAGAGTACGGCTTGCGTAACCCCTCGGACATAGTGCTCCGGAGTTACTTCGAAGAAGGAAAGTACGCGCAAGCCAACGTCGGCGCCCTTTTCTCATCCACCCTTGCCTCTTCTCGATGGACCGCGAGAGACGGTTCGTTGTTTTACGAGGTAGCATGCTAGAGGGGTAACTTTGGTGGGGTGTTGGAAGGAAGACGGTAATGGCGGAGGACGGTGGGGGTGGTGGCGGCTGCTTGACTGAATAAAAATTATGGAATATGTTGCATATAAAGTAAGTGAAAAACAGACCAAGATGATGAATTACCGCGGCAACAAGAAGGGGGGTGGCGAAGATAACGCCCAACGCCATCGATCACGGGCATGGCCAGCAATGACGCGACCTCTTTTCCAAGCGTCCTTCCTCGTCTTCCTTCCTCATCGTCTCACGATCGATTTTTCCTCTTTTCTCGCGCCTTTACTCGAGAGGGTATGAGTGAAGGAAGAGGTGAAGCAGAAGAAACGATCGCGCGTGTACATAATTTCCTGGCGGGGCCCGGTGGCTCGTTTCGGTCGTCGTGTCGTCGTCGAGATATATCAGTTGCTCGAGGGCCCCGCTTCGTTTCGGCGTTTTTCCGCCGATAGCTGTCCCCGAGGGTCGGCGTGACGGTTACAGTCACGGTCTTCTCCCCTCTTTCGACGAGCACCGGTGGACACGAGCATCGCGAACGAGCGAAGCCTCCTTTTAGATCCTATCACGGAGGTCACGGTGCTTATGCGCCTGCCGCTAACATATTTTTAAGCAGCGACGATAACGTCTCCGCCGGCGGTCCGAGCGTGAGAGTGAAGAGAAGGGATAGCGGCTGACCGATACGATACCAAGAACGGTAAACACGAGAAGAGAAACGAAGGTGCAGGCACGCTCCAGAGTAGGCACCTGTCGTGCAAGGTGTTTCTCGTCCTATCTTCTCTTACGCATGATCGCGCTATTTCTTTAATAAAATCTAGATCGTTCTACATTTATTGCCACATTAGGCTAATTGACACAGATGTGGGTATCCCCGATAAAATAAAAATCTATTTCTTTCGATATTTTTCAAAGGCGGTACGATAGGTACCCAAGAAAATGTTGCGAGAAGGGCCTGTCTTAAGGCTGTACTCGGTGCTCGTGCAGGTGAAGCCTCGCGAGAGAGCAGGTGGACCAACGATCTTCGACGTTGACCTCCAGAACGTGCGAACGCCCCGGCCGATCGCGGAGGCTTCCGACGAAACGTACGGCCGTTTCTCAACGCAGCTGCGCTTTATTGTGTCCGTCTGAACACGAGGCACGCGATTCCTCCTTGCCATCTTTCCTCTTTGTATCTACTTACGTACCTACCAACGCGACCAACATCGTGCCAGGAGTTATTAACGGTCGTACCGTATGGTGGCTGTTAAACGTGGTAATCAATTATTGCGATGCCAGCTAATTGACTCGACTTGTTATCTCTTTGTTAAACTTTCCGCTCGTCCCCTAGCCTCTGTTCTTCCCTCCTTTCTCGATAACGGGATACGAAAGAGCTTTATCTACTCGGAAGCTGGATAAAGCTCGAGATTCCTGTTTTACCGCGTGGTGTACGAATCAACGAGAGGAAAGCACACGGAGGGTACGACGAGCGACCCGGGCCAAAGTAGATCTCTGCAGTGCGAGCTTGCAGAGCTTTCGAGCTTCTCCGGCGGTACGCAGCGCCTTGCCTTGGTGACTTCCGGCAGCTGCCCACATTCGGGATAAGCTCTCCCGGAACTACAGTTCCGGCGTTAAAAAGAACGATTCCTTCTTTATCGGCCATCTAGCTCACCTTCCATCACTTTTTTTTTTTTTACATTTCTTCCCGGTACTAAGCGCGCGAATTCGAAGAGAAATGTCGCGAGGGATCGTCCAAGCCGGATATTCGTTTTTCTCTAGCTCGAAGACATTCGTGTATCGGCTTTTCGTTGGATCCATGAGAACAGCTTTTTGGTATTCCGCGCGAGTCGCGCGCGAGACGACCTCGTCGTGTGTGAATGAAATTCAAGGCGGGTCGCTAGAGCGCTAGGTCGGCCACGCCAGGATCGCCCGCTCGCAGTCGTTTTTGTACGACGGATAACAAGGAGGACGTGAATCGACGATAGAGAACCAAGAAACGCGGGAGAACGTGGGAAGATCCCGCGGGAAAGTCGCTCGCGGAAGACGCGTCTCTTTCCTTCTCTCAATATCCTTGTGTTTCTTTATCTCTCTTTGTATCTCTTAATCTCGAAAAAGAATCTTTATACGGGAGAGGAAAAAAAAAGGGAAGGGTATTTTCAATTCGGAAGCGCGATAGGAATCGCGTCGATCGAAGGACCGCAACGGGTACAGTCTATATATAACGATACACACATATATAGTATACCTATATGTATAGAGAGGGAAGGAAAGGAGGAGATGGGAGGTGAGGAGGAAGCAGCGGGTGATTGATTTTTGTCGTGGCTTTGGCCGACGCTATCCGCTATATCCGCGATTGTGCGGACTCGACGGTGGTGGCGGGCGTCGCGACGCCGTTCACCGATTGGCGGTTGCCGTCCCCGGGGGGCGGCGCTAATCATCGGACCGTGCAGTACACAGACCGTGAGTCTCTGCACTACTCGCCTCGAAAGCACTCTACCGTGCATCGCTGCCTCCGAGCACGCACACGATCATCGTGCGCGCACGCACGCACGTGCGAGAAACAGGATGTAAACCATGGACTATGACGCTATGGCAAATGGACTCTCTCTCTCTCGTGGTTACCGGGTTCTTCGTCGCCGTTTTTGCCTGATCACAATCGTGAGAAAGCGCGAGTAGTTGGTGAAAACAAGGATAACTTCCATATCCGCCGGCCGGCTAATCCACCTTGGCTTATCGCAGCTGGTCCTGATTTACGAGAGCGAGAACTTGTACGTTCGTAGGAACGTAATGCCAAGTTGCCATACGTTGAACGAAGAACCGAGTAGAACGAGCCAAGAGCGATAAACACCGTTCGGTGACAATGTAGTTGATAAAGGCCGATAAATCGCGAGTAAAATGGAGCGGTAATATCTGCTGCTTCAACAGAGATGGCGGGGAAAAGGGGAGACGGTCTCGTCGTCGTCCACCTTGGATAAGGAGGTGGAAGAAGAAGAAGGAGGAGGATGCGGTGACACCGATGGTGGTGGCAGAAGGTGGAAGGTGGGTGGAAGGTGGGTCCGAAGGTGGGGAAGCTAAGAGGTGGGGAGGCTAGCGATCGCGAGAGACAGGGGTGGTGGTAGAAGAGGAGAAGGAGAAGGTAGGGGAGAGGGAGAAAGAAGCAGTCGCACTTCGTCGTCGTTCTAACTTTGTCGTCGAAGAGTGAAGAGACGAGTGAGGAGAGAGAGAAGGAGAGATTGAAACGAGAGAGCGTACAGCGTAGGAGCGACCAATGGTCATGCGCGGGTGTGCCGCGACACCACGGCGACCTTCTGGCCACCTCCAGAAACAAAATGGCTACTCCACTTCTCGGTATCGCCGAGAGATGGCGACAAAGCCACCTCCACTCGTGCGGAGAGAAAGAGGGAGAGTAAAAGAGGTGGATAAAGCGCGAGGCGTACCTGCCTCGTCCTCGTCGTCAATGTATATTCCAGGATTGCGTCCTCGCGCGAGACTACCTTTTTAAAATTCCTTCCTCGTCTCCTCTGCCTCTTCTCCCTCCCATCCCTCCTTCTTCACCACCTCCTCCCTCCTACTCTATCCTCGACGATTCAAGGGCAAAAATGTCGTATACCTTCTCTCTGCCGCGCGTTAATCCGATTATTTGTGTCAAACTTTTCGTAGATCGAGATCGCGACAACCACCGCGTGGTCTCTACTCCTTGTGTCTTTTCCTCGATCTTTTCTGACATTTTTTAAAAATATTTCTGCCTGGAAAGAACGTGCCCATCGATGCGAGAGTAAGTCGAAGGGTTTCTCTTTCTCTTCCGATACTTACGCGGGCTTAATTCGTCGAAAGCGCTCGCATCAAGGCGCGCGCTCACACGGGTTGGAATATCATTTGAATGCATTAAGCGTGTTTGCGTAAATACCTTCTGCGTGGGCGTTCGCCGTCATCCCCGAGTTCCACGACCTCGAAAAAATGATGAAGCAATGTTACCCTTTCGGTAGAGATTTAAAACAAAAGAGTCTTGCCGTTTACCAATGAAAAACCAGTCATACAGTTTCTCTTAACACTTTCAGTGCGTAATTTGTTCGTGTACCCTACGAGAACGAAATGGTCAATTCATCCGCGACGAACCGTAAATGAAGATCTCTGAGTCTGTATACGACTCCTACGAAAGTAGGAGACGTGGTATTCAAAGCGTTAAAAGCTATTCGACTGGGGAAAAAAAGGAAGACGATTCTTTGAATTCTTCTACACTTCAAAGACGTTTTTCGTTAGCGGTTGGAAATTTTGGCGAGAGCTGGCGTAGACATTGATTGGCGAGCGACGAGAGAAGATGAAGAGGAGGAGGAGGTGAACACGGAGAGGAACCATCGCGCGCGACCGCGCGCTGCACGAAGAGAGAGAAGAGACATGGAGAGAGAGAGAGAGCGGTCGCCTCGCGCGACTCGATGTTTTTGGGACGGTAGATAGGAGACGGAGAGCTCTCATGCATATTCAACGGCACTCTCAACTCCTCCGTCACAGGAGGGAAGGAACCACCCTCGCGCGCTCCTCCCGGCGTACCCCTCGACCCCTATATCTCGCGACAGAGAGGAAGAGATAGAGACGGAGCGACGGCCGCGCTCGGATAGATAGACGTTCCGAGGGAGAGAGAAAGGGTGTGAGAGAGAAACGAAGAGAGAGAGAGAGAGATAAAGGAGGGTAGCGAGGGGTATGAGAGAGAAAGAGGAAAACGCGATGACGGGAGAGCGAGGCAGTCTGTAGGGGTGCTCACGACTTCCTTCAATTTCAAAATTCGCCTTTCGTCGGTATGCTTCTATTCCGAGATAACGTGAGAGAATGAGAAAAAGAGATAGATAGATAGATAATTTTATTAATGCCCATGTTGGGCAAGTGGTGCAAGAGAGAGAGGGTACAAAAAGTCAATGCATGTATATAAGTTCTCTAAGATCGTACGAATAGTGTGACCTCGTGGAGAGAGGGCCGATGATTCGTGCTGGCCCGCCTTGACCTCGCGTGGGCCTCGATTCTCAAAAGCCGATAAGATAGGCTACCAACGTCGACGTTGACGCCACCACCGGCAACACTTGACGACAACGAAGGAAGGAAAGGTTCGCGTACTTTATTTCACGGCTGTCCTCCGAAAATCAGGTCTCGCACGCGACGTCGCCTAAGCTACGATCGATCTCTCTCTCCCTCGATGAAAAATTTACTCTCGGAAGAGTTCTACCACAGAGAGAGAGAGAGCACGAAATGTTACGGTGGTGTATGGATTTTTTTTCCCTTTTGAAAAATTATGATCGGTCGACGAGAACGTCGGAGTTGTGATTGCAAGTATGGGAGAGACACGGTTACCGCAGAGTACAGCGACGATAAATTCCGCGCGGAGGATTTCGCGGTTGAGAACTGCGGAAGCATCGACTGTATGGCTTGGAGGAGATGGAGTGAAGCTAAGAGAGAGAGGGAAGATGGCTTCTCCAGGGATTGATATCCCTCGTCTTCCCCTTTGATATCTACCCCCGTACTACGAAAGCTTCTCCGTTCCACCACCTCCTCCTTCTCTTCCTTCTCCTGACGGCAAAGACTACCTATATAACGGTCCGTGCGCCCTTGTTCACCCCGCACGACACCCCCACCCTTCCCTTTGTGCTTGGAAGACAGATCGAAGCACCTTGTTTACACTGGGATTCGATGATTTGCCAAATTAATTAGTTTCCTCCACCCGCGACTTGTCTTTCTCGAGTTTCTGTTAAATCGACTTCAACGTCGAATGGCTGCCCCTGCGGAACGCAAAAAGCGCGAATAATCTTCTGCCGAGAGAGAGAACTGTCTTCCATTAACGTCTCGCAAGGAACAACGGCTGGCCCGGTTAATTTCTAACGAGATCTTCCTGCTTGTATCGTTGGAACGTACGAGCGGAAGAAAGAGAGGCCAGTAGACCGATAAAAAGTTGTCTTCGTTGAGCTCGGCGAGCCATCGAAGATGACGGGGGTACAAATGGTGCGACCCGATAAACTTCATTCCGCGTATATCATTGCCGAGAAGCTGACTCATGGGTCGGCAGAGAACAAATAGCTAATATAAATGATACTTCTCGTTCGTTCAATGAATTCTTCGGTGTACGTAAAATATAATGATATTAGAATGGGAAAAGGAAGATCGCGATGGCTCGTAAAACGCGCGACGTCTCGCTTTCTTTTTCGTGGTACGTCCCATCGACGCTTCGGGCGTCGAACAGGGAAGAACGGGGGATAGTAGGGTGGGTGGATAGAAAGAGGGTAGGGGAGGGCGGTGCCAACGAAATGAAATTAAACGGGTCCCTTTTTCGTCCGGCTCGGTCCCATTCACTCTGTAAAAACGAGTGTGGACATCCGGCACTAACCCCTCGGGTGGTAAAGAGAGTGAGAGAGGGCGGGGTCGAGAAAGAACGAAAGAAAGGAAGGAAGGAAGGGAAGAAGAAGGAGAGGAACAACGACGAGTTCCTCTCGTTAATGCTTCGCGTTTCCGCGCGAACGAGCGTCCTCGAGAGCGGAGGTGCGAGCTTCGGGCGACCGGCAGCCCTTTTAATGGCCATCGAGAGAAAAAGAGAGAATGTGGGAGGTGGGGGGGTTGAAGAGGAGAATTCTCTCTCTCTCTTTTCTTCTCTCTCCCTTTTTCTTTTCGACTCGCGGTCCTTCGTCTTCTCTCACGCTTTCGGAGAACGCAATCGATAGCAGTCGCGGAGGAGGGGGGCACGTGGAATGGACGGAGGGAGGGAGACTCGAGTGAAGAAGCAGAGGGTGTTAGGCAGAGCGGCCTGGGAAAGGAAAGAGAGAGGAAGGAGTGGCGCCTCATATTTTGCTCATTAGCGTCAGCGTTGTCGTCAGCGTCGAGACGCCCTCACTTCTCGCTGCTACCCACCGCCGTTGGTAAGGGTGATGAGAAAGAGAGACAGGGATGGAGAGAGAGAGGGACCATCCATCATCTTGTCCTCTCGCCCTACTCCTCCTCCTCGCGCGGTACGTGCCCTCCGTTAGGCGGTATCCTCGTAAACTCCGACGACAACAACGACGAGCGATCATCGTCGGTATTAATTTTTGTTCTTGCTCCAAAGGGAAAAGTCACGCTTTTCTAAAAGAAAGAGAGTTTGAAAAAAAGTATGTGTATGTGAGAGAAAGAGCTAGTCGACGAGTTCGCCGCTTGCAGCTACCTACTTTCGCATGAAATCCGTTTTTAGCGACAGATCGTAAAGCGATTTATGTGTACGGCCGGCTGTAACGCCGATAGTAAACGGTAAACGCACGCGGTGCTCCGCTCGAACCCTCGAGCGGTTAGTTGCCGCGTAAAGGACTTTATTACCCGTACCGCATCGCGTGCCACCTAGTTACGCTTCAATAGAAAAATCATAAACAGTCCTTTCTTTCTCGTTTTCTTCCTTTCTTTTTTTGTATTTTTTTTTTCTCCCGTTCATTTATTTCAACCAACCATTTCGTACGAGTTTATCTCGCATCGATTCACGGCAATGGCTATTTTCCAAATTCGGAATCCTGTTTGTTATGAACAGCAACGAATGATCTCGCGATCGCTCGTCCCTTATCGCTGTACCACTACTCGCGACTCGCTAACTCCGTCATAAACGCAAGCGGCAGTCAATGCCGTAACCCACGCGCGACACGTATCGCGTGGGATAATGTATCTCGTAAAACAGGTTGTTGCGTAAGAGAAATTCTAAGCATTCGCGCGCGCGCGCAACGTCGTTCGCGAGGCAAAGGATACAGCGTGTTATATTCCAGATTCGTGGAGCGTTCGCGTTTGCATACGCGATGATCTTTCGTTTTCGACAGCGTTGGACTATTCACTGGGTAAAATGAGAAGCGATCTTTCGAAAGTATTTTTAAACAAGATCATTTTTTTTCCTTCGAATAATTCATATCTTATGAGAACAAGAAACAAAATTTGGTACTTTCGTTGAATTTTCAAAGTTGGCACGCACGACCGTACTTATGTCGCTTAAAGGAAAGCGACCGGAACACCTACACTTAACACGCTGACCCCGCAAGAATGGGGACGGTCCAAAAGGAAAACCGCTTTAGAATTCATTAAGATAGAATATACCGGTATATCTTGAATTTGCACTTATGTAACGATAACGCGTTGTAAATAAAGTTGACAGAAGCGAGAACAGGTTGGGTGTTAGCTCGGTTACCGGTACGCATTTTATTAGTTACGATCTAGGCTATACGCTCTATCGTCGATGAAATCTATAAACAACTTCCTCCATTCTCTCCCTATCTTTCTCTCTCTTTTAGAAAAAAAAAAAATGTAGAAAAGAATTCGACAAAGTCAACCAACACAATGGTAAAACATGGAAATCGTAGGAGATAGAAAAATCGTGAAAGAAGAATTCAAAGAATAAGAGGAAGAAAAGGGCAGAGAGAAGAGGATTTTGGAGTGGCCAGCGGGCCGCGCTAGAACGAGCAGTGACAGAACGAGATGGAGTGACTAAAGGGGGGACGAATGCGCTGGAATGGGATATATATCCCTCTTTCACGGAAGAAGGGGCGTATAGACACGGTGCCCATGGAAACGCGCAAGCGCCTTTCGTTGGATACCCTCCGGCCCTTCGACGTGTCCCCTCCTCTCGTCTCTCCTTCTCTCTCGCGCTCTCCTCTTCCACCCTCATCGTCTCGCTTCGACTTTTCGCGACGCTTTACGTGCCATCCCTCATGGCCGCCCTTACCCCCGTAATACGCACTAAACACCCCATAGTTTCTACGCTAGTACTTTGCTCGGCACACGTGTGTTTAACCTTCGACCACCGTGGATCTTCCTGGTGGTTCAAACTCGCATCTTCTCCTTTTTCGATCCCGATCGAGTGAGATTCTAAAGTATCGATTAAAGTTAATGGAATTCACGTATAAATTACTTTATACGTTCGTCCAATAACTTTTATAATCGATTTAAGAGAAAAACTTTGGACTTTGTATCGTATTTTTGTTTACACGCGATTTTACACCTACTAATGATGTACAGGGTGTAAAAAAATGTTTTGTCTTGACTACCATAGTTGGATTCTACACTTTCAAATCGGTGAAGATCTACTAAAAAAACTCCCCGCAAAATTGATCTCGAAAATCAAGGTCCAATTTTTTGTTAACTATGTGACGTTCTACTCTTCCTTATACCAAAATCGTCAAAAGAACCATATGTTACAAAGCAACCCTTTCGTCAGAAATTTATGTTGAAATATTGTTATTTGCAAAATGAATTTTATCTTGCATAGCTCCATATATTGAATTTAACGCTCGTATATCATGTGTGACAAATGTGTGATATTTGATGATTTGTTTTATTAGTAGATCTTCACCGATTTTAAAGTATAGAATCCAACTATGGTAGTCAAGACAAAACATTTTGTTACACCCTGTACAGTGGAATAATTATATAACGAACACCCTTAAGTTGGATTTTTTATACATGTATGCTTACATATTTTCATGTTGCTTAGAACGTCGTCCGTATAGTACGACGTGATTATCGGTATCCCTTAAACGTCGTTATAAACAGACTCTACCGTATTACAGACGAATGAATTTTATAAAGATCGTAAATAACATCAGCAAAATTCAATGTCGGATAACCTCTGTGGTATTCAACGTGTTAAAGGTCGATGCCAACTCTACGCGTCGTAATGATCGGCGATATCTTAATCGAATCTCAAGTCGATTTGAATACTTGGCAAGAAGCCGGTTGTTTTATTTCGCGATGACGAGTAGTTAGATCGCGTGTAATATGGCGCTGTGGTGGCTATCTATGGGAATCGAATCGATACTCGAGTATTTTTCTTTTTTTTCCAACGAGAAAGAAAATTGTCTTTGCTCGAGATGGAAGTAAATGAATGAATAGCGATCATGGTTCTGGAAAGTACATTGGCATTTAGTCGGTTGCCGCGTTCGATTGACCAAAGAAGTTGCGTGGCGTAATTTTTTCTACGGCGCTTCCGAGAGTTCGTAGCCATCGATGCAATGAACGAAGAAGCGAAGAAAGGAGAGTGTACCGGGTGCCTGGTAACGGCAATCGATTTATTATCGGCCGTTTCTTTACCAAGGCAAGAGCGAGACCGCACAGATCGGAGGACCTCCTGACATGCCGAAACGATTCATCAAGCTTGCTCGAGACAAAACTGTGCTCGCGGGTTTCGTCCGCCAAGCAACTTTGCGGATCGTAGAACGGAAGTACAGAGTTGGGAAGGGGAAAAGGATAAGAAGTAAAAGGAAGAAAGAGGCGATCGAGCGTGGGAAAGAAAATATCGAGTAGTCGCTTATCAGTGAAAATACGTTCTTCCGCTTTGGATCTTCCGGTTCGTTCGCCGAGAGTTTCGAGGTGGATGACTTTCGAAGAAAGTTCCCGAGGACGATCGTTTTACATCGACGCGAGTTCGCGAGGTTGAGAAAGGATAGAGGGTGAGGTGGCGATGGGGGAGGGGTGCTGGTATGAGAAGACGTGCGTGAACAATGCGAAAGAATCTTGGTGCCACGGGGCATCGTCGCACGTAAGCGAGATAGACCCATAAAAATGCTAATTCCTATCGACCGGCACGCCGGGAGCTTGCCGCTATCGCACCGGCGCTCGCTTGCATGCCATTAGCCTAGAGACCCCGCGAACGTAACTCGACGTAACGTCGACGCTTCCGTTTTCTTCCTGCCGTTTTCTTCTTCCGCGAGTTCTTCCCTTCGTCGAAAAAACTCAACGCGCTGTTGTACCTCGACGACGAAGGTCACACGCACCACTGTTTTTCTGTTTCTTTTTTTTTTTTTATCTCTTCCTCCTTCCCGTCTCTTCTAGGGTTTTTCGGGTGCAGTCTTGGGAACGACAGCAGCGAGACTAATCTCCGATACGGCCATGGATCGGATCCATCAATCTAGATTATAATTAATTGATAGCGGGACCCACCCCCCTGCGGTGGTGGGTGGTAGCCGCATCCCGGTATTCCTATACGCAGGGTGGCACTGTATTGCAAGGGGTATTAGGAAGGGGGTGCACAGGGGTGACTGTCGGTCTGTCTGTTGTCGACTCTTTATCGCGCCCCCGGTGAGTCGTCTTATGCATGTTTCATGAGGCAACCATCCAAGGGGTCCACGCCATCCGCCCCACACTACTCCGTACTACTTCGTAACCCGTACTCTCTCTCTCTCTCCCCTCTCTTTTTCTCTCTTTCTTTCTCTTTCGCATCTTTCAACCTCCACCTCCTATCTAGCTCGTACTACACAGATATCCGAGAAAAGTACGCGAGTACACCTAGCGTTATGTGGACAACGAGCACACATACAAACACACAAGCTTATGTATATGTTCGAGCATCTTTCTAGATATTTCTCGTCTTCCTATGCACACACTCGAGCTCTTTTTTTTTTCTTTTACTATCGGAAGGTATCCTGTAAAACCTTCTTCCTAGCGTCGACTTTTCTTTCTTTCTCTCTCCGTTCCGTTTATCCGGCTATCGGGGTCACGTTACCTCAGCGTCATTGTCGCTTTTTCATAGAAAGACTTATTTTTCTTCCATTTAAAATCCCAAAACACGTCGACGACTATTCGAGGAAACTTACCTTTCGATCGAGTTACGAAATCAAACAAGTTTATCAGCAATGAGTCATCGATGAACGGAAGAAGAAACAGAACGATGTAGAGGGAGGAGAGATGATATTTTACGATCACATCGGATCTCGTCGCAGCGAAGAAACCTCGCGAACTTTTCTCGCGTATACTGCCTGCGAGACGAGAACAAAAAGGGGGATATAAAACGACGATAGCGGTACGCTTACGGTTTTAATATACGTTTTATCAATTTAACCGTATACGCGGATCATAGAGAGCGTGGAACGCGGAAAAAATCCTACACGGAGAGACTCGATCTTTGCAGGGAGAGATCCGATCGGTATTCGCGTATAATTACCCAACGAGTTAAATTAGCCGATCAGATAGGATCTTTCTAGCTCGGCGCTCGTTTCGTACCATCCTGGTCATCGTGAGAGAGCTTGTAAGAGAAAGAGAGAGAGAGGAATGAAGAAGAAAGAAAGAGAGCAACGATTTAGCACGGAATACCGTTCGAATGCGCTATACGTTTGCGCGAAATCGGAGAACGCGGTGCGCTTTATACGACAGTGATTTATGGTGCGTTTAATGCGGCCGAACGTTTTTATCTGTTATTCTTTTTCCGGGCGCGGCCTTTGTCTCGACGCGTTGCTGTTCTCTTCGCCGAAAATGAAAACGGAGGACGACGGATAGACGACGAGGAGTAAGTGGGTGGTTGGCGATGGTGGCTCGCGGAGAAATGGAGAATATAGAGACGGTTGTGGAGAAAAAGGACGAACGAGTTTCTATGTGCGGGAGCTAGAGAAAGAGAGAGAATAAGCAAAAACATATCCGAGAATACGGGCGTGCGAATGAGTTACCGCCTGGCAGATTCCACCACAGCCGTTACTACCCCCTGAAGGAGACGGGGGTTGGAGGAGAAAGAGGAGTAGAGGTAATGGTGGTGGGGTTGAAAGAGAGGGAGAGAGAGGAGGAAAGGACGACGGACGTAGCGCATTACGCAAACGTATCACGCTATGTGGTCCAACGAAAACAAACAGAGCCTGAGGCTCTGGCACCTTACACCCCCGCACACCCCTATCGCTGGCTGCATAAGTAAATAGACGGCTACGGCCGTTGTTCGCCAGGTCGTTCCTGCTCTCCTTCATCTCCCCCTTCTTTCCGTTGTACAATTCGTCGCGTTATACACAGTTCTTTATCGTTCTTTTTCCATCCTTCTTCGAAGAAAATTTTAGAAATCTTCTCGCATCGATCCGGAAGCGTTTCCTTCTCGTTACGATCCAATTACAAGTGCAGAAGAAAAGTCTTAAACGCATGTATAGAATGGTCGTAAAAATAGAATTGTCGTTGTACGGAAGATGACGAGTAAGGATCGCGGTAGGTTTTGTGGTCGTTGGATCTTCTCCCGGTCGACATTCAATAAAGAAAAGGCGAATTTCGCGGACGAGACTGTGACCAGTCCGGAGGAGGGTTGAATATTCTGGAAAAGAGAGAGGTTGGGAAGATAGAACTTGGTACTTTTAGGCGTCGCTGCTGGTTGTCGACTCGTAGGAAAGAGAGACGAGGTAAAAGGTGGATGAGAGAGGGAGAGAGAGTGGGAGGCGAGAGAGGGAAAGCGAAGAGAGGAGGGAGAAGGGGAAAAGGAGAAAGCGATCGATGCTCACCCTCCAAACCCTCCGTCGGTTCGCGCAACCCCTCTCGAGCCCCGCTTGAGCGGTGTTGGCCGTCATGGCGGCGCATGCAAATCAGCATGGCGCCGAGACGCCCTCCCGCACTGCTCCTACTCTTCCTACGTACGAACACGCGCCTGTGCGTTGAGAGAGGACGCGTGTACGAGGGATTCCTTTGTGTCTGGGTGCGTGTCCTTTATATATGCGTCTGCACGAGAGAGTACGCGAGTGTGTAGGCGAGAGTCGCTGCTGGCTGCCTCACCGCGGACGAGACCGAAGCATCGACCGACCGACCGACCGACAGACCGACACGAGGGAGGAGGCGGAGAAGGTGGAGGAGGGTGGACGACCGACACGCGATAGCTATTCCGGCAAGGCCTGTTATCGAGGCGCACCGCCTCGTCGTGTTTTGGAATGCCTTCCCCGAAGTCATCGGTACGCTGATTAGCTCTTGCGAGCAGATTCGCTGGATTCTAGGAGCAATAGGACGTGGGAATTGGGCCTACACTTGTACCCTTTGCCGAGAGAGATACCTATTAGCTTATCGATCCCGCGACGCCATTCCGAATACCAACTGGTGGAAAATCTCTTCCTTTCTCTCCTTGTTTTTTTCCATCTCCGTTAGCTACCAATCGATCGTTAAGTTTTCCCTGTGCCTCGTGGATTTTGTCCTTGAAGTGAGAGACCACGTTGGTGTCTGGCACTCGCTGTCACTCGCTACTGCGTTGTTACTACAGATCGATTAGGTAATAGCCGATCGCATAGTTTTATACCGGCTGCCCAATTAGCTCTATCATCAAATCGTTTCGTATCGATCCGGCATACCCTGTGGCGGTGAAGGATATTCTTTGGTTTATCGTTTACTCTTTCTCCCTTTTTACCGAGCGCCATCAGTGTTTTCGGACTTTGTCGATCGGAGTTTCAATTTGTTCCATCGCAAGGTAAAGTCCAGAGACAGAAGGTGGGTCTGGATTTGGTCTGGGTTGAATCTTGTAAAGTCGAGTCTTGGGTTGAGTAAAGTCTAGAGACAGAAGGCGGGTCTGGGTTGGGTCTGGGTTGAGTCTTGTAAAATCGAGTCCTGGGTTGAGTAAAGTCTAGAGACAGAAGGTGGGTCGATAAAGTCAAGCCGCGTTCGAAGAAGATCCGCATTCGGTAGCAAAACGTAAGACCAGTGGACAATGTTTAAGCATTTCCATCCTTGGGTGCGATCGCGACGTCGATCGTTGTCCGGTCTTGTTGTACGTGCGTGCGTGAGCAAACGCTGAGTGTTTTGTTCGTGGGAGAGGCGTGTTTGGTACGAAGGAGACCGATAGTCTCTCCTCTCTCTCTCTCTCTCACGCATTCGTGCATCCAGATAGAGAGAGAGAGCAGCCATCGCCGCGCGGCGCATTTGAATACGCGCGAATAAATGCATAATAATTAGGTCAGCTTTGCTGGTCAGCTGATCCGTTGGTAGCGCGTATCTACGTAAGGGAGATTAGGATAGTTCGTATTTGAGTAGGGTCGATCGATCGATCGATGGCTGAATTCTTTATTTTTCTTCGTTCGAAAATGTACCGTTACCGAGAAACGAATGGGAAAACGAAAGGCAATAATTTCGTTGCCGGTTGGTTATTAGCAGGCCGGACACGAGCGAGGTGTCGAGGATGGAGGACAAAAACATGGCAGTTTGGGGGAGACTCGCGGGAGAGAATCGGAAAGCGCGCGCGGGAACACCGAGGGGCGGTTGCCGGACAGCGGTGTGACAACGAAAAATGGTTGGAGCGAGGATCGATGAGCGAACGAGCGGATGGATTTTTATTTCGCTTTAATTACGGTAACGCCAGGTAATCAGAACTGTTTTCACTCTCCCTATCGTTCTCGGACCCCTCGATATTTTCCTCGATTGTTCTTCGCTTGTACGTACATTCTCTCTCCTCCCATTGTTTCTCCCTCATAAAGCACACCCTCTGTCGATAAAAAAAAAGCCTCGTAGAGTTCCAAGTGGAAAAGAAAGAGTATTTACGATGGAAAGTCTTCCGATTAGCCGATCGGAACGTATAGCTCGCGTGCTCTTTGGACTGTCGTCGATGATACATACGTAGCTAGCAAGGAGGGAAAGCGGAATAGCAGATGCAGAAAGCAGAGAGTTTGAGTTGAATTTGAGTCGTGGCTCGTCAGGCAAGGCACGTAGCCGCGGACTGCGCAGCCCGCATAGCAAGCGCCTCGGTAGTCTCGAGCACCGACAGTCTGTGGCCTCCAGCGGCAGCTCGCGTGCTTTTATGCAGACACTGACCTTCGTGTCCCGACTCTCTCTCTCTCTTTCTCGCTCTTCTTCCCTCCTGCTCTTCCTCTTGCGCGCCGCGAGCTAACGGGGAAAGTTTCGAATTCGGGTGCAAGGCCACCGGAAAACGGGCTCACCCTCCGCGGATCCAAACGCGAGTAGAAAAGTAGAGGAGGACGAAATGTTCTAAACTCTACTTTTTTTTTTCCTTTTAACCCCCCCTTCAACCTCTCTTTCTTCCTTTCACGAATGCATCGATTTCGATCGATCGGAGGGAAAGCAGAGGGAAAGCGCGGTCCTCGGAGGGCGCGGACGACGGAAAGGCATTAGCACACAATCGAGCGGACGAATCCGAAAGCGGTGGCGCGCCGTCGGAGAGCTCCCGAGGTCGGAGGTCAGACCGGTAACTTGGTTCCCATTGTGTCGCGGGGGCTTCGCCGCTTGGCTCGGACTCGAGTCCGTCCATTGTTCTGCGGCTTCCACGCTTACGAATCGCGCGCGAATCCGCTCCCGTATTTATTATTATTACATGCCGGTTTGGAGAAGAAGAAACGCGAAAGTACCGTCCGTAGGTACGGATGTGGTACCATGGTCAGAAGTACTTTCGATCTCGCAAAGTTTTGCAGGAGGATCGAAGAAGGGAAAAACGTTGACATCGACAACGTAACTCGTCGTTCGGGCGTGCCCAGACGAATGCGGTAGAAAGAAGAGGTTGAAGAGAGAAGAAAGTCGGAGCAAGATCAAGAAACGAAATACCACGAAACGATCGTTTCGTCTCTTTGTCTTTCGAGAGAAGGATTCATGGGATCCTCGTGTGAGGAAGACAAAAACGAAGAGACGACCCGTTTCGTTTTGCCCCGTTCTTATCAGCCAAAACAATGTCCGTGAATTCGTCTGACCGGTCTGTCTTCGTCGTTCTTGACCCCGCTCGCTCTTGATCATTCTCCTCTCGTCATCTCCTCATCGACTGTCACTGGCTCGATGTCCTCGAGCCCGATCGATGGCCGCTCGATCAACGACGGTGGGTGTCGACCACCCTCGAATCTGGCTACTTTTTGTCGGACATTAATTGGGCCCGCTACAAAACGTAAAACGGCGTGCGCACGAGATCGACCGCCGAGTCAAGAGACGAGGCATGCGAACATCCTGCGTGGACCGCCCTGTTGCGCGGTCGCACGAATCGAACGAAATAAACTCCGATGAACGGCCTCGACGGAGAACAAAAACTCGTCTCCGCGAAGGGAACCGATCGAGCATCGATCGTCCACGTCGAAGACTCGTTCATCGAACAAGCAGAGGTTCTCGATCGTGATTGAACACGATGTATATTCACTCTTTGCTTCGTTTCTTTCTAGTTAAATATCCCTATTAAAAGGGAGAAAGATAGGGTGTATGCTTATCTATGTTCGATATTCCGATATAGTCTTGGAAAGGACACGCGTATCGAGGAGGGTGCGTCGTCGTTGCCACCGTCACCACCGTTCGCAACGGCTGTCTAAACACACTTTAAAGATTTGAAAACGTAATGGCGTCGGGCTTTGACCAGATTTGCATGTCACGGGCGCGCATCATATATCTGGATTTAGAGCGCTAGTGTCGTCTTCTCTCTCTCCCTCTCTTTCTCCCCCTCTCTTTCAACGTTGGTAAGAGCAACGAAGACGCGTAGGGACGCCTTCGGGATCATTGGAAGATCCCCGGGAGGTGGCGAGAGCGAAGGAACGAGAGCGTTAACACCATCGGATTATGCAATCAACTCAAACGTGATTTACGAATTCTCTGCGATACGATTTGTCTATCTCTTTCTCTTTTTTTTTTAACATACCAGAGCCGTGATCTTTCTCGCGAAATCGCAGAGCGTGATTCGAGCGTGCACGCACGCGTCCACGCACGCGTCCACGTGCATAATAGGGGTGTATAATACGCGAGAGCACGGAAGACAATGGACGCATTGTGCAGGTAGATACACCTACGTGTATATAGATAGACACGCTCTCGCCGTACGCTCTCTCACCGGAGAGAGAGAGAACGTACAGGCCGAGCATCGTTTGGGCATATTGACAGACTAATGATCGCGCGGAACAAAGGCCAGACCGTCACGTGGTCACGTGGTCACGTGATGGACCGTTTCCGGCGGAGCCCCGCAAACCACCGCAGCCGCCAACCCTCCTCCTCCTCATCCACCTATCCGCGCGCCAACGCATTCAACCCCGACGAAAAGGAACGATCGAGCGAGCAAACGACGGACGGACGGATGGACGAACGACGAGCATCGATCGTCGGTAAACCTTTCGACCAGGTGTACTAGCCGGTACAGAATTCTTTATCGTACACGAGGAATGCGTTCCTCCCGCTACTCGATGTTTCGAATCGCGACAGGGTTGTGTCGAGGACTTTGAAGCCCTATTTCTCTCGCTCTTTTGGCTGGTAGTTAAACTACAGAGGTAGGGGGTTGAAACGACATCGTTGCTATTTTCGATTCGAAGGGACGAAAGGGTTGTCGACAGGGAGATACCGAGGGAGAGAGAAAGTTACTCTCTCACTTTTTTTTGTTTCCTTTTAAATGCATAAATAATGAGTGGGCTATTAGTGGAACGGTATTCGGTGGTTGATTTTCGTCAGGGAGAAAAAGAGACTTCATTTTTTGACAATGCTTACCAAGTGTCGAGAGAGTTAATTAATACGAATTGCGGTAGGTTTGTAGCGAAAAATGCTTAGCAAAAGAGAGAGAGAGGGTGGGCCTGGTTGGTTGGTCGAGAAGTCACGCGAGTTCGCCACGCGCGCTATTCGTGATTTTTCCTCGGTTTCTTTTGTCGTGGCGCGTTCTTTGATCGCGTCACGCTTTAATTTCATCGCGCGACCTTTACACGTTTCCAACGCTCGTTCTATATCGTACGGCCTTAAGAAGTTTGTGATTAGCTTCCACGCGATCCTTTTTCTCCAACTTTCTCCATCTATCTTTTCCTACCTGATTCTACGTATATTTATATACCTCTATAGATTCTGAACACACATACATATATATGTTCGAAATAATTCACGAATGTTCGGTAGAACGATCAGGTGCCATTTGGCGGTTTGCTGGTTCGTTTAGGCAGACGCATAGCTGCAGTCGGTGTTGTTGGGAAGCTCATTGCGGCGACGAACACGGCGTTGTGGCTCCCTCGAGTTCGCCGACTCTCTTCTCCTCCCTTCTCTGGGTCTCTCTCTCTTTCTAGACCGTATACATGCCTCTCTCTTCCTCCCTTTAGCTCGTATATCTACGGAGAAGAGTGAGAGATAGCACGGAGGACGAGGTGCTTTCAGAGGATATACCTACGTGTAGGGCCGCGGCTCGGAGGCGTGGAGGAGGGACTAAGATATATATATATATATATATAGAAAGAGAGAGCAAGAGAGAGAGAAGAGACAGCGAATGGAAGCCGCTAATGAGGCCGTGTGTAATTAGGGAGCTCTCGCGGCCTAATGAAGCGCTTACCTACCTTAGCTACCAACCCCCTTCGACTCCCCCCTCCCCCGCCGTTCGACTCCCTCCGGAGCCACCGACGACACAAACGAATACCGGAGGCCAACGGTAAGCCTCTCTCTCTCTCTCCTCCTCTTCTCTTCTCTACGTCGTCGTAGTCTTCGTCGTAATCGTCCTCTTGGTCCTTTCTCTACGATGGCGAAGAAGACGACGCTGTTTTGCTTCTTCGTCGCTTCTTCTCACCACCTTCGAAGCGACGATCACGCTTCACGGTCGAGTTAGGGATCGAGAGGAGGAAGGGTCGCGGAGGAGGAGGCTCCGAGCCGCCGAAGCCGCTAAAGGATGGAGGATAGTAGATACACCTCCGCACGACACGCTCGCATCTTCGCTGGGCCATTACAGGATTAAGCATACAGGGATGTACGCGCTCGATCCGTCGAATCCTTTCGAGATTATCGTGTTGTTCGAACTAAGAATCGGATTTGGTGTTTATCGTATCGATCTTTGCTTTTACAGGTATATACAGTCGATAGGGTACATCGATGATATTCTTTATTGGGTTTCATATTGTGGGTTCTTACGAATGGTTATTGTTTCGTCTTGGATTTCTGGAAAGATAGATGGTTCCTAATTGTTAAGAGGAACCTGGATGTTTTTAATTTACTTGGATTCATTGACTCGACCTTGCCAGATCTCCAAAGGTATAAGATGCGTCCCTGGGCATCCATGGGGGGCTAAGCGTGGGCCCCTTATCTCTCAATTCACTCACCGGGAGCGAGCAAGCTGGCTCCCTGTTTCCCTCTCTCATCTTCTCTCTTTCTTTCTCTACAGCGCTCGTGGACTCGAGCGCCTCTCTGTAAGACCGTCGAAAGCTCCATCGGTGGTGGAGGAGAAGGAGACGCGCAGGGCTGGGAAGACACGGCTACCGGAATCACGACTTAGCCTTCTCCACTCTTTACGGATCGACCCGTTATCTCGACGGCCATTTGCATATTAAACTAACTCACAACGTGCGGCATATTTCAGGGAGCCCGGCTCGCTCGCGCGCCAGCCACTACGTCGAAGAGATGCTTTTGCCGGTCGCAGAGTTGACAAATTATTTTGCGAAAAGTTTGCGAACGAATGAACCTCCATGTACTATGGGAATACTTTTATGATATGGGGAGAGGAGGCAACACTTTCTCGATCATCGAACTTCTCGTAGATCGGTACGAGAGAAATCGATTCGCGACTCCAGGAAGAACGGGTGGAGGCGGAAGCGACGCAACCAGGGTGCCGGTAGAACGATAACCGATATGCAGAAACGCTCGAGAACGCCATTATCCTAAGTTACGGACTGACGTGCGCACACGGAGAGAAACTTGGCTATGTCGTCGTCTTCCTTCGATTCCTTTCTCTCCCTCTCTTTTGCTTTCTAGAGAGTAACCGCAGTTAAACCCTCCGTTCTTCTCAAGATAGTCGAACTACCGCGTTACAACACCCTTTTGGAAGTGGGCCGTGATGCTTGGCTTGGAAACCGCCTTTCCCTGTCGTTCCACTGCTCGACGTTGACATTACGCATATTCCCGTAAACGCATCCCAGCACAGCCGGTCCGTTAATTGCATCTTTACTACGACTCACGCAAATGCCAAGCGCGATAAATAACGGCACAGCGATGTAAGAGACTCGCTCACGGAATATTACGCTCTTTTCCTTTCCCCATTCGCATTTATCAGTTGGTAAAGTTTTTCACGAAAGATAGCTCGTTCCATCGACTCTTTCCTTCTCTCTTTGCTAGCAAACGTACGCGGTCTCTCGTAATTACTTTTATCTCTTCGATCCGAGATGTCGATCGTTCCTTCTCGGTAACGGGCAGAAGCTACTTCGTAATTCATTCGGTGCCAATTCGAAGAAAGGGGAAATGGGCACCACACCCCGACAACATCTTAATTCGCGATAAAGGGTATTAGGACTGGAAGCGGACACCGGGCTAGCGACGGCGCCGGTCCTGGAACTCGGCCTGGATGGCTCTCGGACACGCAGGGCTCTCTCGTTCCACGTATCCACGGACCGAGGCAAGATTAGCATCGCTATTCGGTTACACGGGAAAGAGACACCCGGGTCGATGACTACCGTGCGTTTCACCATCCTTCTCGTCATTATCACCTCGAAAAGACGAACGTTCCTCGGCACCTCCTCCACCACCTTCTTACTTTTAGTTTTTTACCCATCAGGGGAGAGAGGATTTATTGCGACCGGTCGATCGACGAACGATCCTACTAGAAGTGAGATCGATCTCGTTCCCCTTTGCGTCGATCGCGAGACGTGATTCGTCAGGCCTCGGACGTGCCCCGAGCGGCTTTAAAACGTTGCATGAATCAAGAACGCGAAGCGGCACAGTGGTATGCCGTACACGACGAAACTCTCGACGGCCGAGAAACGTCGTCCGAACCTGATCTTGTACACTGGAGAGTATGCCGCGGCGCAGCCGCTAAAACCTGTGCCGCCTTCCGAACCTGCCGGCAGGTTCGGCATAAGCATAAGTATATACGAAGGAATCGTACCGAGGGGGCTATTAATGACGCACGCGCATTCACGCCGGCACGTGTTCACAATATTATTTATTATTTATGCTAAGTTATGCGCGGGAAGCCCATGGATACGTACACCATGGCGGTTGCCCGACGGCCACGGTCTGCCGTACGTCTGTCCGCGTCGCGTCATCGCTTCGTCGTATTTATATCAATTACGTACCGTTCTTGCGGTTCTAATTATTATGTTGATACACGTACCGTCGGCACGTCGAGTGTCAGTGGACCGATCGGTGACCTTTTTAACGTGCTCTTTTGCATTCGCGTGCTAACAATTTTTTGCACAAGAGCGCGAAAGACTTGGAGAGAGAGAAAGTACAGAACGAGTTTGGAAAGAGCGACGAACGGACGGTTCCTGCGGCGCTTTTCGGTTTTGATAAAACGCCTAAACATCAATCGGTCTCGAAAACTGCTCTGTAATTCGAGTTTAGCGACGCCCTGGTAAAAGTTTCGTCCGATACGAGATGGGTCCCGGTCCTCGGGGATACCGGGTCAATAGATGACCGGTGGTAGGTGGAGGTTGGCTGGGCGGAAGGGAAGGAGGAGAGGGTGATGCATCCGCTGAATATGTATGAGGCTCGCGACACCCCGTAGCACACCGAGAGACGACCCGAACCACCACTATCTGCGGGTGATAGTGGCTATGCTGTATGTCTCGTAGGGGTCTGCGGCCGAGCTGCGTGCTAGAGACGAGACGCGGTGGTGGAGAGAGACGAAGGTGAAGGAGTCGTAAGAGGTGGAGGAGAGGGTGTCGGTGCTGTGGCTGCGAGAGCTTATATCGCAAGAACCAACCCCAATGGAAACTTGAGCCTCGGAGGAGCCTCACCCATCATGCACACTCTCTTGCTCGCCGTTCGCACACTCTCCCGTTCTCCTCCTCCTCGTATAGGTATACCTATACCCCTTTCTTCACCCCCACTTTCCACGCCACAGCTTCATCCTCCTTCCATCCTCGGCTGAGTAACACTCAGCCCCAGAGAAACCATCGCGCTATATCCAAGACAAAGTTACGTCGTAATTCCTTCGCGAACAGATGCCGATCCGAGAAGCTTCCTTCGCCACCTTCCGTTCCTTCGTCTCTTTCCCCACCTCCGTGCTTCCTTCCTTCGTCATCATCGCCTATCTAACGATCGAAGAACGATATCGGGCTTTTGATTACCCTGGACATCTCGAGTACAGCGACGACTAGCAGCTAAACCGATATGAGAACGAGTTCGACTATTGGCTCGCGAACGGATACGAAAGGGCGGGACGTCACGAATCTGGCAAGGGGTTGATCCGCCGATGAGAATGGTATAATATATATGATCCACTAAATAGGCGAACGGCTGCGCGTCGAGCGACGAATCCCGCAAGACAGCATGAGATATTGTCGGATTAGGGAGCATTATAGTTTTAAGCTCGTACCATTAAAGGGCCGCCGGTTCTCATGTCCCGAAGATAATTCATCATTCCAGAGATCTTCAGCAAAAGCACCGTGACAATGAAGAAGGTCACTCAGCAGCGATTGAGTCCACGGGCTGATGGAAACGAGCTAACGTCACCGCACCTTGCCTATTTCGCGGGAGACATTGCTATGGATTTCAGAGGCGTGAGTCTCTGGCAAGGGGTAGTCTACGTTAGGACAGGAAAGAGACCCACGGTCCTATATTCCTAACCCTTTTATCTCGCGCGAACTCGTGCGCGATAGCATGGCTCGTTGAGCGCCACTGTTTTTCAGAGGGTTGGAATCGTCGTTACTGGGTGCGCGGAAGGGTTGATCTAAGCAGAACCGCCTAACGCTTTCTCCTGCCTGGGGAGGAGAAAACGGGGGTGTAGAGAAACGGGAAGAGAGGGAGGGAGAAGATACGATGGTGATAATAAAGCAGAGCGGCCGCGCAATAAAATATATCCGAAGCAGAGGCGACGACTCGTTTAGCCGAAGAGGGGAGCACTCGCTTCATTACCGAGTCGAAGTTCATTGCTAACCCCTTAAGCCCTCTCTCTTTCTTACTCTCTCTTTCCCTCTAGTTCGGCAAAGGGGTATCACGACTCTACCCAAAAATCCTCGGATAATTAACCGTTCCGCGGGGATCTCTGGAATGCGAGCGCTAAACGACCCCGGAATGCTTCGATGCGATCTCTATCGACGGCTAACGATTCCTTGCTTCGCGCTAATTACCGTGTAGCGTGTCCCAAGCATCGTGTTTGCGCTCGAAATGCACCTTATATCGATGGAAGAGAAGAGATCGATGAATCTTTCTTCGTTATATGTGATCGACGTCCTCTAAACTCGTATATGGCCAGGATAACGATCTAGTAAGAAATAACGAAGGCGAACGACGAGGATCGTAAGGGTGGAAGGAAGAGAGGAAACTCGTGGAAAAGCGATGGACAGGAGAAAGCGGTCCTCGTAGAGGAGGATGAGGAAAACTTTCGTTGGAAGGAGGAGTGGGATTGGTGGGTGGGTTGATAGTTCGCTCGAGCGACAAACACCATCGTGAACGAGCACGGAAACAAGAATCCCGCTGGAACGCGGGAGGGTAAGACGAAAAGTATAACGATCCGCGGAAGGAGGAATAACGCGCGACTTTACTGGGTTCTAAAAGTCCCATAAACAGTGCTACGCACGTCAAACTTTTCAATTTTACGACCCGACGTTTCGTTCTTCTCCTCTACGTTTCGACCGTTGTCGTCTAGAATAAAAGCAACAAAAAAATATATATATATCTGATCGACAAGCATGTTTCGTTTGCATTATTATTAAGACGTGTATTCGCGTACGTGTGAAAGGTTCAAAGTGTCAAAGATGTTCACGGTCGATGCACGACGACGTCGCTCGTTTGACGACCTCATCGAAGTATTGCATCACGACGAGACCAGATAAGAATCTAAATAGAGATCAGCGATCCTTTGAGCATATAATTTGGTTTCCGATGCGGGGACAGCTGTCGCCCGAATCGGACGCGTATGTACGCGGAGGCGCGTTTCGTGGGCCAGTAAAAGAAGATGGAATAGAGGAAGGGGGAGACGAAAAATCCGTCAGAGGCGTGACGACCGCGATGTACCCGTACTTTGATCGTAGATTACGTTCGTTACATCAGGGGCGCGAAGACGGAAAAAACTCGTTACGGACTGACGAAATCGCATCAGGGTAGGATCCTATGACCGGGGTGGATGAGAGACGTTATCGTTCTTTCCGACGAATGTGTTGTTGTTACTCCTATGAAAAAAAAGCTGCTGTATGAAAGAACAGCAAAGAATACGATGAATTGCAGAGGATTCGTGAGGCGTTAAAGTGTAATTCGAGAAGGCGAATGGCCCGAAGGGCACTTTGCTCGGTGACCACCTACGGTCCGCGAGTTGTACACGGAGCAGTCGTGCACTCACGGTAAGTACCTGTTAAGCGAGGCGAGTGACCCGGAGCATTTGATGTGCTTAGGCAAATGTGACACCCACTACGCGTGGAATACGGTAAAGAGAGAATGGGCCGGGAGAGGGGGGAGAGAGGTCAGGCGGCCGTGTGATGTATTTGTAAAAAGGTGTCGGCTTGGAACTAAGGAGACCCGCTCGAGCAGCGCCCCGAGGGAAGAGATAAAAGAGAATTGTATAAAATGGGGTGCACGGCCCCCACGGTGAGAGCGGGGTACCCCTGTCTCACTTTTTCGTACTCTCTTCCCCCTCCATCTATCTTTATCTCTCTTACTCTTTTCCCGTTGCCCCACGGGCATCCTGGAGGTGCGAGGAACCGAGGCGAATGCCAACGCCATTTTGCAGTGAATCTAACAGAGAGAAAGGGACGCGTCTGGGTCGCGTCGTTCTGATCTGTCAAATTTCATTTCACGCTTCTGAGAACGGCTACGAGAATGGCTCGATGGGACCAGATATGGATCTGCCGACACCTACATTTGCCACCCCAAAAAACGGTCCCCTAATCCACCCCCCTGCGAAACGTCCAAATGATCTTTCACCAACGAACGTCCAAATGATCCCCCCGTCAACGAGCGGTCAAATGATCTCGCGTTTTCGACCAACTATCGGTACCGCGAAAAGACGTCTCGCGTGTTGTTACCAACCTCGGATCTTTGCAATTTCCTAGATCGTCGAGATGATTTCGCAAAGGAAAGGAGCGTGCGTAGATTTTAGTGGAGCATGGCTATCGATCGTCGAGGACCTTGATGCGTCGCATCGTTTCGTCGTTCGTACGGTCGGTCGGTCGGTCGGTCTCATGCTCGAAGCTTTGTCACTCGAAGCACGTACTCGGGGCAAGGACCGACGCCGCAAGCTCTTCTCTCTCTCGCTCTGCCCCCCACCACCCCCTGCTTCTACTCTTTCTTTTCTTTCTTTCTCTCTCTTTCCTTTACTTGCTTCCCTTTCGCTCGTTTTCTCTGGCCCCCCTCCATCTGTCTCTTTTTCTCTCTTTCTCCTCTCTCTCTCTCTCACTCTTATGGCCCTACCTACCTTTCTCTACAACGCGCCATTGTGTTCGGCTATGGTAGAACCCTGTATATTCCTTGACGCTATGGATTTTCCGAAAGCGTTTCGCTGCCTCGCGACCATACCAAGAGCCTCGCCCTTCTTTCCTCTGCGCACGTCAACGCGTCGAACGAAAAACGTAAGGTAAAATGTTCCTTTGTAAACTCGAATTTTCTCCATCGAGCCGATGTCGCACGAGGAGATCGAAAAACCCAAAGAGCGTACGAACGATCGATCCGAACCACCTGCGTTGACGCTTCACGCTGACGTAAGTACTGTTTCCGCGCGCTAAAGAGGAAAAAGAGACAGAGACAACGCGAACGAATGCAGACGCGCGATTCGATCGTACCTACGAACGGAAGCCAATCGCGTGAGTCATACACGAACGAATTCGCGGGATGCTAAACAATGCCTACGAACCGTGCGGGCGAGCCAACAATGCGATCGAGCTTTATCGTTGACTGCGATCTGTCTCGAATGTAAAAATAAGCCTACTATGCAGCAATGTAACGTCAGATCGATAACGCTTCGAAAATCGAAGATTTTACAAGCGAAATAAAATCTATACGAAAGTAATATGTGGAAATAAATTTTGTCTGGCTTTTTAAACCACGTTCCATCGATTTCTATAAAAACGTCGTCCCGTTAACAAAAATTGCTCGTGAGAACTCTTTATACGAGTGAGAAATCTCCATGAATACTCGAGCGAAATTCCCTCGGCCGTTCTGAATGGAATTCATCGGTGATAACCGCGACGAAGTAGCAGGAAATAATAAAGCGATATCCGGAATGGAGGAAAAATTACCGGTGTATTAGCGCGTGCCTGCGGGGTTTCGGAGAGAGTGGTCGGAGAGAAAAAGAAAGAAAAAGGAAGATAGAAAGAGAGAGGAACAACGGGAAAGACGAAAGAAAAAGAGAGAGAAAAGACCATAGTCATAACCGTGCGCCATACGTCGCAACGGGATGGTGGTACGGCCTAACTGGAGGTCCCTGTTGGGCAATAACGCCCTTCTTCGTAACATAGTGGCACAATAACGTAGGTTCTTTATACAAGTACAGGGCAAATAGATCACATTGCTGACTAATAAGCCCATCGATGCGATCGTGCTCCCTTTTTGTTTCTCTCTTTCTCTTTCACGTGTGGTCCGTCGCCCTTCGAATCATTTCCTTTCTCTCTTTCGTTTCTTTTTCCCCTCCTTTCTCTCCCAACGGGCGGTAGTTCCCCGCTTTTTCCCGTTTTCTTCCGAAATTCCAACCGGCTATCAATTGTGTTAGGCATAGTCGTGGCAGGGGGGAGGGGGTGTCCACTATTGTGATGGTAATACACGAAGCAATCGATCCGCCTCATTATGTCACCAAACCCTCTGCAAAAAGGTCGTTCCCTCTATCTCTCTCTCTCTCTCTTTCGCACAGTATCCCGCGTTCTCCGTTTTCATGGGAAACTCGTGAACGCGCACACGATCGGTAGCAAAGTTACACAAGTAAATCACGTAGTATGTACTCGAAGAGACCAGTCGAAACGTAGGATACGAGAGAGCTAACTCGAGATAAGATCTCGGACGGTCGCAGAAAAGCGTGTAGACGGCATTACGAACTAGAATCTAAGCAGCTTGTCAGCCTATATTAAACTGCAAAGTACCGTAATACTTCGAGACTTCGGACTGTCTCGATTACCCGTCTAATTATCTGCCGTGGTAGGTACGATAGGGTAACCCCATCTTCTCGGAGAGATGGAATTGCGATTCCCATCGTCCTTCGAGTCAGCGATGCCAACTACCCTTCTCTCTCGCTTGCTCCGTTGAGGTCATTGTTACGTCGTTACTACCCTTTAGTACGGTCCTCGAACCAATTTCGGTCCTGGGTTGCAATGGCGACGATTTCCGCCACGTAGCTCTAACACCGACCGAAAACAGATTTGCCAGTTCGATCAATGACCGGACCGCGATCCAACCACTATGGGGATTTCGTAGACAACCTCTAAAAAAATTTGTATTCTTTTATACTAAACATGTGCTATCCGTGTTTTTTTTTTTTCCACGAACAAGTTAACTTTCGATCTCACGTGCCTGCATTCTTTAAAGCTTCCATTCGAAACGAACGTTCGGTGATCGTTCTAAACACCAACGGTGCGAGAATAGACGAATTTAGGCGTTTGTATTGCAGTAGGTGGTAGAGCTAAGCTAGGCAGCCTGCAATCAATACTGTTTCGGCATTACGGTGGAAACACTCTCTCCGAAACAGCCTACGTTTCGCCTCGGATTCGTATACCAGAGGGAGAGGGAGAGCGAGAGAGCAAGAGAGAAGCGATGATAGGGAGGGAGTATCGGAGGAGAGAAGGATAGAGTGAGAAAGGGAGGGAGGAGCAGAGGATGGAAGCAGAGCGAGCGAGAGAGGATGACGGCAGGGAGGGTCCGGCCACGTTTCGTGGTCCGCATACTGATACGTCCAGTCGTATATACGTTGAGAGAGCAAGAGAGAGAGAGAGAACACGCTGGCAAAGCCCAAAACAGAGCTCTCGCCGTCTTTGGTAAACCCTCGCTCGGAAAATACCGGCAACCCTGTAACTCCGCGATTCAAACGGGCGAAGCTCTTGCGGAATTCGGGGAAAAAAAGTTGAACGGGGCGAAAGAAACGAGATCATCCCGATCTCTATGAAAATTGATTTGCCTAGAAATCGATGGGTGGCCTCGTTAGAAGGAAATCTAACGCGGAATTTTGGGATGGGGTTTGTGGGAGCCCGTAGGGTGGCTTTTATCGCGGTTAACATTTTTTTTCGACGATTACCTTTTTCCAAAGGACCTTTTTTTTGGGAGAACGACGCGAGGCAAGCCGGGAGATGGGGGAGGAAGAGAAATGGGTGCCGGTTCATATAAACGCGCGCAGGTAGCCCGAAGCTATGGGGTCGAAAGAGGTGGAGGAGGGTCAAAGTCCCTCTCTCTCTCTTCGCGAGAGAGAACAGCGTAGTTCGTACAGCCGGTAAGTGGGTACCCACTTCTGAATTGGCTCCCCTCGTTCCACTCGTTGGATCATCGTCGTTCGCCGAAAATTCGATCATTATGATTGCTTATGATGTAAATGATGCCCCGCGGCAGCAATTGTTTCCAGCAGAACGAGCCCATAGGGCTGCGGGTCTCGACACCGCGTCGCGATCGGAGTGCCAAGGAGTGCCATACATCGGATAGATGGCTACCTAATAGAGTTACGTTCACCGGTACGTATCGAAGCAGGTGAAAAGAGGGAGAGAAAAAGGGATGGAACAGGGGGGTGCCTTCGATTCACGCGTTTTTCCGCTACCAGCTGTGGCTTGGTACTTTGTTAAATCGTACAGAAAAGAAATAATATAGGAATAATGTTGTTACGATCGAGTTCCAACATATGATTCCTTTTTTTTACTGAGGAATCGAAGTAGCGTTTCGCGACCCTTTTCGAGACGATCACGAACGGACCATGGAAGGTACGTACCTACGTAAGGTACGGCCTACGTACATACGCTTGCCAGATATCCGTCGGCTTTTTCTCAGACATTGGCGTTTTTCTTCCGGCCTCGGCGTGTGCCTATCCGGCTGAAAAAAAGTGGACCCTTGCCAAGTCCTGCTGCTCGGATATGCTCCGCGTTGCTTCTACCTTCCGACCACCTCGAACACGTTTTCTCTCTCCCTTCCTCTCCCTTCACGATGAAGGTAGAGAAGAGACGTGGCTGCCTCTGGAGAGAGAAAGATTGGGGGATCGAATTCTACGGACTAATTTGCCCCGGGCTTCTTTACGACCGTAATTTTAAATTCCTACGAAAAAAAGCCAACTATATTTTGGCGCTCTCTTTAAATAGACCAACTAAGAGGGGGGCGAAGTGGGAGAGAGATATTAAACGCTAGAGCTCTCGTACGTACTCCCAAAAGATGACGAGAACACACGCCAGGGTGTATTGGAGAGAGAGATCTACTGGCTCGGCGCCTATTATAGTAATTTCACGGTACGATGTCTATTCCCGCGCTTCGGAGGAGCAGGACTAATTTCATTAGGGATAAAGATTATCATTATTTCGCGACCGTCCCGAAAATTACCAACGTGCCTCTCTCTCTCTTTTCTTTCCGCGATTCGATTTTTAAAAAGACGTCCCCCGCGCTCTGCCATCCACACCCCGAGGCATTCTCGTCCTCGAAAGCGTCGCTTTTATTACTCGTTTGCCAAACGGACAACGAGCCGCTTTAATAACAGTGCCTGTCTCTAAAAATAAGTATCTATCTCTATCCCCTTTTTTATCGATTTAAATCGAAAAGAAAAAAAATTTTCTTAATGTCTAAAATCTTATAGAAATGGAGTTCGATGGTTCTTAACACGTTTAGTATCAAGCTAATAATCTTTTACACAATAAATATATGGAAGAATTTACTACCACATCTGTCAGATTGGACGTCACACTTTTTAGGACCAATAGTTATATTCTCGTAAATTATTGCTAAACAATATTAGTAAACACTTCAAATACATTATGACAAATCGAGTGCAGTCATGAGTGTTAAATTAATTAAGCGTTTAATTAATTAAAATTGCCATATGCCTTTTGAATAAAAATTTTTGTGAAAATTACAACACATATATTGTTTCAATTTAGAATGCATTTTCAAGCCGCTGGTTAAACCTATTTACATCGACCGTAAACGCATGTGACGAACTCCGACGTAAACACGCTGTGTTACCGACTAGAAGTCACTTCGAGTGTTATGATTTCGGCACAGCTACGTCAGTTGATCAGTTGACAAAGGGAACTCGCCGGTCGTCGACCCACAAATTCCGGCGTTTTTCTATATGACCGCTATTACTCGCTTTCTTCCTAATATTTACACGTTCATCATTCCGCGTTCGCTCGTCGCGTTGTGCACAGTGCTCTGCTGCTTTCGCTTAACCGTTTCCATACGCTTATACGTTGTTAATTGTATTTTAGTTGTGTGTTGCTTTGTATTATTTGTGTTTTAATACACTGTGTTCTACTATTAACTGCCTCAATTAGATTTTTATTAATGTTAATAATTGTGCAAGAGATCTGGACTTCTTTTGCCTATGCTCTCAATTTAAACGTCGTCTGTTGTCACTTTCGGCTCATTTTAACTCATATTTTTTTTGTGAATTCTAATTTTTTCTGTATGCTAAAGGGTCTTCACCCGTTAAATTAAATATATTCTAGAATATTTTGAGACATGGTCGAAGTAAAAGAAATAAAGCAAAAGATTAACTTCATTTCTCTTTATTCGTGTGACAAAAGATAAGAGGGTATATACTTTTAAAACAGGTTAAACGTTGAAGTACACGTACATACATATATTTCTTTATTTCATCGGTTTTAACCAAAGATTATTTTTGAATCTATGAGAGGAAGATACGGTCGGCGATAAAGACGATAAAACGTTGTAAGGTAAAAGGGGATAGGGTCGACAGGAACGAATCCCACATCCGGTTGGCTCGTCTCGCGGCGCATACATCGTACGATCGCGATAAATCGACAGTCGATCGGGCGTCACGTAACTCACGTACACAAGAGAGCGAGCCTGGCAGCCAGCTTTTTCTTCGACTGGCAGTCCGGTGTCCGGCGCTGACTGATCGTAGGAATCCTCGGAGAACGAACGCATGCTGCGGATATGAGACGCGAGAGGACTGGTACCTCGCGAACCACAACGACTACGACGACCTCCTTGGGACAACGACATTCTATAAGATTTTTATATTTTTGTCTCTCTCTCTCTTTCTTTCTCTCATGCTTTGGAAAAATGTCGATAGAAAAATTTCATGTTTCTTCTCGTCTTTTAAAGAAGGTAGACGCCGATCGATCTAGGATTTATTTTCGATCGGCGCGAACGAGCTCGTTCGCCGCGTCCTCTCTTTTTTAGATCCCCTGCGACACTTTTAACGAGAGTGAGCGGTCAACGATCTACGATTATTACTATTACGTAGTACATATCGATCGATCGATGTTGGTACGCAGTATCCACGTGGTTCCACGAGATCACCGTGCTGCGACTAATTGTTACCTCTAATTGACGAAGTTCTCAGGCTCGGACATTCGACGCATTCCCCGTGATCTGGCCTCTCTCTTTCTCTCTTTTCATCGAGTATTGCGACTCCAACGAGAAATAGTTTCTCGTTTTCTCCTTTTTCTCTTCGTACCGCGCGCTTGGAAAAGAAGCGTGAGCCACGGCTTCGTTATCGGGATTTTACCGGTCAGTACGAAGAGCTTGTCTCCTAACCTCCTTCTCTTCCACACCCTTCCTCGTCCAACGGTGCCAACGAGTTCGAGAAGCCAATCGGAAAAAGGGCCTCTCGTAACCCGCACAAAATCCCGTTGGATTTATCGACGTACCGCGATTAACTCTTCTTCGTCGACTTATCGTACGGGAGAGAAAAAAAAACGAGAAACTTTCTTGTCTCGCGCGATCGAAACGGGAGACTGGTGTGGGGAAAAAAAAAAAGTAGAAAAGTGTCTTTTACAGTTAGGATTGGGCGCGACCTTCGATCGGAATCGACAAAAGTTAAGCTTCGTTCGGTTAATTTTATTATAGAGAATATAGTGGAGAGAATAATGTTTTAAAATAAAATAGTTTATTTAAAATCAAGCCTCGACGATATTTACAAGAGATATCTTAGGTAATTTTATGCATTTATAAACGAGAATAATACAATCACGGAACTTAAAGCGATATGCTTATAATAGAACACACGTAATACAATTTTTCTCACTCTAATTATAATACCTATCGAGTAATTCATTAGAATTTATTATTAGTTATTCAGGTAATTATACAGTTCACGTTCTCTTTGGATTTTAAATACATACTTTCGAATAATTCAGAAGCATGACGAAGAGACAGAAAGAAAAAGGAAGAAAAAGAGACGAGAGAGGTTAAGTAATTAACATGACCCAACAATATCGCCAATTCGTTCGCAGCCTCGCGTGATATCCTCGCGTGACTCATTACGCGATAATTATTTGTTCGCGGGGCCCTTTTTCTCCTGTTTCTCCCTTTCTCCTTTTTTCCCTTTCTCCAACAAAATCCGCGATCAGTATTCGTACTTCGCGTTATCGCACCTATAGCGCTGTATAATCAACGTGCCTGTACGTTAAAATATCTGGAGGGTTTTGTAGTTTCGCGTCGTACTAACGACGCGATGAAATCTTGTAATCGGGGCCGGAGTAAAATCGGAGATTTTCGAGATATTACCAGCACGCGATTTTCTCGCCACATCAGAAATGATAACGTTTTAATACGCGAACTCTCTTCTGGGATTTAACTTGATATTTCTCGGTTCGTGCTAGTGTAAAATGATAATAAAATAAATTGTACTCTAGAGGTACTGCTATCTTAATAAACTTATCGACAAATATCTATATTTTCGTAATGTTGGCGATATATCATTAAGATATCTAACTTAGGTATAAGTATAAAAAATGATAGCAGCACCTCTATTTTTTATTTTATTTTTTTTTTATATTTTTATTTTATTTTATTTTTATATTTTTATTTTATTTTACGGGTTAACACGTTCGCTGCGGCTTGAGCAGCATTGTATCAAACTAGGATTTAGTCTGTAGCTGCCTAAGCAGCTTGTGCTCACAAAAAAAGAGAAACTTAATAAAAAAAATAGGGAAACATTTCGTTTTGGCATATATTAGAAGTAACAAACAAAAAAAATCAGTAATAGTGACAAAACATTACAAAAATAATTCTGCCAAGTATTGACGCATATTCGGCATTTCGGCTCCGCAGCGAATGTGTTAAGGCCCTTTGATTAATTACAGTTATACAGTACGTATTGAATAAATGTATAAATATGTATATAGAGAAAAGAGACAACAAAATAGGAACACGAAATATAATAGAATAATCCACGTGATTCTGCAATACGTCGTATGCAAACGCTAATCACGCTTAGCGTGAGAAAAAAACGCAACGATAGACTTAAACTGTTTGGGATAAGAAACAGAATCCGAGATAACTTTAAAAATAAACTCTAATCTGCTCTCGAATTTCTCCATAAAAAGTTAAATATGCATGCTGGCCATGCGGTAGGTAAACGCGCACGCATTGCGGGCGACAGCTGTCAAATAAATGTTAAAGAAATCGCTAGCCGAGCGAAATTTCGAGTGGGACGTGAGCTAGTAAGAGAAGAAGGGTGCGCGCCTACCCCAGCGAAAATACCCTTAGCCCTTAGCCCGGGGCAAAAGGCACCGCGCGATTTTTCCACAGTTCGAAAGCCACGGCGAAGTGTGGTCGATAAGTCATCGTTCGATTTTACACACTGCACGCTTTCGCTATGACAAAGGAAAATCGTGTCTACCGTTTTTCATTTCTCTTTCTTCCCATAATTTTTATTATTTTACAAGCTTTTATTTAGTTTCATTTGTCCCTATGTATGTCCTGTACAGGGTGTAAAAAAAGGTTTTGTTGTGACTACCATAGTTGGATTCTACACTTTCAAATCGGTGAAGATCTACTAATAAAATTCCCCACAAAATTGACCTTGATCTCCAAAATCAAGGTCCAATTTTTTGTTAACCATGTGACGTTCTACTCTTCCTTAAGCCAAAATCGTCAAAAGAATCATATGTTCCAAAGCAACCCTTTCGTTAGAAATTTATGTTGAAATATTGTTATCTGCAAAATGAATTTTAGGTTGCATAGCTCCATATATTGAACTTAACGCTCGTATATCATGTGTGACAAATGTGTGATATTTGTTGATTTTCGAATTTTATTAGTAGATCTTCACCGATTTGAAAGTATAGAATCAGACTATGGTAGTCAAGACAAAACATTTTTTTACACCCTGTACAAATCTTGTAAGCTAAATTTGACCCATTTCTACATACCTATCCAATCGACTTGAAACTTTGCACACATGCGTAATCCGGATGACATTACATTTAAAACAAAAATTCTACTAATTTTCAATACAACTACCGTCTGCAACGGCCGAGTTAGCGGCAAAACGTGTTTTTTTTGAAAATTTTCCACTCGAAAATCGCTTCGGTGCTTCGTTACGTTCGCTTTCCTTACCCGGGCAAGAAGTGGTCGCCTTTTTTTCGAGTTTAACGAAGTAACGAGAACGGGTCGTCCCTCGACGACGCGAGGATGTCTACCCCCGTTTCTCCGCGAGCCATGGACAGCGCGAAACGAAGGAAGAAGGCAAAGAGAAGAAGGGTGGCGACACTACCGCCGAGGGGCAAATTTTCGAGGGTGGTTTCGCGCGTCAATGCTTTATTAAGAAGCACTTGTTTAAAGGCAGCCCCTTCCTTTCGAAAGCCGACAGCCAATTCGACCGCGACGTGTCTGTGTCATTCGGATGTATAAATGGATGGAACGGAACGAAGATCGGGAGAGCGAGCATGCGAGGGTGGGTGGTAGAAAGAGAGAGAGAGAGATTGCTCGTGGCTATGGCAGTGGTTTCGAGCCTTCGGGATGGTGAGTCGAAACCACCGCACGGCGCTCCGTCGTGTCGTCGTAATTGAAGTTATTGCAATATTGTGTCCTGTCAGCCGGCCTGTCCTCCCTCTTACCGTCTTTTCCTCTCTTTTCCTCGTTTCTCTCTCTCCCTCTCATCACCCTTCATCTCCCTCAATCTCGTATCGAGTTTACCGAATTGTGTAACTCGCCACACCCGTTTTAATCCGCTGTCACGAAACTAATACGGCTACGAATGTAGTATTCCCTCTTCTCTCTCTTTACTTTTGCTTTCGATCATAGCCGCAATGCGCCAATTTTCAATCTCGCTCCTAGCTTTTTACAAATACGAAATACACGCAATTTCGACCTATCGGATACTTTCGTCGATCATTGTTTTGATTTGCATAAATACGTGAATAGAGAGAGGCTGTAAGATAAAGCAGCTTTTCCCAAGCACCGATCTCTTTTGGCAGAGCATCAAGCAAATCTATTATCGGTTGGATCATAGATCACGACGAAATGGCGCACGATACGCGAAAGAGAGAGATCTAGCCGCTTAGCCCTCTTTTGCGTGCCCGCAAGATGTCCCTTTAAATCGTCGTTTGGCAATGGCAATCGGTAGTTCGCCTTAAATCGTATACTTGGCACACCAACTAATTGGTCGTATCTCGCGTTAGCCGACGTGCTTTATCGCACCATCCGTAACGAGTCGGAAAGCACGCTCGCGTTTCTCTTTCTCCGTGAACCTTACGTACCCCACCATCTCCCCAACCTCCATCACTCTTCTTCTCTCTTCCACAATTTTTCTCTCTTTCCTTTCGACACGTGCAAAAAAACACGTGTTCGCAAGCACGGAATCGACCACCTGTCGATGAGAAGGAGGTTTTCCACGATCGAACGCTAATCCGGTAAACAAGAAAAATTCGAGGAAATCTACAGCCAGGTAAAGAGTACGAACGATACGAAAGGCCATCCCGACTGCTCGTTGCCCACGGCTTAAATGAAAAATACTTTGCCGATCGTGAGTACGAAAAGTGGGAGAGAGAGAGAGAGAGGTAGGAGTTTCCTCCCGTTCGCGCCGGACACAAAATTCAATTCGTACCGTGAATAACGACTAACAAACCGCAGTTATATCGTAAAAAGCAATGCAGCGGCGGGATGTGAATTAATTCTGGCTTGCTCCGTGCCCCACACCTCCGCCTTTTCTCTCTCTCTCTTCGTTCTTTCAACTCGTACACACTGAACGTATCTTCCTTCTCCATTCGACCTCTCTTTCTCTCTCGTTCTCTTTCGACTGGAACGGTCCCAAAATTCAATAAAGGCGAACGAGTACGATGTCTCCCTCGCCTCCATAGCTTTTCGCATGGGGTGTGCTGCGCTACACGGAGTTAGGAGTGCCGGAGTCATCCTGAAGAGAACGCAAAAGAGGTGGGGAGGGTTGGACGAAGGGGGAACCGAGAGAGATAGAAAGAGACTTGGTGCATACATTAGCGGGGACAGCGTGGAGATATTGTCTGAACAAAGGGATCGGCTAGTACCTATCGAAAAGGCGATTAAGCGAGGATAAAGTTATCCCCCGCGTGCCACCGAGGAAGATCGTGAATTATCTACGCAGGAGATTGGCACCGAGAAGATTTTTATTTCATGGAAGTATTCCTATAAAAAAAATGATGGACTCGTGCGTGCGTTATTTATTCGTGTAGAGAATAAATGAATTTCTTGTCAGCTTGATGCAAGAAATAATAAGAAAAAGTAAGAAAGAAAAACAAAACGCACGTACGTACCCACGTGGTCCGGACACGATGGCGCAGCATCCAGTTCCATATCCTCTTCGTTATCGTTCCTTTTGCTCTTGAACCTCCACCAGCGGCAGCACCACCACCCCTGCCGCGAAGCTGGTACTCCCCCTACCGCGAGAACACTGCTATGAAAGAAGAAGAGGGGGTATCCGCCGACCACGTGATCCATGTGCCCGGAAACACAGGAAACACGGAAGCGTACTAACACTCGCGTTCTTCCGTTCACCCTTTTCTCTCTTTCAATGGTATCTTCGACAGGGATGCAAAGAATTTTGCGGCATTTTCGATTTTTTTTTTTTTTCAGTCTCTCTCGTCCCGTGATTTTTTTTTTTGCAAGTCGCGCGTGTTTCTCCACTATTTCTCTTACCCTTTCTCTCTTTTTATTTCGTTCTCACTGAAGAGAATCACGAGCGCGGCAAGCGACTACTATCCGGCTGCACACGGAGAGCGGCGGCCGCGTTGCGGGACTTTGGTATACTGGGAGTATGGTAAGTAGGTACACCCCTGCTACCACCGCCCCCTCCCTCCTTCTCCTCCTTTCCCATGAAGCAAAGCTGTTCGTGCCTCTCCTCTCCTCCCCTCCTAAGTATCGCGACGCAACGCGAAGCACCACCACCACCGCGATCGCAACCACCACCACCTCCGCCGCCCCCGCCTTCTCTCCTCTCGTCGCTCCGTTCCCCCCTCCTACAGCTTCTGCCGCCGCCTCCAACTCGCTACGCTCGTGTGGCTACCCAGGAGCGTATTAATCGAGGGAGATCGACGCGCGGGAGCGACGCGGGATCGTAACGCACACCCGCCTTAAGAACGACATAAATCGTTGAATTACGATTTACGTTCTCTGTTTGCTCGTAAAAGAAGAATCACTAGAGATAGAAACACAACGTGTGGATAATCGTTTACTCGTATATGTCTATATATTGCTACGGTGTCGATTCGAAGAGATCCACGTTTGTTAGAGTCCGGCACTGCGTGTACTCCGAGCACCGGTAAACGTATAAAAGACAACGTTTGCATGCGAACATATCTATTATAATGGTTGACGTTTGTTCCTCTCTTTCTGTCTTTACTTCTTCCTTTTTCTTTCTTCGCGTAGGTACCTACTCTTCTAACTCTCTTGCTCTCCCGCTACTTCGATGCATTCCGTCTCGCTTCGCTGCGCGCATAAATTACCGCTTTCAAATGTAAAAGTATGAATGAGATAAAGTTTCCTCGACGATCGTCCTCTTCTCTTTCCATCAACCTCTCTCTCTTTCTTTCTTCTTCTTCTTGCAACTTCTATCATTCGTTCACTCTCGGTACTTCGCTCTACTCTAGCAGTGGGATAAGGTTGCATAAGTAGAGTCGCAGGGGTGGTAACGACGGAGACGGATGGCGGGAGGGTGGAGAGGACGAAGCGTTCCAAGTCTTACCGAGTGACTTGCTTGAGGAACCGGTAGAAAGAGGGGGAGGGTGTAGGCAAGAGAAGGGGCGTTTATTAGCAATTGTAATGCAAGATCGCGGAATGCATGGGATCTTTGCGATGTCTCGATACGACGAGATGCCGGTACGCGTGTTCCTCCTAACACGATTTCCGATTCTAAGAGCATCCATCGGGCGAGAAGATTTGTCGGTAAATGTCTAGAAAACAGCCCACCTTTCGGAGGGGGTCGGGGTCTTATTTTGTAGAGGGGGTTCACTGATGGTAACAACGTGTTTTATGCTTTAGTCAATGCAGTAAAAAAAATATGTATACAATAATTTATAAAATTTCATCAACATCATCATATACATCTCATCATCATCAACATCATCATATACATCTCATCATCAACATCATCACATACATCTCATCAACATCATCACATATATCCCATCAACATCATCATATACATCTCATCATCAACATCATCACATACATCTCATCATCAACATCATCACATAAATCTCATCATCAACATCACCACATACATCTCATCATCAACATCATCACATACATCTCATCATCAACAAATCCATCATTCTCATCACCACAGTCAATGTGGGCGTTTTGTAAAATGACTTAGGTACTGTATAGAATTAGCAATTTTTTGGGCAGTGTCTATAATGGGTAGGTATTTCACATATCACCCGGACATTTTGTATAATACCCACAGAGACTGGTGGTGTTCTTTAGACATTTAGTCAGTCTCTTCTTACTTTCTTCACCCGTTTCCCTTACCAAAACACTTCTTTATCTACCTCTACATTCGTTAACTCACCAGCAAAGTTACTAGCTTCATCGTTTCGCTTTCTCTTAGTCGAAACGTAGGCAAAGTCTTTTCGTGATAATCCGGAATACTCCGTGATACGTATCCCGATATTTCGCCTCGTTCCACCTAATGGTGATCTTCTCCTTCTAGGGCACCTAGGAACTTATTTGCCGAATGGCGTATCCTTTAGCGGCTCGTGCCCAATGTACCTACGGCACAACGTAGCAACGTTGCTCGTAAGCCAGGAAAGATTATGAGCGGCTGGCTTCGAACACTTCTGGGTACGTCTTGTAAATTGAGATTGAGCGTGTTCCGAACGTCAGAGTAATAAAGCAAAGTTGTATAGTTCATCCTTTCCACGAAAGTATCGTTAAGATCTTGTAAGGTAGTCGTAATAAAGCTTCATTGTTTGTAATAATGGTGAGAATAACGTTGCTGTAACGATAGCTTCACTTTAATAGTCGTCGTTACGCGTTACTTCCACTGCAGTTATTGCAAATATCTGTAAACAGACGACTCCCTCTTTCTCTCTATCTATCTTTTTCTTTCCCTCGTCGTCCCTTTCTTTTCAATACCGCGTAACATTTACTTTCATTACGTATCGTAAAAAGTCATCGCAGTAAACGGAGTTTCACGAAGGCGAGCGTAATAATACGTATGCAACTCGTGTCTCGTAATCCGCGTCCTTGCGTTCCTCGCATCCGTTTATATAATAATAATAATACCGGAGCCAAATAGGTTCCGCTAATGTCATCGCGTTAGATAGTTACGGTTATCCGGACCCCATAATAAAAGGGTTGACGTATGCGCGCATACGCCCCTCCACCCCCTCCCTCGTCTTTCGAGTACATAAAGACCACCCTCGAGAACGCGTATCCTTCCTAGCGAAAAAAAAAATCTCTTTCGAATGGGGTAAAAAGAGTCAAGAACGAACGAAGATCACGAGGATTCGAAAAGTTTCTTTTTTAGAATATACTTTCGCACTAGCGTGTTTGTAACAAGAACATTTCGCCTGGTGCATTTTCGTGATCGTCGGATATTAACGAAGGTTCGAAGGCGGAGGTCCGAGGGAAAAGAAAATTGGCGGAGGAGGAACTAGTTCGAATCGTTTATGTTAATCGCTCGTGACGTCACTGCCAGCCTCCCTCGCCTAGCAGGAACAATATCAACCCTTAGCTACGTTGTCGTCGTAGTCGTCGTAGCCGAGGAGTAACAAAACGCGAGAGCGTATCATAGTTCTCCCGTGGTTCTCTTCGGCAGCACCCACAACCCCCCCTGGATCCATCTCACACCCTTTGCCAACGTTAACCCAAAGTGAATGGACCTATACCGTTCGCTGCAGGGATGGGTTTTAACTTCGGGGTGACTTACCCCGAGCGTTATCTATTTTGACAGCGCGGTACGCTCGCGGTCTGTCGTGGGGTCCGCGCACGAGGGAGCCCTCCGTAATTGTGTTTTAACTATGCTTCATAAAACTCGGACGTCCGTTCTTTTCTCTTGTCTTTTTTCACAATTTTTTTTCTTACTTGAAAAATTATCGAAAATAGTAGGCATCCATCTCCGAGCGACGGTCGGTCGTTACAAGAGCCACCAATCGGGTGTCCACTTTCGTCGAAGTATAGAAAAGGTAGGCGGAACGTATGCAATATGGTATTCAATTTGCGACGGATTCGCTGTCTGGCAAGGCAAACAACCGCTATTGGGTTCCATTTAATGAACCGAGCCGGAGCCTTCCGAAGCATTTTTGCGCTGTGGGCTCGGCTTAAATTGGATCTTCCTCCTTCCCTTCCGTTCTCCTTCCTTTCTTTTTTCCTCTCTCTCTCTCTCTCTCTCTTTCTATTTGCTTCCTGGGACTTATGCTTCGACGATTCTCCGCTGATACAAAGACCAACGCAATCAAGTACACGCTTGGATGTATTCCACTCGGTTACCTAATTTTTCGATATCCTCTTGGACACGTCGATACGATCTTTCGTCGATGGATCCGTGGTGTTTTTCAGCACGAACGCGCGCACCCAAGGAAAATGGCTCGTTAAAAATATGAAGGCTTAGAGAAGAATCCTCTTAAAAAGTACTCGGGGGTCTGGTAAGGGAGGGGCAAGGAGGGGGGGAAAGGCACGAGAGGGACGAGAAGGGAACTAAAACGGAACAACGGTATCGGCGCCGTATCGTTCCATGGCGCAAGTGTCCGGTAAGCTAAGCGGATCCACGATAATCCGGATTACGTATTTGCCCGGTTCTCTGCCTCCTGCCATCTCGATCTCGTGCCAGTCGGAGCCAAAGACGTATTTGCCTCCTGGCAACACACCGTCTGCTGTCCGTAATCTGTTTAACACTTTACAACTAACAGACGGTCGCTTCGAAGAAAAGCCGGACTTCGATATCATTTTTCTATATCTCATACGATTGTGTGTGTCGGCGATTATATCGTAGCAGTAAAATTATTGTCACCAACGATGGGTAATCTATCCATCGATATCCATCCGTCTCTATCTTACTCCAACTTTCCCTCTCTCTCTCGTGAGTCTATCCATCGCGAACGCGCTTCGACATCGATCGGTAGCGATCTTTAAACAGCGCCATTAACGATTGCGTGCACAGGCCGAGGGGGTCGCGATCAAATGAATATAATGAAAGAGTGGCGGCATTAGGCGAACGTGCCGTGCATACTGATTTGCGGCTGATTGATTGGACCCCTTTCCACTCGACAACGGTGCACCATCCCTGGTGCCTATACCACTCTCTCTCTCTCTCTCTCTCTCTATCTCTTTCTCTCATACTCTCACCCCCACCTTCCCCCCCAACATCCAACCTCCCTCACACCCTCTCGATTCCGATCCACGAGTGAGCCAACATCGTTGATATTATCAAGCACCCTGCTGGCATCACGGTACTCGCGAATTTCGGCGTGCTCCATCGTCGCTCACAAGAGATTGATAATTGCGCTATGCTTCGGTTCTCGTTCGCACCAGACAGAGAGATTTCGAGTGCAAGAGAGATGGTACGTTCGATCGATCGAAATTTGCACATAGTTTACGTTTGCTTTATTGCATTTCGATAGTCTCAGATCCGGTGGATAATAAGCATCGTACTCGAGATGTCTCCTTTATCGATTTTATCCAAAGGGGGGAAAGGATCGAATTTTTCAGTCGTGATTCGATGAAAGAAACTTTGAAGGAGAAGCAAGAGAAGGTGCGCACGCGGGATCAGCCAGCAACGGTGCCAGTACAGTCCGGTTACTTTCATTGTCTCGTGGACGGGTTGCGCGAACTGTTGGCCTGTAAAGTAATTGTTTTTGACGCGGTAATTTTACAGTGTCGTGCGTGCACGTACACGTCCGTCCTGTGAGCGCGTAGCACATCGCGGACGAAGTGTCGTGATAACTGCCATGCTTTTCCTTCTCTCTCCTGTTTCTGAGCGAAGAGTCAAGAGGCAGCAGATTTCTTCCTTTTCGTCTTTTTTCGCCGTCCTTTCCACGAGGAGAGAGAACGACAGGCTTACTACGCTCGGGAGCCATCTGCCAAGTCGCACGTCCTTTCCATCGCGTCGACCAGGAACACCCTGAGGTGTTCTGCACTGTTCCTTCTCTCTCTCTTTCTCTTCTTTCCTGACATCTTCCGTCTTCTCAGCGATAGTTTTTGAGTTTTGCCAGCGGGTGAATTCATCTCTTCTACCTTTGATACCTTCTTTTCTCGTAAACCTGTCTTGCCTACCGCGGAATGGTATCTTTCGTTAACTCGATGTCCTCTTGGTAGACGCGGGAGCATTAATTAAGGACGAATCGAACGAATAGGGAGAGTAGAACGAGTCGCGGAAACGGGCGCCCTCGAACTTCGGGGTGGGCAAAGTGGTGGGCATATCTCAGAAAGAGATGAGAAGAGGGAGGAGGAAGAAAAAGAAGACGTAGCAGTGGATAGAGAGGAACGGAGGAGAAGCTGTACCGCCTGAAGGAAGGAAAGCAGTTCGAGTTCCATCTCTCTCTCTCTTCTTCTCTGTCCTGTTCACGCAGGTTGCACTCGTCTATATGTGTGGGCGCACACGGATTCACGGCCATCATCCTCGCGATCCGGGACGTCTCTCGCAGGGGAGCGCGCAGAAAACGAAGGGAGCGAAGGAGCTGGATCTGCCACTACACTTGGCGGGCACTCGCGTCGGCGACGCGGAGAGGACCGGCGAGGAGAAAACGTGTAGCCGGGAGCTACCAACAGGGCCAGTCTCTCTCTTTCTCTCTATACTTCATATATCGAGCACTGCTTTCCAGAGGCTGCATACCGGACCAAAGTATCTTCTGTATGGCTCCTTGTTCTCTTTCGATAAACCATCGCGTGTCATTCCCGATTATTATTTCTTTTAGCCTGAAGCAATGCCAGGAGAGCGAATTAGAGCTCGTATAATCGAAAAATTTCCACCGTGTAGGTTGTAAAATTAGTAGGATGCATGGGGTTTAAAGAAAAACAAAGATGTACGAACGCCTTCGAACGTATGCATTGTCTGCTATCGGAGTTTTCAAGATCGTCCGTTTGGTACAGCGGTGGCTGCGGTCACCGTGGTGTACGTGCATGCTCGTATCTTCTTTCCCTTTCTTTCTCTCTCTCTTATATACACTCTTTGGCCTGCTCCCGGCTTCGAAGTATACTCGCTTGTAGGTGTGTACCGACTTGGCCACTCTGTGTCGGCGGAGCCTCGCAGTAGCCGCGCCGTAACCGGGGAGATAGGATTGCGCGATAGGCGGCGTGTCGAAAATAGAAATATAATCTGATAGTCTCATTGTGCCTCGAGTCACTCGCTTCTATCTGCCAGTACCACCGACGAATTTCACTGGTTACCTTCTCTCTCTTCCTTTCTTCTCTCGTCCTTCTCCGCCTTCTTTTGTCCTCCTGCTCGAGTTCTCTCCACGCATACTGGCTTATCTCGTCGCGTTTATCCGCCCTCTCAATTTTTCTATCGACCTTTAACGACGATACATCCGGCCTCTATCTCCGACCCCGTGAAGAGAAAGAGGTTACGCTTTTTTTTTTATATCTCGACTCACTCGATTCTTTAAGGACATTCGATCGAAGAAAAAACCCTTCGAGTGTGTAGATACGTTTAAAAAAAAAAAAAAAGATCGTCGTGCGAAGGCTCGTAGCCATAAACCATAGCGTAGCGGGAGCGTGACCAATGGCAACGTGATCGTAAAGAAATTAGAGGGGCAGTAATGGTTTCCGGGTACGGTGCCTTCCGGTCGGTATACATCTTCCACGGCTTATTCGCGGATATGCGCTTACTATAGGTACTATATACTGTATATCGACTTAGGTAGTGACCCCTGGCGACCACGACCAACGCCGGAAGAAAGACATTTGTCTACGTCCGTCCGCGACCGGTATTTTCTACTTCGATCGATTTAAACTGCAAACGGGATATCACGACGAATTACCGTAGCTCTTCGATTCGATCGATTCGACTCGGACGTTGGGATCGAAACGTCATGCTTCTATCCATGTTCTTCTTTTTTTTTTTTTCCTTTCGTAAACGAAATGATAGATAGATACGTTGGTATGTATCAAACGTGAATGGAGATGCAATCAACGTCGCGAGTGGCGGTCTTCGTTGCGTATTTGTTCTTAAGGATGTTGTGTCGTTACATCAAAATAGAGGGATTTTGTTGATGCGAGCAACGAAATATTTATTTAAAAAAAAATGCTTGGAAAATTTCAGATCATTTAGGAGAATAGTTTGTGAATTATTCATGAATTAATTAACGTGGTCTCTTATGGAGGTATTTGAAATATCTCGACATTATAACTCCAATAAATCAATTTTGGATTGAAGTAACAGAGAGATTCTGATGAAATTTTGAGCATGGTTTCTTGAAACGTAGAACAAGGTATGTGCCCAGTTTCAAAAAGATTAGGAGACGCAATGTTATTCTAAAAATTAAATAAATTGTCGAAACCGTTCAATACGCTATAAGAAAACAAAATGCGCTGCTAAATGAGGTAACATCGCACTACTTTTTCATAACTTTTGGTTAAAATTACGTCGCTTTCATAATAAATGCGTTATCGTCATAAAGATAGCATTTTTTGGGCAAAGTTGACACGTTTTCTAATTCGTGTGCAGCTGTTAACCTATAGGTACATAGAAAGCTCGTGTGTGTGTGAATTGTACCGCCACAAAAGTTTATCAAAAGACAACCAACGGAATCATACCATATGATGCTCTTTGCTCTTAGTTTTTGAGAATGACGATACCGACACAACATCCTTAAGACGAAATTGTTTGGATAACGACGAGGAATTTAGAAAATCTCACGATTCGTTGAAAAAAAGAGAGAAAACTGGGTATTCGTTCGAATGTTGCCCGGACGGAAACGGAAGCGATCGGACGAGTGGGAGAGAGATAGAAATAGAGAAACTCGCCCTCTCGCACCAACGCGTTACGCTCTCGGTTCATCGTCGTCGTCGTCGTTGGCTCGTTCGTTCGTTGTGGATGCGCGATTGCTGGCGGAACACGATGGAACGCGAAATGGAACGGCAGCTTCCCGGTCGGCCTGTGTGCGTACTGATTGATCAACATTGTTGCCGAATTAGACTGCTGCGAGATGGGCATATTGATTGGCAATCAGGTCGCCCGGCCACAACGAAGCCTGTCCGTTCGGGAAACGACTTGCTAACGCAAACACCGTCGCACCTAGATCGCGCGACATTGTTTTCTAGGGGTGGGGAAAAGAGAGGAAGAGAAAGAATTATAGAAAAGAAAAATTGTAGGACATTAGAGAAAAGTTGCTTAATGTGGAGTGATTTTTCTTTAGTAGCTCGTAGATTTAATTTTAATAGAGAAATATTACGAAATTTTACAGCTACTGCCGTTGCATATATTTATATTCATTTTTAACATTACTTTTTATATAATGGATAAAAATATGCTACTTCCCCATATTGGGAATAGAGTATACCTAATATGAGGCGGCAAGTGTCATCGATACAAAGTAATGTTGGCATGTTTGTAACATTTTTCTTTTTATGAATGGTTTTTGTTGGATTGAAAGTTTACCTTCTTAGATATTAAAGGTAATTTTTTCTTTATATTCAAAACTCAATTTAGCATTTCTTAGAATACATACGTAAAACCGAATACCTCGTAGTCGAACGAGGGTCCTCTAATCTTTGGACGCTGCGTGCAGTCTTTTATCCTTTTTCTCATTCCTCCAACGATCGTCCTAGCCTAAAGACGTTTCAGTTTCGAGCTCTTATGAAGAAAGAGTAATATTAAAAAGACTTGTTTTATATAAAAACTATTACATTTCATAACCCATATCCTAACAGTTTTCTTATTCTCTTTTATTTGGGTTACTACTTCTCATAAGTTAACATTTTTTAAAACATTTCTTTTCAGATTTCTAACCAGTGGAATCTAGGCTGCAAAACGTATGAGAATCGCAAAACTAGGCTTTCTCTATGAGATCGCTCTCTTCTCATCGCTCCCAACAACGTCGTCGTTCTGCCCCCATGCCTTCGACCAGTTGCACGCTCGTAAACGCTCTTCGCAAAATTCGCGAGCACCGAAGAGTAACGAAGAAAAAAAAAAAGAAGAAGTTCTCACTTCGAGAAAGCTGGCAGCCCGGAAAATCGGTGCAGCGTTCTATCAGTGCGAGTAGCGAGCGGAAAATGGTGGTCGGTTCTTTAAACACCAAACTGGAAAGGATCTTCTTTGGAATCCAACAACGTTCTATACCGTGGTACTGAACGAAGACGAAACTCCTCTAAATGTTCGGATGCCTCATGACCCGCGAGCGTAACGGAGAATGCGCCGCTTTCGAAGGTGAACGCTTTCATCGGCTCGGAACTTTACGGCTTTCGGAGGTACGCTTGCTAGCTCGTACTTCGAGGATCTCTCCTCGAAGCGGTGCGAATATTCGAACGCGGAAGTATTAATCCCGAGCGATCCCTTGGGCTACATCCCCGGAGTAACAAAGTACCCCATTAGCTTCGCTACTACCTCGACCGTAGCTCGTTTTCATCCCTGCTAGAGTGAGAGACCGACTGGAGAGGACTCTTCGAATCCTCTCTTCGCGTTTCTTAAATTACGCAGAACGCGAATGAGACTGGTTGAGAGCAAGAATCTTCTTCTTTCGCGAGAAAAAGCAATAAAAAGACTGGATCGACTGACGGGAATAACAAGAAAGAATTTTATCCGACTGGAGCAACTCTGTTCTTTCTTCTAGCCACGAGAAAGTAGCTAGAACTAAAAGAATTGTCACGTTTATATGCCTAAAGCTGGGTACAGATTTGACGAGCCGAGCCTGTAATGCAAATTTGGACGTGATTTTTTCTGCGAATTTGGTGATAAGCGCGATGTGAACATTGCATTACATGTTACATTACAGGCTCGTTAAGTCTGTACCCAGCTTAAGGGAAAAGCATTTTGGGTGTGTAAAACTTAAAGAAACATAATTACTGCTTTTACCAGGTACAATAGCTGTTAAAGAAAGAATATAGAGAGAAACGTAAAAGAGATTTCTTGGTAATGTTTTTTTTTTTATATTCTTGGCCCGATGACAAGAGATCGGGCATGTTCCTTCGAAGCCGTTAATGATCGTGTTCGAAAAAGGAAGTAGGCACACGAGTGGATTAAGATGGGGGACGATATCGCGTCGATGCCGCTAAAGAAGAAGGTAAGAAGAAACGAAGAGGAACGGCCTATCGGCGAATCCTCTCGGCGGTCCTCTTCGCGTTCACCCCGGTAAGCTTTTCTCTCGTCGAGATAAGCCTTTGGATTCGACCCCGGAGGTTGATCACCGATAGCCCCGTTGTCCTAACCTACTCGCCCGACACTCAATTTCAGATTCTTTCTCTCTCTCTCCCTCTCACTCTTTTTCTCAATACTCTCTCCCTTCGTTTAGAAATGGTAAAAGCAACCGATGCCACTGGCAAACGCCAACTTCTAATACAGCACCACACAACCCCATTCTCCTTTCCTTTCCCTTTATAGCCCGTTAAATGAACTTCTAGCGCTCTTTTATATCGCCGAGGTAGGCCATCCAAGAGGATATCTCGGTTGCGAAGCCGATTTACGAGCGGTCCATGGATTTCGTCGTTGGAAAGGCGATTTCCATCTTCGTTCTGTCTCTCTCTCTATCTCTTTCCAACAGCTCTCCAACGAACAAACGAACGAACAAACTTTCCTCGCTTCCGTCACTTCCATTACGTCGCCTTCCAACGGCAGTGCCTCTTTCGAGAGGCAGCAGCACGTTGCTCTTCGAACATAGAAGACAGGTAATTAAAAGAGCGCGCGTACCGCGAAGTTTCGGTGGGTGTGTGGAGGAGGAGAGGGTTGGAATGAGGTGGGTATAATAATGCGTGGAATGCAGTTTTGGCTGCGAAGCGAAAGGAGAGTAGCCGAAGAAAAAGGCAAAAGACGAGGAAGGCGAGAGAGGAGAAATTGAAGGGCCGAAGGAGAAAGATGAAGGAGAGGAGACCAATCTAGAGAGAAAGAGAGAGAATGGTAAGGTGGTTAGAGGAGGGGGGTTGCCCGGTAGCAGTTTCCCAAACCGTCGCCATTAATAACCACCGAGATTATACGCTGCCGGACTCGTTGTACCGTCCGAAACAACGCGCGGCTGGCTACGTTTGAAAAGAATGGAAGTAAAAGAGAAACGTGTGCTAGCCAGCAAGTTGCCTCTATTTAATATCGTTCTCGCTATTCGCTGATTCTTACAGGAATGTCATTCGCTTTATTAGACCAGCCTCGGGATCTATTTAATTCGCGACAAAGCTGGAATGCGTCCTGTATCCATCCATACGGGTAGCCACGTCGAAACAGTGGCGGTATTTGGACAGGCTGTCGAGCGCTTGGACGATCGTGGAACACCGGGCAACAAACAGTACAATACAATATTACAATCCAGGCAAGGTCCCACCAGATACAACGCAGTGACAGCGCAACATATCAACCGCGGTGCTCGCTCTCTTTCCATCTCTCTCACTCTTCTTTCTACCTATATCTGCTTCCCCTTTTTTTCTCTATCCTTCTTTTTCTACCTTGCGGATCGTGCCGTTTCGTTCCCTCTTTTACTCCACGAACTTTCTCCTCCTCCTCTGCCCTTCTCTCTATCTCCGTCTCTCCGGGCGACTATATCTGATTGGCTGGATCATTAATCACTGGTGACCGTGCGGCAGCCCTGTCCCGTCCTGCAACTGAACTTGTGGAATCGAACTCACCAGGGTGTACGTGCAGCTGTTTCTCTCTTTCTCTCTCTCTCTTGCCTACCCTTTCCAGTCAACATTTTCCTCGTTTTCTGATAGAAAAAATCGCAAACTCACGCGATCAACGGAGATAGAGACTTTGATACGCTTTTACATCGGACACGCAGGAGTCGTGCGTCAAAGGTAGAGAGAGAAGGCAACGTGTTTCCATCGTTCGTAAACGACGATTTCGACGATGCGTAAGAGCTCGATAATCTTTTTATTGCGTTTCGAATTTAGCTCAGGCCTTAATCCGACCGGACTCGACGGCGTAGTCTGGCGTAATAAAGCACGGAGTTATGATCGCGATCGCGGCAAACTAACTCGATTAACCTGTCGGATAATTAATTTATTCGTGATCTCGTGGATCGATAAAACGAAACGAAGCAACGACTTGCCTAATTTTATCACCCACACCATAGCCAGGCAGCACGCCCTCGCCTCGTCCATCGACACCTACTCTTGTGAAACTTACGACATCGTCTTTATCTCATCTTTCTAGCAATCTTCCACGTTAATTCCATTGGCAAATTTCGATCGATCCAACCGTATGTAAGTGGGTATGTTGTACCAACATTTTCCTTTCCTTCGTAAAAGAAAAAAGATAAAGCGTAATTCCAAAGATCCGCTTACTTCTATCACGACGACGAATTCGATCTCTCCTGTCCCTTTTTGTCGAGCAGACGGTCAATCAATGTGATTCAGTTTGTCCAGTTAGGGAGACCGGATCGTGCGATACTCCGAAAGCACGCTGGCTACGTTCCTCGCAGTTCTTAGGTTAAGGAGTACGAAAAAAGTGTGTTGCTCGGCCGTTACGACAAATTGGCTCCTGGTTCGATCCTTTTCGTGGCAAAAGCCGAGAGAGCTATTCTCGAGCGACCTCACCTATAATTCCTCTACTGGTCCATCGACGACCCCGTAGCCGATCTATCGACTCCCATGACCTCCGGAGAGTCTCCGGGGGACACCACTAATAGCCGGATTATCTCTCCTCTTGTGTTTCTTCCTCTTGCTCCTTCTCCTCTACCTTCGACCTTCCACTCCCCTTAGTCCTATCCTTTTCCCAATAAGGATAACGAGTCCACGATCGTTTTTCCACGTCTTTATAGCGCTCATGAACAGGTGGATACGATCGTGTTCTTTTTGGATCAATCGAAGGTTAAATTGATACGATACGTCGACATTCTAATGACGATATGTAGGTACGATCGTTCACAAATTTGTCATCCCTAGTAAGGATAACGTACCTGAATAGATGTATGATCTAATACCGAGTATCAGTCGTGCCTATCCTTCTCTCTTTCTCATTCACAAATATCTTTACGTCTAGAGGACGACTTTTATAGCCTTCTTACGAGGTCTACGCGTGGCATCAGGTTTATCCCCGCGACCGCACCGAGGATGAAAGTTATTGATTTATCGATTGGTTCGTCAAGCGATTAGGAGGGTCCGTTGATTAATAGTCGACGTATGCCAGTGCTATACTCTGACGCGCAACGTCGTCGGTCTCCTCTTTTTCTCTTTGGCCGTTCGCGAGTATAGAGAGACTCTCCTCCTTCTACTTTGCTCGAATAACTCGCGTCACGAAAGTTATTTGTACCAGAAGCGAACGTCTAACGACCTTGTCCCTTCGAACGATCGATCTTCCGATTACAGCTCTCTCGCTTCTACCGTAGAGATCTATCGATCCAAGTCGTTCGAAAGCTTCTCGAAAGTCTACAATTATTAGAATCGAATTAGAGTCATCGAATTCTATACTAGACGAAGAAGGAACATCAGGAAGCGATCGTCGAGATTCCACAGAGGTTCGTCGTATAATGAACTCTTAAAATCAGTGATTTGATCGATTTATCTTCGAGTTTCATGACGCTCGAGAAGATTAGACGAGCACCGTAAATGCCGTTGCTAAGCTCGCTATGGTTATTGTCCAATTAGAAATTACAATGATCCAAAGGATCAAGCGCCGGATACCTTCTTAAACGTTTATCCGTTTGTTCGTTGGTTGGTTGCTACGGACCATAGTCGAACGTTGGTGGTCGGTTGTTCTCTCGCGGATCACCCCAGCAGAATCATTCCAGTCAACTTTTAACGCGTTAAAGCGTGTAAGGAGTTCCCATCTCGGACTCGTCTCTCTCGAGTGGCTCATTTGCTGTCGTTGCTGTCGTTTGCTACCGACGGTGAGGCCAGCGGTGGCTCGAAATCCATTAACGTTCGCGGAGCGCACTTACGCCGGTCAATAAATTTTATTAATACATTCGTGGCGGGGCAATATGACGACGACGATGGTGGTGTAGCATTGTGAGCGTTCGAGCGCGCACATTACTCTCTGAACGTCTCGGGCATAGCTCGATGGTTCGTTCGTTGCTGTAAACTCTCCTCGGGTGAGGAGCGATAATGCTCCTTTCGGTTTTGCGGCTAGCAGCGACGACCGCTCTGTCCGTCTTCCGGGATTCCGGCTGAGCGAGGTACGAGCGTGAAACACGGTTAACGCATTTGCGATTTCTCATCAATGGCTACACCCACGGTTATTTCGTTATAGTCATTTTACACAGTTATACCTATCGAGATCTAGCGTTGAACATTGACGGAAATATCATGGAGGTAGTCTCTCTTATTTTTTCTTCCTCTCATCCTTTCCTTTCTGGGAAGAGCGAAAGGGCAGGGCCGATAATCTTTGTCTAACGAGGCACCATTTAAATATCAAGTTCGGGCCCCCGGTCGTCCATAGCGTTCCTTCGGGATCCATGATCGCTTTCCAATCTGGCGGACGGCTTATTACAGGCTGGGCAGCTCGTACGCCATACGGTTACACGTGTCTGCGCATGGGACGAGAGAAGAAGAAGAACCTTACCGGGTACATCCAGCGAGTAGCAACGGCAGCCGGCGGCAAGCTTCTGGTCGTCGCGCGGTAAGAAGGGTGGCGATGGTGGTAGAGGAGGAGACGAGACAAGACGGACGGGACGAGACGAGACGAGGAAAGAGGGCTGATTCTCTCGAGACTGCTAAGCCCAGCGCGTATGATATTAAACACTATAATTATTATTTAAATTCCAGTAGGATGGCTCCCGGTGTTGAGGCTCTCCTCTTCACCCTTCGCGGTAGCCTTTACCTCTTTCTCTCGCTCGCTCACTCTAGATATATCCCCTCTCGTACAGGCTCGCAGTCACGCACTTTTTGCTCTCGTATACCAGTCGCTCCTCGTTCCGATCCTTTTGCTTTTTGAATTCGCTTTGCTCCGGTCGCGCGTAGGCGCGATTCTCCGCGTCCCCCGGGACCAGAGAGAGAAAGATAGGTAGAGAGAAAGAAGGAGGAGTAAGAGGAAGCGAACGGTCACAAGCATAGGTCCAGCCTTATAGCCATGGCCACCATGAGATGGTTTATTGCCAGGACCTGACCCCATGTAATCACTATAAACTATACCTTCTTCTTGCAGGGGCCTTTCCCCATACCTACATACGTGCCCGTATTAGGTGCTATTATGCGGCAGCGCAGGAGGCCAACTCCTCCTTCACTTTTCGTTTCTTCTCTCGTTGCAGCTTCTTCCGCCCTTCTCTCTCGCACGATAGCGTGACGATGAAAAAAATCGAAAGCGATATACGGTAGCGCGAGGGGTGGTACGGCGAATCACCGAGCCGTTGTACTCCTACAACGTCCTATTCCTTCTTCTCCTCCACCTTCTCTTTTACTCCCCTTCATCCTTTTTCCTCTCTCTCTTCCTGGCCGCTCGCTTACCTCCCGATGCAAATAATCTTCTTTCTCTCATGACCGGAGAAAAACAATGCGCCGGATTCAATACCGGTAGCGAGAGAGACTCGACTGAGATCGTGCATTGTGGGTGGGCCTCGAGAAAGAACTCGAAGAGAGGAAAGATAGTAGCGGCGGCGGCACATGAACGCTTCGCTTTCACGGACCTATGGCTAGCGGGCTGCGCGTTGCCCTCTATGGGAATGCAATACGCCAAATAAAGATTCACGCACACCGGACGATATTGGCTCGCTTTTTTCCTACGATCTACGGTCACCTGTTCGAGGGTTTGATCTTTCGATGCAAAAATGTGTAAAGCAGTGCACTCGAACTCGACATTTCCGTGAACCCAAGTATCCATCCTCGTGAAATATCGGAGATACATATCATGGATTGAAGTCTCGTTGTGAGGAAGACTTTAGGGGGTAGCGTAGTAGCCGCGAGTCGACCGAGAAGATGCCTCTTCGAGAAGGACCTCCGTTCTGGTCTGTTATTATTTGTACTATTGTTGGCTCGTGACTTGCAGAGCTGGGTCTTATCCACGCGCGAGGGATAGAGAGGCAAAGGGAGAGGTTCGGACTGGGCCTTTGGTCCGCCCACGAGAAAACAAATATCGAAGCCGGAGCAAACCACCACCGGCTGCCAAGCGTTTCCCGATGATGTCGTCGATGGCGGTCGTGCGGTGGCAATTTTAGGCCGATGCCTGCTCGTAGGTAGTCCGATCCTCCTGTTCTCCCTTTGTCCTCGGGTAAACACTCGTGGTGAATCGAAAGAGAAACACCCATCACTTGCATCCGATAGTGGACTCGAGTTGTCGTAAATGACTCCGATCTCGACGAGCTCTCTCGCTTCTTTCGCTTCCCCAACGTTTCCCGGTTAGCCGAAGAAGGCAAGATGGCAACAGATCGATGTCCGTTGAGCAGATCGGTCGTAAGTTCGATCGATCTCACCCCGATCGTACTCGCCGCAGGCCGGTACCACGACGATCGAGGATGGTTAGCAGCGATCGGGCAGCTCGATCGGCAGAGTCTTCGAAGCGTTTGCCTAATGGTGGGATCGGTAAGGAGCGATTAAATCGCAGATTCCTTATCTCGCCTCACGGTTTACCCTACTCCCTGGGCGGGAAGAGCCCGGAGGCGTGCTCCGAGAAAGACGCACGGATTCCACGCTCGGCCATATATACGGCGCTCGGTGCAGCGCGGCGCGTCATTATACTCACGTCACTCAAAAGCTCTCTCTCCCCCCTCCTACATGCCCTCTCTCTCTCGTCCTCTATCCTGCCGGGGTCCGGAGTTATGAGAAACACAAGCCGCAAGCTAACCGCCGCTTCTCACCCCCCTTTACTCCTTACCTCACCTCCCCCACTCTTCTCCCGGACTTCGAAGCGTCATTTATAACCGTGTACGATAATTCGTGCAACGTGTCCGAGGACAAAAAGCGCGAGAGAGATTCGATAGAGCCGGTAGATAGCGTGCGCACAGGAGACACTCTCGTTCCCGATGTATCCCGCGGACGGGAGCGGTTACACAATGAGAACTGTTACGTTCAAGGACACGTCGGGCCTTCTTTAAGCCTCGCCTTTCTTGGATCTCCGGGGTCCAGCAGTCCTCGAAGGAAGGAGGGTGTTCCGGGTGTTCCGTCTTATCTCGCTTTCTTTCTCGGCGTAATCTCGGGACCACGGGTGAAGCTGTCCTTGGATCGATTGCACGCTCGTCGATCATCGTCTCGAAACTTTGCTCGATTTGTGATAGATAACATGCATATGGGTTTGTATGTATCTTTGTAGGTACAGTTTATTCGAAGCACGAGGTACCTCAGTCGTCTCGACGCGAAATTCGCTAGGGAAACATCGTTTTAGAAGCAACTTGTGCGACATATATATCTATATATCTGTATTAACGTTTAGTAATGATAAGGTGTGAAAGGGAAAGTCGTCTCTCTCGATGCGACGCGTAGGCGAATCGAGGGTCCGATGGGTCCCGCCCTTTCCGCGGGCCCCGTCTCTCTAACGCCGCCATTCTTTGTGCCGTAGCAGAGCGCGCGGCCTTAGTCCACAACGTGTGCGCGTGTACCCACTAACCCATAATTAGAGACTTTCGCAAATTATATGCGCGGACGTGTGTCCCCTCGGTAAAATATCGGCTTAATAATAACAGTTGGAAAGCATGGCAATTATCGGGACCCCTGAGGAGAGCGAGAAGACGATCTTTTTCTCTTTCTTTCGTCTTCTTTTGTCTCCTCCACCTCCTCCTTTTCCTCCTCCACACGAAATTCTTTTTCTTTTTTTTTGTTGTAATGTACCGGATGACAGTCGTGGCGGGAAAACGATGTGTGGGTGTCCTCGAATGATTAGCTTTTGGAGAACGTTGCTCGCTTTGTTTCTATACTTTTTTCTTTCACACACACATACATACAATCTTAAAGTTTCACGAAAATTGTTCCACGTTATTGACTATATTCCTATGCCCATCCGTGATGTATCCACAAATGAATCGGTAGCTCTCTGCTAGCGGAATAACGAACGGTAGGAGGCAACGGACGTCTCGAACGAACTCGTCTTCTCTCTCCCTTTTTCTCTTCTCATTTCCACTTTCTTTCGTCCTCTCTTTCTCTCTTCCCTCCGGTATCGACTCATTGCAAGAAGAGATAGGCCTGGGAGGATACGCGCTCTCTTAGCGGCGTGGCCGCTGTTTTGCCAGTTATAATTATACAAGCTCGTTTTTCTCAGGACGATCATGTGGGCACAGCGTTCGGTTGCACGCCGCGGGTTCTTAAGGACGGCCATAATGCGCGACCGGGTACAGTGGCTTTTTATTGGCTAATTGGTAATTAAGCCGGGTTAAACAGCGGGCAGCCAACGCTTTCTTGCCAGCCTCCACTCGTTCTGCGACTCGCTAATTTAATTTGCGGTTTCGTCGCGTTCGTCCGTCCATATTCGAGGAGGAGAACGAGAAGGGAAAAAGAGAAAGAAAGAGAGAGAGAAACGAAGAGAATGGGATCCGGTCTTAGCTAAGACCTACCTTTCGTACCTAAGACATTCCTAATCTTTCTTGACCATTCACATCTCATTCGTTCTTTCACCTTATCGACGAGATCTAGCATAGTTGATATCTCGTTGTTCCTTATTAAGGCAACACGCTTCCTGTTAACAAAATCAGTGAAAAAGTGAGGACATCCTCGAGAATCGGCTGGTACAGGAGAAACGATCGGATGTGTTGTGTCGAGAGAAGAGAGAGAAAAAAAAAATAGGACCAACGACGATTTGTCGAGGAGATTAGACGATTTGTAAACATGCCGTCGTGGGTGTACCGGTACAATACCATCGTTGACCTGTCTCTGAACTTGTCCCTCCGGCCCTTCTCGCCGCACCTTCCCCTCCTTCTCTCGTCGCTCGGAGAAACTCGTCTTGTAATTCGAATGCATTCACCCTACCGCATCCATTCAGTCTTTCCATTCATGTAGACCTTCGTCCGCGTTGTCCGTGCTACGATGACGTCGTGGAATCGAGATTGTGATTATAAGAAAGGGTGGAGGAAAAGAACGAGAAGGAGGAGGAGGAGAAGACGATGACTACGGGCGTGCAAGGGTCAGGTCGAGCCGGTTGTGGGCAACACCGTGTCTCGAGAAAACGTGTAGGACGCGTCACCACGCTTTGTCGCTATCGATACTGACGTACAATTACGCACATTGGTACCCTTCGTTCCTGCGGATCGACACGCCTCCGTACAACCGAGATAGCGCCGTACCGTTTTAGCTACGTTTGGAAAGATCAACGAAACGTACTTCTATCTTTTTATCTTTAAACGATAGGAAAATGATCCAAAAAATTGTTTGCTTAGGAATGACGAAGAACTCATTCTTTTTTCCTTCTTTTATTCCAGATACTATCCTTGAGCAAAGTGACAGCATCGAGGGAGTTGGGTGTACATCGTCGCACGGGACGATGTTAGGATCGTGTAGGGCGGTGACTTCGGGCACACGTCTAACCTCTACCGCACCTCTCGCCACCCTTCTTAACTCTTGGCTCGCGCCCACGCTTAAAAAACCCACGAGTCCCCTTTTGTTCCCTCCATGCTTTGTCGTTAAACAATGCCAACGCTTTGGCGTAGGGGGTAAGACTTTAATAATAATCTACCTAGCGTGCAGGTACACGAAACGTAGAGTTACACGAGTATAGAAGCAGGTAGTCGTTCTCCTGCCAATCCTCAAATTTTTCATTCGCTTTCGAAGAGAGATCGACGAAGATCGAGATGGATTCTTGTAAACCGTAATTCAGTCGAGAAACTTAATGGTGTCCGGAGCACAATTCTCTTTCGAACAAAAGGGGGAGGGCTCGAGGGGTGGGACAAGAAGAGTTCTTTACCGACCGCAAAAGATCGGACTCGTGTCCCGGCCCTTTTCGTAACTGGCACATTGATTCCACGGAGTGACGGATGGTCCGAGGTCGGAGGAGGTCACGGTGGCGCCTCTCCGATCCCTCCTTCCTTCTTTTTCTTTCTCTTGCTCTCTTAAAGCTCAGCTTCATCCCAGTCTCTCATACTCCTTTGCTTTTTCTCTGCTTCCTCACGAGCCGTTCCTTCGATGTTCAGTTTGTATTTCGTTCGAAAGGGAAACGCAAACACAAGATTCGTAGCAGCCTACCTGGACGAACCCTCTTGAGAATCCGAACAGCGCATCGCCGCGAGCTCGTTCTGATATTTCGAGAATGTAGGAACTACGAGGAGCAAAAACGTTTATTCTAACCGTAACAACGAGCGTGTTTCATTTCGACGGAGTTACAAGCTACCATCGGAGAAGAGACAGGAAAAGGGGAGGACGAAGTTTGAGCTCCGAAATTGGAAGTAGGGCTACATGCACGAGTGCCGTTCCCGATGGAAAAATTAATAGAATCATTTTGCCGAATCTCTCTTTCTCTCTTCCTCTTTTATTTCTTGTCATTTCTTCTTGAGAGAACCACGTAGCGATATTACGAGCCAAGGAGTTCACTCGGGTCACGAAAGAGATCTAAAAGGGCAAAGGGGTGCTACCCTGGTGCTGTTGAATGTGGGCTGAAGGAAGAATGGAAAATATAGCTCTCCCTTTAAACTCCTACCCTTCGCTGGGTGGCGCGAGCGAACTAACCGTTGCCTTGCCTTTCGGGATAAGAGAGAACTTTATGTTGCTTAAGAGGCCGGGCTAAGATTTGTCACGAGCTGCTTTGCCCGACAATCCTACCGCCGCCGTGAAAATCCTGATAAGAAAGAGACCGTGCGAGACCTTGAAGGTCCTGAAGACGTTCCCTTAACTTTCTCTCCCTTTTTATTAGTCTATCTCTTTCTCTCTCTCTTTTATCTTGTTCCAAGCTTTGCAAGAAATGTAAACGAAGGTGAAACTTTGACGTCGATATTCAACATACTGTGAAATGTAGGTATCTATTTACTAGGCATGCGTTAGGGAATCATCATTTTAAAGTTTTATTAATCGTCCAATATGTGTATTCGTGTGCCAATCGTCTAAAGATATTTTTTTAATTGATCATGTTTCTTTTTTTTGCAAATTTTCTTAGCATTACTTAATATTTCGAACGCCACATGAGTTGTCTTTAACTCAAGCTGTTTTAGTCAAGAGATAAATGTGAGGTTTAATGTAACCCTAAATGTAGACTGGACTCCAGAACTCTGTGAGTTGGATACTCTTAACATTTAGTCGTAAGTTTCGTAATACGTTTTCTAAATAAACCCAAAATAAAAATACGTAGCCCTAAGGGACAACTTTTCTTTTCTACTTTGTTGTTCAATGTGTTAATTATCAAACAAATCTTTCTCTATGATCAATAAAAAAAAAACAATGAGATTCTACAAGGAGCACAATGTCCCGTGAATACTTCCGTCGTTTTGCAGGAGAAAAGAGCATCGATGGCGTCGACAAGATTCATAGCCGTCAAACGAACCGATAGCTCGTAGGCAGGCCGTAAAACTGAGCTAAAAGGAGAATGATGCGTCGTGGTTTGCAACTTCTATTTCGAGGCACGACCCCGGAAACGAAGCAAGTGGCAAAAGGCAGGCTTCTCTCCTCTTCCTCCAACTTCACCCTCCTCTTTCCTTCTCGCGAAAGCGCTCGCTCCACGCATTGTGTTCAGCGCTATTATTACGTAGCTTTGTTGTCGATACCGTCGAGTATATAAAAGAAGATTCCTCGGTCTTGCGTTCTAGCCACAAAAGCAAATGCACTTTATCCTAGACTTATATTCACTATACTCTACAGTCCGTTACGTTGTCGTCGTCTAACATAAGCCATTCCCGGAGTCTCGACTTAAACAAAATCCAAATTACAGAAACGCTAAGAACGAACTAATTGGTTTACATTCCGATTATCGCGTGGCACGGTGTCCGATAAGATCGTGAATGAATTAAAATACGAATAAACGCTTGCGTAGCTTTAAATTCCACCACCTTGTCATCCCCTCACAGCTCCCGTCCTTATTTCTTTCGACGATGAAGATTCGGAGAAGCGGAAAAGAAGTTAGGATGGTTCTACATATTGAGCGGTATCTACAGCCATTTATCTCCGAATTCATTACGGCCGCACTGATGCGACACCTCTAGCCCTGCTTGCCTGCTACTTCGTCTAGCGTTAAGAGAACTCGTGTATCTTTGTGTGTGTAAGTTGAAAAAAATTCTCGAAGAAACGAATCCCTCTCCCTTTCGTTCGATGCCTCCTGCACATCACGCTTTCTTTTCCTAAGGAATTCACTTTGAGCCGGGGTGTGACGAGCCGTCGAGACAAACGGTCTAGAAACTCATTTCTTTTCCCTTCGGAGAATGACCTATGGTTGCGCCTTTAAAATATGAGAACGGACGTGCGAGATTGCCCTTTACTAAGGAAAAAAAAAAAAAAGACTAACTCGAAGCTCGCAACTTCGAGATAATTTATATCCGTTGACGAGCATCGTAGGAGAGTTTTTCGAGAAATCTTGCACGGAGATCAATCCGTAATATTTCTTTTTGTAATCGTACCGGGGCACGCTACTATGACTTTTATTAAACTTTCATTTCACGACTCGCCAGTCTTACGGCGCAACGAAAGAGGAATCGCTTCGTTTGAATACTTTTGCCGAGAGATTTATCATTCGAGAAGAAGCCAGTTGCCGCCACGTCCGAGAGCCTCTTTCTTACTTTCCTTCTCTCTCTCGCTCTCAAAAAGTTCCACGAGCGTACTCGTCTTCTTTATACTACGCCTTAGTTTTGGTGATCAAGCAACGTTTTCTTTGGACCAACGAAAATGAAGGCAAGTTTACGAGCGAACTTGGAACGCCAAATATTTAATATCTGGAAAGAAAGGTAACGTGTAGCCTTGTCCGCTAAACTTTACGAAGGTGAGACGTCTCGCGATCGATGTCAACCGGTCAACATGTTTACTTCATACTTTGTTCGTTTCCATCGAATATTTTCTTCTTCATCTTTATTCTTTTTTTTTTCATTTTTTCCCCTTTAGTTCGCTTACGAACAGGTATGGTACTCATCCTCCTCTCTTTTCTCTCTCTCTCATCCTTTGCCGTTTGTCTCTGACCGCGGTACCGTTCCGAGTATACAGTACGTACGGGAGTCGTTACGTTTTATGGCTAATTGTTTTATTATCTTTGACATATTTCCAGTTTACGGCCGCGGCGTTTTGCTTTCATGGTTGTCTATTGTGCACGATGAACGCCGTTTTATGCGTTATCCTATAGAACGAGGCCTACGAAGCTCGCACGGACTACAGGTAGTAACACAGTCTACGTAGTCTAATCGATGATTTGTTATTCGTTTCGTAGCTTCGAAGTAATCGTCGAAGAAACGATCGTTTTCTGGAACAACGAAGCCGCATCGAATAGTCGCGTTCCAACGTTGGAAGGACATTCATCACATCATTCTTCTCTCTCTTTCTCTCATGATACGCTCCCACTGTAGGATCTGACCGGCTATCGAAGAAAAGGGACACACCAGGAAGGAAGCTACGACAGCGTTGGAAATTCTTTTTGGTTTAGGTATGCCAATATATCGCCTTCCATCGACACCCTTCGGCTACCTTCGCGATACGTGACGTCTCGTAAGAATGCATCGTGGACCAAGAGTCAGTCTTCCCCCACCTCTCCCCTCACCACCGTTCCTTCTCTCAACCCCGTTAGAGTTCGCATCGATCGACCGGGGTTAAAATAAATAATGTCCACGCTCCGTCAAAATCGAGCAGACGCGGGAATTCCTTCGTTGAAGAAGACGAAGTCACCCTTCCGCAAAGATATTTATCCCTTTTCTGTTCGCTACGATGGATCGATGCTTTCTTTTCTTGGACGTTTTATTTCCTTAACGCTTTCGTCTTTTTCTTTTATATTATGACTCCTATTATGGATGTAATTACCTATTAGTTCATTTTTAGTAAGAATTATAGCGTAGTTAGTTTGATTGGTTTAAATTCATCAATGGTGATTAGATTCCAACCTTTTTATTATCGTTTAGTATCAATTCTACTCATGACTGAAACAAGAAACAGAAAGTAGAGAAGTTCTTATTTCATAATTACCTACTTTTAATTTATTATATTTTCTTTTAATTCTGAAGAAACATAGCAGAAGTAGGATATAAAAAATTCTGATATCGCCTCTAACAGTAAATGAATTATTATTTAATTATTTGCTAAGTATCATCCATTATTAAGATTTATATCGATAATATTTCACCTCGGTACAAGAAATATTCCTTTTTCTCTTTATTCATTGAATATTCCGTTAATAATGAAATAATAGCTCTAAACCGTGCACCTCTCTCTCCCTCTCTCTCGCACTCGATTAAACTTCGAGGGTCAAGATCGAGAATCGTTCTAGGAAAGCGTCGGCTCTTGGCGCTGGTATAAATCAACGTCTCTCCGTGACGCGGCACGCATATAGCACCGTAATGTCGTCCAAAGGCCTCGATATATTCGCGAGGAGGGTCGCACGAGGACATACATCACCGCACTGTCACCTCGGTTCTCCTTCTCACGCACTCTACAACACTCTACTTTCTTTCTTCCTTATCTTCCGCGAGACCTACGTTGGTACTTCACGAAGAGAAGTCAGGTGGACTCGATTACGAGACGCGACGTCGACCGACCGTGGCGATCGTAATTATTTATCGAAATTTATTTCGACCGGACGTGGAAGATAAGACGATCGACTCGAATTACATTTTGTACTTACAATGATCACGATAGCGAGTGCAATAATTGAAAGATCAAAATTATGTAAGAAGTTTTGTTCGAAGATGATAGTTTCCCACTACTGTTCTTGTCTTTATCATCACCATGGAATGTGTTATGATTTACAATTTTGCACACAAAACAATATGAAGTTGGTCAAAACATCAACATGAAGTTGGCCAAATCATCAACATGAAGTTGGTCAAGATAACAACATGAAGTTGGTCAAGACATCAACATGAAGTTGGTCAAGATAACAACATGAAGTTGATCAAGACATCAACATGAAGTTGGTCAAGATAACAACATGAAGTTGGTCAAGATAACAACATGAAGTTGGTCAAGACATCAACATGAAGTTGGTCAAGACATCAACATGAAGTTGGCCAAAACATCAACATGAAGTTGACGGATCCTCATTTTTAGTTTAATTGAAAACATTGTGGTTTGAGCATGACAAGTACGAGTACATGTAACTATTATCGAGAAGAAGACTTAAAAATATAATTAAGATAGATCGGTAAATTTTGATCGAACTTTGAATAGTTGATGGTACACGCACGAGTATCGTGCACTTTGGGCAAACAGGCAAAGCTGGTTGGTTGCTTTAGTCGGAAGCGCGAGAGAACGCAGAGAGGTTTGGAATTGAAGAGCGATGAAATCGGGATCGTTGCGGCTTGTCGCTCGCCGATGGATTTCGGGACGTTTTACGGATAACAGAAGGGAGGGTGAAACAAAGTGAGGGTGTTGAACGCAACCGATGTTCACTTATTGGCGGCGTGTCTGCCGGCATGGTGCAGTTACGGGCTCTGCGGAGCAGCTCTGTGGACCCGAACACAGACGGATCTCTCCTACTTCCCTCTTTCTCCTGCGTGTTTGCGTGTTGGTGCGTAGGGTAACGTTGGTGGAGGCCGGAGGGTCGGGGAACAGGTGGCGCCAAAACCACGGCCCTCCTGTCTCTTTCCCTCTCTTTCTATCTCTTTCCGCCTGTCAAATATTGCGGTTGCTTTAAAAATCGATCGCCCCCTTCTCGTCGCGCACCCTGTCGCGTCCCTCCTCCGGAAAAATCTCCCGAGAGCACGAACCTCGAGCGTGAAAACGTAGCCAGCTAGAAAGAGAAGAGAAATATTTGGAGATGCGCCCGGGGTACGTCTCGGCCATTTTCGGGCAAGATTCCTTCCGCGAAGAAAATAAAAAAGGTGGAAAATCAGAGTGACCTTGGAACTTTGGTACCCTTCGGTCGCTCATTAGACAATTTAAGACACGTTATATTCCAATTCGCTGGTCCATTATCCGAAACTGCGCCGGCTACTTCTCGGAAGAGCTCTCCTCTCTTTAGGGGCTAACTATTGAATAATATATAACGACCCGCAACCCCATCCCCGCATAATAAATATTCGCCCAGAGCGACGTTCTTCCACTTGTTTCTTCTCTTCTTCTTTTCTATCTCCTTTCTCTCTCTCTCATAGTAGCAGTAGAACGTTCGTTCGGTTTCGTGCAACGAGAGAAATATCGTTATCGATATCTTTGAACGCAGTGGCGCCGACCAACGTCGGTAATCGTGGTAAAAATTCTTATTGAGAGACACTGGTGAACATTAGGACTCGTCGGTCCAGGCCCAGTCGAGAGGGTTGCTACTCTCGATCGTCCTTTTAATCTTCCATTCTGGTCTCCTCCATTCCTCTCTCTATCTTTCGCTTTACTCGACGGCCAGACACGTAATGATATGTTATGCGGCAACCGAGGGACCTCGGGCCCAAAAACATCGAAACCAAAACGGCGCGCACGTTCGAGCTAAAGAGCGGTCTATGAGGGGCCAAGCTCGAAACACAGGGACACCGACACCTAATAACCCCTAATCTCGCAAGATCCTATAACTGGCCCTAACTAAATGCTGCTTTATACGTGCGTGTATGCGCGCGCGCCTCTCTCCCTCCAACTCTCTTTCTCCGAGGCGAACGATCGAACAACAAACGACCCGAGATTTTAATTTCACCTTTTCTCTTACTCTCCTATACTTCCCTTATTTATTTTACAACCGCGAAACGCGCCAAATACGACGTTCTAAAAATAATGATCGTCGTTCGCGCGCCAAATCCCGTTCATCTTTCCTCTTACTTCCTTCTTTTCTCTCCTAGCTTTTCCTTTCCTTTTTCAACTTATTCTATTTTTTTTTTTTTCAGTTTGAGATAATATCGTGACCTAATATCGCGCTTTAAGGAGCTTCGCGAAAGCCCGAGAGATGAGAAGACACGATAATAACGAGCGAGGTAAGTGGGACAGGTGTCCGCGCGATAGAACCTACACGACACCTGAAAGTTATGCACCGGCACGCACGTGGTACGACAAAATAAATAAGAGTATAGAGAGACAGAGAGAGAGAGAGAGAGAGAGAGAGAGAGAGAGAGAGAGATTGAGAGAAGGTACAGCCGGAGGAGTGGTGAAAGCACGAAGAGGGGCGGAAAATTCGCGGTGTAAAAGAGGCACGATCCATCGTCATCGAGTAAGCTGTGATAAATGGAGAAACGTTAAAACGGGCCCTTCCGTTTACGAATCCCCCCGGAAACGATTTTTGAGCTTCCGTGGTCGATCCCCTCCTCAACAAGAACACGATTTAACAAATACGAAAGGTCTCTGGCGGTAAGAGCTTGAAAAGGGCTAAGTGGGTTTCGGGGACGGAAGCATGTATAAAACTATGCAAAATGACGAACGGTGATAAAAATACACACACACAAATACATATCAATACATGTACATGTGTATACAATGGATGGGTAGCACGCGATATTACGTATTACGGCGATGAAATCTTATTTATGGCAACGATCGTGGTTAGGCCAGGCCTCTAATATTTTAGCTCATCGGTAAAATAAGAATTCATATCCGCGGAGCCCTTTGTAGCCCAGGGATTCTACTACCCCTCTAGACCCATGCGGTGGCCTCCGCGGAACGTGGAAAGCCGTTGAAATATTTTCAGAACGGCGCCGTTGGATTCTCTCTCTCTCTCCGCATATCCGGTCGAATCGACGACACTGCTGCTTCTGCTGCTATCGCTGGGTACTCCTGCTTCCGTAAAGGGCGCTCGCGCGTTGATGAAGAGACGACGAAGAATTTTGATTGAGCCGCGTAATCTCGCGCTCGCATCGGAATCGTGCCCACGCGAGGATTTTAATTAAACTAGAAAGGAGCATATATTACAGAACCGGGGAAATGTTTTCTTACAGCGGAGATTTGCATGATAATCGTAATTTATGTCGAAGCTTCTACCGGTTAACCATTCGTTTTCTTTCTGTAACGAAGATTGAAGTCTATACTTTTTATGGTAGAGAGAATAGAAAAATCGATAAATGTCTAGAAAATAGCTACAATATGGAAGGAGAGGGTGTATTATTGCATAGAGTGGACTTACCTGAACATAACAGCATGTGTTTTATGATAGTATTAAAACTGCAAGTGGTCTGTGTAGAAATAAGACATATAAACAATGTTTGTTTCCAAGTTGGGTCTTGCGTAGAATCAAACAAACTTTTTCACAAACAAGCCTTGCTATATCAGCTCTCAAAATATATCATGACAATGCGGCTTAAGTGTGAAGTTGGCTATGGAAAAATACAATTAAGTCTTTTGTTGGGAAAAAACTAAATGACTTTTCGAACAACCTAATAGATAAACCAGTGTCTCTTTTGAATAGGCTTGGGCATTTTAGTTCACGGTAGAGAGCGCTTAATATAGTTCAGATCTCATTACAGAACTAGTTCGTTCATCTAGTTCAATATAGTCTATTGTTTTAGGCAGTACACTGGTATTGTTAGGTTGTGACCTGGGTTGGGACTGTTGCAATAGCAAGAGGCGTTAACGGATGTTTCAATTTCACGTGTCGATTCAGATTTCCATTTGATTCCCCAGCAATACGTATTGACTGTGAGCAGTACTTGCACTGTGCACTTTTCTTATCACTTTGTTCTTTAAAATGAGACCATAAGGCAACTTTCTTTTCGATATTTTAATAATAATATAAAACAATACAGAAAGTAAAAACCTCGGCGTTCATGCGTTCGTCTAAATCGACTAAACAAAAAATAATGTCAAACATATACCTATTATCCAAGTGAAGATAGAATCAAGATTGAAAAACAAACGAGACTGATCAAACGCAATATATACCTACAAAGGCCTAAAAAAGTTGAAATCCGCGAACTGGATCCTCTAGCTCGCTTGTAAGATCAGTTCATTTAGACTAGTTCGTTCGTAAACTTCACAAGCCTACTTTTGAATCCAATCGAGAACATCGTACTGTATATTACTCAATTCCTATCCCTTTCAAGAAAATAACTGTTTTCTAGACATTTACCAAATCTTGGATGAAAAATTAAAGTATCGATAGACGTTCGGCTTTGCGAGTGACTCGAAAGATGTCTCCGGTTTGGGACTTCCGGCAGTAGCAGCCTCGCACACGGCCTTTTTAATCTCTCCATAGAGAGAAAAGAAAGAGAGAGGGAGATACGTTTCTGGTCTCTCTTTCGGTCGCAAGCACGTCGGTTCGCTCCGCACGAATCGCATCTTTCTCCGTGGCGAAGGCTTAAGCGGTGGACCGTATTGTGCAAACACGTAGCGGCAATTATTATTATTTATTACGCGTTTCGACCACAACCACCGACTTTTCTCGTTCTTTTCACTCTATTCTCTATCTCTATGTCTCTACCTCTCTCTCTCTCACCGATAGCTTCCATCCCCAACCGGAGACCAACTGTCGCTCGAATCGTTAACTTGAAGCCGTTATGGCCGATAAAGTCGCTCCGTAAATAAATTACGATTCATCCTCGGAACGGGAAATTTATGCCACTCGAACAGAAAGCGATATATGGTAGAACATACGGACGAGAAATTGACGTCGAATGATTTTTCGGAGAAATCGATCGATCGATTTAAGTCGAAGGAAGTGAAGGAGCTGAAGGAATTTAAAAAAGGGGAGGAGGTGAACGGGCGAGGTGGTCGACCTTGGCACGAAATAAATACCGAGTCGGAAATTCTAACCCCTAACCCAGCCAAACAACCGTGAACTCTTGGTCGCGCGGTACCGAGCGCGAAAAGACGTTTGCATTGTTTTCCGTGCCGTATTATTCGACGTCGTCGCCTTTTCCGTGAGACGACTTCCGTCGGCGAGGTCAACCGGCAGGAAATCGCCACCCGAATGTTTCCCAGTGATTGTTCCTTATGCTAATCGAAGTCGACGTGGAATTTTACAAGCGATCGTTCGATGACGATGCTCGAACGTCAGCACTTTCTTCTTCTTTGCGACGACAACGTGGATTTTCAAAGAAAGAATCAGAGAGAGGAGAAAAGAAGAAAGTATCGATTGTTGAATCGTTCTTGGACGATACGAACATTCGGATTCTTGTGTTTGGTTTTAAACATCGATGTCACGAAAGAACGATTGACGAATTTATCTAGCAAAGAACGTTTGGTAACTCGAAAATTAAAAAAAAAAATCTGAAATTGTACAAATGTGACTCGTATGATGTTAATAAAGGAAAAATTGTTTGTTTGTGCTGAAAAATGTTAAATTTAAAGTTGTAGTATTTTTATGATCGATATAGTGGATATGAAAAGTGTGTAAGTAATCTTTCTGAATTTAATTTAATTACCAAAACACATTTCGTATATTCAAAATACTACCACAATATTTAATTTAACTTTTTTCTGCATAATAGTTTTTTAAATATTGACGATAATACGTAAAGTCAAGATTTCTTTAGTGTGTTTTTACCCCTAGGAACGTTTTTCAGCAGAAACAACAAATTTGTTAGATTTTTTTGAGTTTCCGAGTTGTCAAACATTCCTTGTCAGTCACGACTCTATTAACCCATTTCCCGAATTATTTATTTCCCAAAAAACGAAGATTACAGAGAAGAAGAAGAAGAATAGAGCAAAAGCACGATAAGAAGATGGAGATACTTTCCTTTTCAGTAGAGTCATTAATTCGGTATGCGGCTTCAAACTTGGCCGATAGCTCCTCTTCCTTCTTCTCGGTTGTTAAATAAAACCAGTGACTTTGCTCCATGCGGCATTAACCCAGGACGTGACCGCGCGGCCGTTTGTCTCCTTCTTATCCGTTCCACGATTTTCCCTCCTTCTTTCTCCCTTTATCTTTTCCTTTCGAACTTGTCATTCTCTCTCTTTCTAGAACGAGAGTCGGTAGGGGAAGAAAAGGAAAGAAAATTCGTGCAGCCAAGCTCGATCCGCAAAATTCTTTTGGAGCGACTAGTTCATAGAAAGAGAGAGCCATCGTTTGAAACGTAGATCTTATTAAAACTTTTGGAAGAAGTTCGTACAATTCGACGAATAATTAGCGTACGTGTGCACCCCTTTCTAATTTCTCAAAAGCGTACAGGGTGTAAAAAAATATTTTGTCTTGACTACCATAGTTGGATTCTACACTTTCAAATCGGTGGAGATCTGCTAAAAAAACTCCCCACAAAATTGATCTTGATCTCGAAAATCAAGGTCCAATTTTTTGTGAACTATGTGACGTTCCACTCTTCCTTAGGTCAAAATCGTCAAAAGAACCATATGTTCCAAAGCAACCCTTTCGTCAGAAATTTATGTTGAAATATTGTTATTTGCAAAAAGAATTTTATGTTGCATAGCTCCATATATTGAACTTAACGATCGTATGTCATGCGTGACAAATGTGTGATATTTGTTGATTTTCGAGATGAAGGTCAATTTTGCGGAGAGTTTTATTAGTAGATCTTCACCGATTTCAAAGTATAGAATCCAACTATGGTAGTCAAGACAAAACATTTGTTTACACCCTGTACAACCTGAGCGAGTTTGCCTTTCGATAATTCATCGAATATTTTTTTGATAATCCTCTCCTCGATATCGTTTTCCTGCTCTATTTACTTGGTCTTACGCGAGGAGAACTTAATTATATGAAAAGAGAGTGACCTCGTTAACGACACGACTTGGACCCGAAGCTCCATGAATTTTCCACCCCTTTCGCGATAGGGGACGAAACGAGAAGTAAGAGAGAAAGAGAGAGAGAGACACGTTCCTGGTTAGGGCGAGTTTCTTCCAGCGTGGTATTCCGCTCGGATACGCTTTGTTAATCCTTCAGTGTATTCGCGCTCTCGGGATATCGTAATTATATTAGCGCACGGTCGCACTGAAATTTTCCCGCGAAATTCCGTGCGAAGTCTCTCATCCTCCTACGCTATCCTCGCTCGCTTTAATTTCAAACTCGTCCTCGTCGTCCAGTCTCGGTGCTTTCGAGCGGGAAACCAACGAGATTCGCTTTGAAGATCGCAAGCTCCTTTTTTTCTGGTTGATACTCGCGGACCGTTTTACGTCTGCTGCGTTTCGTCGATGGAGAAAATGAGAGTAAAAAAAAAAAGGGAGGCGACAAAAAGAGATGGCAAAAAAAGATAGAGTAAAAAGGAAAAAAAGAAAACAAAATATTCGACCAGTGAGACAAAGCGAGACGCAACTAGGAAAAGGGAATCTAATTATCTCGATTCCATACGCTCGCTAGGTTCGCGTGTGCCGGGGAAAGAAGAATCCCAGCTAGGATGATCCATCAGCACGTCGTGAGGAAAAACGATATCTTTCGAGTGTTTTGGGATTTGCTATGGAAGGTGAAGGGTGGACTGGCAAAGGGGGTAGGAGGAGAAGCGTAGCAAACGAAAACCGAAGGGAAAACCGTGGCGTGGGTGGCGAAGGGTGGAAGAGGCGAACGGGCACGCGGAGAAACGAAAGAAAATAAGAATGGAAGGAGGAGCGAAGCGAAAGGCGCCTTCGTTTCTATGTGGCTGCCTTTGTATACGCGTTCAGCCTGGAGAAGACGAGAGAAAGAGAGAGTATTGATCCCACCCTCCAGGAGTAGCAACCCCTAGCTGGCCTAACTTCCCCCCCCTTCTCCCTCCACCCGACGCTTGTTGTGCTGCATACCAATTTGCTTGATTTTTTCCCTTCTACTCCTCTCTGTTTCTCTTCCCCTCTTTCTTTTTCTTCTTTCTCTCTCTTGCCTTTTCTTTATTCTCCCTTCAAGCTTCTTAGTATATCTGCTTTTCTCTTCTCGTCCAACGAGAAGCGACTTCTTGCCCGTCCTTTACGTTCCATCGAGGGCAAGGAAAAAAAAGAAATCTCGATCCGAAATCGTGGATCTCGAATAGAAGAAGGCAAAGTTTATAATTCTTAGCTCGTAGTATATCTGTAAGAAGAAAAAAAGAAGGATAAGTGACCGTGAAGATACTTACTTACCGGTAAGGGTAAGAACAACTGTAAGCGCGAGAGACTCGAAAGAGGGTGAGAGAGAAGGAAGAAGTAAGGAGAAGGGTTTGGACCTCCAGATAAACCTGGCCTCGTCTGGAATCTTCTATTAGCAATTACAGTTGTAATTGTTTCCTGCAATATGCATGGAAATAGTGGAATTATTTAAAAACCACCCCTACTCGAACCACCACCCAAGTAGCGTCTGGAGTGGGCCCGATGCTACCTCCCGTTGGATGGACCACCTTTCTATTTCTCTCTCTCGTACACGCACACAATCTCCTCTTTTTCTCTTGGCTTCGACTCCTTTTATATCTTAACGCCAGTCCCTTCGATTCGTTTCCTCGTCTAGAATCCTCGTGATACAGGAGCAAACCTCGAATCCAAATCCCCGGCACGGTTAATGGACTGGAAACAATTTATCCGTTTAGCTCGCCCCACCAACGCGTATCTTCACGCACGAAACCCAACGAACTCGAGATGTCGTATCAAAGTAAAACTTTCCTCTTCTTTTTTTTCTTTTTCGTTGACACCTTGGAAACCATAAAATTACTATACGTCCTTTAAATCACCGTGGATAGATAAAGGAACGGTCTCTCGCTCGTAGGGGGTGAAACGGACTTCGGAGTCCGAAACAATGGGACTCCGAAGAAACGATGGAATCTACGAAGAGAACGTAAGGGGAACGACGACTAGGGGTTTGCCAAAATCGGTTATCGGTGTATGGATAAATGCTCGCGCGCGGCCACGGTCGTGCGATGCAGAAGGATACAGAAGCGTTTCTCTCTTTCATTCTCCTTCTTATTCTCTTTCCTCGCGTAGCACGGTGGCCGGTGCATTATCATAACCACATTCTCGTGTGCGAGACCGTAAGGGCCTCGGGATGCCCGGACAAGCCAGCAACCCTTTATACTCTTGCACATATACAAACAAACACATAGAGATTCGTTCCACCGTAGTCTTACATTGCATCCCATCTACGATATTTCTTTATTTCTACCGGCGATCGTTTCTCATCGGAATTCTATCTCTCGAGAGATTCTACCTTTCCCTGAGCTTTCCTCTTCTTAGAAGTCAGTAACCTGTGAGCTGAACGAAATCAAGACATAGTCTAGAGAGAGAGAGAACGTATCAAAGTATTATTTCAAGAACGGATCGAGAAGTCAAAGGAGTAGAAGGTATTGTCGAAGAAGCAAACCTTAGTATAGTGCTTTAGTCCGTGGGCGAGAATTCGCTTTCTCGAGGAGGTGTGTTGCTAGACGGTGTGCATCTTGTTCCTCGCGACGACGGAATGTTGTACGCGCAGGTGGGACCGAGTGACAACATCTGCCGGTCACGCGTCTCCAGCCGATACCTTTCGAACATTTCTCTTCGATCTCTGTATCTATCTATTTATCTACCTCACTTTTTTTCTTTATATTCATTAATTCTTTTTCCTATCTTATTTTCGAACAGAAAAAGAGAGAAAAAAAAAAGACTATCCAGACTACTTAAGAGCTTATACACGTATTAGTTGAGCGGCGCTTAGTGTACGCCGTAAACGAGATAAGCGCGCAATACAAAGTGTCACCATTCCAACGGAGTGAAATCAACGTTTTTCTAAACGCCCCGAAGAAACCGGCACCGCGAAGAGCCAGCGATCCTCCCGAGTAGTCGCCGAGTTGAAAGAGGGCAACCGATGGCTCGCAACCGACGAGAGTCTAACGTTGCTCGGTTTTAGGTCAGATCGTGCCGCGAAAACTAATCGTTTCTTCGTTGGTCTCGACGATTCGATCCATCGATCGAACGTGGATCTTAACCAGCACCTTCTTCGATCAGAAATTTTCGTCGATTTTTTTTTATTACTTCAAGAACAACGTGAGTCACTCGATCTTTTCTTTTTTTCCTCGGTCACAATCCTAGCTATTAAATAAATAATTAGAAAATAGGTTTACAATTGTTGATCACGATTGCTCACGCAGAAGAATCGTTAGTAAGTAATCGTCGTCGTTCGAGCGTAAGCCGCGAGTATAAACGCGTTACCGTACCCGTTTAACGGGCGATCGATCGCTTACGCAACAGAGGCGACCGGTATTATAAGCAACGAAGGACACGAGCGACAGCACGACCGTTCAAAGTCCGCTCTCGATCGCGAGTCGATTCGCGCAGGAAACTCGAGTTATCCAGTTCGGAACTGTCGAGAACGAACTAACGATGACGATACGGTTCTTTTTAGGTAAACGAGAATTATTTTTTACAGAGATTCTTCTTTGGAAAATGATCGAAGATGATATGAGTACTTTGTCTACTTTGATCGTGGCATCGCTGAGAGTCGTTGGTGGTGATGTCGCGAGAAATACCGGTTCTCTCTCTCTCCTAATTTTAAGTACGGCAATACCTCGCGTAGTCCAACTTCGATTAGTCTGGTTTTACTGTAGTCTTGTTTGAAATTTTTTAAAATGTATATTTATTTAGAAATAAACGCATGAGCTGTTCTGGTTTTATTGTCTTTTTCTATTGGACTTTTTTTTTGTTTTTTTTTTTATTATTTTCTTTTTCCTAGTCGACTTTTTTTTCCTTTCTGATTATATTATTAATTAGCCGAATGATTAACAAAGCAATTCATTGATACAAAGAAATGCACGAGGAAAAATAATTAAAACTAATTTCGGTATTAAAACATGAAGTTTAAATAAAAATATTTGAATTTATAAAATAAATATATAAACCCCTTATGTCGTTTTATTGATAGGATAAATGTCTAAAATAGATGAAAAAAAAATAGGAGAAAAAATTTTTTCGTATACAGTTAATATTATGTTTAGAACGGTTTCAAACAGTCCGCCTAATCGGTGGAATCGATTACCTGGACTATACAAGGTATTGCTGTAGTCTTAAGTTTACCTAAGAGTCTTTTTTTTTATTCTAAGTTGTAAGCATGCATGTGCACTATCTTATGTCATTCTCTCTTACTTTCTTAATACCTTGTATTAGCTTTGCTTACGATGTTTTTATATTATTTTTGCTTTTCATAACGCTGATTATTCCTCACTTAATATAGTATAAAAAGATTTAATAAATATTATATTCCAGTCTTCATCTCTTTCTAACAATAAAATCATCTAGAGTCTAACGAGAATCACGCATCGATCAAGGGACATCTCGATAATTCCAGGCTATCTCTCGAGGTAGCGCACTCGCGGACCGATAGATCACCCCGAAGGCATTTTATTATTGCGGACGTGCGATCGCGGACATCGCGAGAGAGCGATCGACGCGACGACGCTTCGATGAGAAGAGAAGAAAAATATCCTCGGCGCTCTTAACGTTTATAGCGCGCGGCTTTTCCTCGAAGGTGCGACCGCTTCGCGCGGAAAATTCCCAGGCGTCCTTCGTTACCGGCCGAGAGAGCGCTCGCTCCTGTGCAAGAGAAAGAGAGAAAGAGAACGTAAGCCGTAAAAAAGAAAATCCCGAGCCGGCACGATCTCGCGTGACGAGACTGAGAAGCGACGAGACGCGACGACGCGCCGACGAGACCAGAAAAAGACGCACCGCCGTCGCCACCGCGTGTTACCTGCTTGCGGATGTCACGCGCAAAACGCAACTATTTTTCGTCTCTCGATAAAAAAAAAGCTTTTGGAAAGAAATTTATTTATTTTTTTTTGTCAATGATCCATCGATCCTCTAAATCCTCGGTACGACCGGTCAATTTTATCGTCGCGATCGATGAGCGTTACATATCTATGATTTATCATTTTTCCAAGAATTATCTCGTATTGGCAATTAGCGCCAGCGATTACGAACGACGAGAGTGAGAGAACCTGTTGCTCGCGTCTATTTTTATTGCAAGGATTTGTGCCTTCGGGAAGTTCGAGGATTCCTCTCTCTCTCTCTCGATCTTCGTAACTCAAACTCCTCGCGTCACGAAAATTCGCGGAAGTTCGCGTAATCGTTCAGGCCGACTGGATGATCGTATCGGCTAGAAAAGAAGAAAAAAAAAATTCTTACGCGAGTGATCGCGATAATTGATCATAATCGCAACGCAATTTACAGCGATAATCACGATGATTAAAGATTGTCTCGAATGGATCGATTTAATCGAAACGATTAACCTTTCGCCACTATGAGTCGCAGCACCTGCCATTTCGCTCGATCGAATTGCTTTTTACAAGCTTTTTATTTGCTATGGCTCGTTTGTATACGGAAAAAGTTCGTAGTCGTACTTATGTGGAGATTTCCCGGTCAAAGTACACTCTAACCTCCTATTTTGGTGAATGTGAAAGTAATAGGGGAAAATGAATAATTATAGACCCAATCCAGAATAACTTTTAAATCGTATTATACCTACATAACTTAATAATAATTAATAAATAATTACTTAATCCACCAGAGATTTCACAGAACGCTTTATTGTGAGCAAAATTGTCTAAATCGTATTGTTATCAACAAATGCGTTAAGTTCCTTGATTTTTTCTCTTCTCCAAGCAAATTCAAATGTAATGTATATTCTAATGTAACCTCACACTACGACTCTCTATAACGATGTAAATAATATTTTGTATACCAAAAGGAATTAACTCCCGTTTATCGTAAATAAATAAATAAATAAATAACCTCGTTTAATAAATTAAATTAAATTCGAATGCTTTTAATGCAATAAAATTTGCACGATGTAGAAGGACTAGAATTTGTGTATTTTATTTGAAAATACATCTTTTTATGAATGTTATATATAGTACGATTTAAAAGTAATTCTGGATTGAGTCTATAATTATTAATTTTCTCCTATTACATTCACATTCTATTTCATTCTTTTTCTTTTATTTCTATTTCATCATTACCGATGTATTATACATACGGTTTAAGAAAACATGTACATTGACCGGGAAATGTGTAAATTTACGTAATTCGAACTTTTCCTGTAACACATACGGTACAAATCTTGTAAGCTAAATTTGACCCACTTCTATATACTCAATCGACTCGAAACTTTGCACACACACGTAATTACTATAACAATACATTTTTATGCAAAAAAATTGTCTTTTAATTGCATAATTTTCTTCCAAACTTCGTATAAAGAAAGCTTAGAACCGATCGAGAGCGCGTTTAGTCGAAAGATCGGAAGGGTTCGCGTCAAGGATCGCGCGATCTACTAGCGGTTGGCCAATTAAGACGGATCTCTCTCGCAAAGAGAGCTCATGTCGAGCTAAAAAGACATAAATCTCAATGAACGTCAGGTGGCAGAGTTGCCACCCGTTGCGCGGAAGCGACGGAATCGGATCCGATTCGAAGCCTTGTGACCGATCTCTCTTCGTTCGTCTTCTTACTCTCTCTATCTTTCTCTCACTCCGAAGACTTCTTAACGAACGACATACCGTCGATATTACTTCATCGTCGTCGTGGCTCGCCTCTCGTGGCCAGAAAATTCCGATCGGGGCTCCGATTAGCCGGCCGCTGAAAGGACGCGCCTCGAATTCTCAAAGTTCGATTCGCCGAGTCACGACATTGTTGTTCACTGATCGGCTCCCGAAACTCTCTCTCTCTCTCTTAGAGATCCATAACGCGTCGATCACTGTCTACTCACCTGAAATCTCTCTCTCTTCTATTTAGATTACGCGAGGCAATACGTCTTCGAGGATATCGTTCTGGCAGATCGCTCAAGACTGGAAGCGAGAAAGTCGTCAAGTAGTCGTATCAACGAGTCGAACAATTAAATGAGAACTCGTGGATTTCGAATCCTCGAGAACGATATTTGGACGGTAGGAATTGAAATAAAAGATAAGGATCTTTTTTCTCAAACGTTATCGGACGTAAAGGTGTGCATTCCGTAGCGCGTGGGTGGACGCGGGCATACGAGCGAAACACGAGTAGAACACGCGTTCCGAGACTCGAAGGAAACCGAAAACCACGATGGAGGGAGAAAGTAAAAGATAGAGAGAGAGAAAAAGAGCATTCTAGATCGATTCTCGCGATCGGTTGGGTGTATAGAGACGCTGTGAGAAGGAAAGAGTTACAAGGTAGATATTTTAAGGTTGTTGGAAGGAAAACGGATAATCGGGCGGGTGTGTGACGGGACGTCATAAAGTCCCATTCTTGCCGATAAAAACAAGCACCGGGGAATACGTACGTGAGCGTTGGTATAAAGAAGAGAAAGGTGGGGGGGTTAGTGAAGAAGGAGAAAGAAGAGAAGAAAGAGGGAAAAAAGAATAGAGAGGTGGCATCGGGCAGCGATCCAGCTACGATCGAACCGATCGTTTCGAGGGTCCCTACTTCCCACTAAATTCGCAATATACGATCCTCGGGAAAAGCAAAACGAAGCGGCTTTCGCGGGGAGGTACCTTCCGTAACGATACGATCGAGTCTCGAAGGGCAACGAACATCGAAAAAAAAAAGAAAGAATTTTCGTATTCGTTTTAACAAAGTCAAGATACTGCCACCAACGTTTGGCTTCCAAGAGACGAGATTTTGATTACTCGAAATAGCTAACACAAGAGAGAGAAAAGGATGAAAAGGAGTAACAACCGTACACGAAAGTTTCAACTCGCCAAGAAGGATTCGTTGGTTAGGCTATTTGAATTTCGAGGATGCGCACGATCCTGGGGGAGAAGCAGCAATAGCAGAAGCAGCAAGAGAAGAAGGGACGCGAAGAGCCGAACGCCCGCACGGTCGTATCGCGAACGGCCGTGTGGCATCCGAAGCAACCGATTCCCATTCACTCGGAGAATTTATGTGACGACGGGTAAACCGGAAATCATGGATTGGATGTCCCCGAGCCTAGATCCCTCGTCTCGAACCCGCCCTCCCCTCCCTCTCCTTCTTTCTCTCTGGCACCAAGCTGCAAGTCTTTTTGACGCGAAGGTTAACCTATCCGCGTGCCGTCGGCGTCGCCTATCGAAACCTTGGAATCTGTATACACATAAACGTATATATATATATATTTATATAAATGTATATATTTTCTACTCCAAACGTTTATTTACGTTCCAAACGCTCGACTATTACAGCTTATCGATGCTCTACCAGTACTATCAGTATCTGCTTCCTATCTCTTCACTCGTAACACGAAATGAGGATGCAATTGCGTAAAGGAAGTTACGCAACGAAGCTCTCTTCCTCGTTTCGGACGTTAACTTCACGAAAAGTAAGTTAGCAAAAGGATCTCGAGTAATTGTAGAATCTCGCAAGACGCAACTTGTCTCAAAGAAGAAGGAGAAAGAAGGAAAGAGGGACAAGTGACAGGCGAGTGTCGCGTCGTCGTGGCTCGATCTTAGACCGATCACAGCTTCTTCCTTTGGACGGTGAATATACCAGAGAAGAACAGAGAGAGAGACGAGAAAAGTCTGGACGTTCGATCTCGACGAGTCGTTGCTTTCTCGGGGCCGGCGGTTCTCTCGCATCTCTCGATCTCTCGGAGATCTTCTCTTCGCGGCCGTGCTGGCACTCTACGCTCTTACATGCTAGCCCCCGTGCTTTCTTCCCCCCTCTCCCTTCCTCCAGCGATTGGGCCTCGCGGCAACCACCAGCAGCAGAAGCAACAGCAGCAACGGCACTGTCAGCCGGCGCGAGCGACAATACCCGATGCGAGATAAAGCGAAACCTTAAGGGACGAGGGTTCCGAGATACGTTGGTACTACCTTCGACTCAACCGTACGTAGCCTCTACCATGGATTTCTGCGTCCCGTACACTCGCGAAAGATCGAAGAGATCTACTTTCTTGGGATACCCAACGTGTCTCTCCTCCCCCCTCTTTTTCTCTTTTACTCCTCTTACACTCTCGGACACTTATTTTCGAGATATAATGTACTGTGATACTGTTCGCCGAAAATGGTCGATGGTAAAGGGCTGCTTCGAGAAAGTGAACGAATCTGAAGATTTGTTTTTATTCTTTCCGAAATATCATAGAACGTCTCCCAAATGTAAGTATACACGTAGTATGGAGGGTAGAGGTAAGGAGGATCATCTCTTATGGGACTTCAGTCGTAAAAGTGTCCGCGAAAAACCGTAAAATAGTAGTTCCATAAGTGGCGCTGATGAGCAATCAGAGTACATCTGAACTTAGCGGTTATTGATGAAGTGAAGTATGCCATAGGGAAATAGCAAAATGTAAAAGAATAGTTGATAAAAATACAGTAAATGAATATTCAATTAATACAATTGATACTAATAACATATTCAATATAAATTGATAATAACAACTTCAGGCGCTTTTTTTTAAACTTGGGACTTTTGATCCAGCAGCGCCATATTAATTTTACGGGATTTTTCGGACACTTTTAATATACAGAGATGATCCTCCTTACCTCTACCCTCCATAACACGTAGGTATATGTTCCGTATGGGCAAAGGCCTCGGATTTTTCGGGCAAAGAAGTAGGCGCTTAGGTAGAAACGTGTACGTGCTTTCTCTAGGCCGTGCCCCACTCTCCCCCCCCCCTTCCTCTCTTCTTCGAAGCCAAAATCGAAGCCGAAACAGATAGGAACGAGTCAGAAAGCGAGCGGTGAACTGGCCCCGACAAGGACCACCACCGGTGTCACCAAACTCGTTCCTCCGTCCGGATCGTGCCCGGCCGGCCCACTTTTCGCCTTACTTCGACGAACTTACGAAGAAACGGTTCTTCTAATAGTACCACGCGTCTCGATCTTCATCGTAGTGGCAAATTTTATTGAAACGCGTGAAAGTTATGGTCGTAGGTCGAGGGTTCACTCTTTGCACTCGACTGTTTTCTTTAATCCTTTGAGGCACAGAATTTTTAGAAAATAAAAGGGTTCATGTTGATCAGAAATTTTATTTGTTTTTAATTTGAACAAAGTCTTTATGTAAGTGAGGTTTAAAAATAAACATATATGCACGTGGCAATTGCTAAATTTCGAGATGGGTCAAAAAATGTCCTGCATATTTACACATAAAAAAGGTGAGACACTTTTAATACCATCGTCCCTCAATGAGTTAAAGTGATATATTTGTAACTTTATACTATTTTATTCTAAATTATATGTTTATAATTAGAAATGTTCTTATATATGAGTTGCTACTAACAAGAGAACTATTATGTATTTAATGAAACTTTTGGGTATGTAGAGTTCGTCGAGTTGTTCCAAGAACAATTTTTTCGGTGGAAATTTCAATCTTTTCGTTTTTTTTTTATATAACTATCTAATTGATAAGAGATAGATCAAAATTTTTGCATGATTTTTAAAGATCTATCAGACTGCGGGATAAAACATGTTTTAAAGTTTGCAATTTTAAATAACATATATTATATATAAGCAATTTGTTGCTTGAACAACTCGATGAATTCTACATATGTACTTATAAAGTTTCTTTAAATTAGAATTTCTGGATTAGAATAGTTCCTTTGTAATTAAATTGAATAAAAAAATCTCAATGTCCAAAATTAAATAAATCCCAGTCATAAAGTTCAACCTTGTCGAGTCACACTTGACACCGAATGCAAAGATTTAAACATATCTTCGATCGTATTACATTACTAATCTAAAAAAAGTATACTCTCTCGTATAGGTACGGCCACATCGTAAAGATTTCGATCGGATATAAAATAAATCTTTAACGGTTCGATGGCAGCTGCCTTAAAACACGTCCTCGTCTCACATTTATTCTGTATTTTGGGAAAGGTTTCTTAATATCATTGACATTTGCAAAAAAAAGGTATATGTCACACATACGTATCTTCGAGTTCGGATAGATCCTTTAATACGGGATCTGACATATGTTATATTTTACCCATTATTTATTACCTTTTGCATATATATTCTTATTATATAAATTCTAAACCACCGTTCGATTCTCCCACCCTCTGAAATCATCTTACGCAGTCTCGTTTAACAGCCATAAGTCATTAACAAATAATTTTATTCTATGATTCGAATATCCCGTCACTTAGACTCGCTTATCGTCGTAATTAATCCTCAGAAGGCATCACGTAATAAGGACGAACTCCTTCGATCCTTCTCTTTCCCTCCTCCCACATAGAGCCCCCTTTCGATTTTTATGGACTCGAAAGCGCGAGCCTTCCTTTAGCGTACGCGTATACATAATTAATTGCGGCGGTCTCGCTTTCGCCCTCCCCTTCGCGGGTATTTACATACGTTCTCACTTACCTCTCTTCGTTCGGTCGCTATGTCGAGCGTGGCCGAGGGGCCCGCTCGTTTACCCTCCTCCAGACTTTTTTTTTCCACCTTCGGCACCTCCACCTTCTTAGGTGCCTCCTAAGAATCGAACGTTTCGATTAACCGTCCGTGTAGCCTCGTGTAGACCGCGAGAGTACCGAGAGGGAACGACGTTCGACACCATTTTTGGAAAAGGTTCTTCTTCCAGTCCTCTCTCTCCTTCCTTTTCCTCACGTTTTCTTTGTAATTTTGCGTCAAAAGTTTATTGCCCGTTCAACGACGGCACGTAGGTACGTTGCCATTTGCTAGAATCGTCGATGATATTAAAGCGAGAACGGTACGATCGAAGGTTTTAATAGATTTCAAAAAGAGACGTATAACGCGACACGATAATCGTGTAATAAATAAAGTATTAAGATAAGATCGACGCGTGTACTCTCATCTATGCTCTAAACAGCCATTTTCACCGTTCATATTCCTCGCTAATCGCGTTCTTATATTACTTAATTGGTGCATTATCATAAAATGCCTCACATTTTTTAAATAGAGGTATTAAATTATCATATAATCGATGGACGAAGGCATCACGGCGCACGTTGCCCCGTTTCAAACGGCATATAACCGGAACAGAATTCTGTTCTTTAGCTATAAAATTGACTTTATCTTAATTGCGTTATAAAGGAGGGTCATCTATCGGAAAGCTAAACGACGAGTCTACATTTTCTGCATTCGTCCCTTCGACGTTCTTATCGATCGAGGGATAAGGCGAGGATTGAAGCAAAGGGGTACGAGACTTGTTTGTATACCCGTATAAAGGTACTATGCGTTTATTAAAATTATTGATAGCTATGCCGTCCGTCGATTCGAGTTAGGGTCAATAAATTTAAAGGTTTGCTTGTCCTGGTCAGCTGGTGCAAACCTTTATCATTTAATTCGTTCGATTTCTATTAAGATATCTTCTACCGGGCGTGTGTGTTATGGATTAGCACGAGTCATTATCCCGTCGTACGATCTACATTAGGGAAACGAGAGGATAAGAGAAAAAGAAAGTAAGAGGAGGACAGTTGGAAGTCTCGCGATCCTCCAGATGGCGGATGTCTTCGAAAGGAAGGAAAGGAGCGAGACTGCGAGATTTTAACGTCCCTTTTACGACCCTTTAAAATACCATCGTCGCGGTAGCTACCGGGCTCTCTTAATTATTTTACGAGAATTCCGACGACAATGCTCGCTGGCAAAAACAAGCGGTAACACCCTGTCTACCAGCTTCGTTCGCGAGCCCTAGAGATTACGACTTCGAGTTCGTCTTCGAGACGGCGCGCAGAAAATCGTTAACTCCCTTTCTTTATCCCATTTCTTTTCCCTCTCTTTCTCTCGTGACCCTTAGCGTATAGTCTAATTACATTTCGAAAAACGCGCTATCTAGACGGCTCGAGAAAAATTCTCGAGTAGATCGATGATCTCTCGTGACTTTTGGACGAGTCTCTCTCATTCGTGTGAATTTTTACGGGTGAAACTTACGCCGGGATCCAGACGGAACAACTCGAAGACCATTCATGAATAATGCATCGACCACGTCGCGCGAAATAGGAATCGTCATCGAGCCGATTTGGTGTCAGACACGAAGATTTTGAGGAGATTTATAATAATTTTAAGATACCTTTTTTGTTATTAATATATTGGTAATGATTTGGCCTCGACTGAGAAAGTACGATCTGCTTTTGGAAAGCAGTCCCTCTATCCGTTGCAGTCTAGCTTGTATACCTACCTATTTACATTTTTAGATTTATTTTTCTTTAATTGTAAATTTCGTCTTTAGGGGCAGTTGTCCACGAATGAAATAAATGTTTATTCCTTCATCCATTTTCTATTTAGTCTTGCTTACGTTTGGGTGTGCAGCTTTTTCATTTTTTATTACAAACTTTTATTTAGTTTGGCTTGACCCACTTCTACGTATCTAATCGACTTGACACTTTGCACACATACGTAATTTAGATGACAATAAATTTTTTTCGAAAAGAATTTGGAATGAATAGAAAAAAAGGTTCATACTTAGGTACTTATAATCTCTATCGAACAATATTAAGACAAATAATTAAACATAATATATGATATACTATTGATACTACTTTTTATGAGAACCCACACATTCGATCTATAACCATTTAAAAATATCATTCAGCACTGCCCCAATAAAAAACTATTCCTATTATTGTATTTTCAGTAGGGAAAGGAAAGAGCCACTTTTTGAAAGAGCAACAATCATTAACACAGTAGTTTTTTTACGAATGTTGGACAAATTAGTTTTTGAAAAACTAGTAAAAACTAAGTAAAAACTAGTAAAGTTTTTGCTAGTCTAACTAGCAACCAGTGTTGCTACTTAAAAACTGTAATTCGTCCAACATTCGTTCGAAAACTACTGTGTAAATGATAGTGGCTCTTTTAAAAACGTGGCTCTTTCATGCCACTCTTTCCCATAACATAAATAAAATACACATAAATAAAAATTTTTCCGTCATATAAATATATTTCTTAAACAAATCACATGTTAACAAATCCTGTTAACCGGTACAAGCACTCTGCCCAAGATTTAATAAAATATTCTATTCTATTCTAATCTCTCTCTCTTTCTCGCGAATAGTTAAGTCAGGTATGCAGGTGTTCAACGAGCCGAGTATAATGCGATATCCAGGAGGGGCGAATTAAAGGGGAACGCATTAATCCACGAAATTGGGCCGTTATCTAAGATAACGCTGTGGCGAATAAGGGCTAAGGATGAAGAAAATGATGAGGTGGGATGAAAGGGCGGAAGGGAGGGGGGGGGGTTCTACCAGAGAAGAGAAGGGAGGTCTCGCGAGAGGATCGTCGACGAAACGGCTGAGAAAGAACGTAGGAGAAACAAATAGGCCTCGGCCCAATTAGGAATTTATTTATGCCCCGGCGGGCATATTAAACGAGTGAAAATATGAAGGCAAAAAAAAGGAGGAGGAAAGCCGCGAGAAAGAGAGAACGTGTCCACCCAATTCGAGCCGGCGATCGTAGATACACGTCGCGCTTATAAAGACCGTAGCGGGGCCTCGTTAACGAACTGCCAGGGCAGTTAAACATAAATTGCAGCTTTGAACCGTTCCTCTCTCTCTCTTTCTCTGCCTTACTCTTCTGGCATGTCCAGAACTCTCGCGATGCGTGCAGACTCGTTTTCTCGCCTTAAATCCGCACGTAAACTGTCCACGATCGCTCGCAATTTCGAAGAAATAAAATAGCAAGTATGTGATCGAGTGAGAAAGAAAGAGAGAGAGACGAATGGATTATTTCAACAACGACAGAAGCGCGATCCATTCGGATATTTTCAATTTGTAAAAAGAGTAGAGGAAGGACGGATGGACGGGCGGACAATGTCGCCTCGTTTATCAGGGCGGCATTGTGGGAGAATCGTTGGCCCGCTCGACACCCCCTTTTGTGAGTTACGTCTTGGGCCCGGACTACTCAATCCTTTCTTTCGTTCGGCTCTTTTCATTTTTCTTGTCGCGAAGAGAGAGAGACGGATGTAACACAGAAAAGGACGAGTATCTTCTTCTTCTCTCTTTCTTACTCTCTTCACACGAGACTATCTCTTTAAGAAACGATTGTACTCTCGACAGAAAGAGAAGCTCTTCTTCCTTGCTATCTGGATAACGAATCGGTTGCACGAAGACGAGTTGACCAATAATACGGGTAGAGATCTGAAAATTTCGTAAAGACGAAGAGAAAGAAGGGAGGAATGAGAATCGAGGTGGATAAAAGCTTAACGACGATTTAGCATTGGCGTAGCAAGGAGGTGGATACGAACGGACCAGGTATTTACGCGAAGCGTTACATAATTTAGCGGTTCGTTCGTCGCATAAGTTAGAGGCCTTCTGTTGGCTCCGACTAGCTGCCCATAATTTCATCGCAGGTGGTTATATCTCAGGGCTGAACCGCGACGAAATGTTCAAAATAGTCTTACAGCCGATTGCTTTTAAGGAAGAACACACACACACACACTCTCTTTCCTTTTCTCTTCTTATCCTTTCCTTTGGCCTCTTTCTCGTTTCTCCTCGTTCTCTCGTCCTTTAACGCTTTTTCTCCTTTTCTACGGCGCGCGACCGTGTCGTTCCTCTTTTCTTCCACTTCCTCCTTCTTCTCCTCTTTCACCTCCTACGAGAAATTCTCGCGTAAAGGATTAGTCTACGGCGAGCGACTTTGCTTCTCTTCGTTAAAATTACCTCCAAACGTGTTTCATAATTATGATTGCGCGAGAAGCTGTGCGTAACTCGTAATTTCGGAGAGAGAACCAGCTTAAAAAGCTTTTTTTCTTATTCTTGACTTCTTTATTAAACGATTCTCGGCTTCGAGAGTATTTAAAGAAAAAATTGTCGAGCTGGTGAGTACGGGCGAAAAGATGCAAAGGTACGCCGCTGTTTTTTCTCGATCTTCGTGTAGAAGCCATCGTCTTCTCTCTCCCTCTCTTGCAAGATCTCTCCAATCTCGAATCTTGGCCTGCGTTATAACGTAATAATTTAGGCCCGTGAATGTGGGCGACTCGTAAAGCCGTCCTTCGGGGGCGTTTAACTTGGTTTTAATGATTCCGAGGCGTGGACAGGTCCGATCCGTATTTGAACGGTGCCGGCCAAGAGGAAATTAGCTGCCATGGAACGCCGACGACCACCTTTCGACTCCCGTTAAAAGCACCAAAAATTATTTCGCTCTCCCAAATCATATCACCTTGGCGAATTCTTGTTGAAAATAAGAAGGGAAGGTGTAAAATACAAAATCCATATACGTACACGTATTTCAACGAACTTTTTTTAAACTTTGTTTCTCTCAAAATTATTGCAATCTTTTATATCAGCTGCTCACTTACGAAATCAATAAACTCCAAAATAAAAGTTGCAAAAATGGATTAAAATATAAAAGGTTGAGCATCGATCGAGTACTTTGGCATTAAAATTTTTAACAAATTAAAAAAATGAAGTTAATTTCCTCATACAGCGTTCAGCTGATCATTTACGAAATCAATAAACTCCATAATAAAAGTTGTAAAAATTGGTTAAAATGTAAAAAGTTGAGCATCGATCGAATATTTTGGCATTAAAATTGTTAACAAAATAAACAAATGAAGTTAATTTTCTTATACAGCGTTCAGCTACTCACTTACGAAATCAATAAAATCCAAAATAAAAGTTATAAAAATTGGATAAAATATACAAAGTTGAGCATCGATCGAGTACTTTGGCATTAAAATTTTAAACAAATTAAAAAAATGAAATTAATGTCCTCATACAGCGTATGTGATGGTACACGTCGAAAATAAGCGACAGGAAGTAAGCAATAAAACGAAATCCCAAAATATTCGGTAGTATAACGGACGGGAGAGGAGTACCTGTCGTTTTATGGCTAGCTTCAACATAGGAAACCCACATCTGTTTGGCACGTGGGTTTTCTTCAGGTGTTTGCCCATTTTACCCGACGAAGTTTTCTGCCGTTTCACCTGACCGTTTCATAGTATGTCCGTCAGCGAGGGTCCTCCGCCTTCTTCTCCACCTTCGTCATCATAATCGTCCTCTTGGTTCGCAGATCTTTCAGGTGCGTGGTAAACACGTGTTTCGTATTAACGACGTGCAACCTCCCTGCCACGTACCATTAAACCAGCTCCGAAACGAAACGTGGGAAAGCGAAGATCGGTACTCGCATCTGGCTTAAATCGTTTTATTGACATCGTCAGGTTCCTTCGAAGGTGGAGTCAAGATTCCATACACAATCCTCGTCTCTCTCTTCTTCGTACCTTGAGGTTGAATCCTCGAGAGACACGAACTTTCCTCGTACGAAGAGAAAAAGCATAGATCGCGAGAAATAGTTGGAGTTACGACGCAAAGTTTCGACGGATGGCGAATGGTTTTTTAATAGATTCGAAGAAAACCACGAGAGAACGTGTATGAGAGAGAGAAAAGTAGTAAACGAGAGAGAAAGAGAGAGAGCAGAGGAGGATGAGACCACGGCCGATTTACAGGTACAGGCGGGTGAAAGCGAGCAAGTTAACGTCCATAACGGCTTAGGAGGAGTCGCGTCGTCAGCGACCTCGTCAGCAAAGAGAGAAGAGTGCCGACGCGAGTTTCAAGACACGTACGGAGCGTCGCTTGCAAACGGTTACCATGTAAACGGGTCTCGACCACCCGCCGATCCCCGTCACCCGTGTAAATACGGCCACCAGTCGAAACGGCAGGCAATCCCCTAACTTGCCTGCACTCGCTCATTGACCGTTCACCGACTAGCGATCTCTCGTTCCTTTCTTCTTGCTTCGAATAAATCAAGGAGCGCAAACGTTTTTATTCCATGCCTTCCTCTCGACAGATCGACGAAATAATCTTGCTTTAAGTGAAACGTAGCTTCTACGTAACAGCTGATGCTGGTAGAGAGAGGTAGTTGTGGTAAGCCGTTGGTGGAAGATTAAACGATAATTGTTTGGCTTGTATAGTTAAAGTTTTCGAGCAGAAGTTTGGGACTAATCAGGCATTAGCCTTCCTCTTCTTCTGATTCTTCTTCTCCTCCTTTTCCAACCTTTTCTCTCATGCTATAAGAAACAAAGGCTTGTCCGCCACGGAGTTTCAGCTTTGATTGCGGATCTTCTTCCGAGGCGACGCAACGACGAGTCCCTTCGACCCGGTTTTATTAGTTTTAAACACGCATTAAATAAAACGAGGCTAAGCCGACCCTTAAAGATCGAGCCGTGGTTTAGAAACGTAAATGTCCCTAAAAGCGGTGAAGTCCTCCTACCACTACTACGATGGACCGAGGAAGGACCCCACGAGGATTCTACCATTGTCCTTTTCCCCGTACCGAAGGGATTTCGTCGAAGACGTAATGTTCCTTGAAGCATCGAACGAACGGATGGGGTAGATCTTTCCCTCGGTAAATCGTGCTAAATTCTACGAATTATCTTCGATACGATCGTTAAAGAAGAGATAAGGGAAAAGGATAAAAGAAAAAACATTTTTTAACGATCGTCTATATGGATTTAACAGGTTCGCTGCGGCTTGAGCAGCATTGTATCAAACTAGGATTTAGTCTGTAGCGGCCTAAGCAGCTTGTGCTTACAAAAAAAGAAAAACTTAATAAAAAAAATTGGGAAACATTTCCTTGTGGCATATATTACAAGTAACAAACAAACAAAATCAGTAATAGTGACAAAACATTACAAAAATAATTTCGCCAAGCATTGACGCATATTCAGCATTTCGGCTCCGCAGTGAATATATTAAAGATGTTTTTTTCTTGATAAACTAATAACGTATCTAACTCGTAGTTTCCTCTATCTCGTCGAAGAGGAAGAGGAAATGAACCTTTTCTCCGTTTCGCGCGAGAAGACGAAGGAGAAGAAGAATTCTTTTTCTGTCAGAAAGTGGCTCGTTCGTGCTAGATCGACCCCGCGTTTAATTAGACAGCTTCTTTTTCCCAAGGACGTCCCCAGGAGAGCAAAAGGAATCACGAGGCGAAACCGAGCCACTCTCCATCTTGGAAAGTCCTCCGTTATACGGCACGTGGTCCCTCTCAATCAGCGAGCGGATTACACTTTTAATTCATTTTTTCTCTTTTTATTTCCTTTTCCTCTTTTTTTTTTTTATCTTTCGAGCGATTCGGCCGTGTTCCGTCTCACCCAATTGCCTATGGCCCGCGTTGTAGTACTCTCGAGGAAATGTGAAACGAGGGGTTGAAGAACTCGTAACTTACATTCTCTCACAATATTAGAAACTTCAAATATCTTTTTTTTTCCTTTACTTCGAACAATCTCATATTTATTTTCTAGTGATAGATTTAAGACAAGAATCGAACATACTTGTCTTGTCTTGATTTTTTACAATCGAGAATTAGTATGTCTTTGATCTTGACAATCAATTTCTTGTCTTGATTCTTGCAAAATTCTTGATATTTTTATAATATCTTGATTTATTATTTTTGACAATTTTTATAAAAATTATTGAAAAATGTCTTTTTTAAATGCTACTAGTCATAAAAATTAAAGGAACAAGAAAATTCTTAAAATTTTTAGGTCATTTTCAAATTACTCTATATCAGCTACAAATGTTCGTAGTAGAAAATTTAAAAAATTATTTCGAAGCTTAAGGTCTCTAGTTTATTAACGCACGCACTTAAGAGTACGTCTGAGGACACATCATTACAGAATAGAGATTTCCTATATTTACAATAAAAATAAACTGCAGTTTTCAGTAAAATTATAAAGTTTATTGTATCGAATTAATTTAAATTTTTAATTTAATTATTTAAAATTGAAAATAGACGGAAGGATTTCAACATGATTATAATATTACATAACCCTAATATAAAATTATAGTTACATAATATATAATTATAATTACGCAATTATAATTATATACGTATAATTGTAGTTTCAGTTATTAAGAATCTTGATAGATTTTTCTTGTCTTGATCTTGAAGGACAAATCTTGTCTTGTCTCGATTTTATCGAGAACAAGAATTTGGTAATCTTGTCTTGAAAAATCAAGTCTTATTTTGTCAAGATCTTGAAATTCTTGTCTTGCCGTCCATCACTATTATTTTCCATAAGAGATCCACACCTTATCGAATATCGTCGATTAGACCTTTACCTTTCTATTCTTCCAAAAGTTAGCGACCATTGGTGAAAAGAGTGAAAAAAAAAACATACGGTTTGGTCTCCCCACGTTTACTCGTTATTGCTTATCAGAGAGAACGCGAGCATGTCCCACACCGATGGGGGCCTTTTTAGCCCTCCACCCGGAATTGCGTTGAATTGTTCTCCCTCTCTCTTTCTCGTCTTTCTCTCCGGGCGAATGAGTGGCCATAAACGTAAACCGTGTTCTTTTAAGTGGGGCGCCTTTAAAAAGATCGCCTAGGCACGTATGATCGCTCGGCTTCCGAGAGGGAGTCGTTTCTCTCGCTCTTCTCGAGGGTCGCGGGAGGAAAGCGAGGCAGCACGGTAAAACGTGTAAAGGGGAGTGAGAGAGAGAGTAGGGTAGGCTTCGCGGGGATAGTAATATTCTTGAACCCCCAAGAGAAGGCTTACTGCAATAACCCCCGCGGCTCAAACTCAAAACCCAGCGTTCACTCTATGTATCTCTTCGCAAGGCTCCCTCTCGTACTCGCGTTACCTCTCCTCGCGAGCTCCACCTCCTACACGTCCCAGGCTCGCTATAAATCTTACCCACCTTTAAAGCGAACGAGCCGGGGGCACGCGTATCTTCGTCCTTTGGAATCCGAAAAAGTGTCGTGAGATCTGCCTGACGTTCTCTCTATCTATCCTTTTCTCTCTTCTTTACTACCAGATAAAGTCGATACTTGACGAAATGCGAGAGAACGGATTGGGAGGGTCGCGAACCAACGAGATTTTCTTGCGGTAAGAAAACGCTTTCTGGATTTCACGCTCGCTCGAGGAAGATACGCACTGGGAGAGACCGAGAGAAGGATGATAGTGGCTTTTCGTTGAAGTGAATTTTTTTTTTTATTCTCTACGTTTCCTTTTTCTTCCCCACTTCTTATTTTTCCGCGAGCAAGCGACCGAACGAACGGTACTATCGGCGCCTCTTTGAAATTAGTAGAAAGTCGATCGAGGGGTGGAAAAAAAATTGCTGGCAATAAAAATAAATTACATGCATCGTAACGCTGGGTAGTTCGGTAGGATGTTGGGAGAGCTTCGAGGCATCCATCCTGGTGCTTGCATACTTCGGCTCCTGATTAAAATTGGGGTGCGGTGGAGTAGGAGAAACGATCATTTCCTCCCCTTTCTCCTCCGGGAGGCTTCTCTCTCTCGCTGACTCTGTCGTTCCGTGTCTCGATATAAAGACGATGGTAGTCGATATCTCTTGCAAAGAATGTCCTCCCCGCGTTCGATACTGCGTAGGCAGAAGAGAAGTCAATTTCTTCGAGTTTCTAGCACCTACTCACGAATATAGGACGTGCAGGTAAAAGGACGTAAAGGGAGAACGAAGAAGGACGCGAAGTGGTTGAAGAAAGAGAGAAAGGAGGTATATGTATGCGTAGTTTGCGTAGGCGTAGGAAACACTCTTTCTCTTTCTAACGCGAAAGAACGCCGAGGCGGCACTGTTTTCGCATTTATTTAAAGCGCAAGGACATCTAGTCGAGTCCTGCCTTTGCAGTCCGCTCGCAAAGTGCCAAGATGTGTCCTCGTCGACGTAATCGACTCTCGGCTTCTAGAAGGAGAACCAAGGAATAGGCGGAAAGACAGAGAGAGAAAAGAAGAGTATAAGAGGGAAAGAGAGAGAAACGGAAAGAAATCCGAGAGCGTGCGAGCCACTGTCCGCTCATTACGTGCCATTACTCGCAATAAATCGTCGCCCGTAATTACCCGCGATCGGAATTATTAATGATTAAAGATCGATCGACATGATCTCGTTAATTGCTATTATAAAGAATCACGAGTAACGTACTAACGCTTTTCACGAGATTTGCACCTATGAACGTGGATTCCCCGAGAGTGAACGTAAAACGATTTAGTACGCGATTTCGAATTTGAGATAAGAGATGCTTTTTCTTTAATTTAAATTTGTTAGAGGTAGTGATGGGTATTCGATATTTTGTTTTGTGAATTTTTAATCAATTTATTCACCACACGATTTCGAATCGATTCGATATTTATTTAAAGTCAGAAATTCTTGGAACTCTTTAAAGTCTTGAGAATCTTATATTACCTAATAAAATTATTTTATAAAATAAAATAAAATATATTTTATTAGGTAATTTAATTATTTATAATAAAATAATTTTTTAAATAATTTTAAAATAATTTTAAAATAATTTTTTAAATATAATAATAAAATAAAATAATAAAATAATTTTATTAGGTAATATAAGATATTACCAATTACCTAATATTATTATGTTTAGAACATATTTTTAGAATATAGAACATATTTTAGAACATAATATTTTAATCATACACTTTATTCATATTAACCCCACTTTTTGGGGTTTTTACATTTATGTTAGTCAGATATAATTACAACAGCTTATTATACATTGAACATATCAAGAATTAAAAAATTGTGCTATATATACAAATTCGAAGAGATTCGAAGTGTATCACATCACCCATATCGGGAAGGAGGAACGTTATACTCCGATCTAGGAAACACGTGGGACATGCTCGATAACGAGAAAGACGGTATGCGACAAAAGCATCGTCGTAAACCCATAATTTCGCAGGCAATAATTTCACCGTACCGAGAATTATTCCCTCTATCCCGAGTAAAGAGAGAGAGAGGGTACAAACGAGAGTCGATGTCAGTCGGAGTCAAACGACTGCTCGAGCCAGCAGCGGGCCAAAGGCGAAGGCTCGCTATGGCCAATAACTTCCTGGGAAACGATAGCGCGCGCTCTGTCAAGGTGTTAACCCAAGGATTACGGAACGTCGTTCTCTACATCGAAAGATTTTGCACGCGAACGTGCACCTTTACTCCCACGCGAATCGAGCGGAAACTCGTTTGCATCGGCCACCGATCGAAACCCTTTCAGATCTTTAGAGATACATTTCGAGATAGATAGAGAACGATTAAGCCTACTTTTGAGCGTCACCGAGAAATCAACGCGACCAACTTGTTGTTTTCTCGAACTACGTTGCATCTAATAAAAAAAAAAAAAAATTATCTTATGACAGGTGTGTCGTATGTAGTTCGATTTTTTATTCCTTCCATACGAATGAAATTCTATAAGAAAACGAAAAATCAAAGCTGGAAGTAAACGATCTTCGCGAGAAACCACAGAAAAACGGCGGATGAGTCGAGATGCGATTATCGCGAAGAAGGCAGCCCCGTCGGAAAGGTACGGTAAACGCTTTTATTAATGGTCCGTCCACGGCATAAACACTTTACGTAAGGATATAATCGATCGATAAATCGGAACCTACACTCGCTGTCCTCTCCTATCCCGCTTTATCTGGCACCAGCGTATCGTCGATCATCGCGTAAGCGTTTCGCATAAGCTCGTTTCTTCGACGCCGCCTCCGTACCCCCTTCGAATCTTCTCGTCGAGTATCTCTTCTCGCGTTTCCTTTGCTTTTGAGAAAGGACAAACAAAATACGGCTGACTCGTGTATAACAACGATGGTTAAGTTTCTAAAAAATTTTTTATGTGGATACGTATTGTATGGAATTAAGGGTGACGTAGAGAAGAAAGGGAGTTGGCCAAATAATTATGCAGGAATATAGAGATATGGTGAATCCTTCGAAAATTTTATAATATTTTACAGTAATTCTGCAATTACTTTGTTAATGATAGAACTACGGTAACAATTTTTGAAACGGAACCGACTGTAACCCCAAACTAAAAAAAATGTAGTTGCGTAACAAAAAACACCAATGACCTTGTTAACATCGTAAAAAAAGGACCTTAGGAAAAAATACTCAGATATTCACATCATGCACATTCTTAACAACTTTTTTTTTTAGGTCACCTTATCTAAATGGACCACCCTATATTATTTTCTAATTTCAATATTTTTTATCCCTTAATTACATAACCACACCTACATTACACCTTACATTCCTACATCTACTTAAAAAAAAATACCCAAAACGCGACTAAACTCTAACGAAAGAACAACTAGAAAGTAAGGTCGTTAGACACGCCAAAGAATGAAACTAATTAAGAAGACCCCAATACGAGAGCTTCTCAACACTACTTTTATTTTCCATCGCCAAAGTTATTGCACCCAGTCGTACGTTTCGCGTGGCCAGATCGATCGACCGAAAAACGATCTTCGCATACCCATGTCGAATAAAATGGTTCGTCCTCATCCTCCAAAGAGTATAGAGAGAAAGAGAGGGTAGAGCTGGACGAGCACGGGACACGAGCAACGTCCGTGCTCTAAAAGTGCGTGCTCGCGGCGCATTCTCGTTATAATTGCACGTCGCGCGGCTTGAAAGGCGATCGAGATCGCGTGACCGTCCGCAGCGGTAGCTTCGACTCGCGAGCGAAGCCGTACGACGGTAGCCGCTTCTTCGTCGAAGAGATTCCGTTGGCCATTAGGCGAGCACGATTAATATGACCGCGCGACTATCGTCGATCGATTAATAATCGGCATCGAGTTCGTATATTATCGCGGAGGTACCCACCGATCGACAAAAGTCTGCCGATCGATAAAGAGATTAGGATGGTTCGATTAATCATTTATTTCATTGGAAGTAGGTATATTTTGGAGAGGAAATACGTAGCAAGGGCAATCAAGTATTTATTGCTTATACAGTGTGTCGGGGTATCTGGGACATTTGGGGTGTCTGAGTTAGTATTTTATTTTATTTTATATTAACTATTAAATAAACCAACGAACGTTGTTTAGTAGCTATAGTAATGAACAACTCGTAGTAATATCTACTACGACTATCATACAGTAATATCAACTATCACATAGTAATATCTACTACGGCAATCACACAGTAATATCTACTATCACATAGTAATATCTACTACGACTATCACATAGTAATATCAACTATCACATAGTAATATCTACTACGACTATTAAACTATTAAATAAACCAACGAACGTTGTTTAGTAGTCATAGTAATGAACAACTCGTAGTAATATCTACTACGACTATCACACAGTAATATCAACTATCACATAGTAATATCTTCTACGGCAATCACACAGTAATATCTACTATTACATAGTAATATCTACTACGACTATCACACAGTAATATCTACTGTCACATAGTAATATTTACTACGGCTATCACACAGTAATATCTACTATTACATAGTAATATCTACTACGACTATCACACAGTAATATCTACTGTCACATAGTAATATCTACTACGGCAATCACACAGTAATATCTACTACGACTATCAAACAGTAATATCTACTATCACATAGTAATATCTACAACTCGTACAAACTTTAAAGAGTGAGAAAAATGTACACGGTGTGTCAAAGAAGAAATAGCATGGCACATATACCCAAACGCACTACATCAGTCCAATAAGAGTTAAAGTATTTATAACTCAGTTTAATAACAAAAAAATAACAATACTAAAACTACAAAAGAAAACCAACTGGTAAATAGATTCGTGTCTCCTTCCCTCTTCCCAGATTTATAAAATTCCCTCAGTCGTGTAAGAAAAGTTTTGGGGTCGGTTGGGATGTGTGTAGAGCACGCGTCCCGGAAGCGTTCCACTTTCACGTCAGATCCTCACGCTTTCGTCTCACGTGGCATCCTCGTGGTGCTTTTCAACGGCAACGTGGAAACGGCGCGTGCTCAGGATGCGCACCTTCGCGGCCTGATTAGCAATCCGGAGCGAGCGAAGGCCAATGGCAGACAGGCGAGCAAACAGGCAAGCAAGCAAGTAGACAGACTCGGTGGCTTACCGGCTATGCTGTCGGCCGGTTGCCTTCCTGCCTGAGTCGCTCGTTTTCCTGCCTAGTCGCACTTTCGCGCGAAGTATAAGGGGTAGTAGTGGTAGTAGTAAAGAGAGAGAAGGCATGCGCGCGGGAGATCGAGAGGGGTTGGTTGACTCCTAAGAGCGAGAGACCGAGAGAAAGAGAGAGGGTGGTAGTACGCGGTGCGCGACATAAATATGTATGTATCATCCGCTGCGACCTGCTCCACTACCCCACTAGGTCAGACTCATGCTTCATCACAATGAGCACCTCCTATCCTCCTTCTTCTCCTCCTTTCTCTTCTCCTACCTTCATTCAAGTGGATGGCACGAAAGCCAGGATCGACTTCTTCTTCTCTCCCCACACGCATTCTCGCGTTGCCCAGTGCTGAGGCCGGTAGCGAGGATGCAAATCGGTTGGAGAATCAGACATGCGGTCCGTTCAGCTGGCTTCGATCACTGACGTTGCAAACCGTAGTGACGTCGACTATCTCTCTCTCTCTCTCTCTCACTCTGACGTCAAGCATGTTTCTCTCTCTCTCTCTCTCCGTTTCTCTCACGGGGGTTGAGCAAGGTCTGGGCAGAAGCGAGAGGGGATGGGGTACCGAGGGGGCCAACGGCCCGAAGGGGGGTAGCTCTTACATATTTATGCCGCGTTCTACGCGCAACACCCGCCACCACTACCACCAGCATCACCACCACCACCAGTTTCACCGCGAAGCAACCCCATCTGCGTTCTACTCGTTGCCTAGGTAGGTATGCCGACCTTGTACTCGCTCGTTCGTTCGTTCGTTCGCTCGCCGATGCTAATCAGCCTGCGGATGATAGTAGCTACGCGAAACCGAAGTGAGAGTGCAAGTGCTCTCTCTCTCTCTCTCTCTCCACGTTCGCTTGCATTTAAATCTTTCCTACGTCATTTTCTGTCTCTACATTTGCTTTCTTCTCGACAAAGTCGACAATTGCGACATTATTCCCGCGCAAAGTCACGTGGCATGGATAAACACGCGCACGAGCGAAGACATAGGGTGACGGACAAGTCGTTCCGATATTTGCATACTCGACTGTGCACGCGCGAGCTTCCATTAAAGCAAGAAGAGAAAAAAGAGAGAAGGCAATGGGAAGATATCGAAGCAAGAGGTTTTTTTTTTTTACACGGAAACTTAGCGATAGACTTAGCGATCCCATAAAAAGGAGAGACGACTCGTACGGGTAGGGAGGAAAGCGGACGCGCGCGTCGTCACGGCTAACGCAGGATGCGCGTGTCTTCCCTTAGCAGTCTAGCTAGCTTGCTTACTCTCTCTCTTTCTTCGCTCGAGAGAGCGTTCAAGAAAGAAACACGTAGCGGCGGTTACATAAAAGTTGGTGCGACCTGCGCGGCCTCTTCCGCTTAGCGAGCTAGAAGAGGAGGATCGTGGAGGAGATCGCTCGATAAAGAATCGTTTCCTTTCCTATCTTTCTTTCTTTCTTTCTCAGGAAATACTGAGCGATCGAAGAGTGAACAGAGAAAAAAAAAAGAGAGAGAGAGGGGAGCGTGTCAGCAGGTCGAGTACCTCGGTTGAGCTTAATTAGAGCGAGGATTGAGGCGGTAATTGCATTATCGCGAGAAGATCGCGAGAAGATGGGGACGTGAGGTAGCATGCATCTTCTTTCGGCCTTCGACAAGAAAAAAGAAGAAGAGACACTCGCGTATTCGCTACGAGCGTGCCCGATGAAACACGCTTCTTCATAATCACCTGTAATCGTCTTTAATCGGTACGAGCACGAGCTCGTTAGATCATCCTCCTTTTCCTTCTCTCTTTTTTCCTTTCTCGAAAAGGCAAGACACACACACAGATGTACAGAGTGTAAAAAATTGTTTTGTCTTGACTACCATAGTTGGATTCTACACTTTGAAATCGGTGAAGATCTACTAAAAAAACTCCCCGCAAAATTGATCTCGAAAATCAAGATCCAATTTTTTGTTAACTATGTGACGTTCTACTCTTCCTTAGGCCAAAATCGTCAAAAGAACCATATGTTCCAAAGCAAACCGTTTCGTCAGAAATTTATGTTGAAATATTGTTATTTGCAAAATGAATTTTATGTTGTATAGCTCCATATATTGAACTTAACGCTCGTATATCATGTGTGACAAATGTTTGATATTTGTTGATTTTCGAGATTTTCGAATTTTATTAGTAGATCTTCACCGATTTGAAAGTATAGAATCCAACTATGGTAGTCAAGACAAAACATTTTTTTACACCCTTTACACGCATGCACGTGAAAAAAACTTCGTAATTATCGAACACTGAAAAGACGATAAAAATCGTGTTCTACTCGGGAAATCCACGAGAAGTCGCCTAAGGTAGACGAGGATCGAGTGACCCCGTGGGAGGACTCCAAAGTTACGCACGATTTCCCAGGACCACCGTGCTCCTCCTCATCTCGGTCATTCTCCGTAACGTCGAAAGCGATTACTATTTCGCCGAGTAAAATAATAGGAAGCTCCCCGATGAAAAATCGGTTGGATCGTTCGGTCGATCGAAAGGATGGATCGGGTAGAGGAAAAGCACGAAGTGGAGAAAGAAAGTGGCAAAGGCAGGTAGAAGAGAGAGAGGGAAACGACTCGATGGTGTAGGAGGGAGAGAGGGTCGAGCGTGCAGAACGCGAACCGGCTAAAGCGCTCGGCTGCAATTTTTCTCGCTACAGACGTGACGGGCATGGAAAGAAGAGGAGAAAGGAATAGGCAGAGCGATGCAAGAGAGGTAGGAGGGGTGTAGAGACGATGGTGAAGTCGGGGGGGGGGGGGGAGGGAGAAAAAGGAGAGAAAATCGAGGAGAAAAGACCATCGCGAATTTCCGGACGTTCTCTAACGACGTAGCCCGATGGCCTTGCCCCGGACTACTTTACAATCTCTTGTTCTTTACGTTACACGAGAGATTACGTAATTCACTGTTTTTCCAAGAAGACACGTCTGTGGGAAAGCCGTAAGATTTTTTCGTCCCTCTTTGGCGAAGTCGCACGCAGAAGCGAGCGGGCATAAATTCTTCTTAAAATTCAATCGAAGAAACGCGCGTTTTACCCAGAACGAGCCTTTACGGGACAATTTTGTTTAAATCTCGAACAGCAGGTTCGACGTACCACGAAATATTTCGAGGATTCGAAGTAAATCAGGAAGTGAAGGAAATCCGCATTAGATCGGTGAGACTGATTCGCATTGACGCGTATCGTGCCTTTGGGGCAGAAAATATGATTGCTTCGTCTTCGCTGTCTAGTTGGTCGAGTATACACCACCAGTAGGATAAGTGGAGAGGGAAGAACGTGGGATTAATGTCACCCTCGGGGATCCACGTGCTTTACCTCACTCCCTCTTACCTCGAACGTCTTTACATCCTCTTCTTCTCTCGTTTCCCCACATATAGAAAAAAAAGAGGAAGAGTACCTACACCTTTCCCGAAAATTATCTCGAATTTCGGTAAGCAGCAAAGTTCTGGCGAAATATCTCTAAGATATATATTCTCTCTGCCTGTCAGTCCGTATGTCTGTCTACCTTCTCTCGAAAATGTTCCAGAAAGATAGGAGAAAAGACGAAGCCCATTTCGAGAACGCAACAAAAATCGGATCTCAACGGACGATAATGTCGCGTTGATCGAGCGCCTCCCTTATGACGGCGTGCTCGGTTATCGATCACCGCTCTTCTTTTCAGAGATAAATAAATCAATCTCTGTGCGATACGCGCTTGGTTTGGCTATATCCTTTTTGGGTGGGGGAAAAGGGTGCCTTGCTTTCGGGCTAATCTGTTGGCAAAACAAAGTTCGCCTCGACGATAAAAGAAACACGTGCGATTTATACGAACTTTCGATCGATTGGGTGTCCCCCTAAGGCCCGTCACAGAAAAGAGAGAGAGAGAGTGATGGTGGTTGGAGGAAAGTGTTATCGAGATCGATAAAAAGTCTTGCAATAAGCCATCGATACGCGGCCGTACTTGCTTTATTGTGTCACGTGCAAAGGCATGGCGGGCTACCCCATGTAAGTATGTACATATATATATGGATATATATATATATGTCGGTCGCCTCAGAGGGGAGACGTCGATATCCCCCGATCAATCATTAATAGGGTCTGAAACCCCAAATACGTAAGGCGGGCCTCCTCTCTTTCTTTCACGAAAGCATCGATGAGAAAAATGTATCACCGAAGTCACGATCGGCCTTCGCGCGAATTGATGGAATTTTAGATTTTTCCATCGTGATTTCTTATCCCTAGTTCTACGGACTGTCACGTACTCACCAGCCTCTCATACACAGGACTTATACACTAGCGTTCGAAACATCACCGAGACGCACCGTCGACCGATTTATGACACGAAACATCGACAAGGTTCCGATTTCACTGGCCTGGACACGGGTCGGTAAGTTTTGGGCAAAACAGCTCGTTCTTGCCTCGATATAGGTATCTAACGCAAAGTAGCCGTGTCGGGTGGTATTGCAAACGGGAAATGCGTAAAAATCGAGCAGACTTGAGTTGGACACCCTTCTACAAGCACGCGAACGAAAAACGACGTTGGAAAACGTCGACGCAAGCCACTTTGGTTTTCCAATTTTTGTACGGATCGCACGCATCCTGGTGCCACCCCTCTCGTTTCGAAAGGAAATCCCTTGAGGGTAGGAGATGGTTGGTTAAAGGAGGCAGTCGTGGGAGAGGGCGGGGGTTTCGAACGGTAGGGAGTAAAAAGGGGGTTGGTTACGGTCCAGAAGCGCGGAGATATCGAGTTGTGGTTTAAAACACGTCGTCGTCGTTCTCGATTCTCTACGTCGACGGTGTGTTTCTCCCTTCGAAGGAAACAGCTCGGCAACGACCCCATCAGGAGAGAACTCGGGGATTCAGCAGGCTGATCAGCAGAAAAGCGCAGGCAGCCCCTTAGCTTCGCTTCGCTTGCACTCGTCGTCGCGAGCGAGTGTGCCCGAGGGTCGGACACTCCGTGATTCCTGCGCGATGTCTTTACACTTCTTCTTGATGACCCTTCTTGTTTCAAGAAATAGAGAAAATCCTACAGGGCGACGTGGAAAATTGCCCTCGATACGCAAACTATCTTCTACACGTTTTCTCATACCAGAGGGAGAGAGAGAAATGTCGTCATTTCGTACTTCCTACGAAACTACGGAAACTTGTAACGGTGAAGTTCGTCGAATTCGATTACGTAAAGTTCGAACTGTATGTAACTATAATCTTCCAGGGATTAATATAATGGTGTTTTTCATGTTTCAAAAATTAAAAAAAAATGAAACTTTGTACAAATGTGGGTCATGTGATGCTATTAACGAAATATTTGTTTATTTCTGCTGAAAAACGTTCCTAGAGATAATAACACAGTCCCCAAAAAATCCATAGAAAAAAAAGATAAATTAAAAGTTGTATTTTTTTTTTTTTTAATTGAATTAAATTGAATTACTCAACAATATTTTTTTACAAATTTTTCTCATCCAACATATAGACCATAAAAAATAGTGTTTTAAATATGTAAAATCAAGATTTCTTTAGGGATGTGTTTTTATCCTTAGAAAAAACGTTTCTTAACAGGAACAACAAATTGTTCCATTATTATTATTAGACTACAGATATTTATGCAAATGTTTTTTAAATTTTACATATGAGACAAATCATTTAATATGTTACATATATCTTTTATATTTTACATATTTTTATTCAGTTATCAGCTCTACTTGCAATATTTGATGAATAATGAATTATAATTCATATGCAGTTGCATAAATATCCGCAGTCTAATTATTATCATATAAGCCACGATTATGCCTTTCCAGATTCTTTCAAAGTTCCGAATTCCCAAACATTTCTTCTAACCGATTTTTTTCTGCAGATCTAGAAAGAGGGGAAACACCAGACCGCGCACGGAAGGAAAAAAGTGTATAAGAGAGAGAGAAAAGCGAGGAGTATAATTTACGAACGATCTTGTAGGCGATAGGCGCGACTATAAACTTCCGTAAGGAAGACAAACGTGCGAGTTCGACGGCGCACACGGTCGAACATTGCATCTTTGATGTGGTCTATTCCCCGAACGACGCTACATCCGGCGCTAAGGTCGTGGTTTATCCGGCCATAACCGTGAAATATCCGCGTCGCGCCCGATTCTTCCCATTTCGCTCTATCTCTTTTCTTCTTCCCTTCTCTCTCTCTTTTTCGAAGCAACGTTTATTAACGAACTAAAAGCTCGAAAGAAATGGAAGGGTAGAAAGACGCGTCCGAAAGGCGAGCCGACGGCGACGAGTGTTTCGACCCAATTATGCGGCCCATCGAAAGAAAAAAAAAAGAAGGATAGAAAGAGAGGAAAGGGCTGGAGGAGATCTCGGCACTGTAAATTCGATCGATCGAGATCGAGCCGGTCGGATGAGCACGATCTCTCTCCGTCCGGTGCCGCCTTGCGGCTACCGAGAGGGAAGAGAAAGAAGAAGAGGAAAGGAGAGAGGGAGGAGAGATCGTGAGGTGGCCCTATAAGGGCCAGACGGTGGCTATAAGGCCCTTGGGCAGTAACAATGCGGCTTGGGCTCGGCTACGCGGTGTCTCGTAAATATAAATGATGCCGCGACGCGGTTATAGCCTCGCTACCGTGTGCAGCTCTCTCTTTCTTCCCCTCTCTCTTTCTCTCTCTCTCCTTCACTTTGATTCTCAGCCTTCTTCAACGTAGAGAATCATCGAGAGAAAGAAAGACAGACTCTCGATAGATTTTCTTATGCATCCACAGACGACGTTCCCTGCGACAACCGGTCGGTTTGCAACTCGATGAAAAATACGATCAAAAACACGAAGTAAACGTAAAGCTAGTTAGAAAAAAAAATATTGGATATATCTCTCGTGGGTGGTTACCAGTGATGGAAGTCGCGAATCTCGGTTCGTCGTCGTTATCGGTGCTCGAAGAAGAAAGACCAGAAGATGCAAGAAGAAAAAGGGCTTCTACGTCGATGCTGTTGCTGGAAGCGGAGGAGGTTGGAAAAGGAAGAGCGTGGAGGGGCAAAAAGGCGGGGACGGTCCATTAGGCGGTATCGGGAGCATCGCACGGTAGCACCGACGCTCTCTGCATCTCAATGCTGCTTCTCGTTCCTAGCCGACGCGACCGATCGACCAAGCCCGATTTTCGGCTCTCCTAAGAGAGAACTCGGAGGATGCGATCGCGATTAATCGCTCGAGATACGTCTCCGAGACCCGGTGGAGAGACCTCTCGCGAGGAGCAAATTTTTATCTCTCGCCATCGGTCTCTCATGGTGGAAAGAAGGAAAGTAAGAGAAAAAAAAGAGAGGGAAATGTAGTAGGTTACTCGAAAGCATTCCTAATTAAGACGAAATATCGGATATAATTCGTTTCTGGTGGTAGGAGATCCTCTCTCCCTCCCTTTTTTTCACTGATTTTATTTTTCGAACAGGCCAGGCATTATCGAACCGCGGCATGCGACCGAGTGTGTCTCAATCTGAAAAATCCATTAGTCCACCGGTAGCCACGGTGGCGCACGTTTAACCAAAGGGAGGGAAACGATAGCGCCGCGGCTCGCGCTCCTATATACCGCGCTCTCCGCTAATGGCCGGCTTAATCGGATTATGAGGAATTAAATTAAGGAACTTATATTTATTTCGTGGTAGCTACCCGCTCGTTTCCCGCGACACCGATGCAACGGCCCATAGGGAAACGCTTTTCGACCTTTCGCTTATCTCTCATCCTTTCTTTCTCTTTTTTCCGATTTCTTTTTATTTTCTACCGGCACCCCCTCCGAAAGAAAGAGATAAGGGATCGTCCTTTACTCGGTCAATTTCTACTACGGTAGCTATCGCTTCGTTCCTTTACTTCAGGACGATACATCGGCGACACGTCCGGCTAATGAGCACGATCGCTTCGATCGACTCTCCTTCGTCGTGTCCACCTCTCTTACTCTATAATTCTCTCTCTCTCTTGCTTTCTCTTTCTCTCCTTTCGTTGTACGATGACACTGGTCCGATGACTTCTCGTCACCTTTGACCTCCTACACGCGCCGGTTTCTACACCCACTCTGTCCCTGAACTCTCGTCTTTTAATAAAGACCTTCATTTTCAAAAGCAATCCGTTTTTCTTCAAAACGATTACTTTTCCAAGTTTTGTGTTGGATTAAACGTTCTATTTCCATTGCATTGCATTTATAATATGAGAATCGTTAGATATTTTCTCCGTTACAAAATACAATCGAACCTTTGTATTGATTGTTATGTCTAGCGAAATCTGGCCACTTAATTCTCCCCTAAACTTAGTCGCTCGTGGGATCTTTGTGCCTATGTCCTATGCATCGGTACGGCGTTTTTTTTTATTTAAGTATTCAAGTCTTTTAAATAGACTTATTTGCTTTACAAATTACAATAATAACAAAATTTACATTATAACAAAAGGTATTAATCCGCTTACCAAGTAGGTATGAATCTTAACATAAGGTAGAAAATAACATGATTAACAAAATAAGAAACTAAAGATTTACATTATGAATCTTAACATAAGGTAGAAAATAACATAATTAACAAAATAAAAAACTAAAGATTTACATTATGGCCCTTAAAAAACGCAATAATGGCAGAAAGGGCAGGAACATTAGGCTTAACCAAAAGAGTTTCAGAGGTAACTAGGGGACGGAGCTTAAGTTTTAGGAGTTTATCAACCAGTTTGTCTCAACCATTCACAAATAGAGGACGATAGCATAAAACATGGTCAATATCCTGATTAAAATCACCACATGGGCACTTAGGGTTTTGTATAATTCCAACACGTGCCAGAGAAGCAGCTAGATTGTAATGATTTGATCTGCAGCGATTTATTGAGACAATAACATCACGTGAAAGTCTTTTTGAAGCAAACCACGGTTTGACTGAGTTATTATAAAATTTTTGAAAGTAGGTTTTGCCTTGGACTAGACCTTGCTCTGAAACTACATCTATTGTATCGATAGTCATTAATTTTTTAAAAAATTCATTGAAATCAGTGACCGGAACAGAGAGAAGATCAGGTGAAGAAGAGGAGCACATAGGTACGGCGTTTGGTTTTCCTTTTTAGTCTAGAAAGTCACAGCAAAGAGAAAATATGTGCCTCCTTATGCAGTCAAAGAATAAAGAACTAAGTGTTTTATATTTTAATAAAGCGTATTTAATTCACCATAATCTTAACATTCTGAATATCTCTTTCGAAAGACTTCGCATTTTATTTATTTTATTCTGCTTTTATAAACACAACCGTGCCTTCGTGCTTGGCGGTTTCATCAAGTAGCCGGGTACGAGTTAAAACGACGAAGACGACGACGGCGACTAGATTTTCCTGTCAATAAATCAAGCCGGTCCACACGGGGCGGCCTCGGCATTTCTGCCATCGCCACCACCTCGTCTTCTCCTCTTGCTCGCCAGATCGTCTCTTGCTTGCTTCCTTATTCATACCGTTCACGTTGCTTTGAGAAAAACATTCTCGTGAGAAGGAGATTGAAAAAACAGGACCTCTTTCCACGGAAAAGTCCTGAAGAATTAACGAGAAACCTTGACTCCTAAATAGCAAAATGGACCGATGTTGCTGTTATCTTTTCTCTCTTGGAATGCCAGGTTGCTCCACTCGAGGCAATAATTTGACACCTGCGTGAGTATCTCTCGAGAGGCTTTGCACTTCGGTAAATCGTTCTTCGAGAAAGAAAGAGGAGAGACGTAGCCACGCACGCGATCGCGACACGGCGTGTCTTTTTCGCGAAAGGATGAGAGAGAAAGAAGAAGAGTGTAGAATCCTTCGAGGAAAGGTAATCGATGGATGCCCGAGGACGATCGGACCCAGCAATCAGGACGAATGTACCAGGAGATAAAGTGAAATGGCGTCGCCGTTTAATTGGACCTTCTGACGCGTTTCTGGCATTAAGTATGATGTTGCGTTGAGTTCAATTAAAATGGAAATCGGGGATGACTCGCTTCTCTTTCTCTCTCTCTCTCGTATTCAAGAGAAAAGCACGCGAGTAGGCTCGACTCTCTCTCCCCCTTTTCTTCCACTCGTACCTTCTCTCATTTCCTTCTTTTCGGAGGGTAGCGAGGTCTCCTCTTTGGCGCGGCACTCGATCTGAAAATAGTTTGGTGCTCACGGGGACTCCCTAATGAACCCGAGATTAGAAGTCGTCCCTGCTTCGAACGATAGATACCAAGCGCAATTAACACTGAAATATCATCGGTGTGGGTCGGTATACACGTAGAGCCTCTCTCAGGTGGAGCTTTCCTTGTTCTCGTCCTAGAGAGAGAGAGTGGGATCGGATCTTGGGACCAAAGGACCGGCTAACTTTATGGACTTCTAAATTGGCCGATCCTCTATTCGCGTTGGAGATTCTGTCTCGAGCTATCCTCTTCTCTCCCAGAGGAAGATCGTTCTCGAAACGATCGAGTGCTTCTTCCACCGTCGACGATATCGTCGATTATGTAATTTACATTAAGGGCCAACGCTCGTGTGCGAGTAAATAATCGCAAATCAGAGCGTCGGAGCTTGGTAGTAGCGATCTCGTGAAGAGCACGCTAGCTCGTGAGCTGGTCCAGGCAGCCACCGTAAGAGCGAATCGTGGGCTAAGAGGAGAAAGAAAGACGGTGAGTGTAAGAAAGAGAGAGAGAGTGCTTCTCGGCTGCCGCTCGGTAGAGACTTAATAAGACATCGTGACTCGGCGCAACGTCAGGGCCTAAGTGATCGGTTAATTGTACATTAAACCGTACATAATAGAATTATCGGCCAGTAGAGAGAGAGACCAGTGGTCTGGTTCGAAAGGAAAACTCGACCCAACTTGCTTACTTCGAAGGATTTCTCGCAAATTTCATATTCAACCGAATAGTCTACTTTGTCGTACCGTTTAAGGGGGGAAATACCTTTGTGCGGTCTAACTTTTACGAAACTTTGGGTATTATTTATTAATAATGTTTACTATTACAGTGTATTTTTGTGTTAAAAAATATTAAAAAATGGCGAAGTTATGGTACTATCTTCTGAGACGGTCGTGGTTTGAGTTGGAAATTGGCGTAAGCGATAACTCAACAAATATTTGACCGATCTCGTTGAAATTTTATATACATGTAAATAACAGTATTATCTATTGCCTAAACCAACAAGATTTAAAAAATTGTAGAAAAAAAGTATGTTTTTACTGAAAAATAACGAAAAGATTTGGCGTAAAATTTAAACTTTTTCTTTAAAAACGTACTATTTCTTAAAATTTCGCTTTTGATCACTTTTTTTTTGGTTTAGGTACACCATACGTGTATTAACAATACAACTTTTATTTGTGGTTTGTCTCAGATGAATACAACAGACAATAGAACTTACGCCATTTTCCAACTCATATCGCGACCGTTCCAGAAGATAGTACCATAACTTCGCCACTTTTCAATATTTTTGAACACAAAAACTACACTGTAATAGTAAACATTATTAATAAATAATACCCAAAGTTTCGAAAATGTAAGACAAAATGTTCCTTTCTAAAAAAATTCATAAAAATTGACTTATTTTTGGCAGCATAAAGGTATTTCCACCCTTAACTCTTTGAAGCACAGTGGTATTAAAAGTGTCCCACCTTTTTAATGCGTTAATATGCACGGTGAGATATTTTTTTTTACCCATTTTGCAATTGCTACGTGCATATATGTTTATTTTTAGTCTCACTTACGTAAAGTAGGTGGCACTAACAAATATTATCAATTTGTTCGCATGTGTTAGCAAGTTTTGATTTGTTTTCGTGCCTCAAAGGGTTAAGGTGTAATCTCAAGAGGCAAATCGGTACCAGATCTCGATAGGAATCTATTGATTATAGTCAAACTAGAGAACGAGACGGAGATAGCGAGATAGATAACGGAAGAGAGAGAGAGAGAGACTCCTTATTAGAAAGGTGTCAAGATCGAGAGCGCTCGTACTCCTTCGAGCGTTATTAATACCCGTTTCACGAGTCGGAGAGCTCGAGATCCGTCACGGCGCGTTACGATGATTCCATTCGCGTTTAGCCGGCGCTATTAATTATCCCAAGGAAGGAAGTTACAATGTGTATGCGCGGATTCACCGCGTCAACATAATTAATACGCCAAGCGTAATAGGAAGAAATGGCTAACGAGTCGGTCCACCGAGTAAGTACATATATATACATACATACATACTCTCGCACAGCTATCGTTTACGTGCCACGGCCGAAGGTCGGAACGCGGATCTCTTCGTAAGTCTTCTCTCTGAACGTTACCTGCTTCATCTTCTTCTTCTTCTTACTAACAGCAGCCAAGTCGTAGCAGCGACAACAGCAGCACGTGCTCGACGCTTCCTTCGCTTGGTTTATTAACCGCGGCTTAATTCGCCGTTCTCTCGCATTATAAAGCAAAATGATCCCGACGATAGGGATTCGTTAACCGCCGTTAATTAAGACATTATCACGTCATAATGATCTCAGGAGGTAGAGAGCTTTAATGAATGAATGAAACACGCCTCATAAATAATTAATCCGTCGATTAAGCCCTGACCATTGAAAGCGACCATGCCGTAGTGATTAGACCTCTCTATCTCTATATCTATCACTATTTCTTTCTCTCTCTTATACTCTTTTGCCCTTGATATAAATTCCGAGGAACGACTAAGAATAACATTTTATCGATCTTTATTCGATTAATAGGTATAAAAAAAGAAAAAGATTATAGTCAGGATAATATTATTCCACGTTCGAGCGTCGAATAAATCGGAACGAAATTCTTCTCTTCGTGTTTCCACGTCGAAGTCGAGATAGTCATCGATCTCGGCGCGTACGCCGTCTTCTCAGCGATAAACGCGAGTCGACAAAAGCGCGACGGGCCGCGTCTTCTCCGCTTCGCCGATCTTGACGAACCTTCCTTCCTTCCTTCCTTCCTTCCTTCCTTCCACCGAACGATCGATCGATCGATCGATCGTTCGTCCGTTCGTTTCACGACTCGAAGCTCCTATCGGATTATCGGACGACGGCGAGTCGCGAGTCTCCGAAGGAATATCTCTTAATTCGATCGCGCGTGATCTCACCACGCTCCACTTTGTCTCTTCCAGATATACCGGAAAGTCCGGTGCGTGGACGTACCGAAACCAGCCTTGCGTTTTCTTCGCAAAACGCATTTTTTTCGCCCCTTTTCCTCTCTGCCACGCACGTACGACGCACAGACGACGTAAAATAAACCAGTTTGACGACGCGACGTAAACGTCAGGCCATGTCTGCGCGTGGACGAGACTCGCGTTTGCCTCTATGCTTCCACGAAACGAGGATTAAGATGACCGTCTCGCACTTATGTACGTAATTCGGGTGAGTGCGAAAATTGTATGAGATTCGGAGAAAGGGGAAGGGCAGAGGGTGAAGAAGAAAAAAACATTTTTTTTTTTAATTTCTATTTCAATTTATTCAATTAATGGGAAAATACATTAGTACAATAAAGAGAACAATTATGTTCAGAAGGACAGAACACCACAAAAAGTTAATGTTATCTTTATAGTCATTAACGAATTTATAAATTCTATCTATAGGTAGGTACTGTCGCTATTCGCAAAAGATGTATACTGATTTGTAACAAAAGGTTGCATCTGTCTTAAGTTTCAAGGCGGAATAGTGGAATTAATTAACTCAAGTAAATGAGGATTAAAGTTAACACCCTTTTATAATATTAAATAAAATAAAAACCTAAGATCCGCTATCTGTCGTCGATTTTCCATAGTGTTGAAACGCAGAATCGTCATAAACGGTTCGTGGATATGACTAAAAACCTGAGTAAAACCTGTTTTATTTTATTTATTTATTAAAACCTTATTTTATTTTTAAATTTATATTTATATTTTATTTAATTTTCATTTTTATTACAAAGACATCGTTTAAACGCTAGAAAAGTATAGTTGTGATCATAAAAAACTACATATAATCTGACAATGCGTACTGTATGATTCTAAGAGATAAAAATTACTTTACTCGCTATATAAGTAAGGGTACCTATCAACTATCACTCGATATATTTGAGCCGATTACCCAGTGCAGTAAACATAAATCTGATTGGGACAACAAGTTACAGCGAGATGCGTTAAGTCGAATCATAGTCAAGTGCACCTGTACCCGGAAAAAATGTAAAGTCTACTTCCGAGAAAACAAAGCCCCGTTCAAAAAAAATGTTATTTCACACTATTTACTTTTTTTTTTTAAAGACATATATAAATAAGTCTTACGCAACATAAATATACAAGGCAGTACAGATAAAGTATCCAAATAATTATAATATTAAATAATGTTTTATTCGTTCGATATTCTCATCTTTTAAACTTTCTTCACAACTATCTTCACTTCTAGATTATAAGAATTGTTTTTAAAATTCTGCACACAAATCTGATACGATTTATGCACTCAAATGACAAATTTCTAACGAAACATCTTATGCAAAACTCTTATTTTTTTCCGTATTATAGCAGGTTTTTCCTCAATTTCGAAATATGTTCTTAAAAACCTTAAGCATTGTACAGGAATTTATCAAACCGTGTTCCAGAATATCGTGTTATACGATGATTTTCCCCAATTCTTGAACCGTGTTACACGAGGGTTACTTAACGAGATTGATTCGAAAGACTTCGGTTTCCAGAGTAAGAGACGAAGCGAGAGAGCGAAAGAGAAGAAGCAAGGACGACAAATGCGTGTTTCGCGTCGAACTTGGTCTCTCCACGTGCAAGAGCAGCAACGACAACGGCAGCAGCCACCTATGGCTGCTCCATCCTTCATTGTCACGGTGCCGGACGCGTCGTATGTGCAAACACACGAGCCCGTTCTCGGACTCGAAAGTTTCCGTCGTCGTCGATCCGCGATCGTTCCTTTCGATCTCCTTTTCCGTTCCTCCCCTCCGTCTTGCGTACGCGCGAGCCGAGCGACGCTAGTCGCGCCTATCTCCTCGCACGATTACCATACCATACCATCTGCATATAGTATATCTCTCCCGACGGACGCTTCTCGCGTTCGGCTATAATAGCCATTTCCGAGTCCATTATTAACTCGTTCGAATTCTTTCGAGATAGGAGCGTGTCGAACGTGTAGAAAGATTCGAGCCTTGAAACGACGACGTTAGGCAAATCACGAGCATGTTTCGTTATACACGAATCGTACTTTAACCCCTTGCCTTATGATTTAATTGGCCACTCGATCAAATTAATACTAGAAATTGAGAAAAAATCTGTCACAAGTATGTCCAAACGAAGACTAATGAACAATAAAAAACAAATATATAAAAAAATAAACTTTTAAGAAATAAGAATTTTTATACTCGTCTCGGAATTTGTACAATGAGTCTCACACGATATTATAAGGCAAAGTGTTAACCCTCGGACCGTGGATGATCCGATGCAAACAAAAATTATTTAGGGAGTTATTTGGGTTCAAAATATAACAGATATGTTTATATATATATATAATATTTATTATAGTTACGAACAATTAATACAGAAAATTGGTGTATCTATTGTATGATTTTTACATATAAATTTGTTACATAGTGGGCACCGGACAATATATTTGTTATTATTTTACATATAAATTTAGTAGTGTGAACACTTACAAATTCCACTTACAAATATTTTTTATACTCATTTTATCTACAAACCGATCCGCCAAAACAATAGGGTCAAAACGACCCTGTATCCGACGAGCATCTTTTCGGCGAATTTTTAGCGACTGATTTGACTTTTAATGTCGACCACTGTACCCCCACTTACATGAACTCGTAGTTACGCGATATATAACAGTGCTCGATATTGTTTTTTTTCATCTTTTTTTTTGTTTTTGTTCAATATGAAAAAATTTATGTTTTTGTTGTTATATTTAAATAAATGCAAAGGGTATCAGGACTTACGTGATTTTTGTCGGTCTCTTCGGGTTTGTCAACGGACAAATTCAATCTTATATGTATATCGGTTGACACGAAAAGTCACATCAGTCGCTAAAAAGTAGCCGAAAAGATCCCCTTGTGAATTCAGTCAAACTCGATCGAATTAATGAAAAAGAAAAACAAAGAAGATAAGATTAATTTATTTTTTATTTAACACGATATCGTAATCCATTATGCAGGTATGCCACGTACGTAAGTTATTAGCAATACCCGGTATATGACTACGGACGTGGCTCCGACATCGACGACGACGTTATTTCCTAACGTTTTCCTACGCACGCCAAGGCCAAATCATCGATGTGACATAATATGAAAGTGAACATTCGACTCCGGCCTCGCATGCGCCCGATCTTTCAATCTCCTCACGTGCACTTAAGGGTTTACAAACATGACGTTACCACGATCCGTATAACGCGAGTAAGCGCACGCGCCCGAAATAAGAAGAAACCGGAAACGTCATTCTTCCTCTCGACTTTTCTCACGATCTTTGCATATTCGATGCAGATCTCTCTATGTATAATACAGGGAAAGAGTAAGTAAGATAAGAAAAGAAGAAACGCGTTTTCCCATTTATCGCGAATGATACATCGGTAGGACTTCGATCGGCTTCATCAAACTATATTTTATGCTCGCAGGCAAGGAGAAAAACGAGACGCAGTAAATCGCTTGGAGAAGCGATTCGTAAGAACGACGACGACGGTGGCTGTATCTCGGACGGACATCGATTTCGTCATCGTTTCTCTCTTTCCCTCTCTCGATTAGCACGCGTGTGCGTGCGTACGTGAGCGATATGCGAATTACGCGAGGAACACAGGTGTACCAGGTAAGAACGTATATGTCCCACGTATACCTTCTTATACAAGCGTACGAGCACGGATTGCGTACGCGGCGCACCCAACGCTCACTCTGTCACCGAGGCCTCGCTCGCTCGCTTACTCGACTCGCAAGACGAGAAAATCGTCCGCTTACCGATCAAAATCGAACGGTCTCGTAGTTCTTTCTTCTCGTTCTAATTTATTAACTTTTGCTTAGCGAGAGTTGAGCGCGCGTCGTCATTTATTTATAAACGTATAAACTCGACACAGCGAAGGAGTATATGCGATATGCCTTCTCGTATTTCGCCAGCTTCCACTCTAGCGTCTTTTATTCGTCCGTCTATTAAGGCGTGGCTTCTGGGCGTCTCTCGCTAACTGTCAGCCATTATATCCTTCCGATAAACCTCCGTGGCCACCTGGAGCGCAATAACGCGTTACTTGACGCAGCAAGATCATCGGACAAAAAAGATATTCCTCGTAACGAATTAGAAAAAATCTAGGGATTGTGACGGGTATACAAATGTCCAAACACGAGATCTTTCGTATTAGTTTTATCTATTTCACGTGATTATTCGGTATTTTACTCTTTTGGTGAATCTAACGGGATTTTTGTTTTTGGGCATGGCTGATGCGAGTGTCTCGTTGGGTTTGAGGGAATTAAAAGGTGTCTTTAACCCTTTTACGTTGGACTGTCCTCTCTGAAGGAAGATATATTTAGGTTTTTTTTCTAACTATATCTCTTTTTATATGATATTTGGGTAGACATTCATCAGGAATGCACATTCTAGATCTAGTGTCCTGCAGTTGTTAGATATTTAATTTTAATTAGACGCGTTCAGAATAAATTTCTATTTTCTGGTCGTTTTGTTATCGTTTTATTTCTACGAGTCGTTCAAAGCAGATTTGGGTGTTGACACTTAAATTATAATATTTCTGCTGCTAGCTCTTATTAATGTTAAAAATTTAAATCCATTTCTTATACTTTAGAACATTTACATCAAATCTTGTTAAATTGATTAAGTAACTAATATTTTATTACACAGATTTTATATCGAGACCGGTCTTATCGACTAGCACCAGAGACCCGAAATAAGATTTATATTTAAATTTTATAGAAAAATCTCTATTACTCAAAACTGAAAATAACTTACAGTGATCATTAAATATTTGTGACTATTAGATTTTCAAAATCTAGACTCTGCTAGCACCGAGCTCCAACGATTAAAAAATCTGCTCCCCAAAAACGCTACGAAACGGATAAGAAAAATACCACTTAACTTTTAGTCAAACAGGAAAATATTATAAGGATGCACGTGATTCACGGTTGCTAATAGTGACGTTAGGATAGTTTACACGAAAGAAAGTGCAATGGAGGGAAAAATTATCGTAATAACAGAGTCACCGACGCCGATCCATCGCAGTGGCAGGCAGGCAAGGAGTCTCGCGGCTCGACCAATGACATTGTACTCGTTTAAGCGCGCCTAATCGCCCGTCTCGTCCACGCTCGAGCTTGCTCGAGAGAAGAGGAGATGCATCGTTGTCGTGTTGTAGCGAGTCAAGTAGGAAAGTAGATGCACGCGAGAATGCGCTCGGTCCTCGCAGTCGCCCCACCTCGTCCTTTGCCTTTAAAACGACTCGCACGCGACGCTCCTTCGAAGACCCAGTGGCAGCTCGTGCTACTACCCAGAAACCGTCATCGCGACTACCAAGAATCATCCTTCGAATCCTGACTCATTGCTCGGCCCGTTTTTTTTCCTCTACTTTTTATTTCCTTTATTCTCTTTCTTTTTTTTCCTTGCTAGATATATATCTGTTTATTTTCTTGTTTCAGTAGGGTCTAACTTCTCGATCCGTTCGTTCGTATCTCGCCAAATCTCGTTTCGATCTCTACCAAAAGTCGAAAACGTCTTCTTAGTTCATATCGTCAGCCAGGGTCAGCGAGATCCGCAGCCTCCGGTAAGATTCCACTGAAAGATTTTCGACGTTCTACCCGAAGAACGAGTCTTACACATTTTCGACCTTTTCTCTCGATCTCTCTTTCTCGATGATATACATCGTACTATATTTTAGAATAACCGAACGCATCGTGCCAAATGAAAAGAGAGTTTTGTCACGATGGTAAAACGGCTTGGTCAAGGATATCTACAAGTGGAAGGATGCAAACTGTTCCTAGCATCATAGGTAACTATGTCGTAACGCACGAGATTCATTCGTCGTTGTCTTTAGTCGATTTCGTGATCATCGTTGGGACGTTCGTTGTCATCGAGTAGAACGATGTCGTCTCAAACGAGAGAGTCAAGTACGTCCGATCGCACGGTCCCACGTATGGCCATTAAGGAGCCTAGCATCCGTTCGGATCCGCTTAATCTTATCGCTCGACACTACCGTTACATTAGCATTCCTTTATGTTTACGAAACATCGAAGAATTGTAAAATTTTGCTTGGTCCGAGGAAGACGAAGAAAAAGGGAGTGAAGGGAAGAGGAGAAGACTAGTGAGAGAGAGATATCAAGAACAAGCGAGAAGGAGTTAGCGAGCTTACGAAATGAGGAGGAAACGTGCCAGGGACGAAGCGCGAAGGAGCGAAGGGAAGGAGAGGCTCGATCCTCGGATTCCATGGGAGATCGGAGGGAACGAATGCCGGGAAGGCCGACGACATTTCGTAGCTGTTGTCGTTACATCATCGACGAAACCAGATCGCTGCGTAGAGACACCTCGGAAAAACCATGCAGAGACAAATTCTCTTTTCAATATTTCCCAGAAACATCGTACAAAAATCGAACCTAAAGAATCACGCGTTACCGGGTTATTCCAAACTTATCGCGAAGAATCGTATACTCACGAGTATTGTGTTTGTTTTATTAATGCGAGCCGACCTTGCTCACCCTAGAGAATAGAATCCATTTACTATCTCCCTCTTACTATTCTCCAAGAATTTTGAAAGTATCAAGTAAGATGGGAGATACGAAAGGAACGTTCGATTGCTATAATTAAAACGATCGTCGATGACCATCGAAGATAATATTAAACGAGTAACCTAACGAGTCGATCGAGTTTAAAGGTCCGTTAACCGTTTACCCAGTTTCATTACGCCTTCCTTTCTAAGTATACTATATAATTGTGACGAATTTTTTTTCTCACCACCCAGAGACGAAGATGATCGTTCTGCCTTCGAGACCAGTTTACTGTGGCCGCTCCCAAAGACCGATCAGGTCGGATCCTGGTAGCTGGCTTCCGTTTCTACGAAAAACAAACGAGTCTACTACCAAACTCTTTAAAAAAAAAATTGTTGTATCGATCAGCAACCCTCTCGAACAAGATATCCGTCCTTGAAGTCCACTTTACCATGGCCTTTCGAGTTCTAGACGAAAGGACTCTCCGGTAGGTAATCCCGTTATCTCGATCGCGAGTCGAGCAAGCCACCGCTGCCTACTCTCGTTCACCTCGCGCGATAATTTACGCCGCGACTCAGCGTTGTTACAATGATACGCCAGAAAGTCGGGAAAACGATGGAGGGAATATAAATCGCTGTATGTTGGCGCGAGCGCGCGTGTCGTAACCTTAGACTTAACCTTGCCTATCGGTAGTACGTTTTACGGCGAGCGACGCAAGTTTTACATGGAACGTTGTTCGCTAACGTTAGGAGCGCGTTTAACGCGTCTCCAGCTAAGAAGAGACGCCTAAGATTTCATCCTGTCGGCTTGACTGAGAGTTGAGAAAGAGAGAGAGAGAGAGAGATCATATCACGGCCCTGGCGTTTCTCTAAATGTCAGACAACTATTCCTCGTGGTCGAACGTGTTTGCTGGCTTGAGCGTGTCCGTAAATAAGCAGCAAATAACGCTGCTTTTGGCGTAGTTTAGAACGTAGGAGGCACGATGATGATAACGACAAAGAGATCGAAGAGAAGCCGTAGGTGGAACGTAGGAAAATTCCAAACCGCGCAGAATCAGTAAGATCGTCGCGAAAAATCCGAACGGGATAAAAATAAATGACGAAGGCTCCCGAGAGAATGGGAAAAAAATACATTGCCTACGTATATGTTTATATAGGAATGTATATACTATGTTTTTCTATATGTTGATATGTATATAGTACATGTGTGTTACGTTGGATATACGTAGGTATGCACGTATATATAAGATATATGGATATACAGACGTATATACTATATAAATGGTCTAGCTGGCGATCTCGCTCGCCTTCGTCGCAGCAAAATTACGCAATAAGTAGAAGTCGTTTGGTTGGCTTCGACGTTGCTCCTTAGACGTTTCCACGGAGCCTGCTAAACGAGCGGATAGAAACGGCAGCGTAACGTATAGCCTGCACTCCGTTCGCGCGATCGCTCTCGAAAGTGGAAAAGAAAACGGCACAGTAGGACAGGAATCGGTTCGTTCGTACGTAGGTACGAGAGACTAGGTCTCTGCGAAAAACCGATATCGTTCGATCGAAAGAAGAAAGAAAAAGCTTGAAAAGATTTCGAGAAGAAGTAAATAATAAAAAGCAGTGAATTCGATGCAAGTAGGCCTGAAATTCTCTTCACCGTTCATGCGACCTTTCGTCCATGTTAATAGCGATAATCGCGACTCGCTTGAATTTAGAAACAGGTCGTTCTTCCTAAACCGAGCCATAAATTGAACTTTCCCCCGGAGCTCTCGTACGGTCGACCTCGTTTAACCGAACGTGCCTTCTCGACGTCTTCGTCCGAGTCACGGTAGTCGTTGTCATCCTGGGGAGGAGTATTCGCGAGACTCCACCTCTCTCTCTGTTCTTTTTCGATCGACGAGTGACATTTCCAGTCACTCACCTAACCTTGTTGCAAGTGTCGAAATTGGAACTCGCAAAAAAGAATAAAAGACATCGTCGTAAAAATGCCGCATTTTCGTTATATCTTTCCGGTCGAACCGTTTCTTTAGCATTTTTTCCTCCTCCTTCTTTTTTTTTCCGTCACGCTGTTGGAAATATCGATCAAGGTACAAGGTAAATCGCGACACACACGGCGAGTGGCGTCAGCGGGAGCTCGGAATATCATTATCGACGATCGCGATAGCGCTTCGTCGCGACGACAGTGACTTCCTTCCTCTCTCCCCTTTTTTTCTTCTCTCTATATCCTTATAATATTTTAGTTTACATTTACTTCGTCCGTAGTCCATCCCCGTCATTCTCTTCTTTCGCATCTCACACGTGCATCTAGGTCTCGCGTGGTGAACTTGACGCAAGGACGAGCGAATCGCGGCTAACGAGACGCGGCAGAGGAGATTTCGCAACGCGTAACCTCTAAGGTGGAATGCGTTTAACGTTCGACGCCTACGGGACGCCTCCTATATGCCATCGTCGTCGCCGCTGCGGCCGCGAAAAACCTTGGAGGAAGAACGTTGCAACACGAGTCTTTGAATCTCGGTTGGCTGCCAACCAACTAACCGTTTTAGAGAGAGACTTCTTCGCGTGTGCGTACGAGTGTAGGCGATGGTACGTTGCTAAGATCTTCCTAGATAAGGAGACAAACTTTTTCTCTGGCAAAATTCGATCCCCTCGTTTCTTCTTCTCACGACCGAGTATCTATTTCCCGTTGAAAAGAAAGAAAAACAAATGTAAGAATCATGGAAAGGCGGTGAAGGAGTACTTAAAGAAAGGTTGTGGTGGTTCTGCTAGGGTGTAGCTCGGTCGATATAATAGATGACGGCGGTCGATCCGAAAACGTCGATGGTTCGCTTTTAAGGGGGAGTGGGGTAGCCCTTATCCAAAGGTATCGGGACCTAGTTAAACGGCCACTCGACCACTAGATCAACGACAACTTTCGGCTTTTTGCCTTTCATGTGTCCGATTGGGGGGCCCCCATCGAGGACTTATAAGAGAGAGGGACCGCGGCTAGGAGGATGCCAAAGGATGCCAATGGAGGGCTTCCTTCTAACAAATAGAAGACACGCGTGCGCACCACTGAGACTGGGCCCTCTATAGTCTTCTTCTTTTCTTTCCTTTCCCTTTTTCCTTCTTTTTCCCCTATTTTTGCTCCATTCTCAAGCGCTCTTTTTTAACCAAGAGAGAGAAGCAAAGGCGGCCCCTCAGCGGCCCAAAACGGCGGCGGAAGGAATTTGGCGGAGGGCTGTAAATATTATAAAGTGACGCTACGCAGAATGCGGGAGCTCAAAGGTTTGCCGAGAAGAGAGAGAGGAAGAGTTGGTAGACTCCGTGGGCCAAAGCCGCGGCTTCACCGTTCTCCACCCAGAGGAAACGAAGGAAGGAGTCCTCGCGGAGGACAATGCGAACGATCGGACGTGAATTACGTCCTAGAGGGATAACTCGCGCCACCATTCACGATGGGGAGTCTCTCTCTCTCTTTCTCTCATCCTTTTTACCTCTTTTGCGATACGCCTTTCGAAATTCGAGCTCGTAACATTTTCCCGGTAACGCCCATTGCCGCATCTTCCTTTTTTTTTTTTTACCTTCTCTATCATACGGGCACGTTTAAATGCTATGTCGAAGAAAGTCACGACGCAAGGTTGATAGCCTAACGAGGCAAGTCGTGACATTGGCCCGCATTATTTCTTCCTAACTTATCAAACTTCCCCCCCATTCTTTCCGTTTATCTCTCGTTCCCTTTCAAAATCGTTTCGCTTTACGTTCAAACGCTTTCCTTCCGTGAAAAAGAGAAGGAAAAAAAAAAAAATTGTAACTCCAGTCGATCGGCTAGGTTCGACTGGAGAAGACGAAAAAGAATGAGGGCAAAATGCCTACAGGGCATATTTAGTTCTTAAGAGTAAGTGCATTCTATGGTAAGAGGATGGAACGGCAGGAGGATATACATCGCGTGCAGTCGAAGAAACAAATTAAGTGTGCTCGCTTTTGACAATGACGAGCACGCTCGAATACCCTGATGCATTCTCTTACACGCTTGTAAGAAAAATGATGTAAAAAAAAGAGAGAGAGAGAGACTACCGAGAGGAGCTTGGCTAACCGCAAATATCGTTTCCCAGTGAAATTATTTCCGTGGCTTCTTCTCATGGCGACAACGACCAACCGCTAATCATCCTCGTACGCGTCGCCGAACGTACATCTATCCTCGCGCGTAACGTAATAAACATTTTGGATCTTTCTCTCTCTCTCTTTCTCATGCACAAGAACGAGCCGTGGAAACGATCGAGCTGCCCGCAGAAACCGCGTAACCGCAACCGCCCGTAAACGCAAGCACGCGCCCGCCTCCTCCGTACAACACCGGAGGCACGCGATACTTCGAGAGACGTTGAAATAGTGAATTCTTCTCTCTCTAACATCTTTAAACACGAAATAGTAGTAGAAAATTCGAAGAAATTTCGAAAGGGGGTAGGTAGGACACGTATCTCTCGACCCTGCCGACGATTGTCAAGATCATGCAAGGGCTAACGAAGAAGTCTGAAAAAGGGAGGGAAGACTAAAGAGCAAAAGAGGATAGGAGGAAAGAAAGTGGGGGTAACTTAACGTTGCAATTTCGTCGAGGCTGCCATTTGCCGTCCGCACGCGATCGGAACACGCCCTTTCGACGCTCCGCGTCGATTCCTCGAACTCGAAATCGACGAGCATTTCCGCGAGGTTGCCTCGAGTGATTCCACCGAGGAAAAACGATGATGACTGCGTGCTCGCGCGCACGAGCGCCGATTTAACGCGTCGGGAACGTTCGAAAGGCCACCCGCGCTGTAAGACTCGAATCATAAGCAATCTGTAACGCTTCTTGCGTTTCTCTTAATGTTTGACACGATTAGTAGTGTGTCTTGCAGGTTGGTACGTATCGATCGTTTTTTTGCTTCATTCTTGGTAGAGTAATAACGGTAAGAACCGTGATCCAAGTTCTATAGCCTTTATAAATGATGGTACGTGCGATCGAGACAAACGAAGGGATAAAGGTTTTTGAATCTCTTTAGCGACGATTTCTTTGAGAGAAGCTTCAAAGTTTTTTGCTCGAACAGCCGAGGTTTAACGATCGGTTTTGACGGCAAACGGGAATCGTTTCTCGGATGGAGAACCGAAACGAGAAGATTCGAGGAGCGTCGAATCGTCGATCGAGTCGTGCGTGCACTAGAGAGAAGAGGAGAAAAGAGGAGAGAGACCGTGGCTACACGGCTACTCGAGTGTCTTCTTTGAGGAGGGCAAAGACGGGTGAAAGGGGTAGAGGAGGAAGAATTTGGGAAGGATAGGAGAGGGTTAGGGGTTCGAGGGGAGAGGGAGGTAAGACAGGTGATGCCAGGCCCGAGGCACACGAGCGCCGAGAAGAGAAAAGGAGAGAGAGAAGGGGGTCCAGGCACACACGATTCGAAGCACACGGGCGCGTAGGCATTTTAACGCACGGCATTCCTCCTGCGTCGGGGGCCCCCGACGAGATCGTTCGCCGACCGGCGTTAACTTTGCTTCGCGAGGCACGAGAGAGAGAGAGAGAGAGAAAACGGTCCTTCGTGCCGGCACGGCGATGTCGTTACGAAGAATTCGATCCATCTTGATATTTACACGCGCTACCAAATACTTCCCTCCCTCTCTGCAAGTATATATCCTCCTCTCGTTTAAATCTTTATCTCGGCGATACAATTTTTCTTCTTCCCACGCGTTTTTCGTTGACTCGCGAAAGACCGAGCACGCGCGCAACATCCTTATACTTCCTTCTCTTTCTTAGACACGAGTGATTTACAATCGATCTCGGACGACGATACGATCATTTACGTAAATGCTAATCCGAGTTGATGTAGAAGAATCGAACGAGTTCCAGTTTTAATTCATTTATACGGTTCTTAAAGTAACCATGTTTTTTTAAATATTTGTGGCAGAGGTGAATATTTGAAGTAGAAAAAAAAATTTTTAACAAAAAAACTTTATACCGACTTTGAAAATAGTCCAGATGAAAAGCAAGAAACTAGATTAATGTAATTTAGAAAAAGCGCTAGAAAGAATGAAATAAATTTTTATGTATAGTTACAATATACGTAATGTTAAATGTATAGATACATTATGGAAAGCTATAGTAATAACTGAGTTATGCAGTCAATTTTAGTTAAACAATATATAGCAAAATATCGCAACTTTTTCGGAGGCGGCACAAAATCTTCCTAAACGCTTATTTTCGGTGGTTATAATATAGAATAGTGGTTCTTAACGTTACAAAAAATTGATTTATAATACCTAAAAGTGGTTGTATTATCGTAAAAGGCCTGTCCTATACTAGGTGAGGTGTGACATACCCAAAAATGTAAGATGGAATAAAACTAGTTTGTTTCAATTATTTTAGTGTTTTGTTTATGGAATAATATTTGTACATTGTAATCAATAGGTTTAAATAAAAAAAAAACGAAGTAATTTAATATTTTTATTAGTTTTATCAATAAAAGAACAGAAACATTTTTCAAATAATTATGAATTTCCGAGGACTGGGGTGTGTCATACCCCACATAGTACACGAAAGGTTATTATTAAAATTTATTATTTTTCTGAATATATTTTCTAATATTACTATTATGTTATTTAGTAGTGATGTTGTTATTTAAAAAAAAAAAACATTATTTGTACCATATAGTTGGAAGGCATATCCTACGAGAGGAATCGCTTTCGTGATCATAATGAATACGCCTCAGGGAAGACACGCTCGCTTCTTTTGGTAGTGGCCGTCGCAAAATTTCGATATTCCTACTCGACTCACCCAAATTTTCTCTTCAATTTCCTCTCTCTCTCTCTCTCTCGACGTCTTTACGAAATCTCAATCTCCGCGATATAACGATGTTAATTCGAGTGGATGACGCTGGTTGTAAGGGCGTTCATCGTCTTACGGAGCTATACCAAGCAACGTTGTGTTTCTGAAGGAGAAGGTGGAGGATGTTGAGGATGAGCAGGAGAAGGAGGGTCGAGAAGCACGAAAGGGGTGAGAGGGCCGCCGTGGCATCGGCAAACACAATACCCGTGCATTTACATGTGCATACAAACAGCGCGCCGAGAATTATACTTACGGGAAAGTATATCGTGGAAGGATGTGAGAGAGAGAGAAGCAAGAAGAGAGGGAGGGACGTCGAAGAGGGCCGAGTCGCGCCCTGACAAATGCGCCATAATATACGCGCCTTCGATCCTCTCCGCCGTCGAAACCACCGCGAGCTTTGTTTTCGCCGGAAATATTTGTCGCGGTCGCGTTTCGATGCACGAAACGAGTTCTGTACGAATACTCCGAACCCTCTTCCCTTCACTTTTTGCTTCATAGCGAATCGCGATCCACCTTATCGCGAGATCTTCGATTTGCCAAAATCTTTCGTGAAAAAGTGACGGACGAAAAGGAACGAGATTTATGTAAGAGTGAATTTTTTATTCGTTTCGATCGTATATGTTATAGATAAAGTGGAAACTTAGTCAATGTATACGGTCACTAGTAAATGCATACATTAATTAAATCAGTCGGACAAAGTATGCATAGATAATGTAGGGGCAGAGTGGCATGAAAGAGCCACTGTCATTTACACAGTAGCTTTTGAATGAATGTTGGACGAATTAGTTTTTTGGAAAACTAATAAAGTTTTTTCTAGTTTAACTAGCAACCAGTGTTGCTAGTTAAAAACTATAATTCGTTCGAAAACTACTTTGTAAATGATAGTGGCTCTTTCATGCCACTCTTCCCCTATACACTCTCTGTTGAAAATTAGTTAAGTTATTAGAAAATTAGTTAATTAGTAAGTATTCACGAAACTATAATTTTGATATTTTTAGGTTAAAAAGATATAGAGGAAGGTATGGTATATTTGACCGGCAACTAAATTGGACCATCCTTATATTTTTAAATAAATTTTTCAAAACAAAACACAAAAGTTCAATGTCACAACGAAAACAATATGGCCGATGAAGTTAGATGCATATCGCTTGGAGTTGTTAATATTGAAATTGAAAAACTACTTTTGGAGATATGAAGGTGGTCCAATTTAGTTATCGATCCAATATACCATACTTTCTCCTATGGTATTGTGTCTAGATTAAAAATAATTTGGCAAGACTATTTTACTATAAGATGATTAACGTTTATTTTTAACCCTTTGCACTCCGCTGTCCCCTCTGATGTACCTTATTTCCAACATCATATCATTTCATTTCAAGTGATATATCATTACTATTATTGTAAAAAAAAAAATTTTCGAGTTGTTGGTAGGTGAATTGGAGTCAAATCTATGAGTATAAAAAAAATTGAGCGTCGAGGACCACTCGACATCGTATTATCCTCAAAATCGGTCTTGTCGAGTCAGACTCGACACGGACTACAAAGGATTAAATTTCATTTACATTATCTAGACATTGTATACTTCAACTACTTATAATGTATATCCTATTATTCGGTTGATACATTGTTTAAAAATTCACATAGATGTATAAATTACAACTATAACACATATAAACACATTTTTATAATTTTCTCGTCAGAACGATCCCAGCACACTGACCACCACTCTCCAGACATTCTGTATAACAACCAGACATTCCACAGATTGACCAAAACTCGTTAAGAACATTTTACACAATATCTTTTCAAACAATTATTCTATAAAATCCCCATCATTTTACAAAACGCCCACGTCAAACACATCGATCGTAACATATATACATCGTATGTGGGAGAGGACAACGAACGAGTGAGAAGTAACGCTCCCGAGCTACCCCCTCGCGTGTGCGCGTGCGTTCCGAGATCAATTACTCTATCGCTATTGAATAATAATAATACAATGTGAAACCGCTCGGTGTAGCGCACGCGCATACGTTTACGCGTAGGTACCTACTCTCGTGGCTCCGTGTCTCGCCTTTCTCTCTTTTCCTCCTCCTCTTCCTTTACTTCCTCCCCATCCTCTCCTCCTTCTCTCCGCCGTCCGAGAGTCGGCGAGCTCTCTCGGCCGTGTTACAGAGGCGCGCGTATAAAGTTGCCATCGTGCGTTCGTCTGTGGTTGTTCATTCATAGGGGTCCGGTGAATGGCGCGTCGAGAACCGTATAGTAAACGTATACTATACGCGAGTACATAGTTTATCTCCCTCTCTCTCTCTCGAGGCGTATCGGGCCGCGATACACTCGTTTCCTCGTCTTGTTCTTATTCCTCTTCGTTTTCACGCACGAACGCGCCCACGATTACTCGTCCAAATTATAATACTCCTTTCTTCTTCATCGTGTTCACCGTTCGATTCGTTTCGAAAGGGAGGGGAGGAGTGGTCCTCGTGGGATTTTCCTTCGCTTCTTTTTCACTTTCTCTCTGTTTCTTTTTCTCTTCTTCTTTTCTCTCTCTCCTTCACCCTTCTTTTTTTTTCGTCGAGCAAGCTCCTTGTAAGTAAGCGCACGTATCCGTGTAACTCCGCCCGTTACGCAGCACCTTTTTTGTACGCCTTCGCATCGTTCGAGAGTTCTTCTCAAGAAAACGAGAAGCGAGCGAATATCCCGAGAAGCTACTAGCTAGTACGTATATATGTGACGTCATCGTCAACAAGGCCGTTCGAAACGGACCAAAAACCAAATTGCCCAACCGGTCTACTTCATCGACGACCACCTCTTACTCCTCTCATCCTATTTATTCTGTTCGTCTAGTGCAGTTATGGAAATTTTATATCTCTCGCTCTTCGTTCTTCGACCTAGCGTATTTCGACTCTCTTATGTAACACGAGGAACGAAGAGACTGTGGATGGTTCGCGGAAAGTTCCTGAAATCTCGTGCCCGCGGATTTTTTTGGAACGGTGTGCGATTACGAGCCTTTTAGAACGTATCGTAATTCAGAGGGCCACGAGGATGCGTCTCGCCGAGAGGAGAAAGATTAAAGCAAAAGTTGCCCTTTATCGTGACGATCGGGCACGCGCCACTGGAGTCGACGGGCTGGAATCGCTCGTGTCTTTCTCGAAGATCACCGACTATATTTTTTTTTTTCATTCGTCATGTCTTTTTCTCTAGCTTTCTCTCTCTCTTTTTTACAGACGTAAATTTTAGCTCTTGTCGTCTTTCGAAAAAAAAAAAAGATTATGCCTAAAAAAGTTACTAATGAACCGGTTGAGTGGGTCGCGCGAGCATTGCGCTCGTATAATCGTCTTAAAATCTAGAAAGACGCGTTCGAGTATCGTAGCTTTTCGTTACGATGATCGTTGTCGTCGTCGTGATGGGTTAACGGGTAGCGCGAAACCCGTTTGACCTTTCCAAAAGTCGTCCGACGGGCGGAACCGTAGGCTTTCGATGGCTTTTCGATAAGTTCGGAACACGTGCGAACGAAAGAAACCTTGCTCGACTCGTGTCCCCTTGTTTCGATCTAGCAAAAATTCACCGTCGGTAAAAATGTAGAAAGAGGGGAGAAGCGAGGAGAAGAAAGTGTCCGTGGGGCCCTTTTTTCGCTAGTCCCTTTTCTCGGGATTTACCGGCAGAGCCATGGAAGGGGGATAAAAAAGATACGCAACCCCGTTCCGACAACCCGTTTTCTCTTTTTTTTTTTTTATACCTGAGAGTTACCGATCCTTCGAGAAGTGATCTTTCTTTAGACGAGTCTAACTCGAGCAGATGTCGCTGAGAGATCGAAAGAGCACTGGATGAAAGAGTTTGCGACACGAGCTCTGGAAGTTTCGTGAATAAGGTGAGTATCGGGTCAGAGCTGCCGGCAGGTGCTCCGAGAAGTCATACGTTAATACGCGTGCCTAATAGTGGGTCAAGGTCTCGGAATGTTGGGCAGTAAAGGTCTCCCCACTCGGGGACGCGTTAGAGGCAGAGGAGGAACTACTACTGGTGCTGCTGGTAGAGGAGGTAAAGGAGGTGCCGAAGGAGGAGAAAGAGAAGAAGGAGGAGACCCTCGGTCTCTCTCTCCTATCTCTGATGCAACCAGGTCTGACCCAGTCTCGTTTCCATGCTTCGGCGCAACACGCTGGCGCGCTGACCTCGCCCTTGCCAAGTAGAGGAACACACCATAATAAAAGCCGCCGTAAGACAGTGGGAGCTTGCCTCCTCAGATTACCCAGATAACTTTAGCATGGCCGTGTCCGAGCGAGCGTCATTCATCAACCCTCCAGCCGTCGCTCGAATCCTCCTCCAGGCAGGCAGACTGCTTGCTCTCTTTCGGCTTCGTGACTACCTTAAGCCTCGGTACGCACGCACGTACGATAGAGAGAAAGAACAGATAACGGCCAGCCCGAGATAACTCTTCGTCCGGCGCGTTGCGAGTCGCATGAATGAACACGGTCGCTCGCTGGCTCACAGACTCGTCCGCCTTTACCTTGGTTGCCTCTTCTTTGTACCTTCGCCGAGGGGGTCGACCGAACGTGCGAGGATCGATAAGAACTAGACGAGCTGGTATACGACGATCCTTCCGAGATAGCTCGACGGCGCTCGCAAAAAAAAAATATACTTTTGCGATAGGTTGGGTTGGTATTAGAAAAAGAAGAAATCTGTCATTAAATCCCTTGACTTATGATTTAATTTGACTCACGATGAAATTAATATTAGAAAGCTGGCGCAAACGGAAACTACGACTGGAAAAATCCATAAGGAAAAAAAAAACATTAAACCATATACCTCGTACTTTACATGTTTATTGTAACATTCGTGCCACGAGTCTTATTCGATATTAACACTTTGACTGTCATGTGGTCACCGGTGACCACTACCTATTTTTTCAGTGAGACTGTGGTGATCACCATCGATAATCATGGATAACAACCAGTGTTTTAAAAAGCACTAATGATAACAATATAGTCTAATTTAACCATATTACACATAATTTATTATCATATACTTGAAATAATGAAAATTTTATTATGATTACTCGGTGTAAAATTCTGATCAAATTCGGTGGCAGTCAAAGTGTTAATCATATTACACATAATTTATTATTATATACTTAAAATAATAACAATTTTATTATGATTACTCGGGGTAAAATTCTGACCAAATTCGGTGGCAGTCAAAGTGTTAATCATATTACACATAATTTATTATTATATACTTAAAATAATAATAATTTTATTATAATTACTCGGGGTAAAATTTTAACAAAATTCGATAGCAGTCAAAGTGTTAAAAAAGCAAGGTGTTAACACATTAATTTGCTAATAAAGAAAAATTTCATAATTTCTCACTCACATTTCCTACGAAACAATTAAGACTTGATATCTTGTGGTTTCCTGCCCATAGTAAGAGTCGCATAAATTCACGGCTACCGATTCTCGTCTGTTAACTCCCTCTCCAGGAAAGCGAACGGTGGAAGTGCGCGTAGGAAGTGATAGGAACGGAAATAAGCGGGGGTGTAACCACGTCCGCAGCAGCGGTGGCAGCGGCGTCGTTCTGCTCTTAGCGCCGTGAAATCTATTCCGCAACGAGGAAGAAAGAGAGCGAGATGTGCAGACTTCCGGGTTGGCGTACTCCGATGGCGGGGCTTTCCGAGGTCGATGGAAAGAAAGGCGGAAAGCTGGCACGGCACCACCAACACTACTCCTGGCCAATTACCTCCAATATTGTGACGCGGATTAGCGTCACGGCACTCCGGGATTTGCATCGTATTTGCATAATTTCGGTTGCATCTTGCACCGTCGTCGTCCCGCCGTCACAAACCACCGTCCACTACCTCCTTCTCGTAATCTTTCGGACGTCGCGCTGACGTCACTGGTTCCGGAATACTCGCTAGCTGAAAATTTACACGACGTTGGATCTTCCGTCAGCGTTGGTTCGAAAAAGTTCGTGGAATCGAGCGGATGCTCGAGAAGGGCTTCGAAAGCCCTTTCTCGAGGACCCGTGCGGCCCACGCGCATCTCTCTCTCTCTTTTTCTTTCTTTCTCTTTCCTCTTCTTACTCTCTCGCTGGTGTTCCTCGGGCCAAGCGCGTCGTCGCTGTCGGCTCTCTCGCACAACTGGTTTTTTAAACGCACCCAACGACGCGGTGCATATACGCGCTGCTCTTTCTCTCTCTCTCTCGTTTCTACATCTTTTCCTGTCCTACCCTATAGTCCCATCCTTCTCTCTCACTCCCTCTCCTTTCTTTTTTTTACTCCTCTTTATAATCGCCAGTCGCCAGTACTCCGGAAACCGGGACCCGACTCTCTCGCCTCTAGCCGCGAGCATTCCCCGACGCTATTTTGCGGCTACGAAATTCATCCTCGACTCCTGCCCAAAGAGTGCGAGAAAAATCATAAACAACTTTACCGCTATTCTTTACCTTTCTTTTTAAACCAACATTCATCCATCCATTTAGCTAAAATTCATTCGTCTGCGATCTCGTTAGCGAAGACCTTGACTCGCTCGGCTAGATAATACTGCCGAAATTCCTGGTACTCGGGGCCCCTGATATTTTTCCTCGTGTGCGTGAGAATGCACGTGAATGAGAGAGAAGGAAGGGGAGAAGGAGGAAAGAGGCCCAGAGACCACCGCTAAAATAGACACGATCCGAGTCCGCGGAGAAGGCAAACAAATAAGGAATACTTGGAAGTTGGAACGAATCTTGGAGGTAATGGCGGTCCGTTCTCGGGGCTTTTGTGCCTCGAGTATCCTCTACGTTGACTCCGCTTCTTCGACCTCTTTCCATCCCGCTTTCTCTCTTCTTCTATCTTTCTATCCGTCTATCGTAGTCTTCGACGTTCTACAAACATGTCTCTCTCTCTCTCTTTTTCTCTGCTATCCTGATTTTTCTAGCATTTCTCGTTATACCTACCTACTCCTTTCGTGGAGATCCGTTCATTGCAAGAGAGTAAACTGGGTTCGCCCTCGAAATATCTCGTTACTTTTGCTCGGTACCAAATGGTTTGATCGATTTTACGCTCTCGGAGATCGGAGTATTTTAATCGGAAAGCGAGTCAGTGTTTAGAGAGGCTAGACTTTTAGATATCCGTAGCCTGGGTTTTGTAACTCGTAGAAACCAGTCTCTCCCCGCGTCCCACTACCTCGGAATCGAAGAACGGGCCGCGTAAGAGGCAGCCAAAGAATGTTTTCTTTGCGATCGCCAACGACGATCCTTCGCGGATGCTGCGGGACTCGGATCGCGAGGAAGAATGTCGTAGGCCCGCCGTGATATTCTTTCTCTCTTTCTTTATTTCTTTCTCTCTGTCTGTCTTCCCCTCTCTCTCCATCTTTCTCGATCACCTTTCGTAATTCAAAGAGATTATTAGCACGAGCTAGAAACTAAATCTAAAGGAGTTTTCCAGAACGAATCTCTCTTCTTTTTGTACACGCTCGCGCCTTCGTTGACCCGCGAGCCTACCAACATTTTATCCTCCATTCTCTATTGCGACGAAAGGGGGATTTAATGCTAATACTCGTGGAAACAGGTGACATTCCTATCTCGAGCTTTTTTCTCGCCCCCTTCCCTTGAATCCAATAGGCCGTTAGATCGTATATCTAATATCGGGTTACGCGAACGGAACGCACGCAGTCCGATATCGCGCAATACTGCGTCGCGACCTCATAATCTTATACCAGTTCTTCAAAGTTACGACCCGCCAATGGATCTAATCTACGAGACGAGACCAACAGAGGTGATCTTTTATTTCCTTTTTTTTTTTTCCATCTTTTATCCGACTTCTACCTTACGCAACGATGTTTGTTGAGAAACACGACGGAAAAGTTTTATGGAAAATGATGAATGTGGAAGATAAAGATAGGTAAAGAGAGAGAAACGGTGGCTTCTCAGCAAATTCGTGCAGACGGTGGTTAACCTTCTCGAGGGTGAGACGAGGGTGAATTAGCGGTCTATTCAATTATTGTAATTTACTTCTCAAACACAAACAGTACGAAAGCCCGCAATGGGTCTCTCTCTCTCCCTCCCCTTTTCTCTTTGCTCCAGACTCCTACAATCCCAAACATAGAAGCTTACGCACACTCATAAGCGATAAGCTCCGACAAACGCATCGCCACCCCCTTCTTACCCTACCCATCCACCATTCCAGCTCGGTGTTTGCACGCGACCAAACGAACGTCGATGAATACTGCTCGTTTAACGATAGCCAGAAAGCTATGCTGGTTAATGAACTTCGTTCGGTGTGGTTCATCCGAAGACAAAGGGAATAAAACTAGGAAGTTAAATTGGCGAAGCACGCGAACGTGCATTACTTGCGGGAGCCGTTAAGGATAAGAAAAGGGAAAAAAAACCGTTGGCGCGATGGTGGAAAAAGAAGGGGGTTGTTCTAGCATTCATTCGATCGAAGAATGATCGATATGCATACGGTTAAGCGTAAAAGCGAAAGAAAGAGAGAGAGAGGAGCTGGGCGCGCTTTTTCGGTTGGAACCTCGTTTGAATAACAGTAGAAGAAAATTTCCCTAAACGGTTCCGGGCAGGCAGAGAAAACGATAGAGAGAGAAAGGTAGACAGGCCGTGCCGCGGTAGCGTTCAAAACTCAGCTCGAGTTGCCTCGCATAATAAAAGAAACACATTAACTCGGTCCGCAGCCATTGGCGAGAGATGCTTTTCGTAACATCGTCCTCGTCCATGTCGGTGGCATGCTAACTCAGTCCTGGTTGAGTCCTACTACCCTCTCACTCTTACTCAATAAAACCGAAGCGACAGGAAATGCACGGTGCGAACGCGCCGAGGGTGCCTATCTTCTACCTGCTCTACCTGTTGTATCGATTTCGCGACACTCTCCCAAGGGCCACCAAGAGATTTTCTTGGGGTTACCCGATTGAGAAGCAGAGAGAGGGAAAGGGGGAAGATTTCGAGAGGTGAAAATAGGAACGATCGGGTGTCTTGCTTTGAAGACTCGAGTATCGGCTATTGAAAAATACTACGATAATCGTAGAAAGGAGACGCCTCTCGCGCGAACAGGTCTGCAACGAGGCTGTCACCCGCACCTGGAGGAAGTACCATTGACGCAACTTTGTTCTTTTTTTTTTTTGATAGATATATAGGGTGTAACGGAATAAGTGGGAAATATTTTAGGATATATCAAAACAAGAAAACAATTTTATATAAACATATGTTTTATTTTTGATGAATTGTATACATGTATTGTACCTTTTAACAAACTAGCAGTCGTGTTACAAGCAATTGCTTCAATATTTCCATATTTTGAATGAAAATGCTATGAAAGGTTTCGACTTTATTTTAACCCTTTTAGTACCGGACGACGATATATCCTTGCGTATGCAGAAAAAGCTCTATCAAATGAATTTATAAAATGTTATAACCGGATTACATTATTCTTTCTTTCTTCCGTAATACACTGTATTTTGAATTTTTTAAATATCATTCTTATTTTGGTAAAAAAAAAACCTAAAAAAACACTATAAGCCAGAACCATTATAGATTTGTCAAATTCGTCCTGTTACCTTTGCATAGGCGCCCGTTTTTCGCTTCGGTGCTAAAAGGGTTAAACTCTTTGTTTGTTTATTTTTGTGTTTTTTTTTGTTTTTTTTCGTTTTTTTTTTTTGTTGTTGCCTACATAAACATAAATAGTTATCGCCACGCATTGAATTTCCGCAACAAAATGAGAGTGAGAGTCACCTCTCGAGTGAAAAGGGTTTAACGTTTTAGAAGCATAGACGAAAATCAGCAAAACGTAGATACTTGGTACGCGATGCGTGTCGTCGTAAGATTCCAAACGGATTCCTTTATCCCAAGAAGAGATCTTCAGATACAAATATCGAGTCTCGTAAGAGAAGTAAGCTGCAAACATCCACGGAAGCGGCCACGCGCGAATACTTTCTCGCTCGAATACGCGAGGTGTCTCTCTAACCGTAAATACACATACACAGAGGAAACGTACGTGTGTATTTACGCGCGAGTTCGTACGCACTTACGCCCTTTCGTGAACAATTTATTAGATAGTCCCGGACAACTGGCAATGCTAATAACGCAAAGTCCACCAAGGGGGAAGAAGTAGAAAGACGCGATAAGAGACGTCGGGAGGCACGAACGTCACACCGATCGTTTCCGGGATTTCTCTTCGTATTTGTGGGAGTTTAGAAGATCCTCCTACGCGAAACGTTCTTCTTTCTTTCTTTCCTTACCAGAATCCCGAGGAAAACAAGAGAAAAATCGTATCTCTGGTTGTTACTTTACGACGATGATTCTAATCCAGCTGGGAATCAGGCGGTCTTCGAGCTGTGTAGGTAAAACGAAACTCTTCTTCCTCTTCCATCTTCTCTTTTCTACCATACTCTTGGTTGTACATACGTTTTAGAATTCAGTCATCTTCGAAGGGAACAAGAAACGAAAGCCACGTCGAATAGGTGAGATTCTTTTAACGGTTATAACGCAATACTTTGGTAGAGTCATCGTGTCAAGGCCGAACCGCGTGGCAACGATGAAGGGCCCGTTGCGATAGATATATAGAAAGAGTAGGTCATCGGTTTCCCATATTTTTCGAGGTCACGAGTCTCACCTGTCCGCCTTTGGTCCCTTCTCGGGGGTGGACGAGATCATCGTTTGCACGAGTCCGTCGACGCGTCCATTCGGCAATGCGCTAACAGGTTCACGTGAATTAGCATAATCGTCATAAAGCATGCAGGCCTCGATGAATTATTTATCTGTCGGAAGAAGAAGCGTGCGCGAGAGCACGGGAGAAAGAGAAGCAAAAAAGAGTAGAAGCGAGAAGAGGAAAAGAAGAAGGAGAAAGGTTATAAAGACGGGATCCTTCCACCTCCGCTTCTCTCTCTTTCCTCAAGCATTTGCATATTACGCCTGGTGGCTTTAGGTAGCCGATCCCCGCGACGCCTCGCATTAATTCCCGATTCCGCGACGATGACCTTAACCTACCGTAGGACCAGCACAAGTCGTAGGACCGGACAACGTCATCGATCGAGCAAAACATTGCCACGTGCTCATCATCTCTACCTTTTTCTCTTCACTTATTTCCAACGGAAGATTTCGTAGCTGAGTTTAAATGGACCGATGACTCGCGAAACTCTCGTGAAAAATCCGTTAGATACAACGGTCTTTCGTGGGACACTCGATGACGACTACCAGGAGGACTCTCTCGATGCGATCGAACCCCCTTCGAAACATCGCGAAGGATGATCGCGTTCAAGGAAGGATAGCAAACATCGAGCGTGTCGGAGCATCGACCACGTTAGCCAACGAGAGATAGGCAAAACAGGCAGACGGTGGAGCAAGGGAGGCTGCATACCGTGAGAATCTTTCTCGGAGTCTTCTTCGCTGGTGGCAAGTTCGCAGGCTGGTGGTAGTTCGCGCGGCTTTATTATAAATCTCGGATGATCAGTAAAAGAGAGAAGAGGAGGAAGAGGAGGAGGGTTACGTTGAGGTATCATCGGTGTTTGAATAGGAAGAGCCCAGGTAATATGCCCATTTGAATATACCTGGTACTAGTGTCTCTCTCTCTCGGACCGGTCGTTGCATAATTTCGAATTCAAGGGTGACTAGAGGGGGTAGAGTGGGCCAGCGAGCAACCCTTCTTCCTCCTATCCGGAACAATAAATGCCCCGGCTAGAAGAGAAGGGTGACCCGTCCGCGGTAGCTTCGGACGGATATATCCTTCCTCAGGTAAGTGCGATTTTGCATACATCTCCATACGTTATATATCCTTTTCTGGTGCGTTTAAAGGTCCAGGTATAGATCCGTGCGGTGTCATCCCTATGGGAAAGTGTATGCAAACCATTGTGACCCCCCGCTCACGGTCCGAGAGAAGGGAGAGAAAAGATCACACCCCTGAGAGATGGATGCTCGTCTTTGCGCGCGCGCAAGCTACCGTGCACCAAGCGTCGGAACTTACCCTTCCGTATGCTCGTCTCTACCCTTTCACGTTTTCTATCCTTCTTCTTTTTTTTTTTAACCTTGTGCGCGCGCGCACGAGACAATCGTGCATATGTAAGGAGCCCTCTTTCGCGTCTATCTCGAGCGTGCTACGTTCTAATGTCGAGCACACACGCACGAGTGCATGGAAAAAGAGAAGATCGAAGATGTCGTATTGTTAAGCAAAAAAGCAACTGCTGCTCTTCTTCCTTCCGAGAGCTTCCTTCCAACCGTTTTTTCCACCACTTTCTCTCTCTCTTTTTCTTCCTATTTTCTACCACATTAACGATTCCAACGACAAAGTTCGATCTTTGAAAGGTAATCTGGAACCAATCGTTGAAGAATATCTAGCGAACTTAGATATTATCAAAGAGAAACATGCGAGGAAGAGCAAAGTTCGATGGAAAAAAAGTAAAGTGGGAGGGGAGGCGATGGGGGGGCCATTAGGTGGCCGTACGTGACAGGTGTAAACCGGGCGACGTCCTTGCACCTGATGAAATTAAAATAAACGCAGTCATCTCATTTTCATTCTCATTAATATACGAAGGAACAAGTGGGCTAACGGCTTCCTACGAGAGAAAGAGCGTGCGAGCGAGAGTGAGTGAAAGAGAATGAGAGAGAGCCACGGAGCAACCTTTCCTCCCTTCCTCAACGCGAAGGCAACAACATGGGGAGGGAACCCCGCATAACATTAAAGGCTCCTTCGGAGGAAGCATATCTTCTCTTCCGTTTTCCTTGCGAGAAGCCTGTGTAACGAGTATCCTGCATCGACGTACGAGCTGGTTTCATTTACAAAAAAACATTGCGTGCTCCAAATTCATCTTTTCTTCTTCTTCTCTCTTTCTTATGCACGTATGCACACGCGCCCATATACATAAAGACCTACACTCTATCATTGCCTCTCTTGTTTTTTCTCAACGGTCACGGAGCGGGTCCTCTTTCGGCCTCGGTAGCAGTCCCGCCGACCTCTCACGGTCGCGTGCCAACTAACCACCTATGAAACAGCCCGTGTCGAGCAAAGCTATGCTAATGTATGCCGCGTATGCATCGTTTGTGTGTGCATATGCACGTGCGGTGCATTCCTGCGCAAAAGACCAACGGGCCTGGACACTTTTTCCACCTTTCCGCAAACTCGAACCGCGCCGGGAGAGAAGGCGTCTCGGACGTCCGCTTTTTAACTCGACGACCCACATCGAATTGTCTCTGTCACCTCATTCTATTTTTTTTTTCGTCCCCCCTCCTCCTTCTTTCCTTTATTCGTCTCTCTAGTTTCAAAAGTAGATACTATAACCATCTTCTTGATCTTACTTCTCTCTTTCTTCTGTTGTTGGGCTTAAATTGTAATTTTATTTTTTATTATTCACTATTGAATTAAGCTCAGCTTGATTTTATTCGGCAGAATTTAAACTAACAAGGGTACATTCCCAACCCGGAAACTCTGATTTTAATGAAACTTTGTGGGTAAGTAGAGTTTATCGCGTTGTTTAGGGAACAATTTTGTTTTAGGCGGAAATTCATTTTAAGGGGGTGAAATCACCCATCAAAGTTTTGAAAATTTTTCGTTTTTTTTTATATAACTAGGATCTTGAAATATCATGCAAGTTTTACATTAAAAATTGTTTTCTATTTCTCACAGTTACAGTTATATAAAAAAAAAAAACGAAAAATTCGCAAAACTTTAAAGGGTGATTATACCTCCTTAAAGTGAATTTCCGCCGAAAAAAATTGTTTCTTAAACAACTCGATGAGCTCTACTTACCCACAAATTTTCATTAAACTCAGAATTTCCGGTTGGGAATGTTCCCTTGTAAGATTGGTACAAGTTCAGAGCTTGTACTATTTTTATTCTCGATTTTGCATGGTAAGCTCTGGTGAATGCCTTAACAAGGTGATTTTAGTACCTTTCTTGTACTCACTCGATGGAGCTTTATATTTAAAACCAGAGACCTGAAATAAGAGTTATATTTGGATTTCGTAGAAGAATCTCTATTACTCAAAATTGAAAATAACTTTGAGTCATCATTAAATATTTTTCATTAATAAATTTTCAAAATATTTTCAAAATCTAGATTTTGCTAGCACTCGATACTGAGCTCCAACGATTAAAAAATCTGCTTCCCAAAAACGCTACGGGACGGATAAGAGAAATAGGCCTCAAAATTAGGCCTCAAATATCTCAAAAATATTTAATGATGACTTTAAGATATTTTCAATTTTCACTAATAGAGATTTAAATATAACTCTTATTTCAAGTTTTGAGTGAAATTTTGGACTTGTACCGTTCTTAATCTCACCGATTCAATTATAAATCTATTTGTACGTTTAACCCAAATGTTATATTCAATTCCCAATTTTTCTATCTCGCAAAAGACGTTGCACGAATGAATCCTTCCTGAAATCGTGTTAATATCGATACGATTCCCCGTCTCTTTCTCTCACACACACACACGTACGTTTAAACCGCTTGCACGCCAAATGAGATCGATAGCAATCGCGTTATTAATAGCAACGCCCCGAAGATAATAACCTGTACCGTCCTCTCTTAGCGACCACTTCACTTTTTCTTCTCTCATTCCCTCTCTTTCTTCATTTATGAACCAGATGCAGGTATTCGAGAGACTATATCATTAACCGGGTGCGCTAGTATGGAAGAAAGATAGAAAGAGACAAAGAGAGGGAGCTTGGTATACAACGAGCGACTTATCCGCGAGGAGGGCAAATATTCTATTAAAACGACATGGGAACGATAAAAGCGGTGTGATTAATGGTAGTGCGTAAGGTGAAGGATTAATGGTGACCAGAACGATGACGATGTCGGTGTTGCTGGCTACTAGATCGGTGAACGTATAATGCTAATGCGAATTAACCGGTAAATAGGAAAGGCAATCTTGCGAGCGAGTTCAAAGAGAGTGAGAATACCTACTCTTCTCTCGACTTCATTAAGCCGTATGAGAGAAGAAGAAGAAGGCCGGTCGCTCGTCGAACTTGGGAAAAGCGAGATGGTTGCTCGCTTCACGATCCGTTATATCCGCCAAAACCAGTCGTCTCGACGCGATTGCGTCGCGTGGGCGCGAGTCTCTCTCTTTCTTTCTTTCATTTTCCCTCTCGTAGCGTGCGTGAGGAGAGTGCGTGTGCGAGAATCGTCTGTAGCTCGGGGCCCGAAACGCGTATCCCTCCTCTCTCTCTCTCCTCTTGATCCTCTACAGGCCCAAAGAGATACACTCGCCAAGCGAAAAGCAGACAAGGCCTACCACGATGCCGATGCTGTCTCGAGGATATACCTCGTCCCTCTCTCTTTTTTTCCCTATGTTTCTCTTTCTCGTTCGTTCACCATGCATTCGAGCATGTTTACGCGATTTGCGGATAATTCTCGTGCACACGGAACGTGTCCTCATCGATTCCAAACGTATTTCGACACGAATCAATACTTTCGAATTTACTCGGAAATAAAATCAAATGGGAAGAACGGAAAAGAATAGGCCACGTTTAACATATAGAAGAGACCCGTTCGAGAGTCTATGTTACCTACGTACGTACCTTCGACATACGTATGCATACGCGTAACTCCAGTTCATACGGGATATCCATTTTATTCGTCGCGCTCGACGTACCGAAATTTTAATCGAAAGCCACCGGTAACTCTCTCTCTCTCTCACAATTTTAATATCATATGCCACGAGCGCGTACGCGCGACTGCCTCCGATGGATTATTTAAGGACCACTCGGTTATTGAAAACCGAATATGCGATTGCATCGGTTCAACGAAATTTCATTCGGTCGACCGTAGAAACGAACTAACGAACGAACGGGATCGATGGTTGGGAACGAAGAAAACTTTTCTATATATGATTTGTCGTTTAGAAATTTCCTCTCTCTCTATCCTTTTTTTTCCACCTTCGAGAGTATAGAAGAAGAAGAAAGATAGAACCGGTTGAAGAATTCTCGCTCGTCGAAAGACAAGCAAAGACCAACCTCGTCGTCGGCCCGAAACTTTGTACCCGTCGTATTTGCGCCGTAAAGTCACGCTCCCACGTCTAATTCGAAGTCCATCGCGATCTACCGTCATCCACATAGTCTTCTTTTCGTCTCGAATATTCACAAACACGTATAATCGTGTATATGTATACTTATAACCATTACAGTAAGTGTGTCGTTCCTAAGTGCTCGTCGACGTACTTATCCTCCATGTCCAAGAAATCACGAAGGAATTAATCCGTACTACTCCCTCTCTCCCACTCGCTCGAGACTCGATATTCTTGCAAGTTGACAGAACGACGCGCGGACGTCGTCGTTCTCGTACTCGACAGGGCGTGAAACGTTGGCAGATAACGAGAGTGGAAAGGACATTCCGGTAGTCGGCTTCGAGGTGAGTTCTCGTGAGAAACCAGGAGAGAAAGAAAAAGAGAGAGATAGATGGAAACACCACGAGAGAGAGAGAGGGTTACCGGCCATGTCGTGAAATACACGCAGGAGCGGATTTATGATTAAACTTCCTCTCTCTCTCTCGAGTTCTTACGCTCACTCTCCCGTACAGCGATCGATCTCTTTCGACGATCCAAGCGGACTTTATCGTTCCTCTACTCGTAATTTATGCACCGAGCTTGAACGTCATCGTCGCGAGAAACGCCGTTAAAACGGATAATCCTCGACGGTGCTAGCGAGAGTATTCTTCCGATTTTAGAAGGAAACGGAAATTACGGACGAATTGTAAATGAGAAGAAACGAAGGTCTTGCAGAGTAGGTGATTAGTCTAATCGTCTAGGTATTTACTCAGATTTTCTATTAATCGACACTCGTGTTCTTCTTTCTTGTAATTAGAGAGAGAGAGAGAGAAATGAGTCGCGCGACCAAAAAGCGTCGCTTGCAGGCTGCTCCGAGTGTTGTTTGCAAATGCACTTAGAACGTTCGTCCTCCGCAGCCCGCGATTCCACGACGTTTGTGGAAAGAATTATATAAAGTTAGCACTTAACGAATTAAGCAAATTCCGACGTCGCGCGATCCCACCGTGCCGCGTGGATGAGTAAATATTACGTCGATAAACATTCCTACTTCTTAAAGGACCCGCTATCTTCTTCTCCCTTTACGCTTCTTACCTCTACCTACTCTTCTTCCTTCTTCTCCTCTTCTTCGACGATTTCTCCGTTGCACGGGCATCACCTCGTGGATTTACGCTCTAGACAGTTAAACGGGAGAAAAGGGTGAAGAGTCTGCCCTTCGGCAGGAACGTTCCAACGAGCTCTCGGGCCCTCGGATAATCCTTTCTAAATAGCTTAAAATAATTGCGTTGATACCTCGTTTGAAATACTTTAGCACACCTTATACTATATCGATGTTTACTAACGGCTAAAAGTAAGATGTTGTCGATTTGATCGTGAGTTGCAATTTATATTAAAACCTCGATTAGCTGAATATCGATTAAGCAATCGCAGCAGCAAAAGGTATGATCTTAACTTTTATAATAACTTTGTATCGTTACATGTAACTTGTGCACGGCCAGTTATAAATAATATTCAATCGACAAGGTGCTTGGCAATATTATGTGATCTGTAATGTTTTGGTATAAATACATATTTTATTCTATCCTATCATACTTGGACATATACCTGGCCGAATTTTTTACAGCGAAGCTGTTTTTGGTGGATGAAATATAACAAGAAACTATACCTTCGTAATTATTAACATAAAAAAAAAAAAATAAAATTTAGCATTGAGCATAAACAAGTAATATATAAAAAATCATAATTTTTCATGTGAAATGTGGTTACAACGTAACTTGTTCGATTATCCAATTTTTATGAACAAAATTAATTCGAATAATATTCAACTGTACCAAAAATGTCTCGTTGGACTCTCAAACGTTACAGGATCGTGCCAAGGTTCCCCCGAACCCCATGGAGAGAAAGTAGCCGAAAAAGAGAACGTTGGTAACATATAGGATGACTTTCGAAGAGGGACTACTAAAAAAAAGAAACAAAATCCGCGAAAGCGTCGAGAGGACGACGATTTCTCGAAACTAGGAAGTTCTCTGGACCGGTATCACGCGTCTGTGTGCGTGCGCGCGCAAACCTAGACGACAGCAGCATCGAGCCTTGCGAGGGACCGGTTGACGTTGACTCGGTCTCTAAAAATAGACGGCTAGAGTACCGCGAAAAGTCACTGTTTTTACGATAATTACCGTCACTTAGTGCCGTAGCTCCTTTCATCCGCTCGAAGGAGCCGCGCGTGCCCTCTTCGCGTACACCGTCCTCCTCGATCTCGTACAATGCCGGCCTTTCAGCCCGAAGGTCAAAAGCGTTTCTCTTACGATCGTATGGGCAACCTTTACAACGATTCTCGCTTTTCCGAGTTTGAACGGGAATTTTTTTATCGGGAAAGGGCCGAACGAAAAGGCCCCTCGTTTCTAGACACGCGCGATCGTTTGGTAAGTTCAAGCACGATACGGACGCTTCTGTGGTTCCTACGAGAATTCCGGGCCGGAAACAGCCTCCTCCTTCTCATCCTTTCTATACCATCTCTCTCTCTCTTTCTTTCCATTCGCGCCGGTTCAAATAAGTCAACTCGCTTTTATTCTTGTCTCTCGGATATTCTTTATAGCAGCGTCGGTGCCGTGCTTCCCTTCTTCTTCCTTACTCCTATAAACGCACGAATACGTTTGCGATATGTTATAAGACGTAAGCAGGCAGCATGCTTGTGTACCTACGAGGAGGAAGGAAGAAGAGGGGGGGTCGGGAGAAACGAAGGGTTACAAGCGACTCTCCGTGTTCGGGGCCTTACTTATTGGATGCTTTACACGCCGCGGGCCGGCTCACTCCGCGAATCGAATTCTCTACACTGGGATTTTCTCCATCTTCAAGACGAGTACGAATAATTCGAAGAGAGGAAGCCGACGATCTTCTATCGATCTCATCTCGGTAAACACTCGGGCAAAGTGTCGTCGTCATTGTCCTCGTCGTCCACGTCTGGCGCGAGGGTCTCCTCAGGTAAAAAAAATCGAAAGAATAAATCGTTCTATTCCTTATACATACATACATACGTCCGTCTAACGTCTAATAATATAACGAACGAAGTGTATTTCGTAGATTTGTACGTCGGGGACGCGTTTATTGTACGCGAGAAACCAAACAAGAGAGTCGAACACCCGGAGACACCGGGGTTGGTTTGCATAAAAATACGTTGGGTGATTGAGTACTTTAGAAAATTTAACCGTTATAGATTACACCCAGCGAAGGAAACAATATGTCGTCGCGACGGATCGATTCCTCTTCTCTTCTTGGTTTCTTTTCCGGGTGGTCGCGAGAAGGGCCGATGTAGTCTTGGAAGAAAAATAGCGGACTTCCGAACTGAATTGCAAATTGAACGGTCGAGTGTCCCGAAGAGAGCCTAGGGTTACCAACTTTTTCTGAGACAATTCTTGGACATATTGCTCAAAATTGAAATATATGAGTAATTTCACAATACTTTTTACTGAAAAACTTCCTAACGTAACTTATGTAATATTTTGATGGGATTTTTGTAAGGTCAAGGAATATGTAAAAAATTATAACACAGTTTTTGGATGTTTCTTTTTTTATTATGATGGTCAACTCTTACATACAGTAATAATAATATATCTAAAATTTGGTACGTTTTACCCAGTTCAAATGATGGACACAAAATCATGTGCAATACAAAGAACTATTTTATAGTGACTTTTTCTGAAATTCCAGGACATTTGGACATTTAATCTGAATTCTAGACAGCAATATCAATTTCTCAACAATCCAGACCAATCGTGGACAGTTGTCAACCCTACGAAAGCCGATGAAGGATATCGAAAGACTCAACGAAACGGTAGTCTCCTCTTTTACCGTCACTTTAAATTACTCACGCTTCCGTCCGATCCTTTATTTTACAAATTTGTCGTAGACACACCTTTTCTACCGGACGATTTCCCCCCACTAGATATCCATTCTGTCTAAAAAAAGGTCCAAGAAGTCAAGAGATAAGCAAGCTCGAGAAAGACGTTCCTCCCCGCGGTGAGATCCAACCGTCGAGATGATTATCGCGCATATAGGAAATTGAAAGGGTGTCTACGGAGGTGTCTAGGCGGGCCACTCCGCGAGCTCGCTTTTCTCCGCAGGGTAGCACTCGACTTATGGGGTCTTAAGGGCACTCGAACACCCACACGGAGAGTGAGAGAGATGACGTTCGACGATAGCCGGTGCCCACCTCGGATAATAGCTTCCACAAGGCACCTTCATCTACGAACCGCAAAAGAGAGGTTCCACCTTACCTCTCGAAAAGAGGTCTGCCTCTCTTAACTCCGTTATCCTTCCGAATCGCTATATCGATCCGGATATACTTGCCCATTCCTTGATCCCTTTTTCACTTTCTCCTTCTTTTCTTCCATTCTCTCACCTTCCTTCGGTGAAGTTTTTAAGATATATCGTGGGCAAGATGTCGGACAACGTGAAATTTGTATCATACAAATCAAGTCCGTTCCTTTTGCTCGATCTCCTTAGCTTATCTGACAATGCACCGTTATTAGCGCACTTTGTCGACTCTGTTCTCCACGTAAGAGTATCTACGCGGGCAGGGTCGCGTTTACAGCGTGCTCAACGATCCGAAACGCGACACCGAGATCGAGGCACCGTTCCTCTTTATTATTGTCGCGTCGATGCTATCGGTACGGGTGCATAAAGTATCTAAATATAACGCCGATTGGTCGATCGTTACGTAGGGAAATCTTGCATTGCATCGAACTTTTACCGTTAACGGTCTTTGGGGTTAGAAAGAAAAGAGAGAGAGTCGATCGTGATAATGAACGAGCTTTAAAGCGCAGGCTCAACACGTCGCGTCACGGGAGCTGTAAATTTTGCGCTTAGTTTCAAAGGTGTGGCGCGAAAGGTACTATCGAAGCGTGGTTTCCTAACTTTTTCGTAAGCACGTGCGGATAATCGTCATTGGTAAAGCGGTAGAGTAGCAAAGAGTACGAAAGGGAAGGAGAACGTCTCGATTTCCTTCTTCGAAAGTTCACGCGAGAACTCGAAGGAAAGCAAAGTTGTTTCTTCCTTCTTCTACAATGGTCGCGAGCCAACGGACACGAGAATTCGATGGCGAGTGGTATAAGTGTCGCGAGTAAGAAGTTATCGTCATCTCCGTTTTCTCCCTTTTTCCGCTTGCCAGCAGCTGCTCCACGCACGCTAGAAAGGAGGAGTGGTGGATGCCGTGGAATAAAAAAGTGTCCGGTTTGGCAACGCCGTGGTCCATTCACCGTTAACCCTCGAGATAGGTTTGCGGGTTAGAGAAGTTGAGAGAGAAGAGGAGAAAGAGGAGGAAGAAGAGGCAAAACTTGTTATTCCCTAAAACCGATGTCCCTGGGCGAGCGCGGTACGATGATACCTCTCTACGTTTCTTCCTCTCTCCTCCTTCTCTTGATACAGTCGGTCGTATCGGCTACGTTACCAAACTGGACATAAATTAATCCCGTCAAATGTCCTCATTCGTTAGCCGGGCCCCGACGAGAGTCCCCTTGGTCCTCTCAGAGACTGCTAAGCAAGGTTAATCTTAAGTTATAGGTATGAGGCTTGCGTAAGCCTGCTCGCTTCGACCGCTTGCCTGCTAGCTCATTCGTTCGACCATCCCGCGTACCTGCGTTCGTGCACCTGAATCTAATATTCCTTTTCGTAGGCACCTCTTCCGTCACGGTAATCGGTCAAAGCATCGATCGCGAAGCCAAGGTTCGAGAGTTAGAATCTGGGGCGAAAGTGATGCAACCAGGTGCAGCCGAACGCTTACCGTTTTACCCAAAGTGCCATTAAGGATGTCGAGTTACCGGTTCCACAGGGTTGCCCTTATCGGGGTTTCGATCGTGAAGACGGTCGGTCGATCGGCTAACCGTACACGCGAACGACTACTATGTCTTTCTCTCTCTATCTATCTATCTCTCTCCCACTCTCTCCCTTTACCAAGCTCGAGATAGACTTTCATAAATGCGACGACGAAGATCGTAACGACGTACGCTCGGCTTTTCCGGCCGAGATTCGAGCCATTAACTGCACCCTAAGCTATTGTTTCGTTTCAGGATCATCCCCCCCTTTGGAGTCGTACTCGCGAGACAATCCGCGGGATTTTGCTTCGAGTTATCGCTACGTCGGCAATAAAACGTTAACCGCCTGTTCTTGAGAGCATATTGCGCTAGCAAGGGGAGGCTTCGACCATGGTCCAGATCGCTGTATGGATATGGTACCGCATTCTCGGAAGGTGCTACCTTTCGATTTCGTTGACATTGACTTTAAAAGCTGCACGACAGGCTTTATTACCGTTCGAAAGGATTTATCAATTTAAGCAGATTGTACACATTCGAGATACCTACGCGAGTACATGTCAGAATCAAAAGAGTGGTAACGTTCGAGTGGCTATCAATCGACGCTCGTGATCAAAAGGATATACATCCTATAATTTCGTCCTCTCGTCGGATTGGGGAGAGTACCCGGTTCGTGATTTGCATAATGTAAACGTGGTTCCTTGCCAATGCATTAAACGAGAATTATCGGAACTCGACATCGATGACCGACCGGTAGAGTTTCTCATCTCTGAAATAATCCGCGAGAAAGAGAATTTACGGAGAATGTATCGGATGTATCATCCGTGCAAAATTGAACCTCTCCTTGGCTTCACCACGGCGGTTTGTCCTTGTGTCGACGACGAACCTCGAGATACTATTCGTAAGATCGCAGAAAGGAAGCGAAATATCGAGTAGCTTTGGCTCCAGTTCCGGCACTACTTTCGGATCCCCCTTCGGCTGTTCTCTTCTTCGTCTCTCTTTTCCTCTCGAAGCTTTTCCCTTCTCATCCTCGTGATCGCAGTTGCCGACGGTGGGTTCGACCTATTCCGAAGAATCTCCCCGAGGTTCCGCAGCTACGGGGTGTCTTGCGATTTATGCAAAATGGTACGTAGCTCCCAGGGGAGCTGTCTCTCTCTCTCCCCCCACCCTAGCTCTCTTTTTCTGTATTTTTCTCTCTCTTTCTTTCTTACTTGATCCCTCTATCTCCAACACATACGCAATCGTGGCATGCCGTTGGTCCTCGACGCATCACCTTCAAACCGACTCCACCACCTTCCTTCACCCGCTTTGCCCTCGAGAAAGCTCCGTGCTGGCAAAAGAAAACTCACCCCCTTTTGCGAAAGACTCGACCTAACCTCCTTCCCAACCTGTCCTGGATGTATTGCCTTGAATTTTCGAACAGCCAACAGCGTCGATCCTTCCGTCCTACCACTTTTATTTTTTTCACTCTCTTTCCTATTCTCTACCCCTGTGCAAGATCTCGGAAAAGCTCGCTATCGTGCATCGGAAAAGAGCCGGCATCCGAACAAATCGATACGCGAGAAAGCTTATGCAGTCCGCGGTAAGTTATATGCGATTATAAATTCAAATGATCATTTCCGAGCGCGGCCGCACGGTACGTGCCAAATTCATGGATAAATCATACCGTTCGTAAACAAATTAAAAGACAGGCGTGAAACGTATTCGGCGCGTTACGTGATTGTCAATTAATGGCACCCGGGGAAATATCAACGTGCTGTCATCGACAATTCTAACCCCCTCGCGTTACTCTTTCGTTCGTTTCGATAAATCCAAATTCGATGAAATGATTTCGATATCCCGTTGGTAGAAATATTTTCACGTAAAGACGACGAGAACTCGAGGAAGGAAAGTTTCATTCGAAGGGCGTCGGAATAAATAGGCACTTACAAAGGCGGATGATCGAGGGACCGTGGATCATTTAATTTAATTACCTCGTGAGGGTTAATAGAAGAGATAAAGGTGGCCTGCACTCGTGCTACTGGATATTATTATACACCGTGGCCGAGGCGCCGTAGTACGGGTAGCCCCCTCAAAAATAAATCGTCCCTGCGACTACCGCGCACCAATGATGGGGACTCGCTCCCTTTTTCAACTTTTCCTTTGCCGATAAAAACTCGAGCGATTAGGTAATTTCATGGACGAGTATAAAATCTTGAAATCTTACTGTTATAATTCGTACGATCTAATCGTTGACGAAAATATACCATTGATTACGAACGAGTGAACTAAAATACTATTTTCTGTTCTTGAATTGTTAAGAAGAAGCCGAGATATGTTACCTCTATCCTTCTCTGATACGTAAAGAGGGGGAACAAAGCGTGTCACTCGCCTCAGGTTTCGAGAGCGATTTAATTTCATAAACCGCAACTGTTGCCTCTATTTGGCGGGCAAGGGAGCGCCGCTAACAGTTATGATCCAACGTTGCGTTCTTACCATCGGGTCTTTCCCCTCTGTTCTATAAAACCGTGTTCCCTCTTCGGCTCGAAAATTCCGCCTTCGTCTCTCCATTCTTCAAAACTCAAAAGCTACGATTGGATGACACACATTTTGAAATTCATCATTTCGCGAAGACGATGGTTAGAGGTCCAAGGTGGATGGTTCGAATGGGCGGTTATATCAAGGATGCTGGGACGAGGCAAAAAGAGAAAGAGTGAAAAAGATAGAGGAGGAGAGAAGAGAGAGATGGCTCGAGTCGCGGATGTCTCTAGCATTGTATGCAGATGAAGAAGGCAGGGCGACAATGACTCGGGCCTCGTCTGGAACGGGACGCTCGGAGGTGGAGGGTACGGAGGGCCGTCTCGCACCGAAAGAAAGCCATCCGGGACACACCATCCGGCACACGAAGGGGGCCCTCCTTTGGCTCGTGCTCGACACCACCGCTTCCTCTCTCTCCTCTTTCATCTCCTCGTGCTCCTTCCTCCAGACACGCTTATGTACTACGCATCCATACATTAACATGTCATCATCGCGTAGAGAACGAGCTGATCGAGCACGAATCGTTGTCTCCTTCTTTCTCTCTCTTACTTTTCCATGCGTCGTCATCGACCTTCTCTCTTCCTCACTATCTTTTTCTTCTTCGTCCTCTCAACGACGACAACAACGATGGCTTTTCTCGGCCTGCTCGTGGGCGTTTTCGTTTGTTCTCCGGAAGGAGATCGGAGAGAGAAGAAACACCATCTTCTAAATCTTTCTCTCTTTCTTTCTTTATTCTCGTTAGGGCGTGATCGAAAGTAGAAAAGAGAGGCGAAATCAAAGAAAGAAGTAGAACTCGCGCGGGGTAAATGAAAGTTTGAGAAAATGGCGAAAAGAGGGGGGAGGTAAAGAGGGAGGAAGAGGGGAGAGGGAGGAAGACAGAAGGGCCATTCGTGCCGGTCGATATGACTCCGGGGGTTGTTTGGCGGATACACGTACGCGTACACAGGTATACGTAGACGGCGCCGGCTCGGCAGCGACGTGCACCGAGAGACCGAACGAGGGAGCACGAAAGAGAGAGAGAGAGAGATATAGATAGAGAAAGAAGGAGAGAGATAGAACCAACGGCGTTGGTGTGTTGTAGGAAGAGGAGAGAGGAGAATTGGTAAACCGGTCACGTAGTGCTCGGCGATGAATGGACCCGCCGAGTCGAGCCCGGAGCCGGGAATTGGCTACTGGGCATACCACGACCACCTACCCCACTGCGTCAGCTTTAACCACCCCACGGCCGCGTAAAATTACGAAGAGGTGCTCAAACTCGTGCGTACGTTCACTCAAGGTCCTCGCGAGCGAACTAATATTTGCCTATTGCCACTCGCTACGTTCGCGTTTCTACGGAACTATCGAGAAATCGTGATCACCGCTATAACCATACACCCTTTTAGAAGATATCTCGTAATTATGGCTTTCCTACGTGTGTATCACCTAGACTAATGACTCGTAACTATAGCTTTTATTCGAAGGTTATTATTACTTTAGCCTTCTCGAAGCAGGGTGGGCCATTGGTTTTGTGATCGGTCCTGGAAATGGCTCGAATGGTTATGGTCGGACGTGTTGGCGTTGCGTACGAAAGATCATCGTTTCACGAGGTAAATTCGATCAAGACGCGAAGCTTCACGTAGGCGACAACGAACATTTCTTTCTCTCGTCGCAGAAGAGTAGAGGTTCTCAGAAGCGAGTTGTGTGTTTATTTTTTTCAACGCGGAATTTAAAACGCTGTGTAGGAGTAACGCTCGTAAAGCATGATGACGAAAGAGAGAGAGAGAGGGAGAGAAAGAATTTATGGCGTACTAGATCGAAAGCCGAAAGATTACCGACCGTGTTATTCGTAATCAGGATTCCATTTGCGAAATCCTCCTGGGTACACCGCTTTCTCCATGTACCGGACGCGACGAGATCGAAACCTATCCACCCCTGTCACACCGTGTACCCCTTACGCAATCTAAAGCGTGCCTCTGATCTGCCATAAAGTCATTTCATAACCCATCCCGAGGGTTAAGTGCTCCGCGTCCCAAATCCCGAGTTAAATGCGAACGGCCATTCGCCTTCTACCCCCTTCTTTTTCTTCGTTAGACAAGTTGGGAGTGAAAAAAAAAAATATCTAACTCGCGTACAAACAAAAAAAGGGGTTGAAGTCAAAGGAGTAGGCTGCAACGTGTGCATTACGAGAAGAACGAAGCTGGTGACACTTGGAACGGAATTAAAAAATAAAAACGAGCTATAAATCATAAGCCGCGCGAAGAAACGCTCGCCAAGGAAAAGAAGCAAACGGGGTAGGGATAGCGCAAACCCTTTCGTTAATTGCACATCGCAGATGCCGACCGTTGCCGACTCTCTTTACGACCTTCTCTTTTCCTCCCTCGTTCCGTGAAACGAGTGTAAGAGAAAAAAAGGAAATCGTTCGACTTCTTTGTCCTCTTGGAAAAAAATTCTACTATCTTTTAAGCTACTAATAATGTCCTTAACCCCTTGCCTTGTAATATCGTGTGAGACTCGTTAAACAAATTCCGAGACAAGTATAAAAAGCATGGGTCACACTCATGGTTCAATTCTTACAAGTTTATTTTTTTATATATTTGTTTTTTATTGTTCATTAATCTTTGTTTGGACATACTTGTGATTGATTTTTTCTCAATTTCTAGTGTTAACTTGATTGAGTGCCCAATTAAATCATAAGTCAAGGGGTTAAAACGATTACCAGTTTTACTCTAAGACGAAAAATATACTTTCTTGGAAATCATCACCTAAAATTGGACCTACTATGGTTAAAAAAAAAAGAATAGGATACGAGCGTGGTCGAAAGAACGAAGCGTGACCGATTATACATAAAATAATATATTTATTATAATACCCCACTTCGCTACAGCGATTAACATTGATTTAACACAATTTATACCGTAATTCTATGTAATTATGTATTTCCACACACTGACAGGATGCCTGGCTGCGACAGGATTCTGGAACGATTGCTCGTAGAAGGACTATACGAGACTCTGTAAGCTGGAACAAAAACGTAATAATGGGTTAGGATCTGACTAATAAAGCGGAACGTTTATTAATAAATTAACGTTTTATGTCTATGATCATTATCGTCATCGATCAACGATTTTCTAACGATTCGCTTCGCGCGACAGCCACGAATGTTAAAAAAGGCGATGGAAAATACGCGGGTACGACAAGGTCGGTTGGTCGCGAGATATCGAGGGCCTATATCTTTCAGACGAAATCGGCAAAGGAGGGACGTTATTAATTGGCTACACGATAAAACAGTGTTAGTCCTGTCCTTCCAAGGACCCCCCTCCGGCTTTCTTCTTAAGATATGGGGCCACGCGACTTCCTGCGCGCGCGTGTTCGTGCAAACTCAAGAAGGACACGAGACCCTCTCTCTTTTTCTCTTGATATCATCCAACTGATTTGTTCCAAGTGAAAAACTGAATCATACTTTTAGGGATTGGTTTTAAGGATCGAGATGCTTCGAAGAAAATCTGCGTTCGATCGATCGAGAAGAAGGTGTAGACGAGGAGAAGGAAGACAAGAAGAAAGAACGTTCCTCTCCTCGTTACTACTCTTGTTGTTCCTTTCGAAAGGCACGAGCACGCGCATCGACGGTGTGGTGTCGTGTGCGCGTTTCGTCCTTTTTTCCTCGATGCGTGCATGTCGGCCTTTTGGTGTCTTGCCGTTGTTACTGTTGTTGTTGTTGTTGTTGTCCCTCCCATGGCCGAGGAGAGAGCAAGCATATGCGAGTATGAGCGCCTATAGGCCATAAGGGCTAACAAGGCGATTACTCATGCCTCCCATAAGAAGAAGTTACAAGCGAGTTCGAAGGTTTATTGCAGCAAATGGCGAAATTTGTACCTCGCTAACGATCGACGCTCTTTTTCAGCCATCCCTATCTCTCCCCTTACCACCCTCCCTTCGTTCTCTTGATCTCTCTTTCTCTACCTCCTTCTTACCTCGAATCCGACGACGTTCCCTGGACTAGGTGTCTCACGGAAGAGTATACAGAGAGAAGGAACACGACGTTACTTCCAAAAGAGGTTTCGAGAAGCCGTCCAGAAGGCAGTCGTTCGCTCATATCCCATCTCTCGACGATTCATGGTCCTATATGGGTCTCTGGCCGCGAGGATCGACGCCGATCGACGCGGTGCCCCGGCAGGAAACTGCAATTTCGTAAAGTACGGCCTTAGCTTCGGGCTCTCTCTTTATACCGGAGGTCAAATTTGTGAGGCCCGGGCCACACCACTACCCACCATCGTCATCACCCTCTTCTTCTTTTCTCTTCGATCCTCCTTCCTCCCCGAAGCGACCACGAACCTAACCACTTTCTACTACGGCAGCTACGGCTCGGGTAAACTCTAATTAGATTTTAAGTGAGAAATTGAGCCTGCCGGCAATTTTAAGGAAGCCGAATGCACCGTCCCGATTAATATCATTATACCTATGCGCGCTCGCTCGTTACGTATCTCTACGCGCCGAAGAGGGGTGATGGAATTTCGTAAGAGCTGCAGACCTTTGCGAACGCGAGAGTACTTATATAGATTTTTCTTTCTTTTTTTCTGGAAAGGAATAGACCAGGTAAAAAATTCAATCCAACGCGAGAACGTAATCAATTAATATGAGCGTAAATCGAAGAAAAAGCGTTAGATCTAATAATCCAATTTTTTACACGTCATCGGTCAACAAATTTACATAGGCTTACGTTAATGAAGACGCAACGATTACGAGCGAAAAAAAAATATATATATACGGTCAATCGTTTCGAGGATTATGCATAAATTCAAATAACTTCGTGATCTTTTGCGTAACACAAAAACGAGGAACGTCAAATCGCGAGTGATTAGTTTTCAACAGCGTAGAATAAAAAAGGGAAAAGTAACTTATTAATCACCCTGATTATTCACGGATCGTAAAATTACTCGTGGTTAATGCGACTTATCGATCGCCCTCGCGCTACCGTACAAACGTTAAACCGGACCTCGTGCAATCCGATCGACGATCTCGACAAAAAGCTTCGCTGTCAAACGGGTCACGCGAGGACCCGTCGAAGATGATCTCGTTAAAGATTGCAAATCGTGGATATATCGTACGATACGGGATAATTCGTATATGATTTTAGAAAAATTCCAAGTCGGGCGAGTACTTTAAACGACAAATAATTGGATAATTGATACGCTCGTGTAATCGTAAATGTTATTTCTGTCGTTCCATTCGCCTTCCTTCCTCCTACCGATTTCCTTTTTTTCCCTTTTTTAATCGCTCAATTTATTCCTCGGCCAATCATGATCGTATTTTTCTCTATGAACGACTTAATAACCATTTAATGTCGTGCTAATGACGGTTCTCTCTTGTCGAGAGTAATGATTTCGATCGCTCTCGCTCTAACGACAAACATCATCGACATTCAATATCCGCGAAAGACCGGTATCATCGGCGCGCATCGATTAGGTCGAAAGAACCAAAGATGTATGTAAAAATATTCTATGCTGAATCATAATAATAATATAGGGGCAGGATGCTAATCGATTATTTACAGAGGTCTACTTGCTTCGAATAATTCGCAATGGAAAAATAAAGAACGTTTAAGTGGCGCTTACAATTTAATAAGAAAATACAATTCGCTTCCATATCTCTCTCTCTGATTTTTGACACTCTGTATTTAGCTTTGCTTCATTTTTTTTTTTTTTATAAACAAACTGTATTTTTGTTAATTTGTACTCGTACTCTGCCCAAGATTTAACAAATGTTCTATTTCTCTTTCGATCTTGAAACTCTCGAATCGCGGACAAACACGAGCGTAAAGTCGTAACACCGAAATTGCAAAGTTAATTTCGTGAGAGAACGAATAAGCGGAAGTCAATAAGGAAGCATCGGTGGGGACGTTTGGAAGGGGAGTAGTACCATTCATCGGTCGCGCTTTTGCTCGACGTCGTGACGTGGCGTAGCTAATGGTAGCTTTTAAATGCCGGACAACGGGCGATAATTCTAACTTTTCACTTCTGAAGCGGCCTATCTCTCATACGAATCCTCGGAATCTCCTACGGTCGTTACGCATCACCTGTCGTTGTAGACGTAGCGTGGACACGCGAGCCGCCTCACGGAAGAATGATTTACGTTTATCTATCGTTCTCTCTCCCTCTTACTATTTCTCTTTCTCTTTCTATCTCTTCGCGCTCATCAGGAGTGAAAAAGTTTAGAAGAAATTTTCAATGGTCGTCCTTTCATTTTTTTCTCCGTTCCCCCTCAAACTGTCTGAGTGTTAAGTAAGAAGATTTACAGGAAGGAGGAAGAAGAGGAGCGAAGACGGCCGTATCGAGGAGTTGGCTCTTTAAAGAGGGCTAAAAAATGGAAACGGGGAGTTCCCACTTTGTCGTTCTAATTAATGACCGAATTCATCATCGGGACGTCGGCACAATGAGCTGAAAAAGCCCTCGAGTAGCTGCTATATCTTTCTCTCTCCTTTGCGGTGAAGCTTATGGACAACCCTTTTTATCTTTCTCTCTCACCCTTCACCTCTCTCTCTCTCACTCACTTTCTCTGTCTTACTCGTTTCTCAAGCGACACCTTTTTCACGCAAGCTGTCACAAGAAGACAAAACCGTGACGGTTGGCTATCCGGTCGTGGACCGCGTGTTGAGCTACCTTCCGCTCCAGTGGCAACGGTCATCTTGGACCGTTTGAGGAGGCTGAACCCGATTCCAAAACTGGATTTCGAGCGTGCCTCGAGACGAGGATAAAGAAGAGTGGACCCTAACGGAATCGAGAGGGCGATCGTTTCACCGTATCGTTTTCCTGTCTCAAGAAATCGTCGCCTGTTATTGTTAGAAGAGACAACTTCTCCGATAATTTTTCTTGTAAGAATGTTATTTTTCCAATATGTAAAGATCATCGAATGTACCACATGCCGTATCGATGTCACGTGGACTGCTCGGTATCAAGTCATCAGCGACGAGGCAAGAGGAACGTTCGCGTTCGTTCGTCCGATGATAAATGATACGATGAAACGTAGTGGTAAGCGCGAGGAATAGCCTTCTCGATGCGGCGTGAAACTTCCTCCCTGCTGGGGTGAGCAGACACGCGAGGGGGAGTGAGGTTGGAGAGAGGAGAGTAAGAGAGAAGAGAAAAAAAAGGGCTCGATGGAGAGAAGTTGGAAGAGGGGATAGCTTGGTGAGCCAAAGAGCGAGGTCCGGTCTTCTTCGTACTGACCGGTGACCAGTAACCGGTGACCAGTGAGAATCCTGCGGCCACGAGTCCCGAAGGCTAGAACTCCTAGGGAATTCAGGCAAAACCGGTCCAGTCGGATCCAGAGCACCCGCTGCTCGGTCCACGCTGCCGGCTATCGTCTCTCTACCTGCTCTCCTCTCTCTTTCCTCTCTCGCACACACGCGTGGTATAGAAGTCTTTGCCTTGCTGAACGTTTCTAAAAGGCGAGTCTCTCATCCGCTTCACGAGTTTTTCGATAGCCGATAATATTCCACGCGTTGGAAAAGTCGAGCGGACGTTGATGACGCGATCAGGATGGAACGTTGGTGAAAAGAAACAACAAAATGATAGAAAAAGAGAACGTCGTATGACGAATCACCCTGGCATACGGAAGGTCGTCGAGCTTCTTCTACGAGGCGACAAGAGGGACACCGGTTCTCTCTCTCTCTATGACGACCCCCGACCCCAAACCCTACTCCCCTCTTCTCATCTAGCTTAGCCACGAGGCTAACAACGATCGATCGTCGCTCGGAATCGATCTGTCACCATTAGATTCACGCCTGGAAAACCGTCTCACCCTGATGCTTCTCCTAGCACGGTCCTTCGGATGCTGCGAGGCGTGAGAGGAAATTCCTTTTCGGTTTCTAAACGAGTCGATTATCGAACGATGAATCCATGCTTCGATTACGTTATCTTCTTACAAAAAAACTGACATTTCTCGTGGCTCGATGCGTTCTCGCTCTTTTATGCCACTTGCTTGGTAACCTTACACCATATGGTTCCGTACGTCGTTCAACGTAAAGCATGAATAGCGCATCACGGAAATCGTATACGACTGGTTTTACGATACGAGCAGAAGCGTACGAAGTCCGAGTCCCGAAGTCATTCCGACCTTGGCTCTAACGCGAAGGCTTGTTACACGCGCGAGTTTATAGTAACGATCCACCTCAAATCCTAGTCTCGATATTATCATTGATCGTTAATAGACCTTTCGTACGGATTAGAACCCAACGAGCATTCGCGATGTTGGTTAGTAATATAGCTTTTGTAAGAGGATCTCTCTGTGTGTTTATCGTACCGCTGACTTCTTATGGTTGTTACAGTAACTAACGTTTTAAGAAAAGTATCGAAGATTCTGAAAGGAAATATGTATAGGGTAAACCGAGGAGAATCGGATCAAAATTAAAGATGTGTCGATATTTACAATATCATGACAGAAAAGAACTTTCTGTTCGTTCAAAATGTTTCGTCCTTTTTTTTCACTAACCTATGTTATAGACATTGATTTGTTATACACATCCTATAGTTTATGAACCAATCATTAATGAGACGCGAAGTGAAAGTTGGTTAAAATTTTAACGTGCATCTAAGAAACGTGACTTAGAAATATCTGAATTAAATGAAAAAATAAGTATATAATTTCGAATATCGGTATTAATAGTCATTTTCAAGATATCTGAATATGGAATTTAAGAAAGAAATATGTATACTTAGTACTTATTCGTTTGCTTAGTAGTTGGTAGAAAGATTTCGATTAGAACCGATCTCCTGGTAATGGAGAAGTTCTCGAAAGAGAAATTCCAGAATAGCACGAGCAGACAACTTCTCGCAACGCTCGAGTTCTCGCGACAACGTCCGAAAAGGATCGTGCCTGGCGAGCAAGCCTAAAGGATTACACGTCCCCCTCCTCCACCCCACCCTATTTTAACCTCTAGCCTCACCCTTCTCACCCTTTTCTCCTCGCCAGGTCGAGCGACCGATTCACCAGCCGGCCAAACAGAAAAAACGCGTACGAATCTTCGATCTTCTTTCGCTTTAAAACTCTCATCGTCGAGTTTCTCAACGATTGACCGTCGCGACACCGAGTCCCTTTGATCGTTAGCCGAGACGAACTCGTAGTTAGAGTCACGTTTTTCGCACGATGGTAAGTAACATTCGAAATTACGAGATACGGACGGTGTTCGAAAGTTTTTTGTTCCCTTTTCTTATACCTTTTTACGGCATAAACTGCAAGAACGTAACGAGCGTGTAACGAGTAACGTCGCGTAATAGAGACTTCGTATTTTACCTTAATAAAGGTCCTACCGTATACCGGGTGGTCGAAGAGCACAAACAAACTTCTCTCTCTCTTTCTTTTTTACCTTTCGTGGAAAAATCGTGTTCCCTCGGGACGTATCGACGAGAGAGAGAGACAGATAGTTTCCCTATCACGCACGTATGTATTATATATAGATACCAACGTATGAATACCTCTCGTACCTGGGGCGGTATCGCGCTCACAGCTTTCCCTGTTTCGTCCACGAGAGCCGGATTACATTCCCGAGATCTTAACGAGACGTAATTACACGGCGAAAGGTACGAAGCGACGGATGCCTTTGGAATATAGCTACTAACACGATAATTGCCGCTATTACCTTCTCAAACGTCGTATTTAACGGCTAAACGATCTTCGGTGCCCACTAATCGTACGAGGGAAGATCCATCGATCGATCGATCGGGATCGATAGATTACGTTCTATTCGCGGAAGACAACGGCTGATCGTATACGTTTTGTATGTCTCTTCAGGAATGATAAATCGACTGAGAGAAGAATTCTTCTTCTGTACGCAGAAATATACCGATTTGAAATTTTAACTTTTGTTTGGTCCTCTAAAGGCTACTTTTCTTCGTTATTTCTATATGCTGCTCGAATTAAGACTAACTTTCATCCTATGAGATGCTGTGGTAGGTTTAGTAGTGACGAGTGATCTAAACTTCGGTTTGACCCTAAAAAACCTATAATTGTAGTTTTTGTACAAATGTAGGTTCTGGACACTTAAAAACCTACATTTGGAGGATTTGGAGAATCTAAACCAGTGATTCCCAAAGTGGGCTCCACCACCCCTAGTGGGTGCTGCAGCGATTCAGGGGGTGGTGATTACATTCTATTCTGAGTTCAATAAATAGTTACATAATTTTAAAGTTCAATGTTTCTAATTTACACCGTTCTTTGCTATATTTTACGAAAAAAATAGAAACATTAATAAATATTTTTCTAATTAATATAATATAGTATGAATATAATATAATAATATTAATATTATAATAATATAATAATTTCCTATTAATTGCTATTAAAATTTAAAAAAAAATTAATTTCCAGAGGGTGCTAAGTAATATTTTTTCTGGAAAGGTAGCAGTAGGACAAAAAAGTTTGGAAACCACTGATCTAAACGAAGTTTATAAGCTACGTTTTGACGCTCCATTTATTAAAAACAGACAAAACGGCAACTTTGAGGTTGAAAACGTAGTTTATTTACCGTATATTTTCCCTATTCCATATAAGCTTCATTTTTAATCTGAAAATTCTAACAAAGCATTTTAGAAGGTCAAATCGCAATTAAAATTTCGACACGAGATCTCTACTAGGTTTATACCATCCTTTTTAGGAATATGACGAAGACGAGCCACGCTATTTGCTTGTTCGCGCAAATAAATATGTCCACTCGCTAAAGAAAAAGTGAAACGATCGTTCCGATTGAGAAAAGAGATGACTCGAGAGGACTCTTTTACTCATAAATATTGTCGAGCTGTATCCGTGGGCGCGATTTCGATCTCGGTTCTCTTTCCGTAAAAGAAGGACTCACGGTCGCGAGCACGCGATATTTCTCTCTATTCTACGCGGTGTTCATTAATTACGAGGAACGGTACGGTTCTCTCTCCCATTCGCTTTGGGATGGAGAAAAGAGAAAGAGAGGAATTATGGATGCAGTTTTATCCGTACATCGTGCCACTCCGTATCGTTGCCTTTTTTTTACATATATATATATATAAACAAAAGGAAGAAAAAGAAGGCGAAACGAACGCAAGTCCACGATACTTTTTTCCTCCTTCCTTGGACGAATGTACGTCGCGATAAAGGTCCTCGTAAAAGATATTTATCGTCGAGGAAGTTGGTCGCGCGCGAGAGGAACAAGGTTACGACTATGGCGAAGGGGTTAGCCGACGAACTTGACCTCCCCGTGAACGGAACTTTTCTCTGGCAATACATTTTTCGCGTTCCTTGAAAGAAAATTCTAACGAACTTTCGATCTATCGGCGGCTTCTTCTTTATACTTTCGAATGAAAAACCGAGCAACGTGCTTCTCTCACAGCGGGGATCGTGTAGAACGCGAGAGAAGCCGGCCGATGGCACAAAGTACCGAAAGAGGAAGGCTAATACCAAATAAGGAACAGTTTATAATCCGTAGAAGTTAAGATCCAAATAGAATGAAGCACGCGAAGCGTAATAAGGGTCGCTTATAGGATTACACGGGGAGCAGGTAAACGCGTTTGCTTCGGAATCTTCGATTCGGGATGTTTCGTAAAAGAATATCCTTGTCTCTCTTAGAGAAGATCGAGCTAGCATCTTACTCGGACGATTTTTGCGATAGTTTCGAGATTAGGAACGCTTGGTAAAATCGAAAAGTCGATAACCATGAAATCCTCGAACGTGGACAGCTGTCTATGGACCCCCAAACGAGATCGATCCCTCCACGCGCTAGAAAACGCTGTCGATGGAACGTGGCAACGACCAGGTTGTTTCTGTCTTGACGAATCGCTCGCGAAAGCGTACAAATACGCAGGAACAAAAACTATGGATCGTGCACAATGCCACATTGTAAAGGGTCCTTCCACAAAAGGTGACGTCGATGTAGAACGGGCAAAGGGGGCGGAACGAAGGGTAGCCCCAAAAATTTCAAACACATCCGAACCACCTTCGTTGTCATTAACGGATCATCCATCGCGATGCATCGAAAAAAACATCAGAAGTATTCTTATACGTCTCTATATACTAATATAATAAAACTTAATACCAACTATTCGTGATACGTTTAGGTACGAAAAAATGTAACGAGAGAAATCGTCGAATAAATCGATCGAACAAGGTGATCGTCGTACGTAGAGAAAGTGCTCGATCATGGCACGAATCGGTGGCAGTCGGACGTTTCGAGCTCCCTTCGAAGCAAACAAAAGTGGAAAAACCAGGGGTGTGGAGCGAGTCTGCACGAAGGAATGAATCCCTCCCTCTCTTACTCTCCTTTTGCTCCTCTCGTCTGCTGGCACACTACCGTTGTGCCGCTGCTAATGCGACCGGACAACAATGCGCGTTGCACGCGTCCAACCGCTAATTCCTCCCGTTTTTTCTCCCCTCCTGCGCTCGCCCCCGACGCGTCACCCCGACGCGCTACAAACGGCTCTCTTCTCACCCTCTACGCTCCTGGAAACCCGGAATCGAGTTTCGGGAAACGGTCCGAACTTTTTGCCTCTTCTTAACGCGCGCTAGCCGCGATCGGGGAATGAAAATGAAAGGAGAAAAAAAAAAGAGGAAGGAGAGCAGTCGTAATCGAGGTATACATAGTTCTATTAATAGCTCACCGGTATGAATCTAGACCGATAGGAGAAGTTTTATTGGTCACATACCAAATTTTGTTTGATTTTAGCAGTAAAACTTAATGAATTTCCATTTATAAAGTGTGACCTCTTATGATCTAATGTGTGTATGTGTAATGAAGGGTGTAATGAATCTAATACACTATGTGTAAATTACACCGTGGTATCTTTGAAATTCTGAACCGTTTTTTTATACTAAAATATTTATAAAAATTGTAAATTAATGGTTTATTTAACGATTTAATTTGCACGGTTTAATTAATGATTTATTTATTAAATTTGTTATAATAAAATATTTATAAAAATTGTAAATTAATGGTTAGTTCATATCAGAAGTTTCATTTTTTTTAACCCCTTGCCTTATAATATCGTGTGAGACTCGTGATGCAGATGTTACGACAAACATGTAAAGCACGAGTTGTACATGATTCAATTTTAATGAATTTATTTTTTGGAATTTGTTAGCATTCGTTGGTCTTTGTTTGGGCAAGTTTGCGAACTATATTGCTTGTAACAACATTCGTTTTTTTCTCAATTTCTAATACTAATTTCATCGTGTGTCAAATTAAATCATAAGGCAAGGGGTTAATCTCATGATATCGTCTATGTTTTCATAAGTTGTCGGAACCTAAGTCTCCCGTTTTTGGTACTTACTCTAAGTCTCACGTAACACAGAATTTTCTAAGAACCTATCTACCATGTTATAGAAGTATTCTCAGTAATGCATAAAATACTGTACAACAAACACATGGTCAACAAAGAAACGGCAGTCTAGACTTATCGTCAACTTCATATTAGTGAGCTATTAATGGAACATATCATACGATGCTCGTATACAAAATCAAAGTACCCGAGTATTCTCGACCGAAGACTCAGTAAGTAAGTATCAACGAGCAAATATTTCATCACGAAGAAACAGATCGACGAGACAGACGAATTTAACGATCGTCGGACAGTTACCGCCTCCACCGCGATCTCGGCTCGTTTATCGCGTCACCCGGTACGTTCGGGTGTACCTGTGTGTCGTGCGAGCTCTACCTTCTCTTCCTCTCTTCGCGGCTCTCTATCTCTCCCCGTTGGAAATTTGCATGGCATTTACATCCGATTGCGGCGCTACGCAGGCTGAAAGTGGCCCGAAAGAGCATCCGGGGGCTACCGGCTTACGACTCTCTCTTTCTCGATCAGGGTGCATTCCCCCAAACCATCGCACAATCCTTCGAATTAAACTCCATTTTCTCGTTTAACGATCTCCTTTCTTCTTCTTTCTACCTTTCAAACGATCATAATCAAACGACCAAAGCTTACATAAGAGTCCAACAAACTACGAAAAGATCCAAAGGATGATTCACCGGGGAAAAAGAAATTTCGGCATGGTATCCGTGACATAAACTGTTCAAGGCCAAATGGAGAGAGACTGGGAGAGAGGTCAGGGTCATAGGTGCAGTTAACGTTGGAATTGAACATTATTTTCAGCGAGTGGCGAGCACTTAACTTACCCGGCCGAATGTGTGTGCGGACGTGTGCGTGTCATAGGTCCCATTATCGTAGCCACTTGATGCCGGAACGACGATACTACTCGGACGTATGTATATGTACATATATATATGTACATAACATGTACGTTCTCCGTACACCCTGACCCATTTCGAGAACGAACGAACTCACTGGGATTGATCGCCGAAAAGCTTGGACTCTCGTCTATCTACACCGTTTCTCGATATTTCGCAGAAGAAAACGATACTACCTGGACGAAAAAAATAAGAAAAACTTGTAGCAGGTACCTAAGTTAAAAGCATCGAGAAGGTAAAAGTTAGCACTTATTCCACGAACATAACTTTCCAATTTTTCTTAATGAACGCACGTATGAACCGATAACGATCTCCCGAAGGTGTTGCTTCTCTTTAAACGTTCTCATTATAGACAACGTTTTAATTAATAGTTATGCATATAAACGTGAAAAGGAGAGAAGAGGCAAATCGTACAGTAGATAACTCACTGACGCGTAAGATTACGCGCGAAAAGCGGGTACGACGGAAGGTTTAATTGGTTCGTCTCTCTCTCTCGTTCGAGATTAGCTTCTCTTCGTTTCTACTTCGTCCGAGAGAATATTCGCGTTCCATTTGCCTCGAAGTGGAAAGTGAGAGAAGAGAAGGCGGCTAAAGCTGAGCCAGTGCGTAAACTTCGATTTTATTGTCCATTCGAAAGGTGGGAAGACGCGTGTAAAGCGATAAGCATCGAAGGGAAGGTGCATGCCAGTCCTCGAATCCTCTCACCTATTCGAACGCTAAACAATCTCACTGATTTTCTTAAAAGAGAGAGAGAGAGAGAAGCAATTCTCGCGACACCTCGAATCGTACTACGTTCGGAAGGAAAGCCTACCTCGCGTTTCGAACCGCGTGATTTGTACGCTCGATCGTAGATAGAAACGAATGCGTCTCGAGTTTCCTATCTATAACAAGACTCTCCATTAAGCCGCTCGTACCGAATTATCTTACGATAGCAGCCGATAATATATTAAGAAATAAATGCGCTTCGTCGAGTTCCCTTATACCATCACCACTGCAAACTTTTAAAAACATTATATTTTTTTTCCTTTTCTACCGATCGGAAAGTACGGTCCGATCACGAGTAAGTAAATCGATCGCTAAGATCGTTTTACAGGCCCGCACGAGTTTAATAAAACTCGTTCGATCGAGTCAAAAGCCTTCGGCGTTATCATTTCTTTTCGGTTGAATTTTTCCTCGAGTATATATCGGCCAGACAAGCTGTAGGATTGGCGCCAGGCAAGAGAAAAGCCTCTCTCTCTCTCTCTCTATACAGATCCGAAAGGCAGTAAGCGTTGGTACGTAGAATGTACCGCGGCGAGTCGATCGGAACGTCGATAAAATTGAGAATGCACGCGCTCCTGGTTTTTAATGAATGAACGTCTGGTGAATATGAGAAGAGGGAGAGAGAGAGTGACGAAGCGTGAAGAGGGACGTATGTATTCGTGGATAAAGAAAGAAAGAAAAAAAAAATAAGCATATTCGTGCGAGATAAAGAGAGATATAGATAGAAAGAAAAGAAGCAAGTGGAACGTAGAAAAGGGTGGGGAGTACCGGCCACGAGAACGGAGAATAAGAGTAGAAGGGCGGGAGAGGAGGAACGCGTTAACACGCTCGCGTAATACGAGGCCGGAACGGATAGTCGGCGTGGTGCGTCCGCGGAGATCTACATAATGTTTATTATGCTAACCTAGGCCAACGCGCTTGCATCAACAAGTGTTATATTATCATTCAAATAAAATGTTTTAATCTGCATACGTTTTATCGGGGTCCCGCGGGCGCTCGCTCGACCGCTTGCAAAACCGGCACGTGCCCACCCGAAAAAAAAAAGAAATTATAACGTCGTGACTGAGAAATCACCGAAAGTTCCTTGTACCTAACTCATCTCACGGGTTTAAGAGTCGCCCGCTCGCGTGGAATGCACGCTCGCGTACATCGCGTGAGCTCGGAAGAAAAAGTGCATTTGTGTCGTCGTCGTCGTCGGTCGCGTTAAGAGAGCTACAAGCGTGACGGCACGAATTCGAGGCAACGCCAATCCGTGCGACACATAATCGAATTAAATGTCCACATAGTTTGCCGCCTCCGAGCGAAAAAACTCGCGCCACGTGCGTGCACGAACGCGCGCGCGCGCACCCTTCGTAGGTACACGCAAAAGTCATTTAACCCTTATGGGTATAACTAAAATGTTTATTGATGTTGGAAAGTGGAGTATAGTGAGCATGTTCTTGAGATTGTCTGAAATAATTCTTTGCACTTGGTGTCGAGTGTGACCAGAGACTCGAAATGAGAGTTATATTTAAATTTTATAGAAAAATCAGTGTTACTCAAAATTGAAAATAACTTAGTCATCATTAAATATTGTTGAGTGATAGATTTTCAAAATATTTTCAAAATCTATATTTTGAATATAGTAATAGAGATTTTTTTACGAAATTAAAATATAACTCGTATTTCGGGTCTCTGGTGTGACTCGACAAGACAGATTTTGAAAATAATACGATGCCGAGTTTGACTCGAAAGCAAATTTTTTGTTCTATTCATAAATTTATCTTTGATTTAGCTACCAGAAAGTTGGACATATTTTTTTCCAAGATGTAACCAGTGATATACCATTTGACATGATATAATGTTGGAAAGCAAAAGGATAACCTCTAGAATGGAAATTTGAACAATTTTTCGATATTTTGACACAAAAATATAAAAAATTACTAAAAAGCATATAGAAATTGATACTTGGGTACCTCGTTAATCGCGCAAAGAATTAAAGAACATCGTAAAACATTTTAGTCGTCCTTGCTCGTCTCTACTCATCGGTTCACAAAAGTTCACAAAAATGTATATTCGATCGTTACGGACGAGAGAAGCGCGACTTTAGGCACAACGAACCTTGAGCAACTCGTCTTCCGAAAGGCGAGAGTTTTACTGCCGTTCGTTGCAAATAAGATTACGCAAGTATTATCTCTATACGCGATCGGAGACCGCTTTCCCGAACGGATCGAACGTCTCGAGGAATACATTATATTCGGGATCGTCGCACGAGAGAAGCAGTTCTCGATGCAGCCGCCGGACTATCGGCTTCTTTCTGTCTCGTTATCTCTCTTCCTCGCACGGCCTCCTTATGACCCTCCAACGACTCCACCCCACTCCTTTCTCTCGCGCGTGCGTTTTATCTCTTTCTCTCTTCTTCTCTTTAGGTCACTCACACGACCATCGGGGTAGGATCTTTCCATACCACCTGTGTCTTCGTTATTCAGCAATGCAAATAGATTACCGGCACATTACCATAATTAGATTCAATATTTGTAGGCTGTCACGCCATTACTATAATTCATCAGGGTATCGTCGCGTCTAGACGACGATTTGTCAGACCGGACGCCGCGAGACACGATGCGTCCAAGCAACGCGAAAAAAAAAGGGATAAGAATTATGAGGACGAAAGACTGGTATCTCTTCTCGTGGATTCATCGGAAGAAAAGCAGAGGCGCCTGCGAATAGAGTTTTCACTTTCGTATTACGGGTGGTCATCCGTTTCTAACGAGCCCGCGTATGGCCTCCTTTAAAATCCGTAATCGTAACGACCATGACGACGACAACGAAGTAGCATTTCTCATAAATAATTCACGACAAACTTCCACCATGAGAGAAAAAGAAGAGGAGAGAAAAGCCAGAGAGAGAGGACGAAAAAGAGAGAAAGAGCGAGAAAGAGAAGAAAAATGGAGAAACAGGTCTCGGGGATACAGCGCGCACCTTCCATCGACGGCCGGCAAGTCGAAGGCCGGAATAACGTAATAACTTATGGTAAATGCTTTTCCGCGCAGATAAACGTGCCGTACGCGAACGTGGAAGTAGTTTTACGATCGCGAAGGTCGACGTTAGTCCCGAGGCGAGGCGCGAATACGTGAGAGGTACGAAGGGTGGACCAAAAAAAAGGAAGAAATTATATCTATTTTTCGGGAAAAAAAGTAAAGCCTGTCTACTTATCAGCACTTCCTACCCGAGTCGAAATTTTAACTTTGGTTTGACCCTCCAAAACCTAAACTCGTAGTTTTGTACAAATGTAGGTTTTGGACACTTAAAAACCTACATTTGGAGAATTTAACTCTTAACACCACTCGCTATTTTCAGCCTACACATCTACACTCGTGGGGGAACAAAGTCCCCCGTGCGTATATTTAATATTTTAGTATTAAAATGTGGAAAAAGTTAGGATTTTTTTTTATGAAATAAACTAAAGGCATATAATCGTTGTAATTTAACAGTTTTATTTAAATTTAGAACATAAAAAAGACGTCAAATAAAGAAGGTTTGACGCTTGATATACTTGAAATATTTTCGAAAATGACGTTAAACGAAGTTTCTAAGCTACGTTTTGACACTTACAAACCTACAAATGTAAGGTTTGGAGGGTCTAAACGAAATTTATAAGCTACGTTTTGATCCTCCATTTGTTAAAAGTGGACAAAAACGGTCACTTGGAGGTTGAAACCGCAGTTTATCCGCCATAGATTGTCCCTATTCCGTATAAGCTTCATTTTTAATCTCAAATTTCAAACAGTGCATTTAGAAAGGTCAAATCGAGATGAAAATTTCGACTCGTGAATCCTTCTTGTCTTTACCCGACGGGAGTAAACAAATAAAATCACGAAAAAATCTGACAACCTTCTAATTTCTCACACGAGTCTTTTTCGTCTCTCGTGACATCGCGCTACGAACGAACTCTTGCTACTACTTTTCAACCGAGCATTTAAACGCGCCTACGATGACACGCTCCATATAACGCGACTTATGTCTACCATTCTGCTATCACGATCGAAAGGATCAGCGAGCGCGCCGAGAGATATCGAAGAAAATCTCGATACAAAAGTGTCTCTTTTCCATCGATCGCGAAACTTTGTCTCCTTCATCTTTTCCTTCTTCTTATTCCTCAATGCAATGTTTTCGAGATAGTCAGTAGAGATCGCGGTGGACGTTTGCCCTCAATTAACTTTATAAGTGAGTAAGGAGGCGTGCGGCCGAGCGTCAGTAGCCTCGGCCGCGTATATCTCTGCACCACATGCGACGCTCATTGTAACAAGTGCCAAATTTCACTGGCGGGTGTTGGGCATTTTTATTGACGGCTAATGGAGCGACAAAGAGGAAAAGGATTGGCCTGGAAGACGCGAACCTTCTCTTTCTTTCGCTCTTTCTCTTCCTTGGCCGGATCTCGAAACGAGAAGAAATAGATGGAGAGATAGATAACGAGAGACAGAAGGACGTAAGTCAGCGGACAGTGTTGGCAGGTCTTGACGCGATCTCGGCTACCTAAAACGTGAAGTGCTCGGGCTAAGCTCGATCTTTATTGTACGACGCGTACGCGTCGCGCATAAACATAACCAGAGAAAGAGAGAGAGAGACTCGTATACGCAGAGAAACTCACGAGTGAGCGAACGAGCGTCAAAGGAACGTATAAAACGAGTTTGCTCGTATATCGACGAGACTCTGCTCGCGAGCACGCCCACGCGAGTACGTAGCGAGAGACGTCGAGAGAAAAAGTGTGAGAGAGATAGAGAAATATAGAGAGAACAGGAGAGTAAGAGAGACACGTGGACTTACAGGTGTACGTTTCACGAACGCACGGTCGCGTAGGCTCGTTTACTTAGCCAATGCCATAGCTGAGTTATTTATCTGTCTTTTGGCCGGCGGTGGCAACGCTCCTAGAGAGTCGACCGTACCTATATACTTGTAAGCGCTCGCGCGCACGCTCGCCTGGGTCCGGACTCGTTCAAGGCCTACCTGCTTATGTTGCTGCCGTTGGTGGTGCCGCTGCTCGAACGACGAGCTGCGCGATTGGCTCTCTCGGTTCTCTCTACGCAATATATCCGTGCCGATCTTTCGTCAGACTTCGTATGAGAAAAATACAAGAAAGTCGATAGAAAATCATTCACTGATCATTTTAATCCAATTGGTGGTTGTTTCTCTTTATGGGTTTCCCGAAAATATTCTCTTGAAAAAAAAGAAAGAAAGAAAGATTCGAAGGGCAACCTTGAGGAAACACGGCTCGACTCTCTCGACTCGTTCCTTGGTCCCTCTCTCAAGAAGGAAGACAAGGTGGTGAAGGAGGAAGAGAGTCAGAGAGAGGGGGCGTAGGTAACGCCGTGAAACGAGTCGTCTCGCGACTCGTACGTGGCTTTTGACGAGCTCTCCGTAGCCGGATTGTCAAGTGACGTCAGCGCACCGGAAATGGAATGTAGGTAGCGGTGCTTATTAAGCTTCAACCGCGGAGAGTACTAGTGAGAAAGAGAGAGGGAGAGTGCATGTGTATGCAATAAAGAGAGTCAGAGAGTGAAAAAGTAAGAGAGAGAGAATGAGAGAGGAGAAAAGGGACGGATGGAGTTCAATTGTTTCCTCCGCACACGCGTGCGGCAAGTGCCGCATATGCACGTAGGTCGTCCGCTTACAACGTCCCAACCTGCTCTCTCTCTCTCTTGCACACACGACGAGGAAGATCCTGGTGTGGGCATCGGTCATTAAATCAATGCGCCTATGTCAGGATCTGTTCGCGCCTCGCTAATGTGCCAACGGAATGTCGACGAGTACCTTGAAAGGTTCGCCAATTTCGAAGGAAATCTAAAGCTTTAAACGATCTTACCCATCTCTTTCCTCTTCAGCATTATCAAGCCTAATCGACGACTTCCTCGAAGAACGTTCAGAGTTTTACGAAATTCCTGAATATCGGACGTTTCTATCAAAGAAGAAAGTGTACGAGTTTTCTAACGAGTATCTAATTAATCGCGACGGGACCTTTAAGAGAAAACGTACATCAAAGTGTACCTACGTTGATAATTTCAGGGAGGTGTGAACGAAATGTCGGCAAGCTTCATGTTGAAAGAGAGAGGGAGGGAGACAGTGAAAGCGAGGAGGTCCGAGGAGGTCCGAGAAAGGTCGAAAGCGCACGCGCGGTAACGAGGGTGTCGAGAAACGAGGGTGGCGATGGCACTGGTAGTGGTGGTTGATCGACGCTTGCGCCGTTTCACCCTCGCTCAGATTTTATCCCCACTCCGCGTTGACTCGTCGTTATCTCCTCAACGTCGACCCCTTCTCCGTTCCATCTCTCTCTCTCTCCCGCCAGCACACCGCGTTTCACCCCCTTTTCAAACGGTACTCATTGTTCGCGCGTGTCACGCACCGACGAGGTGAAACCATCCGACGATTTTCTGGCTGGCACCTGGTATCGCGCGCTTTTTTCCTCTCTTCCTATCGTTTTCCCTTCACCACGGTTATTACCGATCGACTCTGTACACCGGGAAAGCAACCCGTCGCTTTATTAACACATCGACGAATTTAAAAACAGAAAATACCCCCCCCCACTCTTCTTTTTATTCTCGCGAGATAAGGATCACCGTAAGCTATTATTATTATTACCAGCTCGGTGAATTTACACCAACGCTTCCTTGGTAGGCGGTGCGAACGTAACGCGACACCTTTCCGTGGTAACACCCCTATGGATCGATCGCTAAAGATCGCCGCTTGGAATACGAGATCGCGAACGATCGCGAAATTTGAGCATCCTTGTGTGGAAGATACCATGCATCGCGGGAGCTTGGTAAACTTATCGAGACGCATCTTCCGGCAATCCACGTAGTACAAAGTTTTCGCGCCTATCGAAAAGTTTTTCAGTTTATTTTGAGAGAAGGGAATACCGAAAGCGCGCTAATGGAAGTAACGATCCGTTCAAACTGTACAAACGAGTCAGGAAAGATAAGGGGAAACGGCTCTATACATTTCGGGCCCGAACTACTCGAAATATCGTAACTTCACGCCGGCTTTATCTCTACTAATTAACGAATAATCTATGATACGTCCTTCCACCTGACGTGATAACGGTACAATCGGACGATCTCCTCTTTTGGATTAGCCCTCGCTTTTAGAAAATGAGGGAGAGATGAAATTCCAAGCGAGTATCGCGAAGGTGCTTTTTAAAGTGGCTTCGAACGATCGCCTTCGTTATGCTATGACGTTTCGGTATTTCGCGTTAATTAACCTGACTTAAGATATAATAGCATCGTTTCTCTCTTCTTTTCTCTCCCTGTTTCTTTCTTTCTCGCAATCTTGACGCGGTGATTGAAATAAAACCGTGCCGGACCGTTTCGTATAATAAAAACTCTACCGATCGAGACTCGTTTCCGCGTGCAAAAATTGGACCAGCCACAATCTCACTCCAATTATTTCACGGGCGTGGGATCGAGAAGAGAGGAAAAGAGACAGAAGGAGAGAAAGTCGAGAACCGTACAAAAATAAATCACGATCTTTAATTCGACATATCGAATACTTCATGCGACCTAATCGATTCGACGATTCCAAACGATAACGATCGAGGTGAGAAGGGATCGGTAGTCTCGCCAAAACGATCACGGTTTCTTCGAGTACGAGGAAAAACTATTAAAGCGAGAGGTAAACGGAGCGATGCGAGTGACGTAAGAATTACCGATGACAGTTTTTTTGCCAGAGGAACGCGAACAACACGTATCGTATCAATTTTTCCAATCGAAGCAATATCCTTTTTCCTTCTTTTTGCACGAGTTTCTTTCATGGGTCGGTGATTCTCGCGATGATCGACGAGCGTGCCAGTCGATCGACCGATCGATCGCGTAACGATCACGTTTCCCGCGAGCAAGTAGAAATCAGGATCTGAATCTTGGTATCTTATCTATCGACGATGACGACGGCAGCGAGGAGTCCCGAGAGTACGAAAAAGTGGAAAAAACGCGATCGATGATCGATGCGAGATAGTCGAGCAAAAGCATATTCGATTTTACGAATCGTACTGACTTTAATGTTATCGTAAAAGTTCTTTCGCGATTGCCCGTTCCCACCGTTGTTGACGCATGAAGAAACTTTTATGGATAGATGCCCGTGAAACGACGAATTTGGGTGTATGCGAATGAGTGAGTGAGTGAGTGAGCGAATGAGTGAGTGAACATCAAATAAAGCAAAACGCCAGATTTGTGTTGTATTACTTTCAATGTTGTTTATTAATTAAAATTCAGTAGTAATTTAGTTTCTGCCGTTCTAACAAAACGTCACCACCACTCGCCAGATCGATTATTTTTACGTTAATAATAATTAATGTTTAATAGTAATATACAATGGAGGGGGGGGGGGGAAAGAGGGGAGGATGGGAGAAAAGGGTATTGTTTACAGTTGCGTGTCTTTTTTTCATCCGTGTTAGGTGTAATCTTCATAAGTATCGTCTTTACATGTCGCCTCTCGTCTTCCCGGGCTCTCATATACACATACATCGTCGCCGGCTGGAATCTCGCACGCGTACTCGTTAAAACGAATGCGAGAGAAAATCGAAGAGTTCGGTCGTTCGTAAACACTTCGTGCGAAACTTGATCTTTCATTTCTTCGAAATATGCGCTCTCGCGCGATCGCGTTAACATTGACCATTTCTTCGAAGTCGAACAAAAGGTAAAACAAGAAAAAAAATATATATTTATATATGTATATAATTCTATATGTATATATGAACAATTCTTATGACCGAAGAACCGGGCCCTTCGATTTTATCCGAGCTTCCTTCGATTTTTTTAACAGTCACACGACACCACAATGGTACAATCGACACTTTTAAACTACCGATCGCCGTCTACTGTCCGTTCTCTTTCCTTTCTTTCTCACTCGAATGCTTTCCTTTTATATACATAATTAACGACTCTCCTCTAGGTACCTGTGTTTCTTTTTTTTCATCGTCGTTACGCAGAAACAAAAAAAGAAAAATATACATCGATCGTGTACCGTCGGGTTCCCGAAAGGAACTTTCTTTGTTGCGCCAAAAATGTCCATCCTTCGATACTTTCATCGCGCACGATTCCAAAATCGCTCGCTCGCAACGCTTTACTCGCAAATCGTGCGCTCCTTTACTCGTCGAGCCGTTGAAACGAGCCGTATCAACAAAATCACGTTTTCCCGGCCGTGCATCATCCCCATTCGATCGAATTCTACACCTAAACAAAAAAGAGCACTTTGTGAGTCACCGAGACACGATTAAAATATTATTCTTTTACTTTCTTTCTCTTTAAATTTCACTATTTTATCATAATAAAATGAATAGACTCGCACGGAACACGAACGAGCGAGAATCAACGAATATATGTATAATAATTTGATTGGCGCAACGAAGGGTTTCTTTCGATCCCTTATTCTTTATTTTCTCCCTTTCTCTCCGTGCCTGATCGTGACTCTCCAAGGGCAACGATTTACAAACATATTTCTCGTTAACGCTCGTACCGACTATGCAACGATTCGCTACTGAAAATATAGACTAGACTAGGGTTCATACGAAAAAGAAAAGACCGGAGAGTCGAACGTATCTCTTTCGTTACGTACACTCGCGTTTTATCGCGATTAAATCCCGGTCCTTTGTACTTTAACCCATGAATCAAGGATCATCCTCGCGACCACGTTTTTCTTTTTAATTACGGTGCCAAGGCGGAAACAACCAGTGAGAATTTTTCCACGAACGCACTTTATACGCGTAAGAGCTTGATGACGACTGCTCGTTAATATTTTAAAAGCCTTTTTTTTTTCTACATATCTTGAGATTATCACCGAAGGTCGATTCGCGTCGCACGATCGCGATAGTAGGAGAAAGGTACGACGAGAGGACGTCGAACCTCGTAATTAAAAAAAAAAAATAAGAAGGAGTAGAGATAAAGAGAGAAAGAGAGGGAGTGTAAAGTTAAAAAAAAGACGAATCGAAGTTTGGTCTCGCGAAGATAAGCCGTCGCGGCTGGCCAAGTGAGCAAATAATCGCGCACGAGCTCATCGTGGGGATAATAAAGCCGCGTAATCCACCTGCGCTGGCGTTACGTCGACGCCAACGTAACGTTTTAATGAACTTGCGCCTCGCTGTTTTGTGGCAAATCTTACGTAATCGGGGGGAAGGGGAGAAGCTAAGGAGAGGCCAGAAGTTTGTTTATTAGGGGGAGACGACGGATTTAACGACGTCTCGTTCCGCCGGTTTTCCTCGATCCTTCGCATCCTCTCACCACCGCCTAGAAAGACCAGTTGCCCACGCGACTCGATATTCATTTTTGACATACCTATACTTTCGCAACTTTAAACGTCCCACATGAATCTCCCTTTCTCGCGATAAAACCATGGATTGATGTAAGTACGAAAAAGACGACGCGTACCTTTCCCGGACCCGCATTTCGTACGCGTCGAAGTAACACCGAAATATCGATAGGGAAACGTACCTTTCGGCCGAAACGGTGATAATAAAAAGAAAAGCGCGATGTAATGCGAGGAAGATTCGTGAAATGTAAATTCAGTCATATTATCAACGTATATATGTACATAGGTGAGAGAGAGAGAGAGAGAGAGCGCATTGTTACACGGAACGTCTGGCTCACGGTCTTGCTCATCATGCGAGAGATTACTTCGCATTCCTACATGCCTTGCATAATTTAGCATACTTTATTCGTACTCCTTCAAAATACTTATCGTTGGATTTACACGTCGAAGCGAACGAGGCGGACTAAAGGAATTACATGTGTCTCGGAGATCAACGAGCGCGTTCTACCCCGACGATCTTTGTCGATTAACTTCCGAAAAAAGGATTCTCCGTGAAAGGTGCTTTCCTTCTCTCCGAATACTCCCGAGACTGGCGCGAGTCGAGTACGAGAAGAAAAACTCGCGATCCTCGGCCAGCTTCTTCCGGGAAGCTGTCTCGACGACGAAAGGACAAGGTAGCGAGTCCCTTCGAAGAGAGGAAGTAGAAAAGAAGAAGAAAAAAGAGAACAGGCGACAAGGAGAAAAAGAGGAAGAACGAGTGAGTGCTCGAGAGATGGAAATAGACGGTGTGTAAAATTGATAAAACGAGGATGGTGTTGGCAAAGTTCACTCGCGTGTCGACCTTTCGCGAAAGTACAAAAGGATGTTGAAGAATTTCGTTCGAGTTAGGAGAAAAAAAAAAAAAATCTTTGCATAAGCTTCTTCAAAAGTCTCGAAAAGTTGACGATGAATGGATTTTGGAAATTTTACCGAAACAACGCGAACGAACGAGCGTGCTTTAGAAACGTCATCGCTCGGCAAATCTTTGCGCCTGGCAAATCATCGAAAATATCGTATATATCTCGTATTTTTATTCATCATTCCTCCTCCCCCTTCTATGTCCCCGACCCCGGCTTTGACATCCATGTTTTTTAAATTCTCCTTCTACCTCGTTAATAAACGCGATTGCATGCACGCGCGCGCCCGTTCGAGCGCGAATTTATACCCGGTGAGCTTCGACGAAAAAAAAAAAAAATAGAGGAAGAAAAAACCGTTTTCCCTCGGACAGGTCGCCCGTATCGAATTTTTGTTACGCGTCGCTGACGGAAGATGAATTCGCGTTTCGTTGCAAAACGTCGACTCCCACTCTCTCTCTCTCTCTCTTTTTCTCTCTCCATTTTCTCACAAATATATACCTACACGCTTGTGGCCGCTGGCAGTCACAAGCAAACGTTAATAACAAGCAAAATGTCGCAAAGTCTCCGAAGCAAGATAAAATTCATGAAAGACAGTAAAGCATTGAAAAAATTAACGAAGAACGAGCAACGTTCCTATGATCACAGTTTAATAAAAGAGTGCAAGAGAGAGAGAGGGAGCAAGAGTAAGAAAAGAACGGCAGGCCAACCCTACCTTAACAAAGTTAACGAGAAATTTGAGGAATCTTTAAAATTTCGGCGTTTCGATCTAGCGATTTCGAAGAGAACGGACAAACGAAAGAGGCAGGAGAGAACCGAGGAGAGAAAATCTCGAATAGATGAACAACAGCGATCGCGTGGAGCGACGAGCTCGCGCCGCGCGTTCGCCTTCCTGATAGTGCGCAATTAATAATAATAATAATAATAATAATATAATAATATAATAATAATAATAATAGCAATAATGACGATAATAATAATAATGATAAGAATAAAATTAATAATTATAGTAGAGAGTAATAAACGACAATAATAAATGTGACAAGTAATATAATAGCAATAATAATAATAATATTAATAATAATAATAATCAATAATAAAAATTAAATCATTCGCAATAATGACAATAATAATGATGATCCGGCATTATTACAATTTTTCCTTTCTGGCGAGATGATATCTCGGGCGATAAACGTTATAAAATACAATAATAATATAATAATCATATAATTATAATAATAATATTAATAATAATATACATAACTAGAAGCCCTCCGGACATCGGCGTAATCATGAATCTTTATCTCGTATGTGTCAATATATATACATACATATATGTACGTATATGTATATATATATATTTAATTATTTCTTTCTTTATTTATATATATATATATATTCTTCTCTCTTCGCGCGTATATATATAATATTTATACCCATTTATTTATATATTTATATTTGTATAGATATAAAATATCTCATTATACTTACTCTTTATACAGAAGGGTGGTTTATTCGTGCGAGGGGGGTCTGTCTCGTTGATTTCGCGCACGTGCGACTCGAATTCGACGATTCGCATATCCCCACGACGATGACGATGACGATGACAACGTGCGCGCCCCTTGTGTCTCCTCTTTTCGATCCGTCTTTCTATTTCCTTCTTAATCTTTCCATGTCGCGCCATATCTTGTCTCCTTCTCATTACTTTTCTCTTTCTCTCCGTCATCCGTTCACTTATTTCTTTGCATGGGAGGACATGTCAACGACGACGACGACGACGACGACGACAACAGCGACGGCGACGACGGCGACGACGAAGACGGCAGCAGCAGCGTTGATGACGATGAAGACGCAGGCTACGACGGCAGCGACGACGACAACGACGATGTCGACGACGCCGGCGGCAAATGCTTTCACTTAACTTACTAGCTCTTTTTATCTAGTACATTATTTACAGTCCATATTTACTTATGATACATCATTCGTCGGGTTCGCAACGTTTCGCGTAAAATCCCAATCGAACACAGCACTATCCTACGTACGTTCGTTGCGTTTCGTCTCTTTCTTTCTGTCTCTCCTTTTCCATATACCTATCGTCGCGTTCGTCCGTCCGCCCACACTCTCTCCCTCTTTCCATCTTTTTCACGAAGCCTTCCAGTCCACGTCTCCTTCTTCCTCTTTACAATATAATCTTCCTTCGAAGCGCGCACTGATAAGCAGGAATCGAAGGACAGAGAAAGAGAGAGCAAAAACAACGGCACTGGTCGAGCAACGGACGAACGAGCGACGCTCGGAGTCCACGTTCGACGAATAGAGACCGTCGATTTTCTCGGCGACGGCGAACGACGTCCATCTCTTGTCTCCCGATATCCCTTTTCCCTCATCTCTCTATCTCTCTTCGTTTCAAAGTCCTCCCGTCGCGCAAGAGACAGAGAGAAAGAGAGAAAAGGCGCAGCATCAGGAGCAGCAGCAACAACAGCATCGAGCATCGAGCATCGAGCTTAGCCTCCCCGGTGTGCACAGGCCGGGTCCGGCCTCGTTAGGCCCCGTTGAACCTCGCCGAAGGAAATCCATCCGCGATAGGTGTCCCGTTCCTCTTCTTCTTCTAGCACGTCCACTTCGTCTTCTTTCCCGTCTTTACCCGAGCGTACACGTCCGCCTAGAGCTACGAGTTCCCGGCATAACTACCGGTACGAGCTTGCAGGTAGTGATGATAAAAGGGCGGTAGGCTCTCCGCCGACGGAGGTGGCGGCGGTGGTGCGGACGCGGACGAATTCGGCGCGTTTTGAGAGGTTATAGCGAGGCCCAACGGGGGAGGCCCCGGCGAACGCTAGTGAGCCGCTAACGAATGACCCGTAAGACCCTGAGGGCTCAGCATCGGGGGACTGTGACTGTGGCCCATCGGCGAGCCGTGGAGGTGATCTTGCGGGTGATAACCCTGATGGAGGCCGCCCTGTCCCTGATGACCCGGCGGCATGCCTTCCATAATACCGTCGCCGAGCGTGTTCGGCGGCGTCATTCTTTTCTCCTTCTGCCGTCGGTTACAGAACCACACCCTGACGACCTCTTTCTCGAGCTGTAGACTATCCGCCAACGACGTAATCTCCTGAGCGGAGGGTTTCGGTTGCTTGTGAAAGTGTTGCTCGAGAGCACCCTTCACCGACACCTCGATCGACGTCCTCTTCTTTCGCTTCCTACCCTGCGCCGCGATCTTGTCGATGCTCGTTGGCGAGCCCGTCGTCGAGTCCGCTTCCTCAAGCCACTTTTGGAGTAAGGGCTTAAGCTTGCACATGTTTTTGAAGCTGAGCTGCAACGCTTCGAACCTGCATATCGTCGTTTGCGAGAATACGTTGCCGTATAGGGTACCGAGCGCGAGGCCGACGTCAGCCTGGGTGAAGCCGAGCTTTATGCGTCTCTGCTTGAATTGCTTCGCGAACGCCTCGAGATCATCCGACGTTGGCGTGTCTTCCTCGCCGGCACTGTGATCCCTGTCGAGGGGATGTCCCGGGTGAAGAGGATGACCCGTCGGCGGACTGTGATTGTGGGCGTCCCTAAGATGATGAGGAAGGCCGGTCTGGTGATTGTGCAGCTGATGGGGATGCTGGTGCGGGTGTTGGTGTAGCATGCCGTTCACCGCCGCGTGGTACTGTTGCAGGGTCGTTGGCGAGGTCGCGCCACCGCTAGGGTTATAATGCGCGGAGGGTACGACGGGCGCGTGCCAGGAATGCGGCGAGGTGATTCCGGGGGATTGATGGGGCCCGCGATGATGCATGCCCTGATCGGCGTTCGCCGCTGCGACGGCCGCCGGCGTCAAGGGCTTCACATCGAGGCTCGTATTACCCTGATGGGGATGATGGTGAGGATGATGACTCGTGTGGTGCATCCCCATCGAGGCTGCCCACGGGTCGCTACTTGGTTGCAAGCTGACCCATGGGTTCGCCGAGGACAGGCTCGTCGCAGGATGCGAGATCCCGTTCGGCGACGGCGACGATGACACCTGGTGATGATGATGGTGATGATGATGATGCTGCGGCGCCGGCATGTACTTCATCTCGCCGGCGTCGGCGGCGCTGCGGGGCGAGCCCGAGGAGTAGCCACCCACGGCGATGTTCATCCCGATCGTTGTACCCGAACCACCATCCAGCTCGGCCGACACTGCGCTACTAATCGGCATGTACGTGGTAGCGGCCATCTACTTCCCCTCGTAGAGAGGTCCTTCGAATGCCCGCCGCCGGTGGTGCGTTCCGTCCCGGCGGATTCGCGAGCACCTTTTTTCGATTTTTTTTACGTATCTTGCTGTCCTCTTATCTACTACTAGTCCTATCACACTTAAACTTTCTTGACGACGACGACGACGTCGCCGACACGACGAAACGACTCCAAAAACGATGAAACTTTTATCGCAAGTAGAGAGTCGTATTCCTTTAGCGACCGCTCGCACCGGTCCACCGTTCGCGACGAATTAGGAAATCCCGATCGAACCGCATCCTTGCGTGCGTTGTCGCACCCGCGGAGGATAACCGCGAGACGTTCGTCCCGACGAAACTCGCGATAAATTCACCACCTCCTCCTCCTCCTCCTCTATCCTTTCTTCCTCCTATCCTCCTCCGTAATCTTCTCCGAAGTAATAAATATCTCCCTTCGATCTTCTGTCACACGATCCCGGCACAAGTATCTTCCTCGACAGGCGACAGCACTCGCGAGAGAGAGCAATCTCGATCACCCGATATCACTCATGCCTGGTTCGAACTCCCGGAAAAACGTTGAAATTGTTATCACACTCGACGAGCACGACGAAAACGATGACACACTCTCGTTCCCGCGGGGCCGAACGCGGAACGCGACGACGAGGACAACGACGAGCGGAGAGTGCGTGCTTGGGCCTCGCCGACGACGTAGTACGTGTGCGTTTTCCGACTCGCGGCTCTCTCCTCTCTCTCACTGCCGGCCGTACTCTCGCGCGTGTCGTACTCCTTTCTGCGTTGTGTGTCGTATGTGGGTGTCGTGGGAGAAAGAGTGGTGCGAGCGAGAGAGCGAGAACACCGTGGAACGTGTACGTTGTTGTTGGCCGAGTGTTGTATTTGTGAGAGAGCGAGTAGTGAGTAGTAGCGAGTGAGGGAGAGAAAGAAAGAGAGAGAGAGAAAGAAATAAAGAGAGAGAAAGAGAGAGAAAGAGAGCGTGTGTGCGGAGAGACGGGTCGTGGAAAGATCTCGCTCGGGCTCTCTCATGCGTTATGCATGTCGTAGCTGAGAGCGACTGACTGCCTCGCCTCGCAGCTCGCCCGAGGTTCCCGAGGATCCCGGAGCGGTTGGTGGAGGTTCGTCATGCGCGCCACCGTCGTACCAGTCCCCACTCCTTTCGATGCTCTCACCAACGATTGGTTGAGCTTGCAAGGTGGCCGTCGACGTACGTCACCGTCAGGCGGCACCTAACCTGACCGCGCCTACGAACAGGCGAGGCACCTCAGGCGCCAGTCCTTTTGCCCCTCCACCCGCCACCTCCACCACCACCTCTTGCCATTTTCTCTCTCTGTCTCGCTCTCCCTCTCCAATCTCTCCCTCTCTCTCCCTCTCTTTCCATCTCCTCGTCATCGTCGTTGCTTTTACCTCTCTCCGAGCTACCTTCCACGGCGGCCCGAGAGCTTCTTCGCGCGCCGTTGCTCCTGCCAGCGGTGGTGGCGGCGGCAGTGGTGCTTCTACATCGAGGAGCCTCCTCTTCCTATCCTCTTTTCGCGCAACGTGCCGTTTACATCGCGAGCATCTTTCTTCATCTTCATCCTTTCCTTCATCCCGGCCACATCTTTTCTACACTTTCCGTTTTTTTTTTTTCTTTACTCTGCTAAACCCAGTCTTTCTTTTTTGTCTACCCAACGACGCTCTCTTGATATTTTTCACGCAACAGGTACTAATTCGCCCAAAGTAATTATCCACAAAGAGTCACGCTAAGTTTCGCGAGGCATGTCGCCACCCTTGTCCCTCTTTATCCACACGCGCATCCTTTCGTCTTACCACGGTGTAACAGGTGTATAACACCGTTGCTAGGACCGTTCATCGTCATCGAGCTTCTCGCATAGCGAGGAAGATCGCATCTGCGGATTCGCACTAGCGATTCCGGTGTCACGCAACAGGTACTCATTCGGAGTGATTAATTACCGAGAAAAGCGAGCTAGTCGCTCTACCAAAGTGCCGGCTAGGGGTGGTAAGAGGTGGTATCAATAGGAATGGCCGAATAAAAAAGCCTGTTTCGTCGGTGCAGTCGCGGACCGACTGATGCGCGCGAGCGAGAGAGAGAGAGACGAATAGAGAAGGAAGGGAGGAAAGAGAGGGAGAGAGACAGAGAGGGAGACAGCCAGCGAGGTTTAGTACATTTAAATGAGAGCCACAGGTAGCAGCATTATGCAGTACGTGCCAGCGACCCCTGAGGAGGGGTGAGTTAGATCATCGTGCGCCGTGCCCCCCGCCACCCCCTTCTCCTCTACCACCACCCCTACGCCCCTTTCATACCCGCTCGACAGCCACCCAGCTGGTTCTCGCATCTTCGCACCTGTATGTGTCCTGCAACGAGACTACGATCTTCGATCATTTTTTTTTTTATTCTCCTATCTTCTCACGGCCCATAATTCGAAGACACTCCGAACATCGTCGTTTCCTTCCTTCGAAGGAGTGCAACAGTTGGCGCAACGTTACTAGGTCATGAGGCTTCTGCTTTCCTTTCGCGTGAACTCTGCGCGAAAATCGTGCCAGACATTGATAAGAGAATCGATGGATTACCGAGGTTTATTAGAAAGAAAAGGAATGAATGAAGAAAAATACGAGTCGGGTGGTTTTTCATCCACCCCGTCGTCGTCGTTATCCTCCTTCTCCTCCTCCTCCTTCTTCTTTCGTGAACATACTCGCTCGCATTTTTCTTTAACATTTCGCGTGACGTACGGGTTACCGATAGAAGCGAGACGCGAGGACATAAATTCGCGTTCGTTACAGTCGGCCGCGTGGCGCGCTGCCATAAGTGCCACTGGAATAGAAGGAAATCATAAATAAGGAGCAATAATAGAATCGTCTTTACATATGTATCGGACCGGGCTGACGGATTATGAATGGCTCTACTTAAAATGCTGGAGACGCTCGGCGAGCATTCGTCGCTTTACCCGCGCGCGATATAAACCGGGTCCGATAGTCGCTTTCGACAGTGCGCACGCGCTCCGTTGAAAATACGAGTACCAACAGCGATATCGACTCTTCGACCAACGACTTTGTCGGCAACCAAACGAGGAAGAACAAGATTAACAAGCGATTAACGCAAAAAGCGCGAAAGTCTTTCATGCACGGTGCTTTTACGTTCGCGTAAAGCACGCAAGGAGGCTATCGTTTCGACGGCTCAACGATTCCCGCGAGGGACTTTGTCGTTCGTGTTGAACCTTTTAATCGGCTCAAGGAGAGCCGTTTATCGCGCGATAAAGCGTCGCGTTTCCGAGCTCTAATCGGTTACCACCGCCGTTCCATCGGAATCGCTGAGTTTATCGCGATATTTCGGTACTTTCCCGAGTCGTTTTACGACTCCTTACTTTCTCTATAAAAAACAAGTGACGCTTCCGCGTCGGTTTAGAAAGCGAACGCGTTACCCACGCGGATTTCTTATCCCGCTCGTGATCGTATTCGTAGATCGCGATCTATAGATATTTATTTGTATGCGTGAGTACATGGTTAAATGTCGATCGGTGATCATCATAACGCAACCTTCGTTCGATTTCATCTTTTCTCATTGTATTAAATTGGATTAAATGCTGCACCGTGAAATATTTGCTTAGGACCCGACAGGTAGTAGCTGCATAGTTTTCCTGTTAAAACTCGAGCGCGAACCTTTGCCGAGAGTCAACGAACGTCAACGGTTTACCGATGCTACGAGCTGGTAGGAAACACTTTTACTACCTGAACCTTTGCTCGCATAATTTAGGCGCCTCTTTCCATCCGGCTCTAGGGGTTAGCGCACCACGGGTGTAACTTGTTTCTTACTCGGAGGACGGTCACCGGGGGTGCGAAAACATTTGTGAAATACATTACGAATTCGGCTCGTTACCTTGAACGCAATGCGCTCGACCCTGAAAATGAAATGTGGTAGGTGGTGGTGGTCGTAGCCTAGCCGCACTACTATCTTCTCCTTTCGTCCTGCAACGATCAAAAATTTGCATCGTGTCGTAGGTCACGGTAGCCATAAAAAAGAGAATAGAGGGGGAAGCACGAGAGGGAGAGTGAAAAAGAAAAAGTCAACGACGATGAAACGGTGAGCGAACGGGGAACGCTAACAGACGTAATTTGACCGCTTTTATGTTAGGAATGAATATTTTAATATTTTAATACGAAATACGCTATGAGGGATTTTATGGTACGCTATGGCTTTTTCCCTATCATAGAGATATACTTGCGAACGCGCCGGTAAAGGGATGGCGGGACGGAATGAGAGAGAGGGGAGTCGTGGCGAAACGTCGAAGAGAGGGGAAAGCCTTGCGTTGTGGCGGGGGTCGCGCTTGTCGGTGGCGGGAGGAAGAGGAGGAGAATGCACATACATCGTGAAAAAGAGAATTGTAGTTGGGAAATGTCTTGCTCAGATGGCAGCAGCGTGCGGCTCGAACCGAGAAAAAGAGGGTGAAACTCGTTCCTACGAATCCCCACTTCTGATCTAATGTCTCCTTTCGCGGTAGGGGAAGCTATGGAATAACGTGCTGCCATCGGACGACGGTATACGGTACCGTGTCTCTTTTTCTCTGCAATCAAAGCTGCCGCTTGCTTCGCGGGTAATCGTTTCGAATTTTACCGTCCTTACTTTTTTTTCTTTAATTGTAAACATCCCTCAAACGTCGATTGGACATTATTAAAATGAAGTTCCACCTCAGGAAGCTTTTTTTCTCTTTATCCCACCCGACAATGTCTTAAACCACAATAATATTGTATTTGTGTGCTATCATCGCGGAAACATCGTTCGAAAGTATTCCCGCATCGAAACATTCGCTGTTCTCTTTCGCATAGCGGCACGTTACCGTCGTTCGCGAAGAAAATCAATCGACAGGCTTATGTATACGAAGGTGTATGTGTGTGTGTTTGTATGAAAGGACGCAAAGACCGTAGAGAAATATGTCAACGAACGAACGCAGTGAAAGGGTGGAGGGAACAGGGTGGGTAGGAGAGAAGGAGGAGGAAGGGAGAGCCGGAGGTACGGAGGACAATGGTTTATTTACTGCCGGAGGCTTCGTGAGCCGAATTTCGACGATCGTGAAGCCAAATCCCGTACGATTCGTTCGCAAGGTGCGGCACATGGATGACGTCGATTCTCGAGGATCGAAAGGAAATCGAGTTTTCCGAAGCGAAGAAGAAATCCTTCGTCTTTAAAAACGTCTTGTACTTTTATCAAAAGGGGGGTTTGAAGCGACTCGACGATGAGAAAGCAAGGGAATAGATTAAGCATAACTAGGATTAGATTATAGCAGATGCGAGGACAGATGAGAGAGAAAGGTCCGGTCGAGCTGAGTTATCCGAGGTTAACTGCGTGAACCGCTATCGTTGAGCAAGGGGTGGAAAGCGGGTTGGAGGATAGGACGAGATGCAGAGAACGAAACTCGCAGCGGGATTCACGGATGAGAAACCTCAGGCCGCACGCGAATTTGCGTTTGAAATCGACCGCCGTTTCTCTCTCTCTCTCTCTTTCCCTCACTCGTGGTTTACACTGCTCTAAAGCGCGAAACTATTCGAAGCCCCGTTTCTCGCGAAGCGGGAAACTTTGACGACATTCGGTCGGACCGGAAATGCAACGCTTTTGCCTAATGCAACACGTTAACTCTCGACCCTTCGGCTCGAACTAACTCAACTGGAGCAAGTTTCATGGTTGTAGTCATTGCGATAACGTTTATATATCGTGTACCCGTTTCGTAGATCGATTCACGTCCTCCATGTTACCAGCGACGACAGGAGTAATCACGAATAATGATAATCGGGCGATGACGTGGGGGCCCGAAGAGGGTGAATCTCGATGCCCGACGGCGGTCAGCCTTTAAGATCGCCTTCGCGAACTTCCAACGATGCTGCCGTTGCTGCTGCTCTTCCCTGTGAACGAAAGGGATGAAGAAACAGAGGGAGAGAAGGAGAAAGAGAAAGGAACGATGGAAAGGGAATCTTCGTTCGTGTACGTGCGTGACGTCAATATGTCGAGGGTAATAAGATGGCCGGCGATAAAGTGGTGGGTGTAGATACAAGATAACAATCAGCTGCAGTAGCTCCTGGCAATCTCGTGATTACAGGCTTAGCCTCCCTTTCTCTCTTCTTCTTCATCTTTCTTTCGCCTTCTCTCTGTCTCTCACTCTTTTTCTATCCTTCTCTCTCAGTCTTTACGATATATTTCATAAGCGGTATAGATGGTACCCCTCAGTCCTTCTCTCTCTCTTCCTTCCTCTACCTCTTGTTCTTGACTCTCGAGTCCATCTCGAGGAGCATACCTCTCTCTCTCTCCCTCTCTCTATCTAGCTATCTATCTATCTTTCCCTCCCTCCCATCTTTCCGATTTTCGCACATCGAATATTATAGGCTGACGGTGCAAAACGAGAGAAGGAGGCACGGTTTGGTGGGGCGCACCGGGTCGATCGCTTCTTCGGTCTACCTCGCACTACCTCGCCACAGGTACCTCTTAATAATAATTTTGATCGGCAAATTGGCGTGGTGCATATTTCAGCTCTTCGATCGTTATCTCGGCGAAAGTTTTTGGGGGCCTTCTTCTTGACTCCCGCTCGATGCAACGTTGAAGGCCATTCACGAGAGACCCCCGAGGGCCACCGATGGTCGCTTCGAAAAACGCGACCGAATTACAGCGAGGGAGTGAAAGAAAGAGAGAGATGCCAGTCGATCTAGCTGCTTGATGTCGATGATCTCATGGCATTAATATATCTTACAGGATAAATCGTTGGAACGAACAACTTTTCTGTTCTAACGTACGGCATTAGCGAAAGACACCGCACTCGATGTAGACGCACGTGGTATATACGCTCGCTGAGGTTCGACCGCGTATATTTAGAGAAAGAAGAAAAGAAAGGGTAGAAGGAGAGAGAGAGGAGCTCGGAACCACTTGTGCCTTCGATGTCCGGCCGCGTATTTATGACGCCGTGTCCATGTTACAAGTTAGGTACAAGTACGTGCTGGTATAAAAGGCTCGATCTCGTGCTTCAGAATGCCCCTCGCAAAACGCGAGGCAAGACATCGATAAGGTTTCTCGCTCCTCGAGACTTCCACGCGCATGAGAGAAATAGAAAGAGAGAGACTCGACGGATTTAAATTTTCCTCTGCTACTTCCTCGTCGGCCATTCTCTCTCTTTCTCTAGAAGCAAAAGCTTCGAGAAGAACGGGCTGCCAACTCGAGCGTAAAGAACATACAGACCGAATGCTACTTCTCTCGCTCGTTGCCTTCGCAACGATCAACGATTTTAAGGAACAGTGATGGAATATGGAATGGATAATAAAGGAAGAAAGTCTTGCAGCTGGCCGACGTGGGAAATTTGTGAAAAAGCTAGGATATTCTTTAGCCTTCTAGAATCACAGCGTCCAATATCGAAAACGTTCGAGCTTGGAACGTATCGCCGATAGCGCTCGGTAGCGAAGCTTCTTTCTCTACTTGTTTTTTGTCCTTTTTCCTCTTTTCTAGATACAAGAATCGGGATGAAGGTACCGGTTGGAGTAAGAAAGAGAAAGGAAAGAGGTAGCGGACAAGGAAGGAAAGAAGGAATTCACGAACTGCAAAATGCAATTATCGGCATTAGTCCGCGGGGTATCACGATCCGGCAGGGCTACTCCCGACACTCGAGTGGGTGATAGTAGTACTCTTGTTTCTGTGCGTCCATGCACAAGCCTTCGACGATCGTTCGCTCGACTGGCTTCCCTCGAAGATAATGTCGATTTTTCATTAGGCTATGATCTCTCTTGTTTTTCGAACGATGGTGTTATTTTGACACAGTTATAGGAGACCACAGCCTTAGCTATCCCATGAATCCAGCTTGCCTTGTCGTTAATATGACTGATAATATAGCCTAAACTTCTTTCAGTCTTCATATCCGTGAGCTCTTTAAAACCTGTTCGCGTGTCGAACTTGCCATATAAAGAGTCAATGCAATCGATACTTTTTACCCACTCTCTCTCACTTTAATCGCGTTGTTATTATCATCGAGGGAGGTGTAACACTTCGAAACGTCTTAACTTCGAGCTCACGAAATGCTCGTTTTGATACGATTGGATCGCTTTACTTGCCAGTATCTAGGATATCATAGAGAAGGTAAGAAAAGAAAGTTGCCAACGATAAAACCATTAATTACCATTAATTCGCTTTGGTAGCATTGTCTCTTTTCGTTTTTCCTTTCGCTTCACGGAGTATCGCGATAGAACGTAATCGATAAAGATTCGGTCGATTACCTCGTGGTAACGAGCTGCCGTCTTCCTTCTCTTCTTCTTTCACTGAACTAATCGTAATCGTGCGACGATTCTTCGTTACGAAACGATCCTAATAACCCGTTTTGCCGCTCACGACCGGTCGTGAGGCTGGCCCTCCTCGACGAGGAGAAGGACGACGTCGTGGAGGACAAGTCGATTTTAAATTGCAAGTGCATCGGGCACGTAAGAGCGCACGAGAATTAGCCCGAGCGCGACTACCGCCTAATAGGAACTAATTCGAGACGAATCACCCGTCGAGAATTATAGCGGCAAAAGAATTTAGGATTAATAATTTAACGCGTCACGAGCTGCATGGCGAGTGCCTCGCCAATGTATCTATAGGGCGTCCTGAGATACCTAGATCCCTTGGTGAACGAAATCACAGAAATTATTCATCGAATAATCCCGTAGGAGAAAAGAAAATTATATGCTGTTTACCATCGATAATGTCTTTGCTTTATATCGAACGCGTTTAGGTATGTTTAACATAGAAATTGATGCTCGTACGCGTCAGAACGAAACTTACTCTTTTTAACGACGAATCACAAACTCGTTCGATCGATCCGATCTTATCATCCCTTACCAAAGAATCTCAAATTATCGAATAATTTAGCGTAAGAGCTCGAGTACCGGTGCATCTTTCAATTCCAGACACCGTGTATACAAGAAGCAACTTAGGTACGAAGCCCGGTAGCCCAGGGCCATAAGGTCGGCCCTCCTCTACACCCTCACCTACACGCGTTCAGGACGATGAAAAGGAAGTGGTATTGGTGGAAGTAGAGAAGCAGAAGGAAGAAGAAGAAGAAGAAGAATAAGAAAATCGTGCGCGGTAGAAAAAGAAAGACGAGAAGCAGGAGCAGCAGAGAGAGATCGTCCACATGCGACCCGAGCTTACACGCTCTCTATACTTTGCGTCGTGGTATCTGTATCTCAATTCTGACGCCACACGAAGGAGACTTCCTACAGAGGATAAAGAAGGGAGGAGGAAAGGATGCGAGATCGAGAGGACGGAAGAAAGAAGAGAAAGCGAGAGTGAGAAAGAGAGAGAGAGATAGTACGGTGGGGCGAAACGGCGGGTCCCTGCGTTGTGTCGGCCCTGACTCCGTAATTTTCTAATTATATACTCGAAAATAATTGGTTATTATCCCCCTCGTGTGTGATGCTGCGCCGGTTGGATCGCGGATGCGCCAGCCCTAGAGGGAATCACGAGCGCGTCACGGACTGCGTGGCTCATCCTTCTTCGAAACATTCAGACTTTCCCTTCTCTCTCTCTCTCATCTCTGCTGGCTTTGCCGAAAATCAAGAGTACCTACTACTCGTACTCGTCTATTTAACTACTCGACGAAAAAGGGAAGGAATCGTTTTGCACGATACTCGAGACGCGATTAATCTTTGGATGCTCGAGAAGAATTCAAAGTTCTTCTCTTCTTCGCTGTCGTCTTCGAAGGAAGCATCATTCCGGATGCAAGAACGAAAGGGAAGAGCAGTCCTCGACGATAAATTAGCGTCGAATTCATGAGTTTCGTGGCAGCTAGGATACCGCCGACGGTAGCGCAACGGTAGTCTCCGTTCGAGGACAAAACGATAGCCATCTCCTTTCACGAAGGGTCGAATAGATTCACGAGTGAACGACGCGTCACCCTAATTTGCCCCTTCGCCGCAACCCCCCGAGACTCGGGTATTAATAAAAACAGTGAGAAATAGCTCGCGCAATATCTGACATCGGCTTTTCCTCGATGCCGACTCGTCGAAAGGAACCCAAATCCTTCCTTTCTGATCGATAGTGTCATTGGAATGCGAGGAAAATCGAAACTCGATATGATCGCAACGATTTTTCGTTAACGAGAGCGAACACAGGGAAGGAACGCGTTACGCCGTGTCGTGGAATTCGTCTTGGAACACAAAAGTCTCTCTACGTCGATGCATATTCAATAAGATGCGCGAAGGCATCGACATCCGAGTATCTCTATAGATCTCGTCGGAGAATGCGAAAGGTGCCGATGTATCGATGGAAACGTAGCAACCCCTCTCGTAGGTACACTAGGTGGTCGTTAGTTTACAAGCGCTGACATTAGTTCGCATCATCGTAAGTCCGTTTGGCCATGTCCAAAGAGGGTAGATAACTCCAAGACTCGATCTCACGGTCCGATTCCGACGCGCGTCGGTCATTGGTAAAGGGTAAATGGAAAAATTATGCTCGTTTAACGTCCATCCCATGAAATTCATGAATCCAGGTAGCTTAGATCTCGATCGTTTCGAGTAAATGTGATTTCAAAGTTCCGGACGCGTTTCGGCAAAATCTGCGGACGTTAGATGTTAGGATAAGATCGAACGTCCGAGAAGTTATTGCATCCGTCAAAGGGACTCTCTCTCTCGAGGTCAAAGGTTTCTTTATTTGGCCCTTCGTCCAGCAATTTATACCGGAAATGCATCGACTTGAACCCTGGGTCAACGATTCTTTATGCATAAAGATATCTTCGATGAGATCGATCGAATTCTACCAACGGAAGGAGCGCGTCGCGCGATAATTCGAAAGAAGGATACTCGCGGCTGTGGTTCTCTCTACTTCGTTTCTGGCCTTTCGAGTCTAATGCATATGGAAGGCAAGGAAGGCAAAACGTCGAAAGGTCACCGTCGTTTGCCGGGTGTCGAAAGGTTATCTCACGCGCTCTGTCGCGCGAGGCCGACGACAGAGCTGACCCCTTCGGCCTGGTGCCCGCACCAAATGAAATTCAATCTTTGACTATACCGGATTTGCATACTTTCCCTGACCGCGCTTCGGTAGCTCGGACGACTGTCAACGCGTAAACACGAGATTACCATAAAAGGGATACCTCCGGCGGTACACGAAAGAATCTAATAAATGGTGCGAACTAGCCGTAGCCATCGACCCGATGGCTAGTCTATCGCCTATAGATTTCGACCTATCGATCTCTTCTTATCCTCGTGCGCTATCGATTCTCTTCGAGCTACTCCAAGCTTCGCGGAATATGGATAGGTTCTAACTCTGATGGCGACGAGGTCGAAACAGACCGAGAAGAACCAACGGCGGGAGGAGAAGCCCGAGGAGAAGAGAGTGGGATCGTTGGGTCATCGTTCGTACGGATGATGAAGTGGCCCTCTTGTTATCCCTAAATACCACGTGCGGCTCATGAGCAAACACCGAGCGCAGTGAGACTGCCCGCCGGTTAGCACCGCCGGTCCCTATCGGGCCCCATGAGACCGCACCTTAGGGGGGCCCGAGCCCCCACTGGCTTCTAGCACCCTTGTTCAACCCATTATAAACAAGGCCTGTCTGGACCCCAATGCATTATCCTGATATTCCTTCTTCAACGGCGGCATCGCTCGATTCGGCGCACCTTTCCACTCCCACTCTCATATTCGTGCTTTATTTTCTTTTTCTGAAAACCTCTCCTCCGCCTTTTTCCTCTTACGCAATGAAACCACCAACTCCTTTTCGAGATTCTTTCATTTTTTTGGTTTGTTCTTTTGAACGTCTTTGATCGAACGTCGACCCCTCGCGTGACCTCCCTATCCTTCTCTCTCTCTCTCTCTCTCTATCTTACCCGACAGAGTGTATCGATGGCTTTGATTAAATACCGTACTAATTAAATAATTTATTACAAAGAGGCGAGCAGGCTGGTTGATAAACGAGGCCCATTCTTCGTGACGGCCCTCGAAATGCTCGAGGGCTCCAAATGGGACTTTTCTTCTCTCGCGCGAGCGTCGCGATCGGACCGACGGATCTTCGTCGTTTAACAAGTAAAAAATCATCGCGCGTGAAATCAATCCTTCTCACGTAGCTCCTATACTCTCTCGGTCCGACGTAGAATCAACGGAACGCCCCGAGGGAGAATAGATTTTTTATACGTGAACTCTCTGTCCTTCTCTCTCTCTCTTTCTACTTAAGAGGTCAATACTTTTAATATTTTTTACTGGAATATAATCGAATCGCATTTATAACGATACGTCGTAAAGGAGGACAGGTCGGTAATGAAATTTTCTTCAAGCCTCCTGCCACTCTTCCCCCCCACAAAGACCTTTCTTTATATGGACATCTTAAGCTCGACGAGGATGCATTGTTGTTTTCGCGATCGAAGAACCTAAACGTTAGCCGGAGGCAAATACGACAAGTACGAAAAAAAGAAATCTTTATACGAAGCAGATGTCGTCTTACGTCGAACGATTCTTTAATAGAGGAACAACTTTATTGAATCCCGCGCAAAAGGAGATTCCATTTCGTGGATGATCCTTTGAGTTTCGACGATCTTCGGTTTTATCCGGCGAGACACGCTGCGTCACTTGGTAAACTATAAATTAAGGACGATAGGGTGGAAATGTGGGAGGGGTCGGAGACGTTTCTTCGTCGTTGGTTCGAATAGTTTCCGGTCGTACTCTCCCCGGCTCGTATTACCAAGCCATTACTCTCTTCCTTTCTCTCTCTCTCTTCGCGGATCGAGTCATCCCTCCAAAGTCATTCTTCGTGGCACGAGGCAGAACGCGAAGCTAGGGCTGCCACGAGGATCCACCAGTGGTCCTCCAAGTCAGCACCGTGGAAACGATTCCCGGCGAATAATCTCGCGAGGGATCCGGTCTACCGGATCAGAACGAATCATTAGAGTCGGCTCGACACAATACAGGTCACGTGGACCGAGTCCACCACCCTCAGGAAGTTTAACATGGAAGTGATTCTCTCTTCGTCTCTCTTTTTGTCCTATTTTTTTGTCCTTATACTTATCCGTTGTCCCCTCCTCGCGGGTAATACGCGTAACGTGTGATGTCTAAATCCGAGGAGGAGCGCGGAACGAAAGCAACGAATCCTCGCGACTCTCGCGTCCAACAACGATGATTTACGATTTGTTGGAGCTTGGTTCCATCGCCCGCGAGGGTCGTCGTCGTCTTTCGACCGAATCCGTTGATCGCAAAATACTCGAGAAGAGATCTTCCAAGGTAAGTTACAGCTTCTCGACGAAATCTACGGCGCGATCTTACCATCGTCCCTTTTGTTTCAGCAGCGAGGTTCGGACACAGAGTTGGCCTTGAGCCTCCAAGGAATCCGTCGATCTATCGACCTATCCATCTAAAGTGCGTTCGTTCCTCTCCTTCATCTTACCAGAAACAGAGGAGAAAAAAGTCCGTCGATGGTCTATCGACGCCTTCCCTTCAAGAGTCGTTTTGGAAAAACCGGTAACTTTCGATCTCCGAAGTCTGTATCGGTTCGCGAGAATCGCTGTATGGATATCTAACAAAGGATCTCCTTCGTAGGAACACTCTTTTTTGTTTCCTTTGCAAGAAAGTCCTTCGACGGAAAGGGTAGGCAAACCATAAGAAGTTGGTTCCAACATCACCGTTTCCCCTTCTCGTATTTGCTCTACAAGCGTGTATCGTCGTTAAGGCCTCATAATAGAGGGCAATTATCACCCCTGAGAGACGGAGGCCGAGCTAATGAATAATGAATTTTCGATCATTCGAGTTTACAGTAGCGCGTAATCCCAAGAAGTACATTAACATATCCAAAGGATAGAAAAGGTAGTCGTACCTGAGTTTATTATCGCGACTATCGTGTTTCGAGAGCTAGAAGTTGGGGTGCTTTTGGAAAGCGTGTCGAAAGGACATGGAATCGAGAGGCTGGGAGGTTCGCGGAGGTGTAGAAATCGGTATGGTAGAGAGATACAAAAGCGTGAGAGTCCACCTGCGAGCGGCTTCTGCGAACTGGAAAAGAGATCCACCCCGCGACAGCCCGGTCACCCACCCCCACCCCCCCAAAACACCTCGCGACCACCCCATGCTCGTAAATCGTTCAGTCTAGGTATTTAAGCCGATAGATCATATTTTAAACAAAAGTCGCGCTGATCCGCGCGCTTCGGAATGCAACGTTACGTTGTAGAAGTTACGCTACACGCACAAGAATACACGTATAGGAACGAACGCGCGGGTGAATGCAACGACGCATAGAAGCGCGGAGCAACCCCATAAATCCTTCATCCTGCTAGCACGGCGGCCATTCGCGCGGCTGTTTTCTAATATTTTGATTTATGTCGCTTTCACTGGCCGCTAATTTGGCGGCCTTTATCCTTTATTTGCGCGCTTATGGGTGAAATTTGTCCCTCTGACACGGGCTTCACGGCTTTACAACGGTCCAAACCACAATGGCTCTGGGTTCTCTCTCTCTCTCTTTCAGAGAGGATCGCTTACCGTCGAACATTGTGCTCTCGTACACACGATGTGTAACCCTCTTTCCGAGATCCTCGCATCCTCAGAATACCCCAGTCGTAGCAGGGTGGTTTTGTCGAGACGCAACCGAAAAAGAGAAAGAGATCTTGTAACCTCGTCAATGCGGTTCGACCGCAATATTTCCAAACGTTTTCTCCGAACTTTTCGACTATCCCTTTTCTCTCCGAGGGAGTCCTCCTATCTTTCTTTCGCGTAGAAACGAAGAACGCAACAAAATTTTCCAAAGCGAACTATAATATCCTAACGACGAGCTGCAGGTACGATAATAGAAATGGACGAATAAATTTATTCGTTAGCTTTTCTAAACTCGTAACAAGAGTGAACCATAGGGATGAGTTCTAGTTTGCACAATGAAACGCAGATCTTTAATGCGTAATTTACGAGCTCGAAAACGCCACTTGTCTAATCTAAACCATTTTCTAAACATTCGGACTCGATCTTTGCTACTCAACCAAACGTATTCTCGACGAGAGAACACATAAGTAGTTTTCTCCCTTCGCATTCTCTAAGGAATTCGCCTCATTTGTCGTTCTCATTTTGACGGATATCGATTCGAATCGAAATCGGTAAACACGGTGGGTCTTACGTAAAAGTGTAAACGTCGATACGATCCAGACGATAGGAAACTGATCCACGGACAGCGAGACAACCGTAACATGCGAATTAACGTGCCTGAATAATGTATGGTCTCTTTCGCTCTCACTCTGTCGCTCTCTCGCTTTCTCCCATTCCATTTATTTCTTTTTTTTCTCTTCCTTTGTCTCTTTCTTTCGTATTATTCGACCGAGTATGCCTCGAAACGACGCAGAAGCGAGCGATAAGAGGAGGACGCGATCGGATAAGAACGCAACCACCTGGGAGAGAAAGAGAAAGAGAAACGAAAGACGAAATGCAAAAGAGCGTTCTCCTGCGAGAAGTCGAAAAGACACGGTGAAAAAAAAAAAATCGCCGAGGTAGAGAAGCCGCTCTTAGCTACTCTTGTCGATGCATTTATGTATCTCGCGCGATCGGTTACCATTCTCTTTCCTCGTTTCTCTTTCGCTCTTCTTGTCTTTCTCACTGTCTCCACGTCTCCCTCTTTTTTTTCTTCGTTCTTTTTCTCGCACGATCTGATCCGGTTCACGAAGATCGGAGGTCTGTAAAGTCTGACGAAAAGCGAAATCGAGGATCGAAACGCTCCAGTCGATACGGTCGATACCTCGTCTCTCTGTTTCTCTCGCTCTATTTTTTAACGTTGGATTATTCGAAGCGACGGGAAATCTGCATTGCGTATGGGTTCGCGACCAGTCTGTGACGCGCGTGAAAATTCAAGTCTCTACATCGATCTCTACAGCGTCATCTCCATCTTTCCATTTCGATCTCACAAGAATCACGTATACTTTCTTGATACCTTCGACCTCCGCTAACTCTCTTACGCTTTCTCGAGTTTGTTTTTTCGTATCCCTTCTCTAGGATTTATCGCACTCTCTCTCTAGTGTCACGAAATTTTGCCCGTTAATAAAGCGTGAAAATCGGAAGGTCCACGCGCGTCCTTCGCAGGCTGCTGCTACTTTCGAAGTCGAAACGTGTAAATTTCCGTCGATTCCGGTTTTCCTCGCGTCGTTCTAACTGTATCGCGCTTCGTGACCTCTCGAGGATCCATTTTTCACGCGGACGCGAGGCGAAAGAAAAGAAAGGACGAGAGGAAGTGAGAGAGAAAGAAAGGAACAGATAGCAAGCCGGATGGCACTGTTTTACCTGATTCTGACAACAGGTAAGCCAAAACCTGCGAGTTCTCGGACATACCGTTCCGAGCTTTCCGGTACCAGGAACTATCTCTCTCCTTCTCACTCGCACTAGGTGCATTATCTGATCCTTGCTCTCATCACCGAAAGAACAAAACGCAAGTGGCCCTATCTGCTCACGATCGCGATCGTGGTACATGATCTACGCGCTACTCTTCTTATCTTCTGAAAATCGAGGATACTTACTTATCGTTGGCCTCCGGAGGACACCTCCACTTTCCTCTTTTTCTTTCCTCTCGCAGCTACCCATCTTCGCTACGATCGCGTTTAGCCTGCACCTCACGAACGGCAAACTTCGTGTACCGTTGTTATTTCTTGTCGTGACATTTCCTTTTAATTTTTATTCTATATAATTCTATCATCTATCCTTACGTTATATCGATTAATTTTAATTACACACCTTCGGTAAGGACCCGCACGCCCACCTGTTTTGGCAGTTCGCGATTTAACATCACGCTAAGCGAGCTCTCGACTCGTACTCTGCGGACCCTCCAAGATTATCCTACGTTTCTTTTTCATGGATAAAGCAACGTCACGGCATGACGTTTAGGAAGAGGTAAAAAAAGTTTCGACGCCCGTCGACGCACCCCCACCGAGAGAAAAACGATCCTACAGGTGCAAAGACTCGCGCTGGAAATCGCACCTATCCCAAGAGAGGTGGAGCAAGAGAGAGACTAAATCTAAGATTTCGCGATCGACCTCGAACGTTAACGATTTTACAGGTGAAATCGATTTAGTTGAGTTCCGACTTTTAAGGATAAACGACTCTTAGTGTACGTGGGGTAAATGTAGCCCACTAGGTTAATATGGACTACTGCGATAACTTCTAATTGACTAGGTGCATGGGTTTCTAACATCTTCACATTTACTCCGAGTAACATCAACTTTTTCGAGGATACTGACACAAGTGTGCACGTTTAGTTTTAGTTTATAATAACGATGACTAACCACACGAGTGAATATTATTATTTTTTGTAAAAAATAGACTAAATAATAAAACGAAAGTTAAAATTTTATTATCATTAACGATTTTTTTCCAATTAACCCCTTGCCTTATGATTTAATTTGGCACACAATGAAACTAGTATTAGAAATTGAGAAACAAATGGATGTAGTTACAAGCAATACAGTTTGCAAACTTGCCCAAACAAAGACTAACGAACACTAAACAATTCCAAAAAATAAATTCATTAAAATTGAGCCATGTACAACTCGTGCTTTAGATGTTTGTCGTAACATCTGTACCACGAGTCTCACACTACATTATAAGGCAAGGGGTTAAATTTAGTTCAGATTAAGTGCACTTTTGCGGTAGTCCATATTTGCCACACTGGACTTTCCTTTATTTATCAGAAAGTCAACGCTCACAAAAGGCTCTTCGAGTTCGAACGATAATTCTTGGGTTCCGCTGTTTCAAGCCTCATCTTCGTACGCTTTATTATCAGCGAACAATAGGCAAGTTTCAACAAAGTGGCGTGAAAACGTTCTAAACACTCTCGAACGAGAAGTATCCTAGGGGATCCAGCGACGGATCCCTTCTCGGCGAGCCATAGTTAGAAATGGAAGAAGGTTCCGGGAGGATAAATTTTCGAAAACGATCTATGGTCTTTCAAGAGAAAACTAGAAAGAGGGAGAAAGAAAGATTCCACCTGCGGTTAAGCGATATATTTCACTGGCGCCACGAGGTACCCTTTGGTACTTCGAAGGACGACTCGAACGAACTGACCGCTGCTCTCACCCTTCGCTTTTCTCTTCTTATTATTCCAAAGTGTCTACGGAATATACCTAATCGAATATAGCAGCATTTATCATAACGGAAAAAGTATAGTATTCAGAAGTATAAAAAAAAAAGTACAAAATAGACGAAATCGATGGCTAGGCTTTCGTTCCTCGTCTTATCGTTCTTTGACGATCGCTCAAATTCTCATCTCGAAACAAAGTTATTTTGGCATTAACCTCGTGTTGTTTCTCTCGGAAGAGAAAGAAACAACGGCGTTCGGTCGGAGGGCTCTGGTAAACGGCTGGTGGTACACCGTTCGTGGAGCGATGTTCTGTCGACAAAAACAGAGATAGAGAGAGCGAGAGAAAAAGAGAGAGGGGAAAAGAAAGAAGGATCACGAGGTCCAGGTAGATGCTAATGGGGACCGATTGTTTTTTCTCCTCTGTTTTCCTCACTCGGCATTGTTCTTACACGGGTCCGCCTCCGCTCATCAGTTAACATTGTCCGCGCATTAGATCGGCCTTGTTCCAAATTCGAACGACTCGCGAGCGAGCTCCTATCTTCGTAGAATGTGCGACGACGCTTGTTCCGTTCTTGGGGTAGAAAGGAGAAAGACAGAGACAAAAAAAAGAAGAAAGTAGAACGGTGGAACAAAAAAAAAGGGAAAAGAAAGAGACAAAGGTTTGGTGTCAACGAGAGGAAAGAGTGGCGAACGCGAAAGGGGGTTGTTTTCTTGCTTGTTCCAACCACAAAACTTTCATCCGGCTTGTTCGATCTACCGCTTTTACTTCTGTCTTCCTTCAGTTGGTATCTCTCGAGACAAACGAGAGTCTCTTTTTCAAAAGGCTTCTAAAAATTTTTAAGACAGGATCCTTGCCTTCCTACTTCCCTCTCTGTGTTGTCACTCGCAAATGTGGAACAAGGTGGAGTGGTGTCTCGAGACAATGCACAATTATCATAGACAATTTTCAAGAAGATCGATTATCTTCGCGTTATCTCAAATGGGCTCTCTCTTGCTCTTAGAGAGATGAGAATGCCAAAGAAGACAAAGTGAAACGAGAGAAGGAATACGAATGCGAAGGAAAGTCGGGGGGGTGGTGAAGGAAGAGGGTGGTTGGTTCGAAACAGGAACGTTTCGAAGAGGAGCACAAGGTACAGGGACGTTGCGTACCTATACCCTGGCGAATAGACAGGAGGAGGTGCCGATATCTCGACCGTAATTTATCACCCAGCTAGACCGACTAGAAAAGAAGGTCCGGGACCGATTCTCCCGTGGGCTCCGCGGCTCACGATCAGAAAAGGAGAGAGAGTGAAGAAGAAAGAGAGGGACTGAGAAAGGGAAATAGAGAAAGAGGAAAAACGAAAAGAAGTACGAGAAAGAGGGACTCCCGAGGATGTCCGAATAAGAGAGTAAAAGAGAACGAAAGAGGCCCCGGGCCAGCCCTCATTACCACGCCTCCAGACTTCCTAGTCATTATCTGGTGGTTCCAATACCGTGATCGCGTTTCATCACGAATTCCATCGTGGACATTCCACGTGTGCCAAAGAGTGGGGAATAGGGTGAGGGGTTTAAACTCACGTGTGCACTCGCGGGATACGAGATCGACTCTGAAACAAGAGGTTCTCGCGCGAGTGCTCCTCACGAATCGACAATCTCCCATTACAAGAGATTCTTTCGTACCGGGGAAACGATTATAAACTCATCTTCAAAGAAAAAAGGGTAGTACCTAACCGTGGAAATATATGTTATCGAGTGAAAACTCAATTTAGCGTGACCCTAACGATCACTAATCCAATTTGGCCGGATACCCTATTTTAGGGAAAGAAAAATGCGGAAAAGTGGGCCGATTTTTGGGCTCGCGACGGTCGACCAAGCTAAATTCCTACGGGAAAAAGGGAAAAGAGGACCACGACTCCGCCCGGGGGCTGGTTGTAAATAATTAAAGAGAACCAGCAAAAACAAATATATCGTTTCGCACAGTGTGATAGATGATGTTGCTTATTCAGCGTCCTGAATGTAGACGCGGAGTGAGAGGAGGAAAAGGAGGAAGAAGAGAGGATGCTGGAGGTTGAGTAGGTGGAAGAGGAGGATCGGAGCTCAGTAGGCTTTTAGGGCCTTACGTGAAGCTACGAGAGGGTTCAAGGGCGTGCTGGTGACGCGGAGGATTCGAGGCAAGGCAGGCGAGGCAATTAGGAGCCACAGCGGGGTGCCAAAATCTTTGCCCTCTTCCTCCCATCTTCCTCCTCCTCGTTCAACCTCCTCCTACGCTCGAACTCTTCTCTCCTCTCCTCCTTTCTTCGTTCCTCTTTTCTGTCTTCGACGGTCGCCTTCCTCTTTTCGGTCATATCGAGGAAGATGAACGGTCCACGCTCACTCGAGAAACCTACATATCCGACTTAAGAAACTTCTACTGCCCCTCCTCCGTATACACACCCTCCCATTAATTCGAGATATCGATGTCCCTCGATATCGTATACTGTTGGCAGTTTAAATATTTTGAAGCCTCACCATTTTCCTATCTTATTACGCTTAGGTATATTCGTCTCGATATTTTTTGAAAATTGAAACAGTAGTGTCGTATATAACAATATTATTTGACGTTTTTGGATTAGTAACACACTTTGAATTCGATATCATAACTCATAAGAATTAGAATTAATAAACTTAAAAGAATAAGAAAACTTTTATCTCGCGCTGTTTCTTATCATTGCGCGATAACCACATCTCATACAAATTTTCTGCTAACAGATCTTGAAACTAGAAACTTGGAGCTTTAAAATGCTCTCTGTTCTATCTCGATACGACCATTTTTCATGAAGATACAGCTCTTCAAAATACATTAAGAATTTTGTAAACATTTTCTGGTCCTTTAATTTTTTAATAGTGTATATTCATTCAATAACATATTTAATAACTACATTTTATTACTACTTAATACATTTAATTAATATTACCGAATCGATGTATTCTTCGACGTAAATTCTTAAACGTTGTACTTATGATAACGGTATTGCAGAGACGTTAAACAAAGTAAGCACGAGTAAACAAAGCTCAAGCGCGGTCGACCTTGCGCGAGGGTCGTTGAGCGGTAGTAGCTCACTCCGTCGTAGATCTTGGTAGCGTTCACACCTCTGTTATTACAAATTCTAATTTATTGTGTAAATAATTATTTCCAAATAACGTTGTACATTTTATTACTGTATAATACATTTAATTTAGATTACTAAATCGATATATTCTTCAACGTGAATTCTGAAACGTTGTATTTATTGTAACAGTATTGCAGAGACGTTAAACGAAGTAAGTGCGAGTAAACAAAGGTCGAGCGTGTTTGGATCTGCACGAAAGTCGTTGAACGCTAGAAGCTCACTACGTCGTATTCTTTGGTAGCGTTCACATCTCCGTTATCATAAATTCTAATAATCGCCTCTATTATTACTTCCAAATAACGTTATACATTTTATTGCTATATAATACATTTATTTTATATTACAAATTAGATAAACATATTTTACAGTACTATATAATTGTATGATAATTTAAATACACTAACGTTTCAACCCAATTTTCGTCAATTTTTTAAATATCTTTATATGGATCTCTTACGCAGCAACCTCCTCGTGGTGAGATCCGGGCACTGGGTATTGGCTTCGTTTATGCATATCACATAATATAACGAAGTCACTACCTAGCTAATGGCTGACGTTCGATGTATTATCAAAATTTAGCTTTTATAAATTTATTAAATTTCGAGTCATTTTCTAGTACCGCGTTTTAGAATATTTATATATTGAATAAAATTACAAATACGTTTATCCGTTCAATTCATTTATAATAGATTATGTTTTTAAAACATTTATTCTCTCTTGCCTAGAATTATTTAAATGCTATATCTATTATTGTTAGGTATCCACGCGATTAGTATACCGCTTTAAACTCAACTCTTTCGCGATTAAAATCATTTTTAAACGGTAGATTCATCGCGATAGCTTTTTTCGTTTTGCATAAATCGGGAATTAACCTGACGTAGTTTACAAATTTTGCAGTTTCATCTTTTTTCTTTCCACGCGTTTTATTTAAAGTACTAATTCGTAATTCCGGGCCATGTGATTTCAATAAAATGCATTTCATCTATTTAAAGTCGAGTCTTTTTATACAAAAATAGTTCTCAATTAATTCCTATTTGCTTTAACGAATACTTATTTTATAGATATATTTATAGATATTCTTTACAGGTCTTCAGTTGTGACCGCGCGCAATGCGGTCTTAGAGTCAATTTTGTCCGAAGTATATTTTGCTTTTTACAGCCGAGTGGGCTGTTTTAAGAATGTAAAAGTAGTTTAAATCGCGAATTAGAGTGGTAACACACTTTGAATCACATCGACGAAAGAAAGTATTATAATGATTCAAAGTGTGCATTCAACAATCTTCGAGAAGACTTCGCCAGGATATGTTGGACTCTTCTTAAACACATTTATATGTAAGTATCTTTTATGTTTCGTATCATTTATTCATCATATATTACGTTTCATCTTATACATTTCAATCATTTTCATAAAAAATACACTTGTATTTTTAAACATATAACTTATCCCTTTCGTTCCCGTATGAATTACAGATAAATCAACGATACTTTCAACCTACTTCACGACTACAATTTCAACCTCCTACGAGGGGGACGAGTGTTTTGGAGCCATCGCAGAACTTCATAAGTAGTGAGTGAAAATTTTTAAGTCCCTCCAGTACCCATCATGCCGAGGATGAAAGATCCAAATCGACACGGGTTGCTGGTTGTATTTCGTAGATGTGTTTGTCCGAACGAGCATAAGTGACCGTGAATAAAGCCTTTAGTTTTATTCACGAGTGGTTCCCTATGTGTTCTTTTCTTTCTGATTATTTTTTATTAGCTCAGGCAAGGGTCTTCTTGTTTCATTGCATCGATTTTATTCTCATTCATAGTGCTATTAATTTTGCACTATATTGCTCGCGTTTGTTCGGGTGATTAGAGAAGAAGTCGAGTGATTAACACTCGACTTCATTAAAATAGCATGTGACATGTCTTGCATGCTTTGCTTCGTACTTAGAAAATTGATATAAATATAACAAAGAATGAGCAAGAAGACAAATATCGCGACGCGACGGATAGATTTCGGTATACGAGTGACAGATCATGATCTTATTTATTCATTAGAATAGTCGCTTGTATAAACGAGTCGTCCGAGGGTTTTTTTTAAAAGAAAAGTAGTTACATGTTTACACATCCTTACCACGAGTCAGTGTCTTTTGACCAAATGGCTCATATGTGGTAATTTCCAACGCATCATTAGTTCGTTCGAAATTTTTTTGAATAAAAGCTTAACTTTCACTAATCATATTTTTAGCTTAGGATTTTCAGCCTAATCTACTAATTCCCGTTTCTCCCCCCTGTGCTCTCTGTATTCTCATCTATGCGTGGGCTTAAATGCTACTCGCATGGGTGAGGATCAGTTAGCATGGGTTTAGTTTTAAGTTTCCCCCCGGCGATTGTTAATGTGTTGATGATTGTGCACGACGTACGGTTCACCTGTATGTCCGTCGTTAGGTGGTGGACGTGCGTCGGTCGCGAAAACGCTACACGATTTCGTGATAGCAGGTGCATATGATAAATGCTTAATTAAAAACACGTTTTGCAAAGTAAAGTTACACGTTCTTTGTAGAAATATAAAAATACTTTTATACTACTAGTATGGTTATATACTAGTATTATATGAGTACCTATTCTTTTTCATTGCTTTAGACATTCACGCAATAATCATTAGCCTTGACAATCGATTACAGGAATCGGTACGTATTACTAGCATGTAAGATAGAATCAGGCGCGATTTGAGCTAGGGTGACGGAGGTGCCCCGGGGTATCCTCTCTAGAGTAGGCTTTTGCACCCTGGCGGTATGTGTGAGAATCGTGGAGTGAGTGTGTTGGTGTGAATGAGTTTTGCTTTTTTTACTAATCATTTTAAATATAGATACTAGGTAGGCTACAATATAAGTAACGTAAAGTCATCTCTTTAGTGTGAATGTGATATTAGTTTTAAGCAGGTAGGGACCGGGTAAGGCGCAGGGTGTGATTTCCACTCAGGAGTGGAAAGTCCCGCCTCTGGGGATTTGCAGAGTGTTGGGAAATCTTTTTATTAATATTTCAGTAGATATGTCTCTTTTCGTATATATTTTGCTACCACTCTGCATTTAAATTATCAGTAACAAACAGCTTAAAAGACTCTTTGCACTCAATGATAAATTCTTCTAATCTCTATCGAAATTAAATAAAAGCTTGTAAAAAGCAAAGACTTTTGAACGTGTTTGATACTTAGTATTAAGTATATTAGCACCTTGCACATTCGCGAGATTTGAAACGAAATGCATATATATTTTAAATAAAGATACAATGTTTCTCATTTTTATTTTGCTCCGATATTTCAATTTAAAAGTGCGAGGAGTTAATCTTAGTTTGTAATAGGTTCATCGGTTAAATATCTGCTGGGGCATTCGTGTAAATGTGCCTGTGTAAATGTGCACGGTTGACGGGTTCTTCGAGTCCGTTGATCGTCCACAGGCTAGGATAATTCGTTTGAAAAATTAGTCATTTATTTTTCTTTTTTTTTTACTTAATAAAATTGAAAAAGAACTTAGGCGAATACGAATACGCGGTAAGTAGGGAATGTAGGAAACGTTAGTAACGAACACGCGTTAGAAAATATCAATGCCATTTAACGTGTTTCATTCTAAAATTTTGCCATTTTTCAGTAGTTATGTATTCGAATAGAATCGATGCTTTACGCCGCAAGCTCTGCTCCTTGTTAGGTTAAGTAATAAGAACAAAAACAAAATAATAAAATGTGTTTTTTTATTCTCCCATCCTCAACCCCCTTTTTACCTATCACGTGCACACGAGGAGCAGATGTCTCGTTGCATAAAGTGAGCTTAGGTCGGTGTTAGGCTTGTTAGATCAGGGACGATTTTATTTCGTGACATAATTTACTGAATTATGTCAATTTTTTAGTTTGTAACACGTTAAATGGCAAGATATTTTCTTGCATTTGTACTTTACTTGCGTCGCGTAGGGAATGCCCGAATGCAGTGGTTGGGGGTCGAAGCAAGAAGAGGCTATATGCCGAAGAGGCCCCCACAATTTGTGGCTCAAGAGGGCAACTATCGACGACGAGTCATTTTTCAGAGGTGCTCTTTGAAAATGATTCGTAGTCTTATAATTTTCCTCCCTTTTCCCTTTAACACGTTGACACTTATGCTCGTAGTAATTAAGGAGACGATGAACATTCCATCTCCTTACCACGTTCGTCTACACTCGCTTACTTCAGAATAAAAGTCTTTGAATTTTGTGAAATAAACTTGTTGCATTTAGTTAAATTAAATATGATTTTTTATAATTACCAAGTAAAATCTTTTGCATTTTTAAATTAAATTCGAGTCGTTTGCTTTTTACGAAAATATAGTCGAATCACTTTATAAAATAAATGTATTACTAGAAACATTACAGTCACACTCGATAATGTGTATGTAGACGAACGTGGTTCCGTTAAAAACATAGGAAACCATTGCACTCAGACGTGCACAATATATCAAGCCTGTAGATTTTTATTTCAAAATAATCCAAAATGAGTTACATTTATAGAATATATATATAAATTTTTTATTGCTTTGGGATTGGGATTTTCTATATACTTCTCTTCTAATTAACTAATCATAACCCCGAGTCGGTGTTTTTTAACCGGCTCATGTGGGATTTAACACATCATTACCACGAGTCAGTGTTTTCTAACCGAATGGCTCATATGTGGTCCTTAAATCACACTATCACTATCATGAATTATCGTTTACAAACCAAATGGCTCTTGTGTGGTAGCTCTTCTAGACCTTTTTTTTTTTTAAACTTATGAATACTTCATCTCCATCTTCATAATCATCCACATATTCATACATAATAAAAGTTTAACGTTTTATTCTTAATGAATTCAATTAACTTTCTCTTAATTTCTAATATTTCTAATACACACAGATTTGATTATTTTGAATAAAAATCTACAAGGCTTGATAAGAACATTTCTATTTAAGAACAATCAAAAAACGACATATTGTACGTAATAAATATTTTTTGATTAATAATATAATATGCAATAAGTCATGAAATTTTTAACGATGTTAATTAAAATTTTTTTAAGTAATTAATGCATTCATTTTTTTAACAATAGAAGAAAAGGAATAATTTTGATTGTTCTAATTAGAAATGCATAAGTCTTGCTACATGAAAAAAAAGAAAAATTACAGTCTTGCACTCAGGAGTGCAATTACTGAAATAAAATAAAGCGCTCTAATGTGGCTGCTGTTGCACTCGGAAGTGCATTTGGTAGGGTCGTTTTATAAATGAGCGCCCTTCAATGGCTGCTGCTTTTTAGCGCCAGAAGCGGCTGCTGAACATTGTTCTTGGTCAAAAAATCAGAATATAATAGATAAGTAGAAAATTAGAATATTTGCATTCCATTTCTATTTCTTATTCATATCATATTCTTGTAAATATTTGAACTTTAACTCATTTTTTGACCAGGAACTTTGCGCGCCGGTATTCGGTTACGCGGATTTTTCAAGCGCCTCGAGTCATCAGAACAATTATACTACATAATATTCAATGAATAATTAGTTTCATATTTCTTATATATATCATTTTGCAAAAAGATGTCTTCAGCTGTAGATTTAAATTATAATTTCTATTAATTCTATGAATTTAAATTAATAGAAATTATAATTTCTTATGCTTAGATTCTCACATTGGATATTATGTATTATTTTTATTAAGATCGACTAGAAATGGCTGCTCTTTTTTTTCGTTCGCCGTGATTTTTTTTAAGCCTTCAATGGCTAATTTTAAGTATCAATGTACGGTAATAAGAATAAAAGTGATCTGAGTCGTTATTTATTAATTTACGAGTAATAAAGGACATATAAATATTTAATTGCAAATATATGTGAATAAGAATCTACATTTCTAATATATAAAATGTTTGAATAATGTGTTTATTTTTTGTTATAATATATGATTAAAAAGCATTGAGTAAAATTCAATTCATCATTAGTAATCCTTTGTACTCTCATACCCAATACTTCTCGACGTCATAAATATTGTAACAAATTTGGGTCGAGTGCAAAAGATTAATTTGACTCACACCCCTCTTATTCTTTGCACCATGAAGGAAATGCACGCTTCAGGAAGCGGCTGAAAATAAATAACAATCCTTGTACAAACTATTATAATATTACTATATAAGATCCTCCAGCCTGCATTCAGGAATGCAGATGAATAGGTAATAAGATAGCAAGGGTATACATTTCTATTCCAGAATAATTAAAAAAGTTTAAAATATAGTAAACAAGTACTTAGAAGTTATTCTGTAATGAAAATAAAATATGCACAATTATTTATTAAATTACTCCGATAAATAGCTTTTTATATAATACAGATGGAAAAAAGATGAATTTTTATTATTCTGGATAGAGATATATGTCTTGCGAAGTAAATGAAATGCCTGAAACGGCTTGCACTCAGGAGTGCTTATAAAAATGCATCAAGGGCATAGATTAATATTTCAGAATAATCCAGAAATTATAATATTTAAAAAGTATGTAAATTAGATTTTGTTTTACTGTCTAGTGATTAGGATTTTCAGCTCTATGTCTTTACAACATGACCAACTTTTTATTTAGTTTCGCGTGTTTAAGATTTCAAATATCAATTTAATCAATTCAAAGTCAAATATTTGTGATATTAAAACTTGAGATTATTCTGATTAAAAATTTATAATCCTTGATGCATTGCAAACGGCATTAAAATAAACATTCGTTAAAGCAAACAATTTTGAAAATTCATAGATCCAATTATAATTTTTGTATACGTATTGGGAACACGTGGCCTTACAATTATGAATATGTACAATCATATATATAGTATATAAAGCCATCTTAAAATTCCAGAAACTTCATGTGACTGCAGAATTCGCGTTAGTATTGAGAGTTTCGAGATGAACTATCGAATCTATTAATTAAAGATAATGTTGATCTCGTTATAGTTTTGCTTATCCCGGTATACCAAATCGTGTATGCATTTTTATGATACTAGGCAGGATATTTTATTGCTCTTTTTTGTTTGACGCGAATAAGATATATTTAAAGCACTACCTAATAGTCACAATGCTCTTTTTTCATATAAAGTATTTTGAATGATATTCAATATATTTCTTTTTTTTTTGCAATATTATACATATGATACATTTGTATATTTGAACGCGTAGGATTATGTATAACGTATTTTTTTATTAAAGGCTAAATATTTTCGTAATACATCGAGAATTCAAATGATTTGATAAAATATAAAGTCAGCATGGACATTTTAGTACTTTTTTTTATAAGGACTGCTCCAGAAAGTTCTGTCTCTTTGAAATATATATAGCTGCCTCTTTTTCTTACCGTGATTCTGGATACATGCTTTTCTAAATTTACTGAAGCAATTATTTTCTTTTAATTAAAAAACCGACAGAACTTTTCGATAGAGCTTATATGTTAGTATGGACACTTTCATATTTTTTTTATTACAGCGTTATGTCCTTACTTTGGGCCTAAGTGTATATCCTGGACCGAACATTCTATCTTTGTATCGAATGATCGCATTCGGAAATAAGGATGAATTGGTAAGGATTTAGGAATGATTTACTTTTCTGTATCAAAATAATTAATAAATTTATTCGATGAATTTAATACATTTTTTTTGTTACAGACAGATGTCTTTGGTAATGTTAAACAAGAAGCGTATCAAGGCCTGGAACAAAGTACATATTAGGATAAGGTATAAATCGATGAACAAAGTTACAATAAATTCTTACGTACTGTATTACAATTTTTTAATCGAAATAGAAGTATTTTTCTGTTTCAGGAAATTCTCCAACCGCTCCAAGTAACAACTAGCTCTTATGTACTTTATTACAATGTTTTAATCGAAATATAAGTGTTTTTCTATTTCAGGAAATTCTCCAATCGTCATCTCACTTGCGTCATCATTTTTTCATACTTTTTTTATAATGATGTGATTGAATTTATGTTCACAGGTTATATCGCCGTTTCCTGAGTAGTGTAGAAAAAAGTAATTTTGCAGTTATTGTAGTTTTCTGATCGATCGTAGCTTTTTGTAGTCGTATTTGTTTGCTGGTGTTATTGCATGTTAACTTCATTGCATGTTGCATGTCTTTATTCTTTCATTGTTCATCGGGTAGGTAGGCCGATATAAGTGGATTCACGTTTTTCCATTCTACTTTCGAGAGTAGAAAAAAAACACGTGACCCACTCCCGCGTTTTTCCTTTCTCCGATATAAATTTGTTTTGATCATGATTATAAACTTATTAAACTTTAAATTAGTTAATGTCAGGCGCGTAAAGTAAAGTAAAGTATTAGCCCGTGGGTCTCCAAAAGCAGCAACCTCCACGTGGTGAGACCCGGGCAATCGGTATTATTTTCGATGTGGTATATATCATGTCTAACATAATATACATCCCATCGCAAATAATATCCAGCTAATGGCTGCATTAATTTTTTTTTTTATTTATTCTTATGCAAAATGTAGGTTCACAAATGGCTACGTACCTCTTTTAATTCCATTCAATGCAAAAGAGTAGGACAGTTTTTATCATTGATGAGTTCCAAAATAAAGACTAGTGCAATGCAACTGAAGTATCGAAATTCTGACAATGATATGGTCGGTAAAGAAGGAACGCTATTTTTACAGGCGTGCGGTCGGTAATGCAGGGTTTCTATTCTTAAAATGATATGATCGGTAATGTAGAGTCGCTATTTTTCGTTACAAAAATTGATATCTTCTTTTAATTTCATTCAATGCAAAAGAGTAGGACAGTTTTTATCATTGATGAGTTCCGAAATAAAGACTAGTGCAATGCAACTGAAGTATCGAAATTCGGACAATGATATGGTCGGTAAAGAAGAACAGCTATTTTTACCACAGACGAGGTATAAGAATAGACCTGTCATCCTATGGGATTTCGTGTCCTATGTACTGAAATACCGATCGTACGAAAAAACATACGTTTTATTACGCCCTCTACGATATGAAGCAGTGAGTTTAGGAACCATATTCAACCGAATAATTGAAGTCGGTAATATCAATATAAATACTCCGTTCACCGAGAGAACGAGCAAGTCGAATCGACCGAAAAAGGTCGATTTTCTGACATCCGGATTTCGACTTCGACCGCGCGAACTCTTCTACCGAATGCAATTTTCGGCCGATCTGCACGTTCTATGACTCGTTCGCAAGCTAAGACTTCAAGCTACAAGCACGTGTAACTATCATTTGGCAATGGAAATTACTTGAAGAGATATAAACGTCTAAAGTTGAAAAAAGAAAAGTGAAAAATCAGGATTTTTGGTGCTCACTTAAACGCTTCTAGCGCCATGAATTCTCGACCGATTCTAATGATTAATGGCGCGTTCGATAGCTAGAAGTTCAACCTACAAGATGATACTTGCACGATATGGCTACGACAATTAGAACGAGTACGGTAAGCTTGCAAACTTTCGGAAGCTTCGACAACGATGATGCTGGGATGATGCGGAAAAATCCCCTATCCTATGGTGTACCCTGGACCGTCCTCTTTCGAACGAGCCATCGATCAGGCCATTCGGCCAAAGATTGGGGGCTCTAGACTACCATTTCCAAAGGGTCGATCCCAAAAAGTCGATTTTCTTACATCGAGATTTCGACTTCGACCGCGCGAACTCTTCTACCGAATGCAATTTTCGGTCGATATGCACGTTCTATGACTCGTTCGAAAGCTAAGACTTCAAGCTACAAGCACGTGTAACTATCATTCGGCTACGAAAATTACTTGAAGAGATATAAGCGTCTAAAGTTGAAGGATCTCATACTCCCACTATGTATCCTCACAGATTGGCACGAGTCAATATAGTGCATCAAGAAAAGAGTAACCCTTTTTTTGGTGTATGTATACATATATCAAAAAGTTATTAATTTAAAAATTTAGTATGGCAAATATGGTACGGCTACTGTGATTTTTTTCATTGGGGCTACGTAGCCCCAGTACCGTGGGACAAAAATTTACATTGCATGATAGGTCTATTCTATACCTCGTCTGTGTTTTTACACAGACGAGGTATAGGATAGACGTATCATGCAATGTAAATTTATGTCCCACAGTTTTGGGGCTACGTAGCCCCATTACCATTTTAGTGTCGCATGCGACAATATCGATTTAGAATGGAAAAAGGCAACAGCGCTACCGAATCGTTAGGAATTATAACTAAACATAACGATTGTTAATTATTTTTCACTGACATGAATTACAAGTTGAATCAATCGATAGAATCGAAATTTTAATAAAATAACACATCGAGCGCGTTCAACCTTGCTCGAGGGTCATTGAGCGGCAGACGCTCATTCCGTCGTAGTCTTTCATAGCGTACACATCTCTGTTATTATAAATTCTAATTCATCGTCTAAATCATTACTTCTAAATAACATTATAAATTTTATTATTATATAATACATTTTATTAATATTACTAAGTCGATAAATTCTTCAACGTGAATTCTTAAACGTTTAATTATTTTAAGAATATTACAAAGACGTAAAATGAAATAAACGCGAGTAAATAAAGATCGAGCGCGATCAACCTTGCGCGGGGGTCATAGAGCGGTAGACGCTCATTCCTTCGTAGTCTTTCATAGCGTACACATCTCCATTATTATAAATTCTAATTCTTCGTCTAAATCATTGCTTCTAAATAACATTATAAATTTTATTATTATATAATACATTTAATTAATATTATTAAATCGATAAATTCTTCAACGTGAATTCTTAAACGTTTAATTATTTTAAGAATATTACAAAGACGTAAAATGAAATAAGCGCGAATAAATAAAGATCGAGCACGTTCAACCTTGCGCAAGGATCAACAAGCGGCAGAAGCTCATTCCGTCGTAGTCTTTCATACCGTTCACATCTCCGTTATTATAAATTCTAATTCTTCGTCTAAATCATTGCTTCTAAATAACACTATAAATTTTATTATTATATAATACATTTAATTAATATTACTGAATCAATATATTCTTCAAAGTGAATTCTTAAATGTTTTACTTATTGAAAGAATATTACAAAGCTGTTGAACGAAATAAGCGCGAGTAAATAAAGATCGAACGCGATCAACCTTGCGCAAGGGTCAACAAGCGGCAGGAGCTCATTCCGTCGTAGTCTTTCATACCGTTCACATCTCCGTTATTATAAATTCTAATTCATCGTCTAAATCACTGCTTCTAAATAACGCTATAAATTTTACAGTATAATACATTAAATTTACTATTGTATATTATTATTAAACAATGTATAATATATTATTTTACAATAGTACATAATTCTAATATAATATAACTTTTTAAATTATCTGAGATGGGTCCCCAGCAGCAACCTCCACGTGGTGGACCCGGGCAATGGATATTATTTTCTATGTAATGCATATCATGTCTAACATAATATGCATTCCATTGCAAATAATATCTAGCGAATTGGCTGCCTTGCACTAACGCGTTAACGAAAGTAATTAGCCTTTGATCTTCTTTTTACAATTCATTCCTTTCATTCATTTATTCCTTTATTAATTTCACCGTTTCTTCCCTCATCTTACAAGTATGCTGTACCTATATTTCTTATATAGGTATTTAAACAATAGCATATCAACGTGACCATTCCTCTATCGCGATTAAATCTATACTTCAATTCAATAGTTTTCAATTTTAAAAACAATTTGCATCTTAATAAAAATATTATTTAGAGATAGAGTTTCGAGGTGCGCAGTTGAACCCTTTAATTCTTCTCATTCACAATAAATTTATATGGCAATCGTGGGACGTATTCCTAATTTCAAAGCATCCTGCTCATAATTACATATCATCTTTATTAAATTCATATAACTTAACTAACTTATCTTAATGAACGCTTGGTTAAAACAAAAAGATAATTAAAAAAAATGTGTACGTGTTTTATTTTCCTTACCCTTCCTACCTTTTCGCAATTCGGTCGGATCGGTTCGGTCGCGCGCGTCCGATTCGACCACTTGTAATTCGGTCCTCGAGTCCGTAATTCGTTCGAGCCGCCTCGGTCGCGCGCGTTCGGCTCGTCGCGTGCATTCGGTTCGGTCTCGTACGAAAATTAGAGTCAGTGTTGTTCGCCGTATTAAATTATTTCGGTCGCGTTAGCTTCACTACACAAGAAAATCGATCTCTTGTCAAAAATAATTTTGTTCGTCGCGTAAGTAGAGTCATTATTAAAATTACACGCGAGGCACACCCAGGAGGCTGGAAGCTCCATCGGAATCCAAGCGACCTATTACCCACGATGCCTTGGATTTAAAACGTGTAATGTAAGTAGTCGTGTCTTTCCATTTATTAAATTAAAAGATTCAAATGAAATATTTTAAACAATTTTCTAATATTATAAACAGATAACTTATGTGCTTGTTCCATTTTTTGTTACAGATGGATAATCAATGAAGGACCCACCTTATCAAGCAGATGTTCGACCTACTACCCCGCCGCACGGATTTACATCGTTTAATGTAAGTAGTCGTGTCTTTCCATTTATTAAATTAAAAGATTCAAGTGAAATATTTTAACCATTTTTCAATATTACAAACAGATAACTTATGTGCTTGTTCCATTTTTTGTTACAGATGGTGAGTAAAATTTTTAAGTTCCTCCGTCACCCGACCATGTCGAGGACAAAAAGTCCGAATCGGCACGGGTGAGTGGTTGTATTCTTACGTAGATTTTTTTACAATTGAGTGACCACGAATAAATCCTTTCGAGGAATTATTCGTGAGTGGTACATTTTCTTTTCTTTCTGTATGAATATATTCTTATTATATTAGGATAGGGTCTTCTTGTTTTATTCGCGTGCATCAAGCCTGTAGATTTTTATTTAAAATTAATCAAGATTTCATTATATTTATAAAGTGAATATAAATTAATATCTTGGGATTGGGGTTTTTATCTACTTCTATATACCTTCATACCTATATAACTTCATACCTATATACCTTCATACCTATATACCTTCATACCTATATACCTTCATACCTATATACCTTCATACCTATATACCTTCATACCAATATACCTTTACCTAACACAATACACACAGCTACCACGAGTCGGTTTTTTAACCAAATGACTCTTATGTGGTAGCTCACTAACACATTACACTACACTACCCTCATCTATCACGTAGCTTTCGCGAATTATCGTTTATAAATCGAACGGCCCGTATGTAGTCGAAACACAGCATTACCACGAGCTCACCACGGCTCTTATGTGGTAACTAACTAACACATTACCCAAGGCTACCACGAGTCATCGTTTACAGACACAAAAATGCCGAAAATGACCCGGTGGACTCTCAACACAGCATGACCACGAGCTCTTAAACGGCTCTTATGTGGTCGCTTTTAACTAACAAACACAGCCTTACCACGGCCTAACGGCTCTTATGTGGTAGTAGATACTAAGCTAGTCTTAGAAACACAGCACGTACCACGAGCTTAACGGCTCTTATGTGGTAAAATGTAACAGTCGGAGCATTGCCACCGGGTCGTTGTCTTGTAAACGTACGATTCACATGTGGTAGCTTATTAAAAAACACAGAATTACCACGGCCGGTTTTTTTTTAGGCCTTTATGTGGTAACTTACTAACAAACACAGCATTACCACGAGCATATAAATGGCTCTTATGTGGTATCTTACTAACAAACACAAGACTGCTACGGGTCGTTCCTTATAATCGTATAATTCATATGATAGCTTACGTTTCAACACAGCATTTACCACGGGTCGGTTTTTTAACCAAATGGCCCTTATGTGGTAGCTTTTCCCTCTATCTTCCATCCATGATCCATCCCATCCTTTATATTTTAAATTCATTTTAAATTCATTTAGAAAATTTTTAATATACAGAAATCTTGATTATTTTGACTAAAAATCTACAAGGCTTGTATGCAATTCACTTGATTCACTTTATTCACGCTTTAATTCACTTTATCCCGTTCGAAATTAGCGTAGAATTCGGATATTAATTATCCGAATTCGCCAAAACAGCATGTAATATGTCGAACATGCTTTGCATCGTACTAGTATATATAAACTGTGCTAATTTGTAATATATCCCAATAAATTTACTGAAGCAATTGTTTTTCCCGTTATACCGATATGGAGTATGTATTATAGTATATGATCGTTTGTATAAAATATGAAAAAAAAGATAGTTAGGGGTTCAGCTCTATGAGTTGGAACAAATCCTTGAGACCCAGTGCCTCGGAAACGTTAGTCTGGAATACTAATTTTCGCTCATTGTTTGATAATCGAGTAGATGGTGTACATTGACCAACGGAACAAAAATCAGAAGTTAACGTTTCAACATATATAAAAGATGTACGGAGTTCCGCATTGCGCAATGAGCCAGTTCACCCTCACCCTAGCTTAGATTCTCATTAACTTCATTCATAAACTAACAACTTTTTTTTTTCATTTATTTCCCAATATCTTTACTCGATTATCAAATTGAGCGATTATTCGGATCCTTACTCTCGGATGGCCACACTGCTATCGGTGCGTTCGCAAGTACTGAGTTTATATGAAACTCTAACACGTAGATTTCGCGTATCTTTTTTTAAATTCATGCAAATGTGATAAACGCAATTAGAATTATTACTCCATAACGGTATAACGGGTCGATTATTATGGCATTACTAATAAAGAACAAGAAGACAATTCGCGACGGATAGAAACCGGATTACAAGTGACACAATATCATGATTTAATTACGTGATTAAAGGAGTCACTTGTAAGATGGGATCGTCCGAGGGTTTTGCTGAATAATATATACATTAAAATTTAAAATCTTTCTATATAAAAGTCGAGTCATTGCATTAAAAGGAAAAGTCTCAGTCGAGTCCTTGCTTTGCAGAAAAATTAAGTCGAGTAGAGTCTTTTTTTGAAAAATGAGAAAGAGACTTGTAGAGTCACAGTCCGTAGGCCCTAGTTTTAAGCTAATATTCTTTTAGATCAGGATTTTCAGCTTCTAATCAAACTAATACTTACTATTTCTTTCCCCCCCGTGCTATCTCTTGTATCTTTACTTATGCACGTGCCCAGGTGTTACATGCATGAGTAAAGATCGGTTAGCACGGTTTTCTTGCATTTTTTGTGGCGACTGTCAATGGCTAGTGTATCGTGCACGACGTACTTTCCACCTTGTGTGCGTGGTAGTGGTGGATTGTACGTCGGTGTTACGCGAGAAATAAAACTGCACATCGAAGTGCAGTTATGCATCCTTAAATGCGTATCAGTCGAGTCATTATAGAGTCACACATATAAAAATGTATAATTAGAATATACTCGTATGCTATTAGTATGATCATCTACTAATACATACGAGTATTTTCTGGAAAATACATAACTTTTTATTGAAATATTTTTTGTTCGCGACGTATTTGGTAATAATTAAAAAGATATATTACGCAATGGTCACTAGACTTGACAGTCGATTTCAGCAAAAAGGTACGCATTAGTGTTGTGATTGAGAAAGAATGTTTGAGCTAGGGTGACGGAGGTACCCCGGGGTATCCTCCCTAGAGTAGGTTTTTGCACCCTGGCGGAATGTGAGAGAATCGTGGAGTGAGTGTGTTGGTGTGAATGAGTTTTGCTTTTTTTACTAATCATTTAAAATATAGGTTCTAGGCAGGCTATAATATAAGTAACGTAGAGTTTCTGGTATGTGTGTGAATTAGTTTTTAAGTAGGTAGGGCCGGGTAAGGCGCAGGGTGTGATTTCCACTCAGGAGTGGAAAGTCCCGCCTCCGGGTATTAGCAGAATCGTCGCAAATCATATTTTTCAATCATGTCTATATTAAATTTATTTTGCGACGATTCTGTACCATTTTATACTGTATCGAACATTCATAAGTATTTTGCAATTATTAGAGAAAGAAAGAGTATCTCTACTTTTCGTGAAGTAGAGACGTATTTAAGTGGCAAAACTTTTGAATCGTTCGATACTTAGTTTCTTAAGCTGTATTAATACTTTGCACATTCGCGATTTTTCAAATGTATCAAATTAATTGAGAATTTAAGTGTTATAAACTAAAAGTATCACACTTATTTTATTTCTTCTATCCGATAATTTCAATTTCAAAGTGCGAAGTATTAATTTTAGTTTGTAAGCAGGTTCATCGAAGAATAATCTGCTGGGGCATTCGATTAAATGTGCTCGTGTAAATGTGCACGATTGGCGGAGTCTATGACTCCGCTGGTCGTCCACGGGCTAGGATAGATTTCGTTATTTAAAATCATTTTAAAGTTACATTCATGTTCCTTTTTACTTTTATTTTTCAATTTATTTTTCAAGTTATTATTCAAGTAATTTTTCAAGTTATTTTTCAAGTAATATTTACAATTCATGATTATAATAAAAGCAAAATTAAAGAAATCACAGAATGCAAGAAGTGATTTAACGCAGTAAGAATGCATGTTGGGAAATATCCTTAAGTCGTTTTAAATGATGTGTGATACAGAGTTTAGCATATTATAATGGTCGTGGCAGTGATTCGGATTCGAAACTTTGCGTAGAAAACTCAGCTTTTCGGCGAAGAGGTTTTCTCGATCAAAAAGCTGTTGCATTTTCTACGTAAAGACTTTTTTTTTCGTTTCAGGGTTTTTAGGGTTGTTGTAGGGTTTTTCTAATTGCTGTTGTAGGGACGACTCTGATTCTAAGTCATTGAACATTCTAATATGCTAAACTCTGTTAACACACGTTTAGAACGATGGATATTTTTTAATAAGTATATCTTCCTGCGTCGGGAATAGGGAATGCCCCATGCAGTAGGGCACGAAGCAAAGAAGAGGCAAAAGTGCCGAAGAGGCCCCCACATAATGTGGCTCAAGAGGGCAACTACCGATGATAATTCATATTTCAAAGTTCTGAGCATGCAGAACTTTGAATATGAATTGTCATCTTTTCGTACCACGTAGTCACTCAATTGTAGTAGTAGTTTTAGTAACTTCTTTTTTCCACATCATATTCTCCATTTTGCAACGCGGTCGCGAAATAATATTTAACTAATTAATATAAATTAAAGTTTCATTCATTTCTATTTCGAATATGAAAATAGTTTTTATTCAATTAAAGTCAAAAGAGTTTATTATTTCTTTTTGTCAATTTAAAGTAAATTCATTTCAATATAATAGAAGAATTGCGTTATTTTAAATAAAAATAAAAAGTAAAGTCATTAATTAGAGTCACGAAACGTATAAAATAATTGCACATGGAGAATATGATAGAGTACATTACGAATAAATGCACTATTTAGCGCCCTTTGGTGGCAGCTCGCGTTTTATATAAGCGCCCTTTGTTGGCTGCTATTTTTTTTTTTCATTAATCAAGCGTTCATTAAGATAAATGATTAATATATAAACTTGCTCATTAAACTTATACAATTTTATTTCTATGCAAAGTGCCAATTTATGATTTTATATGCACTTTGAGAACAGCATGCTTTGAAAATACGAATACGTACAATTCGAATTTTATACATCATATTTTTACATCATGTCAAAGATAATAACTAAATTTAATTGCGTACCTCAAATTAAAATTTCAACATTTTCTAACTTTGAGATTGATGTTTTTTATAAAGCATAGATCTGTTCTCGATAGAGTTATGGTCACAATAATATGTAAAATTGTTTATGCATCTTGTAATATGACGTTGGACGCGGTAAATTTATTAAGAATATTTTATACAGAATATTTTGATGTAGATATTTCACATCAGAGGCTATTTACTTCCAATGACGATCAATTTAATTATTTAAATATTATATCATTAATCATTTTCCAAAATTGGTTTCAGGTATCTTTTCAAAAATAATTTTTTAGTGGTTGTATTTATGGAAGTAGGACCGAATCCACGATTAGGAAGGCATCTTCTCAAATTATCATTTGTTTTAGGTATCTTTCAGATATCTTTTCAAGAAGTATTTTATAGTGGTCATATTTCTGGAAGTAGGACTGAATCCACGATCAGGTATCTTACATGTTTAATTACAAGACATCTTCTCAAGTTATCATTTGTTTCAGATATCTTTCAGATGTCTTTTCAAGAAAAATTTTATAATGATGGTTTTTTTGGAAGTAGGACCGAATCCACGACCAGTCTTCATGTATGTTTGATTAAAAGGTATCTTCTCAAATTATCATTCTTTTCAGGGATCTTTCAGATATCTTTTCAAGAAGAATTTTATAGTGATGGTATTTCTGATAGTAGGACCGAACGATCAGTTATCACGTATGTTTATCTTAAAGGTATCTTTAATTATAATGCATGTTTTATTTATAGGGCATGTTTAATTATAAGGCATGATTATTTATAAGATGTAATTGATCCTAAAATTTTTATGTTTTCAGGAATTTTAACAGATTTATTTATTTCAGGTGTTACATATTTTAATTATAACGCATGTTTAATTATACGGCATGTTTAATTATAAGGCATGTTTAATTATAAGGCATGATTAATTATAAGATGTAATTGATCCTAAAATTTGTATGTTTTCAGGAATTTTAACAGATTTATTTCTTTCAGGTGTTACATGTTTTAATTATAACGCATGTTTAATTATAAGGAGTGTTTAATTATAAGGCATGTTTAATTATAAGGCATGTTTAATTATAAGGCATGATTAATTATAAGGCATGATTACCTCTAAGGCATGATTACCTCTAAGGCATGTTTTAATTATAAGGCATGATTACACCTAAGGCATGACTATTTATAAGATGTAACTGATCCTAAAATTTTTATATTTTCAGGAATTATAACCAATTTATTTATTACAGGAGTTACATGTTTTAATTATAATGCATGTTTTAATTATAGGGCATGATTTAATTGTAAGGCATGTTTAATTATAAGACATGATTGCACTTAAAATATGGCTATTTATAAGATGTAATTGATTCCAAAACTTTTATTCTTTCAGGAATTTTAACAGATTTATTTATTACAGATTCTACATAATACTACTTTTTACATCAAACATTTTTCAGATATGTTCTTCTGTTATATCTGTCGTATTTATGTTAATATAATAAATTTTTGCTTGTTGCAGCTCACAAGTGTTGCAGCTTGTTTTTATTCAGGAAGAAAGAAATCTTTCTACGCTTCGATTAACGAAAGGTAGAAAGATTCTGTTCTCCCCGCGGGCAGGTAGATTACGCGGTTAGAGTTTACAGTCGCTTTTCTTGCACTCTTTTACAACTCTGATCAAGTTGTTCAAGAATGCATTAAACGCGATCAGTTTTTCCTTTTAATTTATATCTAAATTTTATAAAAGATGCAATTTTATTGCATCCATAATGATTATATAAAATTAGTATTTCATATAAAAGTAAAGTCCCCGTAGCTCGTGGGTCCCTAGCAGCAACCTCCCCGTGGTGGACCCGGGCAATGGATATTTTTTTCGATGTGATGTATATCATGTCTGACATAATATACATCCCATCGCAAAGAATATCTAGCGAATGGCTGCTTTGCACTTAAACATTCTTTCGTTATATTTTTATTTGCATGTTTAATTATAAGGCATGCTCAGTTTTAAGGCATGCTCAATTTTAAGGCATGTTCAGTTTTAAGGCATGTTTAATTATAAGGCATGATTACGTTTAAGGCATGACTATTTATAAGATGTAATTGATCTTAAAATTGTTATATTTTCAGGAATTTCAATAGATTTATTTATTACAGGTGCTACATGATAATTGCAACGCAGATTTTTTTATCATTTATGCATTATGTTTATTTTTTAATTGATAATTTGTTAATAATATATTGTGCACGTTTTTGTCACATATATTGTACAGATATCATTTATTGCACTCTTATGATTGTGTTGTTAATATATCGTAATAATATCACAGACGAGGTATAGAATAGACGTATCATGCAATGTAAATTTTTGTCCCACGGTTTTTGGGCTACGTAGCCCCATTACCATTTTAGTGTCGCATGCGACAATATTTGTTTAGAATGGAAAAAGGCAACAGCGCTACCGAATCGGTAGGAATTATAACTAAACATAACGATTGTTGATTATTTTTCACTAACATGAATTACAAGTTGAATCAATCGATAGAATCGAAATGTAATAAAAAAGAAAATCGTTTTTCGCGGTAGCTTCATTGCAGATAGTGATCGATTTTTGACAAAAATCCTGATGTATGCATCATGATTTTTGCCAAAATGGACACCACCGCCGATTTCAATGTTTAATAGCCCATTTTAAAGAAGAAATCATGCAGAATACTGTCCCGTTGTCCGTTTTTCGATATCGTTAAGCAATGATGAGAAATTAATCTTTTAAGTGTCGGAGTATAGGTCGTTTTCAAGAGAAAAAGTGCTGTAACTTTTGAACCAGTCATCCTATCGAAGTCACACTGCCATATTCGTAAATTAGAGACTTTCCTCTTTCGAACGAGTATTTGATCGGGCAAATTCGAGATACTTCGATTTTTGACAAAAATCCTGACCTATGCATCATGATTTTTGCCAAAATGGTCACCACCGCCGATTTCAATGTTTGATGGCTCATTTTAAAGATAAAAGCATGCAGAATAATGTTCCGTTGTCCGTTGTTCGATATCATTAAGCAATGATGAGAAATTAATATTTTAAGTGTCGAAGTATGGATTATTTTCAAGGGGGGATGAGATTCTCGTCCTTTATCGCAACAGATCTATTGATGTTACCAACTTCGATTATTGGGTCGAATATGATTCCTAAATTCACCGCTCCATATGGTAGAGGGCGTGAGTAAACGTCTGTTGTTTTGCACGATTGGTATTGCAGTACATGGGACACGAAGTCCCATAAGATGATAGGTCTATCCTTATACCTCGTCTGTGCTTATACCTCGTCTGTGGTTTTTACAAGCATATGGTCGGTAAAAAAGAGTCGCTATTTTTACAAGCATGCGGTCGATAAAAAGGGCTCTATTTTTTCAGTGATATGGTCGGTAAAGCAGAGTCGCTATTCTTAAAGTGATATGGTCGGTAATGTAGAGTTGCTATTTTTCGTTACAAAAATTCCTATATTTTTTGAACTCCGTTCAATGCAAAAGAGTAGGACAATTTATCATTGATGGGTTCCAAAGTAGACACGACGGCAATGCAACTGAAGTATCTCTAATGATAAATAACGAACCACGAATAACATTAAGATTGTTATAAATATTAATGATTCAATTTTTCCTTTAACTCTCTATAGTACAAGTTTTACTTGATTGCTACAAGATTGACATATCAATTTAATAATAAATATGAACAAACACAAACGATACAATTAATAAATATATTTCGTATTTATATTTTTATAAAAACAATGTAGTTTTATAATTACACTTAACTAACGCTTGCTAAATTATATCAAAAGTTATTTGTTCTATTTTACAAAGTCGTGTACATTATTATCGTTGAATTTATTTTGCAAAAACGTTGCGAACGCGCTTAATAAATTATTCATTCTCCTCTCTGTTGCGGTGAATATTGACAGAGGATATATCCAACCTGTTAGGTTGTCATAGCAACGCACAGTTAATTCAGCGTTTCGGAGTAGTATTATATCTCTAAGTCGTGCTTCGCGACGAAATTTGACAAGATCGTTTCTGCCGAAGGAACGTGTTCAGCCAACGATCGGATCCACGTTGAAGAGATCGCCGATATTTCCGAGGGAAACGTATACAAAAAAAATGGCAATGAGAAGAATGGAGGAGTGTCGAGTTTGCAATCAAGGTTTACCAGCGTACAACATTCCAAGTGCACCACCGGACAAGAAATCCACTTATACGTTTGTTAAAAGTCCCAGAGCTATGTTGCACATGCAAAAAAAATACAGAAACCCTCCGATGTAAGTAAAGCTTTATAAAAATTTCGTAAAGTGTCTAAGAAGTTGAAAATCTTTAATCCAATGTTTGACGAGCGATTGCTTCTGTCATTATTAATTTAAAAAGAGTTTCCCGTCGATCCACAGTAGACATATCGATCGAAGAACTCCCGATTAGCGAACGATAATCGCGTTAGAAATAATAAATGCTTCGAGGAACATTCTTCGGTCCGTGAGCAATCTCGAGAGTAACGGATTGCTTATTCGACAGACAAAAATCGATTACTGAGAGTAAATTAATCGAGGTATTTCTTCATTATTAATGTTCCCTCGACCGACTTCGTCGTTTTGCTAATTTTTTAGGCGTCCTCGGTTCGAGCAGACCCCGTTCCCTTATTTTTATTTTATATGCTATCTATATCTATATATTTTCTATATATATAATACATATAATAAAACTGTAAAAAAGTTAAGTTAAAATTACTTGGGTAAAAATCATTTTTGGGGACTATTTAAGATCGACAGAAGCCAAAAATACCATTTTCAAAATGTTAAATGCACAATGTAAAACTTAGCATATTGATAGTCGATGAACCGTAGTAACATTTAGGATACTTTTTATCTTGATTCATCAACCCCTAAGGGTATGAGTGGAGGTTGAATTTTCGTATAAGAATACTTATATCTCAGAAACCGTACATGTTACATACATGAAAATTGATATTTAGATTTTTCTTTAAAAATAAAAAAAAAACATGTGTTTCATCACTTTCCAAAAACCTACTCAAGGAGAAGGGGACCAATTTTTTTAATGAGGATTCGTCATGAACCGAAGATCTATAGTGGTGGTAAAAAATGTAGGACCACTCTTTAAAACAGAATAACTTTTTTATCGAAATTACAAAGAAAATAAAAAAAGTCACTTTTTTAAACTTTTTTATCTGACTTTATAATAAAAATTTTAAAAATACCTTTTATAAATTCAAGTAAGATATAAATATCCTAAAAATTTCATCTAAATCGGTTAACATTCTGCCGAGATACAAATGTTCAAAGATTGCAGAATAAAGTCGAAAATCGATGAAATATGCCGAAATCACTAATTTTCGACCTTATTCTGCAATCTCTAAGCATTTGTACCTTGGAACAACATTAACCGATTTGAATGAAATTTATAATTTGCATATATCTTACCTCAATCTTCAAAATGCAGCTTTTTAATTTTTATTATCGGCTCAGATAAAAAAGTTGAAAAAGTTACTCTTTTTTATTCTCTATGTAATTCCTAAAATTTCGATTTTTTTTTAAAGCAACGAAAACATGATATCAATACTTCTATTTTATTGCAAAATTTCAAATCATTTGGTTCAATCATAAAAAAGTTATTCTGTTTTAAAGAGTGGCCTTAAATTGTTGACCACCACTGTATATGCAAAATAATGATAGACTTTAGACTTCATTTGTATAGGTATATATACAATTTCTTCAGAAATAAACTATAAAATAGCACGAGTTATGATAACAAAAAGAAATTCACTCGTACGAAACCACGCACAAAAACTAGCATGTATATAAAAATAGTCGAAAAAAAAAAAAAATCGAGTTGTATGTTTATCTTATACATCTACGCCTGTTCCGGCACGACGATCATTGATTTACTATAAAGAACGATGTTAAAGACGAACGCTATCTTCGTCCACGCGAGCAAAGAAAGAGAGAGAAAGGAAGCTTAAGATTTTTTAACCACGCAAACTTCGACCCCGTCGGATAGCACGGTAACGCGAAATATCGATTGTCAAGTTTATTAAACGGAGAGTCAGCGAGCGAAACGCGAATTTCCCGCGAGTCATGCGAAACACATTTTCTCCTTTTCTCTTTCTCGCCCCTTTTTTCACATTCTTATCTCATGTGATCTAGCGAGTAAAAGGGGGCGTATATCGTTAAGCTTTCGCGACAAATGGAAGGAGAGACGAAGGATGAAGAAAAAGAGAAAGGAAAAAAAAAAAAAAAAAAAAACGAGGAAAGGCGACATCGATAACTGGAAAAGTACGGAACATCGATAATGCAACGACCGCACCTGCGGTCCTAGATCGTGAAGCGCGTTATATAGTCTCTAGGCTTATAGACGACACAGGAGGGAATGACCGCGCTCCTTGATTTTATCGCCCTTCGTCTCTCTCTCTTCCCCTATTTCTCCCTCTCTTTTCTCTCTCTCTCTCTGTCTCTCTCTTTCACGAACGTACGCCAAGACTATAAACTACAACTCGGTTGTGTTATTTTAACATCCGATTAACGGTAAAGGATAAGCGCCAATCTAAAACAGGAAATCTCTTTACCGAAAACACATATCTCTCTTTGGAAATCGAAATACTTTCGTTCAATTTTCCAAACAGGTTGAAATCGTATTAGGAAGACGGCTTATAGATTATTTAGAAGATCGATCTCGCTTTTTATTCGACGCAAAATCGACAAAGTGTGGTCCGTCAATCACGTCACATCATATTGAAATATTTATAATTCGGCCTGTGCTCGAGCGTCGTCGTACGAAAGTAAACCACTAGGGTTGCTCGAGGCAGAACGCAGGAAATTCTTCCAATAATTTCGCGAAGGTTTATCGTTCTAATCTCACTTTTCGCTTCACGCGACGGGTTGTTTCTTCAAGGACGAACCGTGTGGCAATTAAATTAAAATGAAATAAATAAGAAACTTGGTTGTTGGAAATATCAGTCACGATCGGTAAGCGTCAAAATATTTCTCTTTTTCGTTATGTCGTAAAAAATATTTTTAATGGAACGTAAATGGTATCAACGAGTCAATTATTTATGTGAATTTATTCGACTACGATTTAATGTATTGTATATGATGATTTATCAGGGTTCGTTTAAGTCGATTTTTAACAGTTGAAAACAATTATTTTTATTCAGAAATGAATAATTCATTAAGATTGTAGATCGACGAGTAAATGATTTGCGAATTTTATTTTTTTCTTAAAACATTTCTCATATCATCACAAATAAATGAGATATTTAAGTGGACCACCCTGTATATATAACATCGCTCTTTTGAGCTCTTACAATCATTCGAAACAATTAGAAAGCTCGTAAGAAAAGCTTCACCTTGAAGTGTCACGAGAATCGAGGGGCAGGTTCAGGGATCGCGTTTAGGGTGGTAGCTACCTTAAACGCGATGAATACGCACACGAGCCAGCCCGTTTCACGCGTCTTCACGCACAAACACACACGCTCATCCTTCAGGCATGCGCAACGTTAACGGCTTGGTCAGCGTTATTGAGTGGCCGCCGACCGGTAAAAGCATACGTAGGAATATATATATGTATACACAGAGACTACCCCCGCTGGCAATCTATATCGCTCGATTCTAAGGACATTGTCCAGTCTCTGAACTCGCATGAACGATTTCGAACCGGCCAGTACCGGCGCGAACCTCGGTAGAGTAACTTTCGGTTCTAGCTGACTCGGTGACCACGCGCTCTGCTTGTTTTCTCTGAAAAATATTTCAGATTATATTCAATGGAAACTGACCTACCATATTACCTCCAACGCACTCTCGCAGCCAATATACCTGAATAATAGACGAAGTTGATACAACGTCGAGCTTACAGACCTTCGTACTTTCTCCTCTTTTACACTAAAATTCCTTACTTTTGTCGCAGAAAAGAACGAAAATCTGAAAGAAATAAAGAGAGAGAGGAAACCAGCATGGTAAGCCGATACATAATTCGCAACAATTATTTCTTAGCAATTTCTTTGATCGGTCGTTATCGATAATCGTAAGAGAGAAAACAACGTTGACCGCGAAGGGAGGACATCGATTTTCTAATTTAAAGGTCGCCGAAAGGATTACGCGTCCTTTGCACGATCGAGGATGAGGAAGAAGTATTGAAGATTGGCTTTTCGAGTGCCCGTTACAATTCGTCATGCCAGCAGGAATTTCGTCGTTGGCGCCAATCGTGGATGTTGGATCCTTCGGTCGCGGAAAGAAGGATCATGGTTCGTTCGCGATCATTCAAAAGGATGGCTTGGACTCGAGTCTGCCACTATTGCACGTAAATGGCGTAAACGACGAGGATAACAACGAAATATTCCCATCGAAGCTCACGAGATTGGAGAACGCAAAAAACGATCTGTACTCTCGTAAGCGTTTGAGCAAGTCGAACGAACATTTGTTCTTGGCGAATCTTCAATGTAACCAAGTGAACCCGTTACGAAAGAAGAATTATAGCAAGAGTCAAAATGATTTGGAAGAAGGGACAAAACAACAGGAGGACGAGGAGGATCTGGATGATGAGGAAGTAGAGGAGGAGGAGGTGGCAGATGAGGAAAAAAAACAGAGAGCTAGTATGACTCTGTCGACGGAGGATTTCAACGAAGTGCTTAACGCAAAACTGAGAAAGATCCAGGAGGAAGAGGAATCTATGCAAAAGTTCAAATACTCGAAGAGAAACGAGTCAGTTTCTCAGCGAAGGCGAAAGCCCTTCATCACGACTGTTAAGTGCGGGGAATTTCTAATGCCACCGCCGGAAGTGGCAGCCCTTCTTGGTATTGGGCCGATAACAAACGCGCTTGATAATACGGGAGGAACGGGAGGAATGTCTCAGGGTGAGCCAGGGGAGTCCGAGGTCGGTTGGCAAGGTCCTCCTCGATCCAGGCTGAGACCTCTGGTGTCGTTCGGCAAAAGACCGGAAGTACGTCACAGCAGACACAAGGCGAGATGCCAGGCGGCAGCTCTCAAGGCCACCGTTGATTTCTCCCTCGGCGCGACCAACGCGACCACCCTTGCCTCCTCCTCTTCCTGTACGGAAGATCGCGCTAGGAGGAATAGGAGGTCGCCGATCAGAGTGGACGTGCCGTAAGTTCGACGAGTGGCCCTTCTCGCTATGTTTTTTTCTTTCCTCTTTTTTTCCCTTTATTTTTGTTGTTGCTTACATGCTTCTCCCTTCTTCCATCTTTTTTTAATTTCATGTATATAGGTATCTATTTATCCATCTCCCTTTCCCCCTTCACTCCTCAGAGCCCGATTTAGGTCTTCGGCCGATTTTCTAAAAATTATTTTTGCCACTTTTTATATTTAATGATAAATAATTTGTTTTAAATATAAATTTTGATTATGATTTAGTTCCTAGCAAATGTGACAACTCCCAACTACTATATATTAATACAGGGTATCCAGTTCCAAGTAGTCAAGCGGAAGACTACATGTATACATCAATGACTTGAACCGAAATGTCTAATACCATTTTTCGAAATTCGACTTAGTTAACAAATTATTAACTAACAAAGATCGGTCAATTACGGCGATTAGCAAAAGAAGGCGGCTCACTCGAGCTCGCAGCTAGGCAAGAGATGGAACGTTAGGAGGAGCAATCCACAATAAACAACGTTACATGATCTTTGTTAGTTAATAACTATTTAACTAAACCGAATTTCAGAAAATATTATTAGACTTTTCGACTCAAGTCATTGATGTGTACATGTAGTTTTCCGCTTGACCACCTGGAACCGGACACCCTGTATATCGGTACAATATGCATTTATAATGCAGTACATTGGAACAAATAGACAGTAAAACCCGTTTAGGAAGTTGTTAAAATAGGTATGCACGTTTTTATAGTAAGTATAACAGCAATAGGTAATTTAGAAATAATTTGATATAAGTTTTATTTTTTTTTTATTGGTTATTATAGATCATACTTTTCTCTTTTTACCAATTTTGCTTCTTCAGACAGTTGCTCTGCTTACGCCACCCTAGATCGGGCTCTGTCTCTCCCTCTCTCTTTCTCTCTCAGTCTTGTTTTACCCTTCTGCCCCCGAGCTCGGCCAACGCTTTACTTTTCTCAGGGCGAATCGAAGAAATGTGCGCCCCATAAGACCGCGATTTCTTTTTTTTCTTTCTCGCAGATTACCGGCGACACCGCGAGGTTTACCGAAAAAATTGGAACCGATCGAGGGCGCGATGCTGAATAAGCTGCCGGGCATTCGCGGCTGGTAACGACCGATCTCTCTCTCTTTCTCTCTCTCTATTTCTCCACATACAAACACACATATACACTTTTTCATCTTTTTTTTTTGAAATATTACTTCTATCTCCCTCTCTCTATCTTTATCTTTCGTTGTACGATCGAGCGTAACTTAAAATACAATCTAAATCGCGTAAACGGAACGGTGATCCTCTAGACTTCGTGAACAACGAGTAATTTTAGCGAGAAATAATCAACGAAACACTTCGATCATTCCTCGAACGCGTCCCATGTCTCTGCGAAACAGTTTCTTGCGCGAAAATTCTCGACGATCGCGTTCGAGAGTAATTTTTTTAAAACGATCCTTATCCATCGCGTGAACGATCGCGTGCGAGAAGGCTATATACACGATCGTATCATTATGCGGCACCGAGCTCAGTCCGAACACAGATTCTACACTGGCTATCGAACGAACGATTTTGTAATTAAAATAAAAAAAATATAGGAGAATCGAAAATTACTTTGTCGAAGACGCGTACCACGGTGATGAGAAAAGTAAGAAAAAGTCCAGAGAACGGAGAGGGATCGTTGACGCAAGAGCGGCCGGTCTTTCGGTTTACCCTTACTCCAACGAAGCAAACGGTTTTTTTCCTAATTTGCAATCGATGATCTCACATTATAATTTCCAGTGATCAAACGATTCCCTTCGGGAATATCATGTACGATCGCCGAGTGATTCGTGGAAGCACCTTCGCAGCCCCACCTGCCCTCGTAAGTAAGATTTCATCGAATTTGAATCAAGTTTTTCTCATCGTTTGAAGATTACAATATGTGTTTACTTCGTTTTCACGTAAAACATTGTAGATCGATGGAGAACAATCGATAGCGGCAAGGCAAGCGGAAGCGAGAAGAAGGCATTTGGCTAGGAAAAGGGCACAAGCTCAAGCTTGTAGAGCTTTAAGATCGGGATCTCCGCCACCGGTTGCTGGTCGCAAGCACGAACCAGTCCAAACCGAACTTTTCCTCGAGGAAGTAAGCAAAATAGATCATATCGAACGATAGAAGCGTTAAAGCCACGTTGCTCGTGTCCTATGAAGAATTTATCTTCATGTGTTGTAATTAAAAAATAACTGATATTTTAATTCATAATTTTTTAGCTCTTCGAGAAACCAGACGAATTCGAGGTCGGCACCCAAACCGATTACTTCCTGGACAGACCAGCAACGCCAAAGTATTGCCCTGCGAAAACCGGTGAAGATGTATCAACGCAAATAGAACCAGGAGACGTAAGTCGAACGTTCTTATTTCTTCCATGTTTGAACGATGCTCGTGTCGGGCTTATCGATTCAAAATCGATTCGTTTTTCATATCTCTACGAGGATTCTCGGCAGAACGATCGTTACAGCTCTTCGACTTCGATCTCGAAGTACAACCTATTCTTGAGGTACTGGTCGGTAAAACTATCGAACAAGCTCTGATCGAGGTACTCGAAGAGGAAGAGATCGCTGCTCTTCGAGAGCAACAGAGAAGATTCCGTGAATTACGAGCGACCGAGAGAGCCGAGGCACAGAGATTGGAGGAACAAGAGAGGAGACTTCGAGAGGAAAAGGTAATTAAATATTTGTCGATATGTAGAATTACGACCTGATTATCACAATTTTAAGCCTTAACACCACTCGCTATTTTCAGCCTACACATCTACACTCGTGGGGCAACGAAGTCCCCCGTGCGTATATTTAATATTTTAGTACTAAACTGTGGAAAAAGTTAGGATTTTTTTTATGAAATGAACTAAAGGCATATAATCGTTGTAATTTAACAGTTTTATTTAAATTTTGAACATAAAAAAAACGTCAAATAAAGAAAGTTTAACGCTTGATATACTTAAAATATTTCCGAAAATGTGTGTTGCGTGGTACTCTGCTCCCCCGCGAATGGTGTTAAGGGTTAACACCCTGTATAAATAGATTCCGAAGTGAACGAAGCTTGGGAGTAAATTACAGTGTACCAATAATGCCCTATGTTTTTTCTCATTTAGGATCAACGTCTAAGGCAGCACGAAGAAGCCGTGAAAATTCAACAAGAGACCGAGGATCGAGTAGCTGCTGCTGTCTTACTTACAGGATACATTGCCGAACTTTTGCCCGCTGTTCTGGAAGGACTGAAAATGTCTGGTTTTCTTTTGGACGAGATCAAGGCAGGTTCGTGAATTTCCGTGAAAATTTTGCATCATTCGATGGCCGTCGTCCAGACTTTAGACTACTCGAAAGCTTACGATAACGATGATTATGTTTATAGACGTTGAAGAAGGTTTCATGCCATGGCTGATGAAGGAGGTCAAGAAAGAAATGGGTAACATGATCGAAAGCAGAGAGTTGCTAATGGGTAAGCAAAATTTTCCTTTTTTTTCCCTTTTTGAAAGTCACGTCATCGGTGTCGGACGGTGAGCTATAGACGTCAAACCCGTTCTCCTTTATAACATTATCGCTGACTTCGAAAAGAAAGAAACCTTTTTGCCCTTTTATGGCCAATACTAATGGACTTTAGCCTAAGCGAGCGTACTTGGCTATTAAATGAAAAAGAACGAACGAAACGAGGTACGTGGGGGATAAGCCCACTACGATGACGACGAACCATAAGCACTGCAGGTACGACCGCTCGACCACCGCGCTCCTCGTTTCGTTCCCTTCGTATGAAAATGAGAAATTACGTTATACTTTACTGTACTACGTATTAATATGAAAGAGGCCAGTCAGTAGACCATCGATCGAATAGATTTACAAATCTTTGTATTTTATTTTCAGAAATCATCAGAGAAATTTTGGAGAACAGAGCCCAAACGTACAGAAGATTGGGTGAGGAGTACGACGCTTCCAAAAAACGCATATCCATTGATGATCATTTAGAAGACGGTGGCCGAGATCTTGATTTTGTCAACTACGAGCCACCTACTATCCAGAAAGATGATCTTATTTAACACGTCAAATCATGGATCTTTCGCGCGTTGTATTATCGAAACTTATCGATGCGTATAATTATAAAATTATCTGAAAAAAGTAATGTACCTCCCATACAAGTAAGCTGGACATCCTCTCTCTTTCGATATTTCACGTTTTCAGATCTTTGAAAGAGACAGGCTAAATTTTTGTTGCGAAACCAGGAGCATGCTAAATTACGTGCCCAAAAGGGCATGGGTCTTAACACGCTCGTTGATCGCGACGCTTCGTCCGAAGGATCTTAGTTGGCTTTGGATTTAGAGGCACCTTCACCAGCACCCAACCAATCTCTGGCCCTTCATATAGGAAGGTGGCTTCCTACATTAAGCAGTGTACACAGCTGCGCGACAAATCCATTTCTGTTTTCCCCCTCCCGCGACAGGACACCATCTCGTCCACTATCCCTATGGCAAACAACGAGAGCCGCAAATACGGACAGGGGAAGGTTCCATCAAAAATTAATTATCGATTCTTCCTCTTTTCCCGTCGTCATCAGTGATTCGCGAATCGATCAGTCCAATGATTTAATTTGTATCACAAAGTTTGTTATAAAAAGTATTACTGCCCGATAAAAAAAGAGAACAAGCGTACAAAGTATAAACAAAAAAGAGCAACTTTATTGTGAAAAAATGTAATTATTTTTCAAAGAATATGGAAGATGGCCATATGGAAAAATAATGGTAAACGTTTGTCATTATTCACTTTCTTTTCATTTAGATTTCATGGAATCTTCCATACTCTTATTCTCTCCATTTCCACTTAAATACTCTTCTTCTTCTTCGGATTATCGAATTGTGCGAATCCAGTAGTACGATACGATTGGTATTATCCTGGATTAAAACGTAAGATCAGGGCAAACCTGACTTTCTGTGATGACTCTTTCAAACCTGACCTGACTTTCTTCGATAGTTTTTCATACTTTGGCGATTAAAGTGGTCAAATTGAAGAAACATTTGCTAGTATCTGACCACATCGCTAGGAATTTGATAAAAATACTTTAATAAAAAGAGGTATACGAGGATTGTACAAGATCGCCAAAGAAAAGGGACGAAATGTGTAAGGAAAAGGTATTCGATATATAAAATATATTGAATATATAAAAGCACGATCGTTAAGGACGAGGATCGCGCCAAGCAAGGAAAGGGGGTAGGGATTAACGGTGTCCTCGGCAAAAAGACGTCACGGTCGGACGAGCACGCCCGTAATTTGGCGCCTAATACAATAGAGGTGCGCCTTACTATTCACCTGCGCGCTAGGTGAAGTCGAGTTCTTTCTACCAATTTCAATGGTCTCGTAATTTCATTTTCGAAAAATTAACTCTCGCTGCTTTTATATCCTAACGGTTTATGCTTTAGTCCATTGCTCTTTCAAGAATTCGAGAAACAGGTACTTCGCTACCAAAATACTTCATGTAACATTTTTCGACAAGGGAAAAAATAGACGAACAATTCGAACATTGCAAAATAATATTTGTCGATTCGTTTGTTTCTTATGTAATTGGACGCAGATGATCGATTTAAGTTGTATCATTTATTACAATAATGATGAAGGAATGCTGACACAAATGACGTCACAACGATGAAATACTAATGCCGAATTGGCATCCCGGAAAAGTACTATTTAAGTGCGAAATATTAAAAGAGAGATTCCATTGGTTACTTGTAAGCACAATTAGGATCGGTGACTTCTGCGACAATAAATCCGTCCGGTCGACAAAGGGATCCTGTCGGGCCACTCGACAATGTTCCACGTTGTAGGCATACGTTTAACCAGTACAAGGCCAGCTCGTTTAATTTATTACACTCGTCGTACGAAACTTTCATCATCGTGTTCACCTACAACGAAATGAAATACTGTTAATTACCGCTACGTGGGTGTATCACTTCCTGCGTGGTAGTTTCATGCCAGAGATCGATCCGCGAAAATATTACCGACAATCTCACCTTGCTCTTAACAATGGAGAGGAAAAAGAAAGGGCAGGGACAAACGTTTTTCCTTAGTTATCGGTACACCGCGAACGCAAAAAACCTGTCCGGTCCAATCAGGATTAGATCGATCATAATAGGATGAGGTTTCACGGTGAATTGAAATCGGCATGGTTTTAAAAAGCCACCCATCCTTTTTAACTCACCCTTTTGCAGCGTAAGGGAAGCAAGGTGAACCGGACATATTGTATTGGATTAAATTAAACACAAGGAGGGGATCTGCCGTGTATTATATGCACAGAACTCGTGTGCCAAGTGAATCGTGCTCCGTAGAGGCTGCCTTTCCAACAGGGAACAAGGATCCGGCCGCTCTTCCATCTCTCGAGAGGGGGACGCAATATTATTTTGTCATGTGACCCGTGTCACCTGCATCGCCATGGACGCGACACTTCTCCCTCTCACTCCCTTTTTTTTCGTTAAATAAGAGAAAGAGAGTCCAATCTTCGTTTGGGAAAATTTTTCGTGTAAAATTCACTCTGATGGTCTTTCTTATCCCAATGTTAAGCAATTTCCTATAGATCTTTTATTTTTCGACTATCGATTTTTGGAAATCATGATTCCGGTAGAAACGATTTTCAAACGAAATTGAGATTGTTTCATCGCCCGGTGATGTGTTTGTTCGTGGGCGCTCGCCTGTATGAATTGACTCTTCAAATCAAGTAAATAGTTCCTAATGGTTAAATACCACTTTTCGGCATGGGGTCTGCGAACCGTGTGCGTCGAGCTTATGGGGTATCCAATGGTCACGTGTCATGTTACACGGTACTCGCTTCTGCGGAACAGGAGCAATATGTCCTCGGCACGCGACCGAAGAGGAACTTGATTTTTCTGTTTTAAAGGATTATTCAACGAAGTTATTTAGCTAGACATAACGTTACAACACAATATTGGGATGTAACATAAATAATTTCAAAATATTTAAAATTCTTTGCCAACAATCGATGGTCAAGGGAAAAGCATTAATAAAGAAGCAATTGTGATGTTCTTTTGCCAAATGACGAGAGAACGCGTTATTAACGAGGGAAGCCAGAGATATTCGAAATATCAATAATACATAAGCCACTGCCTCGTAGGAAAAACCATTAAGGGAAGAACTTTTGACACTTGCAGAACCGAAACGAATCACCTTTACGAGTACCTCCCCGCAAAACTCGACCATAATTCAGAATTCACCCTGCAGCATTCGGTGCTTATGCGCAACCATGCTCGATCCTTGCATCCTACGTTCGTTCTCTCGTAAAGGGTCGAGGAACAATAAGATTTGTTCCGTCTCCGCAATGGCGAAGGGCGGCTATCTTCGAGCGCAACGTTATCGAACGAATCGAGCCTCCAACTTTTGTGCCTTGCTTCGTTTCAATTTATGCAAACGTGCTGGTTACTTAATGATGAAATAATATAGACGATATAAAAGACTACTTTCCAGTTCGTATTTTCTAAGATTTTTTTGGTTCTTTAACACTAGAACTACCGAAGCAATCAAAATGACTGGTTACGTGCTTTTAATCTTCACCATTTTTCGAATAATAAAACAATTTTCGTAGAAATTTATAATCTATTTTACTTATTTGATATTTATTCATTAGAAATAGGATATAAAATGTTACCTTTTTAATATTTATCAAATAATTACACGTGATGAAAATAAACATAGGTTTCACATCGGTAGTTCTAGTGTTAACCCTTTCGGTCCTAGCACCGATTATAGCTGGCTTTCAGTACGAACAGTCTTATTAATTCTGCATCTTACGTATTATAATAACTGTTTAGAATAGTAGAATAAAGAATAATAAATTTGTCTGAATTTTATAATAATATTGATATTATTATAGGAAGATAATTTAAATTATTGAAAGAAAGAAAGAAGTTTGACAAAGCAGATGATTTTTACTTTTATTTTATTACTTTATCAGAACGAGTAACGTCTACAATTAACAACTATCCCTCAAGCTTCTCTATCTTAAGACATCTTTTAACACAGGTACTTTATTTCTACCCCTCTCAAAAGTACAATCTTTATCGATCTTGCAAATATTGTACGAGAAAAGTATGACGCTGCTTGTACGTCCGACAGGCACCGTACGTACAAGTAAAAGGGAGTGTCTCTCTTGTAGGCTTATTTTGAAAATCGTGCGGAGAGGAGGGTAACGATAATAGGTAGATGATAATCGCGATATTAATATCGCATTGGGAAGCGCACACATGCGTGCAAGAGCCCATTGGTCACGGAGGAACACTTGCTCGCTTGCTAGCCCGTGCTTCTTTGAATGCACCCTGATTTTAGAAAGAGAGGAACCAACCGAGGGTGGCACCCCGTGCGTAGGATGCGGGTAAAGCTGGAGGTTCGCCGATAAACCGCGGACAAACTTAGGTGTATCTTTGTCTACGTTGCTGATAAGTTAAGAAATAATTCTTTTTTTTTAAAGTTTCCTATCATCAAACGATATCCATCGAAGATATCGTAGCTTCATCGTCGAATTTTCATAATTTTTTTGTTTTAAGAGACTGTATAATCCCTTGCCTCGCTTCAATAACGGTAAGAAGAATAGAAATATATTTAATTGAAGCTCAACCACTCGAAATTTCACGGACCAACTTCCAAGAGGGATTCCCTACATAGCAATGTTTATCACCGATGAAACGTGCAAGGCGCCCACGGAACACTTGCCGCAGCCGCTAAAGAAGAACGAAGCTCTCGTGCTCGAGTTTCGAGGGACCAGATAGACAGAGGGGTTCCTGTCCAAGGGGTTGGTCCAAGGGATGGTGCGGCTTGTGAACACTCGTGTCATTCCCTGCTCCGGTACCATTCACCCTACATGAATCACGACGATCGTGGTGGAAGACCACCACGAATAAACCATCGCCACCTTCTAGTTTTCCTCTTTGGCATGCCTGACGACTAAATGATCGGGGAATACGCTTCGTTCGAAGAATTCTGCGTCAGTCGTACACGTACCTACACGTCTTGGGGGGCACAGTTAGGTAACCATGACCCGAGTAAAATCCGCACGCGGCTGGACATTTCCATAATGGCGCTAAAATTCCTTTAACCAGAATACGATAAGAATCGTGGTAATACCTTAAACGAGGCTCATCGTTTAGGACCGGCTTCCTAAATCTATCCAGTACTAGTAATTAGCAGGGAATACCTGCACCCGCTCATAACTTTCGAACCTGCGTCTACGAGTACCTCATTAAGAACATATGATTTTTCTAAGGATACGCCAAAGCGATGACCTTCCGGTACGTATAGTACAAAAAATCGTTAACCAAAGGACGTCTAACGAAGTTAGAAAGGATCCCAAGAAGAATACGTTATTTCGTTCGAACGTTAAGTGCGCCCTATTAGTTTATTAGGTTGACCACTCGATGTTGGAATAAAAATGAATAAAAAACAGCGATAGTCCTAACGTACCTACTTTGTACGAGGTGAAAGTACACGTATAAAAGGTGGTTCGGCTCTACGAGGCGAATGATCTCGATAAAAGCGAGAGATCTATTGAGATCGCAGGACGATTAAGCAAATCCGTAGGATATCGCACTTGCATGATCTACGCACGGGCGCGAGAAGAATGAGCCACTTAATTTCCTAATCAAGCGTTGATTCAGATGCACCTTTAGGTGGATCCCCCGTTCTCTCTCTCTCTGTCCTTCTCGATGAGACACACAACGAATTGCAGCTGAGCCAAACAATGTCCTTTCACATGAGGCTTTTATAGCCCCATCAGAGGTCTGCCGGCTCCCGTTGACGTTTCACAAATCGCGAATCTTCTCTGTCGAACGATCTACCACTTATCTCGATACAGTAGTCGATAATTTCTCTTTATAGCATTTTTTATACGAACTTACTTCGTACGTATCGCAGAAAAATACGGATGGTAGGATTTGAATAAGGAAGACGTGTACGTGACAGAGACATCGTAGCTTGTATTTTGCACAATTTGATAAATGTTACAACTATACCTAACAGGTTGAATAGAACGAGTAGATGCTAGCTTTTTTGTATCATTCATTCTTGCGTTAGTCCGTTTACCATCGTTACTGACGAGAGGGACAATCAACGCAGAGTCCTCGTCTTCTTCGACATTGTCTACGACGATCATTAACGTTCGCTAAATTATCCCTTCGTCCAAGGGATTGCAATCGAGGTTCGCGTTTGTTAATTAGTCGATAGTCGTACTAGGAGAAGAAGAACGGTTTTGTAGGTGGTGGAAGGTAGTTGGGTCTTACGCCTTATTGTACTCGCCGTCACGCATCCGCGAGCACGACCTAGAACCCGGGCAGGTATAAACCTGGCGTAGATCTTCATACCGTCTACTATCATAACTTTTGACAATTTCTTCAATTTGATTGGCGAACCTTGTCATGGGTGAACGCACACGGATTTTAGAGACAACGGGAAAACGCACCTTCGGATAGTGGTATTATACTTAATCCTTCATGATTTCCAACATTTTTACCTCGAGCTTTGACGAAAATGTACCTGATTCCACGCTATTATTTTTCGTAGGAATTTTCTATAGCAGGTGTATTGTCATTGTAAAATCAAATGAAAAATGTATGCACACTAAACTTCTCGAGAGTTAAAAACTATTTATTAATCCAATTTATGATAAATCCAATAATCGTAATTTTTCGCTCGTGTAGTTCAATTAACATTGGTACAAAGGCAAGTGTTCGTCTATTACATTTTACGATATCACTGATCATTGTATTAACACTTTTTTATTCATAAATTTGTCATAACTTTTTTATATCAAAATAAAATATAAGAGTGCTAAAGGCTTACCAAACCACCCTTATGATGTCGAATAAGTTACAAACGAGAAACTTTCATGACCAAGTCTTAATCAATGAGAAATATCGATAAGCTTATTACTAGACTGCGGATCTTTATGCAAATACATATTTTTCTTATTGCGTATGTTTTTCAAATTTTACATATAAGACAAACCATTGAATATGTCACATGTATCCTTTGTATTTTACATATTTTTATTCAGTTATCAGCTCTACTTGCAATATTTAATGAATCATGAATTATAATTCATATGAATTTGCATAAAGATCCGCAGTCTACTTATTACGAATAAGAATATAGGAAGAAAAAAAAAATTAATCGAATATGCACCTACTGATTTTTATTTTTATTTTCATTAAAATAATGGATACATATATATTCAATAATATACACATTTAATATTTGCGATGATTTCTATAGGGGGTTTAGGGAAGGGGGCCCAATTCGTAGGATGCACCTTGCGGTAGCTCACACGTGCCCTTAACCAACCCCTGCAAGCAGCACAGCAGTCTCCCCACCATTCCATGGCACTACTCGACTGTGATTCGGGAAGCTCGATCCAAAAGGGCGTCCCTTCCTGCTACTACGCTCTTTAAATACAATTACACATATACTGACATCGAAAAAGAGCGGGGGTAAGGGCAACCACCCACTGACCAATTTCGAACGTACCCCCGGGCATATTTAAGTCACGTGCATAGTGCAGTTGCCAGTCAGTTGACATTTTCAATCCGTTCGACGATCATCGAATCTGTAGATTCTATAAGTTTTCTACGTAATTTTTATATCGGAACCCTTAGTGCTTCGAACTTTTGCTTTCTTTTCATTGTTGACAGCTAGGCGGGTCCTCGCGTTATCGCGATATATTTCGATACAGTAATGTATCCGATCGTGGCAGAAAGCACTATGATGATGACTATCGAGGAGTTGGAGAGAACGAACTTATCGCAAAACTGTCTTCCACAAAGCACCGTAAGAGCAGCGAGTCTCCTCAGAAGAGATTCCGCGACCGAGGTCGTCGATGTCAATCGGCTTTGCCAAAAGAGCACATCGGTGGTACAATATGTGAGTATTTCTTTTTCCTTTCTATTTTTTCGATCTTATTCTTATTATTCGAGTAAGTAGTTGTACTTTTGCAAAAGAGCAAAAATAAGCACGATGGAATGATTTTGTTGTAGATCGAAATCGCCGAATCCGATGGACGACTTTATTGCGTGGACGGTCTTGTTAACGCTCACTCCTGGCTTAAGATGGTCAACTTTGCGAAGGATTGCCAAAGTTGTAATCTTTTACTAGTGACCACCGATAAGGGAGTGGTGCTCAAAGCTGTGAGGAATATTGCTCCGGGTGAACCTCTTCTAATGTGGTTTACGGAGAACATTTTGGCTATGCTGAATATGCCATTCCTGACACCACCTAACATTCAAGGTAAGATAGAAAATAATTACGAATATTGAAGTAAACGTCTTCGTTAAGAATTCTCGTACAATTTTATATCTTATTAATAGACTGCGGATATTTATGCAAACGCATATTTCTTTCAAAGTTGACATATAAGACAAATCATTGAATATGTTATATATATCCTTTATATTTGACATATTTTGATTCAGTTATCAGCTATACTTGCAATATTTGATGAATAATGAAGTATAATTCATATGCATTTGCATAAATATCCGCAGTCTACTTATTAAGAAAGAACGTAACACGAAATTTTTTTGACTATTGCAGGACAAAATCGATACATCTGCCATATATGCCATAGCATATTTGAAAATCCGAATCCTTTAAAGATCCACTTGGCTCTTAATTGTAGCCGTTTAGACAGCAATCACTTGTGGACGGTTCTGGCGAAAGAATTTAGCTCGTCGCCAAGGACGACTGTACCTCTTAATCTTTTCCCTCAAACTGCGTTCAGATTCGAATTGAGCAGCTCGTTGACGTCGTCTACGAGCGTGATATCTCCGATTCTCGTTGAAACTATGAATTCATCGCCTACATCGTCGAATCAACAATCTCCTTCGTCTTCCAATCAGCCATCGCCAAACTCCTCGACGCAAATCTCGCCGAGCTCGTCGACGCAGGTGTCTCCTATCAGAAACAATTTGGCACATCGTCAATCGGCCTTTAAACCATACATGAATCAAACTCCCGTCTTCCCTGGTCTTTGTCCGCCTGTTACCAAACACGGACAAGCCGTATTAACAGCCTACGACAGCCTGCAACAACCTCACGCCGCGCAGATGGAAACTATCGTCAGCAATCTTGGAAAATCTAAACAAGGTCATCTTTGCATCTACTGTGGAAAAGTATATTCCAGAAAGTATGGTCTGAAGATACACATCAGGTAATTAGATCACTTCTAATCTCCTCTTATGAAATATCGCAGATTAGATAAGTGTTATTATAAAGATTTATCGTTTTCTTTTTTTCTAGAACCCACACTGGTTACAAGCCTCTAAAATGCAAGTTTTGTCAGCGACCATTCGGCGATCCAAGCAACTTGAACAAACATGTTCGCCTTCATGCGGACGGCGAGACACCATACAGATGTGAACTATGCGGGAAGGTATTGGTAAGGAGGAGAGATTTGGAAAGACATATCAAATCGAGACATCAAAACAATGTTGATCCATCCTCGGATACTTCCTCCGATGGCTTGGATGTCTAACGAAAAAAAATCGTGAACCATTGATCTAGCTCCTTAGATCCGGTAATGTAAATAATTCCGAATGCTTGATTCGTTTCATCCACGAATTGACGCTACTAATTGTAATACGAACTTTTAAAAAAGACTGTGATTAATTATAGATCGTATAATAGGTGACTTGATACAATTAAGTTTATCCTAGATACGATAAAATAATATTAGCTTTTTATGGTGATTCATTAACAATCAACGATCATTTTTAGCATTTTAAACACCATTCGTAAATAGACTGTCCAAAATAAGTTTAATAATATGCTCCTAAGGATAGACTATTTTTATACACGCGTGCACGAAAACACTGCAAAACATTACTTGAAATTGCGATAAAACTCTTGAATGACACCGTATATTTAATTACAAGTATTGTATAGAAAAGAATTAAATGTAACATATTCGATTATCGTATAGCGTTTAAGTTAAACAGTATGCGTATGTATAGCTGAGGGCATTCGTGCTATGTGAGAAAATCATTGGAACCGCTTATAAAAATATCGTGTTCTAAGAGGATTGACTGTATATATGTGTGAATATGTATATATGTGTGTATGTGTGTATATAAATGTACATATAGATGGTAAGCAGCTAACACAAAACTCAAAGTGCAATGCTTGTTACACACCTGTTTGTGCCTTCTTTACCATACGAGACATAACGATAAGGTGTGTAGGATATTCGGTGCACATTTCGAAAGCTGTGAAGTAATTATAATACTTCTTTTGTGATTATATATGTCTATTTTTATATGACTCTACGAAAAGCTACGATGTCTCTTAAATTTTATCATTACGTCAGGTTATAAATAAGATTACGAATTTATTATACAAATTATATATGTGAATTTTAATATAGAGATATTAGATTGAAAATATTAAAATGTTATCTTAGTTCGTAAATAAAACTTTTAAATAACATAAATCTGATTTGTTACTAAATTAATAAGCATACATAACTTTCGTTGGCAGTAATTAGAATTGAACAATACTTACATGAGAATTTTATATTTATAGAACAACTGAAGAATTTTTCATTGAATGATAAAGTTATATCTGATTGTATACATTGCTGTTCATTTATCGATAAGTATGGATTTGATATTACCAATGACATATACTAACGACATCATACGATGAACATAAGAGTCTACGAGTACTAATTCATCTTGCATTCGTCGGTGGTAGTCTACGAGTCTACGACAGTCCGTGGTATATGAGATAGCCAGCAGTGGCCAGCAGTAAACCTACACTCCTTAAAAAATCCAAAAAGGTAAAATGAATATCGCAAGGACACGTAAAGTATTGAGGAATAAATCAATTACATGTTATTTTTATACATATTTTCACGAAATACCAAAACCTTCCTCACTTTATGTTAATAACACTGAAGATATAATCATCCACGATTGAGGTTATATGTCGTACTTATGATGTAACAATGTCACCGAAACATTATATCAAAATGATATGATTTGATGTGATATAACTTTTAACAAATTTATGTATTTTAGACCGATAAAATGGCAACTATCACTCGTACTCTCCGCCCATACTTAAGATACGTGCGTAACCAAATCAGGACATACGCCGATGCACCTGTTAGCGATCAAATGAAATTCACATTTGCTGGTGCTAATCAGGTAAAATATAACAATTATCTCTAGCTCATTCTTTCTCACAAATTTATAAAAAAATTTAATATTTTTATTGTTTAACCTTCTTGTCAGGTATTTTATGATCAGAGCGTAATCCGACAAGTAGATGTTCCCTCGTTCTCTGGATCTTTTGGTATTCTACCTAAACACGTACCTACCCTTGCCGTATTGAAACCAGGTGTTGTTACAGTTTATGAGGAAGATGGTAATACCAAAAAGGTTTTTGTTTCTTCTGGTACAGTAACCATAAATGAAGATAATAGTGTACAGGTATAACTTTAATTTCTTTATAAAACATGGCTAATGCATATATCACATACATGTATGTCTATTTTTTAAATATTCAGATTTTAGCAGAAGAAGCTCATCCAGTAGAGAATCTCGATAGTTCTGCAGCAAGAGATATACTTAGTAAAGCTCAACAACAACTTTCTTCTGCGTCATCAGATAAAGATAAAGCCGAAGCAGCCATCGCTGTTGAAGTTGCAGAAGCTCTTGTACAAGCAACGCAATAAGTATTAAGAACTATTAAAATGTTGTTATTAAAACTTAGATACATACATTTAACATACAATTACTCTATTGCTGTATAGAATGCAGTAAAAATAAAATCTTATACTAAGTTTATTTGTCCTCTACTATATAAATTCTGATACACCTATTAAGTTCTAACAAGCAAAATTGGGAAGTTTTCATTTATGTACATGCATGAAAGAGGATGGGAGAAAATAGATACTGACAAAATATGTTGTGTTATTTTATTTAACTTTTTTGTTTAACAACATGGAAATATTGCACATTACCAGCTATTTAGGTACATAAAAGTTATCTTCTGTCTACATTGTATATATTTTTCAAATAGATGGACAGCCATAGAAAATCTCACACTATAAGTGTTAAAATAATATGAAACCATAACAATTGTATCAATCTATCATTAATAAATATCAGGATATGTGTGTGACTACCCAGAAGAATATTGCGTAATCATACAGCTATAGTATAAAGAATGTAATACTTAAAAATATCCAATATTTTTGTTTAAACATGGTGTATAAGTATTTGGCACTTTGTGCATTAAAATTACATAGTAATACATAAATATTCACTAATAATTAAATAATAAATAATTTTTTAGTATTTACTATTAATCTACATTATTTGGTATAATGCACAATTTATGTAACAGTTCACTTTCGTATATCTGCGTTTGTGTATATATATAGAATATGCATTATCTGCATATTAAGAATAGTAAAAATTTGATTCGTTTGTGACATAATTTTAACAATATAAAATTGATTATTTATTACGTTTTTTCCAACGTATTTATATAACATTATTAATTTGTACTAAGTTAAAATTGTACTCAACATATAATATCAAAAAATGCATTTCTATTCTTTCACATTGCAGAATATTTGATATAATATAATATATATGTAAATATGTTATAGAAAATTCACCAATATTTTGGCACAAGAATCTCATAGTTTATATATTGCATTTATTGCAAAATCTCGTTAAATATTGCACACATATATACATGCAGTCATATTTTCTCAATTTATTCTAAATAAAAACCTTTCAAGGCATTTAAATTGCTTAAGTTAAATTTAAAGCTAAGCAGCGTAGTCTATAGACTACTAAAAGTTGCAAATTTTTACATAAATTTATACTATACTTTCTTTCTCAATGACTAGTTATTTCACACAAATTTGTACTTCATTGATTTTTTGTCAATTGACATTTTAATAACGATGATAATAATTTTTGCTTACAGCAAGTATCAGTATTAGTATTTCTACAACAGTTACTATTAAATACTTCTTCCAGCTGCTGCCGAGTTTTTAAGCAAATTACAACACAACAAGAGCTATTATTTCTAGGATTAGAGTTGCAGATACATTCATTTTGCAAACACTCATTATTAACATTTTTCTTTGATATATCCTTTGCAGTGGTTCCTGATGAAGCGGTATTTGTGCAATCCTGACAATTGTCGAAAGGATCGCATTTACAATCGATACATTTACAAATATCTGCATCTGCAGTAATTTCTTGCAAAATATTTCGTTGCTTTTTATTTCTTAGGTAATCGACCTCACGTACATCATTTTCATTTTTGGATTTTGTCATAGTTACATTTGAAATAGCAACGTCTGTACTTATTGCACTGACAGTTTCTAAATTTTGCATATTTTGGAATTGTTCTTTTACTTCCAATGGGTAAGGATCAGGTTCTACTAAATCTACTAGTGAATGTACCGCCGTAGGAAAGGTATTCAATTCTGACCAAGATTCAGTCCTGAGAACAGGTGTAGTTGCAAATGCTGCAATGCCTACCCAAGGTGAAGGTATCTCTTCTTCAGATGCTACAGCTAGTTCCACTGCTTCCGATGGCCCATTTATTAATGTGCCAGATTCCAGCGATTGAGTCATTACATTAAAGGACTCAGTTTGCAACGTTGTATTATGGATGAATGAAAGGTTGTCCAATCCTTCATTAAAAAGCTGTGCATTATCCGATGTATTTAATATACTTCCATCATGACTAGTGTCATTGTATAATGTAGCTGCAGCATCAGGCTCATTCTTCAGTGTTTTATTGATTAGATTCACTGTTACATTGTTTAGCGTTTCATTAATCAATTTCACGGCTTCATTGTTCAAATTGTTTACAAATCCTTTTTCACAAACTAAAGATTTACTATTAAAACTTGTACCTTTGGAAAGTTCAGCGATTGTGCTTTGTAGGCCGTCCTGCATAATTTTTTGTTCTAAATTTATTGGACTGGTTTGTTTGTGATTGCTTACATCACTATGTAATTTGCTCAAAGAACAAGTCTCATATGAATTATTTGGGGTGTGTATCATATTTACTAGATTATTAGAGTCCACATTGGAATTATTTACATGATTGAATTTCTTATAATTTCCATTACTATTATAACTATTGATCGTGTGTTGATTAAAGTTTTCTAGAATATTGTTAGATGTAAGGAGAGTAACGGTGGTAGTTCCATTCTGACAATTTATGATTTCATTATCAATATTATAATCTAATTCTTTGCTAATTGAATTTTCATTTAGAATATTCAACACTGAATTTTCAGAAATTTGTTCAGCAGTATTTTGCGTTGGTATATATTTTATATCTTCGTGTTCTTGTTCATCATCTGCAGGTAATGATAGTATATCAAAAGGTGATAGAGTTGTATCATTGGCATAACTTGCTTTATTTTTTTTGTCCGTTATTATTTGAGACTTGTCTCTTTGGTACTCAACAGCATCATCCAATGAATCTGGCTGACTCTGTAATAATATATAAATAATACACACAAATATAAATGAAACAGTTTGTGTTGTCTCACAAGGAAGGTTTGGCAAACTGAACATTCAACAAATTATGAAACTTTGCATATAAATAAAGTATGTTAACCGTAATACAATCCCACTTTTCGTTAGTACCATAATTCACTTGTAAAGGGAGAAATCATGTCTTAAAAAATTTCGGAATTATCTTTTCAGATATCTGAAAATGCAGTTGTATTAAGCCTTGTCCACACTTGTATACAAAGTTTCATAATTTGTTGAATGTTCTGATTGCCTAAACTTCCTTATCAGTATTTTTTTTAATACTTCTATAATTAGTGTATAAATATTACAAACATGTTACCTACCGTATCTTCATTATTGACAGCCTTATTATGAGTTTTTACATGACTCTTTAAACTATGAGGTGTAGTAAATGAACGCTTGCAATTTTTATAACTGCACACATAAGGTCGTTCACCTGTGTGTGTTCTCTTGTGTGTTTTTAAATGATGTGAAGCTGTAAAAGCCTTTCCGCAACCTTTTTCTCTACACCTTTAAATATTAAAAAAAAATAGTAAGTTAATGTATACAATTTAATGTATTCATATCCTGATATATAACATTGCTAATAAGCAGGAAAACAGAAATATAGTGCAGAATGCTTAATCTGAACTTGAAATATTCTGGTAAGTTTATACAAAGGCTAGAGCTTCCTAGATTGTGAAATTCTCTCAAACATACTTGTAAGGTCTTTCTTGAGTGTGAGTACGAATATGTTTCTTGAGATCGCTCAGAGTAGTGAAAAATTTAACACAGCCTATTTCTTCACAGTTGAATGTATCACCACTATGGAGTCTTTGGTGAGCTCTCAATCTGTAAAGGGTATTAAATGCTTTCTCACAGCCTTTGTGATAGCATTCAAATGGTTTTACTTTTGTATGTACCCTAGAGTGGATCCTTAGGCTGTACGACGTGAGAAAGGCCTTCCCACAACTTTCCTCTGTACATTTAAATCGATACTCGCCTGAAAGTTTTGAGAATCCCTCCACATAAAAAATTTGTGGGGCTACCATTTCTTGCGGCATCTGAAAGCCATGCAGGTCAAAGCATTCCCTTTATACTAGCAATGATGACGCAATAATCTTGAATCAAGACTAGATAAGCAGCATTATGAAAAACATAAAGCATTATACAATTCTTATTAAAGGTAATACATAAATATTTTATTTATGAACTTACCTTAATTATCTATCCTTGAAAAGCACTAACAGGAAAATTATTATCAGTGTGAAATTTAAAAGTTTCTTTTCCATATATATAATTATAACAAAATAAGGTTAACAACAATTTCCAACTATTGTTAGCAATGTAACATTTGTCAAACATACAAAAATGATAAGACAAAAAAGCATATTCATGACATCCCAGCGACATTCATGATATCCCGTAAAAAAATGATTAATGTTTTATAATAAGTATTAAAATATAAATTGCTTAAACTAATGCACAAATAGATACAATAAAATATATGCATGTATTCACATTTATTTAAATATGTTATATATTATTTTCAATCAATACATCAACATTGCTAGTAAAATATATATATTAAATATAAATTATTTTTCAAAATTATAAAGGAACTATGACAAACCAAGAGACAACACTTCATACATATAAACAAATGTAGTCATATGTAAGCAAAAAGGCCTTACCTTTATGAGTCTTCATATGAGTGCGTAAATTTCCAATTGTGCTGTAGGTTCTGGAACATCCTTCATATTCGCAAGTATAACGATTAATGTGCTTCTGATTTGTATCCAAATCTGTAGTTTCAATAGTATTTGTTGCATGTAGAAGATCATCGAACATATTATCATTTTCTTTGGAACGAATATGCATATAGATTTCTTGTGGGCTACCTGCATGATGAGTGTGTCTAAATAATCATAACAATATCATTAGTGACAAAGGAATTATTTTCAAAATCTTGTCAAAAATATTTATATAAAACAATTAAATATGAATGCAAATATTAATTTTATTAACCATCTTGTACATAAACTTCTTTAAATTTACTGTAAAATTAACGATAGAACGAGATGTAATAGTTATTAATTATCGAAAATTGGACTAAAAAATAAGAATCCAATTTCAAAAGTACTCTATCCTTATAAGGAAAGGACGAAAAATTTGAAGATACGTGCAGATAATGTGAAGATTCAAAAATAAAATGTGCCTACGATTCGAATCTTAAAGTTATTAACTTAAAAATAAAATTCATTCATTAATAAAAATTACGTTAAAAACGTAGCCAACCTTACCCCGTACTGTTGTTGTTGTTGAATAGCCTTTCGTTGTTAGCATATTCATCATCCGAGTGCTTTCCATGTTTAAATACATTCGATTGTTCGTAAACTTTCACAAAACTAGGTAGATCTAAGCTATCATCCAAATAATCCTGTAAATCCGGTGCCACAATAATGTCGTTGAAGTTATGCTTAATATCGTCGGCATTTTCATCGTCATTAAAATTTTCACTTTCCCACATCGCCATACTTTTTAGGCTGCACAAACAAAACATGAGGTAACACGAACTTAGATGTTCACACTCACAATTCAAACTATACGAAATCACAAAGAACAACTTATCCCTGCCAATCCTAGATAAGATATAGAAGATAAATATTTTTTAACGCTGGCTTCAAAATAATATCTGCATAAATTCACGATAATTTTAATATTTGTATACGGTAAGCACCACGGAAAAAAATATTTTATTCAATTTTTGTTAACAATCATAAATTAAGTCACAGCTAATACTGCTACTTGATTTGTAATTTATGTTAGAGGTATTGAAATAGCGAAATCTAATTTTAATAAATTTCACTATTCTCTTATATTGCACTCGTATCTATCTTGGAACCCATCAATGATAAACTGTCCTACTCTTTGGCATTGAACGGAATTAAAAGAAGATATGAATTTATGTAACAAAAAATAGTGACTCTTCGATATCGACCATACCACTGTCCGAATAGCGACTCTTCATTACCGACCACATCACTGTAAAAACGGCGACTCTGCATTACCGACTGAGTCAGTGTGAGAATAGTGGCTCTTTATTACCGACCGAGTCACTGTGATGATAGAGACTCTTCATTACCGACCATATCACTTTAGGAATAGCGATTCTGCATTACCGACCATATCACTGTTGTAATATGGATTACCGACGAGATACTGCTAAAGACTGCCAGCCTTATGGGACTTCGCGAGCCAGAAAAATTCACTGTTTTCTAACGCCCTCTAGAATATATTGCGGTAAAGTAAAAAACAAAAACTGAATTACAGTAAACCTTGTCGGTAACGTGAGTAAATGGTGCAGTATCTTAGGTCTTTGCACATCAACTTTGCTTATTCATGCGCACGCACCGTTAAGATTCTAGTGATGACGCAATAAATATTTAGTAAAAATGATAATTATAACACAATTGCTTCTAAACAAGTAATAAAAATGAGTGGACAAATATCTACAAACGAAGAGCGATTGATTCCATATAAAATTATTAGCGAATAATGAAAGAATATACATCGAAAACGGACCACGGAACAGTATTCTCCATGCTTTCTTCTTTAAAATGAGCCATGAAACATTGAAATCGGCGGTGGTGTCCATTTTGGCACAAAAAATATCAAAGGCTATACATCAGGATTTTTCTCAAAAATCGATGAATTTCAACTTTGCCCGTTTAAACGCTCATTCGAAAGAGGAAAGTCTCTAATTCACGAATATGGAAGTGATTTTTCGATACGATGGCTGGTTTGAAAGTTACAGCACTTTTTCTCTTAAAAACGACCCATACTCTAACACTTAAAAAATTTATTTCTCATCACTCCGCTACGATATCGAAAAAAGGACAACGGAACAGTGTTCTCCATGCTTCCTTCTTTAAAATGAGCCATCAAACATCAAAATTGGCGGTGGTGTCCTTTTTGGCCCAAAAAATATCAAAGGCTATACATCAGGATTTTTCTCAAAGATCAATGAAGTTCGACTTTGCCCGTTTAAACGCTCGTTCGAAAGAGGAAAGACTCTTCTTCACGAATATGAAAGTCGCGGTTCGATAGAATGACTAGTTTAGAAGCTACAAGACTTTTAATCTTGAAATTCATCTTGGGTAAAAGCACAGTATGATAATCTGTTATTATTAATTTTATTATTGTATAGAAAATAATTAAGTATCGAATTTATTTACAATGAGAACTATTATACATTATGACATAAGAGCGCCCGATGTATTGAAACTTATAATTATTGCATACTTTATATAATTTTCGAACTACTTGTAAAAATGTATATATGAAAAATTCATATGAAAAAATATTAAGATACATTGCAATAAATACTGCAATATAATAATATGTTATTATTTATTTTATGTGTATTTGGATAATAATTAAGTGTCGTTTATATTTACAATAAGAATTATTATACATTATAAAATAAGTGCGTCCGATGTATTGAACTTATAATTACTGCATACTTTATAAAACTTTCTTACTATTTATAAAAATGTATAAATGTATATAAAGTTCATATGAATAAATACCAAGTTACATTGAAAGAAATACTAGAATTTTTAATTACAACCCTGAATTCAACGTCCAATTCCATTATTTGTTCAAACTTCTTGTGTTATTTCGAAAATTTCACGTTGGAATTGCATGCCAGCGCCATCTAGCGGTCGATAGAGGAACCTTGTCGCAAATTTCTCGTCGGTAATGCATGCCAGCGCCATCTAACGGTCGATTTCGGAACTTCCCGCTGAAGCTTCCCTGATCGACCGCTAGATGGCGCTGCCAAGACAGTGAAAAATCCGCCAGGTGGCGCTGGCATGCAATTCCGACGAAAAATTTGCCGGAAATCGCAAAAATCTTGTCGGAACTGCATGCCAGCGCCACCTGGCGGATTTTTCACTGTCTTAGCAGCGCCATCTGGTGGTCGATCGAGGAAGCTTCCGCGGAAGAAAAAAATCCGCTAGAGGGCGCTGGCATACAATTCCGACGAAAAATCTGCGATTTTCGGTAAATTTGTCGTCGGAATTGCATGTCAGCGCCATCTGGCGGATTTTTCACTATCTTAGCAGCGCCATCTAGCGGTCGATCGAGGAAGGTTCCGCGGAAGAAAAAAATCCGCTAGAGGGCGCTGGCATGCAATTCCGACGAGAATTTTGCGATTTCCGGCAAATTTTTCGTCGGAATTGCATGCCAGCGCCATCTGGCGGATTTTTCACTGTCTTAGCAGCGCCATCTAGCGGTCGATTTCGGAAGCTTCCGCGGAAAGTTCCGAAATCGACCGCTAGATGGCGCTGGCATGCAATTCCGACAAGAAATTGGCGTCAGTTTTCAAGAAAAGATTTTTCGAAGTGCCATAAAACCGATGAACTCTTAAAAGAGTTTAACGAACATGGAATTTTTACTGAATTAACACAAGGGCTAAACTTGTATCAGTAGACGATGTCGTAGAAATTTTTTAAACGCATCAGGAAAGTAGGGATGATGGAATTTATATGTGGTGTTTGATTAAGTACTCATCATTTGGATTTACTGATATTTATTAATAATTCTCATTGGAAAATACACAGTATGTAACTATAAATAGCCTAAATACGCATTTATTACTTATAAATTATACCGCACAACTTACATATTTCAAATACAATGTGCAGTAATACTATTTTTAAGTATCCCAACTAAAGTATAATATTACAATTTTTATAATATCCTAATATATTATATAAATACTTACAATTATAATATAAAATATAAATTGAACTTTTATAATAAATTAAATTATATTCTAAATAAGTATATTATAATGTACTGAGTATACAAATTAAAGTATTCTAAAAATTATTTACAAAGAACTCGCGACGCTCTCATATGCACGCTTTGACAAAATTGAAACTACGCACTCGTTCTTCTCCAGTATACTTCTCACACACTCACACATCCCACAGTATAATATTGCAATTATATAATTATTCTATATATTCCTATCTCCAATTTTATTTCGAGTGGATCATTGTTTTCAATTAGCCGTGACGATTGACGACGCTCCACGAAAGTTCCCCTATAACATGAAAATAAATAAAATTATAAAACGAGCAAAGTCCGTTCTTTAAAAATATATCAACTCCGTTGCATATTCCAACACTTAAAAACGATAGCATGACTAAATGGTGCAGTATCGTAGGTTTAATGGGTTCAAAAGCAAAATAATATAATTACACGTTTGAATCGATAATATCCATCATCGTTAGATGCGTTTACTGACGGAGCCCAGGCCCACCGGGCCCACTTGCTGGCTCGCCGGTTTACACGGGGATTGGCAGTCTTTAAAAGTACCTCGTCGGTGTATGGATACTTCAGTCACATTGTGAGAAAACTACATGAAGAATAACACGGAATAATGCGCATTTATACCCATGGTTGTTAAAATAGAAATCGTCTATGCCATTAAAAATAAATCAATGATTTCATATAATATGCAGTTCAATTTTTTTTTCCTTACGTATCTTCAATGAGTCTTATCAATGAGACATAGACGATTTATTTCTAATTCTTATCACTGAAGGATTACGTAAATAGATATGCATGTAAGAATATAACAGTCATTTCTCCAGAAAAGTTCAGAATCGAAATTATAAGCATGATGACTGCTGTAAAAACTCCACGAATTCTATCGATCCAAAGTCACGTAGTGTCAGGTTATGTTGGTAACAAAAGTGCTACATTTCCGCTGCAAGTGAGTATTAAATAATATTCAAGGCTACGCATATGAATGAATTTCAAAAGCAACAAAACTTTATTATACTCCGTAATAATTTTATGTACATTGTTACGACTTTTCTGCACCAATTATTGCCTGTTTAATATTCCTTATTTAAAATATACTATGAAATTAGACTTTTCATTGACATATCAAGTAATATTTTCATACATATATATTCACTTACGTATACATATATACAAATAAATTTCCTATCCTACAGGATAGGCTATATAAAAAAGAAACACCTAAATATCTCTCCTATGAAAAAATGATACTTATGATTCTGTTAAAAGAAATCTGTAAAGAATCGTGACACTGTTTATATGGGCAGGTGTAATGATAAAATAGATTCTTTTTCAAGGTAATTTTTTTACGAAATGTCAAGATAACGAATGTTTTGTATTTAAATAAAACGGTATAATTTTATTGGGATTGAAGGATAATTTATCAAAAGTTAAATTCATGGAATACCTTTTTTTGACCTTCATATGACCTTAAGCAAATGAGTCACATTAACCTTCATCAATTATTTCATAACAAATATATTATTTAGTATAATAAATATTTAATTTAGTTTAATTTATTTTATATACTATACCTTTTTTTCAAGATATGTGATACTTAAGTTTGCAAAAAATTATTTTTTTGGGGATCATTTTCATCATAAGAAAATAAACTTAATCAATTTGGTTTCAGTTATTAGGCTTTGATGTTGATGCTATTAATTCTGTTCAACTATCAAATCATACAGGATATAAAGTTGTCAAAGGCCAAGTACTCAATGATAAAGATTTAGGTAAGAGCACTTTTGTAAGCATGAATTTTATTATTTCATTATGTTGCTGTAATATGAATGAAAGTAAATAGTATCTTGGCAATAATATTTTATTGTATTTGATACAAAATAACATTTCTATTTCAGATGAACTTGTATGCGGTTTAGCAGAAAATGCTTTGGATAATTACACTCATTTACTTACTGGTTATGTGGGATCTGCATCCTTCTTGAAAAGAATAGCTTTATTAGTTAAAGCATTAAAATGCAAAAATCCACATCTTGTATATGGTATGTTTATTTTATTACAACAAATATGAGGCATCATAATTTTTATTATAATTTAAAAATACTCAAATTAGGGACTTATAATGTTCATTATAATTTTGTAATTATTAGTATGCGATCCTGTTATTGGAGATAATGGCAAAATGTATGTTCCTGAAGAATTGAAGGATATTTACAAGAACGAAATAGTTCCTCTAGCTGACATTTTAACCCCAAATCAATTTGAAATTGAGTATGCCTAAATTTTCTATTTGTCCTACATATCATTTTATGTGAATTTAATGTTCTTCTCTATAATTAAATATATCCATTTTAGATTGTTAACTGGTAAAAAGGTTAATAGTATAGGTGAATTACAAACTGCTATAAAAGAGTTACATAAAGCTGGACCTCAAATTGTTGCAGTATCATCATCAGAAATAAATAATAAATTAACAGCTATAATAAGTTCGATAAAAGGTAATGTCAAAACACAACAAGAATCAATGATATAAAGTATTTATGCATTAAATGATCATTTTATTTACAGATGACGTATTACTAAAGATGGATATTCCACAAATACCAGCATCCTTTACTGGTACTGGTGATCTATTTGCTGCTTTATTCCTTGCACATACATATTTACAAAATGATATTAAAACTGCCACTGAAAAGGCAATTAATTCTTTACAAGGTGTTCTTCAAGAAACTTTCAAATCATTTCAGGGTAAGTAATGAATAGATCTGAGTTGGGTCTGATGACTAATAATAAAAAAATAAATAAACTTTTACTATAACAATTTGGTTTAATTTGTAATTACTTCCAGAATGTAAGAATGAAGAAGGACAATTTGCAAGGAAAATCGAACTTTGTCTAATACAAAGCAAAAGACACATAGAAAATCCGGAAATTAATTTACATGCCGAGTTTCTTTAATATGTGTATTATAAATAATATATCATTTTTGTTACCCAATGGTTACTTGACCAAGCATTTATCATATAAGGTACCAGTATTATCGCAATGTTATCAAGAGTCGGGTTATTATTTTTATGACAAATGATTATAACTAGTTAACTATTGAATATGAATTGTTTTATTGTATATATAATAAATATAAAAGTTATCAAATGGGACAAATATAAAAGAGACAATAATGGGTATATAATAAATGGTCTTGATTAATCAATTATTATTATATATTATTTAAGAATTGCTCAATTTATACATACAAGATGGTTTTATAAATGAGTAATCTATGATAAACAGCTTATTCTATAAAATAAGTAATCAGTCACAGTAATTTTTTAATGTTAAACGAGGTACTATATTCATAGATTGCAATTCTTGGAAAAGTAATTTACAAGCATATGGCATGGAAATAGTAGAAACACAGACACTAGAACGACAACTCTGGCACCATCCGCTATATGCCATTAAACCACATTGATTGCAAACATCGACATCAAAAGCATCACTTGATATCATCAGTCTTTCGACTAGCATCATACTTGCTCCATATCCAATCAGACAGTCACGTTCCATTTCACCTAATCGTAAACCACCTTCCTTAGAACGACCTTCTGTTGGTTGACGCGTAAGAACTGCTCGTGGCCCACGGGCACGAGCGTGCATTTTGTCTTGGACCATGTGCTTAAGTTTTTGATAATACACCTGTACAGGAAAAATGTGATGCATTGGCTATACGTTATTCGTAGAATAAAATACAGTACAAGTTATAAATCTTACAGGTCCAGAGTAAATGTATGCTTGGAGTGGTTCGCCTGTAATTCCAGAATAAAAAAAGTCTTTGCCTAGATAATTAAAACCATGTTTTCGGAGCTCTTCGCAGACATCTTCAACTTTGGAGCCACCAAATGCTGTAGCATGAAATTATATGTAGTATAATATTTGTTATTATAGTCCTTATATTATATGTATATATTTACCTGTTCCATAATGAAACTGTCCTTGGAGAACACCAGCTTTACCGGCAAGTAATTCTATTAATTTACCAACAGTCATACGGGATGGAAAACCATGTGGATTCATAATCATGTCAGGACATATACCATAATCATTAAATGGCATATCCTCCTGTTCCACAATTAAGCCTACATACAAATTGATTACATGATAATACAGATATAAACTAATAAAGAAAAAAATATTTAGTATTGTTTTGTACAAGAAAAAAAAGTGTACCAGTCACTCCTTTCTGTCCGTGACGACTACTAAATTTATCCCCTATCTCGGGTCTTCGAGTTTGTCTTAATAACAATTTTATTAAAAATGCGTCTTCTGCGTTACTCGATATCATAACCTTTTCTACATAGGCGGGAACTGGACCTTTGAATACAACAGGAACATCTCGATACTCAGTTTGTGCTTGAGCATTGGCAGAATTAACTGGTCCAATGCTAGACGATGGTGTAGACTTATTAACCATTACTTTTCTATTTTCCACCATTTCACCTGGAGCAGCAATGCCATCACTATCAATGATAGCATGTTTCCAGACAGGTTTTTTAGTAGCTGTATCAATCAATGGGCCCATTATTCTATCATAGCTTTGATTAGCATATCTTTTTAAAGTACATTTTGCATTTCGATATACCAAACATCTTCCATACCCCCTATCAATGGAAGCCTTGTTTAGAATTAAAGCATCTTCAATGTCATATCCACTGTAAGACATGACAGCTACAGTTGCATTTTGGCCAGCAGGTAACTTGTCGAAATTAATAAGTTCTATCGTACGTGACTTCACCATAGGTGCTTGTGGATATACTAAATTATACATAAGAGTGTCGATACGATTTCGCTGATTATAAGCAATAGTCCCCATTGCTTGTTTACCCATGGCACATTGGTAAGTATTTCTTGGACTTTGATTGTGATGTGGATATGGTACTAAACCAGCACACACTCCCAATAGTGTAAAAGGTTCAATCTCCAAATGTGTTGTGTTTGCATTTATATGTGCTTCATTAAATGCTATAGAACTGTCATTTTCTTCATTTACATCTAAATATTCAATCGTACCTGAGAATGAGGATAAAATACATGTAAACAATATAAAAATGTTACAATAAATAATTAATGTGTCGATAGTCATTACAATGTGTTTACCATCTTGTAAAAAATCCTCAAATGTTCTGACACCTTGCTCTAACAATTTCATATGTTCGTCTTGGACGAGCGATTGTCCATTTTTTACAATTATGTAAGGTCTACACAAACGCCCACCATCAGCACTTATCTGGATACATCTACCAGAGAATAGGAGACTTAGAACAATGTAAGTATTTTTGTAAAATATAAAATACATTGCACATAATATTTATGGCATGTAAACAATGATACATATGATAAAATTTATTGTACCTGTGCTGATGTTGTGTATATATAGAAACAAAGCCATTCACCAGACCTTTCCTACGTAGTAACCTGAATACATTTACAAGTCTGCGATAATTTTTGATAACACCCACAATGTTTCCATTTAGAAAAACCATGTATACATCCTTGTTATTAATTTCTTCTCCACCAAGTATGTTGACATTTTCAACACCAAGATTAAATGCTAATCTTACAATTGGTTTTTCTTCAACTTCTGTGGTAATATGTGTCATAAGAGCTAAATTTTTAACTAATCCACAACCCTATTGCAGCAGAATAAAAAAGCATTTGAAATATATAGTACAATGAATTTTGTAAATAAACAATTTATAAGCATGTTACTTACTTCTCCTTCAGGTGTGTCACTTGGACATAACATTCCCCACTGTGAGGGTTGCAAGGATCTAGGACCAGCTACCTTTCTACTTTTTTCAAATTGTGAATTAACTCGTGTCATCATTCCAAGGGCTGAAATATACGATAATCTTGACAAGACTTGAGTAACTCCATGACGTTCCATTTTGAATCTTTTAATAATCCAATTACCCTATTGATTTAAGCATATATAAATTTCATTATTTGTTTATTTTTTTTTTTCAATTTACTAATTTATAGGATAATTCGCTAACATTGATGCAGAAATTTACACTTCATTATACAGAGAAATGTTCTGTATGAAGGTATCTTAAGAGACTTCAAATCCCTGTAACTTTTGCCAAGTATTAATGAATCAACCTAAAAACGTAATGCTATAATTTTTACTTACAGATGATATGGCAAATGCTAAACCATTGGTAATTTGGTCTTGCCTCATATGTTTAACAATATCAAACTGAGCTGCTTTTATTTTTGGTATATTTTTATCCGCAATTTGTTTCAACTACAAAAATGATATAAGTAAATATTCAGTTTTGAAGGGACATAACAATATTATGAATAGTATGTACCTCCCGATTAAATCTTTTAAATAAGTCTTCAAACATGAGAGATAAAAGAGAACCAGCCAATTCTAAACGCTTATTACCATAATAATCTCTGTCATCAACAAGTTTGCCATCGCTTTGCGCTTTCATGACTTTTCGTATCATTAAAGCCAGATAAGTGGCTTTCAATTTAAAGTTGAAATCAATAACCTGTCCAAATGTTGTTTCGTTGTTAGATATTATCATTGCAAAATATTATGAAAATACTTACAGGAACATGAGATAAAACATTGATTGCTAATATATCTTTCACCTCATCAGTGATACTAGATTTAATCATTGAATATCTTTTCTGTTTTCTTTTATTACCTAAATACCTGCAAAAATACAACTATATAATTGACAATAATTTTATATCGTATGTAATTTATTTAAGAACACACCTTAATGCTTGGTTTTGTGCAAAAACATTTAGCGTATGACATTCTTCTAAACTGGGTGCAAACTTCTTCATAAATTCTTCATCAGCCCCAATAAGTTGCATTATCTCTTGATCACATACAATTCCCATTGCTTTAAATATTATTGTAACAGGTATATCCTAATAAATATAATACATTATTTTAAATTATACTATTTCATGAACTGTGGTAAAATCATTTATAACTTCCTTAATCAACTTACATCTTGAAAAATATTATGCCTCATGTAGTATTTTCCACCTTTACCAACTATATTGGTTTTTGTCTTTCTTTCTTGCGTAGAGCTATTGCAAGATGCTACTATACATCCTTTATTATCTTCTTCTAAAATAATTCTGTTTCTAAGCATTTGCTCTTGTATAAGTATAACTTTTTCTTGACCATTAATGATGAAATAACCACCAGGATCATGAGGACACTCATTCATTTTAGCTAATTCAAAGTGAGATTTGTTAGTCAATACGCAATTTGAACTCCTAAGCATTATTGGCATTCTAGAAATAAGTATTGAAATTAATACCTTTAATATACTTTTCAAAACTATGGAATTTACTAGTCATAATATACTTAATGTTCTATATAATTTATAGGTGATTAAAAAATCTACCTTCCAATCAGTAAATTATTTCTAATTATTGGTTGGTGACCTCTTATGTATTCTATATCTACAGTGATTGGTGCAGAGTAATTTAAATCTCTTAAACGACATTCATGAGGAGTAGTAGAACGAGTTACATTAAAACCTTCTTCAACATCTGGAGTACCAACATGTACATTCAAATATCTATAATAAAATTTCAGCAACGTCAATACATAATTAGAAGGCGCTATTTGTTATATTGATGATGTCAGATATTTATAATACTTACTTTATATAAAACAAAGGATCGGCATCGCTGAGGACTTTCTCATTTGTCTGTACAATTTTTTTTATTTCAACATTAATAAAATAATTAAAAGAATCAATGTGTTGCTTAACTAATCCCTTTCCTTTCAGAAAAGCAGGTACTAACTTCCACTTGTCCTACAATTATATAAAGTGAAGCATATTACTTTTACATGTTTCACATTTGAAATTATGTTAACACGATGATCGATCACAGCTAAATAAAGTGGAATTTAGACAATTATAATGTACTTAGAAAATAACCTTTTTCTTACCTGTATATGTTTTACTACTTTGTCATATTTCTGTTCCAACTTGACATTATCCAGACTAAATTTTACCTCACCCATGTTTTATTTTAAATAAGATTATATAAAACTTTTTAATAGGATTAAATGTTTAACAAATGATCCAAATTTTTACAACCGAACCTAATTTCAAAACAAAACATGCGACATGCATGTCGTCGCCGGTGAATGGCATGCTACGACACATTGTGAACGCAAAGCTTGGAGCAGAGGGGGCCACCATAGTACACCCAAGCGCGGTAGTACTAGAATTTAAATTGATTGGAAGTCGTAAGTTAATAATAATAATGCCCGATTGTTGGATTGGTTGGAGTGCTCCGGCATCGCTCGTCCGGGATGTTCTATGGTAGCGACACAGACGGCAAAACCTGGTAGTTACCTGCCCCATAGCATGCTTTTTTTTTGGCAATAATATGATTAATAAACATCTTGTTACAAACATACATGCTTAAATAATGTTTTTATTTTTGTCAAATAATAATCATTGTTACCATATAATGGTAAAAGAACTCACGTTATCTAAATGATAGCAACACTGTTTTTGGTTGCACAATAAATGTCTTATCTATATTGAAATGAAATGGAATAATAAATTTATAATTTAAAATAGTGTGTTACTGTATCTTGACTCGTGAAGAACTGTTTTTCTGGTTTTAGTTTCATAAAATGTGGTGTCCGCGTTTATTAAAACAAGTACGATCTACGTATTTAATAAAGCATACATATGAACATAATGCTAAATATTCAACTCAATATTATAAAATAAACGAACACGCATTTGGGTTGAGCGACCACGAAAAAGAGGTTAGTTAATGCTACAATGAGTTGAAATTACTTTAAAATGCTTAAAAGCTAAGTAAAATGGAAAACATAATTATTATCGTACTACAGTGTAGAAATTATTTGATTATAGATCATTTAAAGCAATCAACAAATCTATGCATTATGAAATTTTATATTTATAAAGAAATATTTATCGAACAAGAGCACGTATTTAAAATTCAAGGGTTTTTTAACGATATATCTTCCATGTCATTGTTTTTAATATTCTCGTTCCATTGTTGAACTCCTAGTGCAGCCTAGCGACGAAATGTACAAACTAATTTGAGAACAGCGTTCCTTATAATAGGCAATATTTATGCTTGCATGCATGCATCAAAAAAGATATAAAATGTAGGCGCATACGTAATTACGTACAATTTAAAAAATACATTTCATCCAAATTGGTTGGCGAATTTGGACCTTATTTTCAAACCTTTAAAACTTTGTAGCTCAGAGCAGTGTTAACTGATTTGGATGAAATTTTCAGTGTGCATATATCTCACCTTTTATAGACTCTATAAAAGGTTTTTTTTTATTTTCATTATAAGATGAGATAACAAAATTTTTTAAAAGAGATTGTTACTATTTTTATTGTGATTTCGAAAATTCCGATTTTTGTCGAAAATACATCTAAGAAATTAATCCTATCCTCTTGTAAAACTCGAATTATTTGGTCCAATTATAAAAAAGTTATTCTTTTTTAATGGATAATCTTACATATTTTACCGTCACTGTATACTGCAAATGTTTATTTATACTTTTAGTTTTTGTTAATGACAATTTTCGTTTTCACAGCTTCGCAATTTGGTTTTCGATTTCGCACAGAAAGAATTGGCTCCTAAAGCTTTCGAAATTGACAAGAAAAACCATTTTGACGAATTCAGAGTACGTATTACTATATAATGATAAATATCTTTTGGAATAATTAATATCTACTTTTATATAAGAACTGTAATATTAATCTTTGTTTAATTAAAATTTATAAATTTTAATTCTGTTAGACATTTTGGAAGAAACTCGGTAGTTTGGGTTTACTAGGAATAACTGCAAATACAGAATACGGTGGAACGGGTGGTTCTTATTTCGATCACATAATCGTTATGGAAGAATTGAGTAGAGCATGTGCGGCAATTGGACTTAGTTATGGAGCACATTCTAATTTATGTATTAACCAAATTCATAGAAATGGCACGGAAGAACAGAAGCACGCATATTTACCAAAGGTAAATAGAAACGAAATGATACGTTAAAAACCTTTTTTTTTATCTACGGCAAATATGTATAAGATTTATAATTAGTATTTTTGTGATAATTGCAATTTAGCTATGTAGCGGTGAACATATCGGGGCTTTGGCTATGTCAGAACCTGGATCTGGTTCGGACGTAGTATCTATGAAATTAAAAGCCGAGAAAAAAGGCGACTACTTTGTTCTAAACGGTAATAAGTTTTGGATCACGAACGGTCCCGAAGCCGATGTTCTTGTAGTTTACGCAAGAACAAATCCACATGCATCAAAACCACAACACGGGATCACAGCTTTTATCGTAGAACGAGGAATGGAAGGTTTCAGTACAGCACAAAAATTAGATAAGTTAGGAATGCGAGGATCAGATACAGGAGAATTAATTTTCGAGGATTGCAAAGTTCCGGGTAACCAGTGAATTCTGTTTTACAAATATAAAAGTTTTTATTTTCTATTTGAAATATAAGATTTAAATGCTTCATACCAAATTTAGCGTAAAGAATAAAAAGCATATAATAACATTTGCAGAGAAAAATATTCTTGGACCATTGGATAAAGGTATATATGTACTTTTCAGCGGTTTGGATTTAGAACGATTGATCCTAGCAGCTGGCCCATTAGGGTAAAGATATGCCATATATTTAAATACTTTAAACGAATAAAAGTTTACATATTAATAATATAAATACACTTTTAGTATACTTCAAGCTTGCTGTGACGTAGCGTTCGAGTATGCTCACACGAGGAAACAATTTGGAAAATACATAAGTGAATTTCAATTAATACAGGTAAATATAGTTCACCATTCTAACGTATGAATAATAAAAATGGTTAATAAAACTTAATTTAAGATCAATATATTCTTAAATCATAATTGAAACTTGCAGGAGAAGATCGCCGATATGTATACGAAACTAAACGCTAGTAGAAGTTACTTGTACTCGGTGGCAAGGTCTTGCGATGCAGGTCACGTGAATCGTAAGGATTGCGCTGCAGTGATACTTTTCTGTTCAGAGAATGCTACGAAGGCTGCTCTAGATGCGATCCAGATACTCGGTAGTTCATTGTCATTTCTTTCATAACATCTATGGTACCTTGATTCCTTATCATATATATATCTTTATGTTACGATAGGTGGAAACGGATTTATCAATGATTACCCTACCGGAAGATTTCTCAGAGATGCTAAACTTTATGAGATCGGAGCGGGCACCAACGAAGTTCGCAAAATGGTCATTAGCAGAGCTATTAGCGAGGAGTATTTGGGATGATAAAATGATCACAATAGGCATTTTTAATGTAAATATATAATAAGGTATTTTTATCTTGTCGTACCTGATTGTACACATTCGCATCAAGTTATTTTTGGTTACTTTTTTCGAGCTCGGACATGACATACCAATTAGAGACCACTAATAGACGAACGACATCTAATATTATTAATGAATCATTGATAATGCTATATACCTGTCAATATACAATATGTACGATTCTTCTGACATCGTCGGATAAATCGATACAAATGAGTCACTAGAACAGTGAAGTCTAAAGACACTAATTGACTAACCTTTCGCGCTATAGGTTGCTAATTTAAGGCGAAGTTTACGTACACGATATCCGTCTTGCTCCATCGTAGGGATCTTACACCTTATCTCACTTCCTTTCTCTTTTCTATCTCAAGGCACTTCGATCACAGTGCAGCCAAACTAATTAAACTGTACGAGCATAGGGGAGAAGCTTTCGGACGAAAGCGGACGTCGTGCGGTGAAAGCACCTCTGCAAAGGGGAGAAAAAAGGATTTTCGTCGATAGAAGATGGCACTTAAGTTCTCCATAGGCAATTATTACGAGACCTATGTGAGTATCTGACCTACCCGGATGACATTGGGAACTTACACAACTCTTACTCCACTTTTTTTTTACTACTTTGTTATAAAAGAAGAAGAACGAAACATATTCGCCATTCCTCGATGAATACCCACAATATTACTCGTGCCATAAGTCTAAAATAAGTTTAAACATTTTATAACAATCTTGTGAATCTTTATACCTGACAATAATATGTCTATGTTTTGTATCAATTTAAATATTCCTATCGATTCTCCTCCTTGATCCTATTTTTTCATATGCATATACATACATAATTGTCAAGATCTGACGAAATTGCGTTAACTCGTTACTCCGAGCATTAACTTTCTCCATATAATCAAGCAACCTTGAAAAGCAAATGAAATCATTCCCAGTCGATAGAAAAACGATTAATAATATTCGAATGATTCTAATCGGAGATGTTAAATCATCGCGAATCGCGATGAACCCCAACAACCTCCCACAAGCAGGAGACCGTATGGAAATAAAATTTAGCAGGATGAAATTTTACTGAATGCAGCATGCGCGCGCACATGTCTATGCCCGTCCGCCCCAACTAAATGCCAGAGAAATGAGTGCAGGTCGGGCCAGAACAATACAAGTGAGATGCCAATTCGAAATGGGGCCAGAATAGCAGAGGCAGCCTGTTAGTTGAGCAACGAGCTTGCGAGTTAGGCCTGTCAAAGTCAAGCAGCGCTGTACCACAGCAGTTCTCGTTTGTCTGCGCGCGCGTCATTTTTGAGATTTCGTTTACTTATCGAACGTTCTTCGCTATTTCTTTTTTTTTTCTTTTTCTTTAATTAATCGGTGTCGTTAAACCTCCTTCAGGATTTCGTGCTCCAAAAGTTCTTCATTGAACATTCGTTAACGAAACTTTTCTGTGTCCGCTATATACATACGATCACGTTACATTGTGGCCAAGGGATAGAGCATGACGAGGAAGCAAACTTTGATTTTAAAATTAAAAAGATCCAGCACCGGCAGGCCTTGGGGAATAAGAATTGCCGGAGGGGCTGATTTGGGTGCACCGATCGTCGTCACCCGCGTGAGTTCTTTTTTCGCATTTATGCGTGCGATCGAAAAGAAACGAAATGTGTGTGATGGTATAGAACCAATATAAGATTTGCTGAAAAGGATAGGAGGAAGTGCAGTTTAATGTGCATATTATTTAACGATTACTTATAAATAACGAGGGGGACATTTCGGAATATATATATTTTTGAGAAAGCAGGGGGTTCGATCGTATCTAAAAAAAAGTTTAGTTATGTAATATGGGCAATGAACTCTTAGATAAAATTAAAGTATTCGTGTCTATTCAAGCGCATCGTCGAAATTCTTTGATGCTATGTTTTCAATCGAATCGAAATTAATTTATCGTAGAATCGTTTCTATTGCAATATAAAAAAAGAAATTATACATACAAAAATGCATAGAGCCATTGTCCCTCGACTATTATAAATTCTGGAGTTTCACGGGTCTCGCAGTATCCATACATTTTTTTGGCACGATTATTAGATATGAGAAGAGAACAATAAACACGAGTGGATCAACGCCAACTATTTTTATTACCGATACAATTATAGCGGTTAGTCCCGTTTGCGTTTACGTATAAACGAATATACCGTGTTCTCCGCAAAATACCGGTACCGATTTCTATGTAAGAAAGTATGACATGCGATGGACGATACGTGTAATGAGTTATTTTATTAACCCATTAGTTCCTAACATTTTTTAAATTATTATTTTTCAAATATTTCATTGAACAATAATTTTTGTCTCGTGTAAGGTGTAAAGAAGCAATAAAAACTTATCACTTTTTTAACTTCACAAACAATTATTTGAATATGTATTTAGTAATCAAATGCAGTAAAAACATCAAATTAGTTTTTTTCTGATCTTGAGAACTAATGGATTAAAGATTAAAGAGAAAAGCAGAAAAGTAATAAAAACGTCTAAGCTGTTAGAAATCAACTCTGTGACATGTACTACATTAAATTTAAACGTTGTGTTTAACAGACACATAATTCTTTGGTTTTAGTCGGAGAACGAGGCTCTCCAGAGGGGTGACGTGATCAAGAAAATCGACGATTACGACGCTCGTGATGTGAGGCATGTAGACGCCCAGAACCTTCTCCAAAACTCTGAAAGAATAAAACTCGTCATCGAAAGGTCCGAGCAGTCGAGAGCACGACCATCTCGTTTCGACACTCCTACAACACCGCCTTTGATCATCGGATCGATCATTGGCGACAGAGCTGCGGTCACTAGTCTGTCAGAAAATCATATATCAAATACGTTCTAATGCGCAACCGAGTGTCGCCAAGAGAATTGCCGCGCTATCGCAGCTTAACTTTATTCCTTTTCTCATAATATAACAATAACGTTCCAATCGCAATGCTCACACATAACCGTTAGCTCGCAGCATCAAAAACAAAACTGCAGCTCATTTATAAACGAGATCAATGATGTTTTTTTAAATTTTGTGTTAAAAATTGACCGTTTAAAGGTCCTCGTCGATTTGCTACAGCCAAAGCATCGCCAGCACGATAGGCTAATTACGTGTACAAAAACATCATTACTAACATTATTCTCTTTTTATCATAGAGCCAAACCAGCTAGAACACCAGGAGAATTGCCGAAAAGTCCGGTACCACCGCCGTTGGTCGATGAGTATGAAAATCTTTCCATCTGCTCGGATCGTTTCCAACCACCGCACGAGCATCTCGATGAAGTCCGCGAGGAACGAGCGTATTTGTCACAGGTATCTCAAATAGATACACGATTAAGGGTTTTTCTACATTATTCTTCATCGATATAATTCTAATGACACCGAAATCATTTGATCTTGACTATTAATCTCGGTAATCTTTGTTTCTAATATGCATGGTTCGTAAGACAAATTCAAGCGACAGTTTCTCTCAGAAACCATTCTGCACAGAATATATCCGTTCTCCCATCAAGACTTAAGACTTAAAAGCAAGGGCTGTGCTCTCCGAAGACGTAACAACTACTTATACACGATGCTTCTCGATCTCATCTATTATCGGTAGCATTTCTACGAAGCATAGCCGTAAGCACGATTCGAACGCTTCCGATGAATTTGGTTTACCAAATGAAAGGAAGAGGAGAAATGTATTTACATCGGGTGTTTCATGGAAACATGTTTACGTCCGGAAATACGGCAACGTTGTGATTGCTGAAACGTTTTAAGAGTGTGTATAAATCTTTATTACAATTATTGCATAATTTCAAAACATTTCTGGCATACTCCAGAGTGGATATCGATCTCGTTGCATTCTGTATATATATATTTATATATGCATATTCTATGTTCAGGCCAGTTTTCCCGTACGGTCTCATCTAATCTCGTGGTACTCGGTCCAACTAAAAGTTATCGAATTTCAAAGAGCAAACGAGTTTACGTCTGGCAAGCTCGCACATCCAAATTTATATCTGCACTTTGAAATCCAATAACTTACACCCGTAATGTTATACTTCGAAAGGGAGCACTCGTTTAATTCTATTTGCTAGCTATGCTACCCCGTTATCGCGCGAATTGTAATAAGCGTGTTAAATGACGCGAAAGGTGCGAATGCTCGTCGTGCTTTCTTTTAGTCGATTTACTCGAATCCACGCGAAACAACAGTATTATTCGACCAATCGAATACTATCGAATGGCAATCGCGAAAAGCGCGCGACACCGCTTTTATTTGCGGAACATTCGAAGTGTGAATATATTTTTGTTGGCCCGACACGATGCCGGAAAGTCCGCGTGGAGGCAGTTGCCGCGCTATAAATATCGCTTTTGCATCGAAACCACTGTCTCGATCCAATACTCTCTGTGGTCCAGGACGTTTTCTAAACGTCCGATTCGCACGTTTCGTCGATCAATGGATTACGTTTTCGATTCTTTGTTGAAGACTCAAATTTAATCTACGGTACTCATTTAATGAAAACTTCGTTAATGAGCTTCCAACCCGTTCCTAATTTATCATAAAAACAATAATGAATTAATCGCGTATCGATTATTCTCGAGAGATGCAAAATAAACAAGAGAGATAAATAAGAAGGGAAGATAATTGTGGCGCGTAAACGAACGTCTCGTTCATTTCAACACGGGTTTCAGCGTTGCCAAAGAAAATAGTCTCCCGTATCCTAATATCGAATTCATTTATCCCGATCAAGTCATCGATCGAGCAGCCAAACCGAGAAAATCATTTCTACTGATGATAATTTAGCGAAACGATAAAAAAATGATCGAGGATCCGTTCGATATTATTCATCAAAAAGATTGAACAGTAAAGATAATCGATACCTCGTCGAGGACAAAACGCAAGATGAGAACGTCGTGGATTGTAAAGCGCATCGAAGCGCTTTCGCGTTTGTGCGAAACGACGGAGCGACTGTTGAATGTCATTACGTTCCTAGCATTTATATAAAAAAAACATCCTATATCTATCGAGACGTCAAAAACGTAGGAGTCGAGGTAGCCCTCGCGATCGGTACGAGAGGGAAAGAGAGAGCAAGCGAGCGGGCGAGAGAGAGAGCGAGAACGAGAGTGAAACGTAGCCACTTCGGAAAAGACCAGAGTTAGTGCCTCCCGCGCAACGAACCAGTGCGTTAGCAAATTATCCTCACGAACTACGGTATACGAAGAGAAAAAAAGGAATCGGTGTCGATAGTCTTAGTGATCGTCTTTTAAGAGACAATCGGATAAGAAAGAGAGAAGTGATTCGAACAGAACTTTCGGAGACAAACCTATCTCGCGTCTCAAGAAATTATTAAGTAGCGAAACGAGAAAGCAAAGATAACAGAGAGAGAGAGAGATAGAGGCAAAAATGCCAGCTTTTACCACCGACTATCGTTATACTGTCGAACATCATCCTAAAGAAGAAGAAGCTGCTGTTTATTGGGTAGGAGGATTCAAAGTTCGAAGCACGTCAATTTTATCCCGAAATTTTCTTTCCCGCGCATGCGTCCGTTCGTTCTTTTGACATTTTATCGTAGAGGAAGGTTCCTCGTGCATTAACGTGCACATACGTCAAACGGTTTTTACTCTCGGGCTTCTCTAACTCATGAATGAACGCGACCTTCTCCTCGTGCGTAAATCTTAGGTACTCTGGATGATGTACGCGAAATTGGTTCAATCGAAATTCATTGGATCTTTGTATCGCGATGTAATTCATTTTTGTACACGTTTGATGGGAGACCTTGATCCTCGCCAACTTCAAGATTTCGACGGTATATTATGTTACAGAAGTGGATAAATTTAAATAATTTATTATTAGGCAACCTTGACACGATATTCAAAAGTATAACCCAGGAATTGTATCACTTCGGTAAAAAGTTTTACGAGGATTACCTTCGCGTAGGGTCTCGAATTGAGGTATTACAAAGGGAGAGAGGACGGGGAAACTACGCATAAGCCATCGCACAAGTCGTTCATTGGTATCTTATTCTATTTTCGTGAACGGGATCTGGGTTACTCAAACATCGAAAGGGGCACGATCACGTTCACACCCACAACAGACCAATACATTTTCAAAGACGATATCATCGGCCGAAAAATGCTTGACTGATCTTAAAAAAGATTCTGCGACGTTTGCGAATAGTTTTTTTTTTCTCTTTTTTCTCAATTCGTCAATAAATCTTTACTTTTACATTACTTGGTATATGGTTACGAGATAGGATTAAAGAAAGACTGGAATACGGAAATAGAAAATAATAATAACTTTCGATAGTAATCATATGGGTTATAGAGTCTCGTAAAAAGAAGCGTGTAATTTAATCGGTTCATTCGCACTGATGTATCATCTCAAGTTATAATCTGTCCACGTACATTTGAAAACAAATTGAACTAATTAGAACATCTGTTATTATCAATTTCCCGGCAACCTCCGAGCGATGTCGAAAAGTTCGAATTTCAGAACGCTGCCGCGCCGTTACCGCCAAGCAATAAAATTTCAACGTAACAGCTGTTACTCTGAATTTAGTTCGGCAACCTTTCGTTGGTAAACGCACGTAGAACGGCACGTTCGTAAAATAATAAACGTAATTTTTTGAAAAAAAAAGTCTTGGTCGATATAATATTTGTCATATTTTCGATCAATTCTTTGCGAAAAGCGTACGGTACGCTTTGTTTACCGATGCGAACCTCGAAGAAAATCATGAACGCATAGTCTTGATGATTCTTCTGGTACAATGACCTTGAAGTTGCCCTTCGGCGTAGAACGCGACCTTGTTGGCGAAAGCTTTCGTCCAGATTTTCTAATGGAAAAACTCGAGTGGACATTGTGGCGACACTGGCGGACTCCGTGGCACACACGGGGTGCACGTTATTTTTGCCAGCTGGGGGCCTTCATCTATTTCGAGAGAGTCACTCTTGCTCACCCTGTAACATAATGTTCCTGACCCATTTATAATGGAATCCTCGTAATCGCGATTTTCATCGTTGACGCGAAGAACATGCGTCATATTCGCTGTCGGAATTAGCCTTTATCGAAACACCTTAACGATACACGCAAGTACCAACGATTAACACAGAATAGATTGTTATTTATACGAGTATCATAAACAACGGAGAATTTAATTGGAAAAAAAAAGAATAATCGTCGTCGTACGATGCCAAGTTCTCTTTTGCGAAAGATATGAACACGGAGTAATAATAGTCATCGCGCTTCTCTGACGTCGAATCTGGAGCTGTTTTCGTATTTCTTTGCTACCAAGATTTAAGAAAAGAAAGGGAAAAAAAAAACTATAGAAGAGGGAAAGCTTCTAGTTTGGTATTCCAACAATTTTGCGTGTAAAACGTTTTTATCGTTCTGCCATTTTTCGTCATTTCGTAATAGTTTTAGGGGCAAACACGATGCTAATGATATAATCGACGGATACCTTGCCAAACTTTCCTTCTTACGACTTCGCGCAATTTTCTCATTATGTTACAATGAGCCAACTATTCAAAATGTTAGATCCCTTACAGCTTTCGTTCGCGGCAAGAGGTATCACGTAATATGTTCTTATATACTTCCGGTTTTCCAAGCGATGCCAAGAATATCGTCGGCGTGTGTTAAACGTGCTTATCCCCTCTCTCCTATTTCTTGAAAATTATCGACAGTCAATTTTAATGGAATGACAAAATTTAATTAACTATCGTCGCGTTCATTAGCCGACGGTTAATGACTTGCTGGCAAGATACTTTAAACTTATTTACTACGAAACGTAACTATTGTTCTTTTTATATCATCCTTATTTATTTCCGTTCTTTTTCGAGATGGTCGTGAAAATAGCTTCGCTTCGGATTTTTTGATCTGAAAAATTAATAAAAATATACGTTACTCCCGTGGGAGAAATAATAGTACGACGGATGAAATATTTTCCAGCCATACCGTACGACTCCTCTGGTCTTGCCAGGTGCCAAGGTCAAGAAGGATGCACCTCTGGGAGAATGCTATCTTCGTCATCATCCCAATCCTATGATTCGTGCCGCACCACACCATTACGAACCAGCTCATCCTGAAGTAGCTATGAAACAGAAAGTATGTAATGAATCATTTCAGTCCACGATAACCACTAAAATCCTAAGAAACTGAGATCACAGCACGATCGAATTGAACGTTAAAGACAATGCGACGAGATTAGTTCGCACGTGGTCGATTAAACTCCACATCTGTTTTATTAAATATCTGACCAGGTGGCGGAAACGGTACTTCAACGTGTCTTGGGACCGAATGAAGTTCCAAAGGTTTGAAATGCATTCTCTTTTACATCGCTTTTGCATTGATACCACTGTGCTTTAGCTTGACTTATTTAGCCGATATGACGTCTCACGCTCCTATCTCTTCTGCATCATATTAGTGAAAGAAGACCGTGCAACATTGTTTTTTCAACTTTTTTTTATCTCATGGCACACTTGAACCTGAAGAAATAAGCCGGTGTTACACGCATATATTTTTTACTATATTATTTATGTGTTTACTATAACGCTGATATACTCGTATAATTAATTTAAAGAAGTTTTAATTCTATGTACATTTATTGTGCTTTAGACTCTTTTTTGAAAATAATTTAATTATTTGAGCTTTATGGGAAAATTAGCTATGAACCTGATCCACAAAATTCGTACCTATTCGCTTATTAGAATATTGTCTATCAAAATATAATTTTATGAGTAGCCATTTATGTGTTTATTTGAACGAGCATAGGTTAAAAGTCGTTTAACATAATATACCAAACTAGTGGCCTTGCGACGAGAGCTTGCGAGCTATCAGAAATGTAAACATTACCGTATGCTCGGACACTCGACTCAATACCTTGACCAACGGTGACACTTTGGTTTATCGCTGTGCTTCAAAGAGTCAACAGTAGTCAACAGTTGACGCTCTTAATAATTATTCGCACGTTTCAATAATTCATTCCTGATAGTATTATGCATTTATTTAAATAATATAGAGTGTTTAGATAAAAATAGCGTCGTGCAAAAAGCATGCGCATTAATTTAAACGTTACTCCTTGTAATAAAGCTATCACATAATCGATATACATATAACTCGAGTTTACTACATTAATTAAATTTTACTAATTTATTATAATATAATATTGCTTTTAAATATTAAATAATAGCGCAGTTATACAATCCCTACCGTAACTATTATGACATTAGACATCACAAAAGAGGAGTAAACGATTAGACTAATTCTTTGATTACAAGATTAATCGATTGTGACTACATAATATTCCATGCAATTACATCGTATTTTAAGCGATTTTGCTTCACAGGTTGTCCACAAACAATTCAATTCTCCAATCGGGCTTTACTCCGAACAAAATATTGCAGATACTATCAAATGTCAGGCATCAGCCATACCGTAAGTATTTCTAATGGCAATATTTAATATTTTTATTATAATATCTTTAACGTTTTATCATTTAAGCAAAACCAAATAAAAAAAGTTGCTAATACGCTATACAGCTTGCAGTAGCATGATCATAGATTAGACATTGATATAATCAATAATTACTTGGATTTTCGCCAAATACTGACACTCGTTGAGTAATTATTTTGTAACGATTTATTCGCAAGAAATTGTATCGAACGTATTATCGTTATCGTAACAACGTACTCTCGAATCTTCAAATTTTGTGTGCGAATAGAAGTGAATTGGGATTGGTAACTAATTGGATAATCAACTCACAATTAGAGTAATTACTCTCTCCACTACATGGCGGTCTTCGGCAAAGAGTACAAGAGCAAACTTCTTCTCGCGCGGCTTTATTCATTCCTTTCTCATAGCATACACCACTGACATGCGGTTTATTTATTTTACAGCATTTTCATAGACTTTTCCTTCCTGAAACAGAAACAGGAAATACAGGAGCAAGCGAGAATTTTGAAGGAGCAGGCCAAAGCCGCTTCCTCGAAGAACGTGTGGCCACAATTCAATAAACCAAATTAAATTCTCGTTCGAGACGTTTTTCGATGCTTATCCTACGTCAAATTTACGACGCAACATATAAAAAATTTGCATCGATCATAGGTCACGTTTGTCGCGTTCTAGCAACTTCGTAAGATATCAAATTAATGAACAAATCGAATGCGTAAACGTGATTATTGATCGATCAAATAAACATGATTACCCTCTTTCTTTAATTAGTGTGCCATATATTCTATATGTAATAGCTGTAATTGAAAATCGAATAGGGAAAATTCCAACGAAAAAGAAAGCCATGTAGAAAGATTAGAAAATTAATTAGTGCATGCGATCACGTAGTAAAGTAGGAAATATTTAACTAACACGCAGTATTTGCGATGGCTTTCGAGAATTACGTTCCCCTATCTTTATAAAATCGTCTTTAAAATTGTTCAAAATTCGTCAATATATCGTTATGTGAATATTTCGCAGAACGCCTTACGTCAAAAACAATCTGAATGGAAATGCAAATACGAATGGAAAAATAGGGTAAGTAATTGAAACAAAAATTGTTAAGTGTATTGGCAACGCATTCGAAGAAAAACTTTCTCAACTTTTTCGCAAAAATAAAATTAACAAAATATTCGTTAATGTTATTAATCAACAAGGCACGAATCTTTTCTTTGCAAGTATCTATCGCGCATGAAATCTCCGCATCGTTATTTCTTCTTATTACTACTTTATCTTTATATTATTATCTTAATTTTCCACAATATAATAGATTTACAGGGTGTTACAAAAGATTCAGAGACTTTAAGGATTAATAGTAGGTATCTGCTTATCGAGAGAAACAAACAATTTCTAATTAATAAAAACAGCCTTATGCAATTTAATTTTTATCATTGATCTTACACACTTTATTTACACAATTATTTGTTTTTATTGCTCTTGCTAAGTACTACAAGCCCTTAAAGTCTCGGACCCTTTTTATATTATCAGAGAAATTAAAAAATCAGTGATATTAAAAATGATCGTCAAATTTTTCTATTTTGCTGGTCAATTATAGTCTATACGATATTATACCATTTCATATCCCTATTAGCTACATATGATTTTATTAATTAATTTCACAATCTATCGATCATTTTCAACATCTTAAGATTTTGTAAAATCTTTAGAAATGATTCAACATCATTGCAGCATATGTATATATATATATAGCTTGATACAACTTACCATCTACGTATGTATATTTAATTTCATGCCTGAAAAATGAATGATTTTTCTTTTAATTGGTAAGAATGGGATCGTAATTTTCGGAAATGTCGAAAAACTGCTTAACGGTGCTCGTGCACTTTCTTTCTTTCTTTCTTTCTTTATTCTCTTGACGGAGCTTGCACGTTAAAACCGCACTGTAAATAGTTGCTTTAAAATTGATTAAAAAGCACGGAAACAAAGCGCGCCGAAAGCCGCTCTCGAACAATAATTGGCAATAACCTTGGTGCTGTTGCTATAATAACCGATCCGAACAAAAACGAAATCAAAAGGAGATAAGCCGATTAAAAGTGATCCGTGTCTATACATGCGTCGGTGCAGTCCGAAGAAGGCAGTAAAGTACGATCCGAGCAAGAGCGAAGCTTACAAGGCCCTACAGGAAGAAGCTCACGGGGACACGATGCAAGAAGTTAGGCAGCCGGCGCGTACCGGTGTTTTCTCTCCTACAAAAGTAAATCATAACAGGGTAGGTAGAAAAAGATTTCAATTTTGTTATGCGCACTAAACCAACTATATTTTTTTAACATACCTTACAACAATGAATATTTATCTTCCAACTTGATTTTCCTGCTGGCAAAAAATAGCAACTTACGATTGAAAATATAGCTCTGCGAATTTAAACGTCATTTACTTAGTTACTACTTAATTATTATTATGAAATTATCTTCGATGATTGCAGGTTCATCATGCTCGGCCTAAGAGTCCTGCTCCATCATACGTAAGTGTTTTTTTATGAATTATTGCTTCTAAGTATGCTACGATTATATACTTACATACATAAAAATCTTATATATGTGTATAAAGGTGTATATACGTTATTGCATGAGAAGCATGCAATGTCTTTCAAACGCACTTCTCGATGAATATGATTTTCATATATTGTTATATATAATTCGATTCGATAAAAAAATATAAACATTAATGATTCGAATTTGTCTGATTTGTTTAATTAAGGGTGGAATGTATAGACGTCCCTTTCCCCTTCCTTTCATTAAGGATCGCATCAACGACTATTAGATTTTTTCATCGTATTGTACGTGCATCTTGTATAATTATTAAATTTCAATCGCATGAATGTTTTCTAATTTTATGCGTGCAAATAATGTAGTATTAACCTTCATTCGACCCTGGGGTCTTTTTTTGACCCAAAATGAGATTCATTTTTTAAAAACTTGGAGATTATATGAGATCAAAAATGACCCTAGAAATTTTACGGTTATTTTGAGGAACGGATGAAGGTTTAGTATGTACATATAAATACATATATACAGTCCGACTAATAACATAACTAACATAACATATGTACAAGTTATTGATTAATGCATACAATAGAAAAGTATTCTGTAAAATTAAATAAAGTTTAAAGAGATTGTTAATGCATTTTAGGTAAACGTTCTTGATGATGATGGTGAGAAAATACATCAAAGCAACAGCTTCAAGAGGATTATGTACAGTGTCTTGGGACAAACTGATTATTAAAATAGATCCTGAACTGACGCTACATTTTATTTATGTTAATTGAATATATTATATATAATACATGATATATACATTTTATTTATTGTACCGTGCAATAAACAAACCGTAACAGAAAAACGCCGGATATAAGTCGCGATATAAATCTTTTATTCGTAATTCGTAAGCATAGTGTTATTTCGTTATTTCATTTTAGCGCTTGTAAATTTTCTGTAATATAACCGAATCAATTCTTTCACTCTGCGAGAAATTAATTTTTGTGATTACAAGGTATTATTTATTTTTTGACAAGTACATAAAAATGTACTACTGTTACCGTATTCTTATGCATGCATCAAACAGATGAATTACATGTTGTATTATATGTTTATTATCGCGTTTAAAAAATAGAATTTTTAAACTACTACTTTCTTATTTATCCTATAAACATAAATGTTTAATTCAAATATATGATTAAATAATAATATCTATACATAAAGCTTGTATACGATGTATTGAAAAATCATTATCATAAAACAATTAATCAAAGGTTTGAACAAATAAATATATGGAAATGCTGGTCGGTGTAATAGTTTTATTTCTATCTACTACAATATTTAATATCTTCATTCGTTTACTAAATAAAATTTATTTCTATGCTCTTGTCAGTCATACACATTCGCTTACAATGTTGCTATTATGCACATTATTATAGGATTGCTGGAACAGTATCGCAGTTTGTATTTGACCAGATTAATTCTATAATATTCTAGTAATCACTTCCAAATATCATTTGTCTATTGATGTTTAGAAATATTTCGGGAAATAGATGTTGTCACATATTGCCATTTTAACTTTAATAACAATGCAATTTTTTAGATAATATCATTATTCAAAAACATAGTGTGCAGTCATATTGTATATCAAGAGTAACAGCACACTGCAACAAATTCTCATTCGCTTTTCCAATCGTAAACATCTCACAAATAGAAGAATATACTGTGCCTTCGTAAACTATGTAGTTTCTAATCCATATACATAATTGGTTTGAAAAAAATGATATTAAAAGTATTTTTTAAATTAATAGTACTAGTTCAAAGTTCTATTCTCACCACTTCATACACCGAAATATTTGCTGAAACTCTTCATGACAGTATTTAAACAAAAGTAAGTATTTATATTATACATATAATTATGAAATCTCATAAATATTTACTTACAAATACTTTACTTTTTTTAAACTACTATAAAGAGCATGGTTGGTAGTTATCTCCTTTGGCATATAAATCACATAGGGAAAAATAAATAGTTACTGCTTTTTATAAGTCATAAAGAGATTCAGTTTATACTTCGAAAATGTAACTATTAATAAACATACGCGCTGCGTATTATTTCATAAATTAAAAATAATACTTTTTGTTCAATCTTGTTTACAGGATCGGTGTATCTTTATATTAACAAATGAAATATAGTAATACTTTCACATGAGTATCTTATCCTAATACAAATTTCAAATTTTGCTTGAATAATGGACCAGCAATGAATAATACATGCCAACAATTATTTCATTTTTTATAAAAGCCACTGCAATGCACCAAGAGAATTCTTTGTCAAGAATCTCAATCTTGCCTCAGCTAAAGTATACAAATTCGTGTGTACGTATGTTTGTGTGTGTGTGTGTGTGTGCGCGCGTGTGTGTGCGCGCGTGTGTGTGTGTGTGTGCGCGTGGTATGTAATGGCTTATTTTACAACAAAATAATACTTATTGGTTTACCTATTACTTTACCTTCGAGTCATGAATGAAAACAAAATGCTATGTGCATGAATTATTCATTACATGAATACATGGGTAATTATATGAAATGTAATGATTAATTATTACAGAACTAAAGCTAATGTATCTAGCCTCTATTACCCATCAGGTCCACGCAACAAAAATACGCCACATAATAAATACACTTTGCATTAGTGTGATAAAATATCCATGTGTATAGTGATTTTACATGTTGGTCGCCAGCAAAGAAGTCATTTACATAAGTGTATGGTGATCTCCATTGATGTAAATATAACAGAACAAAAAATAACAAATATAGTATAATAGAATAAATAAAATTTGTTTTCATAGTGCTACGAAGGATTATTAAACATTTAATGAATCATCCAATAGTTGCTTAAGTTCTTTCAGATGCTGCATTTTGCTACCTGTCGCAGGGGAGGCTCCTGTGGGACGGCCTGCATACCTGAAACATAAATTTTAATATGATTACCTTCAATGGCATGAAAAAATTAGTGCTTCTCTCTTTATGTGCATGATAAAAATAAATATAATAAATAATTCAGCAGTATTGTGCCAAACACATCTCTATTATGTGTCATTCACATTACCTCACTATTCTCTGCTTAGGTTTATTAGAATCTGGTGAGTCAGGCATAGGAGTAGGTTTTACTGGTTTAGATGAAGAAAACCAACCACTCAACCATCCTCCACTACTTTCACTTGCTTTGGAATTAGTCGCATCTCCAATACTGTAACATGGCCCAAATTTCTTTCTTTTTACAAAGACAATATTTACTTTTGCAAAAACATAGAACCATAATGGAGGAGTGTAAACAAACGTGAATTTATAAGTAACTATTATTACATTAGTACCATTACAATAATACTAATAAAGTGAAAAATGTGGGCCATGTGAACAGATAAAATTAACTAAAAGACATTTCAATATGACTCACTCATTCATACAAGTGTGATCAATGGAGTATTAGGATACACCACATACGATTTATCAATAATCACACTTGTATATATGTTCCAGTCATACCATAATTACAATACCACGACGATTTTAAGCTTAGAGATCGTGACATTCATCTGGTAAAAAGAGAACGTGATTGCGTATTGACGATGGGAGGATTAAGGGTAAAAGGATTTAATAAATGTAAATATGCTGTATTGAGTTTGCTAGAATTAATTTGTGATAAAAAGTAACCCAATTGCTTTTCCTCTTATATAATTTCTTTTTTACTTTAATTTTTAATAAAAATTAATAGTATCGAAGGCAAAATAGCAAGGTTAAATAATAAGGGATCAAAAAAGCAATTAAAAGTAATTAAATATTAAGAAAATTATTAATGCAATACTTACAACACACTACGTGTTCCATTGAGTGCAGTGTGGAATCTTGGTTGCACATAAGTCCATGCACCTTGATTTTTATGTTCTTCTTGAGACCATATTAATTCTGCATTTGGATACTTCGCAGCCTCCTTCTTTACAAGATCATATGGGAAAGGCGAAATCTGTAACAAATTAATGTAAGCATCATAAATTCTAAAATGTATGCATACAAAATTCTAAAATATTATTAAATCAAATGGTTTTTGGCCTTGTCTCTGTCTCTCTCTCCCTCTCTCTTTTATACTTACTTGTTCAACTCTAGCAATAGCGATTTTATCGTCCAATTTTCGCTCCGAGCGTCCTTTCTTCAAATCATAGTAGACTTTGCCAGAGCAGAATACTAATTTTTTAACACCATTATTATTTCCTGCCGCAGGTCCTTCTTCTGGTATTACTCTGAGGAATTCTGTATTTTCCGTCATCAAATCAAAACTAGACTTTGCTTCTGGATGTCGAAGCAGAGATTTTGGTGTCATTAAAATAAGTGGTTTTCGGAACGGTAGTGCAATCTGTCTCCTCAAAATATGGAAGTAATTGGCTGGTGAACTGCAGTTGGCAACGATCCAGTTAATATCATGCAATTGTCGCACAGCAAATTCTTCACTTTCTGGTGGAAAGTAATCTGGATCGTCAGCGGACATTTGCAGAAAGCGTTCTAAGCGAGCGCTAGAGTGTTCAGGTCCCTAGAAACATAATATTCGGAATATAACAAACATTTATGTAATAACATAGTCAGCAATTTGTTTACTTTGTCAACTTACCATTCCTTCTAGACCATGAGGCTGTAACATGACTAGTCCAGACTGACGTACCCATTTTGCTTGCCCACTACTAATGAATTGATCAATTATACACTGTGCTGTATTATTGAAATCACCAAATTGTGCCTCCCAACATACCAATGCATTGGGATTTGTCATAGAATAACCTAATTCAAATCCTATAAACGCACAAACATGTAATAAAACATACTTTACACGAAATTAATTATAAATATAAAGATTCATTATTTATTTTATCTTACCAAGGACGCCAAATTCTGAAAGAGAACTATTGCACACCGTATACGGCGCTTGATCCGGGTATAGGTAACAAAGTGGCCTATATGTAGCTTTGTCAACATGCTGATGATGCAAGACATGATGCCTATGTGAGAATGTACCTCTTTCCACATCCTGACCTGATAATCTCACGTGAATCCCTTCCTTAAGAAGAGAACCAAATGCCATAGCTTCTCCAAGAGCCCAATCAACGGTCCTAGCTTCGACCATTTCCATACGAGCTTTTAAAATACGTTCGATACCTACAATGAAAGTAACGCTTAGAAATTATTGCATCATTTTTTCTATCTTCATTTTTATAAACAATTTAAATATAGGACCAACCTTTATGAACCACAAATTCTGCAGCATTGGGTGGTGGTGATGAGAACTTCTTTCCAATATGCACAAGTGTGTCTTCTTTGATGCCAGTAGGTGACACTTTCAGTGGATCTTTACCTTCGAAGAAACCAGACCACGGAGAATCTAACCAATCCTTATATTTAATATGAGTTTCCTGTCTGGCGTTTACATATGCTTCTTCACATATCTTCTCATATTTATCTTGGACATCCTATAAAAATTATTTAAATATACAGTAAGGAGCAAAATTTGGAACAATGAAAAAACAAATCCCATACCTTTACTTCTTCTGGTGTAACAACACCATCTGTTATAAGCGAGTTAGCATACTTGTCTAGAGCTGGTGGTGTATTTCTAATTTTACGATACATTAAAGGTTGTGTAAACATTGGTTCATCAATTTCGTTGTGGCCATTACGTCTATATGAAACTATATCAATAACAACATCTTTATGGAATGTTGCTCTCCATTCAGCAGCCACCTTACATACATGCATTACTGCTTCAGGATCGTCAGAATTTACGTGGAAAATAGGTGCATTTACCACTCTGGCAACATCTAAAATAATTTGTTTTGTTAATGAGTAACTTGACCAAATATATGAGAAATACATAAATAACTGTAAAACTAACCAGTACAATATGGAGAAGACCTAGAGTGTCTTGGATCTGTTGTAAAACCAATTTGATTATTAGCCACAATATGAATTGTACCATGAGTCGTATAATCCGGCAAATCTGAGAGATGCATAGTTTCAAATACAATGCCTTGTCCACAGAAAGCTGCATCACCATGCAGAAGAATAGACATTACCTAAAATAACATTTTAGTGAAATTGTTAAGATAAACTGTTAAACTTACAATTTTTTGTTTTAATTATAAACTATAATAAAATAAGTTTTAATTATAAACAGATGAATATCGTCAAGTATAACAGTAAACTAATTTTTTGACTAACTTTTTTGCCTTCGCCATCCCCTCTGTAAAATTGTTCAGCACGAGTTTTTCCTTGTACAACAGGATCAACTGCTTCCAAATGAGATGGATTCGCCACAACTGCCAAACGAATATTCTTATTTGTTACGCGATTAAGACGTTCAATATATGTTCCCAAGTGGTACTTAACATCTCCAGAACCCTAAAGATACGATTATTTTATCAGTTAATGATAATGAAAGTTATAATTAATTTACAAAACAAATGCACTAATTTATACATACGTCATCAGCGGCTTCAAGTGCAGCAAATTGCGTAAATATTTGACTTAATGGTTTACGGCAAACATTAGCTAAAACGTTGAGGCGGCCACGATGAGGCATACCCATCACAATGGATTCTACACCCAGTTCTGTTGATTTATCAATTACTTGTTTCATAGCAGGGATTAAGATTTCACAACCTTCTAATCCAAATCTTTTTTCAGATGACCATTTACGCGCTAGGAAAGCCTCAAATCTAATAATAAAATGTATATTGTAAATATATATGCATAAAAGAAAACTATTTCTACTGTAACTATTGATAGTTAATCACCTAGTTGCCCGCGTTAATCTAGCTAAAATGAGTCGCTTTTCATCGTTTGTAACTTCCATTATACCCGGTGTTTCCATTTTCTGTCGTATCCAATTACATTGTTCCAAAGAGTTGATGAACATAAATTCAACACCAATATGTCCACAGTAAGTTGCTTCTAAACGTTTCAGGATTTCACGTAGTGGTAATGATTTTTCTTTACCGCCGATAAAAGTGGTGGATGGCAACTTGAAAACACGATCCATGTCTGACTCCTCTGTTTAAATAATAAAATCAAAAATGTTGTTTTCATTAATAAATATACACACAAATTGTAGTCACCAATAAGCTTATAGAAAAAAATTCTATTATCAGATATATGTCTAACTACAAATTCAATCTTGATTTATGCATTAAACATCAAATAATGTAATATTTTATTAATCTTTCTGATAATAGTATTGTTATATATATGCACATTTACATAAATTGTAGAAAGATATAAACATAACGACACAGTAGATTTATATTATTACAATATATTTACACTCCTCTATGAAATTAAAACTGATACTGAAATTGTATATATATATATATATATATTTATTTATATATGTATATATAAAATATTGCATATATTTCATTTAAAAGTCCAATGACCTTATATTTCATTTATAAATACATTCAGGAACACACGTCTTCTTTCAACAACAGCAAAATTTGTACCCATGCAAATCTGTGATTGACAAATCATGTGGTCTTTTTTTAGAAAAACTGGCGTGTAAAGCATTTATAAATATATAACTAAAGAAATATTGTTGGTTACTCATATAAAATCATAAGCTTTATGTAAACAAATAGCAAACAGATATTATTAACATTTATAAACAAAAGTAAAGAAGCACAAGTAATAATGTTACTGAAAGGTTCTATGTGAATTAATTTTGTACTACATAAAATAATAAAAACCACAACTTAACAAAATAGTGGTAATACACATCAAATTATTGGCAAAGCAGAATGTTTGGAAGTCAAAGAGAAAGCTCATATGTTTTATTAAGTTTAAACAAATAAAGTAATTATCTTAGATGTATCATTTTATCGTGCACATGGACCTTCTCCTATAATTTCCAAATATATATTTTAAAAACTTGTTTTTCAAGCAAAGATAATACTCTTAACATGTACAATAGTGTAGTAATTCCCAAGCACCTTTATTGTGATGTTAGATAATAAACCTTATATACTCCCCAAATGAACCAGTGCCTTTCAGAGATAGTAATACAAATGAAAACGAGCTGCAGGTAGGAATTTCTGCTTTGGATGTAATAATTACATACTTTTCATAAGAGCAGCTACTCGGTATTGTAGTTCCTGAGCGTAAGTAGTGCGTTGTCCCCTCCCTGTGGACATCAGACTCAAACTCAATAATAAATTTGAAAACTAAATTTCTCTTATTCTTTTTGTACCTATTATTGAAATGTTTTTTTATGAAAACGCACTTTGAGATCAAATGGATTTTAGAAACGCATTTTCATACAAATGTTATATTTAAAAACACCCACAATTTGAAAAATGTTTGTAATGATATCTGCTTTCACTGGTTCAGAGTTATGATATTCTAAATGATATGTCAAAATGGTATATTAGGTGCTAAAACAATAGCCAATGTAATTCAATGCAAGCAATAATTTTTCTATTATATTCTTTGAAACATTAAATTATTTAATACTTTATAATAATTAAGAAATATTTCATTTGAAAATAATAATTTAAGAATAAAGGAGAAATAGTGCCATAATAACGTGTATATTTTCAAAATCAATTAATCAGTACACCTTTTCCAAGATTTTATATTCCCTTTTCAACATTGAAAGCTGATGGTAATTATGTATAAATAAAAAAAAAACTAATTACCCTTTTATAAAAACATTCTCATCAAATTTTGCTATTGTGCATGTGAGTCAATTACTACTATTAAACATTATACTAAATAAATAGCAAAATATAGAAAAATGATATAATGAAAAACAAAGGTTTTATATATATGTATGCATGTAAACATGTGCTATGTTTCCTATAAAATATATATTTTACTAAAAAATTTGTTCTTAATATATCAAGTACAGGTGCTCATTTATGTGAAATATTCCTCTTTTTACACATAGTCACGTTTAATTAGGCTTACCGAATGAGTAATGATTATAGAGCAATTCTTGAGGATGCCTATCATCAAGATCAGCGCTGTTGATTCCAAGTGGGTCCAATTTCGCGATATGATGGCCACGGATCTGTCAATGTAATGCCATATTCATACGAACCGAATTTGATTTCGAAAATCACAGATGGCAGATTACAGAATCTTCTTTTTTAATATTCTGTATTCTGTATTCTTTATCATTATTTTGTATTATGAAACAGTTAAAGTAACTAGTACAAAATATTTGTATATCTGAATTATAACATAAGGGCGGTAAACAAGTGAACAATAAACACATCCTGTCCTCACAGTAATTCCTTCTATACAAAAAGGATTTTTCATGGAATTTCATGATAGAAGCATAAGGTTTGTATAAAGCATGTTTGATAATAATCCAAGTGATGCTAACGTGCAAAAAACAAAGCAATAGATGTGGGGTTACATACATGCAAAGCAATAAGACGTACATTCTGTGAATTAGGTCTTACCTATAGTGTCTTGCTAGTAAGTAATAAAGTTAACAATATTAAATGTAAGTAACTTAAACTATTTTAATATAAATTGAATAGTATGCATCACTCTTTACTCTGCATATTTATAAATGTATGCCAATATTTACTAGACAAATATATTAACAAAAAAACAAATATGTACAAATATCGTACTTTGAATTTGTTCCTGATGCAATATATACCTTTAAGTTACAATTATTCCATTATATATATATAAGCAATACATTTTCAGTACCAGCATAAAACTATGATATCACATTCACCCCCTTCTCCGTTAAATATAAAAGATAGAGATGTAACTATTTAATCATAATATAACAACGAAATTGTATGACCTATCATATCTTACAAATATAATTACATGTACAACCAACAAATTTTATGATCTATACAAATTAAATAAATAACACTCAACAATCTATAGCTATGGTATAAAGTCCTAAATATATCAGATGCATAGTGCCAAGAAATCATTACATATAAAGTCAAGTACAATTTGATTCCCATTAAAGATTAGAACAGAATATCCTAAAAAAGTTATACATGAAAATAGAATTGAAGAAGGAGTTAATGTGAATAATGAACATCACACATATGCATGTGATATGTTATCCTGTGTACATATTGGTGTAAAGTGATTTTAAAATACACAATGAAATATGTCCTTAAAAAATGCATATAATTTAAAGTTTGATAATGTACTTTCAATAGTATATGATTAAACCACTTTCAACCTTATGACACATGGACAGATTAGCAATTGAAATGACAGCTCAAAGAAATGGCTTAGGACGAAGCCTTACCAAGCATATATTGCCGTAGAACTTGTTCTGGAGATCCCTTGCGGGCTGCATAATGCGTATGTATCAGGTCTGTTTGCATGATACCCAGTGGGTCCAGATCAGCGACTAAGTGACCTCGAGCCTATATGCCAATGAATAATCCCAACAAGACCTCACATATATGTATATAAATATATATATTTATAACTACTTGTCAAATTTTTTGTATATATGATATGATGATTCACCATAACTTCAATTACCGATACACATTGCATTGGTGGCTAAATCAATGAAATACACAAACACTTCACAAGTAATCCTTCATTTGCAAATTGTATAAGGTAATAATAATTAAATCATTTTTCTATCTACAATCAAATATAAATGCAACATTAGAAATATATTTATCAACTCACAGTATATTTGCCAATTGATAGCAAAGTTGCAATAACTAAATTCATATATCTATAAAAAAATATTTAACTACATAAAAGAGATTAATACAAATATTTTTCTAATCATTTAGAATATGCTATAACTTTGTTCTTTATTTATCAAAGAAATATTCTATAATTATGATGAGCAATTATCAAATGAGGATATTATGAATATTGAATTGTGAAAAAATATACTATTTAATAGAAGAAAGATATCAGATTGCATGACATGCTTGAGATATAAGATGCAGTGAACAGCCAGTGTAATCATATGATATAAGGCTATTATGCAATACTGAACCATGGCCATGATCTTGGCACTTTGTGTTTGAATATTTAAAACACACATGATAGCCCCAAACAGTAAGGGTGAAAATTAATGCATTAACCATCTGAAATTTATTCTTTTTTTTTAATGTAATTTTTTATTTCATTTTTCTAGATTTAAATAATGATTTGCTACATTTACATATTCAGGATGTCTCAACGAAAAAAGCCTGCCTAAATATCACCTTTGTTTTTAATGACATGAAACATTTCACATCTCACAAATACATTTGTGAATCCAGACAAAATGTATCTTCTATGGTATTACTCCTTTCAAACCATTCCAATTATGTCATAAATATTTTTCATGTTATTAGAAATAAAGGAAACATTAGGTAATCTTCTTCAGTTGAGAGACCCTGTATATGCATTGAATGGATATTCTACAAAAATCTAGGTACTAGATGGTTAAGCATAAACTTTTATGAAATTTTGCATGCATTCAGATATCCATGATTTCCCCTAAACATGTAACACAGATTATATGACATATAGAAATAATACATGCTATGACATTATAAAAAAGCTAATAAAAATTAAAGATGCGGGCAATAAACTGGCTAAGGTATAATATTACCAATAATATATTATTTCTTATTTTAAGTTTAATATGTAATAAAGAAGTATGATCTTTTAGAGTTATTTCTATAATATGAATAAAAAACTTAACATTGTTGCTTTGGGGATCATGTATTTTGAATATTATTATTGTTTGCAACTATCTATTTTGAAATCTCTACTAAATTTACAATTCGTTCACAATTGTAAACATTAATTAAATACTGTATGACAGACAAATAGTCTATTACATTGCAAAGTTGAATATTCTAGGATATTTTTTCTGTTATTTTTCCGTGTTGATGCAATATTTAATATTATTCATTATAAAAGACTAAACTGAATAGAATATTCATAAGATATCCAAGTCAGTTTTATAAAATAAAAATAAAATGATAAAAATGATGTCATACCTGGTATGAACGAATAATGGCTTGCACGGCTAAATGGTCATCTATAATTTTGTCATTAATGGGCATCTGACTAACTTGGGATCCACCACCGAACGGCAATAATGCTCCAAGTGGTACCTGATTATAACTTGGAGCAAGCGATGGTGGGGCTTGATATGCAAGACCCGGTGCAGCTCCAGCAGTACTACTACGGAAAAAGGAATCCCACGACTGCGAATATATATAAATAAATCTATAATTAGAACATGTTTTAAGTAGATGAATATTACTTCATTGATTTTCATCAAAAATGATAAATCACTAACCACATGTACACTGTGAGGATCCTGTAGCCATGCATTATACATTTCTTCAACATATGAGCTGGTACTGCCATTTAGGAAAGGTTCAGTGGCAACTCGGCTATTGTATTTTCGAATTGGTGCTACAACTAATACTTGACTTGTTCTAGTCAAAGGATGACTACGTACTAACCATGAAGCAAACCTTTCTGGTCCACACACACGTGGTGCCAGAGGCACCAACGTGTTAATCACTGTCCTGGCTTTATACATTTTATCTAAAATTGAAATATAATTGCAGAATATTATAAATACTATGATACCATTATATGTAATATACACATAATATAACAAAATTCATGTATGAATATACATATAGAACTGATGTTTCTTATTTCTATAAAATGTTTTTAAAAATTATCACTAAAATATTTTCAGTGTTAAGCATTTAAAATAGATTAACATTTTACATAATGTACTGTATTTAAATGTTATTTAATGAACATCAATGAACATATATTTTATATTATTTTCATTAAATTTTTGGTAGTGTTTTATTTCTAGGAATGCCCTATATACATCAATTACACTAATAAGAATCATAATATATATAAAAACAGATTTGAAAATTTAAGAAGAATTTCATATGACTTTCACTTGAATAATTGAATGTCATTATTACTTAAATAAAAACTGCAGTAAAAAAGCAATGTTATCTACCATTTATGAGGATTTTTCTCACCAGTCTTTCTATACTGCTAAAGTTTTAGATATAACTTGCCAATCTGCTTATAATCATCATAAAATACATATAATGCTACTAAAAAATATTAACAAATTGCAGATTTTTGTTTTACATTAGAATATCTTAAAATTCAAGAGTATTTTTCTGATTGTAGTGATAGAAGTCTATATTGACTTAGTTACAGTGTTGTATTTCAAGCATTGGCAATAATCCAAGGTATACTTTGTACTATGAAAAAAGGAGTATAGAATGCTTATAAATACACAAGACTTCAAACTTATTTTAATAATAAAGTCATCAATAGGATATTAACATTAATGTTGTGCATTGAAAACTTGGATGCTTAAACAGGAAACATTATATGGCAGACTGGTCTGGAAGATTCATATTACTATTACCATAATCAATGACTAATGTATGATAAGCTGCTTTAGACACAACATTTCAAAAGACATCATAAGTTGTTTATAAGCATTTTTACTATACTTATAAAGATAAATTAGATAGAATTTCTAATTTATCAAGTGATATCATATGTGTAAACATATATATGCATACTGATACGGGTGCAAAATCATTATCTCTTAATCCTTAAAAAAAATATGTATACAAAAGTTATATCGTTGAATTACATTTGACTGCACGTACAGTTTACGTACAGTTTAATACAGGATGTTACATAAATTAAGTCATTGCAAACATATATTACCCCAATTATTACTAACCTCTATTGCAAATTTAAACTGTGATGAAAATAATTTAAACCATTTTTAAGCATCCAAAAAGTTCTATGTATGTAACATATCAATATACCTAAGTTTAAAACCAGCACTCTAGATAAAAACCGACATACATCTCAAAGTTGTATGTGTCAAAATCATGTGATATACTTGACGCTAATCCTAGACGCGTGGTTACAGGTTAAATGTCAATTTCACAATCCGTATATATCAAACGTTCGTACATCCGTGTTTTTACCGCAGAATAGTTATAGATATCATGTCTACGCATGTTCGGACCTTTATTGAATTTATCATATATTTAGTACACTTTACATTGCAGATTGCACAAGTTTATTTATATACTTTTTATTACATATATAAAACATTCTATCCTTTATTCGTATGATATTACTACGCAAAAAATAGTTTCATACTTTTCCATCAATTTTTTTGGTTGAGTATCGAAACAGGAATCAAGTATATGAATCACCGGCTCGAGAAAACGCAAATTTCCTCATGAATTGAGGAAAGAACGTCTGGTTTGTCAGGGGGTCAGGTGACTATTTTCGTCTGGTGTAACAATTTTACGTAATCGTGTAACAATTTTTCAAATACAATAAAAAAATCATTAGGACAAGTGCCGCTTTTTGAACGTACTTTCTTTCTGTTCTATTATGATTAATTATCTCATTTTATAATTAAAGTAACGATCAAATGGTCATGAAAACTCTTACCTGATGTTAAAGCAACAACGATGACAAGCCGTCCACCATTTGCAACTCACAGGTACGCCGATCTACGTCTTCTTTAAAATACATTTGGGAAATAGATCTTAGCGCACCCAACGGCTGAATATTGTATTACGAGACAAAGATAAATAAGTTTGAAATTTCACAAATTTCGCGCGCTTTTTCCTCCATTTGAAATAGCGAAAAACTGATAACTTCTGCCCATTACATATTTAAAATTCTTTAGATCTTTTGTTGTTAATATATTAATCATGTGAATTTTTTTGCTGACAACTCATGAAAGGTTATAAAATGCTTTTTGGAAAACCACATTCGGATACATGTTGTATAAAACAGCAAACTTCTGAAAAACTTAACGATGTTCCTCTGTTCGTATGTTTAATTTATGTTTATGTAAATGCGCGTATAATTTTTTAACGTTTTAACTTTATACTGCTTTTTTATTTATTCTACGCATAAATTTCAGGTACGTAATCCAATGTAGCTTTCCATTTTCAATCGAAGAAAATAATTTTTAGCGGAAATGTATTGCGATTGTAAGGTTTAAGCGATGTAACTTACATATTTTCTTCTAATTTTAAGATATTTTATGACAATATTTATTTCATTATAACTTTTACTTATTGCCCCTTTTTCATGTATGTATATATACATCCAGATGATAAAATCATAGCATCAATTTTAATACATATTCTTTTTTGTAACGCTATTACAAGTTTAATGTTCATGAGTGTATTTTGAAATTATACATGAAAAACTTTATCACACACAATGGCAACTATAAAAAATGGAGCTGATACTAGACGAACAGGTTTTGATCTTCTATTTTTATATTCAAATACTCTTTTTGAAATGAGTATATTTAGATTACTTTGTGGTATATACATATCTATTGACTTAGAGTTGGAGCAATGCTGTAGGAAATTAAAAGTAGCAGAAACAAAATGTGGATCACTGAAATCTAAAATAAATTACATGAAAATGTTTTGTCAAATAAAGACAAATACAAAAGACATAGAACCACCAACAAATACTTTGGACAGAACAATCAGTAATATACAAAAACATGATTTACCAAACCATTCGAAAATAAAATGCAATGTTAATCTTTGTGATTCAAATATCAGTACTTCTATAAGTCAGAACAATTCTGCTTGTATACAAGAAAATCCAAATGTTCAAGAAAATTCTACAGGAAATTTTGGTATAAGCTAAATATGTTTTTTGTTAAAAATTATTCCTGACATACATTAATATTACAGAAATCGAAAGATGTAACAAAGAGATATCAAAATTAGATAAAACAGATGATTCGTATGTGGTTCTACATTCTACTTCTGTTTGTTCTTCAATGAAACCTACTATGCATGAGGCAAAACAGGTAATTAATGAAGTGCTGATTCTTTTGGAAAATCATATCTGGAATAATTAAATTTTCATATGTTTCGTTTGTAAACATAATAAAAGGGACTTCAGCAAGAAAATATTTTGAAACATGTAATTTCTGATAATAAAAAGCAAGAAGTAGAACACACAACACAAGTGCAACATGATGTACTGAATTTTAAAGGAACGACTGAACAATTAATAGTAAATAATATAGCAGAATTGAATAGCCAAATTCCATGTTTCACAAATCCTGATATTAATTTGCAAGAATTGAGATCAAATATTTCTAGCAGTGTAAAAAATGTGTGTATATCAAAATGTGGAAGTTTAATGAAAGGAAATAAGGATTTACCAATTAATACTATAAATGTAGGCAAAAAAAAGTCTACCTGCAGAAGTGATCAAACAGTCAGCAATAAAATTAAGAAAAAACGAGGAAAATTACGAAATATTAATTCTAAAAGTACAGTTGCTACTAAAGAAATGAATATAACAACAAGAAGAGATATCAGAAAACGTAAACAGAAAGGTAGGATATTTGTTTTGAATTATCTTAAATTAATATCTCTACTTTTATGGTACATTTATTGTTAATATATTTCATATTACAGATCATAAAACAAATTATCAATTATTAGAGAAAAATACACCATCTTCAAAACTTCAACAAAACTGGAATGGAATAGTAGAACTTTATCACAATGCTGCAATGAAAAGTGATAGTATTTCTGCAGTCTCAAGTAAACTGGAATCTCAAGTAAAGAAAATAAATAAACAATCTAATGTACACAATGACCAGCATAATATGCACCTAAAATTAGACTGTACTCATGATCAATGTCAAAATTATCAACACAATCTAAAAAGTCAACACGATGATCAGAAATTAACCATTTCTACAGAAATTGCAGCGTAAGTTTTTATAAATAAATGTCAATCTTATATATAATAATAGTAATAAAATATTTTTTTTTTTTTTAAATTAGGATAGAGGATAAAGATTCTTACAAACAAATATTAAATACAGACAAAGTATCAATCTCTAATCGTGAATGTAAATTATACCAACACCAAAATACAATGTTGAATGTAACTTGTTATGTTCCACTGACTAATCGTAATTATGAGATGCCAACTTTAGCTTCAAAATTAAAACGGACCAATCGATCATATTTTGACAGATTTAATTTTAGGAATATACCATTTGTTGTAGGAACTTCAATATCTCCAAGTCACAACTTGGGATTAAATATTCAACAAGTATATTTAATGTTCAAAGTATAGAACAAAAATTAAATTGTATTCAATAACTTTCTTTATTACTATAGGTATTAAGTATTATAAAGACAAGGCAACCACCTGTAACTGGTATTACTCCATTGCTTATACGTAAAGTTAGTAGAGGCTTAGAACCTGTATCTACTCTTATGAAACAAATGGTTGTCGAATCCCATGATATATCTATGGAGAAAGATTTTTGTCATAGTAGTGCATTGGAGAATCAGTGTTCACATCCTGCTCAACCATCTGCAAAGTTTGTAAAACAGTTTCCAAATGGAGAATCTCAAACAAAAACAGGAGTAATTGCACAGACAAAAATTGACAGTTTCATTATCTCTGATAATATAGAAAAACAACAGGTATATTCATTATTTTCCTAGATTGATATAAAATATAAAATATTATATTTAGATGTCAAATGTTTTGTTTTCATAAAACATTTTGTAAAACGTTATAAGTATTTAATATTTTTTACTATTTTACAGAAAATTAAAACAGAAAGGAAACCAATAACAAATTATTGTTCTCCTACAAAGGATACAAATCATTTAAAAACAATGGCAGATTATATCCCTCAATTGAATCTCAATAGCTTCCCAGAAACAACAAATTATTTTCCAAAAGTAAGTGACAAACAAATCTTATTGGCACCAAAGTAAATCATATATCTAAATATAAATATATTAGGAAGAGCAGAGCACAATGGACAGTATTAAATCAAAGTCAAATATGCAATTATCTGCATCAAAAGGAATACAAGAAGTTTTAATAAATCTTCATGATCAATTTGAAGCAATGAACACGTAAGTTTTTGTAGAATTATATGATTTGTTAAATAAATATTTATATGCATTTTATACACAGAAAATATGAAAAATTGCAAAAGAAGCTAGAAAATTCTAATGATCAAACATTAATGAATGAAATTACTATACTAGAGAAAGAATTAAATGCTAAAGAAGAAGAAATAAATGCATTAATTAGTCTATACAAAGAAGTAAATAACATTATATATAGATATGAGCACTATTTAATCATATACAGGGGAAAACAGAATGGTCCATCTAAATGTAGCCACCTATACATTTACAGGAAAAAATATCGATGACCTTGAAAACTTCGGGAAAAATGATCTTTAGAAAAAAATAAAATTTGCAAAGCATTCACCTTGTGATATCATTTACATTGCATTAAAATATTTGTTATGTCATCACAAATAAAAGAGATATTTAGCTAGCTACATTTAGATGGATCACACTGTATATAACTCACGATTCTTCATAATATACCATAATAATAGATGGTTGATTTTTTATATTATTTCTTACATTCTTTATACAGGTTATGGCATTAAAACAACAAATGAAAATGTTACAACAAAGAAATAGTCTTGTATGCATTGCAACGAAAATTCCTGCAACGGATAGAATGTATTCTTCTAACCCAGTTACTTTGAGTAAAATATGCAAAACATATGCAGGAGATGCAATACACTCATTGAATATGAAGCGAAGAAATATTATGAGTACAAGACAGGTTTCCACTTCTATGAAACTTGCAGAACTTTTAAGACAAATCCAGATGTTTCAAAAACAGCTCAAGCTTGCCTCATAATGAATGATTGTAAGTAATTAATATTTTTTATATAATTCAGCATGTGCCTATTTCTATATAATGTATCATTTGTATAATTTAAACCAAATGTTATAGAATTCTGATCAGGAATTTATGATAGTAAAGAATACATGTTAATAGCAGATCATACTCTTTTTATTCATGTTCTTCATGTTACCTTGCGTAATATATGGTATTCATCTAAATGCAGGCATTGGTTGTAATCATACACAGCTGCTTGTTTTCATTTTCATGATGTATGTGTATATACACATAATTTAATATATGTATAAATGTTGTTGATAATTGGGACTTTTGTTAGGCAGATTTATTGATTTGCATTTATTTTGATGTGAAAGAATTTGCATATACATTTATGTAGAGTGACAAAAGTACTATATTATTGTTGCATCTTCTATAATGTTCTATTGTTCACTATGTTTTGTCACAGAGATCTAAATGCTATATATGTAATTACAAATCATGTTTACATTTGAAAGAACCAGCATCCTTTGTAATTGTTGTATTATGTATTTTTTACATAAAAAAACCAAGTTGTTCATATGTGTGTTACTTTGCAAAGATTCTTTATTGCATGGACATAAAATTCGAATGCGACAATGTAGTGATAATCATGCTTTTCCCATGCCACTACATAAAATCATTTGATACTTCTTTATGCATAAATATATATCTTCTACGAGCTATAAAATGTATCTTATGTAACGGTAATATAAAATGTTGTCTTACAACTACAATATTATTTTTTTACATTATAACGAATACAAGTCGTGTACATTCTTAAGAAACAGAATATTTTCATGGCATCAAAATACAAAATTAATTTTTGGATGTAAATAATTTTCCTTTGGAAATACAAGCGATATGAAAATTACAAAAGGCACGAAGAGTATCTCAAATGACAAACAGTATGTAAAGTATATTGGTATCTAAAACCAAAAATGTTTATTCCTATAAGAAAGTAACATTACATTGATGATATATAAATAAGTACAATTTTTATTAATCTCCGTGTTCATCTGATACCAATTCTTTTTCTTAAAAAAATACAACCCTACCTTCATGTAGAGGCCCAAAACACATTTCGTTAATTTTTCAGAAAGTAATTACGAAAAAATGAATCCTTTACACGCATTCTCTTGTATCTCAACACAAGTTTATCTCTTATCATATCACAGACAAAAATGCTTTGGTCTCAAAATTTTTTTTTCTTTTTACTTTTTCGCAATTACGACAAAAAATTCGTATATGATGCCCGCTTGTTTTTCCGCGAGTAATCATAATATACACTTAAATTAGCTTTAAACTTTTGGCAAGCAAAAGCCATATATATTAGAAAAGAAACAATATTGTTTGGACAAAATAAACGAAAAAGAAACGACGGAAAACATACATGGGATATACGTACATTTAAGAAATTAGCATACAAGCTTTCTCTTTTAAAATATAATACATTATATAAAAAGCATAAACAATATTTCTGTCATTATATTATAAATGAAAGTCATGTCAGCAAGTTGTCAACCGTACACAAGAGGTAATTGAAAGATGTGTATTTTCTAAATACATTCACTCTTCTCTAAAGTCTGTATTAGATTTGCAAGCATTTCGTTTATTTCCATAATAAACTCATTAAATATTTTCAAACTCAAACTCAAAATTGAACACCCTCAAAGGTTTTCAAATCATTTAATCAAGTAAAAGTTTAAGGCCATTGTTCACCATTTTGTTACCCTTTATGTGTAATATCAGCCTTGAAATTATACTTGTAGAAAATTTAATACAGAAATCAAAAAGTTTTTAGTGAGCATGTTTAATACATTATAAGATTGTAACATTTTATAGTACTCTAGAATTACAACACGTGATATCTCTTAAAAGTTATTTATATTACAAGTAATCACACAGAATCGTTCCTTATTCTCGATTATAAATTTTGTAGTTGTAAAAATTAACTAGCAATTATTCTTTCTTTAAGACGTAAGTACACTGCACAGTATAGTCACTTTCTTAACATATCATCATTGAATGTCTAAATTAAAATATATTTATTTTGTTACTTTCACTAAATGAAAAAGAACTGTTTTTTTATAATAAGGATCTGCACACATTTACATACAAACAATGTAGATGTCATTACTTGTTAATAAAAATATACATAAATTTCTTTGACTATTTTTTTGAAGTTATACGTTAAATAAACCCTGTTAATGAAATCTTTAATAGAAGTATTAAACATAGTTTTCATTAAATTTTCAATAAATATGCAGATATGAACTTGTGATTACTTGTGCATCAAACCCTGTAATCAACAGTGGTTATTTTTGTAGCATATCATCAGCATGTAAATAACAATATTATAGGCATTGCCCTCCTTATATTATTCTTGCATTCTCAATGTAGTACCTTATACTTATGTATAAATGAATAAATTATAACAGAAACCATGTGCTAATGACATTAAAATGATTGAAGGTAAAAGTACATAGCTTCTATGAAATAAAAGACAAAACTATCACTAGTATCTTTGTAAAAAGTCATATAATATTAAATAATATTTTCTACAAGGACACATTTCATAAAAGCTTTAAACAAGTCATCGATACAATTGTATCCAGAAACATTCGTTCATCATTCTTGTCCTTGCTTAGACTTTTTTACAATATGTTTATTTTGTGTATATACCATTGCACAACATATTTTCTGGGATATCCCAGTCACAAATATTACCCAAAATCAGCCAATAAGTTATTACAGTACTGCAAAATAAAGAATAATCTGTTATAATGGTATCGGCGATATAACGGACAACTACATAATCTAAAAAAAAAAAGGAAACAAAAAGGTATATTTAAAGATAATTGTTAGAACGCACAGACTTGTGAAAGTTAACAGGACTCTACTTTTATAAGATGTATTCCTTTATCTTCACTTTCATAAAAGCATTTTGATTTGTATATATTTAGGTATACATACATGCTATTCTGTTGGCTTAGTAGATGCTTTTCCTAATTATTTTTTGCAGGCCTCCTTTATATCAATTCCGACCTTATGTAATTATCAATATTATCAATGAATTCTGTTATCAAATACAGCAAGTATTCCATTTGCCAACATAAGACATTTTACATATTTCAATTTTTGTTGTTACATACCATTTCTTTTTTGCTTTGAATTTTATTATTATTGAATCAAGCATTCTTGGCCAAAAGAGCATCGATCAGTCTAAGTCTTGCTTTTGCTTGTTTGTAAGATTCATAAACCGTTGTGACTTGCGGACCACGATCTTCCCTCTGCATACGACGTCCTGCTCGAGCTTCAAATTGTGCCTCTAACTCTCTTAAAGCTCTACGAAGACGCTTCTTTTCTTCCCTTGTGATTCTCTGTTGTACCAATAATTCCTCTCTAAAAATTGAATAAAGATACAATGTGAATCGTAGATTCTTCAAATTCAGATATTGCAATATGAAGGTATGAAATTACGGTGGCAAGGCATGAAGGCTTTCTCCAGCACTGCGACTTCCTTCGCTACTGCTGTGTTGACTATCGCTATCTGTAGGAAGTTGGTCTACCGTTGTATCTATACAATCTAAAATGCCTCTATGAGACATATCTGGTTCACTGGCTCTTCTTTCTGCATCTGTAGGATTACTGGGCAAGCTAGATGAAGTAAAGTCCATTGCTTCGTGCTCTAAGATGGTAGCTAATTCCGAAACACTATCCTTATTCTTGCTCTATAAAGTGAATTATAAATACAATAATATGAAATCAATATAAGCATTATTCGCATTAATAATCAAAACTGTATCAACTTACCGCGCCTGCTCTTATAAGCAGTTTCTTTAAAGTTCTGTATCTTTCGTATAATGGCCGCGCGATACTTCTGTCTTCTGTGGAAACTGGTCTTCCAAATGTATTTTCGATATGAAGTAGCGCTTTTTGTACTGCTGTTTTTTCATCAAATAATTGTTCATATGAGAGTTCTTCCATGTTATCTGATCGATTATATTTTAGTCGTTTCTCGCTGAGTTTCTTATCCACTTCTTTGACCATTTCTTCCATCGACGTAGTCCTAGACTTTTCTTGACTGTTATTATTATTAGTTGGACTACCGACAGTATTTAATCTATTATTCGCATTGGCCAGTAACGTTCCGATGGGATCTTCCTTTAGCATCTTATGCTCTTTTCGTAACTTATTTAGTTCTGTACACAATCTCTTAATATCGCGATTACTCATTTTGTCCGAGTGACTTGGACGATAACCGAAATTTACTTCAAATTCATCTTCATACTTTTTAATTTTTTTCTTTAAACCATTTATGTGTTTTGTTAAATTTTTCAGGCCTATCTCTGAGATATTTGGCGCGCTTGGCTGTGTATCATTTTCAGAATAAAATCTCCTAGGCACCAAAAGAGAATTTCTAGGCGAAAGCATAGCTTCCACTCTAGCGTCAGACACTTCTTCCTGCGACGTAAATAGACATAATATGAATGTTTAAAAATATGAAAAGACAATAATTTTAATGCGTGTAACAATATTTGTTTTTGCAGCTACATACATTGCCTTGCCGATGTTGAAAGCACCAATTCGTCAGACTCGGATTATTTCCATCTTCATGATCAACTGTGGGCGGCCGAGCTGGCGACGGAGATCTGCTAGGGCCACTGCTCAGCATTTCGAGAAAACTTTGTGCCGGTGATCCGTTACGATCATTTCGACTCGGTGATACGGTATACATATTATCGTGTTCTTCATTTTCCTATATATGATTAAACGGTTATACAAAAGAATACTAAATTGTTTAATAGGTCGTTTATCAAAGAGATATATTTGTAAGTATACCTTGCTTGAACTTTGATCGCTATCTGCTACTTTATGAATTCTTCTTCTACGAGCTTGCCTTCTTCCTCTGGGAGTAATACTTCTGCTAAAACGTTCGCTGTTTCTCAGACGTTCAGCATCGCACTCAAATCTTTCGGCTGCTAAAACTGCCTCGCACGGTGATGGTACTGGTGATGGTTTTTTTGACACAGGCGATACATTCGTCCTCTCGTGCAGAGGTAAACCTCCACATCTCTAGAAACATCATCGTCCATTTGTACACGAATTTTTAATTATAAAATAAATTTTAGCAATGAGTCGAGCTTATCGAATTGATCTTACCACTCCATGACCCATGTCTTGTCCAAGTTGAGACAGTATATGCAAGTGTTCTTCGCTATTAAAATTTTCGTGACTACTGACTCGTCTTATCGTGTCTGCTGTATCATTAGTAGTCTCTAGAACACGTTCTTCGCTATTACTCCTGAAAACATATGTAATGTCAAAGTTATATCAACTTCAATGTTTATATAAATCTACTAGATATTCGAAGAGAGACAAAAATACTTTAATATGTATTAAGAGAGAATATAGAAACGTAATAATTCTAAATGAAATACCTTATCAACTTTCGTTCTTGACAACAGGACTCTCGTCGTTCTTTACGCTTACGCGGTTTCAGCGCGCAAAGCAACGATGTACCTTCAGAGTCCTTAGGCTCGTCTTTTATATCCTTGCAAATTTTGCAATCTTCCGTAGGAAGGACACCGTTTATTGTGTTTTCACAGATGCTATAACATAGAAACACAACGGAAACAAATTAGCTGTTTATTTCACGACGGTAACAAAAAATATAACTATAATTGTATAAAATTCATTTTTGTATCATAAACTTGTAAAGTATTATACGTCATTGCTTATCATTATCATGCTAGCCGACCATTCCAATAATTATAGATTTACTTGCACGAAACAAAAGAAAGCATTTTCCGAGTACCGTTATAATAACCCATAATTGCGAAATAGTTACTTTGACTGCATCTCTGTTGGATGTATTTAAAGTGGCACGTACATCATACACGTATGGACACCGCACAAATATAAGTTGTAGAGTAATAAGAAAAATGAAGTTTTTAGATAAAAATCTCTGTATATATCGTTATCTGAAATTATCTTTATGGCTATTGCTCGACTAAAATATTTCCTTTAAGGATGATTCGACCGACTCTCGTTAAACGTGGCTCGAAGAATAGTAAATGAAATGCGCAACGTGTAAATACTTTCGCTGTGAGTCATTCGCCGGCTGATAATACTTGGTCGCTTATAAATGACCACGCGGAAATACGAGCCGGGAGATAAATACCGTTTTACTTTGCCATTTCTTTTTTAATGTATCAATGCTATACGAATATATTAATGAATGAGTCTGTTAGAAAAGGTCTTATCTACTTCCGGAATAATCGATAAATTATTATCTACCCATTGCTCATTGATTTTTATTGCATGCATATTTATGAGGGTCCTTTTCCTTTAAGATACGTACACCCTTTACCGGGTAATAATAATAATAATACGTGAAAAAGAAAAGGAAAGCGCGGTAGATATAATAAGTAGATAAGAATAAGTAGATAAGACTTTCTCGGATAATAAGAAAAAATGATCAAAATGAGAAGCAAGCCGCGCTATTCTCGAAGTGCAAAATTTATTCACGAAGAAACCGACGAACCTATCACGCTCATTGATCTAACAAGTCGGTGACCAAGCAACCGTGATAATTCAATTAATCCTGATAAACGGACGAGGTTTCACGTAACCATTTTTCACGTCGCCGCGCTGTCGCAAATTATTATCGATTAATAATAAAAAGAAAAAAAAAAAAAAAAAAAAAGAGACATTCTTGAAACGATGTCACGAAGCTTTGCAAGACTCTTGAACCGAACAAAATTCGATCTATCGGTACAACCGTGTTAACGATAACCGGTTATGTTGCTTCAAGGACCATTCGACAAAACGCAACTAGGAACGAGAAGCTATGCAATACGTTACTTAATTAGCCGAGCATCTTCAAACGTAAATCGATATTTGTACGAACGAAGAAGAAAATAAAGTAAAATTAGAAGGAGAATTAAACCAGAATTAAATAAGAACAATCGATAAAGGCATGAAATATGTAATTTCCGAAGCAGTGAGAAACTGTACAAATGGCAGTAGTAAGTAACAACAAGGATCAGCCTCGGCATGGAGAATCCCATCGATCGATCGCTCTTCACCGAACTCTAGCGATCTTTCAATACCATTTATACACATTTATTATTTCTTTCATGGATATTTCTACGCTCGTTTTTCGAGCAAACTCATTCATTGTAATTCTCGCGAGATGCAAGGGCTACTCAAAGTTGTCCTTTTCCCCCTTACTCTCAGTTCCAGCATGGAAGCTTCAAGGGAAACATTTGCGAACGCGTTATTACTACGAGGAAAGAGAAGGGCGTTCTCGCGGGCAATGGAATTTTAAAAAAAGAAAGAAAGGAATAGTAGGGGGACGAAGGACGAATGTGGCTCCTTCCGGAAACAGACAATTATTTAAGATTTTCTTTTATTCTCAAAAAAAAAAAAATAAAAATAAATGTCACGTCCACGATAATCAGAACGAAAAGAAAAAACCGAGACACGTTAACGCGAGGAGCCGGCTTTCGAATCGCAGTAGCTTATGCTGGAAATGTGCAACTCACGGTACGCGAATCCCTTGCTCCCGCAGCGGACACTCATGTAATCACGAAGACCAACTTTCTTTTCCAATGGCGGAACACCGGCGTGAAGACGAGTCTCTCAGCGATTCGATGAAACATTTATGATCGCCTTTATGTACGGTTATACACTTAAAATACGTATGAAAGCTCAGAGAGACGAGAATGATACGATCTGCGCGGTACTTACTAACGTGGATTCCGAATAAATCTCTTAATAAAGAGACGTTGCGAGAGAGCAAACGTTATGTAGAAAAAGAGACACTGTACGAATAGTTTTACTCGCGTTTAACACCAAAGAGCACCGTACAAAGGTGGCGTCTTTTTAATGTCTCTTTAAAATATGAGCAAGAGTATAGCTCTCTTTTGAGTAGAACGGCTCGCGACAAACACGAAAAAGGTACGTAAAGCACTGTTGTTGTTTCAGCTCGATAATATCGATCCGTGACGATTTTCCAAAGAAAATGGTTTCACTCGCGCGCGCGCGCGCACACACACGTTTACTCGCTCGGGTCTTTCTTATTATACTCCTCGAAACGGCCAAGCGGTTTTACCGTCTTCCGCGGTTCTGCACCAAACACACTACCTAAGCGCTCGAACTCACGTCGAAAAGGCATAAAAGTGACTGCGCCGGTTGCCGGTCGAGCCGCTCTCTATATCCGTTCGCGCTTGCGAGCCTCGATGCTTCGCGCATGTATGAATGTGTACGAGTAATCGTACACGTTACGTAGGGAGTATAGTAATCACGCGTGTATAGGTATAGCCTGCACGTGATAGGAACGTATTTATCGTGGACGAGTATCCTTTCTCTTCTCGTCTCTGTCTCTCACGCCTTCGCGAACATTGGCCGCGAACTCGCGTCAAAAAGGCAAATGCCAGAAAAGAGCTACGTGCCGTTCTCCGCGCACATTTTACCGCACGTACCTTTGACATTGTCAACGTTCTTCTTCTTTCTCCAAGGTATTAAAGATGTATGTCCCCTTGTGAATACGAAAGAGAGAAACAGAGAGAAAAAGAGAAAGAGAGAATCGTGTCTTTCAAGATTGCACCGATCATCGTTTTGGTCTTCTCCTCTCATCGTTCCGAATTTTCTTTTCGCTAGCTCGAAAGGAAGTGTGGCGAGAGAAAATGATCGTTATTGAAAGGAATTTTCCATGGATACTTGTCGGTGCTGTTTAGCATGCTGCACAAAACTCGTTCCACTCTAAGGATAAATTTCTATCGTTAACTCGCGACCGACTTTTCGGCACGAGAGCAGAACGAAGAATCGTCGATCTTGCGTTTCTACTTCGTAACCTTGTCGAAGAATCGCGACTAATCCTACGGAGGGTCGAGCACGGGAAAAAATCCTGTTATTTGTTGTATCGGTTGAAAAGCCGCGCATGCGTGCTTTCTCATGGCACACCAAGAGTAACACAAACAACTAAAGAACCGGTTCGAAGTTCGTTCTTACCGTCACAAACTTCATCGCCGAAAGAACTCAACGTTGAAACGTTAGATGTATATACACGTTCGTATCAAAGAATATAATAGCGATCGAACTTGCTATTATCCATGTAGGTACCTACTGCCTTACGAATCGTCATCGATCGATTTGCATATAAGTGTTCTTGTGCGTTGAAGTAACGCGTCGAATGTTCTCGAATACCGTTTAAAGGGGTACAAGTGGAAGTAACGTTTCTACAATGTAAAAAGTACATAAGCACGGTCACCCTGTAGTCACACGACAACCCGCTGGTCGTCTAATTAATTAACGTGGGACAAATTGATGAAGTGAATTATATGCGTCAATGATTCTCACGTGATACATTTAAATTGTTAAATAAGACGTAATACCTATCCATCGTCAATCATATTCTTGCAAATCCCATTTAATTTCAATCTCAAACACACCTCGTTAACTCTCAGGAACGTACGTGATGTAAGTCATCGGAAAAGCGTTCGAAAACTCGATTACGTTTCTTCGTTTCTCGATCGCGCCCATTTGGCAGCAGCTTTGACGTCAATCGCTCTATTTTCGGTCGTCTTCCACGTACATTTACCGCCCCGTCATCGTTAAATCGCAGACGATTGGATACAGACTCGCGCTGGGTAATAGATTCATGAAGGTAGGTTGGAATTTTAGTTACTTGCTTACTCAACGCGATGAAAGGTACGTAAATAATACCTTTGCATACCTTACGAAAACATTTCGACCGGATCTAGTTTCGTTTACTGCTCGGTGTCGATGCCGTACGTGTAATACGAAACGTTGGCGCAATATTCAATCTGCTATCGCATAATTAGATGCGATGAAATTAACGTGTGCATTACACGCGTTCTCAGTAATACTTGTACGACTTATCGAAAAAAGACTATTCTTTAATCGATCAGCAAATTATTGAAGTTTTGGCCGTACTAATATGTTTTCTGCCAGAAAATATGTTAATTCTAAATTTGTTTCTATAGCTAATTCAATTCATTTATAAATAAGATTTAATAAAATTTTGGCAAGCTAATAAACTCTTTTTTAGAGCAACAAAAATACCCAACTTCTTTGACGCAACCCAGCCGCAAGCTACCTACAGTGATCTTATTTAAGGAACAAAATAAAATAAAAACATCGATAAAATGCTTGCTGCTGATAAATTGTATAATTCTGCTTACCAAGTAATAACCTTGCTTCTTGACTATTTTATTTTGAGTACGTATAAAATATTAAGCTAGGTAAAGATGTGTTTACTTGCTGACAAATTTCAATTTGTTTGCTAACCACGTATTATGCCTTATATTTTTTTACTGCCGACAAAAACGTAGTATGATACCCAAATGATTTAATAGCGATGTTTTTTTGCTAACCTAATATTTAAATGACATACGTAATATACTATAGTTCCCTCGAGGAAATAAGAAACGTATCGAAGAATTCGGCAGAGTCCAAAAGAAAAAGAATAGAACCAGGTTCCATCGTCTCTTTTCGATACGCTCGACGAGCGACCCTTTCTTTCTGAAAAAAAATATTCACCGGCTCGGCATCGTGGTACTTTCCATTAGGAAATCGTACGATACGTGGTGGCCCACGAAGCTGCTCGTGGAGCCTATTTTCATTCCCAGACACACGTCTCGCACAAACCGGCTTTTTCCAAATGGATCCTCTTATATGTACGCGCGACACGGATACACAACGTTTCCTGGTATTTGTAGTTGAGTCTGTTAAAGATCGACGAAGCCTATTAGGAAACGTTACGTCATCTCTGGATCAGTGCCTCGCAAAGGGGGAAGACGGTCCGTAAACACAACGATGCAAGCATGCTATGCAATGATTCACTATCCTTTTTGAAATGGGCTAATCACCGACAATCCGGATAATGTCAAAAATAACAAAAATAAGAAAAATAAAAGGACGACACGTGGGTGATCGATTGCAAGATAAAAATGATAATCGATCGTTTCACCGGCAAGTAGACGCATCTCTTTATCCCTTCCTCTTACTTTCGAGCGTATCGGAACTTTCCGATGGACTAATCGTTTTAACGACGGCAGGTGGAGCTACCTTTTTTAAACACTTTTTTCGATCAAGGAATATCGCTTCGAGGAAAACTGGAGCAAACACAAATTCTCCCGAATGGTCTTCAAGGTCATCCACGACACACGTGACCCATCGTGATTCACACGAGAGAAATCTCCAATGGAAGAGAGAACGCCCAAACTTATTGACTTAAAGTAACTATCATTCTCTGGTCGGTCTAATGCAATAATAAATGGTATTGCTATTCATTCTATATGATTTCTCAAAGAATTTGACTGTAATGTAGTTTGTAACGTTACCAAATTGACGATTGATGTTGCATAATCAAATGTACGTTCATAAAATTAAACTAAGGGGTCAAAGCCGAAGAATCAGAACCGTCGGGAGAATTCAAAACATTCTTCTTTCATCGACTTAGTTCATAAGAGTAACAGTCGTCGATATCTTAGGAGCGAAAGAACGTAAGTCTTTCAATTCGAAATAGCAGAGACTCGAAGTTGACGTTCTGGTCGTTTGCCAGCTTTATATTAACAACTTACGAACTTTCAGAACAGCCACCACCGATTCTGTCCTAATCCCCCTCTCTCTCTCACTCTCCTTCGCACGCGCATGTGCACGATGCTAAACGAAGAAACTGCGCAGTTTTCACGCAATGTTAAAATAATTTTCACCAAAATATCCGGGCGACGTTACCTTGCCGATCATTTTGGATAAGATAATCTTAACAAAATGTTAAAAGTCAAGGACTTTTGTTTACAAATATATCGAATCGAAAATAAAATTAAACGGTCGGTATATTTAGAATTATTAGTTACTTCGATTGCTTGAAACAAATAGAGTAAAAAAATGTCTAAGAAATGTGTAATCAGCTGATCGTATATGTATGGTTTCTAATCTCGACTGTTAATGTCTCGACCTTCCCCGAAATTTACAGGTTTCCCAGACCTTGATTCTTAATATTAGAATGGCACTAAAGTTAGAACGTAGGTATTATTATCGTATTTTTCACCTTCTTTTCATCCTCGACGATGACTAATATTCCGGAATGATGATTATGGATAATTAGGATCATTATTTAGTCGTAATAACAATCAGGCAACTTTGATTCCAGAATGATACAATTTAATTGTCACCATGTTTCGCAATGTGGATCGATTATGCATACCTAACAGATCAATCTACGATCTTTCTTTTTATCCTCATTCTCAGTGGTATTCAGAAAATTGATTTAAACGTATGAGGCAAACATCTTACGATTTTCCATTACGACTGCGTTTTATAATAAATGCAGGTCGAACGTAATCGATTCTATTAGTGTCTACCGCAACCTTAAGAAGAAGGTATCACAGATCGGACATCATGTGGTGCATAATACATATATAACTTGAAGTTCGCGCGGAAAATCATAATGAATCGGGCAAAGACAATAATTGCACCGGTAAAATCATTTTGTCCGTGAAATCACGGCCGACCGATACTGACCTTCTGGAAATCTTAAGTGATAAAAAATATAATTCCCCTTCAATGACATATGTTCGTTTACAAGATACATGTTTTTCTACAGACAATTTTCAGGATGAACTGTTAACAAGGCAAGAAAATTCTATTATAGTTTTCTATTATCAGTTATTTGACCCTCTTTGTACACGGTATTTTTTAGCATTAACACGATTTATTCAGAATCGCATTTTTTCTTTTACTCGTTATGCCTTCACCGTACAAAAAGAGGGTCAGTCGTATATAGAATTTTCTTGTCTTGTTAATATTTTATCTTAAGTTAAGCATGTATCTTGTAAAAGAAGATATACCATTGAAGGCAAATATTATTTATATGTGTGTAAAAAATATTCGTATACTTTTTTGAAACTAAATAACTATGTTTTAAGTAGACCAAGCGTCTTGATACATTGAACGCACTTAATGAATTTAATTTTTCAAATAATATATTTCGAGAATTCTTTAAAAATAGCTAAGAATAGATATCGAAGTGATAACAAATAAGATACGCATCTTTTACAAATTTTTTCTTGAGCTCTATTATAAAAAATGAATGTAAAAGTTAAATAAAACGTTATATGAAAACTGTAAAAGTTAGCTGATCCTAAAACGAATTACAAATGTTCAAAGATCTCCAAAAATTTCTTAACTTTAGACAGTGTACGAAAATTTTTTACACTCACTGTATACTGCAGCACGCCAATCATTCGCGTCTTGGAATTTCCTTCCTTTGGTATTCGCAAATCGATCGAAAAGACCGTTCACAATGCTGTTGTTGGTTTCATCGACCCCATACAGATAAGAAACAGAAGCATCAAAGGCGTCATGTCGGTAGAAACGAGGTGACAGTCTAACGAATCGATTTTGCAAGTTACACTATAATTCGCATTGTATCACTGTTATTACGTATCTTTTATGTTCTACTCGTAATAGAGAAACTTGGGACACTGGAATCTCGTTAAAATTTAGAATTATCATTCCACAACTAATCTTCTAAGTTGACCGATACAAAATAGACGACCTGTGATGATGCACGTGCGAAGACACATGTAATACTAGCTGAAAACTGTGCGATTACGTCTTACTCGTGCGCTTCGAGAAAATAGAGCTATTCTCGAGCCATTATTTCCGGCATATACAATGCAAAATCATCCTAGCGATCAATTTGCATTTATCGAACGACGATTTGGTCGATCATTCGATAATTTTACAGATACATTTTATTGTCATGAATTAAAATGCTGGTAGAACTGTACAATGTTCTACTACTATATTTCAATAAAACATTAAAGAATTTCTTCCCCACGTCTCGTAACTTTCACCGTCACAAAAAGTATGAGCATTTCCTATACATTGATTCGTTCCATCGAATCGTAATTTTCAAACGACATGCGCGAACGATAAGATGGAATATAGGGAAAATTCAATCACTGAAAGATTATAACACACATGTAGCAAAAGTCGGATGAATCACGCGTCAATAGGTCCGACGCACCGAAGTTATTCATGCGAAGACAAATGCCCAAAAAGTAAAGAGAAACAAGTTACTGTCCTCGAATATACTTGAACGAATGCTAAGCTGTTTCAACAAGGACAAGGATCAATTGGATTTAACGGTCACGTTTTCTTCGGACGCAGCGGCGAATCATTTGGTAAAACATTGAATCGAATCATGGAAGGTCAAAACGTGTTTTCTACCGACACGCCACTTCCGCCTACGCGTTACATTAAATAAAAATCGATCGACATCGTTTCACATTTATGAACATAAATTATAACATGCAGACTCCTGTCGAAAGTCGATGAATTTTTTAACCATCTCGTTGCTACACATATTCCACGTAATTTGTAAAGTAACAGCCGTTCAATCGATAGTCGAAGAGTTCTATTATACTCTCTATGTATCGGAGAAAGAGGCTGGGAGGGTGTAAGTCGGGCAGTGCGAAGGAAAGTTACGTAAAGACAATACTCAGGAATAAAATGGTAATGCATACGAACAGCACCTTATACCACTATCTTTCAACTACGCTAACTGAACGATAAATTTTCAATAACTTACCAATCGGAAAAGAGTACGTGCGCTTCGGCAAGAATGTCTCGAAGAAGCGTGGTCGCAGGTGGGACGTGAGGCAAAATTACAGGAGCAAATACGCCGCAGACACCGGCGCTACGGCCGTGTCTTGCTTCGTATCTGCTTAAGTAAACTGCCAGGTAACCAAGTAAGCGATAGTGAGAGGACGGGAGGGTCGACAGGAGCTCCTTCGTCAATTTGATCCAGGATTCGTGATTACTCGCATAATTGTCTGTAACGAGCGAAGAGATAGAAAATGAAATCCAACCATAAACCAGCCTAAACTGTTTCGAATAATTTACGAGCATTACTCACTGGCGTGAACGTTTATTAAGTTTGCAACTAAAGTGGACGGTACGACGGGCTGTGGCAATTCTTTGAGGTATTGGCGAAGAAGGGTGGCTGCTGTGGATGGACAGGCTGCGGCTTCCAAATCGGCATCGCCTCTTCTTTCGAAAGCTGTCCTCAGTCTTTCGGCGAGCCTTGGATTACCACCCGATAGACGGAAGACAGCTGCACTCTGGAAACCGTGAGCCTCGATGTAACTGCAGAGCCGATGGACCACGTAAGGTACACCCGTCTCTTGGTAAGACTCGAGCAAGTCAAGCCGAATACCAAACACTCTCGTCGAACCTCTGCCACGGCCCAGGAACGACCCTGCGAGGACGCGCTTCACTCTGGCGAGGCGAGACTCGTCCTGAGAGACGACCAGCTTGGTTAAATTCTCGTCCGATGTAGTTGTCAACGATGGACGATGGATGCAACGTCACTATTCGCATATGACATTTCAAAGTTCCTACATTCAAAAATCCATCGGATCAGTGCATCTCGACTATCCTCCGGACTTTAAGAGGGGTTCGAGCTTTACCCGAGTAACGAATCGCTATGAATAAGAAGAGGAAATTTTCAAGACTCGCTGCCTGATCCTCTCTTTGCAAGCCTTGCTATTTTTTTGCTATCGCTTTCATCATGATTAACAATTTAACAAATACTAGCTTGGAGGAGAAAAGAAAAAGAGGAGGAAACGTTTTACCTTATCATGAGACTGTCGCGAACGCGTTGGGCTTGCCGATCCATAATGAGATTGATGCTGACCGTGGTGATGGTGATGATGGTGATGAAGGTGAAGGTGGTGGTTGTGATGTTGTTCTTGCTGAGGACGTCTCATCCCACTTCTACACCGCGACCCACTGCCGCACTGCTCGAATCAAGAAGGGAAATTTTAATAATGCGCATTATAACAATACATAGTATGGCATAGTGTAAACGAAGAAATAAAAAAGGGAGTAATGATCGCTTACAATACAGTCTCTCGCGATTCTCCACAGGTTGAAATATACCGAATTCAGTGTGATAATTGGTCCAAAGCCGTGACGACGCTCCCGGTTTCTCCTTTCTGTTTCGTCCTGTTTTCACTAGTCGTTTCGTTTAGGGACAAGAAATTGATTCGTCTTTAAAAAGAACGAGTGGCAAAGATGAGATTAAAGAACGATGTGTGCGCGAGGGGTTAGCGTAAAATACTTGTATTTTGAAAATGATTCTTGGTCCGAGGAGTCGTTCTTCCTCGACGCGCGCGTACTTAACGATCAAGCGTCCTTTCTTTTTTTTATTTCAATATCGACGAGGAGGAGCAAGACGGTAACAAGAGTTCGTATGACTCGATTAGCTCTGAGTTCATGTCCCTATCACGGCACATCGCATTGAGAGCCCTTTCTCATAGGCGAAGGGCACTGCCTATGGCTGCTTCAAGAAATGAGTCGACACCAGCCGTAGCGTAAGCATCGAGGGTCAGCGCAGAGGATGAGTTTTAGGTCACCACACCACCCATCGCCCAGACATGGTGCAGCCTCTCTCTGGAACTTTTACAACTTTTTTTTCCTAAAAGAGAAATTTTTTTTGATTAATTCATTATTAAAAGGAGAATAGATCGAATAGATTTAGTAAATTGGGTTCGTCATTTTACATTAATCTCCTGCCGATATTCTTTAACACGAAGCTTAATATTTAATGTTGTATTGTATGTATTATAAATATATACCAACAATGAATTATATAAATGCATGATATTATATTGGAAACTTGTTCAAGAAAGAATAAACCGCATCAATTTTGAGCTTGAATTTTTTTTAAACGCTATTGGTGCTCTCGTGGTATACTACCCCTTTCTCATAAATTGAATCAAAAACACGTGCATTTGCATGTAGGAATATAAAAATCTTAGTTAACCCTCGAACGACCACACAAGGAAAAGAAACGTAAAAGACCGGAAGATTCTTTAGACTCACTGATGAAAAATAGTTGGAAAAAAAAGAAGTAATTAATTTATAATGTATAAACATCGAAAAAAAACAATACAAATTTCCAATCTGATATCATATTTCACTTATACGTAAGCTTTATTATAATACAACGTGGGTCCGATGGACCCTTCTGGTCGTTTGAGGGTTAATCGACTCGCCGTATTCTCGCGTTCGCGTTTACTCTTCAACAGTGGCGTCGTGCGTATGTTAAATTTGGAAACTGCGGTAACGATACGAAGATAACGGTAATGCGTCCTACGTATAACTTCTCGAAATAGATCTCCATGTTGCATTTGCGGTTATTTCGGGAAAAGTTCGATCGTTAGCCTCGGACAGACTTTACGTACGTCAACCCACGCTTACCTACTACGATTGATGAAATATAGAAAATATTTGTGTTCTCTACCCGTCAAAGATCAGCGTGCTAATTATATAAGTATATACTATCTTTAAAAAAAAAAAAAAAAAAAAAAAAAAAAAAAAGCAAAGGAGATGTTTTTGCGTCGAACTATATTCGTTAATATCTTTGTGCGTGCAACGTTCCGAACGAAGCATTCCAATTTAGAAGCAAAAGACGAATGGCTGCGAGGGTGAACATTTAAAGACCGACGATATCAACCCTCTCTCGAACAGTCGTCGCTGCCACCTAGCAACAAGCGCGCACGTTGCCCGCTCGAGAAGTTTCTTAGGGATGCAGAACGATCGTAGTAGAATTTATTGGATGAAAACAATCGAGGAAGTTGATTTTTTGTTTATAATAAAAATAAGCTTTCTACGAGCTTGCAAACCCGAGATGCTTTGCACAAAGAAACGCACTTTCTTTTGATTCGATCTACGTTCTTCGTAAATATTCATAGCTAAGAACACCGTTTAAATCGATAAAAACGCGTTTTACCGACTTTATGCCCTACATTATGTTACTGATAAATTGACACAAATATTTCATCTTCCTTCTTTTTATTAATAAATCCGGTGCAGATAACGTTGGAGATTTTTCTCGGTCGTCTTATATTAATAGAACCGCATAATTTATTTCGATGATCGATCCACAATTTTACATCGTATATCGGAGAACACTGACCCGATGCAATGTGCAACGATCACGAGAGATCTATACGCACATCAACTGGAAACGTAATCGCGCGTACCGGCGTCCAAGAGAACGGGCGATCGATAATTTTCCGCGTAGAAGCGAATGACGAAGCGAATAGGTTTATCGCAAAAATCGAAGATAAAAGAAAACATTGTTCCAGCTTTCGTTAAAGATACGTCGCTTATGAAATAATGATATAACGGTTTTAGAGGCAGAGCATGAAATGTACAGTAAGAAACATGTGATCGTAAAATGACCTTCGGAGTCAACTCAAATTACTAGCTCGTGCGGTGAAACGCATTTCAAAACGTTTTTCCGATCTTATGAATACAAACTTTCCATTTATGCTCGTCACCATCTTCGCGGTAATGGTCGCGAGAGAGTATTCCAAGAGAGACACGATCGATGAAAGAGGAAGAGAACGAGGATTAGAAAAAAGTATAGGTACAGGTAGAGGAAGAGAAAGACAAAGGAAGCGGAAGAACGAGAAGGGAAAAGAGAGAGAAGATAAATAGAAGAAGGGATGGAGATTGTACCTGAACGATTATGACGATTTTAACAGCGATAGCGAAAGAAGAAAAGCGAATCGTCCCGAACCGCTACGGAAGTAACACTGTCGGGTTTCTCCGCGACGACCCTTCGTTTTCCCCTCCATTCTTCCACCCCTTCTCCCTATTACAGCCCCCACCACTCGACAATTTCTACCGGACATCCACCACGTTCCGCTGACCGAAGTCAGCGCCTTCACGCGCTTAACCCTCTTTGCATCGAAGCTTGCATCCGCGTATATATGTTGAGGGATGAGAGGAGAGGTGAAAGAAAAGATCGACGAAGGCGCATGCACCCTCCTCGAGGAATCAATAGAGAACTATGGTCACGTGAAAACCCCTCCAAATAAGCGAGGTACACAGGGATCGAGGATCTACCTACGGTAGAACGAATCGTAGTAAGCGAAAATTAAGGGGTGAGAGATAACGCGGGGAATACATCGTTCTTATACCGAAATGTTAATACTGGTGATGCATCGCCGTAGATTTATGCGATCTGAAAGGCATACGACCTATTCTTATGAGATTGTAAACAACAACTCGTTTATATTTAAATGTCATATCATTCAATGTTGTGGCCCACAATTGTTAACGAAATGTATATATCGTTCTCGAGATTTTTTCTACCTGCTTCGTTCGATTTTTATTCTTTCGATACATAAATATGGTTGCTTTTCAAATATACCACAATGATTGAAAAATATATTTTTTTTTTTTACGGGAAAAAGAAATTGCTTATATTAGTGTGGACGCAGAACGAAAATTATTCCGGTTATGTTACTATTCCCGTGTAAGAATTATGAGGGTAATCATGATAAAGCGTAGTCCCTTTCCCGTAGGAAGGGATTAGCGGGTCACCCTACTCGTCCTTGAAATGCCATTGAATCAACGGGTTCCATGAATGGAGCAATAATCCCCCTTAGAATTCTACGCATCGACGCTTTTTTATATTGCGTATTATTATTTATAAAGTTAATCTACACATTTATTGGTATTATTTAAAATATAAAAATGTACATCTACATGAATGTACTAATAAAAAAAAATTATTTATTAAAAGGATTAAGGTCCGAATAAAAATCGTTCGACGAACGATCGAAACATTCAATAATTTCTTTGTACATTCAATCAGTACTTGCTTACGTTATAAATACTTTCATTATGAATATCAAAATGTGAGATATTTACCTTTTAAAGTGAACAAGAAAGCAAACGTTGATAAGTTAATAAATAAATTACAAATTTTCAAGTCATACATATTTATCACCAGTTTTTTTTAACTTTATAGAGGTTACGCACATAATACTTCATGCTTATATATTATGATGAATCGAGCAGATTGTATGATTAATTTTATTGGAATAATGTAAACATTCCCGAAGCACTTGTCGAATTCGTGTTCGTGTAGATATAACATTGGGTAATATCAGATAATCACATCTACATTAATGCCGCGAAATTTGAAATGTAAATATCAGTATTACGGCTATTGAAAATAACGTTACATAATGTATAAATGAAACTGACGCAGATATGTATTACCATAACATTGAACAATTGTTTTTGACAGTCATCACTTACAAATATTGTAGTTACCTACATCTAATCAATTTTTATAGAAAATAATATTGGAACGACGAGGTGTCCTTCATTTGTTTTTAACTGTTTATTATTTTATAATACATTTCATTTCTTCATTTATATTTCTAATTTAAGATTAGAGGATAAAATAACAGATACAGTACATTGGTTACATTATACTCAGTGATTATCTCAAATATTAATGGAACTTATCTAGACATATATAGGGTGCCCAGTAGAGTTGGATCAAATTTAGAAGCATGATTATTAATAGTTTCGCTTTTTCTTATATTGTTTCTTACTTTTAAAAATGTTTTATTTAATATTTATTATATAATAACTGTTAATTTTAATAAATTGGTATACATATAGATATTAATAATGACATATAAAAATGAAGAGAATTTATAACACATATTCAACTATAAGTCTGTAATACTGCACAGACACACTTAATTCCACATCTATCAACACTTCGTTACATGAATTGAGGCAGCAAATCAAAAACTACTGTTAAGAGATAAGAGGAAACGTGGAGGTGAAGTTGAAACACCATGTATATAGATAGATATAAAAGCATAAACGTTAAACATAAAACATTGGAGAATCTTTCATGATGACTGTAATCTTCTTTTGTTCATCATCGAGTCTGTCCAACTTGATTGGAATACTGAAAAACATCATAGAAAGTATATGAAAAACACTTACAAATACGTTTATATTATACATTATATTATAACTTACTTCTGTATTAATGCTCTGGCTCGAAAGGCTGCTAAATGGGCATAATAAGTTGGTGCAGGATAACTTACTGATCTTGTACATCGTGAAAACATATGACATAAATAATAAGTGAGTTCTTCTATTTCATCTTCTGTCATGTTGCACTCATTACATATACATTTATATTTGGTGGGTCGCGCAGTTCCCTTAAAGAAAAATATATTATATTTAAACAGCAAAAATTGTGCATGCCATGTGTTATATGCAGCAGTATACCTGAATGCTTGCATGTGATACAAGATAAAAATCAATATGACTAGGATGAGTAATATGTGTGTCTACAATTGTACCAGCTTGTACATTAAAATTTCTGTCATCTGAATTCTGTTGACTTGTAGGGAAGAACCGCACATGGTGTCTTTTTTGCACCACAAGAAAAGTAATCGGAGGAGAGTAAGTACCATCTGGACTAAGTCTACGAATTGCTTGGCGAATAGCTGATATTTCATAATGCATAACTTGAGTAAGTTGTCCTTCACTTACACCATCGCTACACATAAAAATAAAATTGTTGATGTGTATAAAATTATAATGCATTAGACAAAATTATGTGTTAATTTAATTTAAGTCTTTAGTGAACTCATGTACCGATAAAAAATTATCCTTTGTGGTGCGCGATTTGTCTGCGCTCGGAAAAATATCAATTGACGATATATAATTTCTGCAAGATTCTCAATGATTTCTTTTCTTGGTGGTTGAAGGCGAATTTCGATATTATATTTAAAAGCAGTAGAATCAAAGCTGGCAGCAACCTATATTATAAAATGACTTTTTATATGTAACAGAATGTTCATAGTAAAAATTTAAAACTTTATAAAAATAATATTAACCGCAGCTATAGAAGGTATATCCGTAGAATCTGGTGATGGATGGGTCACGTCAGCACCAATGAGAATACAAGGTGAATTTAAAACGTTAGGTCTACAAAGAGAAAATATGTAGTAAGATCTTAATACTGAACAATGTATGAACTATGCGAGATATATATAAAGTGATTGAATACAAATTGAATTTTTTAATACAAAATGTTATACCTTATACTAGTAGGAATTGTATGATTAATGCCATTTAATTTGGAATTTATTTTCAAAAGAATATTTCCTACCGTCGCCGCATTCATTTTTTTCTCGACAGTTACACTTTTAATACATTGTGTAAGCACACCTACTTTTAATTCAGTAACCTGCTTCACTATACCTTTGGCAACAAATGTGCAATAATGAAATATCTTTCAATAAATAAAATAAAGGAATAAGTAATTAAATGAAATAAATTACTTACTATATGAATCAGGATTGCGTTCTGGGATAATAACTATAACAAGTTTTAATCCTTGCTTTTTCATATCATTGAAATAGTTCATTAGTTGTTTTATCTCTAGACGTAAAGTACGAAATGGAGTAAGTGGTTGTCCTATAAACATACCAACTGAACTTGCTGAAATTAAAACAAATTGTGTCATAAAACATATATCATCTTTCATAATTATTGACAATTATACCATTACTGTAATTAGGACAAGTAAATACTAATTAACAACTTGTATTTACCTCCACTTATCAGTCCATTTCTTAAACCTTGTATACTTATATCTTTTATATATGTTGCCCCTGCATTTACAATTGTCCATGTATTGTCACCTAATTGACTTGCATTGAGAAACTCTCTAGGGCGCCATGTTCCTTTTACTACAGGTGCAAGACCACCTTTACTATATTCTAATTTAGGAGGATCTAACACTCTAGCTGGAACTTGTTCAAATTCTGCACGTATAGAAAGATTAAATTCGTTTTTCATAGTTGGATAGTCGTTCATACGCAAAGTTCTAAACTGCAATAATTATCATGTTAAAAACTAAAGTACATATGACATATACAAACATAAAATACTTACACCATCCAAGATCTTTTTTTTGCGTACACTAGTAGATGTTGCTGCATACTTTATCATTTCTCTGGTTTGCTGTTCATCCATTTTTTTTTGGATTACTTGCCCAGCTATTATTGTACAGAGCTAAAGATTATTAAAAAAATATGTTACTTTTTTGCATTAGAAATATTACTTCTGCATCATCATATAAATATATATTAAACTCGCCTCTGGTGGAACATGTATTTTTTTATTTTTTGAACCTATCCAAAGACAAGGAATAAGAGGATAACGTATTGTATATCTTTTTTCGATTTTAAAATACTCTTCAATAGTACATGTAGTTTCATCACTGCGTTGAAAACTGTTGTTTCTTGGACATTCAACCAAACCATTTACTTCTTGTGTCCGTTTAGACGAAGGTATGTTGGGTATTTCATAATGAACTTTTAATTTCTTCAAAAACTTTTCTATATCCATTCGATTTCGTTGTACATCATTTGCAGTAATATCGTTATGGGTTCTACATATTTCTTTCATGAGTTCAATAACACCTTGAGCTTTAGGAAATCCTTTGTGTGCAACTAAATAACCAAGTAAAACATTAAGTATTTCTCTGTAAAAACAACAGAAGTTTTCTTTAACAATAACAAATTGTTTTTAATAAATTACCATCTACATTAACCAAAGGTTTCCATCCCATTACAGCAGATGTGAATGAGCCTATCCATAATTCCAGGCCATTCGCTAAATAATGTTGTGTTCCCTTTGGATTCCAAAATATCGATCTTCCAACCTATTAAAATACCCAAATTACCACTTTTAACAATCTTCTTAGATCTCATATTTTCAAAAATCAAAATAATTTTATATTATAAATTATATAAAGAGAAACAAATGAATAGATGGTAAAATTACCATACATTACAACCAAGTGCAATTAATAAATATATTAGATAGATATTCTTTACTTCAGCCTGACAATCCTTAAAATGGAATTTAGTTCTTATTACGCACTTTTATAAATATTATATTTAGATAAATATTATTATATATAATGGATTTTCAAATTTACAGAATAAATCATAGAATTTATGAAATAGTGGAGAACATACAAATATTTTACTTACTGGTATATGATATGTCAAAGGTCCATGACGCATGATAACATCAAGAGCTTGTATGCCAGATTGACATTGTAATGTTTCATTAAAACCAGGTTTTACATTTCTCAAAAATGAAAGATCTAAATTTGCAGTTTTGGTCATTTCAACTCGAAATGTCCTCTCTTGTTGACGTTCTTGATCAAAAATTATAACTTCTTCATTTATCTAATTAAAAGAAAATATTTTTGATGATTAATTTAATAAAACCATTGATTGAAAAGATCCTTATATATATAGATTTATTTACTTACATATCTTCCAAAAGGTAAATCATTAGAACTATAAGCAATTTTCTTTCCATCAAAAGCTGGAAAACGATTTGGGAAATATCTTTGCCTAAATGCTTCAAAAATAGGTCTCATTAAAAATTTTGGAGTATTGATAGTTGGTGGATCAGCAGTAAATACTACATCATATTGAGTAACAGCTGTATTTAACTTGTTAATTTCCAGTTGCATCATATTAACTTCTACTGTTATACGTCGACCCCGAGTTCCACATACATCAGGCTTCCTTCTGTTTGGTATACTTAGTGCTAATTGACCGGCTACAGAACTTGGAAGAGATACCTTCGTCGACGTCGATTGTACTACAGATGATGACTGAGTTACAGCAACCACTGTTGATGGTGCTACAGACGGTTTTTGAGTTACAGGCACCTGTGTCGGTAGTTGTGAAATTTCCGTAGCTTGTATTTCCTTTTTTTCTGGTTGTTTCAATAGTGAGATCTTCTCCAGTAGTTGACCTATTTCTTTCTCATGTTTGTTTTCACTTTCTTGGCATATACCTTCACCCCTTCTGCGTCCACCTCTACCACGTCCACCGTCACCTCTTCCATGCCAAGCTTCATGTTTTACAGATATCTCCTCGCCTCTTCCGCCTACACCTTCACCCCTTCCGTGTCCACCTCTACCACGCCCACCTTCACCTCTTCCACGCCCACCCTCATATATTGGAGGTCCACCGTCACCTCTTCCATGCCAAGCTTCATGTTTTACAGATATCTCCTCGCCTCTTCCGCCTACACCTTCACCTCTTCCGCCTACACCTTCACCCCTTCCGCGTCCACCTCTACCACGCCCACCTTGATCTCTTCCACGCCCACCCTCATATATTGGAGGTCCACCGCCACCTCTTCCGCGCCCACCCTCATATATTGGAGGTCCACCGCCACCTCTTCCGCGCCCACCCTCATATATTGGAGGTCCACCGCCACCTCTTCCGCGCCCACCCTCATATATTGGAGGTCCACCATCACCTCTTCCAGTCCAAGCTTCATGTATTACAGATATGTCCACGCCTCTTCCGCCTACACCTTCACCCCTCCCGCAGCCACCTCTGCCCCTAGCACCTCCCCCTCTATCACGCCCACCTCCACCTCTTCCGCGTCCACCTCCACTTTCACCATGTCCACTCTTATCTCCTCCGTGTGTAGCCTCACTTCTTTCAGGTTCACTCTTATCTCCTCCGTGTGTAGCCTCACTTCTTTCAGGTTCACTCTTATCTCCTCCGTGTGTAGCCTCACTTCTTTCAGGTTCACTCTCATCTTTTGCACCTCTATTAGAAGATTGTCCAGCATTTGACTGTTTTCCTTAAAAATAATTTATATTTTTTATTTAATATATGGAGTATTGCACAGTAATTAGAACACTTAGATATTTCCCAATTACATACATGTTAACATTGCTAATAAAAAGTTATATTGTTCAAAATATATGAATTTTAAGATGTAGAGATAATTAAAAAAAATTTGGATGTTATGACCTTAACACTTAGCCAACCGAACGCATTACAACAAACAATATGCGTTTTCTACTGCGCTTGGAAAATCCGAACATTAAAGTGGGGGGATCTCCCCATTCAGTTGGCTAAGTGTTAAGAAAAATTATTTCCTACCATCTATTATCCTTAACCCTTTGCACTCGAAACAGTTTTCGAGCAAACGAACAGCAACTCTTTGTTTGTTTGTTTATTTTTGTTTTTTTTTGTTGTTTTTGTTTCATTTCATTTCATTTCATTTATTTAGTAAACGGGATAAACCCTTGGTACATACAACCCTTGGTAATGATACATAAGGAATGCAATTACTTTAAATCATGTGGTGAGTGAGAGTCACCTCTCGAGTGCAAAGGGTTAATATAAAGCATACATTATTGTTGTATTTTCCTATGTGTATAAATAAAAAAAGGAATTTATATATTTTTGTGTATGATTCTCTATATATCATTGAGATATACAGGGTGAGTTTTGTAACAAAAGCACTTCAAATACGGTACTGCAATTGATTTACTAATACGTTACTTAGTTTCTATAGAGATATGAAGATCACCTTTAGTTTCTTAAATGACATACATGATATTTCATCATCAAATTCTCCATAAAGAACAATTTATAAGTACAGAGATGTTCTAAAATTAATCATCTTGCATTTGAAAATATGCTCAGTCAATGTGACTGTTAATATGACTTTGTTTTCAAGAACAGGGCACGTTTGTAAACATGGCCTCTGTTAAATGTTAAAAACCATCAACACAAGATACCAATTAAGCTCAGGAAAAATAAAAATCTTATTAAGAAAGGCTATACTTTTATTATTATGTTCAGTAACAGCGCAAAATATGATAAGAGTTTATGGTGTTCACGATAAAAGTGCAATAAGAGCTAAAATATTTATTGCACAATATTCTGATAAAAATGACTATTACATTCTGCCTTTCAGGACTTAAGTACCACTTGTAATTATTAATTTTAAAGTCTACTTTTAAATACGTTCTTATGGAAAACGAGATGCTCTATCTATATTCGAAAATAAATATTAGGCATTCCAGTAAAGAACTAAAGATGACCTTAATATCTCGTTAAAAAACCAAAACAACAACAAATTGATTATAGTACTGTTCGACCCCCAGGAAATCATGCAACTTTTGTTTGAAAAATGTATATGTACAGCAAATAATTTCCAAGTTATTTAAAATTATCATATTACAAGACTCACCCTACAGTATAATATGAAGAATATAATACGAAATAAATACGAATAAAATATAGAGGTAAAAAGACACACTTATGCGCTGACAACAGACAAATTAATATTTAGCTATATGAATATGGAGTAAAAGTCAAGTATATACAAAGAATATGTACCATAATGTAATCAAACTAATTACCTACTATAATAACGAAATACGATTACGTACCTTTTTTTCTTCCCATTTTTTATGTTATTACGATAAATATCACAATATTTTTATTCCACCTCGGTAAAATCAAACACTACAAAGACTGTACAATTTCTCAACGTACGACTTGGATGTAAAAGTACACGTAATGCACGTCGACTGATGCCGACGTAGCCTTCGCAGAATTATAATTCGGGAAATCACCGAATTACATCATTGATTAGTGATTTTAGTATTTCTTATTTTTCTCGAAAATTTATTCTGAAAGTCAAAGCTGATTTGAGTTATTGGGTTGAGTTAGTTTTTTTCAGTACCTCTATTGTGAGTACTGAAGCATCTGTTCTGTTATAAGTCGCAATAAAATTATTAGATGATGAAAACGTCGATTGGTTGGATCATCACTTCCTGCTCTGATTACTATGGTTAGGGAATTAGTGAAATAATGCTACGACCGCGTCTGTGGCCTAGTTTACACCGCGCGAGTGTTTGGCCGCGTACTAAATTGATGCGCACCAAACATTGAAGTCGGTAGAGTTTACACCGTATAAGTATCGCTCGATGAAAATACGAATATAGTGCTTGGTACGCGTATCTGCGCGTATCAAACGCACAGTATAAACTCAAGCCTGTTTTCCGACGTTCCGTGTTCTGTGGCGGACAACTTGTCCAACTCGAACTCCGGGCTAGGGAATTCGACAAGTGACGCCGCCTAGATTGTCAGTTGTTTCTCCCGGCGGAAGTCTTGTCCATTCGCTTCTTGGGTCGCTAAGAACGCACACGTGTATTTTCAGTATTAATGTTATTTGTTAAAATATACTATATATTGTTAACCAAAGTGTTCCTCATTATTATCCTCGATAATAACACGTCAGCTATTCTACAACATTAAACCCGTGGCCTTACGCCATAGTTCCGTATGCTTCGTATGCTAAGGTCATCGCACACGAACTGAAAACAGCTGAAAACGCTTTGGGGAGTTATCCGAACGCACCCATAGTTAACGTCACGCAGTAGTAAAGATCCAAAAATATAGATGGTGCAACATGCTCCATCCCCTGATATAGACCATAGACCATGTAGGCTATACATCTGTAATCGTTAGAATATTTCTTTTTATTCAATTGTATATTTATGCAAAAGAAGGACCAAAATTATTTCAATGGCCGAATTTACTGAAGATTTATTTGATGTTTTCGAAGAACCTAGTGATGTTGTAGAAATAATACCTACATCAATAAAAGAAATAGGCACAAATTCAGCCTCGTGTATAAAGTAAGAATAAAACAAATTTCCTAACCTATATCAATTATAATTTAAGAAACTTTAATTTATAAATCAATGTACAGGGAAGTTGATTCTGGTATCAAATCAAAACGTGACCTCGATGACGACTACGAAGAATCAGTGGCCAAAAAATTAAAAACGGAATCCGACTTGGATGATATTAAGTAAGTTAATGATCTTAGTTTTTGTATTGATTTCATTTTACATATTTATTTATTTATTATACGACCTCTTTACTTTAATTTAGATATTAGCTATCAACTTGTAATACTTCTTAATTTATATTATTAATCTAGTTTAGATGAACTAGCATCACGTATTAAAATTCATACTATAGAAACAATAGAATCATGTACACATGAAATAGCAGTGCCACCTGATCAAGAATATATACCGCTAGAGAATAAACAATTAAAACCAGCTAAGGAATATAAATTTGTTTTGGATCCATTTCAAAAAGAAGCAATATTGTGCATAGAAAATAACCAGTCTGTTCTTGTTTCTGCACATACCTCAGCAGGAAAAACTGTTGTTGCCGAGTATGTATATTTTATTGTTTTTCTTATGTGTAATAATATTATTTGTGGATAAAAAATTATAAAAGTTTAAATAGTAGTACGCAGAAAACATTGTTTTTAGTTTTATTAATGTAATTTTTATCTGTGTATTTAAGTTTGTATTAGGTAAATAATCCTACAATTTGTCTTAATAGATATGCCATAGCCTGTTCTTTAAGAGATAAACAGAGAGTAATATATACAACTCCTATAAAAGCTCTGAGTAATCAAAAATATAGAGAATTTTATGAAGAATTTAAAGATGTAGGACTTGTAACAGGAGACGTTACAATCAATCCAACAGCTAGTGTTCTTATAATGACAACAGAAATTTTAAGAAACATGCTTTATAGAGGTTCTGAGGTTTGTTAAAGTTAACAATTTTTTTCATAACAATATTTATTAATTTTAATGTAATATTGGTTATCGTTAGGTTATGCGAGAAGTTGGCTGGGTAATATTTGATGAAATTCATTACATGCGTGATAAAGAAAGAGGTGTTGTTTGGGAAGAAACTCTAATTCTGTTACCTGACAATGTGCACTATGTGTTTCTCTCTGCTACTATACCAAATGCACGTCAGTTTGCTGAATGGGTTGCTCATTTACATAAACAACCATGTCATGTTGTTTATACTGATTATCGACCAACACCATTGCAACACTATATATTTCCAGTTGGTGGAGATGGTATTCATTTGGTATGTAGAATATTCTATAATCTTCATTTGTAGTTAAATAAAACACAAAAGCAATAATTTATGCCCCTTGTAATAGGTTGTAGACGAAACAGGACAATTTAAAGAAGAAAATTTCAACAGGGCTATGGCTTGTCTTCAACATGGAGATGCAGCTAAAGGAGACACAAAGGGACGTAAAGGAGGCATTCGAGCAACAAATGCAGGGCAAACAAATATTTTTAAAATGGTAAAGATGATTATGGAAAGAAATTTTGCACCAGTTATCATCTTCAGTTTCTCTAAAAAGGATTGTGAAGTTTATGCAATGCAAATGGCAAAATTAGATTTAAATACAATGGAAGAAAAAAAATTAGTAGATGAAGTTTTCAATAATGCTATGGACGTTTTAAGTGAAGAAGACAGACGATTACCGCAAGTTGAGAATGTACTCCCTCTTTTAAGACGTGGTATTGGTATTCATCACGGAGGACTCTTGCCCATTTTAAAAGAAACTGTGGAGATTTTGTTTGGTGAAGGATTAATTAAAGCTCTATTTGCTACTGAAACTTTTGCAATGGGCTTAAATATGCCTGCAAGGACAGTTTTATTTACAGCACCACGCAAATTTGATGGAAAAGATTTTCGTTGGATTACATCAGGGGAATACATACAAATGTCTGGACGTGCTGGCAGAAGAGGTTTGGATGAAAAAGGAATAGTTATTTTAATGATCAATGAACAAGTTAGCCCTGTTGTTGGTAAAGAAATTGTACAGGGAAAACCAGATCCAATAAATTCTGCATTCCATTTAACATATAATATGGTGCTTAATCTTCTTAGAGTTGAAGAAATAAATCCAGAATATATGTTAGAAAGAAGTTTCTATCAGTTTCAAAATCAAGCATGTATCCCAAATTTATATAATAGTATGTATTTTTTTATTTCAAAAAGTATATTTGTATCATTGAACTTACTATTATTTTACATCTTATAATTCTTGCAGAAGTCAAAGAATTAGAAGCTGCTTATAATGCAATAAATATTGAAGAGTACAATCAGATATCTTCATATCATGATATCCGTGAACAATTAGATCGATTAAGTACTGAATTTAGGTCATTTTTGACAAGGCCAGAGTATCTACTTCCATTTTTGCAACCTGGTAGATTAATAAAAGTATGTTATATACAATATAAAAGGATTTTTATTAGATCCACAATATATGTCTGTGTATTATCATTTGCATTATTTTAGGTAAAAAATGGGAGTGAGACATTTGATTGGGGTATTATAGTAAATTTTAAGAAGAAAAATCAAAAAAATCCAGTAAAGGATAAATCAGTTATAATCATTGATATTTTACTACACGTATCTAAGGAATCCACAGAAGGGTGCCCTTTACCTTGTCGTGAAGGAGAGGAAGGTGATATGGAAGTTGTTCCAGTACTACATACATTAATTTCTCAAATCAGTTCTCTTAGATTATATCATCCGAACGATTTAAGGCCCAGTGATAATAGAAAAAGTGTATTAAAGACAATTCAAGAAGTGAAAAAAAGGTTCCCTGATGGGCCACCGTTATTGAATCCCATAACTGATATGCACATAGAGGATCAGATTTTCAAAGATATTGTCAAAAGGATAGAAGTTCTAGAAGAAAGACTTTATGCTCATCCTTTACATAAGGTAAAATTAGATTATTTAAAATTTTGTTAGATGTTGCAAATATTAGAAGCATATCTTCACTTTACAAGAATAAATATCAATTGAACTCTAATTTTTTTAAATAAGCACAGTGGTTAAACGCCAATTGCACAATCCAGTTCAAATTTTAGTATTATAATATCTATCTAATTAGTATTATAATATCCCCAGTCTAATTTTTTTATTATATATTCACAGTAAATTTATCATATATTTTTGAAAACAGGATTCTAATGTGACTGCATTATATGAACAATTTTTACACAAAGAAGAATTAGGTATGCAACTAAAACAAGCAAAGGCAGAATTAAAGCAAGCTAAATCAATACTCCAAATGGATGAATTAAAATGTAGAAAACGAGTACTTCGACGAATGGCGTATTGTACAGCAGCTGATGTTATAGAATTGAAAGGCAGAGTTGCCTGCGAACTTAATGGAGCTGATGAATTATTGATGACAGAAATGATTTTTAATGGTTTGTTCAACTCATTAAGTATACCACAAATGGTAGCTTTAATTAGTTGTTTTGTGTGTGATGACAAGTCTAATGAGATGCCAAAAAGTACTGAAGAGTTAAGTGGACCACTTAGGCAAATGCAAGATTTAGCCCGAAGGATAGCAAAGGTTTCATCTGAAGCAAACTTAGAGTTAGATGAAGACACATACGTAGAAAGGTTTAAACCATATCTAATGGATGTTGTATATGCTTGGTGTAAGGGTGCAAGTTTCTTACAAATATGTAAGATGACGGATATATTTGAAGGTAAAGACAATTGATAGAATGAGATATAAAAATTTTGTCCTTAGAAAACTTAATATATTTTTATCACTCATATTTCAGGCTCTATTATACGATGTATGCGTCGATTGGAAGAAGTTCTTAGACAGCTATGCCAAGCAGCAAAAAATATTGGAAATACAGATTTAGAAAATAAATTTAGTGAAGCAATTAAACTCATAAAAAGAGACATTGTCTTTGCTGCATCTTTGTATTTATAATTAAAATATATAAAAATATTTGTACTGCAAATCTTTATTTTTAAGTTCAATTTAGAAAAACAAACAAAACCAAATTTTTCAGAGTTGTTCAAAATGTAATTTATTTTGTGGATATTTAAGACATACAATGCTCATGCGTGGTAAGGAATTTTTACAAAATAAAACTATCTTTTATGACTTATCTATACGAAGAAAGTATAACATAAAATGTAATGTATAATAAACAAAGTTTAAATTAACCATTTACTATTGCAAATTTGTTAAATAAATACATTTTAGGGATATTTTGATGCTTAACACCTACATTTTAATTTAATTACAACAAATAATTTATCGTTCTTCTAATATTACTGTTTCTTGCGGACAAAACTTTAGATCCATTAAGGTTAGTTTTGAATCCATAGATGTCAACTGTAATAAGCAATAATATACCTGTCACTTTTATGTACCAAATACCGCTCAAGAACATAAATACATTGAGTCCTAAATATAATATAAACAATAGTATTTTGCAAATTAACTAATCAAACAATAAACAGAAATAACTACAGGATAAGAACTTAAATTGCTTACATGATCTACTTACATCCCTTCGAGGCCAACTAGAAAGAACTTTGTATTCTTCTGTAGGATAACCTTCCACAATTAAAAAATTAAGAAGCGTTTGAAGCGGTGTATCCGATTGAAATCTACGTTCAAGGAATTTGCCAGCTGGAAGCCGCACCCTTACTTTGAGAATACCATCACCTACATTTTGTTGAGGTTCAGGAGGTAAACTGGATTCTATTGCCTGTCTATGAGCTTCTTTCCTTGCTTCTTCAGCTAACCTTTCATTTTCTGCCTGTTCTTTTCGCCTTTTCTCAATTTCTTCTTGCATTTGTTTAGCCTCTTCTTTTGCTCTGTAAAGAATGTGTTTAGTAAAAACAAGTATAGCCGGGAATGGTTCTTTACATACAACTGAGTGGGAAATATAAAATAAATTTTCTTCACACGGGGCATCATTTATATTTTCGACTCAGTTTTATGTAAAGAATTACACTCCGGCCGGTTGTACCACGATTTCGAAAACACCCTATATATCTCTATTTACCTATCTGCAGCCAAACTTTCTTGATAAGCTTTATCTTGTTCTTGTTTGACTTTTTCCCTAGCCTGTCTCTCTTCTTCTACACCAATATCACTACGTCTTTGTTCCTGCATTCAAAGTACCGTAATATTAATTTAGAATTTTTGTGACAAAAATTATATATGCTATTAGGTATTAGTAAGTTCCACGTACCTGGAAAACATCAACTGCCTGAATTAAATTAGTAAGTAATTCACTAACTCCCACATTACCATGTACAATGGTAAATATTTCCGTATTTGATCTAGATCTCATTATTATCATGAGAGCTGGCAAAGTATCAACATCAATATTTCTCACAGTTAATGCAGCAACAGAGCCAAGTGTTTGATTAACTGATGTTAAAAACCTGTGAATAAAATATATTTCATAGAAAGCATCCACTAGTTAACCACCAGTAGTTAATGTAAATACAATTTATACCTTTGTTTATTAGATTCATAAGTGATATCCCAACCCCAAACAATAAAATTTGCAGAAAGTAATTGAAGCACCGTTTCAAAACCTAATAATTGTGCGCAAAATACATTTGCTAGTACACTGTTATCGTGGTGTAGATATACAGCCAATAATTTTCTCTAAAATAATATACTTGAATGTAATTTCAATACTGTATTTATTATAAACTTCGAATAAAAACCTATATTACAACCTCCTTTGCAGGCTTTAAACATGATTCCTTTATAGCATCTTCAAAAGTACCAGTAAAAAAATCTGGATGATTGCGACCATATCGTTTTTCATATTGTTCTGCAAAATGTAGTGTGCCTACCATCTCATCTTCTACATTTTCTGGCACTGTAAAATAAAGATACAATTTTGAAATAAATAGTGATATAAAAAACAATAGTAAGATATTTTAGATGAATTTTTAAAGATAATTTAAGTAATATATTTAGTTAGCTTTTAATATACTTACTAAGACGTTGTATTTTGGTAGATCTGATGTTATCTATAAAAATGTCATCCTCAACGTTAAATGATTCAGGAACATCAAATTCTTCAACATCTTCAGGTTCATCGATAGAACTATCACTGTCAATTACTTCTACGACATCCTGAAAACATGAAATTATTGTAACAAAAACTTTCTAATTCTCATTTTTTAAATTTAAGTAATCATGCATATAGCATAATTATAAAAAAATAAGTATATTTTTTATTATCTACCTTAAACATAATTTTTAACCTAATTAACTAAACTACTTTGAACTTTAAAATAAAGATAGGTATGATATAAGTAATCAGAAAAGTACCTTCTTTTCTTCTTTAGAAGGGATTTTACTAACAGACAATTCATGTTCCGGATGATGAATGCCACTCTGCGCCAATATTACATTGTCATCTTTTAATGAACTGGGCCAGCCTTTCCATTGTTGATGTCTTACAGGCACATTAATCAAAGAATAAACATCTGTTTTGACATTTAATATTGTTTGTGTTCCAGGAAATTTCAATTTATATGATTTATTATGTACTTCATCTTTGATGTTGAGAGTATAAGTTTGTGTCACACGGTCCGACAAGCATACACTTAAAAATAGAATATTTTTATGAAGTATATTAAAGAAACAATCAATAGTTTGTAAATAATTCTATATTATTTACATTTCTTCTCCTAAATCCCAGTTGTCTGAAAGAGATGTCACATACAATGTATTTTCTCTTGGTAGTTCTAATGTTTGTAGTATTGTAGAACTTGTTTGGGGTTCCTTTTTCCATCCATGTATTTGTTGCTGACATGGTGCAATATTTGTTTGTTCCCATATATATTGTTTAAGTTCACCTAATATTTATCTTTGTCTTAGATGATACTGATATAAGCATTATACACGTAAAAATGATTCAGTATTGCTATTTAGTTTCATACACATATTAATGATGTAAACGGGATAAAAATGATATACGAACACCTACCTACAGTAGATGATTCAAATAGATCTATCTTATAAACCTTATTTGAATGATTAATATGGAATGTAAGCATCTTAACATTTGAACAACTTTTGGATTTACTTGTTCCAGGTTTAGCATTTTCTGTTGTTTCTGGCATTACAGTTTCAATATTTTTCACAGAATTTGTTTGTGTTATTGTTGATGAGTGAGGCATGCTTCCTATTTCTTCTATCATCTCTACCTCAGGACCCATATCAAAAGGAAGCTGTTGGGTGCCTCGCGGCATTGCTTGATTTACTGCTGCCTGTATTACAAGAGTATATATATATATACAGTCGCAGTCACATATTGTCCGAAAGATCTGAAGACAGCATGATAAAGTCCATAAGAAAGCTACGGATTTTTCCTCATGCTGCCTTCAGACTTGATAGACAATATATGACTAAAACTGTACATTTCATAACTTATGTTGTATATATCTTTAATTAAAAAAACATACATATATTCATACATTTATATTATAAAAAAAAGATTATAGTTTTGTTAATATTTACCAGTAAATCCCAATTTGTTTCTTCCAGATACATAATAGCTTCTCCAACATCGTCAATTCCTGTACAAGCCTAGAAATGATATAATTGAATGAATATAAAAATATGTGCTAGTAAATTTTTATTTAGCATATTTTTTATTACAACATTATTTTTAGATAATTGATATACTTTACAATTTAGTACTATTGTCAATATAAACATCTATCTTTAACAAAGTTATAATGACAAGATAAAAAAATCATCTTACAAAAATTAATTTTGTATGACTAGTTGTCATTGCAAAAATTGTGAAATTTTATACAAATTCAAATAAATAAATCTTTTAAATTTTAGTTTTTATTTTCAACCATTGTCAATGTCATCTAAAAACGTTACCATAACCTAAAATCATGTACATTTTTAAACAATCCTTAATGTCAAATTTCTCGTCAATTACCTGAAAATCAGCTAAAATCACCTCTCGGCTTTCAGCCATTATGACGTAGTTTCGGTATAGTCGTGAAAAAACCCTTATGAAGAATCAAAACTGTCCTTTCTTTCAAAATTACTACAAAGAACATGCACAACAAATGCAAGCCATCGATGTCTTATATATCACAATACTCGAAGTGAAACAGATAGCTCATGCTGTTTATACATTTTTTGCTAAATCAAACAATTGTTCGTATATTGGACGGCACGCTCCAAAGAAAGTTTATTTCACTTTCCTTAGATGCGTACGATTGGTTGAATTTCATTATTTCAATACATGTCCAATCATAAGCGTTAATCTTGATAGACAAGAAAATATACTTTCTACTTTCTAGCATTTTTCTAATATATATATATAATATACGGATGTAATTACTTATATGTAATACCTTCTGATCTTTATAATCGTCTAGTACCCCTACATATGTAAATTGTAATAAGGAACCAATTAAAAGCATAGATTTGTTGGCACATAGTTCCAATTAATATTGCAATTGTGAGAGTTTATTTGTTTTATTGCAATTAAATTGGTTCATTCGATCAATTTGTGTTGATTTTTTATGTTTACATTGTATTATTTTCGAAAATTGCTTTTTTCTCAAGACAAAATGTATGTATTGTTTTGTTTAATGACTTTATTCCATTATTCTGGTAATTTCAAATTCTATTTTCTCTAAACTTTTTTGATTTTTCGTAAATAAAGGTGCCGAAAATCAATACAAACTTATTCAAGGACTCAAGCATTTAAACATATCTCGTTCATAAAATAAAATCTATTTTATTTATAATTATACAGCCAAGAAATTGGTAGTAATTATAATACGTTATATTTGCCACAGTATCCTCGGTAAAAAGAATAATAGAAAGTTGAAATTATTATCAAAATTTTTATAGATAAGTAATCATTAAGCGTAATATTAAAATTTTTAATGGAATGAAGCTATTGTGCACTTTTAATAGGATATTCGATCGTAATAACCATTTAAAACACGAATCCTTTATTTAATGGACATATATGTATGTTCATGCTGTCTCATATACTTGCATAGGTGCACTAGTCATATTTTGTCTTTAAGTATTAAATTTTATTAATATTTTGCGTCCATTAGTGAAATTACGGTAATTTATAAGAATCACTTGAAATCTAAACTCTTCAGATAAGACATAATGTTTGCAGAGTATTCCAACCTACACTATACTATTTTTTTTTATATACTGGGTTCGTTATCATCCGTTATAGTAAAAATTTGTGTTACATACATAAATGAATGCAAGAAGAATGACGTGTTTATTAAAAGAATGCCAATTCGAATGTCGGTTAGTTTCATATTTTAAGTAATGTAATGAAATCAAATCCTTCATATTTATATGTTTCCTGTTAATTTGTATATGCTGTAATGTTTATGAGAATAATTTATGCAATATTTACATGTACAACAGTACATTTTAGTTTTTAACATTGACTTTTATTTTCTGTATGTTGTATTTAAAAAACATGATTATTAGATTTCCATTTTCTTATAGGGTTAGCTCAGTATTAAATAAAAATACTCGAAGTTATGGAAAGCAATATATGTTTGATGATACTAGTGAAACATGTTGGCATTCTGATATAGTGAGTACATAATTATATATATTTTAACACATAATATAAAGGTATACTTTTTAACTTACAGATTATAAATATATATATATATAAATTACTTATAACACTATTATATATATTACAGGGTACGCAACAATGGATACTTATTAATTTTGAAAATATATGTATTATATCAGCATTTGAAATTGAATTTCAAGGTGGTTTCGCTGGAAAAGACTGTAGCGTAGAAATTATAGGCAAAAATAATTGCACAGTAGCTGTAGAGCATTTTTTTCCAGAAGACACAAACGCAGTTCAACGATTTTCCTTAAAGAATGCAGTTTCAGCCAAATCTTTTAAATTGATTTTTAATGGAAGTACAGATCTTTTTGGTAGAATTATTATTTATAGGCTATCATTATATTCATGATTTAGCATTTATTCGAATGCTTATTTATAAATTGAAATATACAAATAAAATGATTCTTATTTTTGCATAAATATAAGTGAGCTATTATTCATATAAAGATGTACAGTTTTTAAACGAAACATTTGCATAATAATAATTTGTATATTTTATTATTTGAAGTTTAAGATTATATAGTAAAATAAAAGGCATTTTTTATACTGTAACCACGGAGAGGAGAACGATTGACATAGGCTTTTTCTCCACAAAAGTGTCCCCGAAAAGCGTTGTCAGTAACAATACCTTTTTTGTCCACTATGGTGCTATTTGTTTGTCGGTCTTTTCAATATCAAACTATAAGAATAAACTACGAGGCATATTTTTTGATATTTGCTCTTAGTTCAGAGGAAAATCATTCTTATAGGTTGGTATTGAAAAGTCGGACAAACAAATAAGACTCCTATGCATTGAGTGGCTGAGTATCCAGACCAGGGTGTGGACACTCCTTACCCCCACCACCTTGGCAATTTAACGTAGTCCCCGCCGTTCACCCATGCGCATTGTGGAAAATAATCAACTGGAGGGCAGCACTAACGAACGCAAAGCTGCCAACCGTGTTTATTGCTTCTGTTCGTATAGTAACTAGCCCGCCGAGGTCTAGATCCCAGAGTAGAAGTGCAGTCCCCGCTAGCCCCTTAAACCTGTTGACCCGTTAGCCTTCTAAGCCCGCGATCCGGCTAATTGGAAGGGGCACATAAGATATATACATGTTTGAAAAGCCGTCTGTTTAATAAATAGTGAGATAGATTCATTCTTCGAAATTGTTTATCGTCGTTTAACAATACTTGAAGGAATATGCAAGTCGCGTTTCGATAGTAAGACCAGTTCGGAAGTTACAACAGTTTAAATCTTAAGATTCATCTCAGCATAAAGTGCAATATAATAATATGTTATTATTTATTTTATGTGTATTTGAATAATATTTAAGTATGGTATTTATTTACAATAAGAATTATTATACATTATAACAAAAGTGCGTCCGATGTATTAAAAGTTATAATTATTCTATACTTTATATTACTTTCCGACTATTTGTAGAAATGTACATATATAAAATTGATATAAATGAACAAAAATAAGATACATTGCAAAAAATACTGGAATTTTTAATTGAAACCATGAATTAACCATCCAATTCCCTTATTTGTTCAACTTCTCGAGTTATTGCCTTTTGGCGAAAACTCCATCAATGGAGAACGTATCAGGAGAACATGAGCTACAAGGAGGAATTCGGATTTCAAGACCCACCTCTTCAAATAGTATTGTTTCCTGGTAGAAATCCCAGTTTACGGGGAATTTACCGGATCGCTGAGAATCGAGAAAGTATCATGAGAACGTGAGCAGCAAGGAGGAATTCGGATTTCAAGACACACCTCTTGAAATAGTATGCTTTCCTGGTAGAAATCCCAGTTTACGGGGAATTTGCCGAATCGCTGAGAATCGAGAAAGTATCATGAGAACGTGAGCAGCAAGGAGGAATTCGGATTTCACGTGCCACCTCTTGAAATAGTATGCTTTCCTGGTAGAAATCCCAGTTTACGGGGAATTTGCCGAATCGCTGAGAATCGAGAAAGTATCATGAAAACGTGAGCAGCAACGAGGTATTCGGATTTCACGTGCCACCTCTTCACATATTATGGTATCCTGTTAGAAATCCCAGTTTACGGGAAAATGTTCCGAAAGCGTTCGTAAGAACATTGGCAGCGCCATCTAGCGGTGGAGAGAAGAGGCAAAATTTGATGATTTTTCAGGGGTGTTCCTTTAAAACACTCTCCTGGTCGCTATAATTAACCGATTCTTATGAACGATACCTTGTTGGAAAGCTAAAAGAACGGGCTACAAAATGGCTATTAAAGAATTTTTATAATACCTCACTTTCAGTTTCTAAATCGTACTTAAACTTTTCAAATGTAATTTCTATGATGATGCTAACGTTAATAATAAAATTTGTTATAGCTATCTTATAGCTTGTTCTTTTAGCTTTCCGACGAGCTATTGATCGTAGAAATCGATCAAGAATTGTGATCAGAATTAATTTTTAAAGTAAATCTCTCGAAAGTCGATAAAACAGGGTCTCAATTGCAAGCTGGCGCCATCTAGCGGTGGAGACAAGAGGCAAAATTCGATGATTTTTCAGGGGGGTCTTTAATAAATTCTCCTGGTCGCTATAATTAACCGATTCTTATGAACGATACCTTGTTGGAAAGCTAAAAGAACGGGCTACAAAATGGCTATTAAAGAATTTTTATAATACCTCACTTTCAGTTTCTAAATCGTACTTAAACTTTTCAAATGTAATTTCTATGATGATGCTAACGTTACTAAAGAAATTTATTATACCTATCTCATAGCTTGTTCTTTTAGCTTTCCGACGAGCTATTGATCGTAGAAATCGATCAAGAATTGTGATCAGAATTAATTTCTAAAGTAAATATCTCGAAAGTCGATAAAACAGGGTCTCAATTGCACGCTGGCGCCATCTAGCGGTGGTGAGAAGAGGCCAAATTTCATGCATTTGCAAGGGGTTTTTTTAAAACACTTTTCTGGTCGTAATAATTATCCGATTCTTATGAACGATACCTTGTTGGAAAGCTAAATGAACAAGCTATGAGATAGCTATAATAAATTTCTTTAGTAACGTTAGCATCATCATAGAAATTACATTTGAAAAGTTTAAGTGCGATTTAGAGACTGAAAGTGAGGTATTATAAAAATTCTATTATAGCCATTTTGTAGCCCGTTCTTTTAGCTTTCCGACGAGGTATCGTTCATAAGAATCGGTTATTTATAGCGACCAGGAGAATTTATTAAAGACCCCCCTGAAAAATCATCGAATTTTGCCTCTTGTCTCCACCGCTAGATGGCGCCAGCGTGCAATTGAGACCCTATTTTATCGACTTTCGAGAGATTTACTTTAGAAATTAATTCTGATCACAATTCTTGATCGATTTCTACGATCAATAGCTCGTCGGAAAGCTAAAAGAACAAGCTATAAGATAGCTATAACAAATTTTATTATTAACGTTAGCATCATCATAGAAATTACATTTGAAAAGTTTAAGTGCGATTTAGAGACTGAAAGTGAGGTATTATAAAAATTCTATTATAGCCATTTTGTAGCCCGTTCTTTTAGCTTTCCGACGAGGTATCGTTCATAAGAATCGGTTATTTATAGCGACCAGGAGAATTTGTTAAAGACCCCTCTGAAAAATCATCGAATTTTGCCTCTTGTCTCCACCGCTAGATGGCGCCAGCGTGCAATTGAGACCCTGTTTTATCGACTTTCGAGATATTTACTTTAGAAATTAATTCTGATCACAATTCTTGATCGATTTCTACGATCAATAGCTCGTCGGAAAGCTAAAAGAACAAGCTATAAGATAGCTATAACAAATTTTATTATTAACGTTAGCATCATCATAGAAATTACATTTGAAAAGTTTAAGTGCGATTTAGAGACTGAAAGTGAGGTATTATAAAAATTCTATTATAGCCATTTTGTAGCCCGTTCTTTTAGCTTTCCGACGAGGTATCGTTCATAAGAATCGGTTATTTATAGCGACCAGGAGAATTTGTTAAAGACCCCTCTGAAAAATCATCGAATTTTGCCTCTTGTCTCCACCGCTAGATGGCGCCAGCGTGCAATTGAGACCCTGTTTTATCGACTTTCGAGATATTTACTTTAGAAATTAATTCTGATCACAATTCTTGATCGATTTCTACGATCAATAGCTCGTCGGAAAGCTAAAAGAACAAGCTATAAGATAGCTATAACAAATTTTATTATTAACGTTAGCATCATCATAGAAATTACATTTGAAAAGTTTAAGTGCGATTTAGAGACTGAAAGTGAGGTATTATAAAAATTCTATTATAGCCATTTTGTAGCCCGTTCTTTTAGCTTTCCGACGAGGTATCGTTCATAAGAATCGGTTATTTATAGCGACCAGGAGAATTTGTTAAAGACCCCTCAGAAAAATCATCGAATTTTGCCTCTTGTCTCCACCGCTAGATGGCGCCAGCGTGCAATTGAGACCCTGTTTTATCGACTTTCGAGATATTTACTTTAGAAATTAATTCTGATCACAATTCTTGATCGATTTCTACGATCAATAGCTCGTCGGAAAGCTAAAAGAACAAGCTATAAGATAGCTATAACAAATTTTATTATTAACGTTAGCATCATCATAGAAATTACATTTGAAAAGTTTAAGTACGATTTAGAGACTGAAAGCTAGGTATTATAAACATTCTATTATAGCCATTTTGTAGCCCGTTCTTTTAGCTTTCCGACGAGGTATCGTTCATAAGAATCGATTAATTATAGCGACCAGGAGAGTGTTTTAAAGGAACACCTTGCAAACGCATGAAATTTCGCCTCTTCTCTCCACCGCTAGATGGCGCTGCCAATGTTCTCACGAACGCTTTCGGAACATTTTCCCGTAAACTGGGATTTCTAACAGGATACCATAATATGTGAAGAGGTGGCACGTGAAATCCGAATACCTCGTTGCTGCTCACGTTCTCATGATACTTTCTCGATTCTGAGCGATTCGGCAAATTCCCCGTAAACTGAGATTTCTACCAGGAAAGCATACTATTTGAAGAGGTGGGTCTTGAAATCCGAATTTCTCCTTGCTGCTCACGTTCTCATGTTACTTTTTCGATTCTCAGCGATTCGGCAAATTCCCCGTAAACTGGGATTTCTACCAGGAAAGCATACTATTTAAAGAAGTGGCACGTGAAATCCGAATTTCTCCTTGCTGCTCACGTTCTCATGTTACTTTCTCGATTCTCAGCGATTCGGCAAATTCCCCGTAAACTGGGATTTCTACCAGGAAAGCATACTATTTGAAGAGGTGGGTCTTGAAATCCGAATTTCTCCTTGTAGCTCATGTTCTCCTGATACTTTCTCCATTGATGGAGTTTTCGTCAAAAGGCAATAACTCGAGAAGTTGAACAAATAAGGGAATTGGATGGTTAATTCATGGTTTCAATTAAAAATTCTAGTATTTTTTGCAATGTATCTTATTTTTGTTTATTTATATCAATTTTATATATGTACATTTTTACAAATAGTCGGAAAGTAATATAAATCATAGAATAATTATAACTTTTAATACATCGGACGCACTTTTGTTATAATGTATAATAATTCTTATTGTAAATAAATACCATACTTAAATATTATTCAAATACACATAAAATAAATAATAACATATTATTATATTGCACTTTATGCTGAGATGAATCTTAAGATTTAAACTGTTGTAACTTCCGAACTGGTCTTACTATCGAAACGCGACTTGCATATTCGTAAAGAAGAGACTTTTTTTGTTAATTTTTTCTTTCTATAATTATAGGATGGTAATTAATAATCAAATTATTGTCATTTATTCACCTAAACATACTAGTAGACAACAGTTATCGCGTAATAGTGCACGAGCAGTAGCGCGCTGTAGTTAAAATGAACCCGTTCTTTTATGTAAACCATTTCTGGTTATACCATATTAACCATATCTGGTTATAGGATACCCAAATATAATTAAAAGTAAAATAAAAAAATAATAATTTCGAAGAATGAATCTATCTCATTATTTATTAAACAGGCGGCTTTTTTAACATGTATGTATCTCATGTGCCCCTTCTAATTAGCCGGCTGGCGGGTTTAAAAGGCTAACGGGTTAACAGGTTTAAGGGGCTAGCGGGGACTGCACGCGTTCTCGGGGACTACACTTCTACTCGGGGATCTAGACTTTGGCGGGCTAGTTACTGTACGAACAGAAGCAATAAACACGGTTGGCAGCTTTGCGTTCGTTAGTGCTGCCCTCCAGTTGATTATTTTCCACAATGCGCATGGGCGAACGGCGGGGACTACGTTAAATAAGACTCCTATCCTTATGCATTGAGTGACCATACCCTGATCCAGACCCTGCTGATAACTACCAATAACTGCCAATAACTACCGCCTGTAGTTTTGAAAATTCGAACTGTCAACAGTTAAAAAAGATTGAGTTGGATTGAGTTATGGAACATAAGAAGTGTAAGGCTATTTGATATGTTTCGTCGTAGAATTACGTTAAATTGTGAACGAATCTACACTATCTGATATATATCCTCATAAGATTATATTAATTATTGAATAAACTTACGCTTTTAAGAATCGTAGATTTATATGTACATAATGGCAGCAAGCACGTACTTTTATCGTAACGTACTTATTTTAACGGAAGTGATACGACCGAGCGTTGATTTTAAAACACATTTTAAAGAGGTAAACATAACGTATCTCATATTATTGCAAAGATCCAAGAATTGTAATGGTCATATAACCAGAGCAAAAAACCGGGTTACCTGCGTGTAGTTACAGTAACACGTAGCGTTCGGGAACTGAAGTTACATTCATAACATAAAGAACTCGGTGACCCGTTCCGGAACTTAGGAGTGGGTTACTAGTAAAATGTGATACAAATATAAGATAAATTTCTTTTTAGTCTTTTATTTTATATGCATTAGTTAACGTCTTATACAATTTTATTTGTTCTTATAACCACTATGTCATCTTATTAGTAGCCTGCTACTAAACAAGATTTTTTACATTGTATTACGATAACTGATTTTTAAAATGGCTTACATTGGTTACAGCGCTTTACCATGCCAAGCGTAACCCGGTTTACCAAGTTTCTCCATGTATTTAAAAGCTAAATTGGGTTTTGGTTACAGTTACAATCTCTACTAAAAGAATAATAAAAGAATAGCTATTATATATTATGTTACTTTTTAGGGAATGTTTGACAAACCTAATACAGTAGGGTTCATACATATTTCTCAATATTTATTGTTAATATATGATGAAGAACGTTTTAGAAAATTGATTCCATGGCCAATAACAAGCAAGCAGATGGAAATTAAATATCGTAATGATGTTAAAGAATACCTAAGTATAATAGCCAATGAACATCCAGATGTTGGTTTTCCTCCTATTCTTGCTTCCTATTTGATTTCTGCTCATGGCAGAAAGTTTACAAATATTATGTGGAAACTCTCTATAGTAGTGTTAAGAACTTATATAAAAAGAAATTGTAAGTACTTGTTGGTTCATTTACTGTCTTTTAATATTTATTTTTATATATACCATATCGCATATAAAAGAAGGGAGAGAGGAAAAAGGGGAGATATATTTACATGTCTTTGAATGTATGGCATAAGTGCCATGATAAAAGCTCATTTAATGATCGATTAAGTAGCTAATTATTCATTGATGATTTTTTTGCAGGTAATCCAAATATTTTTTATGCACCACAACCAGGTCCTGCAGATGAATTGATAAAAACAACTTTACAAAGAATAAATAAAGATACAATTTCAAATATTATGTCTTATCGCAGAAACATGAAAAAGATGAGAGAAACATCTGAACTTGCTATAACGTATGAATTGTTATATTTATTTCACCTCCACCTTTATACATTTTTTATTTATTACTTGTGGTCTTTTTAGACAAGAAGAAGAAACTTTAGCTAATATGAAGCATGAATTTTTTGAAAATAAGCAACACTTATTACATTTGGTATCTGATGCCCCTGTTGATTCAAACATAAAAGAGCACTTAGCAAATGTTGAAGACACAGAAATTATAGAATGTATAATTTATACAATACAAAATTCATAAATATATATAAATTTAATATCATTGTATTAATCACTATATATTTCTTGTAGCTTGGAGACAACACATAATTGAACATTTAGCATATATAAAAAAGAAACATATGACTTTGAACAATGTGGAAACTCTTAGCAACAGAATTATTAATATGATTTTGAGTAGAAAAAGTCCTACCGCGATATTAGATACAGAGTTACTTCCAAAAGTACGTTCTTCCTCAATTTCTCTACTACCATCGTCAGAATATGTACAGGTAATGCAAAACTTTGCAACCAATCAAATTTACCCTAAATAATCATTCTAATATTCTATATATTTCACAGTATCACCACCATCATTTGTATGTAAATAACAAATTAACGTTATATAATTTTATTCAATTATTTAATTTATTATTATCTCAAGTATACCAATACTTAAGGGAAAATGAGTTGGAAGATTTATCAAACTGCCTCTTACAAATAGAAGCAAGTCGGGAAGATATGAGATTGGCAATTAAATGGTTTCAAAATCAAAGAACAAGTATAGCAAGTTCTTTAAATGATATTAAATTTGATTTACATCAGAAAAAAATGAATCAACCGTATCAAGAAAGTACTTCACCCATGCTAAATGATATTCTTTTCCCATCTCCGATCATAAAAATAAATACTAACTGTTGTAATGAAGGAAATGATGTACTAAAGAGATTAGAACTTACACCAGTGGAAGGTATAAATTCATTTATGTAGTAAACAGTTTTATATAGTTGAACTTTATGAGGCTAATAAGATTACTTTAAATTACTTGCAGGTGTGCACAAATCCTTATTTTCTAGATATAAACAGCAACATGGAAATAACAACATATATCTTTCACAGCTAAGAACAAATTTGTTGGTTTCACGTATTAATTTTGATGATACTATTTCTTTTAATATCAGTGATAAAATTCCAATACCTAGTATATGTATATCTAAACAAAGTTCTTCACCTGCTGCACATACGGGAAAATATTCACGTTTATTTTTCTCGCATACAAAGAAAGCAACTGGAAAAGGTAATAAAGCTTGTTTGTACTATTAGTGCAGATAATAATTTAAAATATTTCACTCTTCTACAGGAGAATCCCTTGAACCTTGCAGCCGTAGTATGATATCTATACCACATTCCTCTATAGTTAATTCCACTCCTATAGTAAACGTACCAGGAGAAATACATAATGCTTCACAATTCAGCCTTGGCAATACTAATGAAACTGAAGAAGATAGTGCGACAAACACGGAAGATAACAAATCCAATAATATTCAAAATAGGACAAAAACCAGAAGATCCATTAGTGATTTAGTACAACGTTACAAAAAAGTATTAGATATTGCTAATCAATCATCTTATACTGAGAAATGATCGCCTATGAAAATCATTTCTCAGTGTGAGATGATGTTTGATTAGTAATATTGATGTAGTCATATCTTTCATCACATATTTGATTATATAAGAATAGAATTTACACACGCACACAATCATACACACACGCGCATGCATACACATATATATGTATATATTGAGTAAATTTATTTGTATTTTTATAAAATATTGGAATTCTGCAAACGGCATCTATTTTGGAACCTTTTGTACCCTTAATATTCTATTTGTAGCAATTTATAATGGTACAATACTAGGATACTTGTAGAATATTGTTCATAATAATTGGATGCCAATAATATATGAACTTCGTTATAAAAGTATTTTGTCTTACAGGTTTGTACATAGATAATAACAAAAGTTGCATACTTGATTAGTTTTATCTACTCATCGTATAGTATTTGTTTAGAATTTAGAAAAAATTAATATTATTATTTTCTAATATTAATATTATTGCTGTTTTTGATTTCATAATAAAAATATTATTTTTTAATATGTGTACTTTACAAAATTTGTAGTAAAATACTAATATTACAGATTGGTAGTTTTTTCTTTGTATTATTATACATTTGAACAGAATTTTATTTTACAATTTCACTTTTTATTATTTATTGAAGGCCGCTTTCGCAAAATATTTTCATGATATGATATTTAACTTTATGTTGGCCGAAATCTATTTTTTTTTTGCGAACTGAACATACATATTTTTATTTGTATATAAAGTAAAAACTGAAATATTCCAAGTACTTTTATTGCTTTAATGAAGCATTATGTAGATTTTAATTATTCAAATTCATAACTCTATATTCTATTATGAACAATTGCATCAATAACACAAAATTCACGAATAAATTTGATTGTATCACGCAATATCGTACGTATGTATTTAACCTTTAGGGGACCGGCAAGCCCCCTCAATTCTACGCAATATGTTGATTATATATATATATATAAAATTTTGTAAAAGAAATACCATCATTTTCATGACAAAATGCCAGTTCTCTAAAGGTTAATAACCTAAAAGGTAGTAAATGGTAGATAAGCAAGTGCACATATATTTTTCGTATAAACCAAGTAATCTTTCTAATCGGCATGCTTTCTTGAATCATTGTTTCTACTTTATGTAGTGCTTCGTAAAATTCTAATTGTCAAATATAGTAAACTATTATATAGTAAATGGTGGTAAATAAAATTGAAAGTAGTTAGGAATTTAAAAATTCGTAGTTAAAATTATTAGTTCCAAGTATTTAGCATTATAGTAAAAATATTTTATGTAAATAGGCACTATATGGTATATCATTTTTTTTACTTATAATAGAAATGAAAAATTACGTAACAAAAGAGAATGATTAAAAATAATTAAAATTTTGTTACTTTCATAAAGATATCTCTTATAATGATAATATATATAGAGATGCTTAAAAGTTGCTTAACAATAAGTCTAATGTTATAAGACTTATTTTGGATTAAAAGTGTTTCAAAAGCACTATCAAATAAATTATTTATACATCAATATTTGTGTTATAATTTTATAAATATTATATGAACCATTTGTAAAAGATGTCTCACTTTTTACAGATTTTAATAATGCTTTTAAAAGCTATTTAAAAAGGCTGGCTCAGTGTAAATTTGAGTATAAATCTGAACTTAATATGATTCGTATTTTAAAATATGTTTCTTAACAATCTTTATAACGATTTATTTTTCATTGATGTTATGTAAAGCCATCTTCATCGGGCAAGTGTTGAATAGAATTTAGGCTGGAATGGAAATATATGTATTACTGAAACTGCCATTCCAAAAAAATAGAACAATTTCAATTTACTTTAAGTAAAAGTAAGAAATTGTGATAAATTTGTAAGTTTAAAAAAACTTGAAATTATATGTTTATATTCTTACTTCATCATGACTTTCATCTTTATTTCCTTCATCCTCATCACCAGAACTATCACCGCCTGAACTGTCTGCAGAATTACGTTGTTGATCTTTATTATTTATACTGTCAATATTAATTGGAGCTGATGCTTTAACTTTACTAGCTGCATCATAACACTGCAAACATACTCGGACTGCCTTCCCATTTCCTTGGCCAGGTAATAGTAACTTCTTGTTGCTGCAAGGTCCACATACTACTGCCCCACATTGTCTACAATGATGCTAATAACATATTTTAAAATTTGCATAAGATCTTATAATTTACAAAGTAAAATTTTCAAATTTATGAATGTATAAGTCAATAGTTGTACCCGTCTATTTAAGACCGAAAATTGTTTATTTTTACAGTGCATACAAATTGGTGCATCATTATCTGGTACCCACACTGCTGCATGAACTTCCACTGGCTTCTTACCACCTGTTTAAAATAATTAGGTTGCAAATTATTATAAACTTATTGTGAGTTCAAAAGTTTTAAGAAAAATTCATATAAATTATGTAGATTTATGATTTGGATTATACAGGGTATCTCACGGTGAATACTGTTTGGTCTAACAACTGAACGATAGGTGATAGGACAAAAATGTAATGAGACTTTCATTTTCATTTTTTACTTAGAATATTATTATTAAAAAAAAGTTTATTCAGAAAAATTTTAATATTATGTATCAGAAACGTTTTATTACTCACTTTTTCTTAACAAATCCTCGATACATTTTGTAATATGTGCCATCCATTCTTGCTTTTCTGTTGCGGTAGCAGCATAAACAGCAAACGACTTTGTTACTGTTTTTATGAGCCAGCCATTGCGATACTCTATAAATAATGATTAATTACTATCCTATTTTTTTCTACACTTAAACTCTTGCAAAAGTTGCATTTTATGCAACTGATTAGTAGCTGAAGTTTAGTCCCTGAAAATGCAGCAATTAAAAACAGATCTTTTTGTTTTAATATGATTATTCTATAATGCCAGTAATATGACTATAATATAAAAAATAAGATTTATTGATGTAAGCAAAACTTTATATATTATTATTATGACTGAAAAATAAATAACAAATGTATTGAATCATTGAAATATCACAATATTCATAAAACAGATATAAATGATAACTTTAGTAACTTTCATAACTTTAATTCTTTCAACCATTGTTGATTATAATGAAAGTTAAATAAATCAAACTTTAAAGTATGTGAATGTTAAGGTAACAAAGAAAAAACTGTAAAATCTAGAAATATTATAAGCAAGCAGATTTTAAACTTACGACCATCATCAGCCAAGGATTCCAGTTTCACTTCCTCCAAAGGAATAATGTGTTGCTTGTTGTACTGTCAATATATACATATATATATATATATATATATATATATATATATAATAATTAAATTTTAATGTACAAAATAGAAAACAGATATGTTCAATTAATTAAGTTATTAACCTTTATGAAACATTAGTAATTTGTATATAATATTAGATTATTTAAATATGAATGAACAAAAAGAATGTTATACATTCATAAAAATATTTACCTTTTTCTTATTAATTACTATGTTCCCGTATACCAATATATCATTGAATAAAAAGAACTGTCTTAGCTTAGCTTTCTTCCGGCACATTTTTGTCAATACACCTTCTCCTACAAGAACTCTACCAGGTACCGCCAATGGCTATAACAAATAATAAGATAAAGAATATTTAGTATAATTATAAATTTGTGAAATAATTGCCCTTATGTTTAATGATATGATATGAAAGTTCTTCCTTATCAGAATAACACTTTTTGCAAAATATAGTACACAAATTAAGTGAAAAATATGCGAAGAAATTAACACTTATTGAATATCTACATTTGTCCTATCATATTAATCATACCTGGCCTGAACTGCCGAAGCAGTTTTCCACCATCGCGATGCGTCTTGCATTGGCTTCGCTGTTTACTGTAACAATCGGAGTAAAACGAACTACAGTGGTATCAAATTAACCCTTAAAAATGTATACAATGCTGCGTTATACATGATAAAGTAATTTTATTATCTTTGACGAGTAACACGTTTTATGTTTAACTGTCAAAAACACAGCCCACTTAAATACGCCATTATCCTGTATGATTTGCATATGTCCTCCAAAATGAAACAAAAGAATGATTCGATCCAAGAAAAACGGAAAAAACTACATATTTTAAATATGTCTCGTTCTTTAATTGAATTCCTTAGAAACGTGTAGATATTAATTAAAGAAAAATAAGTAGTACACAAACTAACCCAATCGGTCAACCATGATCCTATGAATCAGGGCTGGCAACACCAGGAAGTATGAATCAGACTTGTATTTCGCTATTAAATCGTAAGAAGGATTGTATAAATTCGGTAGTATTATACAACGTCACGATTTGATCAATTATATAATACGATGTCATTGAACTAAGTTCCATTTATTTTTTATAATAAATTATTTTCCATTGAAATAGAATATACGACAGTATGTTTAATATATCGTACTAACTGATGTTTATACCTCATTGCTAACAGCAATTCATATTAATATGTCTTTCTATAAAATCTTAAGCAATAATTAAATATTATTTCTTTAATTAAAGGCTTTTATCGAATTTGTAACGGTTATAACTGAATATATTTAGTGAAAAGCGTTTTTAAAACGTTGAAATCCTTGCTACTGCCCACTTTTAGTGATAACAGTATTTCGAATAACGGAAGCGAGAGTGTCGCATGGTATCGATACTGTGACCTATCGATTTCAAAATCATATGATGTCGAGGGCGTAGTAGCTTTATTATTTGCCAGTGATCAGTAGTGAAACTGTGTGAGGTTACTTTGTTAAAGAACGAAGTAACGACCTTATTAAACCATGAAAGTATGTGGCCCAAAATATGCCCTATGTGGCTTAGTATTATCAGTATGGGGTATATTCCAATTGGTGAGTCATGTCCTGCGAAAATTCTACTATCAATTTAAATTAAAATTGAATTTCTTCTAACCAACCATTGAATTTTCAAATATAGCTCTAATTTTGTATACATTCAATTTTTATTTTCCCACATATTTTACACTTGATATTATTGGAATTTTTCAGCTCCTGATGGGTATATTTTTCCATGTTAAAAGTGTAGCTCTGGTAGAAGATTTACCCTTAGAAAACAAAGAGTTTTCTAGCATGGATGATTTCTACACGGAAGCAAATAGGGGCTATACGCAAAATGCATATAACTGTTGGATTGCAGCATGTATCTATGTTCTTACATTTTTATTCTCTGGATATCAGTTTTATTTAAATTCACGATCTTCCCTTAGCGTTTAAAAATGTATTTCTTGTACGTTCAAAATGAAGTAACAACACTGTCATAGAGTAATATAATGTACTTGTATCAAGTAATTTATTATCCAAATTATGATATCGCTTTAGAAAAGGTATTAAAAGAAATGGTAATTTGATTAATTCTTAATAAAAATTTAATTGTTAAATGCATTCCAAGTTAATTAAATAATGTACAAAGTTAATTCCGTATATCCATGTGATATTACACAACTATATTTCATTGTGGATTAAAAAATGTATGTTGAACAGTATGCCATTACTCAAGGTCTTATAAACTGTATGTAAAATATGATAAATTAAAAAAAATTCCTATTTTATCAAATGCATACATTACTTTAATGTAGATACATATAAGTGCGTAAAAGTATATAATAAATCCTAATTTTACCACCATTCTAAGCTCTTAATATTTAATTAAAATGTGAAGATTAATAAAGGTAAAAGGAGTAAATTATAATTACTTAATTTTAATGTAAGTTTCAAGAAATAGTTAAATAATTGTTATAAATATAAACGATACAAACAGTTGTCGCTTGATCAATGTCAGAGTTGACAGTTGCCAACAGTTCGTCTACCGCGATACTTGATTGTATAAATACTGTAGATATATTTAAAATTATGTGCAAATTACTCCTTTATAATATTGTTTTATTTTATTATTGCACATTTTATTATTGACACCACGTGTAACAGTCGATTAATTATTCAAAAGTAATGATATATAATTGCAACAATAAATAATATTTAAAGGTAAATTTTATCTCTCAAATCTATTTTTCATTGTTTTAATGTCTTATATTTGTAATTTTCCTATCTCATAACTAAATTCAAAGAAATAAAATAAAATAAACTTGTTAACTCGATACATTTTGCTCTGTGGTAATTTTGTACACCTAATTGAAAATTTTCCTAAAGTCACGTGGCTTTTCGTAAGATGAGATTGACATATAGAAAGGTTATGTTCTTGACAGTTTCACAATTCTGGATCCGATGATGATTCAGAATATCATATCATAAAATTAATTTCATTGTTCCATTTGATGATACAAGTAAAAGGTAAATCGTAATTTTTTTTTGTTACTTAAAGAAATTTGACCTAGAATTTTTAGATGCCAAAATCTAATTGTAATTATGATTAATTTTTATTTAAGATATTTCCGTCATTTTTCTTTAATGAAGAACTAAACAGAAAGTAATTATTATTGTGATTCACATTATATAGGAAGCTGAAGTTTGCATCTTATAATGCAGAATAATCAAGATGTATCAATTAATGATTACACAGAGATAGTTCGGCGCCTTCCTATTTCATCAAGATTAGCTTATGGAGTAGGACATGTTTTAAATGATATATGTGCGTCTATGTGGTTTACATACTTATTAGTGTATTTCCATTTGGTACTGGGATTTAATGCAGCTCTTTCGGGAGTAGTATTACTCATTGGTCAAGTAGCAGATGCTGTCGCTACACCATTTGTTGGCTTACATTCTGATAAAATTGATGATTTTTGGCTTTGCAAATATGGCAGAAGAAAGACATGGCATTTGCTAGGTATGTATATTAAACTGTTTATAATAATATTCTATTTTATATATTATAGTAAATCATTTTTCTTGTTTATTTATGCAATAACTTTTTCATTTCATTCTTTATTATTATGATATTGTCTTTCAGGTACTGTTTGTGTGATCTTTTCATTTCCTTTTATATTTTCCCAATGCATTAGTTGCAAGGATGCACATCAGTGGGCACAATTAATTTACTATGCTGCATTCGTTATAATATTTCAGTTTGGTTGGGCAGCTGTACAAATTTCACATTTAGCACTGGTTCCAGAATTGACACCAACTGAACATGAAAGGACAGAACTTGTAGCTATCAGGTAATTTGTACAGTTTAATTTTCTAATTCTTATTTAAAAGAATTAAGTATTAAGTTAATTATCAAAATGAGTTTTAGTTAATTTCTATTTATAATCTTAGATGTATTTAAATACTGCTAATATAAAATATAAATTATGTTTGGAGATAGATATAGCTTTACAGTATCCTCAAATATTCTCGTCTATTGCACTACATGGGCAGTATTGCATATGACAAATAATGACTCTCCTGATGCTCAGATCGGGCCTAAAGATGTACACAAATTTCAAAAAATTGTATTCTGTGGACTAGGAATTGGCATTTTTACCTCGTTCATATTCCATATTTTTGTTAAAGAAAAGAATATCAATAATTCAGATGGTAGGATATTTACATGTAAAACAATTTATATATACTATATATATATATATTATATTTATAATATGTTAGATTTTATAATAAATTTTTTTAGGTTCATTACGCCGTAATGCAAGACCCATATCAATATTACTAAAAAACATACAGTTGTATCAAGTAGCATGTATCTATATGCCAACACGATTATTTGTAAATTTGACACAAATTTATATACCTTTATATTTACATGAATCCTTGAATATGCCAGCTACATTATTAGCTATTATACCACTGACTATGTTTCTTAGTAGTTTTTTAACATCTTTAATTATAGAAAAGTTAAATACACAATTAGGAAGGAAAATATCATATTGTATTGGTGTATTATTTGGTATTTGTGCTTGCATATGGATAAGATATGGAGGAGGCTATATGTTTGAGCATTATGAAATATATTTAATGTCTATATTACTAGGTAAGTGAATGTAAACAAATCAATAAATAATTATTTGACGTATATTATGATTAAAAATATATGGCAACTATTAGGTTCTGCAGGATCAATCATATTAGTGACCAGTTTAGGCATTACTGCTGATCTCATAGGTCAAAATACAGAAAGTGGGGCTTTTGTATATGGTTTCATGAGTTTCACTGATAAACTTTGCAATGGGCTGGTGGTAATGCTTATACAATATTTGTTAGTATATTTCTATATAAAAAAAGTTTGATTGCTGTTTGCAAAATAACTGAAATTGATAAACAACTTTTTGTTATAGACGCGAATTTGTAGCTTCTACTGATTATTATAGAGATGTGATTTCATATGTTTGTGGTTGTTCTATTATTTGTGGTCTGTTGATGATTTTGCTTTTGAAACCATTTTCTTCCCATATTGGTAAATCTTTTTTATTACATTGAAGAATATTAAGTGATTACAGCTGTTAATATTGTTATTATATGTTTCAGCTTACAATATCATGAATATAGATGAAACTGTAGAAAATATTGGCTCATCCTCATCTGTCGTTATTTCTACTACAAGTGATAGAATTGATATTTTATCATCAGGGCAAGAGCATGTTACTTAATTGTTTAAATATTTGCATTTACAAACAAAATGTTGAACGTTTTATGCATATCACAATGTGTAATATATTATTATTAATATGTTAATATTAAAATTTTTTTAATTTCTTAGTATTATTATTAATATATAAATAATATTTTCAATGATAATCATCAGTATAAAATAAAGAGATTTATATTAGAGGGCTAACAAAAATATGTCACGGAACGTCTGTTTGCGATGGTACGGTGCCTATCCTTTCGAAGGACGAATTGTTTTACTGCACGCGATCCACTACCAGGCTCTGATGCTAAAGCGGAATTCGATTTTCCAATGCAACCGTCGTCTTAGTACAGTTAGCCCCGTGTCATTGATCGCTAAGTATGTACGTTCTCTCGCAAAAACGTATTCGAATTTTATCACAGTAAGATTTAATCGAACGAAAATGCTTGATTCAAATAATCGTGGGCATTTTATTGATACATCAACAATGACTACTTCTGGTGGCATTTCAAGTACATATCTCGTACGGCCGCGATTTCCTCTGAGGATCTACTCAAGGCCTAAAATATCAGGAAGTTACACTCATTATGCTGATTCTACCAGCCTTTTTCGCACGAAGCGAGCTAAGAATAGGTAAGTGTTACAAGGCATGACAAATAAAATAGTAATATGAATTTTTTCCCCATGTGGTTTTGTCAAATAATTATTCTTGCTGTAAAACATACGTTGAAATATGATTAATAGAAAATTTATGTGTTATATGCTTAGTATACTTGAGAACAGAGTAGTACAATATGTTGTAATTAAATAAAAATTGGTTTTCATAGAAAAATAAATGGAGTTCAAAAAATTGATTTGTCCAAGAAGAAAGGCCCAGATTACACAGAGATAGTATATAAAGAAGCTGTTTCCAAATTGAAATATTTGTTAGCTGAAACTTACTTACCAAAGGAACCATCCGGGTAAGAAATATTATATTGTCATTGTGTTTATATTAAATAATAAGTAATTATTTTTCTTCGTTTATTCATTAATATAAAAAGCAATATAAATATTAGTCATGTATATAGATAAAAAATTATTATATAGGAAACAGAAATGCATTAACAGCAATTATCAATGTAGCAGAGTTCTAAAGCCAGCCAATGATGTGGACAATCATAGTTTTATAAGCGATGGTTCAAGATTGAAAGATTTAAATAATGAGAGTGGTTGCTTATTGACAACCCCACGTCCACTTTCTTCCAAAAGCATGCAACCATCTAAAGCTTGCAGTAATTTAGCACTGTCTATAGCTGAATTACAATCAGTTCCACCAGAGATAACTTCTTACATTGAACAGCAAGAAGAATACATTGAACAAATGGAACAAGAATCTCAGTATTGTAGAGATGAATTAACTAATTTACTCAGTAAAGTTAGAGAGGTATATGTATAATATATTAGATAATAATAACATATCCGTATATAAATACATAATAAATACATATCCGTTATTCACTATGATGCGCGTTTTATTTTCAAAAGAATAATTTATATCCGTAGGTTATAGCTGAAAATGAAGAATTGCATAATAAAACTAAAACTGGGTTTTTAAAATATGCTCTTGAAGAACATGACAATCGTGGTGAAAATGATTGCACTTCTAATGAGCATAGTCTCGCATGTACAAGTATTAATGATTCTAAAGTCAATAAATCTACAAAAATTCTAGAAGGGCCAAATATAATATTTGAATCGAGAATTAGCGAGTTGGAGGCACAATTAACACAAGCTAGGCTTGAATTAAGAAAGCTTCAAGAAGAAAACCAACATAATATAAAGAAATTATCAGAGAATTCTTTTAGTAATAGTAATGTCGATATAACAGTACAATTAGAACAAGCTTTACGTGCTAAATATGATGTTGAAATGAAGTTAGAGGAATTAAGAAAAACTGTATCTATTATGCGAGATAAAGAAATAGAAGCTACCCAAAAAGCAAAACGTTCGATAGAGGTAGTGCAACAAATGGAATTTGAAAAACATCAAGCAGAAGCAGAAGTGAAAAGATTAAAAGATGAATTGGATAGACAACATGAAAAGCTCAGAGAAGCTGCTCATGAAGCAAGTAGACGAATTGCTGAAGAAAGACAACAAGTCGAGCATAGATATAGTCAACAAGTTGAACAATTGTCTGCTGATATAGCTTCTCATTGGAATTCTGCTAATAAATCACAATTAGAATCTGAAAAGCAGCATAGAGAATTGTTGGATTTAAAAAGAGATTTATCACAAAAACAAACCATTATAGACAATTTGAAAAAGGAATTGCAGAACAGAATATGTAAGTAATGGGTTAAAATAACAGAAAGCAATCATATCAAATGTATGTGCTTGTAGCATTTAGATACATTAAGTTAATTATTATTTAGGAAATGTGATATTAGAAATATAATATAAATATTATAATTTGAACTGCTTGCTTTTACTTTAGCAAGCTTACAGAGTGATCTTAATCAAGCTTTAACTGAAAAAGATGCAACTGAACAGGAAGTAATAGCTGCTAAATTAGCAGGAGAAAGAAATGATAGACAAGCCAAGCAGGAGCAAAGTAGACTACAAACAGAAATAAATTCTTATAAACAACGTATGGAAAGAGCAGATGCAGACTTAGTTCATTGTAGACGTGAGAATTTGAGACTTTTGGAACAAATAGCTTTGTTGGAGAAGGAGGTAATACAGATATACATTTTTATTATACATACAGATTCCAAAGACTGAAGTAAATTTATGTCAAATAATCTAGAATGGTATAATTTTTTAGATTAATATGAGTAAAATGATATATTCCAAAGATTCACATACACAAGATACATCTAATGAAGAAAAAAAAGACATATCTACAATAAAAATGGATATGAACACAAAACATGGTAAGAAATGGGTAAAGGTAGGATAAAAATAGTAATTGAACCAAGGTAGTGCCTGTGTTAGGTATACTGTCTCTAAAAAGTGTTCCATTGTATGATGTTTGCTTGAACCATCCTACGTGTGGGAAATCGGCATGCTGACATTATGCCTAGCATGGACAAGGATAAAGTTAGTCAATTTATTACAAATTGACTAATATTATTACATTTCTTAGTTGCGACAGTGGCTGATCTAGAAGATGCCTTGAATAAACAAGCTAAGCTTGTCTCTCAACTGACTGCTGAATGCCAATCTCTCACACAACGTTTGGAAGCTAACAACGTCAAGCACAAGTATATTATTAGTTTTACATCATTTTAATATTAGTGTGTATAATAGCATAAAAAAAAATACCTTACAATAATTTAATTGTCAATATTAGTTATTTTCCATTATAGCTATTTTGAAATTAGAACATGTACAGTCGATGTGAAATGTATTCGTACCTCTTTAAAACAGAATCATTTTTGTATAATTAAATCAAACGACTTACATTTTTGCAAGAGCATAAAAGCATTAATTTACTATATATCGTATTTTTATTGTTTTCAGAAAATCAGAAACTCCGATTATAAAAAGGTTATTCTGTGTTAAAGGGTGTATGAATATTTTCACACCAACTGTATAAAATACCATAAGATTCAGAATTTCTATAAATAATTGTCTATATGCTCAAATTGTTTTGGGTTTACATTTAGAGCTATTCTGTGTTGGCAGAGGGGGTCAATGATGGGGATACAACTACAGGGGGAAATGCCACTTCATCTTCAAACAAGAAACGTATTGTTAAGGTTGATCTGAAAGTAAAAGTAATTCCAAAAAAGAAGTTAGACTCTTCCAAGATGCCTCTATCAACACAGTAATAGCACGTATGTTGTTTTTCGAACTACATGTACTTTTTTTTTAAACTTAAAATGATAAATTATGGACTTATGAAGAAATTGCACTCTCAATATTTATCTTTTATTAGGGAAGAAATGGCTAACCTACAAAGTAATATAGAATACTTATCAAATAAAATAAAGGATACCTTTCATAATCAAGAAGGTATCATTATTTATTTAAAAATTTGTTATACATGCTTTATTAATATTGCAACGAAATATAAAAACATCAATATAATATTTTTAGCACTACATAATTTTAATGCACCTTATAATTCATTGGATCAATTAAATGGAACTAAAGTTTGGATTAATGAAAATGACAGTACAATTCCTCCTACATTGCAACATACAGATTATGAAACTGCAACCATGCAAAAGGGAGAAAATAATGATATTCATTCTAGTCAGCATAGGTATACTTTCGGAAGTAGTACCGATAACAATGGCTATAATGTTGAAGATAATGCATTAAAGGAGACAAACGGAGAGAAAGAACAAAATTTAACCGATAATCAAAATATAGACACTGGTGCTGAAGAAACCCCTTATGACCAATATGAACAATATGAAGAGCAACAGCATAAAAAAGAATGTGATCAATACAAAGGAGAAGATATACATGACATGACACAATATCCTCAACAAGAATATGAAAATCCTAACGTTATAGCTAGCAATGAATCTGCACAGTGATTTTTGCAATTTATGTAGCATTGATGTTATTCGTTGTATATTAAATATGATAAAAATTTTGTAAAGTGTCATAAAGTTGGTATTAAACTTTATCACAAAACATTTCTATCTTTTTTATATCTTGAATCTACATTTTTGTAAAAATATAATATAGAATGTGAATATTTTTATTTTCACATTTAAATGCAAATTTGACTCTAATTTTGTGATTTTCGTCACTTTCGTAAGATAACTCGTCTATTATACGCAGAACAATACAATTATGGTCCGTGTATTTGTTATTGCAGTAAAAGAATGAAACATTAATTATATCCACTACCTGGATACCACTTTTATTTATAAACATCTAATAAAATTCTTAAATCTTCATTACTTAAGTACTAAATATTTTTTCAGTACAATTATAGGGCAATTTGGGAAACATATTAAAGAAATTTTGCGCCATTATTAGATAAACACTAAACCTACTTGTTCAAAAGCCTTTCGTTTGGTTTATTTATTAAAACTATTTTAGTATTAATGAAATTTTAAATGTGGATTGCCTTATTGTTTCCATCTCTAGGATGACAAAGGATCGTTTTTTTCTTTTGAATAGATTTTTAACATGGTTTATAGACGTTAGAATGATTAAATTTTGAAACTAACGATAAATAGATATATAAGATAATGCGTATTTATGACAAGAAACATTCTTAGCCCGAATTGCCTTTGACGTATTATCGTTATTTCAGAGAAGCTGATTAAGAAGCGGTCGGTTTACGATGTTTACGGAACATGTCAGTCTTTCAGTCTCGCCAACATGCGCATGCACGTTAGAGCTTCGTGGGAGGAGCCGAAACGGGCTCCGAGCTACTAAGGGTTTTGTCTGTCTCCCTTATAGAATTAAAAATGTGAATGTGAGTCATATGTAAGCACTATCGAACGATCTTGAGAGTTATCATCCCCATGCTTTTAAATTCTCATAGATAGATTCATTGTTTCTTATAATAGTGGCAAAGGATTCATTAAAACCGTATTTTAATGGAAATTGATACTTATAACTTCCCTCAATGTATCACATGATCTACTACTAAATATAATTATTTCAGACATAGTAGCGTTCTTTAAGATTTTTGAAGAAAAATTGAAATGTTTCATCGATAAACCTGCCAGACCGCTGAAAATCACGTAGGATTCGCAGGGCAAACTCCGATTATACAGTGAGTTCCCTGTAGCTCGAATCTTTGTGCGTTTATACGTGTGCACGTGTAGTCGCCGGCAAATGAGAAGGGGTGGCCTCGAGGCTGGGGGCCAGGGGTTGAAGCCATTACCGTCACAAAGCTACCACTAGATTGCCGTTGGGCTCTCGTGCTGTTCTCTGTCACCGTCTCTGTGTGTGTTTCCCTCTCTCTCTCTCTCTCTCTCTCTCTCTCATTCTCTCTTCTTCCTTCTCTTTCTCTTCCATCCTCTTGTTTCACCTTCTCTGCCATTCTATTCTGCCTCCTCTCTCTTCTATCTTTTTGTCTTTGTCTCTCTCGCTCGTTTCGTTCGCATTCATGATTTGAATTCAATTGCCTTTTATCTGCCGTCCTGGGCTCCGAGTCGCTGATGATAGAATCGTCGAGATCAGAGAATCTGTTGCCTTTATATTTTCTTCTCCAATACCTCACCTATCTCACCCCCCCCCCCTCTCTCTCTCTCGTTGCATCCTCCGTACCCCCGTTGCGTTCTTCATCTTCGATCATTTTTACGCCAAAGGAATGAGATTTTCCATAGATTTCGATAAAATATAATTGCACAACTTTCAAGTTTATAATAACACGCAATCGTAGATATACTTAGTTTTAGAAAAGCAATTGATGAAAAGAGATTGTTAGGGGTGTTCTTAAATATTGCTAGTTCTTACTTTTGAAGATCACAGGCAGGCATCGAGAGACAGTCGGAAACTGGGAACGCACCATCCATGAGGGTTTGTCAATAAGATCCTCCCTTTGGCGGTTGTACTAGCTTTGTGCTACGACCCTGAACGTCAGGGACGTTGTCGCGTGGCGTTGACGAATCTGTTTAGTGCCGTCATAATACCGATCCGTCGGTGTCCTTCGAAAGATCCGCGAATCCGATTCTACGGTAGGGAACAAAGTCGCAAGTGCGGGACTACCGTGGACGAACGTGCTTAAGTTTGTTTTCTTTATTACAAAGAGGGAAGGAAACGTACTTCCAACTATTGAAAGAATATAATAATTCTATAAGAAAAAGAAATTGCATTTTTTTTAATAACGCCATTCCACTTCGACAGATGAATCAGTGGTAGTTGTTGGACTGAGGACTACCTAATACCTTGAAAATTAACGTCGGAGCTGGTAAAGAAAGAAGCGTTGTCCATGGGACGCGCATCAAGTTTAGTGCAGACAGCGTAGGTAGAATGAAGAAGCAAGCGAGAAAGATGAAGTGGCAGTACGGCCTTGGGGCCACGCGCCTCGAGTGCAGGGTGGAAGGTGTTTTATGGGCCCTCATAATGGTGCCGGCAGTCCTTATTCCGCTTCTTCCAGCACTCGTACCTTCGCTTGTCTCCTTTTCTACCTTTTTCTTAGGTCTCTCTCTCTCTCTCTTTCGCTCGATCTCTCGTTCTCTATCGTTTCCTCGTTTCCGTGGTATTTCCAGTCAACTTTCTCGATTCATCGCCCCGTGTATCGTTACGCTTTATTGCCGAAGATGAAGACAATGCGGAACCCAAGCGAACGGTTCAAGAACACGAAAAGAGAGAAAAGTGAGAGCGAAAGAGAGAGGGAGAGAGAGAGAGAGCGAATGAGCAAGGGATGGTGATGTCTAAGAAGAGGAAGAGAGAAAGAGAAGGGGCACCTTAAGGAACTTTCGTATTTACAAGGCCATTGTCAGACCGTTTATGACGGTACAATTCCTGTTTGCGAGATTACTTATTTTCATTAAAACGGTTGCTGGCGGGTGGTTAGTACTTCGGAAACGGCATCCAAGGACGGAGAGTTTGTGTAAGCGTGCCACGGTAAACTCGAGATATTACGTACCTTTTCCTATAACAATTTCACTTCGTTCGAGAATACGACAGGTGGTTATCATAGCTTAGGAAGTGCCAAATCTCATTTTTTTTTCTTCAGAAACCGAAACAGAGAATTAGATGGAATATTATAGATGAGAAAGAAAGAGGGAGAGTGAGAATACAGTTCTCGCCATAGATAGTGGTCGTGTGGCGTACGTCGAGGATACGACACACGATGAGGGTGTGTACACACAACGGTGTACGAGCGCTAAAGCGGCTTTGCGCCGATAGCGGCACCTTTGATGCGTCCCAGCGTGCCCCTGCACGTCCCCGGCCGCCAACCTCCGTCCGCCTTGTTCACCATGTCTTCAGCATAAAACCGTGAAACGTACCGACGAAGGTGTCGTACGTAAAAGTACGCGTGTGTGTGCATGCCTATACCTTTATGTACACGCCCGTCTATCGCAAGAGAGAGAGAGAGAGAGTCGAAGGAAAAGGCCGATTTATCTATACGACCTCTCGATCCTGTCGTTTTTCATTCGCGATCTTATTGTCAGTTCCTTCTCTGAGTATTATCTATACGGTGCCGCTCGTGTTCTAGACTTTTTCGATTTCGCGTGATCGATCGACCATCTTAATGCATTCGACCTCCCACCCTTCTCGGCATTTCTCCGATTTATACCTTGAGAGGCCAAGTCAAAGTGCTTTCTTTTTTTTTTTTTAGCAACTATACGTATACGATCGGATCATTGCGAATTCTTGCAGCCATAACGCGAGAGGACATTTTGACGCGGTGCGGTGTTTTGGCTCGGCGACGAACCGATAAGAGAAAAAGATAACGACGTAGATAGAGACAGTTAACGGATTTTGAAACAATGATTCCTTCATGTTGGTTGATTACCATTAAAGTATTTGTTTTTATATTCAAGTTACAAAGTGCCGCCAATTTTTTATTTATATCCAAAAAGCATGCGACGTTTTATTCATTATAGACCGTTCATTCACGCTATTGAAGGGCTTTCATGGAATATGTGATCGGCACGGTAGCAGGGAAGTGTAACCTCCGAATCGACAAATATTCGATAAAAAACGATAAGGTATCGTACGATGCTCGGCGAGCCGTTTAATCGAGAGGGTGTGGTTTCGATTTGGCACTAGAGTACACTGCAAATTCGAAGAATCGCCGATAATGGATGTAGAACGGTAGGAAATCAAACGAAATAAAGATAACTCTTGTACCCTTCCTTATCTAAAGGTTTTCTTTTTTTCAACGAATTTCGTTTCGACGAATAGCGTTCGATAAGATTTTTCGAACGGACTTTAAAAATATAAACTTTCTCATTTCAAGTGGCACGGAAAGACTGTATGCTTCGAGCGTGCTACTCTCTCAGTAAAAAAAAAAAATAAACTCTTTAATTGGTCTCGGCGTGAAACGTTCGAAGATCTTTTTAATTTATCGTCTCCTCGTCAAAGGACGTAATATAGTATACGCCTGTATACGGAATAGTTTGGTATATGTGAATGGAAAATATCGGCTTGCTGATTCCGACGGATAAACAAAAGGACCGTAAATTTGGTAAGAGACGTCGTCACTGAATCGATATGGTTTGGAGTAACATTAATCAAGAATAAAAAAATAGAGGGGTATTTAAAATATGGAGAAAAAGATAGTGATTTCTGGCCGAAATTGTGCGTTTTAAAGTAATTCATACGATTCACACGTTGTTGAGTCACTCGAACGTCTTGCGAGAAGTGACCACACAGATATAATTCGAAGGAGGCATATGACACCCCGTAGGAAGAAAGCAGAAGCAGTGGGCGTCTGTTCCGTCGCATCGCTGAGACTAAGCAGACCATATAGTCGTCTGTAAACGACTGGAAAACGATCGAACGGAGAAATTTTGAAAGAGGATCGCAGTAACATCGAATAAACTCATGAATATGTTTACTTCAATTTTTATAAACGATTTTTATCGATATCGAGATCATTTTTGAAGTTTTCAAGAAACAAGGTCAATTAAAGTGGCAGTAGCTTTGCGATAAAGTGAATTGCTTTGCAGTCCTCCTCCTTCCTAGTTTGTTCGTTTCGTAGGGTCACTTCCATAGGACCCGTGGATTCGGGACCGTATTGTAAAATTTTAACGACGCCTAATAAAATTGAAACTCCTGACCGGCTGACCCAATTTTTCTAAGCTCAGGTACGATGAAGCACGTAGTCGACACCTCGTTTTGCGTTCGTATGGAAGGTTTTAGAATGTCATGGTTAACCCCTTAAGGACGAGAATTGCACCTCGAGCAAACCATGAATCTTCGACGTTACACTTTCTATAAAGATTCGAAAGGGTCGACCGTTTTTCCATTTATTCTCATAAGAGTTCACGTTTCCATAGCATAACATATTTAAATGAGGAAAAGTTTTCTTCGAGATAGATCGAATTTGAAACATTGCAGACGATTCCTGTACGTGAGACAACCCTTATTTCTCTTGACGGTACGACAACGTAAACAGTGAAACCGTGGCAATATTTTGACGACGATGGTAGTTGTCGACCTACAGACCTGACGGAGTGCTACTTTGGACGGGTTTTTACTTCGTAATCCGCAAACAATGGTTTATGCCTTTATGTTTATTATTTTTACGACTCTGCAGTAGCGGTAACGGGCCCTTTAAAATGGCGTCGAGACGGTAACTTTAATATCGGCTGTTTTTCTTTTAGGTACCTTTCATCGCGTACGGTCGATGTACGATGTAAAACGACGAGACGAATATCCTATTCCGGACCGAGATCCTACGGTAAAATAGTTCAGTGAATATAGGACATTATTTTATAGGATTGTAACGTCCTCGTGAAGCTCGCTAAACGTGACGTTTGCAAAAAAAAAAAGAACCTAACAAAGTGAACAATTAAAAATAGGAACGTAATCATGGATGTTACGATCAATGAATTAGAACGTCATTGTAGTTTTATAGAAAGCAACGGTGGACAATGGAATTATTTTACAAACATTTACCACGATGCAGCCATAAGTTGCAGCCTCCGTTAAACGTTTATTTTCCATTTTGTCGGGGTACGTGGAGAGCGCTTTGCTGGAACGGCTAGCGAATAATCAAGGAAAAGCAATTACCATTTGCAATCTGCATCCAACTATTGGCGAAGCTATCTCGCAGCATTTGTTCGACAAATATAATACTGATATTTAAAATATCATCTATTCTGCCATTCGGGAGAAATAAATATTTTCGTCATTTTTGTGATAAAAAGTTTCGAGACTCTTCATTTAATATTAACAGAAGGAAGATAACAATGTTTTATTCATAAAATTTTAAAAAGCGTTTACTAAAAAACTATTATATGAAAAACATTTATACAGCTCATGGACAACCGCGCAACGTAGACGGGCGTGATTTAAAAATTCCGAAATTTTAATACTTTCATCACTAACGAAAGCACGAAACATTCCTTACCACGATTGTAATATCCGGCTTTACGTTAGGAGAACAAACGCCGAGCACGCAAAATAGGATATACGGCGATAGGAAATCGTCTTAAATAGGTACTTTGGGCCGGAACCTTGACAAATTTGATTGTGCAGGATGTGACGAATGATTCTTAGCGAAGACTTCGCTGTTAAGACAATATTCAATATTTTACGTGTAAATACCGTGCCGCGAGTCCGACGCTCGCTCGTATTCGAAGGGGAAGATGAGAACTCGGAAATTCCGTGCTCGCGTGAAAACGATTCCGAACGTTTTCTCGTTCGAAGGACGCGAGATAGATCAGGAAAGTAATGTTCTTGCTTTACACCTACGGAGAATATCCAGACGCAACGCGAACGCGTGTGGTCCGTTGCTTTTAACGTCGTGTACAATTAACCAGAAAGACGACGAGGTTTTTTGGACAAAAAGAGGAAAAGAGAAATCCGCATAGATGCAAAGCACGAGTCAAGAAAAACTTCTTTTCCTCCTAGTAATTCGATTCCCGCGGTATTCGACATCTGCCTTCGAAAACTCGAAAACAAGGAAGAATCTGAAAAGGGTCGTGCGTAGTTTTTTGGTGTCGAAATGCTGCCAGACGCTTTCAACCAAGCTCGAAGTAGTCAGAAGAGGAGAGTACCACTTGAGAAGTGTCAGATTAAGAGCTCGCTAAGGCTCGTACGAATTTATGATTACTCCGACACCGATCCACTGCATACAACGAAGTCAACTATGATTCCTACGAGTCTCGTAGACTTCTATATTTTCTATGAACGATTTAAAGATGAAGTATTTAATTTACGACGAAAGTATCCACAACGAGCCTGTTCGCGCCAGAAATTTGAGACCCTTTCGTTCGGATTGGTCGCGATAAATTTTCCGCGTTAACGGAAGAAAAGACTAGTGATGGATTCAAGACAAGAATCGGACATATTTGTCTTGTATTGCCTTCTTAAAATTAAAAATTAGTACTTTGTATGTCTTGTTATAAAAATTATTGAAATAATATGATTTTTTGTTAAATTTTATCGCTCGAATTATGACATCAATGTAGTGAGAGTAGTGAGTAATATAGTGAGGAAAATCAAGATCAAGACAAGATCTTAAAAGTCTTGCCATTCATCACTAGAAAAAACGCGATTAGCCCTCAAATCTATTCTATGAACAAAACGTCTCCGTACAATCGAGAAAAAGAATGCTCTTTTGGACTATTAATAAATAAACAAACAAGTATACCTGCGCATAGACCTATAGAACCATTTTTACGATTATCTACTACGATCAAATTTGATCGCAAGATCGAATGATTATGGATTAATTTGAACGTGTATGTGCTATGACGTCACAGCGATGTAGCGACGAAGGAGAGAGAGAAAGAGAGAGAGGTGGCTTGCAAAGACGTTCTAGAGAAAGAGAACGAGGGAGGGGGGAGTGAGAGAAAGAGAGAGAGAGAGAGAGGAAGGAGAGAGGGGAGTGCTCGCGATTGAAGCAGAGGTGCGCGGGTGGGTGTGTCTGCCTGATGGAGCTCGAAACTGAATTAACCACCCCGCCCGGGGCCCGTGATCTCGTCGCAACCTCATCTCCTCGTCCATTATATTTGTCTTTGTATGCTAAACATTTGCGAGATTATACGAGCCACTCCACCATCGAGGACTCTCTCTCTCTCTCTTCTTCTTTCACTTACTTTTTTACTTTCTCCCTATTTCGTTCTTTTCCTGAGTCTTTAAAGCTTTTGAGTTTATCGCGTGAATCCACGAAAATGTTGATAAAAAGTGATGAGGAAATTCTATAGCAATTCGCGAAACCCTCGATCGTATGCAATTTGATATCTTAGTGGATCGCTTAAAATAGTTCGCGTAGAGAGTATAAATAGTAACAGATTATGAATTGGTAAAGAAGATAAATGTATTACTTAGGTATGACATACACGTTCAACGTTATCGTAGATAATGATACAAAGGAATACAAGTTATGTTCGGCTTCGAGGAAACATGTCATTACCGCGAATAGAGAAGGAAAGAATCGAAGGGATTGATGGTTGTCAATATTTTCGTTGTAGGTACCTCTTTCTTCCTTTTTTTCTATTATCAGTTATTTTGCGAGGGATATAAAAGTCACCTAGCTTTATAATTACGTCACCGGAGGCAGAGATGAAAAGATCCGTTGAAGAAGTGTAGATATCGGTAGGTTTATCCGTCGGTGTCATGCTGTCTGCAGCGTCATAAATCGATAAGCTCGTTTTACCAGGCGTTCTTATCGATAACCACGTACCGCGTAAACGTTATCGTGCCGCCTTACTTGTCATCTTTCTTTTCGTATTCCGAGCAAAGTGATATTCTTTTAAATTAAAAATTATGGACTACCCGCGAAAAAATTGAGCAGGTATAGCTGGTGGGGTACTTCTTGTTAAAAGATTGATACAGTTTTTTTTTTTTCGATTTAAATCCCAGACGTTTTAATGGGTATTACCCATTAGTCAAATTCGCGTGATAGTCTTAAAACGAATCCACGGATGTCATTTCTTCGATGGTAGAGCGATAACGGTGCCCATTTGTCACGATCAGGAAGATAAGAGCGCTACTTGAGTATGTAACGCTTTGAATAACTTCGTAGTAGTTGCCGTAAGAGATGGTAGCTCGTCGATGTTACAAAAATTCGTAAGCCGTAACTCGATCGGATAAGGAAAGTGAGTAAATGAGAGGAATCATGACCAGAGGAGAACGGGGATAAGTGGCGTAGGTGCTACCAGAGCTCTTTCTCTCTCTCTTTCTCTCTTATCGTTCGACATACGTGCACAGCAGTCTCGAGTCGGCGGATCTCAAAGGAATGCTGATAAATCGAGTGGTCCTTCAAAGAAATTAATTGTAGATAGCGTAGGTAGTTGCACGTTCGTTCGTACGCCGGCAATCGCTTTAATTTCTTAGCCGGGAGATAAGAGGATGAGGCGTTCTCGATGTCGAGACATATCGCACGTTGCGAAGTTACGTTCGGAGTACATATAATCGAAGCTTTCGCCGTTTTACTTATCTATCAAGGATTTGCGATAAGGTTATACGATTCCTGGAGCGGTTCTTCGTCGCTGCCATAAAAGATACGAGGATTATCATTGGAATAAATTTTGATCCGGTTAGAAATTTCATTCGTTTTCATTACGTTTCACGTACGGGAGTCTAATCTAGCGTTCTTTAAAGATTCGAGGCGAGAGAAAAAAAAAGGAGAGCGAATCTTCTCAACTTCCAACGATTCATCTTCGTAACTTTAACCCGTCCGACGTCCTTCGACCGTGTATTTTCGCAAAAAAAGGGAAAGACGAGGGTACAGTGATTCTCTTTAGGAACTGGTGTGAGAAGGAGGAAGAGAGGAAGGGTGGTAGGTAGGGAAAGTGGGGGAGAGAGAGAGAAAACAAGAGAGAGAGAGACGCAGGAGCGCGAACGGGTAAGCGTCGCGACGCCCCGAGGGGCACCCAGAGCCAGAAGCTCCGCCCCTGTGGAAGTCGAGCGCCAACCGGGCCGCAGAAGTCGAAGATGTGGTAGGAGGGGCCACTGTGTCGCCTCCAAGGACAGGTAGTCGACGACGAAGCCGTACGACTTCCGCCACGCTCTCTCGACGTTTAGTATCGCCTCGACCCTTGTACCAGAGAGATATCTTGTTTCTTCTTTTTCTTCTTTCCCGTCTCGTTCTTTCGCGCTCCTTCTACCTTTTCTCTCTGTCTTACTCTCGCGTATATACACACGCGACAGCCGGTGCTTACCTTTACTCGGTGTGTTACGTTCGCAGAGATGAAAACGAGATTCGCGATCTCGGTTTGATTTTGAAAAAAGAAAAAGGATTATCGAGTGTGAGAGTGATCGTAGGAAGAACGTGTTGATTGCTTTTCGATAAATAAAAGGAATAGACAAAGTTTTATGCAATGTCAACGATGGAGACCAAGATGGAGCCTCTTACTCCGCCACACACACCACCGTCGGTGGATAGATCAATGCAACATCATCTTCAAATGACATCGAGCGTCTCTTCTTCGCCGCGATGGATAAGATCGCAACAAATGTCCACTAGATTTATACATCAGCAACAACAACAACATCATCAACAGCACGTACAGTCTGTTCAACAAAATATCGGTGGATATCAAGCAGCTTTCTTGGATAATTGGTTGAGAGGTGCGGCTTTGTTAGCTGTCAGAGGTTGTTGCCCGCAAACTTCGCCTCATTACCATCATCACCATCATCATCATCATCATCAACAACAGCAACAACAACAGCAACATCAAGCTCATCCAGCTTTACATCCACCCCTTCCGGTGCCACCGCCGGCGTCTTTCCTTACGCGAAAGTTACCCGGTCAAAGGCCGAAGAAGCAATTTATTTGCAAGTTTTGCAATCGACAATTTACCAAGAGTTATAATCTATTGATACACGAACGCACGCACACGGACGAAAGACCTTATTCCTGCGATATTTGCGGCAAGGCCTTCCGAAGGCAAGATCATCTTAGGGATCATCGGTGAGTCGATTGTCTTTTCCTCTTTGTGCGATTTTTGTTATTTCCTTCTTTCGTCTAACCCGACAATTTTGTTTTTTTCTTTCACCAGGTATATACATAGCAAGGAGAAGCCGTTCAAATGCGCCGAATGCGGCAAAGGATTCTGCCAGAGCAGAACGCTGGCCGTTCACAAGATTCTACATATGGAGGAATCACCGCACAAGTGTCCGGTCTGCGGCAAGAGTTTCAATCAGAGGAGTAACCTGAAAACTCATTTATTGACGCACACCGACGTTCCCCAAGATCTTAGAATCGAGAGCGCCGTTTGTGGAGATTCGAGAGTACCGACCTCGACGACGGTTAGGCAGATGGCCGAGAGAATAAGCACGCTAAGGACGACTCAAAGAAGCAGCGCGACACCACCGAAGCTTGGATTTAGTATAGAAGACATCATGAGACGTTAAGACTCGTTCTTTGGTTTTTGCGTCGTTAGATAGACTTCATACTCTTTTTCGTACGACATCGAAATAAACGAATTTTTCTGTTACTTTCTATCGTTTTAAAACGAAATCTTTCGTTCGATTTTCGACTCGTTGTTCTGTTAGAATGTCGTACGAAGGAGACTTCGCATTGTGTTCGTCGTTTGTAAATAGTTTCTTCGTCGTTTGAACTTTTACTCGTCCTTGCCGTATGTACGAGATAAATATTAATGTGTACTCTTAAGTGACAGTATTAATTGACGGACTAAAGACACTAGTATCGATACGATTTATAATTCGATAATTAAGTAAGCCGAGATGTTGATAGTAGCTCGTGCCGCGTAACAAAGGTTTCGCCAAAGGCTCTTGTAAATATTCATACCACCTTGTAAATATGTCTGTTGTTCGATACGTTTACGATGTGTACCATTGTCAGTAAATTTCGAGGTGTCGCGTCGTATTATTATTATAAAGCATATAATGTCGTAATCAATGTAATGCCCGACAGGCCTGCTAGGATTAGAACGCGTCGATGTTCGTTACGTTGTTTTGTAAACAGACGTGTAAAGGCAGGTTCCCGTAGACGATGCCACCGCTATCTTCGTGACACTCGTCTCGAGTTTGGGACGCGGTAGAATTTAGGATGCCGTTCGACCGAGGCGTCAAAGTAATCGCTCGATTCTAGAAAGGACAAGAAACGATATTTATCTCTTGGCGTAGAAGCCATACGACGTTTCCGTTTTCACTGTATCGAAGGCGTTAATCGAGTTTCCTTAGAAGAGGTATCTCTCTGTTTTCCGTAAAATTAGGAATTTTCGATCAGATAAGCCCGCGCGCGCGCGCGCGTACGAGACGCACGAAGGAAAGAGAGAAAAAAGGGACAGCTTGTGGGTTATCTGCGTCACCTTTTTCCTCCTGTCTTCTCCGGCGATCTGTAAATTAGTCCCAAAGCTCGACCATTTCTTTTCTTTTAATCTAAGAAAAGAACCTTCATAGACCACCCACGCGTTTTCTCGTCTAAACGTATTATACACGCATACTACTTACGCGTCCACTCGTGAGTATGTTCTTATCTTCGATTCAGGACTCTTCTCGTTTTCTTAACTTAAAAAGGATGCGTAAACTGAAAGTTCGTAGATATGTACCTTATCTACGTGTCGTGTAATTCGTTCGCTCGCACTGTCGTTCCTTCCTTCGTATTAATACTTAAGCGTAAATCGTTAGATTATCGATCCGGGATTTCTACCGTAGTCATGTATTTAATAACGTGCGCGAAGTTGCCGTTCAAAGATCTCAATGTTATCGCACCGTGTTATACCAAAAAAAAAAGACGAAAGAAAGGAAGGTGGGAAGAAGGAGTACCCATCGCTCTAGTCGACTGTAATAATATTTAAGACTGCTTGTTACTGATTAGAAATAGAGATAAAGAAAGAGAGAAAGAGACAAGTGAAATTAATCGGTGAATCGAGCAATGAACGTTCATACGATATATCCTCTATTCCTTTTACCTCCCAATATGATTATAAATATTTGGATGAAAAGTAACGTTGATCCCTCGTTCCTAGCTATTAATTAACGTACACGTTAGTAAGAAATCTTTCTATCAATACCGAACAATACAGTATTTATTTGTCTCATTAAGAGAAAGCATGAAACTTATTGGACGAGGGTCGTCGATCGCTTTTCGTGAACAAAATGACGAAGCCTAATTTTCCTCTGGCATTTCCCCTCCCGACGACAACAATGAACAGTTAACCCACTAGTCCGCTAGTTAGCTACACTGTTTACCTTTGATTAATTCTCTCGCACCCTTCACGGCCGATAAAAGTCTGATGAAAAAGGAAACAAACAACGAAACAGCCTATATCCCTCTTCTGGTGTCACCTTGTATATACCTTCGTGCTCTCTTCGTACCGTAATAAGCTCGTTCCCGTTCAACCCCCCTTTCCTATTTATCTTCTAATAGATCTCTTCTCTGTTTTTCGAAATAAATTAGCAACCAATCGCACGGATACGTCACCTTCCCCTCATCGCCGTACTTTAAACATCGTACAAAATTAAACTGAACTCACACGGGTGTTTTGACATTTTAGCGATTGATTTGTCTTTTAATGTCAACCGATGTACATATATTAACTTATATTTAAATGTACAACGGTCGACATAAAAAGACGAATCAGTCGCCGAAAAGACGTTCGTTTGAGTTCAGTCTAAGCCGACACTAGTACCGTAGATGTGTGCGTGCGCGAGAAATATAATTACAGGTTGCCAAAGATAAACTCGTAGCTGGTTCGGAGAAGATACAAAGGAGTCCTTTTCGTCTCACCGCAGGGATGCAGTAGCAGAAGCGCCGAAAAAAAGAGAGAAGTACGTAAAAGGGTGAAAGAGGAACGACGAAAAGAAAGGACCGAAGAGACGGAGGCTAAAGACCCCCGAGACTTTACCCTTTTCCCGTAGAACCCGGAGGGTCGACTTAGTTACGATAATCATAACCTTACGATTCTTAGTATTTTTCAGAGTTTTTTCGAGCGCCAAGGTAGTAACGATCTCTTTCCTTTTTTTTTTTTCAATTCACCCTATTGCCGTCGTTCATTAAAGAATCTTAATAGGATCTATACGACGTAATCGCTATCGACGAGGGGACGCATGCAGAAACGATCAAAAGTGTATCGTGGAAAATGAAAGCAATTAAGTTGAGATCGTTTGATGTGCGTTATCGTCAGGACAGATTGCAAATCTCTTTTTTCGTCGGGAAGGTCGGCACCTCCACGAATCGCACGTCGTAACGGGGCCTTTGCTTTGGCGACACTTATCGCGCGATCGTTCGATCAGGATCAGAGATTCGTCTATCGCGTAACGACGTTTGGTAACGCGCCGTATATACGTGTGTATATATACATAGTTAATTCACGGAGTCACATCTGCCGTCAAAACGAGAGAACGTAACTCTCCGAGTTTGTCCTTCCTCTTTTATCATAGCTTCGTTCTTTGACGGATCGATACGCCATTCTCGAAGCGTAAATGTGTGTGTGTGCGAATGAGAGAAAGAGAGAGATTGGGAGAGTGGGTGGGAGGAGGGAAAGAAAAAGAGGACCGATATCGACGTATATTTCGAAGAAAGTTGGCTTTGCCTTATTTTATTTGAGTTAATCGCCAGTTCCGGTGCTCTGGGCTTTTGCGATTAAATTCGACGTGAGAAAAAGAGAACGTTTTTGGTGATGGTTTCGACGATTCCCGAGGAGAAGGTGGCGGAGGGTGTTGTTCATTGTTTTATTGCGTTCCAATGCTTGTGGGAGCCAGCACGGTAGAGAATGTCCATACTCCTGAGTCCCACTGGGTCCACCCTCGAGGCCCTAAAACTTTAACCGCAGATTGCCCAACGGATTAGATCGCACGGTTAGTTGAGAATCCGGTGAGGGGTGACGGTGGTGATCTGTAGTTTGAAGGAAGAGGAAGAGGAAAAAGAAATGGTAATAGAAAAAGAAGAAGCACCGGGATGGCTGCTTCGGCGAAGAGTCCTCGCGAAGCAGAGCTCCGAGTTTTTTTTTGCGCGCGCGTGTAACCCATTATTAGGGCGTGAGCCTTATCTAAGGGTCATAGGGCCAGGGCGACCTCGAGAGTCTCACAGAGAGACCAACGCTCGTCCTCCCAAATTCCAGGAGTCTCTGCGACCTTACCGAAGGAATAACGCACACTTTAATAGGACCTACGTATCTACAGGGTTGTATACATGCGTGTAAATATGAGTCTTGGCGCCTTCACGGCGAGATACGCAGATGTTACGCGACGGTGTACCGTTTCTTCCTTTCTTTCTATCTGTCTTCCTTGGATTTCGTCGAAATTGCTTTGATTAACGAACACCGATAGGCTGTTAATAGCCCGTGATTTTGTAAGAAACGGTACCGATCTTCGTCTAGGATCGGTCGAAAGAGAGAAAAGGGCCTTGTTAACCTGCTTATTAACCCGCTTTTCGTTAGATCGATTTCCTTCCTGATTTATCGAAATTTCACATCAATTCTAAAGTAAACGTCTCTTTAAAGAATTTGCAAAAAGCTTTATGCGTTCGTTGTTACACGAAGAGTGCACACCGAAAAACAAGAGGGTGGATGTTTCGGAGAAATTAAGAAATACGCGACAGAGCTGAGAAAGTGAGACTATCCTTTTGCGAGACGCTTCCCAAAAGATAGGTCCCCAAGAGAAGCTGCGGTCTGTGGTTAAGGCGGTGCGTGGGCTCATCTTTTTTTTTCGGGCCCGACGATTAGGTAAACCACCTAGCCGCGGTGTATACAGTGTGTTCACATTGTAGGAATACAATCTAGACCTGCTATTAGTTAGTAGTACGGTTTTAACTCTGAACGAAGGAACGCGGCTATATAAGAAAGGAGGGAAGAGGATGAGTAAAGCGAAATGGATAAAAAAAGGAGTAGGAATAGTCGGGTCCTCCCTTTTAAACGCCGCTAATTCGCAGCTAACTCAGGCGCCGGTTTACTTCCTTTTGCTCCTGTTTTCGAAAGAAAAAAAAGAGGACAAGTAGAAAGTATTGTAAAGGCGAGAGTATAAGACCAAAATCTTAGGCTGTCGATGTCCAATCGTTTAAAAAACATTTTCTTTAGATATTAAAAATCATTTTCTATTATCTTTCGCGACATTTATCGCGGCCGGTATAGAAGTAACGCTTTTTTATCGACGGTGCACAGCGCCACCGAACGACGTAGTTTTTAACCCTTTCGATGTCGCCCTTGTGCAAAACCAACCCTCGCTGTCTTCGAGCATCTATCAGGTGCTGCCATCTTGTGAAAATACGATGGTGACTTTCTAAGACAATTATCTATGATTACCGATGTCGAAGATAATTAGAATTAAAATTGTTCGATCAACGATACTCACATCGAAATACGTATTTGGAAGAATATAGATACGTTTTTCTAACACTGTCGCGGTCAGTGCTATCGATTGAACGAACACACGAGATATATCGTTTGAATCGATCCGATCGATATTTTATGAAATACAAAAAGCAGACCTTTTCAAAGACGGAAAGAAGAAGGCAAAAGAATTCGGTTGGATGGCAGAACGCGTAAATCCTATTTGGCCCGTGCCGGTAACCACGGATTACAGGCTCATAATTCACCGCGACCTAAGACAGTGATTGTCAGTTTGTCTGGTCGTTACGAGGACCGAAGTTCGAAGAGTCCAGTCGAATGGATCATTATACGAGCAGCGGTAATCGATTGTCTGGAGGCTAATTCTTCACTCTAAATCCGAAAGAGACGAACGTTGGAAAAGTTCGGGAAAGAAACGAAGTAAATGATTTTAATCGAGAGATTGGTAAAGGTTGAAGAAAAAGAGACACAGAATCGAAATAAAATTGATAAAGTAACGTTGAAAGGAAACGTAGGGCTGATCGAAGTAAGAATCGAAGGATGAAAAGTATACTACGGTATAGTAGATGTGGGTGGGACAAGGGTGAAATGAGGAGGAAGTGCCGAATACGAGATGGAGGTGGTGGTGGTCATGGAGAGGTGGATTTGAAGAAGGAGGAGGAGGTAAGGAAAGGCAGAGAGGGTTAGTTAGGCGCGTGGGGCCACGCGCGTTCCCACGCTTTCGAGAGGCATATCGCACCAGCCCTCCGTCTCGCTTCTTTCCGTACTATACCTCCCCCCCTCGGTCTCTTTCTCTCTCTCTTTCTCTTGGATCATCTTAAGGAGTCTCCGGAGTCTGGATGGCCAAGGCAACAACGTGTACTGGACTTTCTTACCGCACGTACACGCGCACCTATACGAGTCGGCTAACTTTCTATACGTATTTCTTAGGTCACATTTGTGTCTTCGTAGCACCGTCGACGTATATGTGTATATATACATATACATATGTATATACACACAGAAACGTTTCTCTCGGGGCTCCTCCTGCCCTCCTCTTTCTTCATCGCCTAGCGTTGGCGGCGCGCTGACCTCTGACCTCCCATTACCGGCTCGACCGACCGACGCGACTCGACCCCCTACGCCTACCTCTTCCCTTCTCTCTCTTTCTCTCTCCTACCCCTGTACCTTCAAAGATCTCGCGTACCTTACGTTGATACAGTCGGTATGCGTCTATCTTTTGCGAATAAACAACGATGCTTTCTTTTTCGTCCATTCTTTGCTGATGATAATAGAGGGAAGATATTTGTTCGTGTATGGTGAAAAGTTTCTCTGAAATAGATCGATATTTTGGAGACAAAACTTATCGTATACCTAATCACTCGTTCACGTAGGTTGAATTCAACCCTAAGGGTTCTTATATGAAAGGAAGGAATAAGGTACGGTGGGAAAAATGGGCACGTTATCCCGATTACCTCGAGAATCATTCTGTTTGTACTCATTTACCGTCGTTATCATCCGTTCTTCCAGGAGCAGCCGTGGAATCGGCTTCGTTCCTGCGGCAATTTAAGGCAGGCTGGCGAATCCATTAGGAGGATTTCTCGGAGGCGAAAGGGGCGTTAAACGGACCGATGAGCAACGTCATCGAGGATCCGTTTCTTCTTGCTAACGACGCGACTTCTTTCATCGACTCGATGCTTCTCGGTATGAGCTTGCGTAAATAAAGTTTTCGAGGATCATTTAAATTGTCGTAGAGTGGAAAGGGTGGGCGTACCGGGAAAGGGTGATTCGTTGAATGGAAGACGAAGCTTCCGTATGCTATTTATTTTATACGAATTAATTATATATTAGATGTGTAGAAAAAATGCTATACCTACTTAGTCTTATCTCGTGTTCTATTTTTCTGTTTCTCTCTCTTTCTCACCTAGGATCAGATCAACTTCAGAAACCCTCAATATTTAAAACATTTCAGTGCTCCTAGGTACAAGGTGGACTACAAAGAGTGGTCAGCTTATATTAGTCTGTTGCAAGTGGCCCGATTGAATCATTTTGTTTATTATAACATGGTTCAAAAGCAGCTTTAAGATTATAGTAATTTTTTTCCAGAATTTTGAAGTATCATAACAAATATTTTTTCATCATCATAAATACAGAGTGACACCTTAACACTAGATTTACGGATGTTGTTTATATACGTATTTTTACTTAAGTAAAAAAAGAAGAATATAAAGAGGAAAGAAAAGAAGAGGAATCAACATTTACATATATTTCATTACTTAACTAAAAAGCCACGTATGATTTTGTTTAAATAATTGTAAAGTTGCATAAATATATAGTAATCAAATTTTTAATGAGCCAAATTGGCTCAGTCCGTAAATCTAGTGTTAAGTATAAAATGATATTATAATATAAACAGAATAAAGTGAGTTTTTATTAACTCAATCCTGAGCGTCAAACTTTGAAAACCGACATTCATTTCTCACCAATCTAATGGTTCCATTTTTGATTAAACTCATGATGATATTTGCCGCGCTTATACTATAATTATATAACGTCTATGTATACCTATATACACGAGCAATTATACAGATTGCACGTGATTAAATGGAAAGACATTTTTATGAGCGAAATTAGTGAGATTTCATCAAGGACGATTTGATTCTCGGCTCGACTCCTCTGGGTGCGGAGATCTTTCGCGCGGAGGTCCCACCGTAGAGAGGGAGAGTGGGGTGGTAGGGAGGAAGAGGTGGGCACCATCGCCAAAGACGAAGCCGCGCGCGGTTATTCCCAAGAGCAAAAGCCTGCAACCGAGGTCACTTCTCCTCGTGGGAGGGCCCCCGGGCGCCGCATCGACTCCCCCGTCGCCTCGACCCGACGCAAACGAACGAAAAACAAGACTTTATGGGGGCTACATCGGCGAGAGTAAGCGCGCTCGCGCGCGCTCACAGGGGCCAGCTTCTTTATCTTCTTTTTCTTCTTTGAAAGAGACTGAACACAAGCTCGACTCTCAAAGAAATCCCCCAATGCTATGAATTTTGTAAAAAATTAAAAAAGGTTATCAAACGAGATCAAAAAGTGTGTAAAGTGAGAACCGTATATCGTTCAAGTGAGAGCCGTTAATTAAGCCGGACTATAATAGTCCTGTAAACGAGGGGAGCACTTTCAAGCGGGTGAGTTACTCACGGACTCTAAAGTGACTCGTAAAATGCGTAAACGCGAGCCCCCATTTCGCTCGGTAGGTACTTTCTCGTATAAGATGTGCACCGATCGTTCTACGAAACTGTCGAGATACCCTGGAAGATTTTTTTAATGCTAACACTTTCCGGGTTGTTTCTTCGCTTTTATGTATATTTGTATACGTCTAGCAAAGATGGGTGATTCGCATGGGATGAAAGTACGCAACGCGTTGCTGCTTCTCATCGTCCTGTCTTTATGTTCTTAAAATACGTTCCATTTAAACGTTCCGGTACGAACGCACTCCGTTATAGAATCCTAAACGGACGGTGTACGGAAATTGTTGTAGGTATGCCGTGGTTCTTGTAGTTGGGCGCGTGCTCCGAGTTGACGTAGGAGGGAAATAACGAGCGTAAGCCTCATTAGGCGGACTACACTCGCAGGAATGAGATAATTGACGCGTTAAACCGGCGCCACGTCACGTTATCGACCCTCTCTCGATTTAATTGCGCGTACACGCGTACCGTCGCTACTTCGTCGCTGGCAGCGATGGTGAGCGTTGCACTGTGGTATAACGAGTAAGTGATTCGTTGAAAAATGTCAACGAGAACTGTTTTTGTCGACGATTGTGACGAGAAAAAGAAATTGAAAAAATATAGTTTAAAAAACATGCTATTTACCTCTTGGCTCCATTATCAGACCAGTTCGACGGTACAAAATTATTTTATTGTCATCTGGAGTACATATATTTGTAAAGTTTTAAATCGATACGACAAATAGAAGTAGGTTAGAATGGACCCGAAGATTTGCTTAGTTAGTAAGTTACAAGTGAAGCTAATAAAAGCGTGATAAAAAGAAAGGAATTACGTCCAACCACTACGATGATTACGTTGAACGAAGAATAGTCGAGATAAGTCCAGGTTTATCTCGAGAAAGGTGAAAGCTTGGAACGATGCATAGGACGATCCTTAGCTATCTGGAAAAAAGAATGGATCGGTTCTCCGTGGACAATGGGCCACACTTCCAGCCATTATGGAGTCACACCCCCGGCAGGGCTCCCCTTCGTCGCGCATTATGTAGGGGTTCGGGACAGATCAGAAAAGTGGCAACAGGTGGTCAAAGCTACCGCGCTGAAGGGCGGAGGGCTTCCAGCCTTTTGTCAATGAATATAACGAAGGGGTACGTCACTGGCGATCTTGTGTCCCGCAGAATAGAAAAGGTGCCTCCGAGGAAAGAATGGCCGGACAAAGGGGAGACTATGGACTCCGTGAAAGACGAAAGAAGACTCATCGATATATCCGTGTAAAAGGGAAAAAAAGAAATTGGAAAAGAGATAGGAAAATAATACGAGCTCTCGATGACTCGTCCTTTCTTTTCCCTCGTCCCTCCTCCTTTTCTTCTTCTTCCTCATCTTTGCCTTCTTATACATATATTCCGAAATCCGAAAAGGGCACCGACATAATATCGACGCCTTCGAAATCTCGATTCGCTCGACGAGTTCTTGACACCTTCTTCGAAAGTCTTCGCGAGACGAAGCGAGAAAAGTCGAAATTTCGATAAATATTCGACGAGTTATTTGTCACTTCAAATGAAAACTGTCCGGCGCTAAGGAGGTTGGAAGAAGAAATCGCTATATACCCTTCTGCATCGAGGGGTCCCACGCAGAGCCGATGATTAAAATTGTAAATATCTACGGACGACCCCTGGTGTTACGACCTTTGCGCGCCTTTGGCACCCCACCGGCTCACCCCATATATCAAAAGATATTAGATTATGGTAAGAGGCGCGCATTAACGAACGCGAAATCGCGCGTACCTTCTATATACACAGACGGTATCGAAGCATGTGGGGTTGCTCGCGCCATTTTTCACGCACCCAGAGCACCTCGAATCCGATTTCTCTTCGGGAGCCGCAAACCTTCGAACCGCTTGATCTACCGTGGCCGATTCGTCGTTATCGCTCGATACTTATCACAAGGTATAGGATAGTAAGGAGATCTTCGAAGAGGAAAGAAATACGGGAAAGAAATAAAAATCGTCCCACTAGCACCACCCCCCGGGTCGTCGCGGTCGCGACGTGGCCTCTTCTTCGTGGCATTGTCGGCACAAGCAGCGTGGGTGTATCGATGGAGACAAGGGGAACGTTAGAACACGAGCGCGGTCCTCCTCCTTCGACAACGTTCTTCAGGAGTAATGCATGGGTTTTGTGTCGCGGCGGGCGGCACACTTTGTAACGACCGCGGGTCTTTTGACTCGATTAATCTTCGATATGGCTATAGATATGCGCGCACGCACGCATGCACGCACGCACGACGAAACAACGAACGCATGTATGCTCCATTCCTCTATACACCGTCGGCTCGTTCGTATTGTCGACACTAGCGAGCTTACCTCTCTCTTTCTCTTTCTTTGCATTGGCCCTACTGCTGAGAGCGCCGATACGCTTGGAAATAAAGTGTCGTGCTGCGCATACGTATTCCCGAGGAGACCTTTCCTCGTCTCCAAAGACACGGCGAATTATTCGAAAGAACGAGTATTCTATACTTCGCGATACTCCGTGCGACAATCAACACGATCTTCTTGGAATCTAATTGACTTTGACATCGGTACGCTTCGGGATAAGAGGGCTCTTGCGTGGACAGGATTGTCTTCTGTCGAAGAAACGTCGAGAGTCCACAAGGATATATCAAAAGGGAGTTTTACGCCGCGTGAAGATCCACGATATTTCCTTTGGAATAAATAGGATCGCGGAAGGCTCGAAGTCATCCTCGATTGATCTCCGTTCCGTGATGGCGCTGAGAGACGTGAGGATGCGAATTCGTAGGCAAGGGGGCGTAAGAGGTCCGTCAGAAGGCGGCTCGAGCCGGCTCATTACCAGCAATTGTGGTCGAACGGCACCCCGCGACGCGTTGTGCCGGACCCATCCACCGAGAAGGAGACCCATCCTGCCGACCGATCTACCGGACCGGCCGTCGAGCAGCCTCCTTTGCCGCAACCAACCATGAGCTCTGCGAGCCTCCGCGTGCTCGCACGACAACGGAATTTAATTGCTCGATCAATCAATTCTTGTCAGACACCGATCGCCACCGATTTCGTGCCTATCGTAACCTTCTCGCTCGACTTTTCGATGCTCGTCGAGTCTTGAGAGTAAAAAAAAAAAAAGAAACGTAGGAGACATAGTATGTACAGCTATATATACACATGTATCTACGATTCGGAGTTCGTTTTTAAAAAAAATTACTCGGGACTCTTTGTAAACGTCTCGACAATGATGGTAGGATCTCGAAGAGCTCTCCTTTCATCTTCCGCTTGTTGTTCCTCTATTCACTTTTATTCAAGATTCGTTCTGTTAGACTTCCGATTTCTAGCTTTCACGGATGTAACGCTCGTACCATCGATCTCGTGTTAGCTTTGCGATCGAACCGGCGGCGGTACGGTCCTTTTGATGATCGCGAATAGATCACACCGAGAATAGCCGTCACCGAGAACGGGCTCGACCCACGCGCGCAAATAAACGAAGAATGGAGGGAAGAAAAAAAAAAGGAACTAAGACAGCAGAGAGACAAAACGAACCACTTGTGAGACTTTTATGATCATTCTCCTCGCTCTCACCACGTCTTTAGTCGGTAAGTGGTTGGTTCGTATCAACGGCAGGATCCGGACGATATTGTGGAGAGGGGGGACAGACTTTCCTGCTCACTTTCTCTCTCTCTCTCTCTTCGTCGCTCTCTCGTTCTTTCCACGAAACAATCTGTTATAGCGGGACCGTATGAATGGCGAAACGTAAAAATATCTTCGAGTTCCCACGTGGCATCACGGAGTCAATGCATGGACCAGGTGAGTGTAAATGAGAGAAGGAGTGAAAAAGAATGTGTGTCTCGTGATTCGATTTTCGTTTCGTCGCGAAATAGAAAAGGACCGACGATGGTGCTGGTAGAAGGAGGTGGTAGAAATAGTGGTGGAAGGATTCGTCGCGGAGTGCGGTTTTCAACGAAGCCAATTATTAAACGCGAGTCCAGAGAAGTTGAAGGTAGAGAAAGAGGAAAGTCTTGGTTCTAGAAGGAGACAGAAGAAGAGAGAAAGAGGAAAGAAAAGAAACCATCTACGTTCATCGTCGTTGACAACGTCTCGTGAAATTTCGAAAAATTTGAGCGAAATTCACGTCGCAAGAAACACGAATGCTATTCTTTTCTACCTTTCGTCTCTTCGGCACATTTCTTTCTCGCGGATATAGCTCATCTCTTCTCGCAGGTCACGCGGCAAAGAGAAAAGGAGCGGGACACACCGCAGGGACAGTCGTTTCTTCCTTGGCCCTGACCATCCGTCGTGCTCGGCATTGTGCTTGCGGCACATTAATTGTCTCTTTGAAGCCCGATGACCTCCGGCACCGGGTTACGAGTCTTCGACCCCTTCTCCGCTCCTTTCCTCTCTCTCATCCTTTTTTTACTCCTGCATATTTATTTTTCTTTTCTCGCGATACGACGACGAGTCAAAGAGCTAAGATGATGGAGACGTTGAGGTGTCATGGTGAAGTGGCACCCTACGAGCCACGAATCTTATTTAACCCTTTATAAGACACTGGTCGATATTTCGACCATTTCTATACTTATCTTTTATTTTCTATACTATTTTTACTTTACAAGTTCGCACTGGTAAATCTAATTAACAAATTTTAGACCGATGAACAAAATTTATAATTATTCTCTGTTCCCTGTGTCATAAATATTTTGCCTATCTACTTACAATAAATGGTAAATAATGCTGGTAGCTTTAGCTTAGAATAAGCCATTACCATATGCATGCATATTGGATTTTTACCTACGAATTTAACTCAATTTCTACGATATGGGAATGGGGAGATCTTTTTGAATGCTTTGTAACGCATTCATCGATAGTAATCTTGTTCGTTTGACGCTCTAAATTCATTTAAATTGACAAGATAAGGGAAGAAAGTAGAGACGCGCAATCACGTACAGCGGGAGATCGGCTCGTGGGTGCCCTCGAGGATGTTCGCTGAATTACGAGCGATATCGAGGAAGGGTTCCGCCGATATAATTAAAGAGGAGATCGTCCACCGTAAGCCGAGGCTCGTGTCTTCGCGGTGGAATCCAAATTTTATGTCGGTATCATAAAAGCGCATGACGGCAGAAGAAATAGGACGGCAGCGGTTCTTTCTTTCCAACTCTGCTGTATATATGTTAAAGCTATCTCGCATCGCAACGGTACGATAGTTTCGGAACTCATCGGATAACAAGTGCAATAAAGATTATGGCCATCGTGCCGGTGGACACGAGAAGAAGAAAAGATGAAACTCGAAGGGTGATGCTTTTTCGAAAGTCTTTATTTGAAGATTCGAAGTAGTTTTGAACGTCTGGAACGCGGAGAGTGTAAAAACTTATAAACGAATGAAAATTAATAAACCGAGAAATGATCTTGATATAAATGAAGCTTAATTGGAGAAAGTAAAGAGAGAAAGAAAAAAGGAAAGGAAAAGAAAGAGAGGGATGAGCAGATGGACATTGAAAAAAAAGAAAAGCGAAATGTAGATGAGTAATATGGGTTCCTCTCTGAGATCACGACGACGGCCAAAAAGGCAGACGAGGGTGTCGCGATTCCCTGCTGTGCGTTGATGGTCTCATCTAGCCTAGGCGACCTCGGGAATTCACTGGTAATTACCTTTTCTTCGGGCCGACGCCAACAGGGTTACTCGCGTAACGAACGACTTGTCCTTATAGAAATCCTCTTCCGAGCGTTCTCACATGTTTTTTTTAAACGACTAACTCCGAACGTTTTTCGCGAGAGTAGATATTGCGAATTTCGTTCTTCCCCAAGATAGACAATACCTTTGATATTTTTTCTTTCTCCTAGAGATTAAAATTTGGGCCTGACTGGAGAAGGTCAAAGATTGGCGAAGGGAGTAGAAAAAAGTTAGGTAGCTACTAATGTGTGAGACGAAGACAGAGAGAGAGAGACAAAGAGACTGACAGAGAGGGAAACAAAGAGAAAGGGGGAGCGTTAGGTGCTAAATAATTTCTGTTTCAGAGAATAAAGGAACGGCGATCCGCTATCTTCGATTCCTTTCTACGGCTACTCACTAGTATCCACGTGACGTGGATATAAGTTACGAGCGCTCGAATAATTACACGGTTTGGGATCGAGCAGAGTCGTGGTCAGCGGAAGGCAAAAGACAATTTTACGCAGCGGGGTATCGAGGGTCCCTTAGGAGACCCGGTGGCAACCTTCTTTTCTGGCAACTATTTGCCTCTAAAAATTGACAGCTTTGGAGGCTGACCGGTTGGTTTGCTGCGTGTTCCGGAATATCCATCAGAGGTCACGGGCAATCCGTTCAGGGAGAACTGCCAATATGTTTTATGTAAATCGGGGTATCGTTATAATCGAGACCGCAAAAGAAAGGAGGATAATTACCTAAAGACCGAGAGTAAGCGTGAACGATCCTGAGAGGTCTCTCGAGAAGCTCGAACTTCTTCGTGGACTATTCCGCGTGCTTTTCGTAATAATTTATGAACGACAACGAGCTCGGAGATTCACCTGTCCGTTCAACCGCGTAACACTTTGTTACGCCTCTTCGGCGTTTCTACTTCTGCAGTAAGTAATGACGTCTGTCAAATGAGAGAAGCGCGGAATCCTTCTCGTATGCTGCATAATTGCACGTTACTCTTCACGAGCCTCGCATTAAGCGAGCGAAAAGGATACTTGGCAACTTTGGCCACGCGCGTTTCCTCGATTATCCAACGAAATGAGGATCCGTGGCGGGTGTTGAGCGATTACGAAATTTGCTCGATTTATCGAGCCCTTTGTCGAACAATACCAAATATATCTCTTCGTTGGTTGTTTCTCGTAGCATAGCTTTATGTAAATCAGTCGCAGCGTAATTGGCACCAAACGAAGAAGGTAATTACCAAAATCGTGCGCCAGAGGCCCCTAGGTCCCAAGAGTCCCATCAGCGCACAGCGGGGTATCGCGACACCCTCGCCCTCTCGTTCGCCCTCTCCGATGCTTTTTTTCTTCCACGAACGCATCTCCAGCCGGACGCAAGCACGAGACCCTGGGTATTATTCATTCGGGGCCGATAGATGACTACCTGCTTGATTATCCTACACCGCGCGAATACGTCTACGCTCTCGTCTCAACAATTATCCCCGAAGATGTAGCTATACCAACCTATGTGAAATTCTTCTTTCGTTTGAATATGCATGGAAAGCGATCCGTACAGTCTTCGCAATTGGAACGGTCTTCGTAAAAGACACCGTAGGAGGTCCCCGTCCCATTGGCGGTGTCTCTAGGAACTTTCCTTGGCACAGTGGCATCATCTTTTCCCCCGAGATGAACCCTTCCTCGGAGAAGAGCAGAAATATTATTAATCGTCGCGCGTTTCCCAAAAGAGCAGAAGGATCGGTGGCTCCGTGTAGCGTTCTCTATCTATACCTGTGAACGATCTCTCAGGTAGCGAAAAAATTCTTTGACCTTTCCACCGTCGCCTCTTCTCTCGTCCGGGATGGGATACGTCTCGTTTCCGTCGAGAGGTCCACCTTCTGTCTTTTCTCACCAAAAGAATTTCTTTACCGAGCGATTCGTTGGAGGCGGAGTTCGGGGTCCGCCAGCTCCCGCGCTATTCATTTTGCTGCCTCCGAGAGAATGGGAGAATTAATAAGTGACATCTCACGGAGAAAAGGTTTTACGCGCAGCGCGACGATGAAGGGCCGCTTCTTCTTCTTCGCCGTCGTCTTCTTTCTTTGCCCGGCCACGTTCGTCTTCTCTGGCCTTTTGTCAGCCAGCCGAGAAACGCCTTGTCTTAGGTCGCGCGTAACACAATGGCGTCCGATAAAACGGCCGTTCTTCGAGGACGGTCGATTTCTTCGCGTGTAACGGACAAATCGAACCATTCGGTTTCCTCCCACAATTTTATATTCATGAGAGAGACAGAGTTAGGAGAAGAGACGAGGAGAGAAAGAGAGAGAGGGAAAGAAAGAAGAAAAGGAAGATCGACCGACACTTCCCACGAGCGATGTGCGCGAGCGATCAATGGGGAAACGAGCCGCTGCATGACGAATGGGAGCGCGGCCAATTTAGATGCATAGAGGTCGAGCCGCGGGGTCGACCTGTCGTGTCTCGTTCCTACGAAAGCTACGTATTCCATCCTACGAGACCATCCATTCGTTCATTCCATCCATCGATCGTAACGAGAGGACGATCGATGGCGTGTTCCGATTGAGTCTGGAATGATTTTTTTTTATTTATTACGGAAAGTATAACGGAAAGAACGAATGCGAGACATCGCGTTTTCACTTCTACGATTGGACGTTTTACCTGGATCGTCCTGGGTGGCACGATCGTAATTACCATCGGAAGGCTCGTCGGTTCGTCCGCCGATTGGCCGATCAAAACGATCGCCGCGATGACGAAGGACGAAAGGCTCCTGGAGCGGCGCTCCTTCGTCTTTTTTTATCGTTTCTCTGTCTCTCTCCCTCTCTCGAACGGTGTTCGTGCGCCAGGAGACGGGGGCGCATTGCGTCTTCATTATGAATCCGAAAAATCACGCAAATTGATAACGGCATCCGAAGGCTGCCGTATGGATCCTCGTAAGACTCTAAAGAGGCCTCACCTCCACCCCGTCGCAGCGGGATGTCTTCGAGCACGAAATAAGGAGCGACCACCTTCTCTCTCTTCTTCCTCGATCGTTTGCGTACCCCCCTTTACCCTTACCAGCTCTCCCTTAGCGATACGATCGTTACGTTTGAAATTTACTTTTTATCAGGAGAGGACATACGCCGTAGGTACACGATCTACGTTACGGGCTAGTACACAATGAGAAAGTTTACATGGACCGAACAAAAGACAGAAGAGAGAAAGAGAGAGAAAGAGGGAGGAGAGGGGGAGAGAAACATACGGTGTCTTCTTTCTCCTCTCTCTCTCTCTTTCTGCACTTGGTATCATAAATCTTGACGCATCTCGAGGAATCTTAAAGGGCCCCGCGCCGGTGTATAGCCATAAACGATTTCGCTCGAGAAAGTGTGTCAGCATTACGCAAAATCGATAACACTAACCGCAGCACGCGGCTGCCGTGGTAGACACATCTTCTGAATGTCTCTTCGGAGTAGAACGAGAGGAAAAATAAAGAGAGAAAGAGATAGAGAGAGAGTAAGAGAGAAACATAGAAAGATAGAGGACACACCTCCGCTTCGACTCAGCGGGGTGTCCACGGCCACGAAACACGAATCGGTCTCTCCTCCATTTCTCCTTCCTCTCCCCTATCCCCTGCCCGTCCTTCTCCTCATTCGCCGTAGCATCGTTCGTCCTGCAGCACCTCCTTTCTAAGATCAGGCCGACTGTCGAGCTGCTTTCGAGAGATGTTGGTTCATTATTCGAACGAGCGCGCGCGCGAGAGAGAGAGAGAGGAGTCATGATCGTTCGTTGCTTCACTGATCGGTTCCTACTCGTGAAATCCCGAAGGAACGCGAGAACGGAGGAGAGCCTGGAAGCCGCGTGCAGCCCTTTGCAGCCTGACCGGTGGAAGATTCATAAATTATTTCAGGAAAAAAGGAGGAAAAGTATTTCCAATTACAGTTTTTTGTGAAGGGTTGCCGCGGGCCACGCGGCAGGGGGTCCGCTTAATGGCGACCCGCGCTCACCGCCCCTCCCTCGATGCTCCTTCTTCTTCATCGTCTTCTTCTTCCTCCACGTCTTTCTCCGCTTCTACTACTTCTTCAGCCACCTTCTCCTCCTCCTCCATCCCCTCCTCCTCTTCTACCTCCTATGCATCTCTCTACAGCGAGACAAGTATCTTCGGGATCCTTCGACGCCACCAACGCAGCCTTCTCTCTTTTTCGGCTTCCTATTCAACTTTTTTCTCTGTCGAAACGAGTGCAATTACTTCTTATACAAAGTACAGACCTATTCTTCAGGACCAGTTATCAAAAACCTTACGAATTCCTTCGATCGCGACGGATCGATGAAACGTCGGTTAAATTACGGCCTCTCTAGACGCACACCAAACTCTGTGCGAACTCTCGACCTGACCCTTGATCTTTCGGCACCCTTGACTGGCCCTTCGCTTCGGCTCCTACCAAAATTCCTCTCCGGGAAAGAATTTAAATCGTCTTCGCGAAGGTGAACGGCGCTAGATCGAGGATGATCGAGGGTGGTGGTGGTGGTGAATCGATGGGCCGGTCCAATTTCAACAAAGGACTCCTGGCGAATCAGGCTGTCTTTACTTTCCTACAAGTCCAGACAGAAGATTCCCGTTGCTTCTTCTCTCCGACGTCTATACTTTACGTGACATTTCGGAATGAATATGGCCGTCGTGTCCTTCGCGACGTCGAACGAACGCACGTAGTATGCGGGTCCCCGTACATATTTTCGGGAGAACGCCACGCGGTCCTGGACATGTATCGCCGTGGGCAACAATATTCATAACTAATAGATCGGCGGTTCGTGGGTGACAGAGCAATACGTCCTGCGTTTCGATGTTCTTAGTCGGGGTGAAAGAGAGAGAGAGAGAGAGCAGGTCGTGGCCGGATCCGTCGCTCGGTTCGGTCCGCCTTACACGGGCCGAGAATTCTTGGAAGCTTCTCTCCCATCGAACGATCTCGCGCGTGGCGAACGCAAGATCCTCTTCCTGCCTCTTTCTTTCGCTTCTTCCTGTCGCTCGAGGAAGAAGAGGAGGAAATTTTTATTTGGCTTTTGCTAGACGTTCAAAATTAAGTTTCGACCTTTTTTTCGAGAGGCAGAGAAACGAGAGAGAGAGACGATGGAATTTAAGATCTACAGGGAAGTAACGGCCCCATGCGATCAATTATGGATTTATTGTCCGACGCCCGCGCATCATCGGAATGCACGGCGAATCGAATTCTTCCTTTTTCCTTCCTTCCTTCTTTCTTTTCCTCAGCCCTTTTCCAAGACCTCCGCGAGATCCTCTTTCGAACGAGCATCTCATTATCGGTTTATTGCTGTTTCTTACGCCTCGTTTTTATCGACGATGTCACCGGTTCCTGCATTCCTTCGTATCGTATAAAAAAGAACGGTGCCCGGCTACTTTTGGCTTCTTCTCCGCACGAAACTCGCCGAACCGGGAGGCTTTCTCACAGCAATAAACCGAGGAATAACTACTGGCGTTCGCGAAAGAAAGGAACCCGGAATTGATAATAATAACAGCGCTGGAGTAACATAGTAACAGCTATTACCAACAGAAGTTATTCCGTGGGCAATGTTCGAGGTAGAGATGGAAGACCGAGAGTAAAGGCTGCCGAAAAGAAGCCGATCTATTACAGGTACGCTGTTCGTTTTAAGAGCAATTCGGCGAACGACGTCAAATTCTTCAAGGGTAATCAAAAATGCTGGGAAAGGAGGAACGATCTTATTAGAAGATGAAGAAGAAGTCGTGACCTTTGACTCTATCAAGCTTCCATTGTACGCGAGATCCGGCGATTTATCTCTGAAAATCTCGAAACGATCGATCAAAGGGACATCTCTTGATCGTAGAGGATCGTAAAAGCGCAGCTGTCGATAAAATTGTATGGTCACTCTCCTTCTTTCTCTTTCTCGCTTTCTTGGGGATTCCACGCAGAGAGCGCCGAAAAAAAAAAGAAGTAGGAGGAGGATCTCGTTGTCAGGGTGGATGGGACGAGTGGAGAAGGTGGAAGAAGGAACGGTGAGGAGGAAGAATTATGTGTAAGAGGGAGGAGAGGAGAAAGAAAGAGGGATGGCAAGACGCCCCCCGTCGCGACGCTGCCGCCTAATCATTCTTTAAACGTGCATAAACAAGTCCCCTCGCTGGCGATCGGGGGATGGCGTATGACTAATGTCATTCCTGAACCGACCAAATTCTCCTCGACTCGTCTGCTCCACCCCCACCTCAACCATCGCCATCGCTTCTTTATTCCTCGCCCTCAGCTCTTGGCTTTCGTCGTATGCGCTCGTAGGATCCAAGTCAAAACGGATGGAGAACGAGAGAGAGAGAGAGAAAATGGCCATAGGTGCATAGCGAAAAGGGGTGGGTCTACGGTTGAGAAGAGAATGAGAAAGAAAGAGAGAGAGAAAGAGAGGTGCAGGCGCGGCAGCCTAAATCTAAAATGCAAATATACTCAACAAATCACTATCGGTGACAGGGATGCTTACTTTTAAAAAAGAGGAAGGAGAAGTCGGTGCACGGACCCCCCGCCAGGGGTTTCGAGGGTAACTCCAGGTCCCCTGAAGGCGAGTTTACACCGCATGCGGTCAACGCCTGTTGATGCGTCCCGTGGCTGCTTCCTCGCACGCGGCCGATACGTTTGACGGTGTCCTATTGCCGCGCTGCGTGTAGAACGTTACGCGAAAGCGATTTTTAGAAAATTGAAACTACCGGGCTCGTCGTTGTCATCCCCGTTTTGATTTGAACTTTGTGCTAAAATTTCGAGACGTCGAGTAATCGGTACTATTGGGATACGGATATAAAATCATATAATCATTGACGTTGTAGAAATGAAAGAAAAGTAAAGGGAGTAGCTGGAGCCTGTAAATGGTGCTTTAAACCGTGGGTGTCGGTGGTGAGGTTCTGACTAATGGAATCACGCTTTGCCTCCTGGTGATACGTTCCCTTGTCGAAGAACTTTTTCTGCTCTTCTCTTGTATCTCTCTCTCTCTTTCTCGTAGCCGAAAGGGTCAGAAGTAAAGCTTCTCTTCTAGCCACCTTTCCTCCAAAAGGTTCCCTTCGTCGAGAGCAGGAGTTATGCGTTATTTATGCGCGTGAAGCGAGACGGACTCGACGTAGCAAGGCGGCAGTGCTGAAAGTATCACATATATTTCGCTGGATCGGGTTAACGCACCAAGAGGGATAATATACCGCGCTCTCGACAGGGAGCACTTTATTCGGTCGCTTGGAAAACAGTGGGAGCCATGTCGGTCCTAACGAAACGAGCCCTTCTTGAAGTCTCGATCTTTCGAGTTTAAGTCGTAATATCGCTACTTTGCCCTTCCACTATTTGTATTCTCAACGAAGACGATCGATCAATGGAAATTATTGTAACGTCGATTGTACGAGGGAGCAGATCAGGGAACGAGAGGGATTAATTTCTTTCGATGACCCGCGGGGGACCGTAATCGAAGAATAGAAGAGAAAAAGAAAGAACAGAGGTGTGATTTACGGAGGAGAAAAGAAAAAAGGGGGGAACCAAGGAAGAAGGAGAACGTCAGCGTGTATACGCAAGTACGGAAGTGAAGATGCGTCAAAGTGGAAGTGGTTAGTAGCGATCTAATTATCTACGCGGCGGGAAGTCGCGGCCTCCCTCTGCGCTTCACGGCATCGAAGAAACAAGATCAACGCGCGAGGAACCTCCGAGAGAGCCTTCTCACGCATGAAAGAGGAGTTCGTACCTCTCGAAAGAGTTCGGTACCGTCTACCCGTCTTCTCTTGGACCGTATCTGCTGGCCATCGGAACGGCCGGTCGTAGATCGAGCACGAACCTTGCGATCTTTCCCGGCGATACGTTTATTCCTTCTTCCTTCGAATGACATCTCTATTAGCTCTCGCGTCTTTCTTCCTCTTCATTACTTTTTCGACCTTAACGATTTTCGCGCTCGTCCAAAAAAAAAAAAAAGGAACGGAAGATGGAAGGAGAAAAAGAAGGTGGTCCCGCTTTACGGCAAACCGAAACTTCTTTGTATGCTAGATCGTTCCTCGTCACGATCGATCTTCCTACGCCTTCTCCTCCATATTGTACGTACATACGTAGATACATACAAAGGGTATGCTTAGGAAAATCGCGATAGGATCGCATAGAGAAGATTCACCGGGGATCCTCTTTTGTGTTTAACGGAGAGCGTTGATCGCGAGGAATTTCTCATGTCACGCCGCGTTACTTTATCTGTCGACGAGACTAATGGCGCTTCTAACCTTTGCCTTACAAAGTTAAAAGGGCAGTTACCCGAGACCTTACCCGCGTAAACTCGATCAACGAGAGAAACGAGATTGAAACGACATCGAACGGTTGATCATTCGCCGGTTTTATCGATAAAAACCCTGTAAAAGCTCGACACTCGTGTCTGCTTTGAAGATGACGCGAAAAGTGTTTCAGGAATCGATGGAATTAGATGGATAAGTCGCGTAATTCATCGCTCGATTAGGCGTCGGAATATATCTCGAGGGAGAGAAAAAGATCGAGTCGGAGTGTACGAGGTTGAAAGGGAGCAGGAGATAGAGATGGGAAGGAAGCGCGGGACGAGCTCGACGAAGACGCTGTAAATAAAAAAAAAAAGGTAAGAGGAAGAAGTTGGATGAGGAGGAGGAGAAGAGAAGGGTGAAGGAAGAAGAATATAGGAAGAGGGTAGGAGGAACCGTCCGCGGTGACGGTCAGCGAGCGCGAGCTGACCTCTGACCCGTCGTGCGTCTTCGTCTCTATTCGTTGAGATTCGTTCGTCTTCTCTTGCTTGCTCCTTCTCTCTTTCTCACTCTCTCTCTTTCTTTCTTTCTCGCTCTCTTGCTGGCGGTGGGCCCGGCGTGGGCGAAGTTTACGCGCGCGCGCGGGGGAGTGAAAGGCAGTGGTAGAGGGAGGCCAAAGGAAGAAGAGGAAGAGGAGAAAAGAAACGAGAGAGAGAGAGAGAGAGAGGACTGACGAGCTGGCCCGCGGGCGTCCCGGGACCGTGAGAACACCACCTATAATATTATTTAGTCTGCTCGATGCCTTGCTTCAGCTCTCTTCTTTCCTGCTCCCTCTCCCCCTCTGCACCTTTTCCTCTCGATCAATCCTCTTTTTCTCTCTTTCTCTCTCCCTCTTTCTCTATCTCTTGTGCGCGCGTACGCTCTCCTTCGTCTATCCCTTTCTTTCTTCCATAGGTACGCTTACAGTGCTCTCTTTCTCTCTCTCTCTTTCTGTTTCTCTTTTCAACATACGTCGTGTCTCAGACCGAAGAGGCAGCTAACTATAGGCGCTATACACGGTTTACTCGCGCGCATTAATTGCCGTCGTAAATTGTTGCAGCTTTACCGAGTCCGTACGAGTCGAATGGAAGGAAGGTGCGCACGTAAGGGTGGGGTTTGTATCACCAAGAGGTTTTCTTTAGACAAGGATCATAGACTTCTCTCTCTCTCATTTCCTACTTTTTGTCTTACTTTGAATTTAAGTTAAGTTATCGGATGTTAAAGGCCCAATCTTCCATAGCTGCGGCACGTGCTTGTCCAACACGCTACGTATCTCTCACCTTCGATCATGATACTCATGTTTATTACTTTTTTTATTCTCTTATTAACGCGAGAACGCACGGGCATGAATCAAGTGAGCACGAGCTGCTCTACATGGGCGGAGATGTAAAATATTAGGCGTCAAGATCAATCCATTACATCGAAGTCCTGTTTGCCGGCAAAAATGTATACGACTGTAATGGAGGAAGTAATCGGTAATTCTTCGTAGAGAATGAAGGAAAGGAAGAGAGAGAAAAGCGTCGGTTTGCTAGATACCCGACAAAATAGTAGGCGCCGTTCGACTCCTCTCGGCATCGAGGCTCCCCCGCACGCACGTACAGACAGAGAACGAGAGAAAAAGAGAGAGAGAGAGATACGCACGTTCTCCGGTCACGCACGTACCATTACATTACGGCGACGTTTACACGGCGAGCCCGTCGTCGAAGCGCACGGCCCAGCTGTGGGCACTCTCTCTCCATCTCTTTCTTTCTCCTCTTCCCGAATACGGGGCCCGGTTGCTCGTGGACGGACCCATTTCGACTCGGATACCTGCCACCAGGTGGCTCCACCAGCAGTGCCCAGCAGCGCTCGGGAGGAGCAGTCGTCGGAGCGCCTTCGCACCGCCAGCATCTCGCGCGAGCGTCGCTTTCTCTTTTCTCTTCCTAGCCTACCTTCGATCGAATCGTGTATCCTAGTCGAACCTCGTGACACCCGAACGGACGGCGTACGCTTAGAATGATACGATCCCTGTGTGACCGCTCTTTGAATTCATTCTCCGGCTAAATCGTATGGATTTTAACGAGGCAACAGTTAGGTGCGAGGACCGAAGACGAGACAGCGGATCTACCGATCACCATTGCCAATGGTACCTGGGAAACACAGAGAACGTGCGTTCCCGAGGTTAATCAGGAACGATCTCGTCGGCGGTGGAGGATGCAACAGGAGAAACAGCTGGAAGAAGATCAGCGAGGAACGACGATGGTGCCATCATCTTCCTCGTCGAACACGACGACGACGACGATGACGTTGGAGGAAGATCACCGGCAAGTAGAAGCTACCAGTCTCGCGGCCGAGACTAGTCTACCTAATCTGACGATTCAGAGTGTCGCCCTGGGTTTACAGGGTGCACTTTTGGCTGCCCTTCAAAGGGCAGCCTTATTACCACCCGGTCATGCCGCTGCCGCGGCCTTGAATCTTCAAGCGCTCGAAACTTATCTCACTCTTCATCGTCTTCACGCGAGCGGTGCAACGGCTGGAGTTAATCCAAGATGTTCGCCGCCGTTGAGCGGGGAATTGGACGATGCCGGTCTTATTCCAACGACAACGTCGACGGCCACGGCGACCACCATGACGACAATTTTGGAGAAAGACGATCATCATCGACTCGAGACCGAACAACTACTTCGTTCGATGGACGAGGACGAGGAAGGACCTCGATTAGAGTTTGTTGGGGATCCGGAAGAAGATTTAGCTCTTCTCGAAGAGGAGGAAATTCTTTTGAGGGACGCCGGAGTAGCAACGTCTTCATCTTCCTCTGTCGGTACTCACGAAGCTCTCCTGCGTCGAATATCCGAAGGGAATCGCGCGAGTTCTGCGTCGATCTCGACGGTGACCAGTCGATCTGTTTCACAAATCAACGTTTCCACTACCTCCTCATCCTCTGTCTGCTCCCCAACGTCCTCTACGATCTCTTCGAATTCCTCATCCTTACAAGCGACCTCGACCACCGTTGACCCCGGTATTGCGAGATCCTGTAGGGCGTCCAGACCGAAGAAGCAATTCATTTGCAAGTTCTGTAGCCGGCAATTCACCAAGAGCTATAACCTTTTGATTCACGAGAGGACGCACACCGACGAGCGGCCGTACTCGTGCGACATTTGCGGCAAAGCTTTCCGACGGCAAGATCATCTTAGAGATCATAGGTACGTCGAGAACACTTTCACGTTGGACTTTTGCTTGTTCTTTGCTTTCGATCGTCCAAGTTTGATCTTATTCCTTTTAAAGACTTTGTTGAACGTATATCTTATCTATACTTCGAATTACAGGTATATCCACAGTAAAGAGAAGCCGTTCAAGTGCGCGGAATGTGGGAAGGGATTCTGTCAGAGTAGAACTCTCGCCGTTCACAAGATCCTTCACATGGAAGAGTCGCCCCACAAGTGTCCAGTTTGCGCGAGAAGCTTCAATCAAAGGAGCAACCTGAAGACGCACCTGCTGACGCACACGGATATAAAGCCTTATCACTGTGCCTCCTGCGGCAAGGTCTTTCGTAGAAATTGCGATCTTAGGCGACACTCGCTTACCCATAATCTTGGAGTACCAACGTCGCCGCCGCCAACGGGGATAGCAGTACCTGGCACCAGTACCGTGGTTCTTCAAAAGACATCCTAGCGTGTTTAAGGATCCTTTGTGATCCCCGTTGAGATAAAAGTAGAAAAAGAAAGAGAGACTTTGGTCTTTAATAATTGCATTTTAGCAATTTTAATTATACTTCAGTTTGCAAGGGACAGTCGACTTCGGAGGTCGCTCGTTAGAGAGTATCGATTTTAAAAATAGAGAAGCTCGTACTTCTCTTAGAAAATGGCTTTCCCTTTTTCCATGTAAATAATTGCATTCTTTGATCGTATCTACCCGCTGTATCCTCGTTATCAATAGGCCATATCCCTTGTTACATATCGCTCGTTAGGACTATATCCGCGAGCCGTCGCGCTCGTCCTACTTTGTAATTATACCTACTACGCTGTATGATATAATTAGACTTACGAACGACGACCGTTATGGGGTGCTGCTACGACATCGAAGAAACTCGTCGTAGGCGCGCACACCGACGTGTACTACTGTGTACGTGTAAAATAAATTCTTATTATTATTTTTTACAAAAATTCCTGGTACATTCATTCGGATATCCCTGAAAATGAGGAGAGACGGTTGTTGCTGGAGGTGGTGAGGGGAGAGAACGGGGATATAGGAGTAAGTCACCACGGGTCTCGAGGTTCTCGAATTCGAAATTCTTTTTTTCCTCTCTTTCCACCTTCCTATTTTCGCTTGTCTCTTCTCTCTCCTTTTTTCTTCTCTTTTTTTAATCCATGGCGTATATCGAACGCCGAGGTAAGAGGAAGGATAAGAAAAAGAAAGGTAGGAAGAAAGAAACGCGTGTATCGTGTTACAAAGAACCGGACCGCCAGGTGCGCAGGACATGACACCGCGATGCGTCTAGGGTTACGTTTCTTTTTCGATGGGAGGGACAAGGTGGAGGTAAAGGGCTCGCGCCTATCTTGGACGTTTGGGATCCGACGACGACGACGAAAACGCTATTTCGAGGACCCCGAAAAGAGACGAGACTTCTCGGTTCGTCGATAAGGAGAATGTCGCACGACCGGTCGACTTGGAGTCGTTTCACACACAAAAGGAGGAGCGTATTGCGTGTGCTCTCTCGGACGTATATACGCGTACGTAATCCTGCCCACCGCGAGGCGCTTTCATAAATTCCTACCGGCGGACGTTTTACCGCGAATTACGGCGTGACGTTCTACCGCAAACGCACGTGGGCAAAAATGTATAAAAGCGCGAGAATACGAGGGCATGACTAGGGAGGGATTCACGAGGGTGGATACCACGGGAAGAGAAGGAGGAGGACCGACAGGAACCGCAGAAACTTGGACCGCACCGGGAAAGTAAGTTTCTCATGGAAACGCTCGTAAATTCTCTTTCAAAAGATCAAATTTATCGTCGATATATATCCTGCGAGATTCTTCTTAGTGGTAGCGAGTTAACGCTGGACTTTCTTGTATCGTTCTTTTTCCCCGGTAGTGAAGAATTGTTCGGTACCGAGAAAATATCTCGCGCGCAAGCCATTTTAACTTGTCGCTCTTGCGAAAAGTAGGAATGAAGGAATTCTATAAGAAATGGAAAAGGTGGAAGCTTCGAAGAGGATACAGCGCGGGTTTTCTAGCGTCGAAGTGGAAGAAAAGGAAGGACAAGGAGAGAGCGAGAGAAGTTGGACGGGGTAGAGGGGAAGAAGAGTGAGTGCGCGGTGGGACACGGTGAGGACCACACGCACGCGCCGCCCACAGATACGCTATCACTTGGCTACAACCGACGTGATCTGCATGCGCATGTCCTCTCTTCGTCAGGACGAGGAAAAAAGCAAAAGGGAAGAAAGAGGAGAATCCTCTTTCTCCTCCTTCTGTCCTTTACCCTCCGGACTACCTACCTTCCGCTGATTTAAGGGGTTGGCAGAGCGTCGATAACACGTCCGTGTGCCGTGTGCCGTATATTCGACTCGTTTAGAACCCCTCCTTCCTTTCAACCTCCTCCTCCTTATTTCTCCTCGTCTTCTTCCGTATGCGAATGCCTTTACACGCCCTTACACGCGTGCCTTGGGAAAAGGCTGATCGGGTTACATTTCCACGTCCGCGCGATATCACTCGACTTTCAAAGTGACTAATTAATTAAGTTCCATTAACAAGAACTAAGGACACTCTGCCAACTTTTTCGCCAAACAGGTTGCATTCTTTTTTTTTTCTCAAGGAGTGGGCGAGAAAGGAAAATATAGATACCGAATCAAAAAGAGCGACGTACTTACGCCGTGTATGTATACGAGGATTCGAGAGAGAGAGAGACGGGAGAATGAGAAAGAGATATGGAAGGAGAAAGAGAGACAACGTACGCAAGGAGGATAACGTCTCCATACGCGGGAGAACGAAGTTGTACTTGCCGATATACGATCGGTGGATGCTCGCGCGGAAGGTGGCCACCCGCAATACTGCAGGCTTGTATCGCTTAACAGCCGCACCGTGGGCATTTATAACGAGCGATCTAGCCGCATCCCCTTTTCCACCTAGACCGGTTCCCGATGATTTTTCTCTTCTTGCCACACTTAAGAGCTTTACCAGCTTAACATTGTTTCATTGTACCTACTCCTTGTGCAACGAGAAGCGGGAAAGATTGTATTGATTTAATGATCGACGGAAAGTGCTTCATGAAAGGTGTCAGGATCTACGAACGAACCGCGGATAAAGTCTCGATCCTGACCGCACGCATAATCCCGTTGACAAGGGTGCTTAATCCGATTTATATTTGTGTTGGGCAACGATATGAGTAAAAACGAAGGTACGAAGGAGTAAAAGAGAGAGAAGATAAAGAGGGGGAGGGTAGATGGAAGAAGGAGAGAGTGAGAACCGTCGACGATTTAATTAATTTCTTTTGGGAGGCGTCTAATAACGCTATCTGAGATCGGCGGTAAAAGAGAGAGCGAGAGGAGGATAAAAAAATCGGCGCGCGGACGAATGCTAGCGCGTGTTGGTGGCTACGAAATACGGACGGGCGGACAGGATGACGGACGGCGGGACGCCTCGGGCAACCGAGCGGTGACTCGCGCGACACAGCCTCGTGCTCGCCCACGCATCCACCGGAGGTTTCAACGCGCCACCTCCTCCTCCTCCACCATCTCCTCTTCCCGTCGTTCGGCCTATCTTCTCGGCTCTCCTTCTCTCCTCTCCACGTTTCTTCGTTCCTCTTCCCGATCACACACACCGCACGTATAGAACCAAGAGCCTACGTCCGAAGCTTCCTCGAAGTCGTTAGACTTTTGAAAATCGGCGCGAACGTTCGAGCCTTTCCCCCCTCTTTCTTCTTTTTCGGTAGTGGTATTATCGAAGGAAGAGCGCACTTTGATCGTACAAATCGCACTAAACTCACGGTGGTCCACTCGGAACTAGAATCTTTATGGAGGAGGATTCGAGTTCTCTTTTTTTTTTTTTCTCTCTCTTCCGATCTCCGTTTCGCTCAACTCACGATATGGTGCGTCGTCTCATCCTTCGGATTATTCGAAGGAACCGTGTCGAAGACAAGAGGATCGCGCTCGCTCGCTGTACAAAAGCGATCTCTCGTAATATGTTATAACTTGCGGTTGTCTTCGAGAGAACGAGAAGAGTGTCCTTTCTCTCTCTCTCTTCGTCTTTCTCTATCGTGCTTCTTTCTTTACTCCTCTTTTGTCAAGTCACACGTGGACCATGACGAAGCGAAAGCCTTCCTCCCCTTCTCCACGTACCTTACACGACCGTCGCAAATCCGTTTGCGCGACGATTCGTGGTCGATCTCACGAATCGGCGACTTTTACGAGCGGACCTTCCTCTGGCAAGAGTCAGAAGAACCGCGAAAACCGAGACACGTCCACGCTCTTCGAATAGAGTAGAAAAGAAGATGTAGAAATTGTGCCTTTAGAATCGAATGCTGGACGATGATAGTTCGTACTCGTTCCGACTATCATTGTTCGAAGCACGGTGGTCGAAGCATAAGACGATTTCTTCCTCGTTGTCGAGTGAACTCGAGAAAGGCGTTTAAATCCTGAGAGTTTACGCGAGCCTGCCGGTTCTCTCGATCGTTTACCGCGCACGCGCTCGTTCGCGCGTTGCCTCGTACAACGATCTATCTACCTGTATTCTAGTAATACTACTACCACTATACTTTTGTCTTTCTCTTTCTCTTCTTTCTCATCGGAACGTATATCTATACTTCCCGAGAAACGAAGAGATAACGTAATTTTACGTGCGAATGCTCTTCGGGACGTACGGAGGAGAAGAGCAGGTACCTGGCTCGGTTCAGTAGAGACCCCGAGATAACGCCGAGCGATAATTTACACGGCTGATTCACTCACTTCCCGAGGATTTAGGGGCAGGTATATATATACTTGTAGCGTGCCTGAATCAATTAAAATCGCCACTCGTGCGTGCTAGGTACTCAAAACTTTGCGTCGGTAATTAAGATACGAATCTCGAAACGGCTTGCTCGAATCGTTCTTTCCATTGTCGAGTCTTCTTTCTTATCGACATTTTCGTACGATCACCGAGAAGAAAATTCCTTTATCGCTCGTAAAACGGACCATATTCAGGTATCATGATCCGTTCTTTCGCGAAACGTTTACCCGGTTTCTTCTTGGCGAAACTTTAAATGTCGTAGAACGAGGAAACCCGCACGGTCGGGTGCCCCCGTTTTATTTTGTCGACGCACATCCCGCGAATGGGCTCTAATAACCCATAAAAAGCCGTAGTACGATTGAAGTGGGGAAAAAAGAAGAAAAAGATTGGAGAAGAAGTCGTTAGAGAAGAGAAAAGTGCTGGACGATTCCCTCCTTCGCATTTTTACTCTTGTGTCTTTTTAAACGGTCGCGTGTAGCTACGCGCATTCAGGCCGGGGATTAGCAAAATTAATAAACGTAAACCTTTTAACCTAACGCCAGCGAGGTGCCAATAAATTCCTATTTATATTATAATCGAGGCATGGGAGAGAGAGAGAGGGGGGCCTTGCCCAAAAGGACACCACAAGCCACCATTATGGACGTTTCACCGCGTCGTCACTTCGTAAACCCGTTGAATAAATTATACGTCGCGTCCCTTTTCCTCTCCATTCCGAGGAACGAACGAAGGAAGGTCAGACTGCTCGGAGCGATGCTCCGAACCGGATGGTGCTCTGAAAGCTTCCTTGAATTTTCACAGATCGTAGTGACGACTTAAAATCAGTCTCATTTATCGGACGACTACGGACGCCAACGAGGGTCTTTGTGCCCTTAACGAGCTGTCTCTCTTGATCACATAATGACGATATTTCTTTTTTTTAGGAAACCTATACGTAGGGTTTGTTACGACACTTGGGACTTTATCGACGGAAGAAAAAAATTGTCTATCGTACCGGGATGCGTGAAAATTGTGAAAGGAAGGAATAGAGGCTCGAACGAAAACGGCGAGCTCGGAGATCGAACGAAAGACGTGTGCAGGATGAAAGAGAGAGAGGGGAGGAGGAAGGAGAGGGTAGCTACATCCACGTACGCGTGTATAGTCTCAAAGTCCGGGCCTTTGAAGTGGCCCGTACGAGCCGGCCGGATGACAGGGAAGAAATCGAAATATGCGATGACTGCGCGGATGAAATATCCGTGTCCCTTAATGGCGAGCTGGAGTCGTCTCGTGGGTGTATAAGAGGAGGGGCGTCGTCGCCGACCCTCTCGTTCTCTCTTTCTCCTCTCTTCCATCTCTTTCTTTCATGGGATAGCTCGGACGCAGGTACAGGCCCGCGAGTATAGGTAAAATCGCGTGCCGACTGGTGCTGACTTGCTTTGTCCACTGGACGATGAAAGAGGAGTTGAAGGCGGAAGAAGGAGGAGATGGGAAGGGGACGATTCCGTATGCGGATTTTCCGCGGGATAAATTTTTCCTTCGTGGTCGAAGAAGAAGAAAGAGAGAAATAAGATTCATGGAGTCGACGATTGGAAGGATCGTCGCTCGTAAGAGACGCGCGATTGGCACCGACAGGGGGCCTTACCGAAATCGTCGACTACGGAGGACGAGAGGATGACGAAGGAAGAGGTGGAATTCCGAAGGAATCCCGCGGAGAGAGAACTCCGAGCTTTCTTTCGGTTACGGGGGTGTGCCGCGTGCCGGACCCCGAGTCCCTTTCCGCGCGCTTCTCTTCGCAGGGGGCCCGACGATGAAGCCCCCCGATCGTGGCCCTCGCCGTGGCTTTGCCACGGACCCCGCGCCTCTTGGACCCCCCTTCGACGTAAGATAAGGCCTCCTGGTGCGAAGCGACGACGCGCGACCGACAACCATGTCACATTATTACCATATAGGTACCACTCGCATCGTCACAACACCGCACTCCGGACGTACCACCGGCCGTTATAATATCCTCCTTCTCCTCATCCCGCGAGAAAGGAAGAAAAAGGAGAAACCTCGAGAAATCACCGTCTATTTGATCTCTGAACCGGTTCGAAACGCTCCTACCGCTCTTTCTCTCCCTCACTTGCCTTTGCTCGTTCATTCTCCTCTCCGTTGTGCGTTGCGAGAAATAATATTGAGATCGAAACTGGTTCGCGCCGTTACTCGTTTCCTTGATCATTCAAGGACACGCAGTCTCCGAAGCGATTATTTTTCCATGCCATCGCAATGCGCGGTAGCTGTCGTATATATATATTGCCTGTAAGGAAGTTCTCTTTGCTAATAGCATTTTTACCGAGGAAGCAAAGTTCCGTTGGCGCGAGAAGAGTGAGCGAAAGGGAGACGGAGAAAAAGAGGTGACCAGTCTAGTGCCATAAAATCACGTAAATCATTGGCTGCTTGAGCGTGGCGGCACTCGTGCCCGCGAAGACTCTTTCTATCTCTATCTCTTTCTCCCTTTCTCTCTCTCTCTGAAAGAAGAGAAGGAAGACAACGAAGAAGGTGTGGTACTGCTTTTTCCTCTTTTTACCCCAGGCCTGGGTGTTAAGTGCATATAAACACGTACAGGTATGGAGCCGCAGGTAAAAGCCATGGTGGTCGGTGGCGCGGACTTGTGAGATAAACTTTACTGCGCGCAGGTAACGCAAACTTTTAGATTTAGCTTAGCCCGCGTTTGAACGAACGCGATGGGTGTCGGGTTATCGGTACGAACGATGATGATTCGCAACGTTCGCACTTTGGAGAATAACCACGAACCTCCAATCGACCGTCCAAGCCGGTACATTGTATCGCGAATACGTTTCGAGCTACGTCGTTTTTTCGGAGGATGGCAAAGAAAGTGCGTGGGTGAATCGTCCGAGATTCGAGCGATTCGATCGCGTCAAAAGCGAGATATAGCTCGTTATCGTTCCTCGGAGGGACGTCATCCACGTGGAACGATCGAGAAGGGTGGCGTGAACATACTTTACCAACGCAGGTGCCGATTGATACCCGCCGGATACTGGCGCGCGAGCGAGCGCGAAGACGAATCCATTAGCCGTGAGCGCGGATTGAGCGATAAACCGACTGGGAGGTAAGTCGACTCTCCCCTCTTGGCCCCACCGAAAAAGGTCTCTCCTTCTCTTTCCCTCTCTTTGAAGCGGTGTGGTTTTGGTTCTGTCTCTTATTCCTGTTGGGCCCGCATTCCCGTACAAGATGTCGCGCCGATAAAAGTCCTCCGAAGGCTCGTGGTAGAGCCCACCCCGAGCAATTCATTTAAACATTCCCGGAGGTGGTCGCACGACAAATTACTCTCACGAAACCTTCGCGCGATGGAGCTCGGACTCCATAGTTCCCCCGGTGCTCCTTCTCGGGGCCCTATCTCCATTGAGAGATCTCCTCCTTTCTCTCTCTCTCTTTTTCGCCTCTCGGACTTCCTCCTTTTTTACTTCGACGTCCTCCTTTGGGCCAGCGCATAAAACCTGGTGACACTTCTCACCCTTCTTAAGAGCTCCCCTCCCAGTGCTCGACGACGAGCCGTGAAAAGACCGAGAGAGAGAGAGAGAGATAAAGGCTTCGAAAAAAGTTTTTTTTCTTTTCTCTCGAGGTTTCGCGTGCACGAGACGCGCCTGCTTTTCCATTCGATCTTCCGTTTACGCATAACCGACAAAGCGTGGAACCGTTCCTCTATGAGAATGGCTTTACCGATTAGTCCAAGTCGAAGCGCAAAGAGAAGGTCGCGACGCGAACTAATCCGTTGATGATCCTCAGCAAGTTTTTTCTCCTCTTTTTCCTTCTCCTCCTTTGCAAACACGCGGATATCGCGTAGCAGACTTCTTCTACGTCAGGTGGTTCTTATCGACCAAAAGGATCTCCCTTTCCGAGGCTTTCGCGGTAGAAACCTCATGCTTGTTCTCGTGTCCATCGATGGGCCCACTTCGGGCAGCTATCTCTTCGAGATTCCGGTTCGAATCGCAGCTCTCTGACCAGGAGAGAGACGGACAGCTTCCGGAAGCCCAAAGATCCGTCCTGAAAGATTGCAGAGGTGTCCGAGTGTTTCCCTATTTGCCCTGAGCCACCCCCTCGTAAATAAGATATGGTGCCCGGTTGATATATTTCACGGTTCGCTTAATTGTCACGCGTAACCCTCGTCTCCTGAAATCGCTGTTCGAGAGCGAGCTTACGAGTCGTCTCTTTTCTCGTAGAAATATATTTCGTAGGAATCCCTGAGAGAGAGAGGATCATTAATTCCAACGTTCCCGTGTACGTCGGCTATACGTAACGTATCGCGAAGAGCGGGTTAATCATCAGAGTCGGCGCTTCGTTGCAATTAGCTTAACGCGAAGAGAGGAAGAGAGAGGAGGAGGAGAAAGACTCGGCAGACTCTCCGAGGTCTTCCTCCCGTCATAAAATCAATAAGTCGCGTAACCCAGCCGGAACTTTTTGCCAGCGACTGTGGAAGAAGCGAGACAACCGTAATTAATCACTCGAGAGAAGAGGAACCTTCTTCTTTGTGGGCAAAGGTGGATCGCCTTTGCTTCTTCGCTATCTCTCCGTCTGTCTTCCTTCAAACGCAGATATGGATGAAACGTCAGAAGTGGGTCGAAAAACGGTAGGACGTAGTACGTGGAAGTTGACAGGCGACACAATTCATATGACGCATTTACTCGACGACTGACATGTAACTACATAGATTCGTGGGTGCGCCGACGACACGTTAATTACAAGGTAGCTCGCAAGACTACACCTCCTTCGTTGTCGACTGGCATCCATTGTGGTTTTCGAACTCTGGTATTTCAGGGAAACGTGTAATCGAGCAATCGAGTCACGGACTGGACGAGAACGAAGTTCGAGCTCTAAGCGATGTCGAGGGTGCGGCCACCACTCTCTGTTGAACCTGGAAGAGGACGAAGAAGAAGCGAACGAAGAAGACACGTTGGAGAGGAAGTGGAGGAGCAGGAGGTGAAGGAGGTGGTGGAGAAAGGGGAACGGTAGGAGGAGGAGGGTATATCCCGAGGTAGAGAAGGATTTTCGCGTGGGTGTCGCTCGGTGGGCGTCGCGTCTGCCTCCTCGAGAGTGCGGCTGACCTCTGACCTGCTCTCCTCGAGCACCACCATCCTCTGTCGCTCTCTCTCTCTTCTTCTTTCGTCTTCGGAGGATCTTCTCTCTTTTCTCGCATGCAGATGCGAGTGCCGAGCGAAGAGTTCCGCGCGAGGGAGAATCACGCGTGCAATTATCCTACGCGTGCGTGGGCGACCCCTTTCCACCGTCTCTCCCTCACCGTCCTTTTCCCTTCTCTCCCTCGGCCACGCTTGCTTCGTCTCCCTTACCCCGCGAATCCTCTGCGAGTGCACTCGCGGAGACGCTCGGCCCGCCTCGACGCGCCGTCGTCGTTGCGTAATCAGAATTTTCTTACCAGGGATGATCCTTGACCTCTGCCTTTCAACGACGTAGGCCCGATCCTACGAGCCCTTCCTCTTCCGCCCCACGGACTTACTTTTTCCGCCACACTTATTCGTCGTCGACGCGGAAGCGGAAGACACGCGCGATCCGATGATGATTCGACGGGTAACCAAAGCCACGAGCGTGACAAGATCCTCGAACGACAGAAATATCGATATACTTTCTCGTAGTACGCGTCACCAATGGGACGAGCGTTAACCGCGCGCGTAACGAGCGAGGAGGCCGGCTAGAAACGGCGACACTAAATCAAGAGGAAGCAAAAATTTATTGCTAATATTTTTCCACGGCGCAGTTAACTGTCGTGCGGTCGTTAGCGGTGACAAAAGATTTGGAATTTATCGAGTCCCCCGTTTAACAGTCTCGCTAAAGTCTTCCGCGGACGCTAAACTTTCCATTTACGACTTTCAGAATGGATCATGAAACTGTTCGGGACCATCGCGAGGAGGACCATCTTCTTCTCCTTCTTCTCCACCTTCTTTTCGTCGTCCTCCTCTTCTCTCCCCTACTTGTTCCTCTTCTTCTTACTCAAGCCGATTATCTGCTCGACTGTCGACAGATCGGTTAATCATACGTCCTACTACTCTTCTCTCTCGCTTTCTCTCTCTCTCTCAGAAGTTAAATCCTGTCGAAGTAATACGATAGTCTTCGAGGATTTATTACGATATACCGGAGATCAAGATGTCCATAACGAAGCGCGCGAAAAGAGGCGACTTTTAAAAGCGTGCGATCGATTACCGATCATCGTTTTCTTTGTGTCGGATCGACCTCGTTCGCACGGATGAGTAGAAATGAAAAGAGAACAGGTATATACTTAGTTATCTCGTTCCTCGCTATTTAGGACGTTTGGCGTTAGACGCGCGAAAAATCGTGCGGGGGCAGCAGCATTGAAATAGTCGCCATTCGGAGTTGACCATTCAAAAAAAGAAGGTAAGGAATGGTCGCGAGTCAGCGGCAAAAGAAAGAAGGGAAAGGAGACAGATAGAGAGGGAGAAAGAGAAATGAAAGATTGAGAGGTGGGCATTACGAGGGATTACACCGGTAAGCCAGGACTAACTGGCACTGTGACGTCATAATCTTAAGAAATATTCGGCCGCTCGTACGATCCCCTTTCTTTTCTCTTCTTCGTTCGTCATTCTAAAAAGAGTAACGACAGAGTGAGAAAGAGTGTGACAGGATGAGGTAGATAGAAGGAGAGGGGGCCGGGGGAGAAAGAGGGAAAGGGAGAGAGAGGATAAGAGAAAATCTGGTCTCAATCTACGGTAAACGCTCGAACAGATCCTCCGGGCGATCACCAAGATTTTCGAATCGATCAATTAAGCGCCGTGTGGGAACCGTCCGGTTCGCTCTCGTCCGTCCGTCCATCCGTACGATCAGCACCGAGGGCTCAGATCTCGATCTCTCCGCAAACCTGTAATCCTTCTAGAAAGAACGAAGCGGGCTCGAACACCACGACGTCCCTCCCTTTTCACTCCCTCCTTCGCCCTTGGTCCACCATTTCTCTCTTTCTCCCTCATTCTCTTTGCCTCGATGAGAAACGCAAGCAGAGGGAGAGATATTTTTCTACATCCACGGAGACCCCCGATATTCTCACCGTGTCACCCTCGTCCGAGGCTTTTTGCGAGCCAGGATCCACCAAGCCGGAACCCACCAGTGACGTTTCGTCGGCTTGTCAACTCGATCAAGATAACGCTGACTTCGCTGATGAGGGAAATATCCTCCTCGTGCGCGTACAGCAGATCCTCGCTAACGCCCATGGATATTCGATCTTCCTTCGGTGGATGCGAAGTATCCACGTTACGAGTTCGGCACGTTAAGAGCATCTTTTTTAGACACGACCACAAGAAGGCTCCTGCATAATTATTTACAAAACTAGTTAAACGTCCAAAAAATTCTTTCTGCATTTTTTCGGGTCCCATAGATAGATTTGGATCTAGGTGTATAAATGTGTTGTTTATTCACTGTAGCGTGTAAACTCTTCAATGGATCGAGTTAAAAATTTATATAACAATCAGATTGCTTTCAATGAGGATCCACTAACTATATTGGTTCGATTTGATTTCAAAATAGTGTTTAATTTGATAATGAAAACATTCGCATAAAATGGTATGTACGATGGAAACGGTTTAAACTTTGTGGGAATACGCAAAATAACTTTTAAAAGGGAAAAATGTTTAGGCAGTGGGATACCCAGACGGCTCAAGAGCCTGGTTACCTTTCCTCCTTTCGATTCTTAGTTATTCCTACAATTTTGTAACATATACCCAATCACCTACCAACGTTTTTAGCTATACCCGACAAAACAGAGACATGCGTATGTCAGAAAAATACCGAATCGATTTTCTACGATCCGTCATGAAGCTTTGACAAATGGCGGACATTTTTACGCAAGAAAGGAGAACTCTACCAATTCTATCCATTCAGATTTCATTCTTTTGTGACACGAAGGAGACAGTAACTTTTGAGAAGCGGTTCGGACGCTGATCCAATGTGACGTGGGTTGGCCGGAGCCGCTCTCTCCCTCCCACCTTTCTCGTTAATTATGTAATTGCTTTTCGGAATGCTTCTCCTCAGATTGAAGAGGGAAGAAAGCGATCGATGCCTCGAACGAAGACAAATCTCGATGACGCGAAAGAGAACGTTCTCGCGTTTGGGGACCGCGTGGATGAACCAAACGGGCAATGGAACCGACGTGTCTACCCTTTCAAAGGCCGACGCGAATCGAAGCTTAATCTCGGAAGGAGTGGAAGGGTGAGAGGGAGAGCGAAAGAGGTCCCGACGCGCAAGAACGTGGATACGACGATCTTAAATTCTCGCGAGGGCCCTACTCGATTACCTACCCACGCGATTTCTCGATGTTAACCCGAGCGTCAGTACGAAACACGGGGTAGAAACATCGGAAGAATACGAGATAACCGGGCATGCGCGCGCAACGGAGAAAGAGAGAGAGAGAGAGCGTGAGAGAGAAGGGGGAGGAGAGCAAAAGAAGAGAAAACAGAGAAGAAAGAAGAGGAGGAGGCGGTGGAAAAGAGAAGAGAACGCGCATCCGTGACAAGAGACTAGATCCGCGCAGAGGAGACCACACGTGCGAGGACAAGAGAAAGAGAGAGGGTCTGTGTTTCCTCGGTCCTCCGGACGATTTTTCGATCGGCACCGGGTGCCACGGATATCTCGCTGCAACGAGGCGTGAGGAATACCCGAAGGATCATCCCGATCACCGCCCGCCCGTCTACTTCCCTCTTCTTTTTTCCCTTTCTCCTCTTCCGCGAGATCCACCAGCGAGGAGGCGGATGACGAGGACGACGACGAATGGCGGACGATGTCGAAGGATCATCGAGAGAGGAACCAGGACCACCGTGTATCCTTCCCGCAGTTTTATTGTTGTTCAGTCGATCGTATCGAAAATTTGACGAACTGGTTCCCTTCTCTCGTACTCCCTTCCCTCTTCTTTCTACGGTATAATCTTTCAATTTTCATGAATTAAAATCACTCCTTTGGATCCACTTCGCGAGTCCATGGACGTGTTCGAACATAAATATCTTGTTTTAGTACGAAAACAGTTACGGATTTTGCTTTCCGTTTGATCAACGAGCGCGTAGGAAGTAACGGAGAAAGTCGTTTATTTCAAAAACGAGATCTACCAACGAACGAAAAGATGCCAGTTTCGACTCCCTCGCGAATTTTCTGAGCTTCCTACGGTTACGTTGGTGACCGAGAAGGCGACGAGACATCGAAGACTGAGAGCGAGCAAGAGAAGGAGAGACAGAGAGGAAGGTTGTCGCCTTTTCAGGATCGTGCAAGACCCACCGTGGCCCGGGTGGTCGCCCGTCAATCTGCTGCTCATGCTGCTTTCGGCGCAAATATCCACCAAGAAGATGCGCTGCTCTCATCTCCACCTTCTTTACTTTTATTTTTTCCTCCCTTTCGACATTCGGTGCACGTAGCATATTTTTGCTCTCTTCCTCTGTCTCTCTCTCTCTCTCTCTGCCTATCTTTTCTGCATACGAGAATCTCCAGAAGGAAAGTCGAGCTCCGCGAAATGCGGAGGAGGAAAGTGCTGGGCGGTCATGCGGGCAGCGATACACGCGTATATTTTATTGTGATCGGGACGGGCATGAATGAAGTTATCCTTTCTTTGGCGACGCATAAAACAGGAGACGCTTGTGAATCAGAGCCATTTAAATCTTGAGAAAATATTCGTCTTGGTGTTAGCTCGAACCTTTCTTCGATCTAGAAGCGGGTACGACGACGATAAAGCTAGACGTTCCTTCGAGATTATCCTGAATGTTCGATAAAACGGACATTGACGCGAACGCTCGATTACTTGTTCGATGTAGGTTATATCGAGAACGATTTGCAAGATCGATAGGATTTATCGAGACTCGTTCGATCCATTCGAACAGGTTGAAACAGTCAGGGAAATTCGAGATATCAATAACGTTCAATTTACGCGATCGAGACGAATCTCAAGGGAGGTGTCGACGTCGCTTCGCGATTCTTGAGAAATGGAGGAAGAGGAAAGATCGAGGAAGAGAGGAGAAGATGGTTTTCAGTCTCGCGAAGGATGCACGCACGTAGAGGTCGACTACGAGGGAAGGACAAGACCTCGTAAAGCAGAAGATTAGGATCTGAGGCGACGGCCACCCACTCCGAAGTTCTCTTTCTTCGTCCTTCTCCAATCTTCTCGGGCTTTCTCGTGGCCTTCTCTTCTCGCCCGTCGGGCGACTTACCCGACTCTCTCCACGTGGCGACAATTAACCGTAAAACGTCTACGTCCTTTATTTATTTCGCTTTCCACGAGTCTCCGCTTCGTATAAGTACCGATCCTCGCGATAAACTCGAACGACGAAAAACTTTAAAGGCCGCGTTCCTTGCCCGTGTAAAACCACGAAGTGCACTTCTTCGAGGAACGATTCTCATCGATTTTCCGAGATTGATCTCTCTTCTCGCCTCTCTTTCCTTATCTTTGTCTTTCTCATTTCTTTTTTTTGTTTTCTTCTTTTAACTTTCAGTCTCTCGGATCTCATATTTTTTCGCAAAGAACTCAATGAAAGTCTATCCCTCGCGATTAAATATCGAAACGCGAGATTCAGCCCTCGCCCTGCTCGACCATAAACGAATAAAATTTTCTGAAGAACATAACAACTAGACTTAGAGGTTGTCGAAGAAATATGGTACGGTTGGTTGTTCGGCAATAGCTGAGCCTCTGGTGCTTTAACACAGAGATACGTCGTTACGTGGCGTTATTCGAGAGGAAGTAAGTGAGAAGGAGAAGAATATAGAAAGAGAAAGAAAGAAAGAGATAAAGGAAGACAGTGAAATGAGAAGAAGAAAGAATATTTGAATCGCGGAGGACGGTGCATAGAGCCACGCGTGACCGTAATAAAATTGTCATACAGGTTCACACGTTCCGTGTCCTTCGACACGAGGAAGTTGTCTGCCGTACCTAGAGCTCTAAGTTTATAGCGAGTCTTACGAGCCAACTAGAGTGTCGGCTTTCATGCTCGTTCATTCGTTTATAAACGGCAAAGCGCGGAGAATTTAATATCTTTCTCTCCTCCGATGGACAAGGCACGCGAAATAGAAATACGACCTTCCGTCGCTAGTAACGTGCCTACTTTACGCCATGATTTCCGCTTGACTCTGACGAACGCAAAAGCGAGTCGATGATAATTCGATTGGCTTGAAAGATAGAAGAAGCGAGTGAAAATGAGAAAGAGAGAAAATGAAAAACAGTCGATCATCCCCCTCGAGACTTCTTCTCGTACGTCCGGATTTTCTACGAAACACAACGTGACTTCGAACATCGGTGAAGCACGGACCCAAATTATCGGAAAGAGCAACGACAGAAGTCTCGAAGAGTATAAACATTCTAAAAGCTTATTACCGTTATCGGCCCTAATCTACAGCCAACAGAGATCTCATAGCTACGGGTAATATAATATTTTCCCGTGCTTCTCTTGGCCGAAAACCGAAGGAAAGAGCGGAAAGGTGTCGGTGGTCGGATCGGTCGTGAGATAAGATTGCTTCGGGATCGATCGATTACCTTTTCTCCTTGTCTCAATTGAGACTAAGGAGTTTGCTGCGCGCGAATCGCTCCCAGGAGGGCTCGTAAGATACTTTGAAATAGATGGGTGAACGAGGGGAGGTGTGAAGAGGAAAATGAAGTCTTTAAAAAAAGAGATATAAAGAGCCCCACCATAGTCATGCCCGAAGTCTAAACCTTTTCTTAATACACTTCTCTACGAAGTAGTGACATAAAGAAAAAGAATAGAGAAACGAGAGGGATGAAAGAAGGGTATAGAAAGAGACGATGAGAAGGAAGAGGAGATGGAAGAAGAAGAAGAAGAAACATAATATCGTGTCGGTCAACTGCATCGCCCTTTAGAACGAGAAACGAAAGAAGAGAAAAGGGTGGGAAGGTTCAAGGGTGTCCAAGGAGCAAAGAAGGTGGTGGTGGCGGTGGGAGGGAGAACCCTCGAGGGGCCTTGTAGTTGTAAATAATGCATTATAAATATAGGCACGCAGGGCGAGGGCGATGGCGCGCGCGCACACTCCCTCACGCAACACAAGGGACGCGTGCTTGGCATAGCTTCGCGCATTGTGAGCCCAGCACGAGGCCCTGCGGGGCCTTACGGGGAACCAAAGGGCCTTCCTCGCATCGTGCCGGCTCGCGGCCACCATGGCTCCCATTTCGGAACTTGGGACAGAGGGCCCGTGCGCGACTGCGCGAGGGAGAGAATGAGCGAGCGAGCGCGTAGACAACAATCACATTCATCGAGAAACTCACAATACTAATCGTAAAGACGCCGCCTATTATGGCGGCGTGTCCACGAGCGCAGCCACGATGCCCCTCCAAGAGGCACCCTCCAGATCCCTCTTCTTCTCCTTCTTCTTTTTCTACCGATGTGAGCAAGAGCGAGAGAATGAAAGAGAGAGAAGAGGCGGGCTTTTCTTCTCCTTTTTCTGCCAACGAAGCCGTGCGACGGGCCACGAAGAGTTTATTCCTAAAGAGAGGGCCTTTGAAGCGCCGTCGAATCGAAACACTCGCGGTCCCCTTTCTATTTCCACCATCACGTTTGACGTTCGTACGCATGCTGAATAAGGTAGTGTGTCATTGGCGATGCAACGAGAGACATTGATACCTCTTTGAATTATACGGGAAAAGAGAAGAGCGTAGATGTCGATGAACGTTCTCAAAGACGGAATCACTGTATGGACGTGTCCGTTCTTTTTTGCGTGATCTATGGATATATGTTCAATTTTAAAACCTGTTGGTGTTTATATGTAGGTATACGAGTACGTTGGTATTGGTACATCTTCCTGTAACGAATGAGTACAGATCCTGCCGAAAGTTGCGGTCGAAAACGCGGTAGACGTAAAGAAAAGAGACAACGGGCCCCCCTGGTGTTTCGACCGCACGGTAGCTCTTGAGATCGTCCTTGTCTCCAGAGTTTGCTGACGTTTCTTCTTTTTCCAAAATTTATCTCTTCCACGAAAGGACATCCAAAGCTAAATTATCGTAGCCGGAGTCCATGGAGACCGGGGAAAGTTCTATTGACTTTTAATTCGTAAACGATCCGCGTCCGTTCCATGTGCGAACAATGACGAGCGATGACGAAAAAAGAATCGTCTCGTCTTTTCAAGATCTACGACGGGAGACGAGAGGTCGAACAGAGGAAGAAGAAAAGTTCGACGACGTCGAGTGGCCATTGTTGGACATCGACGCGCTTAATACCCAGGTATTAACGAGGATGAAAATACAAGTATAAATAGGAAGCACGAGGAACCTAGCCGAATTATCTCGTCGGTGGCTATTTATCGCTTCGAAGTGCTCTCGAGAGACTCCTTATTTCGACGAACGGTCCTCGGAGACTCAAGGAGACTCTCGAGTGTCCATTGTTGCACCGAGTCGGATATCAGCTACCTACCTCTACCTACTACCTGACTTGCCAACCGCGTTCCGTTCTCGTGCCGATGTTAAAAAGGCTAGCTAGCGTGAAAAAGAGGCTTGCCCCTGTCATTTTTTCTCTGTCTCTCTCTTTCTCAAGAAGGATCATCCTGGTACACGTCGCCTTTGTCGCGCTATTGTCGACAAAAGAAGGGACTGCGCGTCACTTTCTGTCACTGTTAAAGTACAATTTGCGGCTTCTGTCGTTGCCTTTTCCTGGTGGTCCACCGATCTTTTAAGTTTGCTCTTCCGTAAAGCGGAGTGAGTAGTGAGTAAAGCGTTTGTTTGAATCAAGTAAAAAAAAGAAATGTCTATTTGTCGAATCCTTTCGTCGTTTTAAATAAATCAAGGTCAAAAGTATCAGCTTCGATTCCGTGAGAAAAGAAATCTTTGCGAATAGAGAGGGAACCGATGATCGATACAAAGTTTCGATTTCATGGAATCCAATTGATTTGAGGAATGGAAGCAGGGTCATGTGGATGAACTCGATCGTTGGGTTCGGGGTGATTTCGAGGCGCGTAGGACTTGTGGGAGAGGTCAGAGCTGTCGCTCAAGTGGAACGATGTGTCTAGCTACCCTCCCATTAGCCTTCTTCCCTTGTTAATTGCTAAATTGAAGGCAATTTCAACGGACAGCGACTCGGAATTCGATTCGCCGTGTATCGCGCAAATCGAGACCCTGAAATCGACGGAGCATTACCTACGATTTATGGATGCATCACCGGAACCTTCGATCTTCTTCGTCCTCGAAATATTTTTGCTCCATGTAAAAAATGTAACCATTGCGAACGGTGGCTGGTCGTACTTTGAAATCGTGGAGGTGCTGCAACTTTGTTTTGCTGAGTGCTACAAGATGAATTTTTATTATTTTTTATACAAAATAAGAGAATCATTTCAGAAAACATTTTAGAGCTAACAAAAATCTTGAGCAAAATTAAGGGGGCTACAGTTTCGCAGTACCGACGCACGACTCGCCCCTGCTTGTGAATATTTCGCAACGTTTATGCGCGATGAAAAACTCGAGCATCCACTTTTATTAATTAAACTCGTGCAACTTTATCGCATTTGTTCCACATGTCGTAGAAAATTGACTTAATTACTTTGTATCTTTACCTACCAGCCTTTACAGGAAAACAAGTTTCTTAATGCGAAACGAATAGCTTGGCACTTCCATCGCGTCCATCTTAATTGGTAGTATCCGCAACATTTTTAGGATCTTCATGAGCGCAAGTACGTATGTAAGTGCTGCTAAACGCTTGTCGGTAGATAAATCCGCTATGAAGGGAAATCGATAAGCGTGCCGTTTAAATCGTCATGCGTGTACGAGCGGTTGGTATTATGCAAATCTCGTAATGCGGATAGACAACTTGTCTCTACATGCGCTTACAGATATATGCGTATTCGCGTATTTATACTTTCTTAGATTATATAAGAACGAGTACGCGAACATCCGTCTTTTTTTTACCAATAAAAAGATAATCTCGTCAATGCCTCGAAGAAAAAGACGCATTTCTTTGTAACTCCAGCGAAAGCGTTGTTTTCTCGGAATGGTTTCCAACGTTAGAACCGATTCGGTGAGTTCGATATACCGATGAAAGGATGAAGAAGAAGAAGAAAAAAGGGGGTCGAGAAGCAAAACATCCCACCAGGAATTCTCGAATAGCTTCCGCGGCTTTGAAGCGTGTATTGCTCTGAAAGAAGGAGCTACAGTCGATCGTAACCCGGCGCCCTGTCTTTATGACCCGACGGGAGCAACGTCTCTAAAAACCAGGTACGCCCAACGCGTCCATCGCATTGTCTGTAGGAACTCCTCCCGCCCGAGGCCAAAGTCGTCTCCCTCGAAAATGTCTTTGAAATACATATACGGAAAAACCGAATGAAGATCGTTTATAGAAATCCTTTTTCTAGAAATCTCAAATTCTCAACCATCTTCTCTTTTTCTGTCGCCGTTTGCTTGGTTTTCTCTCCTTTTACATATTATTTAATGACCTACGATCGTACGAACGAAGAAATGTGGACCGAGCGGAGGAAGGAACGAGTCCTACGATCGTGAGATTTTCGGAGGTAGCCATAACCCTGAACTACGCGAGGGTAATTGAACGTTCCCGTTGTTAATTGGTTACACCCGATGGTTTCGGTCCGGTTGTTAGATACTATATTGTATCGCGTTGTAAATGCTTTACTGGAAGTTCGACCGAATTCCGTGAGCTGGACCAAAACGGCCAAGAATGGAGAAGGGCCACGTCCGAGGCCGTCGGCTCCCACGTGTTTACGACTGACGGACTAGAAGGGACCGATCAACGCCCAATTACGGGGGGTTCTGCTGTCCCGGACTATTTCGCTACATTGTCTCAAAGTCAAGTTTTTTTTATGAGAAAAGAGGAGAGAGAAGGGGGAGGTAACAAAAGAAAATGTTGTAGCACTCCCCAAGTTTCTTGAGATTCATGAAATTGGTTCTTGCTCGAGTTTCCCGAACTCGGAGTAAACATCGAATAGAAACACGGATGGACAAAGAACGAGATATGGTGATCCGGATAGAACTCCGTCAAAGTTCCAACGAAGCGCCAATGGTTCTACACGTTCTTTCGAAAGACCTAGTGCCTACCATATAATTGTTACGTTATTAAATTCCGCTTAAGTTAACCCGCGCTCTCCAAAGGAAATTCCCGTAACGCGGGTCTCCTTAATTAAGGGGCATCCGGTATCCTCCCTCATAGCTTATCCAGGAAAACGAACTTTTAATAGGTACCGGCTTCTTCTCTCGATGGAGACCCGCGAGAAAGGGAATCAGCGAAGATAATTGGTGTCGGGGATATATAGAGACTTTTTGGGGGCGATACGGTATTTATAGCGATCTAACCCACACCTTCTACGGTAGGCCAAACGATCGAGGCTCCGACGCCGACCCTGAACGACTACCTCGCGCTTGACTTATAATTTAGTGATTACAAAGTCAGATTATCCCAAAACGAAGCTGGGATACTCTTGTCTTCCGTCCTTATTTTGATTTGATTTTTTTATCATCCCTTTAGACCCCCCAATCATCCCGATTGATTTTCCATTCGATCTTACTCCTTTATCTCGTATGCTACGGTTTCGTAAAGCAAGCCGATGATGATGATGACAATACACTTCGCAAAGATGGCTGGGGCGTGTACTTTCTCGGCATTCCTCTGGCATTCTTCTCCGAGAGTATGCAAAGAATATGCACGGGTGCATATGCACCAGGTGTTTCTTCGAGTATGGAGTCACCGCGGTCTCCCTTACCATGCAAATCTCCCTGTAATAATTTATTCAGATTTAAGACTGGCGCGCACCGATCGGACGAAGCTGCAAACGATTGTTTTATTATACTCACGTTTGTCTTCCGAAGAAGAAAGCGGAAGAAAGTACACCGTACACTCGTTCGACTTATACCTACACTCTCCCTGTACGTATCATTTTGCATTAATCACTAAAGTACCTAGGTATGTATATAAGAAGATACGTTTCACGCGTTCATTCATTAAGATAAAAACTTTTCACCGACGTCTCGTTGAATTGCATTAAATCTTCTCGAGTTTACGCCTCGTTTCGTCCATCGATACCGTTTCTTTCACCGTACGTAAACACGTATCTACCTTGGAATGAACGGAACTTCGTCTTTCACGGGAATGACATTAATTTTTCTTGCGGGCAATATCTTAAGCGTCGCGTTCGAGTTTCATCGAAAAATTTATACTCGTTTCTACGACTTTGTGATGTAACTTGCCAGTCGTCGAGTCTCCAACGGCGTCACAAAAGAGTCGAGCGGACTATTACCGCATCGGAAGGAGGAAGGCCGAAGGAATATATCCCCGTCGAAAATTGAATCCCGTAGGAGCTGCGAGGCCGCGTCTTTAAAAACACATAAATTAGAGGCAAACGGTCACGCTTGTGTGTATGTGTGTGTGTTTGTATATATATATATATATGTATGTATGTAAGAGAAAGAGAGAGAGAGAGACGGCATCACGAGTGGTAAATTATGGATCGCTGACGCTGCTGTGCGCTCTTATAATGTCCTCGTATCTCAGCCGGGCCCCGTCATTCTTCGCTCGAAACTCCGAACGAGGATGCTCTCATAGCGGGAGAACTTTTTAACGATGCGACAATGCAAGCATCGTCCGCACTTTGCGCTCACGAGCGACACTCGAAATCACCGAACTGTCTTGAAATTTGTGAAGACAACCGACTTCGGATATCGCGAGAAGGGCGAGGAGTCCTCAAGGTTACGAAGAAAGAGAGAAGAAAGAAGGAGGGAAAGGAAGAGGGAAAACCGGCAAGGCCCTCCTGCCGGTGAGAGAAGGTAGAAGGCAAAAGAGGGGTCTGATTTATTCGAAATTACGTTACCCACCGGCCATCCGCTCGGTCGTGCCGCGCGTTACCTAATTGAGAAACGCGACGGTCCGCTGAGTTATCGCAGTTGCCGCGAGTCTGTCGCCGAACAGGATCGCGAGCAGTTTTATGGGGCCTACGAAACGAGCCGAGGATGAAAACTAACGGAAAGTGAAAACGAATTGTCGACGGAGGTGGGAGGAGAGAATAAAAGTGAAGAGGAGATGGAAAGAGAAAAGGAATTAATAAATATGAAAAGGATGATGTATAGAAAGTACCTACCTACCCATCTATCATTTTTTTTTTTATAAAAATTCTGCATAGGTATTTTATAGAATCTACATTCGTAATGTTTCAAATTCTTTTTTTTTTATTTCATCTACAACTAATTCCTTTCACCGATCAAGAGACTTTACGTGTGAAAACTGTAGACATTTATCAAAGCGAAACTCGTTGGTGGGAACATCGTATATCGGTTAGAAGCGATCGATGCTAAGTACTTATTTAGTCAAGTTCGTCTACCGTCTATTCAGCGGCTGTTAAAAGACAGAGTCGTGATGTCGGCGCGGCTCCAAGGCGACGATTTGTCCGAGAAATGGTAATCGGAATCCTGCTGGGCGCGGTAACGAGATTCGAGTCCTTCCTCCGCGACACCGTCTCCCGGGAGAGACTCCTTCTTTCTGTTCCTCTCTTTCTTTCTTTCCACGAGTCGTTTTCCTCCCTCGTTCTCCCGGAGGGAAGATCGATTTAAACGTTCGAAGGAAGGTTGAAAGAGATTCCTCGAGGCTGTATCCTCCGTCCTACCCTTCTCCTACAACCATCCCCAAACCTTCCTTCTTTTTCCGAATGTGCTGAAAAATCGAGGCAGCTAGTTCTTTACGTGTATATAAACCGCATAGGCGGGTGCGTTTCTAACGCGTCGCCCTGCGTCCAGTATCCTCTCGAGTTTCGATGACAGCATTCGTTCACAGGCATCTCTGTCAACGTTGAATCACTCGAGAAGGCGCGTACTCTCACCGTCCTCATCTTAATCCTTTAACAGATCGGATCTTCAGCTTCCCTCATCTTTCATCGCTTCTACCAGAAGGCACGAAACCGTTTCTAAAATAAAATCGAGGCTAAATCGTTGAAAACTTGTCTTTCGGCAAGTTTGAAGCAGGTTCGAGCAAAAAAAAATCAAAAGAGAATGAAAGAGAGAGAAAGAAAAAAGATGGTTCGCGAGTGGAAATAGAAAATACGTAGGAAGGACGCGAGCATGTCGCTTAGTCGCGAAGCATCCGGCATGCAGTTCCACGCGCCAGGCGAACACACAGCTCGTAAAGAAAAAAAATCTGGACACTTCTCATCCCGGATTCAAATGCACACCCTCGGCTCCCGGTGCCACATAAATTTGGTTCAAGTCGGTGTGAAGACAGCGATGCTCCGCATACCAAAGCGTTCTCCTTTCGTGTTCCTCATGGTTAACAAAGTGGGATACTCTCGAGAAAGCCGTCGTCCTCTCGTCCTTCGTAATCTAGAAGCGTACATCAAGGATCCGCTTTCTTAGGAGTTCCGTCCTCCTAACTTCTACTTAAATAAAGATTAAGATGTTTTCGCGCGATTAGCTCCGAGTCTATTCATCCATTTTCGAGGGAAATTCATTTGGACCCTTCTTCCTCATCCCACCTCTACTCATATACCTATACACATACATACATTCATAAAACACATCATTTACCTCGCGTTATCACCGTAGATATTGCTAATTTCAATAAGAATCGTCACAGTTTCCCAACTTTTCGCTAAGTCTCTCTTCTAAGGAGTTTCGCAAACGAGTAAATGATCGTAAGAAAAGAGTGACCATAGGGATGAAAAAAAGTACAAGAAGGTAGGGGATGGTTCATGGAAGCGAAAGATAGGACGAGAGAGAGGACAAGGAGAATATAAGGCAGTTATTTACGAGACAGCGCCACGGCATAACGAGCGTCCATGAGGCCAACGAACGACTAAGCGGCGCGACACCGATCTGTTCTGGGCACATCGTGAAATTTCACGTAATACGATTGCGCTTGAATATTGTCTCTCTCTCCTTTTCTCTTTGATTGAAAAGCGAGGAAAAACGATCGAATTCGCTGATGAACCCAATTTTTTCTCAAAAGTATAATCGTAGATTCTGTGTCTGTATACGTTCACAAAATTTCGTCGATAGGAATGGACAACAATACGATCGGACTTTACTGTTAAAAATGCTGGCGTAACGTCATCCTATTGCTTTCTCATGAAAATTCCTTCGGTCTTTAGGTACGGTCGAAACGAAATGCCATCGGACAAATCGGAAACAAAAGGATGTAGCTGGTCACAGCGGGCGCGCGTATCCGAAGAGCAGCGAGTTATTCGACGGCCACGGCATTCTTATTCAAGACTCAAATATACGTCTATTAATACGGAGAGAAAGGGAGAAAGGGCGGGGGGCAGAGAGAGAGAGAGAGAGAAGAGGGAGAGAGAGTAAGGTCCGGGTTCGGGTTCTGGCTGGCACGAACCGAAACGTTACCACTCTCGCTCTCTCGGATATTTATTATCGGGCGTCGATCGCATGAATCGCCAATCGATATGCCATTCGTGGTGAAGTCAAGAAGAAGAAGAAGAAACGTAGGACACCCCGCGGACGGTCTTGCGAGACGCGTTTGACGCGACCTAACAAATGGCTGTTTTACGTCGGGGAGAAAATGAAGCGAGCATGACGAGTTGATTTTCGGTCTCTCCGGGTGCGTGCGAGCGGGGGTGCTCGTTACGGCACGGCAGAGAGGGGGAAATGTCGAAGGACGAAGGGTGAGGGACGACACTCCTATCTGTCTCTCTCTCTTTCTTTCTCTTTCGTTCTCTTTCTCTCTCTCAAAGAGAACACGAGCCAAGAGGTGTTACTTGTCAGTCCTCGCCTCGAGGCAATGACAGCCTAGGCCCGGGAAATTAGCATGGGATAATAGGACCCGCGCACGGGTCCTTGCTGTTGTACCCCTGCGGGGGCCAATGAGCAGCTACAATACCGCGCCTGCTCTCGAGAAAAAGGGGAGCGTTCGACGTTCTGCTTCCCTTCCTCTCATTCTTATTCTTATTCTTATCATCTTTTGTTGGGGTACTCCCGTCACTGCAGGAAATCCAAATACCTCTAACCTGTAAACTCACGTTTCTGCTAAAAATATTCTTCGTGGAATACAGAACATTGATCTTCTTTAATCTTAATTATGTTTTTAAAATTTCGTAGATACTTAATTACGGAGTTTAATTACGGCGCAACGAAATTCCGAAGATTATATCATAGAAAAACTTTCTTCGGAAAACGCATACCGTTATCGCGGCGACTCGAGAAGCTTAAGGACTACGCAAACGAGGAGGAGCAAGGTGGAACGACGAAGAAGCGACACCCAACGCGTGACAGCTCTCCACGCCTCTTCGTGACACCTCCTGCGATCGGTTGTCACCGATCTTTCTTCTCCGTTCGGGACGCGGATGATCCTCCAGCGACACTCCCACATTCCCCGATGACTATGCTAGATCGCGTCTCACGATAAAGCATCCGGAACGTCCAAACGCCTCGTTGGATCCTCTTCGATGTACTTTCCGCCTGTTCTTCCTACCACGATCGAGATTTCAACAAGGGGAATCGCTTACCGAGCAGAATCGTCGATGAAAACGAATAAATTTACCTTATAGTCATATTCGCCGTGCTATGATGGCACGTACACCTTGTAGGCAAATCGAATTGGGAATCACATGGAAAGATAGCAAGAGAGAGAGAGAGAGAACATTTCCTCCGCGTAATTCGTGCGGCGCCTATCTTGTCCATGCATGTGAATTGACCTTTAGCTTCGCTGACACGAGCACCGTGTATTTCTAACTCCTCGATGGGTAGAACCTATGTAACGCATTTCACGCGTATATACGTTCGCGAGAATATCGCCTCTGGCCAAGGAGTCTTTAAACTAACGGTTCTTCTCCGCGCGATTGGTTAATGCTGTCGCTACTAACTTTGAAAATTCGAAAGACCCTCGAAAGTACATAAATTTCGACGGGAAAGGACTCGAAAATAAAAAAGGAAAGCAGAAACGATAGACCAGTCCGGTGCTCGAACGATCCACCCTCTTATACTTTAATGATCTACATCAACGTCATTCGGGGGGACTTACAACCGCATTAGACGTGATTCCGTTGCAACGATAAAATAGAAACGTAACAAGTTCGATCGGTCGAGCGGAATTAATTTCAGCAAAGGCAGCAATAATTTGGTCGGTAGGTGTAGGTCGAACTCCTGGAGACCGATCGAATCGTTCAGGCTTCACGGTGGGAGAGGAACGTTAAACGTCAACGTCGATGCTTCACCGGTGTAAATAATCGTTATTGTTGATGCTCGCAGCAGCGAGCGAGTCCTCTCTCTCTCTCTTTTTCTCTCTTCCCGTCTCAGTAGAATCCTTTCCTGTTGCTCTTTCGTGGCAGCAGCGGTGACTGGTGAGTCACAACGAGACCTCACTCGCGTCGGCGGAGGCGGCTCTTGTCTCGTAATTTATAGATCGTGGCGAATCGCCGAAGGGGCACAACGACGAGGACGGAAGAAGCCTCGACGCGTCTTTCTTTCTCTCCTATAGACGCCCTTTCGTATTTCTCTCTTGTGGTCCCGGCTGTGCTCTTCCCAAGGATCCGCTTCGCAAAACGATCGTTTTTACGATTTTTCGACAAGTATGTACGACGTTACGAAGCCCTGAGCAGGAAACGTAATTCCGTTTAGCGCGAGACGGTCGAGCGCGTGTTCACGGTTTCTCTCCCGGTAGCTAGGTCGATCGATGGAGGAGTCTAGGTCGCTCGTGGAGGTAAGCGCCACGTTGGAAAATCATATCCAGAAGTCGATGGGAACCGCGGTGTCTCGGTCTTCACATATTGTGCCAACAATTAGGTGAAAGGCGCTCCCACAGATCCTGCGGGGCCGCGACAAGAAGCGAGAGCGTGAGCGTGCGAAAGAGAGGGAGAGAGAGAGAGAAAGAGAGAGGGAGAGAGAGAGAGTCGGTCCAGAGGGGACTGGATCGTTTAATATACCTACCGAGCCGAGCGACCAACCGACCTACCTACCTACCAACCTACCGCCTGGCAAATGTAGTCGGTTACTACCTCGCGATGTGCCTATGCCGATGCCTATGTCGACGGCGCGTACAAGAAGCGTGGAACGAGCGGAAAAGAGACGAAGAGCAAAGCACACCTCGTGTTCGCCCAAGGGAGACTAATCTCGCTGGTAGTTTGACGTGCCGATGATGCGGTAGTAACCTTTACGTACTTTGCCTTCTGGTACTACCACGATATTCGCACCCACACCCACCTTCTCTCTCTTTCTTCCTTTTTAGATTTATTAATGATTTTATTTGTTTCAGAAACATCTTACGAAATATTCAATTATTTTCTCTACGTCTCTGTCTCTTTTTTTCTCATCAATTCAATCGATTGATGAATTTGTCTCCTCGCAAGCGACACACTTTATCGACGCACATATAAATAATAGGAGATCGTAAATGTTCACGATAGCTTCGTGAACGTCCCACGAGAATCTTTGGATCACGGTGCTTTGCTCGACGTAGACCTTACGAAAAAGAAAACGAAACCATGATGTCCCGTTAAAAGTCTCGGTATCTATGCTTGACAACGAGACGTCGTTGGAAAGGCTTTTAGATATTCGTTAGCCCAATACGCTCCCTGCCTTTTAATTACTTAACAAAAGCGCATTTCCTTGTAGGTTTTCTTCCTTCTTTATTCGCCTTGACCCCTTGCGCAAACGATCGAATCGAGACGCTTTCACTTCTTTTGTGAATCGTTCGCGCGAGTTCGACTCCTGTCGCGATTATAGTATGGTCATTGCCGCCGATAAATGGCTCTTTGATTCGTATGGGAACGATTATGTATACTACAATACGGAAACAACGCGTGTCGAATCGAATATGTGGTGTAATCCGAAAAGAGTACATTGGTAGATAGTCTTGTGATCATTTTAAAACGTCTATCGCTTTTTAAGATCTACGCCCGATTGTGTAACTTCGAGCACTGAATATGTATGAATATAATTATTAGAAAGCTAGGCACTCTCTGCCTCAGAGAATTCCAGATTTCAGGAAACGTATTTTTCGAGTTGGCAATAAGAAACGTCGGGAAACGGCTTAACATCTTTCGTGCTTTTGGCTGTTATCATATAACGGTGATCCCGCGGTAGTAACCTTTAAGGCACTCACCTTTTGGTACTATCTATCTCCAATAACATTCGCATCCACACCTAGCTGCTTTGCCGTTTCACTCTTCTCACATTTGATTCTTTTTTAACCATTCCAGCAGCCGGCTCCGTTTAATAATAACTTAGGTGTATGCGTTTGTGCTTATTACCGTACTGCACGCTTCCACCAAGCGGTTTTAAGCCGCGGGCCGTAATGCTTATTTATTTAATAGACATCAACTTCTCGCGTGAGAGACGGAGATGATGAGAGAAAGAGAGAGGGAGAGGATAAAAAGAACGTTGAATCACATGAAATAACGACCTACAGCGAGAAATAATTAAAAGAAAAGAATCTGTGATCCGAGAAGACAAAAAAGGAAAAGTTTATAATCCGACCTTCGAAGTAATCAAAGGAACAAGGTCGAAGGGTAGGGAAGTTTCGTCGCGGATCGAATCGGTGGCACGAAATTGCGTTTCCACGCGAGTGAAAGCGAGCCATGGCATTGAAGTCATTATGGTAGCGATCGTTGGCCGTTTTTCTCCGACCTTTCACCCAAAAAAGAATCGCTACCATATCCATCGAGGAGGAGTTGCTGCCGCCACGGCAAGTCGACTCTCCTACGTCGACCGCGAAGTTCACTTTCCGCCCGCGGAGGTGAGAGTTTCATGGGAAGCTTCTGCCCGCTACCATCGTCGTCGACTGCTTCACGCTCGCCCACTCGATCGAGCTACGAACGCAGTGTTGAAATAGTTTCTCGCCGAACTCACTGACTCCCAACGACTATTTTTATGTTCTTTCTAGCCGATCGATATTTCTAAGTTCCTCTGAATACCTAACCGTGTAAAAGGATAACGATGCGTGAAAGCTTTTAAGATGATCAAAAATTGACAACGAAATAGAAAAAGAAGGACTAGTAAAATAATAATTTATAGACGCGTACGAGGTCGCTCGTTCGTTCGTGTAGAGCGCCAAGGAAGACGTCGAAAGTCGAGGGGGCACGACCGATCCCGGGAAGCGCATCACCGGGTCGTATTCAATCACCGTGACATTCAGCTCACGACTTTTGCCCCAGGAGGTGAGAGCAGCTTCCAGTCGCAGCGAACAGGATGCATCTCGCGGTGCAGTACGCGCCTACCGCGATTTACCTACCTAAGCCTTTTAACAATCTTTCGCAACCCGTTCGCGCGGCTTGTAGGTACTACATACATTAGTAAACGAACGAACGATCGAGCTATGTAAAGTAAAGACAATGAGAATAGAACGTCCCTTCTTCTTCTCATCCTTGTCTTCTTCTTCTTCCTTCCGTCCTTGGTGTCCTTAATTAGTCGAGTCATTAGTGGACCGATGCGAATTGGCAGCAATAAAAGGTATAGGTACGCTCGGGAGCCGCTCGGAAGAAGCGCGGCGCGATAATCATCGCGCGAACATAATTGAGACGAGGTAGGTACATAAGCCCTCCTCCTCTCGAGGATGTTGTGACAGGAACGATAATTTCGTACAAACGGTCGGATATTTCACGCCTGCGGGAGACCTGTCCCGATTATGGCTGCCCTTCTTCATCTCTTTCGTCGAGGAGTCCGTCTCGCGCGATCATCGCTACACCGAATCCAATGCTACTCGACCGCTATCGCTAATGTTCTTTACTTCTTTTTAACATTTTAATAATTCTCTTCGCGACTCTTCCTTCGAATTCGTCCGATCGGTCTAGTACGATTGTGGGTGGGTCAATAAAGTTATTATTTCCTCTCAAAGCAAAGAATATCGACTACCTTTAGCTAAAAGGAATGGAATTTAATATAATTTCGAAGGGACTCGGGGTACGTAAGAAAAGATCCTGTTATCGAGATCACGACGGGACATTCGATAAGGCCGTCGCTGAACGCGCACGGATGACCAGAAGGGAAGGATTCTTTCACTCTCTCTTTCTCTCTCTTTCTTTCCCTCTTTCCATCTTTACACATACACATAGATGCGCCGGTACACATATACAGAAATTTCGAGAAAACGCACGAGGTGTCGGGATGAAGAAAGAACGAGATAGCGTTTTACGACTTGGCGAATTTATTGGTAGGCCGGTAGGATGGGTCTTCCCCACAAGTACATTGCGATTCCCGAATAAGCACACGAATAGGTGTCACGCACACGTTTTCTTATCTCTCTTCGAGAGAATAAGAAATAGAACATCCTCTCACCGGGCTGATCGTGCACCGCTTTTTCGTGCAAAGCTAGCGACAAAGGCGTAAGTGTAGATATACATTAATAATTAGAATATAATAATATAATATATAATATAATAATATAATTAAAATAATAAAAAATAACATTATTATCACTCCTATCACTAGGTACAACGTGATACGGCTCTACGAGTCGCGCAGGCTACGGGGCCGTTACGACCATAACGTGACTAAGGTCTACTCTTCATAACTTTCGCAAAACTATCGTTAATATTAATAATACGCTCGGGGATAGTCGCATCGTCTACCATTAATATTATATAAAGGTTTCAGCGAGACAAGACATCGAAGCTATGTACAAAGCGCGACCGCGAAGTTCTTTTGAACGAGGATACGAGAAGAAACGAGAGATACTCTTTTCTAAAGTAATTTTTAACCTTTTTTTTTTTTCGATGGATCGCACCATTCTGCCTCTCGACCGTCTGATCGGCCACTCTCGATAATCCTCGAGATGCCTCAGCTGGTTCTTCTTTTACTATTTTCGCGAGTCTCGTTACGTACGTTAGAAAAATTGAAGAATGCGCTATTCTTCGTCGCATCGAAGAAACAAACGATCTACTATTAACGTGCTTTACAACGGAGCGAACGGTAAGTGGTAGGTAGATATTTATACGTACATATAGCTAACGTTTCTCGCAATAATTTTAAATATTTAGAAAGTCTCGAAGTAATATATTAATTCCAATAGATTCTTGAGAATGTACCTCGTTTGGAAAAAGGAATTTTATACAATCCGATAGAAGAAAATCTTTCCGATCTCTGCATAAATTATGTTCTACGATCTCTCCTTCGCTCTACTCTCTAACTTTTCGACTTTGTCTCCGGCGGACAACTCGCGATCGTGGGCGTTCCCTCTCGCGAAGGACCCAGCCGGATAGTGAAGAAATAGAAAAAGAAGAAATAAAATAAAAAAGTAAAAAAGAAAAATGAAACACGACAGATTCGTAAAGTTCGCGAGCCGATCCGGACAAGAGGAAAATCGTCGGATCGACTCGATCCTGATGCTGTTTCCATTCGAGCGAGCCCGTCTTCTGAAGACGAAATCCGAGGCGACAACTCCGCGAACGGTTCACCCACTGGAAGGTGATTCCAGCTGACTGGTATTTTTGCATGAGCGACGCGTGGACCCGCCTCGTTTTACGTCCCCAAGGTCATCAAGTTGTACGTCTCCGCGCAACAGAAGAAACGACGAGGACGTGCCACTCGATTTCGTTCGACCAGGCTGGTATCTCTTCCTCCAGGAGTTCGCGGGCTCACGTGCGCGCTTTCGACGAGATGATTTCGTAGTCCCAGTGAGCCAGCAGCAGCAGCCACCACCGGTGGCAGATGTTTCCGAGTTGGAGACGACGTCGCCCGGAGCCTGGGCGTGGTTCACGGTAGCCAACAGAGAAAAGACCAAGTAGTAGGTACGTCCTGGGTGCATCCTCCTCCTCCTCCTCATTCTCATCCTCATCCACCAACTCGCTTGGTTATTACGTAGTCCAATTTAGAAACGTTAGCCCGGAGGAGCAGCACGAGCTCGATTCGAGATCCTTCATGAATGCACGCTTCCTCGAGCCGTAATTGTACGTTTCGAAGGATAGACATCTTTAAAGTCGGATTGTTATTAGCGCTGGAAGGTAGTCCTTTCCACCGTGTCGCTTTCCCTTCTCTCTCTCTCTCTCTTTCTTACCCTCTCCCAATGATTCCGTCTCGTCATTAAAACCATCCTCGGCTGGTCGGCTTTGTCTTTGACAAATGGCCGGCCAGTTAATGAATTCATCTCCCGGCGGCGACCGTCGAAGGTATCGATCTTGTTCGATATCGATTTCTTGTTTTTTGACGAGGACATCGTTGATGGACAGATTAAAAAAGCCGTACTCGATAGACGACTTTTCACCAGGTTGCTACACGATCAAGCCGTTGGTGGAATGTCTGCTTTGTCGTCTGGGTTCTTAGTCGTGTCGAAGGCTCCTTTGATGTGGCTGACGTCTAGGTGTCTAGGCGCGGAATGGGAAAAAAGGAAACGGGAGAGCGCTCGAAGAAGCAGGAGGAACGAGACAAGAGCGTGTAGGTACAGAGACACGAGGAAACGATAAGAAAATCGGCACCTTTGATGTAATATCGAGATCGAGTTTCGCAACTTAATCGTGGAAAGTTTGGGCTAACGATTAGGAGACGTGGGCAGTTAAAGGTGGTGCCGTGTACGCGAAGAATAAGTCAACGTGAAGAAATGAAAGAAAGAGAGAAAGAAAGATAGAAAAGGCGCATTTTGTAGGATTTTATTTTTTGTTGGATAAAGCAGAGTTGGCCGGATGGCTTCTAGTACCTAGAGTAGCCATTTGAGTAGCCGTTGGAGCCCTTGTAGGGAACGGAGTGTATGCTCCTGGAACAAAGATCGTCGAAATCGGAAGATGAGGAAAGTACTCTCGAAGGAAACACTATTTCGCTTCGTCTATTACTTTCTTTTTCTTCCTACCGTTATCAATCGTATCGATCATATCGAACTTGCGCGCCGTGTTAGTAGACAAAGAAGTAGAAGAACAACGAAAAGAGAAACGTAAACGATCGAGCGATGGTAAATAGTGAAGTCGAATAAGAAAGTTTATGTCGGAGGCGAGAAAGAAAAAGAAGGAAAAGATGAAGAGGAGGAGAAAGAAAGAAAAGAAAAAGAAGAAATAAGGCATGCTGGATCTCGTGGGGGGCGGTACAAAGATGCGCTTGCGCTTTCATCGTGCCCGGGAAGAGTGCGGGTGATCAAAGAAGAGTGCGTGGTTGTAATTTTGTGGTTGTAGTTTGTAGTTTTAGTTGTTGTTGTTGCTATTGTTGTTCTTGTGGCGTGTGCATTGTGTATGTGTCAAGGTGCAGGAGGTTCAGAGCTCCCGCTCACCGCCACCCACATCTACAACAGAAGAGAAAACAAGACCACCGCCGTTATATACAAGGTATCCATTAGTATCCACCAGTATCGAAGATTTATTTTATCACCTTGCTCGCTTGCTCGCACGCTCGCGCGCGTGCTGTAGCACTCGCGCGAGCGTTCCGTGAAGCGAGAGAGCCAGCAGCATTATTTCAGTCTGATTTATGAGTCAGACCGATCCTCAAAGTGCTGCGCGCTCTTCGTCCCTCTCTCTCTCTCTCTCTTTCTCTCTTTCTTTCTTTCTATCCTTTCCACCCGCGCGCTCGTAGGCGAAGAAGAGAAGAGAGCCGAGGAGTCTGTCACGGATCCTCCTCTCTCCTTATTTGCGCTTTTACCTCAATCTACGTGATAGAAAGAGAGAGAAAAAGAGAATAAGAGAGAAAGAGACGGGTGAAGGAGACACGCTGCAACTTTGCAAGGCCAATGGTGCGAAAAGGTCACCGCGGTAGCGACCTCCTTCGCCCGCAACGTTTGTCTTAACCTTCTTACGGCCGCTGTCGCTATTGAGTTCGCGCTATTTTCGAGCGTATCCCGACGCGTTTCTTTCGTCTAGACGGAAGGCACCTATCTATCTACTCGCGGTTTGATTGGATAAAAGTCACTAGCACGAGGTGTTTGATATATTTCAACGAGGCACTTAATAAACGAGCGTTATCTGCATTTTCTTACGATCGTAATCTCAACGACGGCAACGATAAAAAAAACTCTGAAGTTTTTACTTTATGAACGCTTCTAATCGATGAACGAACGGTATGCGCACACGCGAAACTTTGAAAGCTTTGCTATTAACAACATTTGAAGCACACCGTTTTTTTAATTTTATTTAAGTTATCTCGAAACGTGCACACTTCGTCACAGTCCATCGATCACTCGTAACGATTCAGAAACTTGAGTGAATACCGAATAGAACGATCCACGCTTTTATCCCGTATTTCGCGAGAGCGACGGGAAACGAGACATGATAAATCCGACGATTTACGGAACGAAATCACATAACGACGACACCTCTATTCACGATTGAACTTCATCCACAACAACGATCTAACGAGGACTCGCGCACAGTCGCACTATTGCACGTTATTGATTCGCAAAGACACGTAGAAAACATATCACGAAAAGCGAATATGAAGAAACATGAAGAAATAAAACACCTTAAGTCCACACCCGATCTATCGATCCCTAAAAATTCTTTCGATTTTGATCACTTTTCGACCGAAATAGAACCGACACGGAGATTTGAAAAAAAGGGTGTAATGACGTTGATGGTACCTGTGCTGCTTGAGGTTGTCCTGCCGCTTGAAGGACTTTCCGCAGACCTCGCAGGTGAAGGTTACATCGTCCTTGTGACTACGCTCGTGAATCATTAGATTGTATGGTTTGGTGAAGCGCCGCTGGCAGTACTTGCAGACGAACTCTACGGTGCACTTGGCGCGCATCTTCTGCCGCCGGCCGAACTCCCTGCCGTGCCCCTCTGTCTCCATCGGCATTATCGCGAACATCCTTATAAATTCCCACCGCTCCTTCTCTTGGTCTCGACCCTCTCTCTCTATCTCTCTCTCGCTCTTTTTCTCCTTCTCGTTCGCTCGCTCGCTCGCTCGCCCGCTCGCTCACTCTCCCTCTCGAGCCAAGATCTCTCCCACTGTCTCCTTTTCCCTCCTCACGCTCTCTGACTAACGCCTCGAGAGTCCTTCCACCACTTCGCCGCGAGACGACGACGTATACCTTCCTTCCTTCTCTCTCGCTCTTACTCTCCTCTACAAGTTCTGCAAGATCTCTCTTTCTCTTTCTCTTGTGCCTCCCGCACAGCTAGGCAGCCTCTCGAGACCGGCTGCGCGCGATTACCACGAGTGAGATCACTGCTTATACCCGGACTCGAAGGATTCGTCCTCCTCGTCGACGTTGTCGTCGTCGTCGTCTTCGTCGATGTCCCTACCACGCTACAACCTGTAAACGAAAAACAAAATCACATTCGATGACTATACGCCAATGATTTTCCGTAGACCTTCTTTCGATCGTTGCGCCACCCATGTCGAAGGCTGCGAGCTTGCGTCGGACGACGTTATAAGACGTACTTTATAGTCTTGGAAAGATAACGCTACTCGCGATAACCCGCCCTCACCAGTCTCCTCTTTTTCTTTTCTCCAAACCATCTAAACCATCTACGTGTTGGAATTTAATCTGATTTTCAAAATTCCACGCGACCGTCATAAATCAATCAAAGGATTGGGGGAAGAACAGGTTTAGGTAGCGGTTCGTACTCCTGCACGCGTCCTAATCAAACTTATAATATCGCGTGAAAATCCCTTCGTATAATGGCTTTCAACAGATTATAAAATGTCCTCGAACCATTGCACGCCTCGCATCGAAATATTCTTCTTGCGTAACCATGCGGGAGATTATTTTTGTCGGCGTCATTTTTATATCGCGATGTGTTATCGCGCCATTGTATTATTTTAAAACATCGATTATGTCGCGCTTACGCAAGTATATTATGTAAAACCCACTCGCCTCTTCTTCTCTCCTATGATTCGAGAAAATACGCGGCCCGTCCGGTCGCGTTTACCGTCTCGCTAAACTTTACGAGCGCGATCATTTTGTAGTCGCTGGCTGACTGGCTAGCGCGCGCACGCTCCTTGTAACGAATCCTTGTTCCTATTGCGAGAAGTAAAGAAGAATTATGAGCGACCATGAGTTACGAGTCGGGATATGTCGGAGGGAAGCGCGCTTAAAGCTTCGCGCTTCGCAATAATGTTAGCCGTAAGTATTCTGTTTCGCGCGCCGAGATCGATCCCTTGCAAAAAAAAAAAAGAAAGCTCTTTCTTTCTGTCTGCCTCCATCTTTCATTCGAGTACTATACAAATGGAGTGAACATAAATTATCATCATCACCGACGTGCCGATCTTCTCTCTATTATTAGAAAACTCGACGAAACGGGCTCGTCTCATCGAGGATGACTCCATCGTCGCGATTTTGTCGAGGAACGAAGAGAGAATTTCGTCTGGGACCTTTTTTATATCCAAAGACGCACGGTAATAAGAGAGGAAAAGAGGGGGCTTCAACATAATAGACCCCCGGGGCCCGATCACGGTTGTGGCCATTGTGCGGGAGCTAAAACCGCTGCTACCGTGGAGGCGCGCACGACGCACGCTCGAATAAAGTGGCGTGTCCGAATGAGTAATAAGCGTGGCTGGGCGTAGCCCACTTGGTTAGCGATGCTAACGGCTAAAAGTGGGGGCCTAATCCGAGCCGCGTGTTACGCACGAGTCACGCTTCTCCCTCGCTTCTCCTCGATTCTCCGCTACCTATCCCCACTATGCTTGTCCATTTATAAACGCAAACGTCGAGACCGGGGCGGGATTCGCGTCTTCCCGTTGAAACGAAACTTTATTTTTTCGAATCACATCAAAACGGCGGAACTTTTAGCCCACAAAGATCCAGTCGTATCGTCGTGTCTGGTTTATATAGGCTAATGTATGATAATTTATGATAATATCGCGTAGGTACGTGGTAGGTAATACAAGTTTTATGATGCTTATTCTTTTGACCTACCGAGTAAACGGGTGCGATTGAAACTCGATGTATGTATACATAGCACCAATTGGCTACCGAACGTATTGATAAATCGGCACGATAGAGATATTTGACTTAACGTACGATCGCGTCTCACCGAGAAATCGTGTAGGAGAATCGAAAGGTCGCGGCGAAAGTCGCGGGTGAAACCGATGAAAATTTGCAAGACAAATAGAGACACGATAGCTCTTTCCGCTAAAAGGTAAGTAGAGTCAAGCGTTAGGAACTCGCGTGAGACGTTCCGAGACGCTGTAGTTTATGCTAATTACTTTGAAAGAAGATAGCGCGCCATTTGTTCTACGCATTTTTACCGTCACAATTTGGAAACGTCTTGGTGGTGCCAATGGTTAATATAATAATAATATTTATTCGTTTACTTTGCTCGTCCACGAAGCGGATGTCGATAATGTAGACTTTGTGTTTTTTACCTTATCCGCGGTAACTCATGTAAATTTCATCCCAATTTCAGGGCAGTAAATATCGTTTGACAAAGTACAAGGATGGAGCGTCGTACGGAATAGTGAAACGATTTCCTCGTGATACGAATACGCCTTGGTTTTCTCCATAGCATTAGATACCCTGATACCTACCATTGGCCCTCTCGTGATCTGGTTAGATACGTGTCTTGAAAATGCGATTGAGCCAATCGTTTTGGTGTCTACACGGTTGGGAATTTAAACGCGTAGATACGCAATGCGACTCGTTGTCGTCTTAAAGAATGAGAGAGAATGCGTACACGTCCATCCGAATCGTGTCCTACAAAAGTCCTGACAGTTTGATCTCCGTAAGTAAAACGAGATTAGAGAAGCGTTAAAAGAACGGAGTAGTAGACTTGTATGAAATTTGAGAATTTAAGGAAGAAGAAATGGATGATAAATGAAGAAGATAAAGGAGGAGAAATAGATACAGAGTGAGGGAGAAGAAGAGAGCGAGCGAGTGGAAGATTGGAAGGGAACGCTTTTCCCTTCGCGAGCACGCGATACGAAGGACTGTATCGCGTAGGGCTGACGGAGGGAGCGAGAAACAGCCAACCAAAGAAGCCCGCCGGGAATAGCCAACCAAAGAGAGGCCGAGCGATGTGCGTCTGCACTCGTTCTCGCGTGCACGCTGGAATAAAGAAGGGAGAAGTAGGGAGAGGGAGAGAGAGAGAGAAAGAGTAAGGGAGAAGTCTTTCGTTCGTCGAGCACGCGGCATTGGACGGTAGCCAACCAAAGAGAAGATGCTACCGTGCGCCGCCCTACCATCGGCTACCGGTTTTGGGCCACTCGCTGCTGCTACCAAGAGAGAAAGAGAGAGAAAGAGAGAACCGCACCCTCTCCACCGGATTCGACGGTTCGTCATGTTCGGAAGCACCAACCCGAACGTCTCTTTTTTGTCTTTCCTTTACTTCGATATGGTGGAAACGATCGTACGTCGATAGGAGCATATCTATTCGTCGAATCAACAGAGAAATCTACCTTTCACCCGACGTCATTAGAAAAAAACAATGATTCGCGAGATGGATAAGCTTAGATTTTATTGATCAACGCGTTTTCTTCAATCTTTCAACGATCCTTGCGGTTACAAAGAAATAGAAAACGGTATAAGATAGAAAGATTATTTTACAAACAAAAATGATTACCAATTTATCACGAGTTTATTTCTTAGTAGAAAGAGAACTTCAATACTGTGCTCACGCGAATACCCAATCATCGAGCGATGATAACAAGATCGCGCTCGGGTTAGCAGGCGAACGCGCGCGTGCGCGTTCGTTGATCGCCACGCGGAGCACGCAGTAGCCAATCAAAAGTAAAGCCGCTACCGTGCACCGCCCTTCTACTAGCTACCAGTTTTAGACCGACCGCTACCATAGACTTTCACGAATGTGAACCACACCCCTTCCTTCTTATGCTCGAACGGAAGTATGAAGAAGGAGCCTCACAATTTAATTCTCAAATGGATTACCATTTCTCATTAATTTCAACAAAATTCATAGGGTAAGGAAATAAATAACGAAAGAAAATTCGTAAAGTAACTTACCGATCCAAAAGATTCTGTAGCGAGAGCTCAACAAAGGGTGAGTCGATATTCGTTGTTGATATTCGTCTCGTGGAGTAAATCACGCTTGATCTTTCTTCTTTGCTTGTCTCCCTCTCTTTTCCTTTCTCTCTCCCTCTCTTCTACGTTCGAGAGAAAAAGCGCGAAAAAAACGCGCGTGCAAAGGACGTTGCTCGGTGTTCACGAGAATGGGGAAAGGTTGAATTGGAATTGATTGGAAATATTAGAAGATCGATTGGTAAATGGAAGATTCGTTGTAAGAGAGAGTATTCGTCGATAAAGGAGTTCGGGATAGTGCACGGCTATCTTCCGGGCTGACAGGTCTGGACCGTTTGGATGCGCGGCGTCGACTGAAGCTCCGTTTGGTCGGTGGGATCGCTGGTAGCCCGAATAGGTAGGCACACCGGAGGACGGTAGGACGCGGTATGTAACCGCCAAAGGTCCCCGGCAAGTCGTACTCGTTGTCTTCGTCCTGGTCGTCCTCTTCTTCCACCTCGTCTTCGTCGCCTTCTTCTTCGCCGTGGTTCGCGTCGTCCTCGGCGTTGTCTCGCTTATTCTGGTTGGAGGAGGACTGGGAGACATCTCCCTACCGTGCCGGCTCACGGATGAGACCACCGGCTGTCGTAGGTGTGCAGGGAGCCTCCCTCATTTCGATCAGGGACCTTCCAGGATCTTTCTTTCTTGCAATAGTAGTGGTGAGTCGTTGCTAGTGTTGGTGACGGTAGTGGGAGGGTAGAGGAAGAACGGGAGCACGAGGAAGAAAAGGAGGAACGGAAGGAGGCATAGATGGAGGTGGAGGAGGAAGAGAATGAGGAAGAGACGGAGAGGAAGGGGGAGAAGGTGGTGGAAAGTGGAAGGTGGAAGGTGGAAGGATGGAGGTGGAAGAAGTAGTAGCGCTCCTTATCCTGGCTCTCTGCATGCGTCCTTGTCTCTTTGGTCGCCGAATAGCAGCGCGGTTACTCACAAATCCTTCGTCGACGCGGCTTCCTGAGCTCCCGCTCGAAGCGGACTCGCGTCTCCCCGCCCTTCCCGATCCCTTCCATGACTCCGCCATTAGGACCGCCCTCGTAACCGTGAGACGTGACCAAGAGAGCGCATCCCTCTTCGCCCACGCGAAGAGCACGAGCGCGCGACCTCGGCCACCTCTACTCTCCTCCTCCTCCTCTCCCTCATCTGCGTCCTCATCCTCAATCTCCTCGTCCTACTCCACCACCACCTTTTCCTCTTTCTCGCCGTAAACTTTACCCCCCGCTGCAGCGGTAGCCGATGTGTCTACGGTGGAACAGCGGACTCGATGGACGATGTTGAAGAGTCTCGGCAAGAGTTCAAGCCGGCACAGCGCGGAATAGTAAATAGTCACCATTTTCCTCTCTTTTTCTTTCTCTCTCGCTCCCTCGTCTCGTGCCCCCACCCCACCGCCAACCCCCCCGCCCCATCATTGTTAAAAATAATCCTACCGAGGAACAGCCAAGAGAGAAAAGACGGTCGAGACGATGAGAAGTCGTCGGTCGTAAGAGGAGGAAGAGAAGAAGAAGAAGAAGTAGAAGGAGGAGGAGATGCGAAGAGCGGGGGCTGACGCGATGCCGCGGGGGTTCCCAGGGCACGTGGGAAATGCACAGTAGTCGTCGTATAGTCGTCCTACCCCCACCATACCGGTCACTTGCTCGCTCGCTCGCGCGGCTCGGGGCCCGCGAGGTATCCCCACCAGTTCTGCCACCGCGATTCCCCCCACCACTGCGTTCAGTCCCCGGACAGACCCAGACGCAGAGAAGAACTCTCCGTACCCACGCCCATCGAGATCCCGCGGTATCGTTTCATTGGGCGATCCCACGCGGTCGCGACGGTCGCCTCCCTCGCGAGCGCGGTTCGCTCTATTGCTGCCGCTGATGTTGCTTCTGCTGGTGGTATCGCTAAGGGAGAAGAAGACTACGAGTAACAAAGAAGACACCGACGAAACGCGAGGGTGGATTCCGATCCTTCCAGCCACCGCTCGGCCTCGGTCGTACGTCCCAGAAAGAGAGAGGGGGAGAGAGAAAAAAGAGAGAGAGAGACGAAGATGGAGCTGGATGAAGCAATAACGATAATGACGACGAAAGAAAGAGAACCCTTCCGTTGTCCACGTTCCACGTCGATACCTATTTCTACACTTCTTTTCTAGCCGAACGAGAACATCGTTTTTTATTAGGTATTAACTATCTATCCGAGGAAAATCGTTCTTGGATAAATTCGATACGCTTTGTAAACGATAGACGGACCTTGAAATCTATCGAATATACCTACGAATAAATAGAAAAGAGACAACGCCGAAGGTATTATCATAAAATAGGTACCTATATATCTACATTTCGCTCTCTTTCTTTCTCAAAGAAAGAAGAAAAGGAGAAGGTGCGTATTCGGTGAGTCGGCAGATCACAGAGGTGCCGCCTTGTTGGCGCAGGAAACGGAAACTGGCGGAAACAAAGGCTCGACAAACAGACGGCTTCCCGTGGGGAATGTTACCAGGGCAAATAGCGCGCGCGTCCACCTAGCGCTATCGCGTTCGGCTGCTTCGGACCCGGCTCGCGACAAATATTGTCACGAGTCTCTCCCAAGCAGCGAAAAGAAAGGAATCCCACCTCGTTTCACGGTCTACCTTCCGACCGATAGATTGGGTACCTAGGCACGGTACTGTAAACGGCCTTTCTCTACCCCCTACACCCGCTTTCTCATCCCGACGAGATAACAAGAGTATTGGTTTCTTCGAAAGATCACGTCGGTTTTTTTTATGAAAAATTACTGATTACATTTATAATATGAATATATTACATACCTACCTACATTTAACTTTATTTGTTCATGATACTTTATAATTAATTTACCTACATGTTTTTAACTTGGCTTTATAATTGGTTTATAAGTACCCTACTTCACGAACTTCCAGAATAGGTTAAATACATGAGATTTTCCAGAGAAATTTAAACTTTTAAGAAAATTAACTCAACGTCCATAAAAATTCGGAACGAACTTGTCGAATAACCTAATAAAACTAAGAAAGTTTAAGATGCTTGTTTGAACGGGATAGAGAATTTATCAAAATTAGGTATTCTTTGCGTTTGAAGAAGTTTCAGGATGCCACGCGTACCGCTAAAGACTCTCCCTAAGGCAAACGGATATATAGGAATGTAGCAACGAAGAATCATGAACAGAGGACACATCTCGCGTCTGTGGGTACCAGCAAAGCTGCGTTCGTATATAACGTTCCGGCCGCAAATCTACAAGCGACTTAAGCTTTATTACGAGCGCCGTAAAAGCCGAGCATGGTTCTCATCTCCCCGACACGGGCTCACCCCTCGCAGTCCCTTCCGTGGACCCGACGATTTACTCTTTCTTTCGCCGATCCCTTTTTTACGAGCCTTCGCGGCCTCTATTCTCGACAAAGAGGATTATCGATAAGAGATTTAGGTATTGGCAGAAGAACGGCTGTCGAGTTCAAATTTCAAGATGAAGTTATTGAAATAATATTGAGAGATCTAGCTTCATTTCGTAGAACGAATACCTACCTAAAGATATATTATAAGAAAACGGTTGATAGGAGAGAATAACGAGGCGCGGCCTTTCTTCGTAGAATCGCGTTATTAATATCGCTAATAGTACCGCCTCTAATCTCGTCATTCCGCGATAAGAGGACGAGTATAATGACAGGTATAGCCATTAATCCAGCTAGGTATGTATACACTCGTCTCTACGAGGGAGACGATGCGCAAAAGAGTGCCAATATTTTTTCGCGAGGGCATTAATTAACGGAAGAGATAATGCGTCGTTGACGCGCGACACGAATGCCGATAGCACGCTAACTCTAACTTTTTACGCTTCTCTCGTTCTCTCCTTTGAAATTATAGTGAGCAAAACAAGATTCATTACGGATTTAGGTATCTTAAGTTTCCTCCGATAAAAATCCGTGTAGATATTCTTTGTACCGAGCTGTTAACGTCGAGTTTGAGGAGAGAAAATGATTTTCTAAGAAAAACGGTGACACAAACGAGCCGATGAAAGAAACAAAGTGTGAGATATAGGAATAAACTCGGATGCGCTCTTAATACACGAATCCCTTAATACGTTCTCATGCCGTAAAGTTAATAACGCTTTTACACACTTTCTCTCTTTCTTTCTTTCTCGAGTTTAGAAGTGCACATACGCACACGCAGGAAAAGGAACGTAAAGTTGCGAGCTTACGTCGCGTCGGTCGACTCGCGCGACTCGCTCGCGTTGGGATTTGCTTTCGTCGCTTAACCGGATTTACCGAGAGACGCTCGGTGAAACACGCCCATGTTTGACTTGGCTTTTGAGTTACGCCGAAATTTTCAGAGAAAGACGCCGCCACCGCCGCAGGCGGACTTATCACCGTTCGGTCTGTCTTCTTCTAACGACGCGGCACAGACGAGCGAGCGCGCGCGCGCGCGTACTGCAACACGAGGGAATAGATTGTTTGTCGATTTTTAGTCATCTCTCCGCACCATAAAGCCGTCTACGAGCCCCACCGAGAAACGACCGTAAAACCTGGACGTCTCTTATTCGACTATGGAACACGAAACGTTTTCTCGTGAGCTACGCTTTTTCTTTCCTTGAATGCTGGATAAACTTGTTGAATGCCTTTGAGGACCGATCGAGTTCCGCGTACGCGATGTTATAAGAAAAATGGGATTTTTTAAATAACCAAATAATAACCAAATAGATTTTTTCACGAAACAATAAATGACGTACCAGCGACAGATTTGTAGACGACGCGATGTAGGGCTACGTCAGCCGTTATCAATGTGTTAATTAGGAACGGCTCTTTTTGTAATATAACTTCCAAAAAATACAAACTTTACGATATTCTCAACAAAAATAGTAAATAAATAATAAAAATATAAATTATTGTGACATCAAATAATTTGATCGCAGCAGTATACATTATAGCGATGCAACAGTATTTTTGTTCGTAATAATGATTGTAATAAATCTCTTTCCATAAGCCTGATTTTCGGTGGAAGATATCAATTATATAGTTTCAGACTCCTAGCACGATCTAACGTCATGTGTCGAAAAAAAACGAAAAAGTTTGGGGAGAAGAAATTGCGAAATTACCAAAACAATAGAAAAAGATTATACAACAAAACGACCATTACATTTCGCCTTAAAAATAAAGCTATGTTCAAAACTAGAATAACATAGTTTTCAAAATTGGCACAAATTTTTCCAACGACACTTTAATATCGGCACGAGGTGTTGAGATTTGTATACATATCGAACGATGTTACATCCTGCGCCATCTAGCGTTTGATATTGCTTAGGATACACGCAATATCATTACAGACGAGGTATAAGAAAAGACCGGACATGCAATGGGACTCCGTGTCCCATGTACTGAAATACCGATCGTACGAAAAAACATACGTTTTTTTACGCCCTCTACGATATGGAGCGGAAAGTTTACGAACCATATTCAACCGAATAATCGAAGTCGGTAATATCAATATGTAGATAGAAAAAGATCTGTCGCTACCAATAAAATAGCGTATGCCTTTAAAGTGCAAATAACAAATTTAAAAGTATATAAAGCACCCGATGAAGGCGCTAACACGCAAATGAAACGAGTTGTCGACGACTCTCGATGATCGCCTGAAACAAAAAGAAAACAGAATTAGTTATAATGTCAAAATTCAAAGGCATGCATTACTATTCTACGCGACTCGACGACTCTTGATGATCGCCTGAAACAATAGAAAACAGAATTAGTTATAACGTCAAAATACAAAAGCATGCATTAGTATACTACGCATGCAATAGAACTACTGACGAGCAAATACGACATCGTGTTAAAATATAATATAAGATCACGAGCCATGTTCAAAGGGTTCGACATGCCGATCACCTCTGAAAAATGACTCGACATCGATAGTTGCCCTCTTGAGCCACAGTTTGTGGGGGCCTCTTCGGCATATAGCCTCTTCTTTGCTTCGTGTGCTAACCACTGCTTTTAAGGGCATTCCCTACGTACGGAGCATAATAAATTAACGTCTTAAATAAAAGTCCATATCGAAAACTATGTAACAATAAACAAAGAAAAATAAAAGACTATTTTATATCCCGCCTAACTATCCTGTACTAATCGTTCTTCATTCATGAGAGTAGCACCTGGGCTCACGCATAAATGAAAACACCAAAAGTACAGGGGGGAGAAACAGGAATTAGTACATTAAATGCTGAAAATCCTGAACTTGAAAAGATTAATTTAAAAACTAGGTCTATGGGATAATGACTCTATTCTTGAATAAATTGAATTTTTGTTTCATTTATATAAAAAGATCATATTCTGAAAAAAATAACTTTAATATTTGTTGGAAATTAAACATGTTATCTTTATTATATTTTGTCAAAAAATCCTCAGACGACTCCTTACTACAAGTATCTGTTCTAATATCTAAAAAAATATTAATTTGTAACTTGCAGTCCAGAATCTATCTGTCGCGAATGCCTGCTCGCGAATTTTATAAAGATACCGATATATCAAAATTGATCGCGTTCATAATTGTTAACCACGATGCAAAGCATGTTAAATTTAACACGCACTTTTCACGAAGTCGGATGACAAACATCCAACTTCTTTTCTTATCTCGTGAAAAACGAAACGAATAAAAAAATACATATAATTGTATGTTATTAATTATTAATATTAATGCGTTGGAGCGAGAAGGCCCTATCCTGAACTAATATGAATCAGCTTGCACAAAATAAAAAAACACATAAAGAAAAATATTCCGCTCATGAATAAACTCTCGAAAGAATTTACTCATGGTTGTGCTCGTTAGCTAACTACTTAAAAAATTACAACCAGTAACCCATACCGATTCGGACCTTTCATCCTCGGTATGACTGGGCACCAGAGGGACTTAAATTTTTTAGCTCACTACTTCCGAAGTTCTACGACGGCTCTAAAACACTCGTCCGCGGTGTAGGTTGAAATTGAGGGAGGTTGAAAATGAGGTAGGTCGACATCGAAGTAGGTTGACAACGCTGTAGGTTGATAACTGATCCGACCTGTCCCTCGATATAAACATCGATTCAATGATGATCTAAAACAAAACAAAAATCGAGCTCATTATTACTGCTGTTGTAATTAAAAGTATAGGAATATACTTACTTGAGTCCTCGTAGATCTTTGCATGATTCGACGTTCAGAGGATGATGCCCAGATTCCAATTTCGCGGTGCGAGATGCTCCAAGTACCGTGTTTGTAGCTGGTCCTCCATCAAATGTAACTATACTTTGCAAAGACAATAAAGATACTGTTAATAAATATAATAAACAATTATTAATACAAGTTAAGTATACTAGAGTAAAACATTAAAAGATAAAATGTGTATCATACAGAAAACTCACCCAATACTTATGTATTCACCGAAGTACCACATGACAATAAAAGAGGGAGTCGTCCTCCACGGTCTGGCCTCGGTCCGAGTGTAATGCTCGCCCGTGTTTTGTTTACTTCCTCGCACGAAGATGAATTTCTCGGAACTGAAAGCCGAAAGAACACTGCTCACCGTTCGTTCAACTACCGAATTTTTTGCACCTATATGTATCGAGCCATGCTTTAATTTTGTTTAAAAGAGACTTACCTTTACGTATTACGTAGACCAACTTCGGATAGAAAACGATGCCTAACTTTTTCCGAATTTGATTTAAGCGATTCATGTGAACTGTGAAAGCTAAAAAATACAAAATAGATTAGTACGGATTATTATATACGTATGTATATATGTGTACGTGTGTGTGCATACATATGCCATATATACGAAGTAGGAATATAATATACACGCGATATATTATCTACCAAAATTAATTAATTATTCAAGTTCTATAACACTGAAGTATGAAGAGACTATCGATATCGCGAAAATAAAAATCGAGAGTGGGAGGAAAAGCAATGACGTAGAACCTCGCGGAAAGAACGCCAAGGCCCCGATTTTATTGTCCTTAATATTTTTTAAACAAGACGATCTCTCGCCTTGCGTACACTCTCCTATGGAAATCGAGTCTTTAGCAATCGTTTGATGTGCTATAGAAAGGTGTACGTTAGAACAAATATGCTAATTACCTGCAATTAATGAAGGGCCCGCGAAACCTGCCGCAACTTGATAGCACCCGCCGAATCAACATGGCGTCAAATCGAGTCAAATCGATCAAATCGAGTCGTTGGCGATCAGTGCCGCGCATGCGCAGTACACTATTTATTGCACGGCGGGCCTGAAAATTCAAAATTTTGTTATGGGTGGCGTCTGGGTTCCGGTGTAGGTTTCATCATATAATTATTCATTTTCTATACAATATAGTTGTAAATATGGTACAGCTACTGCGAGTTTTTTCATTAAATTTCGATTCTATCGATTGATTCGTATTGTGTAATTCATTTCAGTCCAAAATAATTAGAATCGCTATGTTTAGTTATAATTCCTACCGTTTCGGTAGGGCTGTTGCATTATTCTATTCCGAATCGATAGTGTCGTATGCGACACTAAAATGGTAAGAGAGCTTCGAAGCCCACGGACCGTGGGACAAAAGTTTCAATTGCATATCCTGTCTATCTTTATACTTCATCTGTGATATCACAGACGAGGTAAAATCACCTCCTCGTCTGTGGATACCTTCAATTACTACACGGGACGTTGCATATCTGCTGATGCATCGACCGTTGCGACTTCAGTACCATCTAGTGGTAAGATAAACGAAATAAGTTTTTCTAATCCACCCCTGATAACAGCCAAAATTTGTACAGGCATGTATGAGCAAATCCAAGAAGCCTACCTTCACATGCATTATTTTATTATTTTGAAAAAAGTGCAAGTAAACGTTATTCAGTTAAATAACATTTTTTGACATGAATAAATTCGTGCCCGCTCTATCTGTTATCGTTAAGTTGCCCTCTCTTCGATCTTCGTAAAAATTGTTAGTTTTCGTTTCCTTTTCATATGAAATGTTACTACTTACGATAGATTTAAAGAAAATAAAATTTTATTCATACTGTCAATAGATTCGTATGGAGTCATTACTACTAAAATTCTTATCTCTTTTTGTGAATGTGGCCCCCCTGTATAATTCATCTGACGTTAGTACCCTTCGCTACTAAAAATAGTTAATGGTACACGAACATGGTGTCCAACGGTTTGACGTTTGATTGATTATTATGTTTAGTTTTGAAATCACTCCGGTGTACTAATAGATATCATTCAATCTTACCGTAGACATGGAGAGATAAACTCAGTTTTTATAATTTCTTGCGTTTTATTACAGTATTATGATACATTAGCTTGTTACGCCCGTTCCGTAAAAGTTTCGTGTGGTCGTATAGTTCAAAGTGATTCGGATCTGTAAAATGAAAATGTTGGATATTCCTGTATCCGTATATTTCGTTTTGTATCAAACTGAGAAGATCCAAAAGAACGTTAAATTTCACAATCCGGTAAATACATTCTGTATATTGGAGATTCAATTAATTAACCCTATGTTGTCTATCGATGCAATTCTTCACTTCTTTGATAAAACGCATTATTCTATTTTTATTTGATTATGACTTCCTTGATATTTCTTAATAGTGTTGTTTGAGACGACTAGTAAGGATTGATAGAGTATTGTTGCACCTGACAATGTTTTATGTTTTTTTTTTTTTTTTTTTATATACTGAAGGTGATACGAACCTATACGTCAATAGGTTATATATTTAAATTTCTGATACTGCCTGTAAGACTTGTGAATAATTATTGACAACAGAATAGACATAAAAAATATATCAATAAACTATACTTATGGACTAATAATATTTGATTATTATTTTAAAAAGATGCGTATAAGACTTCAAACAAAATTTGTATATGAATTTAATTTCAGTACTTCAGATACGAGTAAATTGGGTGATCGTGACAGTATGTGCGTGAAAAGATAATTAAAAATGAGGTTCAACAAACAAGAATTATTGACCCTAGCAACGCAGCCATCTCAAAAATTTGAAAAGGAAGGTGTTTTGTATGTACGTGAACGTCAAGAAGGATTTTTTCGCAGAACCGAGAGTGAGTCATTGTATAATTTGTAAACATTTATATCGTTATGCATATTGCAATGTTCTGCAACTTTATATTCTAGCATATAAAGAGATGCATGTTTGGTTGGTCTCTTGACTTCTATTATTATGTATATGTCTTTTTAATGAATACAAGTCTGTATGGTAAATAAATGTATCATTCTTGTATAATGATAAGTTCATACGGATAATAATCTTTAATACATATTGTAAGCAGTAAGAACTCATGAAAAACTTATATCTGCAATATACATATTGTACATGTTATATATTAATTGCTGCTCATTTCTTTTATAAAATACTATTACTAAGCATGAGTGAGATTGCATAATATTTGTCGTAAAGTTATAATTTCATAGTAATGTAAAGTCCGTTATTGGTCATCTTTAGAATGAACGTAATGTTATAATTCAATAAAAACCAACAAAATATTCTTAGAAATGCTTGCAGTGTGTAACAAATAAATATATAATATAGAGTAATTATATATGATAATAATGTATTTAATAGTTTAGGATATCATTGTCCTTAGAAATGTTGATAAAATTTTGTTCTCCTAGAAACAAATGCATGTATTGCATAAGTTACTGAAAATAATTCATGCAACTACTATTATTATTTATATTAAAATTAGCTGAATTTAATGTGCTGTAGTCCTATCAATAAAATGAATTATTTATTCATAAAAAATTGAAATTACTTAACATTCTATTAAATCTTTTTATTTTAAAAAAAAAAAAGCATCGATGCACGAATCCTGTTAGTAAGTGATGCTTCAAACTATTCCTTTCGCAAAGTGAGAAGCATTTTCATTATTGCAAATGCCAAGAAATTCTATATGTTTAATGTTTAACTTTTCAGAAATATCAAATAACAAAATATTTTTTATTTCAATTATGTAAATATTTGTTTACTTATCGCAGAGAAACAATTGTGGAAGAAAAAAGTTCAGTTTTAAGCAAAGATTTTAAATTCATAGAGACCAATGCAGTTTCATTAATTACTTACATACAGTATTTTACTAACAAAAATGATAACAGCTGATTCACTATAAAATGCACTTAACAAAAAAGTCTTTTAATTTAGGGGTATGTAGGCAGTTTAATATTTTAAAGCAATAATCATCAAATCTTTAACATTATTTATTATTTACTTAATTTGAATAGCATATTAAAAGTAGAAAAACTTTTCAATCCATATTATAAATTTATCCTGAGCACTTACATATCCCTACAGTAAAGTAGATTTATGTTATGCATTTCACCTTTGATACACACATACATATGTATGTACATAGATCGTGATTAATGATTACCAGTACCTCCATACAATTTCCAGGTACAGGTAAAAATCTTGAGAACAAAAGACAAAAAGGGAAAACACATAAGACTCTACGAGACCTCAGTTGTGTTACAGCCAGCACGAGTAAAGGTACATTCGAGTGCATTTTACCATTATATATCATCTTCCATAACATACCTCATCTAACAAATACTCCCAAGGTACTCTACAATGAATACCTTACTATTGGTATTTGGACAAATTACACAATGATTTGGTCTTCCCACTTTACAAATTCATTCTTCCTCTATTGGTTTGTCCAAGTATATTTAGAAACATTATACTAGATCAGAGTGCTCAAGTAACAAAATTAGCCTCATATATTTTGCTTAAGGATAATTAATGATTTGTAATTACCAAATTATAAGCTTTTATCATAGTGATCAGTGCACGTTGTGAATTTAAATTATACTTACAAAGCTTATTAAAAGACAAATAATCTCGCATGTATTTGGTAGGGGCATGATTAATATAGTTGTTTGGTAAGGATTCTATTCTTCCATCTACTGCATATGTAATTAAAAAACTATTAAATTGAACATTAAAAACCTTATATCAATTGTATAATCTATACCATCAAATTAGATTTATGATTGTAGTAATATTATTAAAGTGGTGTAAGTTGCTTCTTTCAAAATGGTAGTATAGGCTTTAATGTTCTAGCACAAATGCTTAATATAAGAAAAAATGTGCTATAATTGTTAAAATATCTTTGTGTCTTTGATAAACCCCTAAAAATAGAATATTCATATGAAACAGATCTTAGAAATGTGCATCGATAAATGTATATCAATGTTCAAAATAAACTATATTCTGTTCATTATGTTATGCGAGAAGAATGAAATATCACTCTTTAATCTGATGTGCAGCTAAGTGTTGCTCGGGAAAATGCTTTCTTGCAAAAATAATAGTAATAATTTTAAAAACAATGTGAAAGATTAGTATTTTGCAACTAACTATTAATTTTATTATTTGTTCCACAGTAAGTCTAGAACGATGGTGCAGATTAAGAGGCAACCTTCTATTTTATTTCAAATCACGAGAACAGTGGTCGGAACCTCTTGGTGTAATTATTTTAGAACAATGCTGCGTCCGATTGGATCAATCAACAAATCAAATTCCATATGGATTCAGCATAGGTAAGTTTTTAAATACACTAATATGATATTATTTTATAAAATTTATCCCATTGAAAAATAATACAACAAATGAAGAGAAGTTAAAGCATTTTAATTATTTCTTTTAGTTTTCGATGGTGGCTTATTCCAACAATTGGGGGCAAACTCTGCAGAAGACCGGGATAGCTGGCTGCAAGCATTACAGTTAGCTAGCTATGAATGTATGCGCAGTCAACTCCTGGCATTGAGACAGCGCATTGAAGCTTTCAGTGGTCATAAACATGATACCGACATACATATGTTAAGGTTACAACGTGGGATATTTACAGGTTGAAATTTACTTCAATAAGTACTGACAAAAAGCAGAATGTGTATCTATTGAAATTACTTTTTTTAGATCCTGCAGAAATACCAATGTGCGAAGTATCACTTGCATGCGATAATCTTCTGTGCGACGGACACGGTCGACCTCCAAACCCTGTTCTAGAAGTGGATGTCCAGTTGAAACGTTCTAAAACATGGATCAAATATGCGCGAACGGAAGTTGTAGAGGTATTACTTTTTATCTTGACAACAGATTATAAGGACAAGCTTGTTCACTACATACCTCACCCTTACAGCGAAGTAGTAACCCAGGCTTTTTGACAACTGTAAGCTTTAGAGCAAGCGACGGTCTTAATACCGATACGAAAGTGCGAATAACAGCTTACGATGTTAGAGAGAGAGTAAGTCAAACAGCAACACCGATAGGAAGTTCAATAGTAACGTTCAGCTCAATCCAAGATACGCCTAGATTACGAATACCTTTAAAATCAGCTAAAACAACAACTGTTGGATTTTTGACAATTAATGTATGGAACCTCGAAGCTGAAGATAAAGGAAATAGTACGGAAAGTACACCTTCTAGAAATATTCCAAGCACAAACAGTCAGCAGGTAGTTCTAAACAAGTGTCTAAAAATCATTTTTACAGCTAGTATTCAGTAATGCATTAGATAGTGATTTATAAATTATAATAATCCAAAAGTCCTTCGTCATTTTATTTACTTTTTCTACTGTTTTTGCTTGTAACTGCCATCAATTTGTGGCTAATTGAGTTTACTTACGTTGGAATTACAGGTATTATCTCACAGGCGATCGCAATCATTACCTCCAAGATTAGGAACCAAAATAAAACTTCCACATCAAGGACAATTGAAATTATTATTTGCTAATCCATTTATTCAAACGTATAGGTATGTAGCATGTTGTCAATTTATCAGTTACTTTAAATTACTATCTTTTAAAAAATATTTTTTCATATACATTTTAATGTATAGGTTTCATTCAGGCCTGGGTGGAGACATATGTGTACATGAAATTATGGCAGAAAGCAAATTATGTTTCCAATTCCCGCAATACTTACTGTAAGTACCACCTTTTTATCGATACACACGATATCTTGCTTTTCATAATGTAAATATAAATCATAATAGCGGAATTTGGATACAAGAAGAGAAGGAATTACTTCAAGAAGTGGCTGGTATGGGTGAATTGAGAGAACCATGGCACACAAAGCAAGTTGAATTACTTGATCGTCATCTTCATCTATTGCATTTATATTCGCAAGCCAAGGAGAATTTAGCAGCTTTTAAAGGTAAATGGGATGTCATAATAAGAGTAATTGAGTTTATGCAACTAATTTCGATTTCTGTAATTAACTTTTTATTCCTACAGGAAGTTATTTCAAGCAGTCATCCCGAAAAAATGATAGGACTTTGGAGTTTGCACCTTTAAATCTGCATCTTCAAAGAATGTGGGTTCATAACGATACGCTAAATAAATGCGGATTTTATGATTTTGTAAGCGTTGGTGCATTTACAGCCCATTCTCACAAAAGTAAAAATGGTGGACTTATAAGGTACTATCGTTAATGGTTAAACTATAATAATAAAGATGAAACGTAAATTAAAATAAAATAATATTTCAGGCTAGTGCAAGCACTTAAGGAATCACCGACTCGGGGGAATCAACTATATCAAGGAACATCGAAGATAATCATGGCGCATGATGCCATCCAAGCTATTAAGCAATTAAGAAGAGACGTAGTAGAAGCAATGCGTTCTCTTATGAAACTTGCCAAGCAAAAGCAGACCAGTGGTATGTTACCGATATGCGAGGATATGATAACCAAGACAAGAATATTGCTCAGCCTTTGGGATCCAGGGCTCGTAGAAGAAGCTTTGACCTTTTTAGAAGAACACAAAGTAGCCAAGGTACAAGAAGAAACGAACGAAGATGCATCTCTATTAGACTTCAAGGTTAATCAGTCGCTGTCTCCATTTAAACGAATCACTCAACAACTTAACTTCGACTTGAAGAGCCCTGATTTTGACGATTTCGTTACGCCCGATACCCCTGAGTGTGTACAAGATATGTGGTGTGAAGAGAACGCAAAAAGCAAGTACGCTTCCTTGACGTTCAAAACTAATACGAATTGCGATAACACCGAAAATACTACTACGCAAGAAGGTGAAAGCAAAGAAGATTTCGTTATATTTCCGGAAGTAGAAGATGATCTGGATATAAAGGAAACTGCGGAACCTACGGAAAATGGCACTCATGAGGTAAGCAATAATAACGACGACGATGAAGACAAAGATGACGTCAAAGGAGATACCGATATAGGGAAACGTTTCTTGGACATGCAAAAAATGTGTAATTCTCCATCTGCAAATTATTACAAACCGACGGACGAGCCGGAACCCTGGGATCTCACACAGCTAAACATTGAAGCGAGCGTGATGTGTCTAGTATCGAAAGTAAAATTCCTTTGCGGTAGATGCAGCAGCCCAGCTGTCCGTTTACGTAACAAAAATAGTTTAGGACGATCGCAGAGTCTCAAGGGTTGTCTGCCAAACAATCGGAACAATGCAAGTGTCGTGACAATTCAGCCTAAGAATGCGTTGCAGAGCGAAGAATCAAGTAAGTTGCTGGACAATTCTCACAACTCCCTCTCTCGACAGCAACCAAGTCCTGGAATGGAAAAGTCGACACCTGCTTTCTCCAAAGCCAAAGAAGGTAAAGATACTCATGCTAATCCGAACATCTACACGCTCATTCATTGTATCACTATTTTCCGAAATGTAGATCTACATGCACACATATATATGGATGTGTGCATATATATAATATATATATATACACACATATATATATATCTTCGTAACCTCATCATGTTACCATCAAAGTTAGTTATTTGATATATTATCACAAGCCACTTGGTATTATAAGACTTTCTTAGTCGCAACAAGTTTTCTAAGCAGCGTCCAATCTATAACTTTATCAGGGACTACTGATATTTATTGTAATGCATCTTCCGATAAAGTGTGCCAAGCTGTTGACTCAATGACAAGAGTGATTAAAAGTAATTCTGGACAGAGGAACAAGTTTATCGAAGGTCTAGACTTTGCATCGATCGTAGACTGGACGAGTGAACTTAGACCGAGTATGAAAAAGCTGCGGCAGGCTATGGACGGGCTTCTTAAAACAGCGCGGCTCACACATTCGGTATTCCGAGTTCAAGAAGATGCCAAGACAGCGCAACGTGCTTGTAACGTCAGATATAGACGAGATGTTTGCTTCAGTCAAGCAGTAAATATCTTGATTAACATATTTCTTTCTGGAAGAATTCATCCACCCACGCTATTATATTCTCCAAATGCTTTCAGCTTACATCGTTAGTGTCTAGTATCATGGCAAAACTGTGGTGTCAAAGACCTGATCCTATGTTTCTCTTAATTCTGACCACATTGGGGCCTCTAATCTCTTTCGAAGGACTTCTCAGTTATTACGGCGATGAGATTGATATGTGGGGAGACATGGCGGTTGCTGTCGAAGACATGCACACTGTTACGTTTACATTATCCAGATGTGGCATTCAGCCTAGGTATAAATTACACTTGACCTAAAGTTATGCAAAGTAGTGATTCTATTTTATTCTTAAACAATAAATTTATTTGTACAGAATCGAAGGCAAGAACAATGTACCGTTCCAACTTCCACTACCGCGCGTGGTGGGTTCTCGCACCGCGCTAACGGTGATACTTCCAGTACCGGATGCTATATATTCTTTATTGCCATTGGTACCTTCTTGCAGACAGACCTTATCCTTTAACGTAACACCTGTATTCTTCAATATAGGTATTAATGAAATGGCATCTTTAGCCGAAAGTATCGGTACTACCAAACCTCAGGAGAAAAGTAATATAGATAATTTCGATAGACTGAACGAGTACTATTTGAGATTCAAAAAACTCAATTTACCTACGGAACCAACATCTACTCGGCGTAAGTCTTCGATAAAGAACATCTCGAATGTCGAATTTGTTAATAAATAACGAATGTAAGTTTACCCTTCTACGTTCTATTCTAGTTGGTACAAAATCTGCTTTAAGTCATACTTTAGCTGACATGATGACCAATTTAAAAACAGCCGTTCATGCAAAAGTAAATAAAAATGTCGAGATATTGCAATTGTCCTCGCAAATATGTCGACGAATGCGTGGCTTGAGATTTACCAGTTGTAAAAGTGCCAAAGATCGAACTGGCATGTCGATCACTCTAGAACAAGTAAACATACTCTCAACGGAATATCATTTAGCTGAGCATGAGTTTACAAGAGCACTCGATTGTATGCGAAGGTAATTATTGAACGAAAGCTAAATTATTGAACCGTTAAGTAAGGAAGCTATATTACGATCGTATATTGTTACTTTTATATCACATTTCAGTGAAGGATGTCGTCGTGAAAACACGTGGAAAAACATTGGAGTACGGAAGTACGCGTTCAACAGCCTTCAAATTTTGACCTTCCCGAAACTGTATCGGCCGCCAACCGGGACCTACGGATCAGCACAAACTTAAGATAAGTGTTACAACGATATACACATTGTTTTTTCTGACTGATCGACTTGCCGAAGAATGTAATTTCGCGCGATGTGATTAACGATTACCGCACCTCTGTCTGTAGATATTAGCGGTAAACTTAAGTCGTTTTTAAAACAAGGGTATTCAACGAACGATTAGCCATGTTAGCGATTAACTTGAAATACGGTCATATATAACGGGATGATCGTTCTTTAGTGCCATTTTTCTCGAATAGTGCGAAGATCGGTGCATAATGTTTTACGAGTACTAAGTGTAATTTGTTACGACGTTGTATTTATTGCACGGTGTACATAATTTTTCAAGAAGCACAAATTACCATTTTGAATATTGAAAAGAAAGTACCATCTGCCACAACATCGTTGCGAGCAGCTTCATTCGTACCAGTCTGAGCGCTTCCTTTTATACATTAATATATTAATATAACGCGATATATTGCAGCTGGCTCGTTCATAATTACGTTATTGTACATTTGTATATTTTGTTAATTAACCAAAACATCTCATAAGCTTTAAGTAATGTAAAACGAAACTTTGGTTATTATAATACTCATATGCGGTGAGATATGGAAATATTTAGTCGACGATTGCTATTTTACCTTCCAATTGCGAATAATCTTCCAATGCGTTATATACGTTCATTTATTGTTTACAATTTGAACAGTGTTAGATAAAGCGAGAATTAAATTCATAGGAATTAAAAAGCTTCTTTAAACCAAACAACTTTACTTGATAGTACTTTTCATAATAATGCATATATTAAAAGTTATAGGGAGTTGCAGTAGATAAGTGTCATTGCTCGCATTGAACTTCATTGATTAGCTATATTTAAAAATCTTACTTTTGGTGCATATATTTAGGAGCGACATCTGACGATATAATATTCGCATTAACTTTGACACCGCGCCTGTGATGGTAGCTACCATTCGTACATACAACTATAAGTACACGAGAGAGCTTCGTGCATCTTGCATTTTTAAGTACTACTTCAATTTGCTATAACTTTAGATGTGTGCAATTTAAATTGATAATACCATAAACTAATTATAATTGCGTTATAATAACTTTATTTAAACATTTGACGCCTCTTGTAAACGCTCCTTTGTTTACAAACAAGAGATAGTTACTTTCCAGAAAAATAATAGCGACGGTCAAATGCTCCGTGTATTGATATAAAACGATAATCGGTGAAGCGTTACCTCAGGAATCATAATTGGAAGTCTATGTACAATGTCACGTACATAAACAAAGTTATTCATTACGATAATATTATAGAAAATTTTACGCGAAACATCAAAATAGATTCTTTAATCGCCGATAATTCGTATTCGTTAAGATCGTATACGACGATATTCGTACATAATAATTTGCCGTACTTAGACTCGTTAGCAGAACGAACAAATATAAAGTGCGTATTAATCAAATTTTCGCAACTAATGAAAATTGTATCGAACGTTACGTTCTTTCGTAGATACATACGAATTAACGCATTCGCAATCGCGTGGTTCTTTCGCAAAAGCCTAAGCTGCAATACCGCAGGGTTCTTCTTTGCATCGAAATAGGAGTGAAAATAACAAAGTACATATTTGTAATATCATTTTTGCTTTGTCATTCGAAAAGAAAAAATATATAATAACAATGTGTTTAAAATAAAAAACAGGTTACTTTTCGTTAAAAATTGCCCAAAGTTTAAACGCTAGACGTTACAAATGAAAATTGAAAAAATTACAAACTTACAATAAAAATATTAGCATTAAGAAACCTTTTTAAATTCATTACATATATTTTTTCCAAAAACAATGAATGACGTAGAATTTCATCAGCGATTGCCAATGTGTTAACGTTCAATACTAAACGGGACGCGGATTGTTTTTGAATATACATTGTTATTAGTCGAAGCATTTTTGTAAGAAAACTATTTCCCGAGAGCTCGTCATTCGAAAACAGTAATATGTATACGTTGTTAAATTCGTGATAGAAATGTAGGAAGTGATAAAAAATATGCGATGCGCACATCAAATTCGCACTACAAAGAGAAAACCATATGTAAAAAATCTGTAGCAAAATTGTAAGACAATTGAATAAAACGTCTTTAAGGGATGCCAATCTAAGATATTTGAATAATTTTTTTTCTATAAAGTTTTTCATTTGAGACATTGTATCATTTGGAATTCAAATATTGTTATTGACAATTAAACGCAAGCGAATTTCTTACGATTTCACATCTTTTTAGGCCCCTTAACGCACGTGTAAGGCTTACCTTACGTACGCCGTTCAGGACGGTTGATTTTTAGTGAATGGAAAAAAATGTGAAAAATTCCAACGACTCGAGCAGGTACGAAACATTTCGGCGAAAGATCGCCTACCAGCTGACAATGGAGTGAGATGTTTATATGTATAGGGAACCACCTATAGGGCATCGATGTCCGTTGAGATGCTTGAGATGCATTCACGGTCTGTCGTGTGCCATTGGTAGGGCATATGGAGTAGGGATCTCCTACGGCTGGGCAAGCATGCGGCGCGTGGCAGAGGATTCGTGTTTAGCATTGGATATGCCGTTCATCCACGCGTATACGACGTAAATCACGTATGTACATATGGACCAGGTTGCCTGCAGAGGCGATCTTCCCTCTTTCTCTTCTCATTTTCTTTCATCGAACGCTTGAAGCGCGTGCCACCGTCAACCAACCCCTCTTCTTCGCTCGAATATCGCACATATACGCATGCGATATCGTATTACCAATTGTCCAAACGCGTATAACAAGAATGCAATTCATTTTGTAACGATTATATCGGTGAAACCTTTCAAGTTTTAGACACACGATACACTACGTCTCTTTTGCAGCGAACAGTTGTCAATTAGGCAATAGCTCATTTAACAAGCAATTTGTGTTGCATATGAAAGGCATTTCTTGCAATATGGGAACTAATTTTTTTTTAGAAACATTCTTTCATGTAAAAACAATGTATTTATTATATCCAGTGCCTTATTCATAAAGCCTTACAAAAAGAAAGTTCTTCATTGATGAAAGAACAGTTGTGAATCAATGAAAGAGGAATGTAATTCGCATTACCTGCTTCAGATGTTCCGCGACACAAAAGTTTGCGAATATAAAAAAAGCCGCTTCCTCTCTTTTAACTTCTTCCTCCCTTTTCCATCCTACGCACGAGCGAACCGGAGGGCATTGGTTTGGGCAGTGTCGCGTGGCGTACGCGTGGTGCCTACGAAATAAAATAGAAACATCAGCTTTCAAATATTTTACGCGTAATATCAAACAATTCCTAAATAATCGTTATGAATGCATACACATTATAATTAGAATTTATAAAGGGAAAAATCATAAGGTAACTCCGTTAAAAAAATCTTCATTAAAGAGAACATATATCGTACATCTTTAAAAAGAAGAATATTAAATAAAAAATTATTTTACTAAATGAATAAAATGAATTAAACAAAATAAAATATTTAAAAATTATTAATTTCATTCATTTTTTACAGAGTATGTGAGGCTCTTCTAGTCGTTTGTGTTATAAAATCATTTTATCCTTTTGAAGATTAACTCTAATCAATGTCGAATTAAACGAAATCAAGTTTTCTATCAATGATGTGAAAATCCATACGAAGTCTGTAAAAAAAGCATACCTTTGACCACGCGTGCGGTTAGCTAATAATATTTTTCAAATACAGAAGGGTAAATTGTAAGGCACATTGTAGGGTAGGGAAAACCATAACAGGGGCAGAATTAAACGGAGCATGGAAGAGGAAGAGAAGGAGGAGGAGGAGTAGGCGATGATGGAGAAGGAGAAAGAAAAGGAGGGGGGTGTACACGCGCGAGAGTAAAAGGCGAGACACGGCGCGGCGATGTATACCTGGGACGCCTGGTGTTGGCGAACACCTGCTTCGCATCGGTATACCCCATGCCTTTGTCCAAGTAACGGATATAATACACGCGTACCTCATCGACGGAACGCCAGTAAGTCTTGGAGAGTCCAGGAAGCCAGACCTACATACGAGCTCCTTCCTCCTCTTACCGATCTAACACGCGGTTTATGCCGGTTCATGAACAAATACTTAGCTAATCCTTCGAATGATTTCCATGACATAAACGATTACACGAATTATTTGTACGGAGTTGTAAATTTTATTTCACCGTCCTAAGCGATCGGCCGTTCGCGATGTGGAGCGTGTGTTTGTTTTTACTCACAATTTGTATCCTGAAAACGATCGACGGTGGTACCGTGCCGAGTAACGAGAACCTCGCAAACACGGTGAAATTATTGCAAGAACAAGTGAACGCGCTTCTGTATCATCGCCAAGAGGATTACAATGCCCTGGAGGAGAGTCTGAAGCATGCCATCGAAAAGAATACGGAGTTGATCGTGCTTAGAAAAGAAGTCGAGTTGTTGAGGTCAGAGAATGTCCTACCTTACATTTTATTTTCTCGATCGTAACTCTTTCAAATTGACGTAGGATCGATAACGCGCGGTAAAAGCTACCTCGTTTCTTTTCCATTCCTTTCTACGCGAATATCGTCGAACGTAAGCTCGTGTAAAAGAGAGAAAAGAGTCTAATGTATAAATCGATACATAAGTCGTGGGACGAAAATAACAAAAAACCATTGTCCGATAAACGCTTCTATACATAGGAACGACCTGTTATACTCATTACTCCGCGAACAAGTTATCCTATAATATTCTCTGTGCAACGTGTACTAGCTGAACTTAGAAATTGTTTAACACTAAACTTACCGACGCCAAATGTATACCTATTTTCATCACATGTATCTATTCAACAAACACTTAAACAAAAACATGTTATCTGCTATCATTAATAAATAATATTGATAATAAACTTCTATTAAATTCATTTGAACGGTCGTGGTACGTTTAGTGTAAACGTGCGAGGGTAGAAATTTAAGAACTATGATCCTTTAACTTACGAATTTTAGGGATGAATTCAATTCTCAAACTCTTTTTTTTTACATTCCCTACAGAAAAGAAGTAAACGAGCTCAGGGGCGGAAGCGGTAACGAGGCGAAAAACGAGCGATTGAGGGTGAGATGGTTGGGTAGCGCGGTAACTGAGTTGCAAAGCGAAGTAGCGGAAGTTCTAAGAGCAAGAAACGCCAGCGAGGAATTAGCAGAAAGATCGAGGATGCGAAGCGAGCTGTCCCTACTCAAGGGTGACGTCGCGGAGGTCGGAAGAGGCATTCGCAATCTTGGAGGTCGTATCGCTAAGTTCGAAGCTGCCATCGGGACGATTCGCATCGACATCACGGCGATGAAGGAACGTGCTAGCAAGCTGACTCGCACCTGCGCCGACGTTGCCAGTCAGGTAATAATATTGAAAAATAAATTTTATTACCAATAAAGTACGATCTCGAACGTAAACGTAAAGGACACGTTGATGCGCATCACGGCAAGACGCATCATCGTGTTTAGTAGTCGCGTCAAAAGGAAGAAGGAGTCGAAGAAGGAGGATCAGAAAGAGAAAGAGCAAGAAAGAGAAAGAGAGAGAGAGAGCACTCGGGCGCAAGAGGTGCACCTGCCGCTTGCTGCCGTTCGTACAGCCGGCAACCGGTGGCTCCCCATTTCTGTTTCTCGTTTTACCGGCCGGCAGCTGCTGCCGTTGCTGGCTGTTCCTCGGTATATAGCGGCCCCCTTCATTCCGGCGTTCCATTCGTTTGGCAGCATCGGCCCTCCCCCTCGACCCTTCACTCGCGATGCCCTCTTTGTCCCACCAATGTCCATAAGCACCGCGGGCCCGGTGCGTGCCGCGGTTCGTTGCGCTCTACGGACAAAAGCAGATGTTTCGTATTCGGCACTTTTCTTCTTTCGATCTTTCGTCTTACGAACACTTACCTACGAATCATCGTATTCCTTTATCATCTATATTCGTACGATTTTATTTTAAACAATACTCATCTTTTTGTTTTAGATTGGTACCGTGCAAATCGAATTGAAATCATTGAAATGCGACACGCCGAACGACCACAGATCCCATCGCTTTTCCGTTCATCGGCACAAGGACAAAGCACGCGAAGATAATGAGATCCAAAATGAGGTTCACGAAACCAGGAAAAGGCACAGCTATTCGAGACCTCTGGTACATCGTATCGAGGAACGGCTGACAAACTTGGAACATAAAATCTCTGTAGTCTCGAGGAAGCGTGGGATGATCGAAAAACGAGTGGTGTATGAAAATCAGGATTACCTAACTGGTCGCGTGGCTAATCTGGAAATGGGCCAAGAACAAGTATCTTCGCTATTAAAAAATATAAGTAAGGAGTTGTCCTCTACCAGCAAGCTTAGCGAAACGATAGTCGAATTGTTCGAAACGGTACAGACGTTGGAAGATAAGGTTGATGGCAACGGGTCCGATACAAAGCGAGAAATTGCGAGATTAGATATAAATGCTGCAAGAAAGGCAGCTGAATTATCGTTAACCAGAGAAGAATTGTCGAATCTTCGACGTGCTGTGCAAGCTCTTAGTGTTAGCGCTTCCAAGTTGCAAGAGAGAAGCGATCGTCAACAAGTGTCCATCGATGCTCTCAACGATACCCTCAATCGTCTTGACTTATCGCCATCTATAGAAAAAGCAACCAATATAACTCACGAGCTCGAGCAGGTGGAAGACCAATATCGTTTGATCGTCGACGCTTTACCAGGTAATTGCGACGAACGAGATGGCCTTACTCTTCTCGCACCTGGACCAGGTGCACCGTTGCTTGCCGCGTGTCATAAGGGATGGATCATTATCTCGAGGCGCATCGACGGCATGGTCGACTTCGATCGTACCTGGAACGATTACGCAGCGGGTTTCGGTTCACCGGTCAACGAATTTTGGATTGGCAATGAAGCCCTTCATAGACTTACCCGGGATAATTGCAGCAGGTTGAAGGTCGATCTCATGGACATATATGGTACATATTGGCAAGCTGAATATGAATACTTCAACGTTGACTCCGAGGAATCTGGTTATAAGCTTCGTGTTTCTGGTTTTTCCGGGAACGCGACCGACGCCTTGTCCTATCAGAACAATATGGCCTTTAGTGCTAAAGACAAAGACATGGATATTAGTTCTACCGATTGCGCGGCTAATTATCACGGTGGATGGTGGTTCAGCCACTGTCAACACGCTAATTTAAACGGTAGATACTCGTTAGGGCTTACTTGGTTCAAGTCGAATACAAACGAGTGGATGGCCATCGCATCGTCGGAAATGGCGATACAAAGGAAACAAAATTGCCGATAATTTCCTTTAGACTCTCTGCCTTGTTTTGACTATCGAGTGTCAAAAGATTATAATACCAAATTTCTTGGTTTTATTTTTCTCTTCGACAAAATTGGACCTACGAAATGTTACAGCTCAATAGATAGCAACGTTGATGTTACTTTCATGTACTTGCAAAGTTCAAATATTTTTTATTTTAAATGATATATTTTACGTACTTTGCAAGACATTCAATTCTTCACAATTATAATACCAAAGAATTGTTTTAAGTCCATTGTAAATAAATCTATTGTATAGATGAATGCGTGCGATGTCTGATGATATATTTAAACTATGGATACCCTCCATAATTTAAACGTAATACGAAGTTTTGTGGCAGGATCAAAATGATAAGCAGATCTATTTAATTAAATGTGTTTATCAATCTGATGCTATAGTTAAAAGTAAATATATATGAATGTATATACGTTTTTTTAATTTAAATAAATTGCATACATTTTAGAAGCCTTATAGATTTGTACAACTAACTACCTTATCAATAGGATCCAGGTTTTTAGGAAATTATGTCGGTGCTTAGATCGTTATTCTTCAAGTTTTATTTGTGCTCTTTTTTCATGGAAACAGGATTATCACGAGTATGTCGAGAATTGCATTTTTTTTCATGTACAAAAAGACTGCCAGAGTTTCCATAAGCTGACCCACATATTTTGCAAACGAATGGTCTCTCCCCGGTATGTGTAAAAGTATGTTCCTTCAAATACTTTTGACGGCTAAAAGATTTGCCACATATCTCGCAATGATAATTTGCTTCTCCTGTATGAACTCTTAAATGGTATTTAAATCCGTTAGAAGATGCATAGGCTGCGCTGCAGATATGACATACAAAAGGCTTATCACCCTTATGTGTCCTTTCATGCCTTGTTTTGTAACTGAGTGTAACAAAACTTTTAGTGCAGAATTTGCAGGCATATGGTTTAGAACCATTGTGAGACTTCAGGTGCAAACTCAATCCAGATTTCCATGCAAAAGTTTTACTACAAATATCGCATAAATATTGTTTCCTGCTTTTAATGGATAATCCTTTACCATGTATTCGCAAGTGTAAATTGAGTTTAAATTTTTCTTTAAATGGCATATTACATATTTCACATTTAAAGATTCTATTACGTTTGTACTTAGTACCTTCTCCATCTACATGAAGTTTAGCATGTTCAAGCAATACTTTCTTTGAGACACATTCCTTTTTACAAAATTTACAAGTATAAATTTGTCTATTCTTCAAACGATTACTTCTCCTCATACCAACATATTGTGAATCTCCCATACTTGCTTTCCATTTATCCTTAAGCTGCATCTTATCATTGATTTTTAAAGAATTTTGTCCATTCGTGGTATTTGAAATTGTACAATCTAAATGCTTAGGACTATTCATTACATTATCATCCTGGTTATGGTCATCATCGGTACTAAAATGCATACTGGAGTCATCTTGCTTTAATATTTTCTTAACTTTTTTCGATAGAGAAGGTTTTTTGGCTTCTACTAATGCATTTGTTATATCCGTTTGTACATAGACATCCTAAAATTATATTTCTACAATATGTTAAAAAAAACAATATTATTACTACATACCTGACATATTCTACCTTTGTTTATATTAAACCCAGTATCAAATATCACTTTGTAGTGTTCACGTAATATACAATCAGATTCTTTACATTGTTGTCTAAAACCATCAAAAGTTTCTAATTTTTTTGCACACTCTATACATATCAATTTAGGCAATGTGTCATCTTCTGATATCTGAAACGTATTACGGTCATACTGTGTAATTTCAGCATTAAATTTACATACAAACTATACGCAACGTAACATTCATGTACCATTCACCTGTATAGAACAACAATTTAGGATTTGTAAATGTAACTTTCCTTCGTTATGTGAAATAATGGACAACATACTTTCTTCCTTTCGAAGACACAACCTACAGACCTTCTCCATTTTGTGTAAATCTTCATTTACTATATTTGAAACAATTTAATTATTATTTCTGTTTATGCAAATATTCTTTATCATCGGTTAGAACTCATATGTAACAAGAAGAATACAAGTTTATACCACAGGCATGTCAATCTGAGATCGATTAAAGTCGATTGTTAGATCGATCTAAAACATTGAATCGATCTAAGAACCCCTCGATTCGGACCACTTCTCCTCTCTCGACAGTCTTCTTTTTTTCGGGAAAAACTGCGCCTTCTGGCGGGGATTGCCTAAGGCTCGGGACTTGATCCAGGGTCACCACACTTCCCTGTAAAGTACGGGAGGAATAAACGCTTAAATCCCTAGTTGTTGACCACTCAAAAGCCACGTATAAACATTTACGGGCCAAATAACTTTACGGGGAGGTTGGAACAATTCAGCCTGAAGCTATATACGTTAACCAATGATAGTTCTTTGTGCTATATGAAACATTGTGCCTATGACTACCATATGGATTTTCTTACTTTTGCATACGCTATCTCTCATCCAATTGCATCTTCTCATTGTAAATAATTTTTCTATATTTAATATTTTGACATAATAATGACTATTAATGTATTATCTTAAAATTGAAACGAAATCATTGTAACGGAAGTTTGCATAAAGTGGGCACTGTGTTAAACGCCATTTTGTGTGTCCTTTCGAGGAAGGTAGACATTGTGCTTCTGAACAACACTGAGAGCTGATACCTCAACAATCCCTCGTTCGCGGGACTGTATTGTATCATTTCTTATTCTTCTTTTCATTACGGTATCTTAAACTGCGTTGATGATTGGGATTCCGCGAGACGACCGACATAAAATTACGGTTAAGATCCGCAACAACATGAAGAGGAGTTCGAGTCGTGATACTCCACCCCCTCGTGTAAAGCGGAGCCGATCTTCCATGGGGCGGTAAGAACTTTTTATTGATTCCATATTACAAATTATAAACTGCTCATATTTCTTTTCTAAATTCTCCATATGAAAATGATCTGTATAAATGTAAAAAATATTGAGACGTATGACCTGTCATTATTTAATTAATCTAACATTGATGGCTCACTTATCGGTCATTAATCTTTGTATATATTCAGTTATAATATAGATTGACGAATTAAGTTCAACATGGTAATAAATTATGTTAAAATAATATTTTTATAATAAATTCGTATTGGGTCTATTGATTCTAAATTATGATACATATTCTTGTATTATTGATTGTTTTCTTATCAATTTGAATCTTTTATATGATACTTTTTTACATAATGTAGTAATATTACTTATTTTATTAATAACAACCATTTTTAGGTATAAGTCAAACCATGCGTACATGCTTTGCTCCTCTATGCTTTTCGTATGTACCTAATTTAACTTTTCTATCAATTTATAGATACGATGATTCGAGCGATGAACGGATCACGCCAGAGCGTATTCGGCGACGTAGCAGAGGTGCTAGAAGTCCTAGTCCATCGGCAAGAGCATCGTCTCATGCGCGTTATGTAGAGTCCAGTTCACACCGCGATGATTATTTGCGTGCACCTCGTGATTTACCACCAGAACGACCATACAGTTATAAAGTTCTTTGTGTCAGTTCCATTCATCCAAAAGCCAGTGATGAAGTAATTAAAGATACTTTATACAGAGAATATAAAAAATTTGGTGACTTTTCCATAAGAATTTCTCATGAATTAGATGAACGCGTTGCTTATGTGTGCTTCAGGAGCTCGGAAGATGCACGAGATGCAAAACATGCAAAACCACGAATTATAATGTATGATAAAGTAGCTTTAGTAGAACCAGTTTATGAAAGACCTGACACATATCGTAGACAAAGATCTGTTTCACCGCCAGATTATGAACGATATTATGCTAGATCTCCAGGTCCAACAGATAGACATAGACCATTAGATCGATATGAACGTGTGTATGGACCACCTGTAGGCTTGCCCCCTCATCGTGAAATGAGAAGAGAGACAATACCACCACCTCACCATGAATTTGTCAGGCCACCCATTCATCATGGACCACCACATGTTCATCCAGGTCCTCCGCATCATTATGGTCCACCCAGACATATGATGCTTCGTCATCCTGTCCATGGATTTGAACGAGTTGAGAATAAGAAGGATAAATTTCCAAATTACCTACATCATGTTTCTCCAGAAGATGACCCTCTTGCAACTAGAACCCTTTTTGCTGGTAACTTGGAAATCAATATAACTGAAGAAGAATTACGCAGAATCTTCAGCAAATATGGTATTGTTGATGACATTGATATCAAAAGACCACCACCAGGAACAGGAAATGCATATGCTTTTGTACGATTCCAAACTTTAGATATGGCTCATAGATGTAAAGTCGAACTCTCTGGGCAATATATAGGAAAATTTCAATGCAAGATAGGGTATGGTAAGGCAACCCCAACCACACGAATATGGGTTGGTGGTCTAGGTCCCTGGACTTCGATACCTCAATTAGAAAGAGAGTTTGACAGATTTGGAGCCATTAAAAAGATTGATTACATAAAGGGTGATAGTAATGCATATATTCTTTATGATTCTATTGATGCTGCTCAGGCAGCCGTGAAAGAAATGCGTGGTTTTCCTCTCGGTGGTCCTGATCGAAGATTAAGAGTTGATTTTGCAGACGTAACACCTGGTTTTGGTTTTAAACCTAGATCATACCCAGAAGACAATGCAGATTTCAGACCACGCTTAGTAGATTATGAAGCACCGTATGATCCTTATGGACCTGAAAGTGAATTTGGATATGGACCAAGAGGTTTTCGTGGACGGGGAAGTGCACCATGGCATGACCGAAGAGGTGGAGGAAGAGGTGGATATCGTGGTACTTGCCCTGAAGGTTATCTTCGTGATGATGCTGATTGGTCTAGCCGCAGACCACCACCAGAACTTGAGTATGAAACTCCTCGTGGCTTAAGGAGATCATTATCACGGGAACCAGGTGTAGACCGATCTAGATCTAGATCACCGCGTAGAAGACAAATGGATTCAGATTCAGATTCTGAAAATACTCGTACGGGAATGCTTTCTACATCTCGTACTTTACCTGAAGTTGCACGTAAATCCATTGCTGTTTGGCAAGGTGCACTAATATTAAAGAATTCGCTATTCCCTGCTAAGTTTCATCTGACAGATGGAGATACAGAAATAATAGATGCACTTATGAAAGATGAAGAAGGCAAACACATGCTTCGAATAACACAGCGTCTTCGTCTTGATCAACCAAAATTAGATGATGTATCAAAAAGAATACAAACTTCCAGTTCGCACGCTATATTTCTTGGTCTTGCTGGGTCAAGTGCAGCTATTACAAATGATGATGCTAATGTTCAAACACGACCACTTCGTAATTTGGTTTCTTATTTAAAGCAAAAAGAAGCAGCAGGTGTTATATCACTTTTGAATAAAGATACAGAAGGAACTGGAGTACTCTATGCATTTCCACCATGTGCTTTTTCTACAGAGCTCCTGAAACGCACGTGTCCTAGTTTAAGCGAAGAAGGTTTAAAAGAGGATCACCTAGTAATTGTTGTTGTTAAAGGTGGCAGTGCCTAAATTTTAGACTGGTGTGACACAGAAACAGTTGCGTAATCCATAATTAACAAAATTATTTCTGTACTTTCTATGGAAAGTATGATTCTGATTCAATTTAGAAGGTAGTTATAGAACGATGTACAGAATTTTTAGTAAAGATGGATGCTTTTTGATCTATATAAGTATTATTATCATAGATTTGACTGAGGCACTTGAAAACCTCATTTTAAAATATATGTTATACATAATCTTTTAAAGTAGCAAATTATTGCAATCAAGATTTATAAAATAAGATACATATTGGGATCTAGATAACTTGTACTTATATAGGAAATATCATTTAAAATATTCCTGATTTTATTTCACGGATGTAGATAATATAGAAAATAGAGTTAACATTTCATCCATTTGAAAAAACTAATTATATGCACTTGAATCCGTCTAAATACTCAAGTCTAATAATAGAGATTCAATCTACTGTCTAACTGAATGACAAAAATATATGGAAGTGTGAGTTGGAACAATTTGAATGAATTTGAAATGACATTATTTTTTACTAAAATGCGTATTTCTAATCATTAAAACGGTATATCATTATGCATCTTACAAAAGAAATCAAAATAAATACATAAAAAATATTAAAAATAATACTTATATTGTATCAGAAAACATATTCCTAGCAGTGCTTGTCTGAAAAATTTGAGAAAGCATTGAATGATTCTGGAGTGATTGCAAAAATGATGTACATCAATAAGATACCTTTACTATGAGAATCTTAACATAAAACAATATCATTATCCTTATAATCAGAGGTAAATGTAAAACTACATACATAGGTATAAGAATTTATCTGTATTATACACGTATATATACATATATCTATATGTTTAATGATAATGACGTTACTGTACACAGATCTTTCACATTTATAGTACATAATTTTTATTATTTTTTTTTTTTGTAGTACTTTCAAAAAACACTGACTTCCATATTTGTAGAGGCTTATTAGATGTGTTGTTTATATTAACAGGAATTGACTGTAATGTCATTGATTGAGACAATAGAATACAGATATCTTATTCTTATTGTAAACAGAAGTAATGTAGCTTCTAAGCCTAATGTTATATTAAGTATCATATCTGTTTGTTTGAAAGTTTATTCATATTACAGTGATGCTAATTCAAAAAGAAAAGCATTTTGATACAAAAGTCACATATATGATGAAAAATGGTAAATGATTATACCGGACATATGTTGCTGCATTTTAACAGCTGCATTAATAAATTCAAAACAGAATTTTTATATCTCCGTTTTGCTGATAAAAGAACCTATGAATGTATAACAATGCATACAATATGCATTCATACTGAAGAATGTGAAAGGCCTGGTTTGATGGAATGTGTTAGATAAGGTCTATCAGTTCATAGTATTATGATTTAACTCACATTTCCATGAACTTGATTTTATGATTTATATCTGTAGATTCTTTTGAGTGATATACCACTTAAGTGATTGTGCAGTAAATATTTTGTGCATAGTTTGATGAGTTCTCGAAGTTTAGAGAGTGTCTGAGAGTGAAGATAGTGAGGAAGAGACAGTATATGCTTACACTGCGTAAAAAGTTGGTAACATCTGTGTATCACCGAATTGATAACGAAAGTTCATGTTTAAGTGAGGACGTATTATCTAAAGGACAGTGTTTGGTGGTAGTTAAAGAAAGCTTTGAAAATGTGTACAGTGATGTAAAAAAAAAAGTGTTTGTGTTTCGTCTTTGAGTATGAAAGATGCACACAAATGTTTCTGAAAAGTAATGTACGTTTCAGAAATAATGTATCATCTATACCATACTCAAAAACGATTGAAGGTGCAGTGGTTAAGTACACCTGGTGATCGAACAAAAATAGATGACATTTATGCAGACAAAAATAAAAGTATGTGTTACTTTTCTTGATACCGCTATCCAAATACCAAAGTCAGATATTCATACAATGTTAGGAACAGTGTTATATATTTTCAAAAAGTTTTTATCCAGATTTATCCAAGTAGATAAACTTGCAGAACAGGTTAATCTTTGTAAAAAAAAGTAAATGGAACATTCAACTGATACATTTTGAAGAGACACTACACAATCGCTCAATGAAAATGCATGCTTGTGTGTAAAACATTAAGTTGGAATGCATTTTATTTTTTACAAAGTTTCTTACGCGATATTAATTTTGTCTTTCCTTTTTTTAAAAGTGAAGTTCATAGTGAATATGGTGTTGTGATTTGTTCTTTGCTGAATGACAGCCAAAAATATCAAAAAGCATACATAGATTGCAAATTATTAGTGCTTGTGGCTTTTACAAATTATTTCTTTTATAGAGATGAAGAAAAGAATAATTTTTCTTATAGTTCCTATTATCAATAACAGAAATAACATTTGTGATTTGTGTTTTCTGTGACACGTGATATTTACAAACCCAAACAAGCAGACTTACAACTACGTTACGATTCTGTCATTCTGGTTTATAAAGTTTTTTAAGCTATGAAGGGTATAGTTAGGTGTGATGTCTGCAATGTATTGAGCCAAATATTGTGTATTCGATTGTGTAGTTCAATGTCCCTGGAAACAAAGTTGGCAGCTGGACTTTAAAAGGAGACACTGAGGATACATAAAGGTTTGATTACAAAGTTTTTATAATTTGTACAAAAAATTGTAAGACACATTAAGAACGTCATTAATAATGCCACATAGATTTTTATGTTAGTAAATAATAATCGTCATTATTTTTTTAAACATAATTTTAATTGAAGAAATGTTTTAATTTCTAATGATTATAATGTTTGGTTGTGCAAACAAAAAATGTGGCCTTGAAAATTAGACTGATACAGGTCTTCCAATATAATATATTAATAATAAATTTAATATAATTCCGTCTTTTGAGTTTATATTATAATTAGGAGAATTTTCTGATCTCGTAAAGCATTATTTATTAACTTTGTATATTTTAATCGAATATTTTAACATTTAGTAAGATAAAGTAACTGCATTACTCTCCAATGTGAGTCTTGAATTACTGAAGGTGGGTAATATAACCTTTATTCATGTAAGTATTACTTCACTAAATTAAAAAGAGATATTACGTATTTTTGTAAATATTTTTCAAAGTCAATATTATTTAATAACAACGTAAACAAAGTGATATTTATTAATATTATTTTAGTCATTTTATAAATTCATGAACGTAACTATTAAGGGGACACATCCGAGTAGACGGCGAAAAAAATAGTTGAATTTTGGGAATTATTATCTCAAAAATTATTTGTCCGATTTCACTCAAGTTTGTTTTATTCTAACGTATAAATATTGAGGCATATTAATAACAATTTTTATAAATATATATTGACTGGAAGCGCTTCTATTGTGGCCGGCCTAAAACATATCCCTCGCTAACACGGTTGATCTGAAACAAAAATTTCAAAAAGATTCTTAAAATGTAATATATAAAGCTCTTCGCATCGTAGGATTATTTAAAAGAAAATTTTTTCATAAAATGGCGACTGATTGAAATTTACATTCATTTTGCAATCTAAATTACCGACCTCTCTGGCTTGATAGGCAAAAAAATCCCACGTTCCGAAGAAAACTCCGTCAAATTTTGTGTCAAAATGTGCAGGGAATTGGTCAAGCTGTTTTCTGAATATTTTGGGAACCGTCCTTGAAAAGTATGTTTCGAGATAATCCCGGTTAAAGTTTGGGAGAGAAATGACGCGCTTGATGACTCGGTCGCACATCTACTTCTCGGTAAATCGCCCATAACTTTTACAATTTTTCGTATACCTATCAGAGTAAAATTTTCACACAATATTCTTATAACATAAACCTTAAGGCGAGCGGAAAATAAATTTTTTTACCCGGATTTGCGCCCTTAATTTAATTTATACTTTATCGTAGTTTTTTTTTTCTTAAATATTTCCTGCTAAGCGAACGTATTACGATATTTTGATAAGCAATATTATATCTGTGATTAAAAATTATTGTAATATTTAATTAAATAATTTTAGAACTCTGTATATGGTGTTTTCAACATCACAGGAAAAAAAATGGACGTATTTGACGAAATTACCAGAAGATATTAGCATCAAATAGTTAAAAATATATCCATAAAAAATTGAATTTTTATATTGAATATTTGAATTGAATATTTTTATATTAGTAGAAACAAAATAAAAGTAATAACAAGAATAAGTAGTTATGCATTCTAAATCCTTAAGACAATTGGCAGACAAATAGAAGAAATCAAGCAAATGTTTACTCTTATTACTTTTAATTTTGATAAGAAAAGATCATATGAATAAAAAATCATCATATATCTACTCAACTTGAATTTCGATTGGATTATTTATTTGTTTTTTATTGTTTATGTGAAAGAGTTGCGTAAATAAAACGAAGTAAAAGTTTAAACAAACTTATTAAATTCGTTCAAACTGTACACTTGGGATCATTTTGAGTTTATTGAATGAACATTGATTGGTACATGGGTTTCATTGGTTTTTTTTTTTGGAATATTGCAAATGCATTTCCGCTTTGAGTTTCAACGAAAAGATACGATTCGCTGTGATAGCTTCCAATGAAATATCTTTCAACAACCAATCATATTACTCTTATTAACGCCCTCTATATGGAAAGTTCGTCGAGTGTAGTTGAGACACGTGTACTCTAGCGCGAGCCGGAAAGAGCCATTTTCTTTGAGAACTTGGATAACTCGAGATCGTTGGCCAGCGTGGCCGGTGAGCCAGCGCAACGTTCTGCCTATATTGCCATGATGGCGGGTGAGTATTATTAATTAGAAAAGTTAAATATTTTCAAATAATAATATATTCGCACACGGTTATATCTTATTTCATTTTTTTCTCGTACTTGATGTATATATGAATAATTGTGTAAACCATTTTGAAAGTATTTTACAATATTGTTACCTACATCGTAATTACCTTTATTGAAAAGCAATTTTATACAAAATAGATCTAATTTTTTAAGCATTTTGTTATATATTTGGGTTTTACTTCCAAATTGTTAAGTAATTGATTATTTTTAAAAGTACAATAAACAGCCAATTCATGTGTAATTTATTTTGCATTTGTAGCTATATTACTTCCTTTGATGGTATCGCTTCTATCTGCTACTTGCACAGTAGCAGAAACAATACCATCGGTTACATCCTATTTGTCAGGAAGTGATAAAATACGTTTGCGAAATGTAATCGAACCTGGATTAAATCTGCAAGATTTAACTTCAATATATTATACTGTACATGGGTATAAACTTCTACAAGAAACTATACCTAATAAAGAAGTAGGTACTTATTTAATTAATAACTCTATTAAATCAGCATATGTATAGATGTTATTATATGATGAAAGATACAAACCTTGAAATATTGTGATTTTTTGATTAGTCTTTCTGATAATAATGTTGATTATAAGAAAGTAACAATTGTTATTACATTTCATTTTTTATGTTAAATAATAATTCTAAGTATAAATTACAGGAAGTTTGTAATTATCTATCAAAAGCAGTTGGGGATGGTAACAATGTTATACCTGAAACAGCCTTTTATATTCTATCAACATGGAAAATTGTTAATACATGTAAAAATTTACCAACATCTGCCCTTACAAAGGTATTTTAACTATTATGATATAATTAAAATTATACATAATTATAATAATAAGTATTTATCACAAAAGTACAATTACTTAATGATGTTATATAAAACTTTCGTTCTACTGAAAGAATAGTGAAGAAAATTTTTTTACTGACAAATCGTATACTTTATAAATATCAAACAAAAAGAAAAGTATAATATATGTTAATGAAAATTTTTTTTATATAGGCTTTAATGAACACCATTGAGAAAGATACATCTACATTTGCAGAATTATATTACGCAGTAAATACTTTAACACTCTTGTCGCAAAAGTTAACTCCTGAAAAATCAGAAAAATTGGCTAAGACATTACAAGTAGCTCTCAGAAAAGATGATAGCCTGTGGAAGTAAGTGTTAGTTAATGAATCTTGTAATTTAATCATTTTAAATATTAATACTGATATAACATATGGATCAGTGAAAAACCTAAAAACTTGTTATGGTGATTGTATGACATAGTTATGCTATACTCATGTTATACATACTGCCATGTATGAAACAGAGTATTTTGTATTTAGTCTTGGATATACCTTCCACATTGCTTCTGATCTTGGGCCTGTTGGTCAATTTGCCTTTGATCGTATTGAAGATGCTATTATACAAGCTGATGAAGTAAATGGACAATTCTTGCAGTTTGAAGGTGGTCTTTCAATAACAAGTAAGTAATCAACTATAAAAAGGTACAGTAAGATCTCACTGTTCACAGAGGTTAGTTTTCTAAAAAAACCGTTTGATTGGCGAAGACTTGATAAAATTTGATAGTGGAGCAAGAGCTTCAAGTAATATAATAAAGATCATGTTACTCATATGAATCGAAACATTTATTTATAAGTTGTAAAAAAATGAGGTAATGGTACTTTGCTTCTCACATTTTTTAAAATTGTTTATATAGCTTTATAGAGGCTACCGCGAATAAAGGAAGCAATGTTTCACGATCTACGAAACAGAAACGGCGTGGTCTTACTGTATATGTAATTAATAGAGGAATAATAGTTTATATGCGGTAACTTAAAAAAATTACATATAATTTTTAGGTTTTCTTGTAAATGGTATTTTTAAGCTCAGCAGTTCATTAAAGAAAAGACCACCTTTGACATCTCAACAAGTTGTAAAGCTAACAAATTATCTTTTGTCGAGAAGATCTGTGAAAACTCCTAAAGGTGTTGTAAGCCTTTTGTCAACCTTAAATACATTGGCAGAAAATGAATTTGAAACACCAGTTTGTATCACACTACCTGATGAAGGAGTTATTGTTTCAAGTAAACAACCACTCGTAACTGTTAAAGTTTGCAATATCTTTGGTAAACCATTGCCAACAGTAACCAAAGTAATTGCCAATTCTGCTACAAAAATAGAAAATGATGCTGTTATTGTCAATAAAGAAACTTTACAACAATCGGCAACAGATAAGTAAGTATAATGTTATTAAATATTTATCCCCAATACTTTACTGGTTCAATAGTATTATATTGACATCAGCTATACCTTGGGGTATATAAATTGTTGGATGACCCCTTAAACCTTTTTTCAATGTAATAAAGGTTTAGAATTTCAACAGACAATTTTACTTATAGTATAATTATGTGAGAATTTTGTTTATATAATTATGATATTTTTTATAATTATTGTTTTTAATGCTCAAACAAATTATTTTTGAGATATGTATAGCTTTATTTTTAAATTACTCTGTATTCTTCCATAGAACATTGTTTACAATGGACTTTATGAAAGCTAAACCAGATCGTGGATTTTATAAAATATCAATCTCAGCAGCATCTTTTACTAATACCATTAAGATCAAAGTCTTGTCTGAAGTAATGGTAGATTATTTGGAAGTAGGAACAGGAGATGCTGATCAAACTACACAACCAAAATTATTGAGGTATTTATATATCATGCAGTTTGTTCTCTATATTTATTTTGTATGTTTATTACAACTACATTTTTATGTATTTCAGAGTTGCATTTCCCTCAAAATTAAATCAAAAGATAGAAGCAGATTCTCAACAAAAGTTATTTGTAAGATTTTTGTTGAGAGATACAGCTAATAAAAAACCAATGAGCGTACACCAAGCATTTATTCGTTTGTCATCTGCATCTACTAGCAGCTCTTATAAACAAGGAAATGAAATAATATTTGTAGCTGAACCAGATAATTCCCACGTGTATAAATTTGACATGGTGAGGTTACTATTATGCACATTTGTGATGATACAATTCTGAACATTTTGACAATCGCTTATTCACTGAATATGTTTCAGCCATTAACATCAGCAGCAGTGAACTTTGGCTATCAAAGTGGTGATTATAATATTGATTTAATTATTGGAGATGCTGTATTAGGTAATTCTTTTCATTGGACTATTGCTACAGTCAATTTGAAATTCCCTGACATAAATGCCAAGGAATCAAATGGCAAGAATGCTTCTTACAAACAAAAGTCAGATATGTATACAACAAAGCCAGAAATAAAGGTAATTATTAATAATCAATAGATAATGTAGAAGCCAATGCTCGTTGGTGATCAGATATCTCAATATTTGTATTACTTCCAAAAACATTGGTAGAGCAAATGAATTCAAAGTAACTTTATTTACTTGTGCAAATTACTACAATATTTGAATTTGTATATCATATACTTTGAACACCAAATTATTTATAAACTTACGCGTCTGTGTGTTTGTACATATGTATGTACCTAATATTTATAAAATATTAAGGATTTTTGTTTTAATTTACAGCATATGTTCCGCGAACCAGAAAAAAGACCACCAGCTTTTGTATCAAATTTGTTTACTGGCTTATGCTTAGCCCCTGCTCTTTTATTATTCATTTTATGGGCAAAACTTGGCGTTAACATTTCGAATTTCCCTCTGTCTATAAGTGCTGTTGCATTCCACCTAGGATTAGGAAGTAAGTTCAACATTTTCTATTATATTTTACTTTATCATAGATAACATTGTAATTGTTGAAGCTCAACATAAATCTAAAAATACATTATAAGTACATCTCTAGTAGTATTTAAATCTTGTAAATATTATGCTCAATGCTTGACAGGCAATATATTTTGTGTTGACTTGTTTTCAATTGAGCAAAGAAAAAAAAGTGAATTTTTCACAAATATAGACCTGTCCAACTATATTTGTAGCCCGATATTCTCAACAATTTATATTTTTTTAAAATAATTATGTAATAATTACTAAGACTTGGATAAATATGCCATACATTTTTATTCACAGGTATCTTCGTACTGTTTGGAATCTTCTGGTTACAATTAAATATGTTTGTGACGGTACGTTATCTTCTGGGACTCGGTGTTGTTACATTCCTTGCTGGTAACAAATTGTTGTCAAATATTGCCCACAGACATAAATCATCACACTGAATTATAAACAGAGGTTCCTCTCACGCAAGTGATAAATATATAATTATTATGAATGCGTTTTATAATGATGAGAGTTATAAACAAATACAGTATAAATATAAGGTACAATAGAATATGCGTTATTAGTAAAAAATTCACTTTTATAGATCAAGAATAACGTAATCGCTATTTCATAATCGATATCAGTGATATACTTAGTAAATATCACTCCTCCATAATTTAATAAACCATTTAAATATGCAACACGATAAATCTTAAGTATATTACTTTAGAATATTATAATTTTTCTACATACTCATTTGTACATAAAGACTTAATAAATAAAATTAAAATTAGATGTATTGCACTTGATGTAAGAAATGCAATAGTTTTTATCAGTATTGATTAGTAAATCGTAATTTTGTTCTTATAAGTTGTTTTATATAACATGGTATAGTTTGGTAATAATTTATTATTATATGCTCATAAGCATATTACATAATTCCACGATTTACGTTGTTTTCATGCGAGAGATAACATTTTAAAATTTCTCGTGATGCGTTCACCTCTGTTTGTAGTTTTTCTTTTTCCAATTTTAGCTTTTCTATCATCACTCGCACTATACCGATTCGACGCCAGAAATTGGTTAAATATTGAAAATTATTTATAACCTATATGTTGTATATAATAGAACAATTTGTGATATCACGCATTTAACAAAAAATGTATTTTAACTGAATTTATTATGGATTTAGCCTATATCCTACCTCATTACTTCCTTGCCAGTCGTGTATGGTAGACATTCTTTCAAAATCCATTTCCTTATAATCGGTATAAGAGCATACCTTTTCATAGAGTGTTTCATATTTGTGACAAATTAAAAGAAGTCCAAGTGAACTTGTCAATTTTTTGGCAAGTCGTTCTAAATAATTGTTTGTAAGCTTAAACTCAATGGTTGTCACTGTCAATTGAACTCTGTCTACTTTCTGTTCTACAATTGTTGATTTTAAGAATATCGAACTTTTACACTTTTTCTATTTTAAAAAATATTAGCGAAACGAATACTTGCCTGAAATTAAACGATTTTTCATTGTACAATACGACGTATGAAAGAAGTGTTGCTCATCCATAATTTCTTTGATGTCTTTGTTAACATTAGCTTGGTGAGCTGCTATTTTCTCGCGGAATTTCGAAATCATTTCCAACAAAACAGCAATTCGAACATATTGTTGAGTTATAATCTGTTGCTCTTTTTCATCCTTCTCTCTTGCAGCATCGTATATCCTTTGTCGATTCTTTGTACCTAAAGTTTTCCACTCTAAAGATTAATAATTGTTGCTTGAGGTAGTGTAAGCAATGGAAAAAAAGCTCAAAATAAACCTCGGTAATATTTAGCAATAGTTCTTCGAAGATCTGTTGAAAGATCATTCAATTGTCTTTCGCGCTTAGCCACTGCCAATCTTCTCGCGTTGGTCTTGTCGCTGACGAAAGCGTCGATCTTGCCTTTGAAAAATTGGTCAAGTTAAGCAATGCTGCTAAAAGGTTACGCAAATAAGCTCTTTCCTCGATAGAAATGTATGTGAGACGATAACCGGTATGGAACGTTTATTTGAAACTTCATGACGAAGCTGACAATTATTTTTACACATAACGAGAAAAGGCTTCATCAATCAAATCTGCGAACTTCGACATCCCTTTACATATTTTACTCGTCTATCAATGTCATTAGTCTTACTCATAGTTTTACTCTTCGTGTTGCTAAGTAAACCATCTAATTGTTCTTCCAACACGCGAATGATACATTGCAATTGAGACAAACTCTCCTTGCTATTGCGCTTAATCATGCTGGTTTCAACGTTCGCTTCATTCAATGTTTCACCAATTTTCGATTCGTACATCGTTGAAATGGCTCTTGTTCTCATTTCGTATACGTTAAGCAGACAATCGATCACGTCGCTGTGGCTATTCCTGGATCTCAGTACTTGTTCCTCTGCCTCATCAGCGGATTTCATCAAAATTTCAATACTGTGTTCATTAAAAGCTCCATTAATATGCTTATCGAGAAATTATCTTCCCAATTTGATACCTATGATCTTTATTATCAAGAACACGGTCGAATGTACGCCAAGCAGTCTCAATCTCCTCTTTAATTACAGGCATTTTCGCTCGTATCATCATTTCTCTCCACGATTGACGGTATCGTCGAGTGTTCAATGCACCCAATTCGATCTCACGAACCAGGTGTTCTCTCTTCAAGGCTTTCTCTCGTTCCAATGCTTCTCGACGTCTTTCTTCTTTAGTCGTTGGTGTAGCCCACCGTAGGACCTTCTGTCCTCTTTTCGGCGGCATGTTCCCCCAGTTTATATGAATTCGTTCCAGAAATAATCACTGAAATTATTAGATATATACATAAATTATAATGTAAAATAATGATCGTCTGATATAGAAATACTTACCTTCAAATAAACTCTAGTTCGATTATAGTCCACGCTAACCGCAAACATATAAATTTGGTTTGATTTACTTGATAATATCTGATATAATATCTCTACCAAAAACCTCAAACCGTTGCTATCGTTACATATTAATATATGCATACACGTGTTTAAAGGCAGACGCTAAAAAAACATTTATTGGGTAATGACACCGTAGTTTTAGCTGTAGGCGTTTTTAATAGAATCACCGACAGAATGTGCTATGTCATATCATCATCAGAGGTAGCTACTGGGGATTCCTGTAATTCTTAGTCATGTCATAAAACTCGTTTGAATAGAAGAGGTTAACGATCATGTTCATTCATTCATTACCGTAATACAAAATTATCCTATGCAATACATAAACAAAAACACATATTTTGTTGTCATGAAAATTTACACCATATTTTGTAAGCACACCTAATTCTATTTGTACGCGATTCAAAAAATACGTTTTGTAATATATTTGACCAGATGGATTTTCTTTTTGTTAATTTAATATTTTTTATTGCATTTTGTTTCGTTTTTCCTATGTAATATTCTACACATAAAGATATTTTATAAGGTATTTAATTAAAAAATGTGCGCAACGCACGTAAAAGCAATAAATTTGTATACTTTAAATGAAATTATTTTAATTGATTTTTCAAATGTAGAACCAATCCTCTACTTTTATATGGATATTGTATTTTTTTTACGCGGTTTTTTTGAGAACGTATCTATAGCGTAAGAACAGAATTGGGTGTATAGTATTTCTTTTTCGAGTGCCTCTGTTTGATTTGTAGTATGTATAATAGAATAGAAAGGAAATAAAGCAAGAATATCGTGTCGATAGTACCAAAGAAGCTTTTACCTATTTGTCAAAGTAATTCTGACGAAGAAAAGTAGCATACATCGAAACATTCTGAATCTTTTAGAATAAGGTGGCCTCGTTCAGTGTTAATTACTTTTTCCGAAGAAATAACATTGCCATTCAACAGTGAACAAGAACTCACGGCGAGAAGCTTTGTACGCACTTTTTCGGTATTTGAAAGGTCTATCGTCGAAGAATGATATGCAAAAATTTGGGAGAAACGGTAATTCCAAGGTCGTACATTTTGGACAACTATGCAAAATTATAGGATCTCCTGTTTCCTGAAACTTAAATATAGAAGTCCTCTTGAGACACACGCCGAGTTCAATGTCATTTTTAAGGTGAGACGTGGTCAGGCAGATGGGAAGATGTGGATGAGGTATCTTCTTGTGAATACCGATATATACATACATATGTACATATATGTATAGGTAGTCTCGAACAAAGCGATTGGTGGAGACGCAATTAACATTTTCGCATGTATCAGAGATCTTTTAATGGAAGGGGCATCTTCGGTAACATCTCATCGTATAAAAAGTCTCTGGATACTCAATGCGTGGATTAGTCTTTTATCAAGAGTAAGTCGTAATCCATTGAGGTTTGTAACAAGATTAACACAATTTTCATTCATAAGCATTATAGACTACTCCATTTAACTGTAATTTACATACGCATTATCACTTTCTCTCTCTCTTGTTACAAGATGAAGCTGTATTACGTTTTGGCATTGGTCACGCTTTTGAGCGTGGCTTATGCAGCTGATGTCACTCGAGATTTACTGAATTCGCCGCTAAGTTCCGCGAAAAGTAAGATACGCGAAAAAAGAGGTTTGCTTTTGGGAAAAGCAGCTGTACTTGGTGGTGCTGCTCTTCTTGGTAAGAAAGCCCTAGTCGTAGGAGGTGCTGCCCTTGGAGCGAAAGCGTTGTACAAGGCTAAATAGTGAGTACCACAAGTATGAATCATGTTCTAATGAAATTGGTTACATACAGGGAGTCACATTAATATTCGGACACCCTATAAAGCAGAATAACTTTTTTATAATTCTATCAAACAATTTAAATTTTTGCAAGAAAACAGAAAGATTAGTTTACTTGATATCCTTTTTTCGTTGTTTAAAAAGTATAAATTTGTTATCTGAGCTTACAGTGAAAATTAAAAAATTTTCTTTTGTAGATTTAGCTAAGTTAATCTAGTTAGCTAAGCCTTCTATTTTCTTGCTAAAATTTAAATTGTTTGATTCAAGGATAAATAAGTTATTCTGCTTTATAAGGTATTCGAATATTAATGGGAGTCAATAGAAAATCGATAAGGATAACGACTGTAACCGAGTAATTTGTTAGTTATGGAGGTGGCTATGGAAGCTATGGTGGACACGGTTATGGAGGGTATGGGCACGGTGGATACGGTTACGGAGGATATGGGTACGGTGGACACGGTTACGGAGGATATGGGTACGGTGGACATGGGTACGGTGGACACGGGTACGGTGGATATGGGTATCCTAGCGTGACGTATTCCCACGGAGGTTCTTACTGGGGATAATTTCGCATATTGTGTACGTATAATCGAATTATTGTTTACTTTATCTTTTTCTGTAATATCGCCATTTACATTTACATATACATACATTGTAGAATACAATATAAGAAGCCATCAAGTTGAAGATGCTGTGCTCGTCTGTTTTTTAAAGATTCATCATCTGCGTTGAATTTTGAAAGAACAATATGATTTGTGGTATATGCCAGTGTGTTTCACGTTACACGTGGACGTATATACGGTGCTGTATTAATAATAATATTTATTTCGTAAACGAACGTAAGAATATATTATTAAATATACGAACGTCTGTAGTATAGGATATTGTTGTATTTAATGTTATATAAATGACAAAAAAATAAATAAAATATAAATTATTAAGAAACAACAAGAACCATCATTAATTCTTTGAATAAAATATATTTATTTAGACGATCGAATGTATCATCGATTACAGCACCTATCATGTGCCATAATCGACAATGGAACCAACGTCTTCGCTAATTCTACGTGACGCCAATGTTACGTGGTGATTTCGATGCCCGCAACCAAAGTCTCCTTCCTCGATAAGGAAGTATAAATCATTGAAAGTGAAAATGAGATCACCGAACCCGAATTCATTGTCTATCAATATGTTGCACTCTCAAAAATAATTTTTTAAGGATACATGCCTACTTATTTGTTGTTCAAACTAACTAAAATTTCTATCGTAAATTCTTCTACCGTAATACTTCCTTCTTACGCGATGCATACGATTTCATTTACGTTATCTAACCGTGAATTCGATTCTACAAAAAAGCTGAGCACGTTCGATCGCACGTTGTGTATGTTCAGCTACAAGAACGGAATCCTAATGAACCTTCATTGAACCATATTCAGTTCTACTGTGATGTAGCTGTGGAAGTGGGCAACACGGATGAAGAAGTCAACTAATCAAGGGTGCGAGACAAGAAAGTGATGGCACATCGATGATGGCAAATACGTCAAGGCACGGTATGTGTGGACACTGTGTGAAAACGAAAACGATGACCGACATAGAAAGCGTGTGATGTCCACTCAGATTTCGTAAGCTCGCACGGGAATTTCACTAATGGGTTGGAACGATAGCCCACTTCGAAGCCCGAACACGGATCTACGGGGATTTTATCTATTGTTTGTTGTTTTTTATAGTAAAAAAAGAAAAGAAATGACAGATAAAAAACCAATGCATTGCTACTTATACTTTCGATGATTTAACAAAACGTACATACTACTAGCTACAAGCTACAAAAACACGTTACTATTGAATAAAGTCATTACTAAAAGTCATTCGAGTGAAGATAATTATTTAATTTATATCACAGCTTCGTAATTAAATGAAATAATTGTTCTTAGATTTAAAAAAAAAAATTAAGATATCGTAAAAAGTATACGAAGATCATATTGATACAGACAGAAAGTCAAAAACACGAAGAAATGCCCAACGAAACGGTTGTTCGTGTTTGGACTCATAATGTATCCGCTTGTGCTAACCAGGAGGTAGGTTGACTATAAAATCGCGCATTCGCTCACTGTAAGTCACAGTACTTTTTCCTACCCAGAGGTGTACAGTACCAAAAAGAAAAAGGTGAGTGCAGAATATGCGATTCTGTAATCTCTTTTGGAGTATAAAAGAAACATAGCTTTGTTCTATTAAGATTGCACAATTGAAATAATTTCATTTCTTTTTAATGTCACAGATGCATCGTACTATTCTCATCGCCCTAGCAGTATGTGGCTGTATAGCATTTTGTATAGCTACGGAGGCCGATAATCAGTATAATCATCAAGGAGACACACTTCAAACGCTTGAAACAGCAAATGAATTCAATACTGGAGATGAAGTTCATACAAGAACGAAGAGGACGCTTTTTTTGAAAAAGAAATTAATAGGTGCCGGACTTTTGGGATTTGGCTTGGGCGTTGCTAAAGGGTAAAAACATCTATGGTCATCTTTATTATCCACTGTGCTCAGATCTCTATTTTTACTTTCTTTACTCTCTTCTCATGATGCTTCTTTTTTTTTAGCTACAAACTTGGATACCATAGTGCTCCTGAAGTTCATCGCGTATACGTACCACCACCCCCACCTGTTAAATATGTGGAATATGTGGAAAAACCTGTCTATATTTCGAGAATTATCGAAAGACCCGCACCAATCTATAAAGCTGCTCATGTAGATTATGAACCATCATGGTCGCAGCCGGATCCCTCGCCCCCTTATGGGTACTTAATTTATATCTTTTTATAAGTTTATACTACAATATACTTGCAATCATATATCGACATATTTATCGACATTCCGAATATGTGATAATATTCATTTTTTTCAGATCATGGTAAACGACTATTCAATAACCAGTCCAGTGTAAATATTGTTTTGGGAGCTAATGCATGGTTTCAATGGATATAACTTTGGAAAACAAAGTTCAATTATTTTTTGAGTACTTTTGGATCGCCTCGTCAGACCATGTGAAGATTAATGATCTCCAGTCTTGCTCCTGTATATAATCAAAAATCTTTACTTGTTAAAAGAAACATCGTATTGAAGAATTAAACATTTTCGTTAACACAGTACGATGACGCACGAAATCTGTGTACACTTGTTAATGTAATAATAAAAATAATAATTGTTACACTTATTACAAAACAATTCCAACGACTTCTGATTTAATTTCTTCACCTCGTAATAGATATCTCCCGAATCTTCATTGGAAACAAACGTCCGACAGATTTAACATACGTATGACGTACCGAATAATATTAATAATTGATAAGTATTAAATAATTATATATTAATTAAATGTACACATACATATGCGTGCATACCTATACAGGGTGAGGCAAAATAGTCCACTTTATGTAAGTGATCGAAAATTTCGGTGCTTTACTTACTTATCTACTAATTCAAGTGTTCAAACTGTTGACCTTGAGTATCTACTGGCGAACAGATGCTAGTCACCCTTACTTTCGATGTAATAAATCAGAACTGTAGCAATATTACGAACCTTGAAATTAATATTGTTCTAATGAGCTGCTTCTTAATTCGGGACATTATAAGAGTGTTCAAATTTTTAACATTGTATAGAAATCTTTTAGATAATTTTTAGTGCATTAAATGTAATTGCTACAATCACTAGTGTGATTTGAGATATTAATTTTCCCTTAATAGTGTAGTGGTCAAATTATATCCCATAGAATAAGACAAGGTTTATTTTCCTGTCGAAATATTTACTAAAATGTCAAGTACTACAAAATAAACGCATTTTTCTATACATACTGAATAAAGCGTATACGTTTCGTTTATGAGTAAGCAAGCCAAGCATGGGGGTTGCGCAGTTCCCTGCGCGATAGCAGTAGCCATTTTACACGCACACATAGCAATCTATGCGTCATACTTAGTCGCCTGTCAAGTTTTATCTCAAGTATACGAATTACAGTATGAACATTTTCATTGTTGTAACAAGGCGTTGAGATTAAAAGACTTACCGTACTAGTAAATATCTTGTCTTTAATTATTTCTTTCGTAACAAACTAATTATAATTATTAAGTAAACGTATTTGTTAGTAAAATAAGAAATCATGGAACAAACAAACGATCGTCCTAAATGGCTTTTGGAACTGGAAAACCGAAAGAGAAAGGTTGTATTTAAATCTTTTGTATGCAACAAATCAAGCAATTAGTTTTTCCAAAATTAGTTTTATCAAAAAAACATAAGGTTTTCAATTTGTAACTATTATATTTATTATTTAAATAGCGTAGACTTGTGCTACTTTATTACTTTATCATTTTGTATATTAATCTTTTTGTATCGATTATTTTTGCTAAAATTGGTAGTACTTTATTTTCTTTTTGTTCAATTTTATACTTTTTGTTAATTAGCCTGGTTTAGCACATGAAGCTGGAGCAGGAGCACCTTGCATGATATGTAATGCTTCGTGTCCTGGTTTAGACTTACATTTTTGGCGAAAAACTTGCAAAATTTGTAAATGTAGCAGAGATGATCATGATGTGTCCAATAATGATTTTCCTCAGTTTGATTTACTATTTGGTCCATCTGGAAAATTAAAAAGAAAACCTATCTGTAAATACCATAACATAATTTGTTATTATAAGTATCTTGAATCTACTTATATAAAGATATCTTATATTAAGTTGTAATTGTATTTCAGTACTGCATATACCTATCAAAAAGCAAAATGATAGTGAAATTATATTTGATTGGGTACCACCAGACACAACTAAGGAAATTGCTACAGATTATATGAATGCTTTACCAATAGAAAAACTACCCATTTCTGGATCAAGTGGAGCAATATTAAGAAAACAGTTACTGCAGAAACAATTACCACTACATGATATAGATCATAAAGCATGTGATGAACTTAGTGAAGTGGAGAAGAAAGAGTTAGAAAACTATGTTGAAAACTTAAAAAAATATGCAGGACAGGGTAAAGTAATGAAGGTACGTTATTTCTTTCATACTTGTTTTTATATGTAAATGATACTTTTAACATATTCATATTTCTATGTTTTATTAAAGATGTTAGGTGCACGACCATTCGATCGATCACTAATGACACCCATTAACGCCACGGATATGCAATGTTTCAATTCACAACATAAAGCGCAGAAACCTATAACTATACCACAACTTCGAACACCAAGTAGTTTTACCAAACATATCTCGTATGGAAAAATTCCTTATGAAAATAAAACAGATCTACAACCTAATGTGGGAACAATAGACAATGAAAGAAATAATTTAGGTAATTTAAATCTTATAGTATGTTTATTACTTATATATGTATGAATATTATATAATTTCATGATACTTTCCTAGACAAAGAAGGTTCAAAACAAGCTGCAGTTCATACAATAGTGAACTCCTCAATACCTACTTATGAAGCAAATTCAGAAACTGTGCCTATAGCTTGTCAATATGGATGTCATGAACCTATTCATTGCAAACACATAGAAACAAAATCATGCTTTTTGCCTACAGTAAAAGATGATAAAAAACTTCAATATGTTGAGCAAAATGCAACACCTTATAAAAGCAGTATTGATCTGCAAGCAATACCATCCAATGCACAAATATCAAATTCTGCTATGCAGTCAGAAATGGACCTTTGTGAAGCTGCAGATACAATGTTAGCAAATGCATTACTTCCACCTAGTGCAATACATTCGCATGATATTATTAGCAGTACTTTAGGTAAAGAAGGATTAATGTTTATACGTGATAAACTCAATAGCAAATACAGTATGCAAGAAAATTCTCAAGGTAACCATACACAAAGTTTCCCACATGCTAAAGATACGGACAAAGCAACCATTATGAGCTCTCCAAGAAGTCATTCGTCAATTGTACCTATAAAGAGTAATGTAATAGATACGAAAAAGAATGATTCACAACATGTAGTAAAACCTATAACAGCAGAGAAACATGTATTGAAAGCAGCATCGGAAGTAATTCAATCCACTAGTGTCAGTAATGTTGCACCCACTTTTGTTCAAGATAAGAATTCTACACATCCAAGACATGGATCATCTGATACTACTTCACATTCATTACAAACACATAATATTGGAAGCAATATAAATGTACCTGAAAACAAATCAATATTATCTTTAAATTCACAAAATAATTATGATATTGATATTGATCATAAAGAAGAATCTGACAAATGTGAACTACCTTCATCACACAACAATGCTAGTAATACTAATTGTATAAAAGGCATACTAAGTGGTATAAAAAATGTGCCAGCAGCTGTTTCTTATTCTGAAAATTTGAATTATCAAGTATTTCCATCTGAACTTAACTGTGACGTAAATCAGTTCACACAAACTCCATCAGATATAAATGCTGTTAATGAAACTATGAAAGATTTAACAATTGAATCTTCAAAACCACAAAATTGTGATAAATGTCAGAAGCAAATTAATGTTAACGATGTTGTTGTAACTGTAGAAAAAGCTAAGAATATATTATGGCACCCGGGATGCTTTGTTTGTTCTGTATGTAATGAGTTACTCGTCGACCTTGTATATTTCTACTATAAAAATCAATTATACTGTGGCAGAGATTTAGCAAGTCTTCTAGGTATTCCACGATGTTTTGCTTGTGACGAGGTAAGTGTATTATACAAAAATGATGTAAGATTTAATTTACATTCTAATATTGTGCGTTTCTTTTACAGTTGATCTTTGTACGAGAATATACTGTTGCTGAGGGCCATAATTATCACATAAAACATTTCTGCTGCTGGAATTGTGATATTCCATTAGCTGGCCAACAGTATATATCTGAAAATGATCGTCCTTTGTGCCTTCCTTGTTACCAAAATACATATGCAAAAACTTGTAATGCATGTAATGCAGTTATTGCAGCTGACCAACAAGGTGTTGCTATAAAGAATTTAAATTTTCATGCAACTGAAAAATGTTTCTGTTGTTACACATGTAGGAAAAATTTATTGAATAGTAGAATGGCAATCAAAGAGGATAAGCTATTTTGTAGCAAAGACTGCATTTCTAAATTTTCTAATCGAAACAATTCTGGATGAAAAATATTTCAGACATAGTTATTGCAATATTTTGGCAATAAAAAATTAATTATGAAATTACTTCACAGTTAATTTCATTCATCACAGAAATGCATTTTTTTCACAATACCACATTACATATTCAAATTGTTATAATTATTACTCTATTGAGTAGTAGAAATATTTCCAATAAATTTAACCATGAGCAACCTTCTCCTTTTTTGAAGTTGGTTAAAAATACTTATATAACTCAAAAGGTTGTTTTATATTTCAATTACTCAAACTTTATTTTTCAATGAAATAAATAGTCCAAGTTGTTATATTAAGAAATTAAATTCACAATTTGGAAAATATACAATATGGTGCAACTATTCTTACACATTATCCTTAATTATCGTTTTTCTAAAAACGAAATGTACAATTAATACTTAAAACTAATAGATATCATGACAATTTTTCATTAAAATAATTAAATCATGTAATTCGTAGAAATAACATGGTTATCAAAAAGTAAAATACGCAACAATAATTCTTATTGTGTTATAAAAATGTAAAAATTAAATAGTCAAACAGGGTTCCGAAAAGTAATGAGGCGGTGAATAATATTTATGTATTGAATTAATAGGCAAAAGGATGGAAAAGAAAAACGGGAGGATAGTTACGGAGTTATTGGATTTTAAGGCGGCTTTTAATTTGGTGGACAGAAGGGTATTATAGAGCATGATGGAGGAAAGAACACTGAATGGGGGACTGAAGAAAGGGATAGGGGGCGTTTATAAGGAAACATAAAGTAGGCTGAGGATGGATGGTATGATTTTTTGGATGCCAAGTATTTTGAGGCAGGAATATCGGTTAAATCCTCATTTCTTTCCCTCCCACTTTTGAGAGCAATTTGGGAAAGGGGAGATGGGCTAATATAGGAATAAGAGGAGAAAAAGTAAGAGTGTTTGTATATGCAGATGATGTAGTACTGTTGGTAGAGGAAGAGAGAAAGAGAAGATAAGTATGATGAGTAAATTGTAATAGTACTTGGACAAGAAAAAATTAGTGTGGTGAGAATGAAAGCGATAAGATGGCGGTGGAAGGAAAGAGAGATAGAGAAGCTAAAGAGGTTCGAGTATATGAGATAATATGAGTTAAGAAAGAGTGATGGGCAAGAAGAACAAGAGAAAAAGTGAAGAAAACAATGAGGCAAGTGTGCGGCATAGGAAAGAAATGTTTGTAGGGGATGTACAAAAAATAATCAAATTATTTGACACATCGGTGTGGGCAGTGACGGGGTTAGTGCGGTAATGTAGGGGTGGGGGGGGGGAGTAGTGGAAGAGGAAAGATAGAATCGATGCATAAAAGATTGATAAGATGGGTGCTAGGTATGGATTGAAGGACACAGGATTGAAGGGGTAGAGGTTGCTAGAGTATTTAAAGTTAGGATAGAAAGAGAGTATATTGAGGTGATTGGCAAGATTCAAGCAGGGGAGTAAAATGACGGATTCTAAGTATTGCATGAGATAGGAGAATAGAATATTCAGATCTATGGGAGAGGAAGAGATGTGGGAGAATCTATGGAACAGGTGTGAGCGTTGAAATGGTGTAGAACAATTGTTTAATAATTGATGAAATAATGGATGGAAAAAGGATTAATATAAATTGTGGTTGATGCATAGTTTATGTTTTTTGCTTTTTCATAAGTTGTTGAGAATGTTGTTATTATGTTTACGTCATCAAATTTTGTATGTTATGGTAATAGTTGATGTTAATGTTAAAGAAGGAAATGCAACTAGAAGTATAGTAACCTTAAGGGGAAATGATGAAGATGCAATACTATGTAAAAAATAAATTTTGTGTATACTTAATGTATATAGTTTATATATCACTGCTTCCTTATATATTATTCTGAATCGCTATCAATAATTTTAATTCTCTTGTATGTATTGCGACTTTCTGAAGACATCGTGCTTTTAGGATCCCGAGCGCTTTGGGAACGGGTTACGCGTCCTGTAAATGATACGTTATATTAAAAAAGATAAATCAACATCTATAACAGCTGTATAATCTATATTAGTATTGCATTTCAATAAAAATCGTATGTATATAGACAAAGCAAAAAATGCCTTAAATTGAAATAAAATGTATAAAACAAAAATAACCTTCTGATATAATATTACTCTTATCTAATTCAGATACTTCTTGCAATCTTTCATTGCGCATTTTAACTTTTTGACATTTTTTCAAAGTAGGCCTTCCACTAACTCCATGTTTTTCCAACAATGATTTTAGATGTCGTATTTGCGCAGCATTAGTCTTGCACTCACGCAAACTTTCCTGATAAAATCTCGCAGTTATACCAGCAGTTCTTAAACATTTTCTTAGAAATTGTATTCTTTTGTTATTTTTAGATTCCTAAAAAAACATACCTTAATTAGTACATTCAGTTACACAATACGTGTGTAACATATAGGTGCCCCACCTAATTAACATGAGCATCGTGTATTTTCTGTACCCAGGGTCACGTGAAAGTCACAATATTATAAGTCGTTAAATTCGTTTTAACTACAGCTATCATTATGTGGTAATAAAAATATGTAGTCTCATTTCATAACATTTGCTCCTTTGAACACAATAATGTTTTCCTCTGACTTTTTTTCTTATCATAAAAATTAAACAAGATATACATGATGCTCAAGTTAAGTGGGACACCCTATAAAGTAGCAATAAATAAAGATATCATTATTTAATAGAACTGACAGTAGAATCACGCTTCTTCTTTCTACTATCCTTTGATTTATCTGCATTATTATTATCACTTTCATTTCCACTAGTAGATGTTTTGTTATCAGATGAAGTGTGCTTTATTTCATCTTCTTCATCATCATCATTATTTTCAGTATCATTATCTGTATCATCATCATCATCAGATTCATTTGACTTTGCTTTTATAATTATTGTTTTTTTTCTGGGTTTACTATAATAATCTTTTTCACTTTCTGAACTGGATTCTTCCTTATCACTTGCACATTCTACGGAAAGTTCTAATCCATCTACAACCTCAGTGCCTTTGGTCCTCGATGTCAAAACATTTACATGAGTGTTTTCATTCAAAACAGATTTTTCTGATGTATCAGTAATGGCCTCCTTTACATGAAAAAAATCATATAGAATAGAATATAGAAAATAAGTTATTTAATTTTCTATTAGTAATATAAAAAGTATGTAGACTAATTTAGTAGATAACAACAATGCGCAGTCCTTTGGGCTGATGGGGTGTGTTTGCCCTTGGACCTTGCAAAAATTTAATTTTTATGTAAAACATAGATGCAAAAGGGTTTTTGAACATCTAAAATAGTTTTGGAGATAATTATCTATTACACTTTTTGCTCTACCAAGAGCAAATGAACTTTTTACGATCATACCTCGAAATTGATAATAATTTATATTATAAGAAAATTTAAAACATAATTCATTACTTATGCTTTTATTGGATACATTATGAGAATTATTGTTATTAATTGCACTTGTACTATTATGTATATTGTGTAGATAGCTTTTTTTATTCTCTCCTACCTTAATTTCTGTATGATGTAAATCGTTCTGTAGAACATCCGTAGATAAAGATATATTTTCTTTACTATTTGACAAATTCGTATTTTCTATTATTTCCTTATTTATATTATCTTCAGTAGCATTTGTTACTAAGCTTGACATAGTTTTATTTGAAACAGACAATTCCTCCTTTAATTCCTCCTCTGTGGAATTACGGGACTTCTTAACTGGCAATGTTTCCTCTTCTGGGTCTGATTCACGATGTCTTTTACTTGTAGATTTTACTGAATCTTCAGATTTTTGTGAAGAGGACATTTCCTGATCTGATTCTTCCATATTTTAATTAACAAATCTGAAATACAAAAATATGCTATCATATCATCATTAATAAATTCTAATTTTTTAAGTATTTTGTACTTACAGATACTTTTTTACTGCTTTAGTTTACAATACAAAATTGATTATTATGATCGTAAAACGATACAAGCAATACAAAAATATAAAGTAAATAAAAACAAAATCAGCAAATTAAATGACAGTTAAACATTAAACTGTAAATAATTGACATACAACACAATTAATTATGACATGAGGTAATATCTTTCCGAAAAAACAGGAAATATCGGTTTTATTGAAGCGAATAGTCAATATTTATACAAAGATTAAACTAAATAACATATAATAAAATGCATTTTAAATCATATTCTTAACCTAGTATAGTGATTTATACTAACCAACGATTATTCTGCATATATCCAAATTCTATCAATAATTGCAAAGTTTCAAAGTAAATTATTTTCTTGTATAATCCTTCATACGTAATAACTTATTTACAATTACAAAACGGTTTATACATTCGCGTCAAAATCTGCGCGGCAAAACCTACGCGGCAAAACGTAATTTCTACGACGACGCATTCTTTTATCCCGCCTTTTCTTCTTTTATTTCTCGACTTATGGCGACCTCACTTCTCCCGCCTTTTCTGTATATGAACTACGGGACGCATGACAGTGACTATTTCATGTTTGTGAGAACTTTTTAATTTTCGCAGTAAACTTTAAAAAACTCAACCTGATACTTTATTTTTTTGCCTTCTTATGTAACTACAAGAATTATAAAATCGCTTTTCAGAACCACGTACGAGCAGTACAATTGTATAACAACATTTTGTAAATGATTTTGATGATATTTTTGTACTTTTAAAAGTATGCGGGTCTTTTTCATCTATGTACCTAAATGGGGAGAGACCTGTCAAACGATACTCTCTCTTCTGCTATCTTTTCGGTCTTCTTCTATTTTCGGTTTTAAGCCATGGAATTATAATTTATTCTCAAAATGCGATGAAACAACACACTCAATAAAACGTTTCAGGTCTCCATTTCTAGTAGCGTTACCAAACGGGAGCAAATTCCTGGTATATCTCCATTAATGATATAAGCGAAAATGCGTTCTAAATCTCAGAAAGTATTTCTACAAGCTATCATGCAGGAAGGTGTTTTGCATGGTGAAGATAGTAAACAATTAATAATTACATTGTTTGGTAAGAATAAAATACATACCAATATTATTGCGTTTAAAAATATTATTATATCAACCACAATTAACCTTAGAAATGATGAAAACGAGTTAATTCGCTGCAAGCATTTAACTATATTCGTGAAAACCCTTGTTTTTCACTGTAACACTTTTTAAAAATAAATTACATGTATATGCATTGCAACTTGAAAAGCACCCTGGTTAAAAAGTTAATGTTATCATATTACACAATTTTTTTTTTCCAGGTAATGATCATGTAATGGAAGCAGTTAATGAAATTAACAAACAATTACAACCATTAAACATGTTGATAAAAGGTGTAACTTGTGAAATAACAGGAGACACATATTGGGCTATTACAAGTACAACTCTTCAAGATATAAATACGTAAGAAAATTTGTAATAGGTTCTCTTTATTCCCTGTATAAAAATAATCATTTATTTATATTTTGTTTTTAGTTTTCAGGTAGAGTTCTCTAAAGATCAATTGGGACTATTAAGACAAATATTTGCTGAAATAATTACATCTGGTGGATGTATATCAAGTACAGCATGCCTTAATTTCTGTACTTCCTCAGACACAAAGCTATTAAAAATTGATGCAAATGAATTTTTGAATGATGTCGTAAAGAGAAAATGGTTGTACTTAAAAGTAATTATTTAATTATTCATGCATTGTAGTACACTGTATATGCATATGAATTAAAAGTCATTTTTTCTAGAATGGTAAATATTACATGGGAGTACGTAGTATAGCTGAATTAATGCCTTATTTTAAAGCAACATATGACGATTCTCTTCATAATTGCAGTATATGCAAGGAAATTATCTTTTTTGTAAGTATATAAAACAGTATATTATAATTTCTTACATATTTACTTAAATAAATACTATTTTGTTTCATTTAGGGTAAAACATGTACTCATTGTAAAACTTTAATGCATCTAGCTTGTTTAAAGAAATATGCAAAACTTACAAGTTCTCATAATTGTGCCACTTGTAAAAATCACATAGAAATGGATAATATAGGTATGTGTATCTTACTAGATTATCAGATTTTATTAGATCTGTATTTATAGAAAGAAATGTAATAACAATTTATAATATTCTTTTATACTCTAGATGAATCACTAGATGAATCTATATAAGGATGGACAATTATCATGACAAATTTTTTGTAAAAGGGGTACATCAGAAAATGACTACCAAATTATTAAAAAAATTAGTATTTAATGAATAGATATAATAATGAATACAGTATTATTAAGACTACTATTTTTAATATTATATAATTAATAAAAATACGTTTCTAATGTTAATATGTACATTTTAGACACTAATAGGAATATCACATCATTGGTTTTGACTTCGCTCATATTTTTCTCTCAAGTATTTAAGACCAGCTGCTATGTCTTCTTCATTTATGTTTTTACTTAATGGATTATTGATACTTTGTCTGGGCTGATTTTTAATACTACTGATACATTTTACAGGATTTATTAAGGCATTATTTACTTCATAATATTCATGTGGGTATGTAACTAGTGGAATATTTGTATTTATATTAGTCGCTTGTTCTATTGATAAGTTATTTTGCTCATTCTTGTGCGAAGAAAATTGTTTGGGTATATGATCCGAAGTGTTATTATTTGGTTGCGTCATAACATCTTTGCTTAAGACATTATCATAAGTAGGTGCGAACTCTGTATTTCTTTCTTTTCTACATTTATATACCCATTCTTCTTGAGACATTTCTCGCCAAATTTTGTTATTTTCCATAAGCTCTTCTAATGCCTTTACTTTTTCTTCTTTTATTTTTGCATTATCTGCAATAGTGTCTTGTTTCTGTAAGTCATCCTGACATGCTTCATTTGTTTGTAGAGAAGAAGTATTAACATCGGGGACATCATTATTATAATCATGAGTAATATTTTTCGAATCATCTTGTAACTCTTCTTCTGGCTCAGCAGGTAAACCTGCTCTAATTCTTTGTCTAATTCTTGCAGCTTTTAATCTATTTTGTTCCATCCTCTCTTTCATGTCTTTTAATTCTTTCATTTGTTTCTGTTTCTGTTCTGTAGTTTTCCTTAAGTTAGCTAAATTTTCTTGTTGTTTAGCTCTTTCTTCTTCATCTTGTGAGAAGGCATAATATCCGACACCATGTGCACGGGCTTCATCAAATAAAATATCCTGATAATGTATATTTGCTTTGTCTGCAAGTTTTTGTGTTTGGTCCTCCCATTTTCTCCTCATAACATCGATTTCTGGTTCTTTTGTGATTTTAGTTTGATCAGTATCAGGTTCATTTTGCCCACTACGTTTTTTCATAATCTCTTGTTTTAACAGGTCATCTTTTTGGCGCATAAGTGTCAGATCTTTAACTAAACATTTTCGAGTACGGCCAAAACAATCTTCATACTCAACCCACCTATCATCCGGATCTACAAATGTCTCCTCATATTCATCTTCTTTCACAATTTCTTCTTCAGATTCATCTGATTTATTAGTAAAATCAACAAGAAAGTTTTCATTATTATTTTTGGAATTTTTCAACTTTTTATATAGTTTAGCTTTAGCCTCCAAGACTAGTTTAGATTTTTTGTGAGCATTTATGTCCTCTACATCAGTTAACTTCTCGGTACAATTCTTTTGATTATTTTTTACTTGTTTACTTTTACGTTTAAGTTTTGTAGTTTGAGTAATTTCAATATGCGCCTTGGCTTCTTTTATTTCAGTTTGTTTACGTAAAAGTTCTGCTTTTAAACCCACCAAGGATGAGAAATTTACGTTTATTTTCTTTGTAACATTCATCTTCAATACCTTTTCAACTTGTCTCTGATAAAAATGATGTCTTCATATCATTAATTACAAATTTGTCATTATGTCTAACGATGATTTGAGGTTATATATTTACGCTCATAAAACATTCTGAAGTTAGGTACAGATGCAAGAGTGTAGAGAGGCGTCCTACTAAAAGTAGTTTAAAAATGTTAACGTTAGGTGACGCTGTAAGATTCACAATTGATCGTTTCTATCGAATATAAAAGATTATAGTTATGGGGATCCATTTTAAGTTATTTACGTATTTACAGTATAAATATAAAAAAATTTTGGAAATGTCTTTATTTTAGGTATGCTTATATCATTGAGTATTAACGTATTTAATGTATATATGAAAATGCATAATAAGTTAGCATTGAAAATGGATAATTAAACTATAAATATTTTCAATTTATAGAAGTTTATTGTTTAATTACATCAATAATAAAGACAAACATTCTAATAATATATTTAAATTTAGTTTTATCGATTAGAAATTGAAATAAATGTACTCAATCTATTGTCTGATTAGAGTCTCAGTAAAAATAAATTAAGTTATTTAATTGCTTAAAACAAAAAAAAGTTCTAAGATTAATTTAAACGACTATGATACTTTATTATGAATTAGCAATGATTAGAAATTAGTGAAATATGTATCAATAGTTTGTTGCATATGCACATAATATTAATTTGTAGAAAAAATTGGTAGAATTTGGGAGTAAGTATATGTGAAACATTTAAGATTTGTAAATTTTTAACAACTTTGTCTTTGTTTAATAAGGTGAGTCTTTGGGATAGAGAACATACACATTTTATTGATACTATAAAACAGTGGGAATGTTGATATTAAATATCAGCCAGTAAATTATGTGCCAATAATTATGAAAGTGATCCAAGTAAAAAATAAAAAAAAGGAATTGATCGCGTATTTTGTGTTGCGCCAATTTAAATTACAACAATACAAAGAATACAAAAAACAAAAAATATATGACTCAGGCCACTTTCATAATCACCGGCGCAAGATGCCATAACTCTTAGGCTTTTTGGACCTTAAGATAATTTATTCATCAATTGATTTATTATTAAGCCTAAAAATTAAGGCACCCTTAATCTATCCAAGGTTGTAACTTACACAATTCTATTAAAGAAATAAACTTAAAAGTTGTTGCATTAATGTGACAAGTAAGAATTATGTAAATAAATCATCAGAACTAAAAAGAATTATATGAATCAAGTCCAATAATATTGTTCATTCAGTTTTTAAAAAATATAACTCCTTTAGGAATACAAGGTACTGTTTGTTCCTTTTATGACAATAATTTTTTTAAATTATGTAAAAATGTTTAATCTCAAAATGTACCATTTTTATGATACACTTAACATTAATATTTTTATTGATCCATGTTGCATGAAAATACATTTCTCAGGAAAAAGATAAAACTTATTTACCATAGAAGTTTGAGCACTTACTATTCATTTATAGTGGTATCATTTTCATTATCTACCATAGAATCTTCTTTGTCATTCTTATCATTTTTAGTTAAACCCGAATCCTCTAAATATTTAGAGTCTTCAGTGTCAGAATTCGGTGACTCATTATCATTGGTGTCTGTTAATTTTTCAATATTATTAATTTCTGTTGTTACCGTAACCGATTCTGTTTCTTTTTCTTCTTCTGATAGCGTCGCAGTTGATTCAGATTCCTTCTCTTCTAGATCTTTTGCCACAGCTGTTGGTTCCTTCTTACTATGTCCTTTCTTTGGAGCACTTGACATGGCTGCACTATCCTTTGCTTTCCTTTGTTTTCCCCTAACGGGTTTTGATTCATTGGATTTCCCAACATCATTTTCTGCGGTTTCTGTTTGATTTTGTACTTTCCTATTGCCTTGGGCTTTGGTTTTTTTTCCTTCATTTGTAGTAGCTTCTTCAGCTTTAGAAATACTATTTTCTGCTGTTTTAGTTTTAGCATTAGCTTTCTTTTTTGATGCCACAGGCACAATTTCATCCTCCTCTGTATCCTTTTTTGTTGATTTCGCTTTTGTTTTAATTTCTTTAGGTACTGTATCATTTAAATTTTTTTGAGTTTTCCTGCCTTTTGTACGTTGTACTTCGGTATCTATATCTTTAGACGTAGCAATTCTTTTGGCCCTTGTTTTTGGTTTTACTTCGTCTGAAAGAAACAAATTTAAATAGACACTGTCTTTGAAAACATACTCTTTCATTAAATCTCTGGTTTTCTTTTGATCAAGTAACAAACTGATTTAACTAACATATCATGATATTAATAAAGAAAAACAAAAGGATGATTTTAGTATTAGTAGAGGATTAAACATTTAAGGTTGTTTAAAACAATTTTTTAAACTGTTTTAACAGCAAATTTATAGCAATTATAATAATTTAATAAATCTTATTTCAACCTTGTTTTACTCTGTCATTGGTACTTTCTTTTTTAACTTCTTTAAGATATACCAGATAACGACACTATTAATAGCATTTAACATAAAACGAGATAAATGCAAATGCATTCATTTTATTCGTCGTATAAAGTAATGCTACAAGCTTAAACGAGCCGCGTAATATCGTACCTTCTGCAACGCTGTCCGTTATTCCCGCCTTTTCCGTAACTGTCTTTCCACGAGTCTTTTTCGCGGGTAATTTCTGAGGTACGGAATTCTCAGATTCAGTAACTGCATCTGCATCACCTGGGGAGGAATCTTTCTCGCTCGTTTTTCCTTTCTTTACAATACGTTTTGATTTCGTCGTTTGGTCCTGAGGCGCGGGTACTATTATCTTCGTAGGCACTACCTTGTTCCTTGTCCTCGATTTTTTAACTGGTTCTGATTCCGCTTCCACTACCTCCGATTGTTGGGCATTACGTGTTTTCGTAGATCTCGTTAATCTCGTATCCTTGATTTGTACAAGATTCACGGATGAAGGCTTTATCATTTTTGTACGTTTTGGAGGAGATACATCACCGGCTTCCGCGGCTTTTTCCACAGGTTCAGCATCAACGTGCTTGGCATTTCTACGAGGTGCCATTTGTATTATTTTACTTCTTGCTTGCTTTACTTCTTTCAAATAACGATCTTTTGCAGGAATTATGAACTATTTTACCGTTTATGTTTCAACGATCCGGTTATAACGACCCAACGTGCCGCCTTTGCCGGTGTTCACAACTTACATGCGCGACCAAGTTAATAGCAGATCCTGAAATCGGTACATCAGCGCCGTCTTTTTGAACGGCTCGTCATGCACGATAGAATCAATTTTCGAATTGACAGTAAAGAGACGGATAGCGTATAGGTGCAAGTCATCAATATGATATTGAAAGTTATCTATTTTGATTTTTTTAAATATAAAACGATTTAATTATTGAGTGTTTACGAACAATTTTTGATAACAAATATCCATTAATTATCTTTCTAAAAAGTTCTCTTGAACAAAAGTTATACTAATAATTATTTTTCTAAATAAAGAATACTGATTTAATGACTTTAAAACGCGGAACTCGATGGATTTTCAATATAATCTTTGTTAAATATAACCGTAGTGTTATATCACACGTGTGTTACTTTCAATTCAAATTTTGTAGAGATGGCGCCATGTTTTAAGAAACTCTAAAATCTTGAATAATTTAATTTAGTAATCTTTGCTCTTACAAAAGAATTGTAGTGAAATGTTAGAAATGAACTCTTTAAACTGTCAACATTAGGTACACGTTCGTTGCATTTATAATGCTATCATAATAAATATATTAACACATGAAGAAAAATATTTAAATTGAATAGTCCTCTCTATCAAAAACTGAGTACGTACATAGTATGTACGTACGAATAAAAAAGAAATGAAAAGGCTGCGTTGTTTCATGCTAGAGGTCGCTTAGATCTCATCGTTGAATTTTTTACTGAATTTATTTTCATGATAATAATTTCATATGTCATAAGAACTAAAAAACTAGCTTTGTTACAGTAAATTAATTCGGATAATTTATACATAAATGTGCTTTCCGATTGGACAAAATATTCAAATCTGTCCTTTTTTTGTCAATTCTTGCAGGTTTGACATGCGCGTTTAACATCGCGAATCAACCCCCTTAGTATCGCACCTTATTATATTCCATCTTATTACTCGTTAGTCCATGGGAAGAAAGGTGCCCCTTGTTGATCAAGGAGGCAGTGAGAAACAACGACGTCGGTCTTCGACCGTCTTACGAGTAGGACGTATCGTTTGGCGCGTGCTGTCTACTTTGTTCCTTGTGTTTCCTTTGTGCGCTTTCTTCTCTTTGTTTAATCAGTGTGGTGCTTAGTATAAATGTGATAAAGAAACTAAATCCTATTTTATTCTAAGGTGTTTTTGGAAAAAGTTTAACGCTTCTATCGTTTATTTCTTTATTCATTTTATTGTTTTCTTTTAACGCTTACACGTATATACAGTCGCTGGCGTAAGATCCGCAGCCTTGTTTCCCTCCGGGACAAGGGGCTCCTCCCCATCGGGAGATGCCCCTCATTCTTCTCCCAAAACCATTTTTGCTAATACTACTAGCAATAACCAGCTCCTTCGCTCTTCCCTTTTGGCCAATGTTATACAGCAGCCCGAAATGAACAATGCACACCCCTCATCCCTACCTTCGAATCCTTCTTCCTCTTCTCAACCACCTGCTTCTCTACCTCCTCACCTCACTCCCACTTCAATACTATCCTCTACTGCTCCTCCTCTTCCCAGTTCTGATATCAGTATGGATCTCGATCCTGATAATGAATCTAGTCGCAAAAGCATAAAGAGGTCTTTGTTAGACACCGCAGATACAGTAACTTACGCTTCCAAAAGAACCCCTCCTGAAAACAACCCTTCTTCTCTGCCTTCCGCAAATTCGAACATCATCTCTAATTATTATGAATCCCATCACAAAGGACCTTTCACAGTGATCATCCAGCTTGACAGTAATTCTGAAACCACCCGTTTAAATAGCACGTCAGTTGGTAAGTGGTTGGTCCCTCTGATCCCACTTAATATCTTAGAAATCAAACAATCCGGTATAAACAAAGTCTCTGTTATTTTTAAATCTAGAGAAGCCGCTAATAATCTCCTATCCAATCCCATATTAAAAGAGAAAAAATTACGTGCCTTTGTACCCCTTCACTGTACAACAAGACTTGGTATTATTAGAGGCGTTCCTCTTGATATATCGATAGAAGAGATAGTGGCTTCCGCTGAATCTAATCCCAAAATTTCCAAGGCTATCCGTTTCAATAGGAAAATTATCAGCGACCAAGGGGAGAATCAACTTAAGCCCACTGGCACCATACTCCTCACTTTCAATGGCCAATCGCGTCCTTCCCAGATCTCCATCTACAAAGTTAAATACATGGTAGAAATATATACACCACAAATTAGAATGTGCTACTCTTGTCTCAGATTCGGACACATGAGTGGCAATTGCAGAAGCAAAACCAGATGTGCTCACTGTGGTGAGACAGGTCATAAGAAAGAAATTGACTGCCCGAATATTTCTTCTCCTCCTAAGTGTGCCAATTGCCAAGGCCCACATCTTGCTACCTCTAAGGATTGCCCTGCCTGGGCATCCCAAACTCGTGCTAGGGAACTTTCCATCAGAAACGATATTTCCCTAGAAGAGGCTAGGTCTGCTATAAAAAACAAATTTCACTTTAACTTCTCTCACTTTCCTTCGCTGTCTGAATCTGATACCCCTGATACGTACCTCCCTGCACAGCCTGCCACTCTCCCCCGTTCATACGCCTCCTGCGCCAAGTCAGTACCCATTGCTTCTTCTTCTTCCAACCCTCCATATGCTAATCCTCCTAAGCAAATTAAACAATCTTCTCACCAATCCGCGCTACAGAATGCTAAAACTCTGAGGGAAGCCCATAGGAGCCTCCTAATAGCTCCCAACGGTAACCTTCCTTCTTCCCTCATAAGATCCTCTCCGGATGGGCCAGTTCCCTCCAACCAACCCGCCACCAACAATTCTGCTTCTTCTCCTAGTTTTCAAGACCTCTACTCCCAAATGTCCTCCTTAATCAACCTGGTAACTATGCTCCTATCCAATTTTAACTTCATCCCACCTGTATCCTTAAATTCTCCCTCTATTTCCTGCGACCTCAGCAGCGATCTCTCTCATACTCTGGGTCTCCCTTCCAAATCGATTACTCCTTCCCCAATCTGTCAATCTTCTTCTCTTAACCATGGCCACTAACTCTCTCAAGATTTTCCAATGGAACTGCCGCAGCATCTGCAACAAAAAATATGAGTTACAAAACGTAGCTCATGATTACGACGTCATTCTTCTTGTCGAAACCTGGCTCAAGCCAGGCTTTAATTTTTCTCTACGCAATTTCAATATCATCAGACAAGACCGGGCAAACCGGCCAGGAGGGGGCCTTTGCATCCTCCTCAAGAAAGATTTTACTTTTCAAATTGAAAAAAACGTTCCATCGGATGAATCGATAAACTCTCTTTCTGTCACCATTTTAAATTATGCTATCCCTCTAACCTTAATAGCTATCTATAGACCCCCGGATTCCAAACCTAACCTTTCTTCTTGGACAAAACTTATCCATTCTACTAGCAACTTTTCTCAAGTCTTCATGGGAGGAGATTTTAACTCCCATCACCCTGCTTGGGGATCCCTCACTTCCTGTATACATGGCAGGAATCTCCTCCAAGTAGTGAATAATTCTAATCTCACAATATTAAACGACTATTCCCCCACCTGCATTAACAGCAACAAAAATGGTGCCTCTGCCTTGGACCTTTCACTTATATCCTCTCCACTTGCCCTATCTACTTCGTGGTCCGTTTACTCTGATAATCTATCCAGTGATCACCTTCCAGTAATTACTACCATTCACCTTTCCTTCCAACCTAACCCTTTTTCCTGCCGCAAAGTATACCGCCTAGATGCCAACCAACAGTCTACCCTCTCCTCGAAACTCGACTCATCTATGTCTAGTTCATCTTTCATTGATTCCTTCAACCTTCTTTCTCCTTCTGGCAAGTATGAAACTTTAACTAATGATCTGATTGCTGCTCTGAACACGGTTTGCCCCCAGCCCTCTGTATCTCCCAATAATCCACACAAGAAAAACTCACCGTGTCCCTCTCCGTGGTGGTCCGAGGAATGTAAAAAACTCGTTGACCTCAGAAGGGAAGCTCTTCGTCTGTGGCAACTCAGGCCAACCCTCGACAACCTCATCAGTTTTAAAAAATCCGATGCTCACACCAAAAGAGAGCTGAAAAAAATTAAACGCCTTAAATTCAAAGAATATTGTTCCTCCATTAATCGCCTAACTCCTATCTCTGATATCTGGGAAACCGTTAAAAAATTCAAGTACAGGCTTAACTACTCCCCTAAACCTCAGCTTGCTGATGCTTCAGTACACAAACAGATCCTTACCTACATTGAACTCTCGTGTCCTCCTTCCGTCCACCTACCTCTTCACCTCGCAGAAGCCTACCTTGGATATAACGCTCAACCAACTGCTCACGTGTTCCCTAACGGCCCTTTCTCTCTTCAAGAGCTATTCTCAGCTATCGACTCCTGCAAACGCAAATCCTCTCCTGGTTTAGACTCAATTTCCTACAATATCATTAGAAGTCTCCCTCGCTCCTTCTATATCAACCTTTTAATCTGTTTCAATGATATCCTTTCCAACTCTGACTTTCCTAGATCTTGGAAAGACTTCCTAGTCATACTGCTTCCCAAGCCTCAACCTGGTAAGTTCCGCCCCATATCCTTAGCTTCCTGCTTCCTAAAACTATTCGAAAAATTGGTATGTAATAGACTTTCTGCGTATCTAGAGAGAAACCAACTCCTCCCTAATTCTCAATATGGATTTCGAAAGAACAGATCCTGTTCAGACTGCCTCTCCATCCTTACCACTGAGATTTATTCGGCCTTTGCTTCAAACAAAGTTGTAGTCGCTCTCTTTCTGGACATAAAATCTGCCTTTGACTGTATCATAGCCCATATCCTAAACACTGACTTGGCTGACTTGGGGATCCCTTCTGAAATCAGAGCCTTTGTGTATTCCCTCATTGTTGAACGCAATCTCTTCTACAAAACATTGGAAGGCCTTCTGGGCCCATTTCTTGTACACATCGGTCTTCCACAAGGCTGTATTCTCAGCCCTCTCCTATATAACATTTATACCAAGGATCTTCATAGACACGTCTCCCCTGGATGTGAAGTCATCCAATTTGCAGACGACACCACTCTTTATGCTTCAGGTTCCAATGTATATGATTGTCTCCACATCCTACAAAATTCTCTTCACCTTCTATATAACTTTCTCTCAAATCGCGGACTGGAAATAGCTCCTGAAAAAACCAAACTGATCATCTTCTCCAGACGAAAAACTACTTTACTCAACCCTCACCTAGCTCTTGGTAACACTTTAATTCATCCTAGTTCTGAGGTCAAGTACCTTGGCCTCACTCTAGACTCTCGTCTTTCTTGGAAAAATCACATCGATATAATTGCAGCTAAAGCCTCCAAAACACTCAATATCATAAAATCCCTGCGGGGAACTTGGTGGGGAGGCCACCCATACCTCCTCCTTTGTATATACCGTGCCTGCACTAGAAGCATCATAGATTATAACTCATTTTTACTTGCAGTCAGTAACCAGTCACTTCTTAACCGTATCAGAAGCATCCAGTACCGTGCCATCCGTCTTGCCCTAGGTTTGCGTTCATCCACACCCATTAACGTCATACTGGCCCAGGCCTGTGAACTCCCTATCCGCCTCCGACACAGTCTTCTTGCCCAAAGGTTTCTTCATCGTGTCTACTCCAATCCTGACCACATCCTCACCGACAAACTATATCACCTAATGGCAATGCTATCCAGACACAACAGATATAACCTCAATCAATCTTTCTTACTATATCGCGCTTTCACCTTAACCATCCATAAAGCCAAGCTAGTATACAAATGTAGAATGCCAATAATTTACAGTGTAGACTTACCCGTTTTGGAGTTCTCCCCCGACGTGGATACTTCTTCTGGGTTTCTCCTCAAGGAGTCCTCCTCCCCTTCAACCAACTTCCTCGAATTATACAACACCACTCTTAGATCTGACTACTCCATTTTCACAGATGGCTCCAAAAGGGGTCCCGCGTCATGCGGTGGTCTCGCCTTGTACTGCCCCAATCTCAGTCGCAGTAGACAGGCGAAGTTAACTTCCCACGCTTCTATTTTCACACTTGAGGCCTTTGCTATTTTGTTAGCCATCCGATTCATCCGAGACTACGACTTAAAAAACACCACCATCTTTTCTGACTCACTGAGCGTCATAGGCAACCTCACCTCCAAATTTCTCAACAAAGCGCCCTCTCATCTCATCCTGGAGATCAAAAAATCACTTTATGAACTCGTCAATGCCGGTTACTTAATTAAACTAGTCTGGATCCCCTCACACGTTGGTATTCGTGGTAACGAAATCGCCGACAGATTAGCCAATGACGCTAGCCGTCTTGCCCATACAACTCAACTTCCGATACCCTATACTGACCTAAATCGCAGTGCCACAGATTATAGCTACTCTAGATTTAACAACTACTTAAACGCCTCCTCTCATTACAAAGGCTCTTTATTTTTCCAACATTTTTATCATGCAGAACGTAAACCTTGGTTCCACAACTCATGTGCTCCAAGATCTCACATAGTCACTATCAACAGAATTAGAGCCAATCACTATTCACTCCCCGCCAGCCTATTCAGAATGAAAATGATAAACTCGCCTTTATGTTCTTGTGGCAGTGTCGGAGATATAGATCACATATTATGGAATTGTACTCTATTCACACAACAGAGATCCATCCTGGTTCAACAACTCCAAAAACTACGCTTTTATCCTCCATTTAGCACCATCAAGATCCTTCAGTCCCCCTCCCCTTTACCTGCTTTACATATTACAAACTTCCTCAATCGTTGCAACTTACAAGTCTAATTTACCGCCAAAAGATTACACCTCTACAATAGTATCAATTAGTACCTGGTTATGGCACAAGATGTCATAGGAGATCAGTGCCAACCCCATCAAGAAGAAGAAGAAGAAACAACGACGGAAGTGGGGATCGTGCGCCATTTTCTATTTTTGCATAGCAGTGGATTAGTGTTATATGTGTACATTTTGTGTATTAAATCCAGAAAATAATAATAATCATTCGAAGCTGATTTGCCGAGGCAATGACATGATCGTTAAAAACGCATGTATCAAATACTACGCCATTAGATTTTCCCAAGTTATCGTCTGCATTGTCGCGAGAAAGCCCGTTTTCGCTCGTATATAAACACTTTTATTTCGTCTCCCTTTTCGAGGAGTGAATGGTGAGAGATTGTGTTTCGGTAAAACAGCGATTGATCATTAAGTAGCAAAAAATTCTTTTATCACTTAAGGACGAACTGTGGCATATAAAGAGAAAATCAGTCTGTGATATTAAACAGTACTAAGCTATAGCTAAGTGTAAATTCTACACAACTAGGTACATATACATGTATATGCTGTGTGAAACGTAGATAGATCGTATAAAGGACTAGAAAGATAAAATATACATAGTGTATGCTGTGAACTTTTCTGTGGACGATAGAAGAATGTCTTTGGAATCTGTGACAAGTGACAAACAGCTGCTAAATCAAAAAACAACAGGTATTTACAAAGTTTTACATTTGTAATGTGAAGACTGTAGATTGCATATAAATTATTAATTTTAATAAGATAGTTATTACAGTAGATAATAATTAAAGTATATAAGCACTCATACTTGTTTGTGGTATCTTTACCGCAATTTTGTAGATGTATCGTTCTCTTTCTAGTTATTTTATTTTTTACTCTATATGCTTCTGCGTTTGAACTAGTACATCACTTTATAATTATGATATTTCCTTTAGATATTGTGTTTCCTACATTTAAATAAACAATAAAGTAAAATGTATAATCTTCTTCGATAACGTCATAACTTCTTGAAAAAAATTTCAAGAAAAATTGACTTAATTTTTTCGAATAAACAGATTCAAAGCTATATTTTCATATTATAATAAAAATGCAACAAAGAAGAAACTTATTCCTTTTTATTTCTTCTAAATTCTTATTTATATTAAAGCTATATAGTTAAATTATAACCATTTTTATTAAACTATAGTATAAAGGTAAGTAAAGTAGGATTTTGTTTTTTGTTTTTTTTTAAAAAATTGTAATTCCTTAATATTGGAAAAAGAAAGTACCTAAATGACATTTCATAAAATCATTGCAATGGAAAAACAAATATATTATAAAGGGTAAAGTTCAGTACAGAATAGAAGAAGTCAAATAGCCCAAGGATCTTTCTTTTTATTTTGGTTTATCAAGTAGTTTATATTTTTTATGTAAGTAACCTTTTCCTCTTGTAATTAGATGCTTATATCATTGAACTTTCTTACATTTGTAGTTAAACAATATTATTAATCAAAAGGTAAGTAATAGAATATATTTTGTTGTGTCCTTCTTCTAAGCTCAATGTAGAAGTTTGTATTATATTTATATGTTTATTGCAATAAAAGAAGGAATATGTAGCACTTACATTACCATAAGAAGTCTGCCAGTTAGAAGAAAGTACAATGATGTAAATACTAGATTCAATTTTTACATCTGTAGAATATAGATATTTTTTGTGTCTGAACAATGCAATTACAACAATATGCTTTTGTGTTTGTAAAAGTATCTGTTCTGCACATGTATGAATAATACAAAAACAAAATTTTACATTTAGTCAGTTTCTCTACAAAACTTACACATAAGTCATATCTCTTGGTTATATGTATATTTTCTTTATATAATATATTTCAATCAGTATATTTAACTTTTACTGTAAAATTTTTATATTGAAATCAATTAGGCATTTAATTTAAATTTACTACAGTCAGTCAAATACTGGATTCGTAATACCATCGTACGAGCACTTGATTGGATGTCGAATTGAAAGTCGAAAGCTTTGTCTAAAAACTTGCGTAAATCAGTCAGTTTATAGGATATCGTTCGAAGTAAGACGTCTCTTCAATTGAGGTTACATTTTAAATTTTCAAACGTTATCGGCTGTTCGCTTTCCTTTTTCTATATATTTTCTTTGCGGTTAATTCGAAAACGTGAATACGCGCAAATAGCTCGTAATCTTTCGAGAAGGCGGTAGTTAAAATTATATTATTTTCTAAGAATATATGTTTAATAGCGAATATTCAAGATACGTTTATATCCTCTTCAGTGACCTTTTCGTCCTTTATACGAAAATATTTTGTTTACATACTAGAACGGTTATATGAGAGGTTGGAGAACAAAAACTTGAGAAGGTAGTATAATCGCAGCTCGTAGCAGATTCGAAAGTCTTCGAAGTTTAGGGCAACTTTAGGATTATTTTATACAAGTGCTTAAGTTTTAAGTAAAATAAAATAAAATGAGGCTAGACGATGCTCAAACTCTTATCGGTTCAAACTGGTATCGACGACCTCGTAAACGTCCGCTGGTCGGACCTACAGGATCACCATTCTTAGATGCGACTTTGGTATTACAAACCAGAGCTTGTCGATGGTTTCGTAAAAATAAATCGGTAAATCCTCTAAAACGAGTGACTTTTCGTAAGTATAACTAAACATATTATGTTATGTTTCTGTTTCAGCTTCTACCTAGATTCCATGTATATGTGGGGGAAGCAGACTTGTTCCTTCATTTTGTACAAATATAATAGCATATATTCTTTTCTTCTTATGTTTTTCAATAAAATAATCTATATGAAAATTTATATAAAAGTTTAGCATTAGCTACTACTATCACCGTATTTCTTAGTTTCTTTTTGAAATTATAGTGGGTTGAAGCAAGCTTCATGAGAACTTCAAATATATCATTTAGTAGACCTGTAGATAAGAGGTTTTATAATCTCATATTTTGCTATGTAAAATTTAGATATGTGTAAAAGTTTATAATAATGTAAGAGGTATATTTACAATATCAATAATTTTTCGTACCTAATAATTCCTATTTAATATATTGTTTTTTAGGAGATGATGCTATTATTTCGATGTCTGTGGCCGGGGAGGTAACTGATACTTCCATTATGGAAGTAGGGCGTTCAAGGCCTCAGTTTCAATATTCTCGGGTATATATCAAACATTTGTGAATTTGTTTCCCTAATGTAAACTTACATATTATTATAAATATTTTTATGTTGATAGGAAAAATTGATGGTGATCAAAAATTTACCATTATCCAAGCGCAGACCTGATTTCTTGGATACCTGCTATAATAAGTATGTTTGCATATTTATATATTACAAGTATTATATATATAGGGTGTATTGTAACATGTCAGACTCACTTTGCAAGTGGGTAGAGGTTGCAAAAATAACAAAAGGGTTTAGAAAAATGGCTATAACTTTTCAACATAATCAAATAAGACATATGTCTATATGAACTTTTTTTGTTATTTTTGCCTGTTCTATCCACTCACAAAGTGGGTCCCGCATGTTACGGTATACCCTGTATATTCTGCATTTCTTTTTCATAAAATAATAATGATTTATTTATACATTTCTTATAGTTTTATGTCTTATCTATAAAAAATACTTTATGATCTTTGTTTTTAAGTACACGTGGTGTATGGGACCCGGAACGCTGGCATTCAAATAGAAAACGCAGTGACACACCATCTAAGGATGAAAGAGGTGTACGTTCGGAACCGATTACTGAAAACCATAATAAACGTCGCAATGGTGATCCACGAGAACGAATACGGAAAGAACAAGATGGTATTGTTTTAAGTCCTCAAAGACGAAGTTTTAATTCTGGATGTTTTGTTAATGTAAACCAACCACCAAATAGACGCTCTGAAAGTCCAATTGGTAAAACAGAGGTAAAGTATTTACATTTGATCATCATCATTTATTAACAGTACAATGAAAAATATAATTAAACTATCGCTTTTTAATATCTTGCAGGTCAGTCATAGGGAAACAGTTAGACGCATTGGTAGTGGTAGAATTTTGACACGTGACATATGGGACTTTAGATCTGAAAACGAAAAACTTGAACCAGAACGTACAGATTTCTCGTTTAGATCAGGTACAAGTGCAGGTAATACATTACGTGATCGTGATAATAGAGAAAGTAGGGAAACAAAAGACCGTGAAAATATACGGGATAGAGAACGTGACCGGGATAATTTACGTGATCGTGATGAAAGAAATGAACGATTTGAACGTCGGTCGTTCGGTCGTGATTTTGGAGATCGTGAAAGAGATCGCGATCGAGATAGGGGTATGGAAAGAGCCGAACGTAATTATCAGAATGATCGTGATAAGGAACGCGGGCGTGAGAGAAGATTTAGCAACGACCGTAGAAAAAGCTGTAACGATAATCGTGATGCAGAGGAGCCTGAATGGTTTAGTTCTGGACCTACATCTCAGCATGATACTATTGAATTAAGAGGCTTTGAAGATATTCCAGAAGAAAAAGTAGTTAGTAATAGTGCCAATATTAAAAATAAAAAATTAACACCTGCACAAAAGAAACGTGGGAAACGAAACTCCTTAGAGAAAGATGAAAAGCAGAATGAAAATACAAGTGGTCCTAAGGGACGTAGTACTCCAACTACATTAGATCAATCAATTAATGCTGTACCAGCACCTCACTCTCCCATATCTGAACAAAATGAACCACCATCTGATTCTCAAAAGGAAGGTCAGGATACTAATGAGAGCATTATGACAGAAGCAAGTTCCGAAACTGTAGAGAATTCCAGTTCCCATAAAAATGAAGAAACTAGTCATCCAGATTTCAATCTTGACGACTTCTTGAAATCTGATACCTTTCCTGGTGTTCCCGGTTTGTTAACAGTAAGTATACTTGTATGAATTATTGAGGAAATTAGCAATTTCTCTTATTATTTTAAATGTAAGTGTATTGTCTTCATAAATATACAATTTTATAGAATGGAGTTGGTTCAAATGGTGGTTCATGTTCTCGATTTAGTCAGTGGTTTAAAAGAGAAAGTCCTGTTCAACAACAAACAGATAGTCGCAGAACTTCTATACAAGATGAATTGTTGAATAATTTACTCAATGACATTACTGAACCAAATATTCAAATTCCATCAGTTACGGAATCAAATACATACTTTGCTCCTATATCTCCTGCTAATCCAACTACAAATAACTCTACATCTACCACTGGTGTAAAACTTCTTGAAATGTTGCAACGTGGTAATAAGCAACAACATAGTCAGAATGGTCAAGGAGATCTAACTACACCAGTTATACCATTAATGAAAAATTCTTCTATCAAAGATATGGGTAAGACTGTCTTAAGTTAATTTGCATTAAATTAGTTATTAATGTAATATAAAACTATAAACATATGGATTATGTACGAATAGTATAAAGATACCAAATTACTTGTAGAAGTAGGTGGAAAAGTTGTGCATAGTCTCGAGGAATTGGAAGCACGAATGCGTGGTGGTGTTCCACCACCTACATCTACATCTGAACTATCTCGTGTAAATAAGACTGAAGAGGATCTTTCTGCTTTCAAAAAATTGGTAAAATTATAAAACTAATACATGTATTATACAATTGCAATGAATATATTTATAACTCATTTTCATGGTTTTACAATGTAGCTTGCTCAAGTAACGGGGGGTCAAGCCGTACCAGCAGCCAATGGACCTATGCCTCAAAAACCACAATCTGTAACATTAATGCAGGTACTGTCTATTTTTTTATATTTGAAGATTCCTAAAAATTAATACAATTAAATTGTTCACAGTTGCTTAATTCACAATTAAAAACGCCACCACAACCAGTTGTTCCACATCAACCGGTAACGGATCAAATTCACACTTCGACATTCAATCATGTTGGACCTATTGCTCCTACTCAGCATCCGCATCAAGCTCAAATGCAACATGAAAACTTAATGAAAGTACTACATATACAACAGGTTTGTCATACTTTTTATATCTATAGTAAACTTTTTGCAATAAACATATAAGAGATTTTAATGGCAATGATTTGTGATCTAATAGCAACAGCAAAAGCAACGACAACAACACTCTGATATGCTATCTATGATAATGAGTGGTCAGCGATTGATGGGTGTTAGTCCTGTACAATCAGAAATGCAAATGATGATGAACAATGCTGCTACATCTGGGCAAGAATTATTGCAAAGACCAGAAGCACAAGCTATAATTCAAGGTCTACAACAAGGAGAAATAACAAAACAGCATCTGATACAACAATTACAGGTATGTTTTCATAATGCAATTAAATATTATTTTTAGTTACATATAGTATATGTATATATAAAATTATTAATTTGTTATTTATTCATGAGTCATTATTTCTAAATTTTTATTATTGTCTGCTAATAATACATTTTAAGGAAATATTTCGTTTTCTTCCTTTAAACTTTATAGAATCCTGCCATGCAGCATCGACATAGAGAAGTTCTAGTAAATATTCTCAAAATGTATGGAGGTACTACACAACGTGCTATAAGTCCACATCCAAGTGCACCGACTCCTCAGGATCATATGTTGCATCAAATGTTGTATCAACAGCAACAACAGCAACAGCAGCCAAGGATTCCCTCACCAATGAATAATGGTAAGTTTCATATATTTTGTCCATGTTTTATTATAAAACTGTTCTTTTTTACAATTATACATGATTTATTCTACTTTTTATTATAAGACTTCATTTTTAAATCTAATTTCATGAATAAACTTTAACGTAAAATGGTACAACATCAATAATTAGGAGACACTCTTACATGTATACTAATAGTTATAATGTGTTATATACATAACAAAATATTGATATACTTTGGAATGCAGCTTATTGCTCACCTCCAATAATTTCATCAAATGTAGCAACTAGTCCCAATACATTAACGGCGAAACATTCAGGTAAAGAAAATAATGTAGTTCATTCTCATTCTGAATTTAATGCATTTTGTAATGAGACCGTTCCATGCTACATTTATTTGTAATTTATGAAATAATTTCTTATATTACCTTCAAAACAGAGCAGAAACATAATAATAAAAGATTCAGTAAAATAACAAAATTTAAAAAGTATTTTTATAGAAGATAATTTCTGTGCTTTTGATAGTGATACCACACAGAGTACCATCACCCCGGGAATTGGCTATGCATACTCAATCCATAATTCAAAATGCTCTACTTAAGAAGAAATTAGAAGAACAACGTGAAAACTTCCATAAAAGACAGGATCAACAACAGCAGCAGCAGGTTCAACAGAGGCCGTCCACTCCTGCTAATTCTTCAGCAAAGCAAACTATGAGTCCAACGCCACTTGCTTTTACGCCAACATCAGTATTACGCAAAATGACCGCCGATAAGGAACCAGAGGGTGCGAATCATTTCAATCATCAAGTAGAATCGATTCTCTCTATTCCTACCCTTCATTACAATAATCAAGATAGCTTTTATAAGTTTCAAAGTCAATACATTTCTACTTTACAGCTTCGCCAATTTTCGGACAATATAAACAAACCCTTAACTTGTGTCTTTGCACAGCATGAAAATAACTCTAATAATGCTTCACTTATTGTGCATTCTATAGGAATGAAGAATAAGAATCATTCTGAAATAGATAAAGCAGCATTAAAAACTGAGTATCTCTATACTTTAATGGATAGTAAAGATTCAAACAATAATTCAAATCTAAATGTGGTTACTGAGGATAAACTGATTGTTGATAATATCAAGTTTTCAGATAAAAATACAAGATTAAAAGTGTTTGATTTAGATTATGCCAATGATTCAAATTGTATAAGTTCTTCAAATTTAAATAGATCATTTACGAGTAAACTTGAAATAGATGCAATACTAGATACAAACAATAAAGCAATGGAAACAATTACTTTACAAGATAAAGAGTGTATACAATTATCAATTAGAGATGCAACTATTTCCAAGGTCTACATCTAAAATTTAATTTTTACCAAATTAAACATTCTTTTTTTTTTAACAAAAGTTTGAATATGTCATTTGAATACAATATTATGTGTCTCCTATATTCTGTAAAAAAGCACACTATTTTTTTCGAAATGCACAGAGTATGTAATTTCATATGTTTATTTAGAAGATATATATATTTTTTTTTTTTTATTTTGGTTTTGTAAAACGTGATAATAGAAACTATCACAAATATAACTTGATGTTTATCTCGCAGGTCATACAAATTTATCTCTTTTCAAAAAGTATGTTGAAATAGTTTTTACAATAAAAAGCTTTATAAATATACCTCATGGTTTAAGTTTTCCTTTACACTTATTTATTTCTCCTTTACAAACACTGAAATAATTTGTCCTTCATACTATTATTATATTATTCATTTAATTACTTAAATAATATAATAATAATAAATAATTCATTGGATTACTATATTTATGTAAAATTGTTTTATAAGTTTTTTTATGCAGGACACAAATACATTATATACAATAATTACATGATGTAAATACAAAATATAAATTTGCATGAAATCAATCTATAATCTTCATACATCTTTGCATTTACACTAGGGAAAACTAATACAATGTATCTATTAACACATTGAATTTTTAAAAGTATAATTTTTGATACCTATTTATAAGATAATACTTCCAGATTGTAAAACTATACATTTGTATGTTTGATATAGGCAACAGCAACGATCTAGCAAAATTGGCAAATCAAAACCAGGTACAGCAAATGCAGTCCGCAGTCCAGTTACTTACCCAAGGAGTTCTTTCTCGACATAATTCACTGCGACCACAATCTGCTCAACCTACATGGTCTAATTCGAATATTAAACAATATCTTGGTATGTTTTACTATATAATAAATATTTAATTTTTTATTTATAGTTCCTGAAATACATCGCTTCAAAATCTATTGTTAACCATTATAGCTGAATTATGTATATATATGAAGGCAAATATATATAATATATATCTATTTCCAGGACGGCCAATAGTAAAAGGTGGTGCTGGTAATACTGTCAATCAGTACCAATACAGTGGTAATTTAGACTATCAACAACAACAACAACAACAACAGCAGCAGCAGCAGCAGCAGCAGCATAGAACAATGACGAATGTATATGGCAATCCTACGCGTTCCAAGCATGCTATGGCACCCACAGTGTCATCACATCCTAATGTTTCTCAATATAATATTACTCAAAACACTGTAATGAATCAACGATCAAACCATATGAATCCCCAAATGAAACAGGTTCAACAAGTCCAATCGCATATCACTAATGTTCAACATCAGCAACAACAGCAAAAACCACTACAGTCGCGATCTGCTAATCCGCAAGTGCAGCTTATGTTGAATCAGAATTACAACTCCAACCGTACAGGTATGTAATTTTATGAATATATGTTATCTACGAATGGTGTTTTTTAAGACTTTGAATACTATTATTAATTAAAATAGAAAATTCTTCTAGATAAAAAGTATTTAAATTTAAAAATATGAAATGATTTGGTTCTGTTATTTAGTACTATTAAGTTTACTCAATCATAATTCTTATATATAGATATTTTTATGATCACGCATTAAGTTCCAGATTGATGCTCACAAATTGGAATGATTAGAATCCTCTTCCCCTCCACATTATACCTGTATTTCCTTCCTTAATCCATTGGTTTAATCAGCAATTCAATTGGATTTAAATTAAGTAATAACAATTAAATCAACTTATCATTTTTTTATTATAACATAATAACTAAATATTAGCCTAAACACTTATATTATACATAAAATATATTCGTTTATGTATAATGTAATTTATTCCAATTTTGTACATAGAATACAGCTTATTGAAAATACATTATTAATCATTAATGGGTTGTATTTATAGATGGGCGAATGATGCGATCGCAGCAATTGAATATCAACGTTGGCCGTCAAAACTCACCAGGTCTTGGATTTATGGGTAGCAATAGCGGAGAGCTATCACCAACATCAAATCAGTTAGCACGATGGTTTACTCCGGAACTTCTTGCACAAGCTCGGGCTGGTAAGCTACCAGAGCTTGGTCAAACAAATGTTTTGTCATTGGAAGAATTGGAAAGACTTCAGCATGCCTCAACGAAGGTGCATAATTAATTTAACACAAAAGCATTATATTACAATTTCATTGAAATTGTGTTTTCAAATAGTATATTCTTGCTTTTAAATCTTCCAAATTGAATTTGCTTTCACATTAAAGGCATGAGTATAAAACATTATCCATCTTACAAAAGACGCGAATAATTCATGCGACATGGTGCTGGAATTGTAAAGTTTCTTGTTACATAATCTCGCATGAAAAGATTTAACAAAGCAGATACAGTTGATTATATATTTTAGTCTTCAAGCAGCGATAGCGCAGTATTTCTTTCATAGAGAAACTTTTTTTTATAAGCATACAAAGTATCTCGTAGGTTAAATCCTTCAAAATTTCAGATTGTATGTTAAGTAGGAGTTACAAATGTACAGAATAGAAAGTATCGTGTAAGGTTAACATAGCTATCATGAAAAAGCTATTTAAGACACATTTATGTCAACAGGTTTCTGTAAGAATGATGTATTGCTTATAAGACTGAACACACAAAACGTAAAAATTCTTACTGATGTAACAGTCATAAAAATTGAGATGTTATGTTAAAATAAGCAACTATAAAATGGCAGCATAGCAACGTTTATTTGCCTAAATGTGCATGCAAGATTCGTTATAATTGGGTGGTGTAATCACAGATTATAATATGAATGCCAACGATTTATTATACATTCATATGTAAATTCTGATTATTTATTATTATAAGCGGATATCCTATGATGTGGTACAAAATAATAAATAGTAACACATGATGTATGTTTATTGTTACCACAAAGACTTGATACTTACTTGTATTAGAGATTTCACTATGTTTCTTACGTACCATATATATATACACATATATATATCGTACCGTTGCATAACAATTCGTTAGACAAATAAGATATATGCTGGTTCATCAAATAAATTATAAATCACAGTGCTATGCTCTAATACAAATACCTATGTAAAGTGAGACATTGCATATGTCCTGTCCCTATAGTTACAGATACTGCAACCTTATTAACTCGGAAATTATATGAAAACAAGAGACAGGACTTTGTACTCCTGAAGTTACATGCATATATTATAAAAATAGATATATAATATATACTTTATAGAAGTATGAGTGTACAGTATCATTCTCACAGATGGAAGTAAAAGATAAAAAAAGAGATTTTCAAGAAATTCACGATAAAATATTTAAAAGCTTTCACGTGATTTAAACGAAGCATGTAGTGAAACATTTCACCAGGCATAGAGAAACAGATTTAACGAGATATCTTTGTACATTCAAAATACAAATATTATCATTGCTGCTACGAATAAGTTTGGTTCATAATTATTTTATTATTACCCAGTTACATTATAATAAGTAAATTTCAACTGATGTAAGAAATGGACATCTGATACTAGATTTCTTTACCACTTTCTTTATTTGTTGCATTTGTCCTAGTTTGAATTTGTTTTAATATCGAATTATGTAAGTATCGTTGGCTGTATTTTCAATGAAATATTAGAAGATTATGTTCTATTTATATTCCTTATATATTTCATACTCATTATGTCAAAACGTGTATCAGAAATATTGGGCATCTTACAATATTATTAGATAAATATTTTATTTTACCAAAACAAGCATTAATCACAGATGAAAGTGAAATAGCAAAATAAAATGCTTTATGTACAAAAAAAATACAAAATATCATTTAAAGATCGGTATGATTGAAAATTGATTAAATTAATGCCTTCTGTCTTTCATAACAGTAATTATATAATTCATAATACTTTGTTTTTTAAAAATGAAAGACAGAGAAATCTCGTTTTTTCTACTTTAATCAATGCAAGTTTCTCTGTGTAATGTCATAGCCAAAGGTGAATGTCTACATATGTATGTATGTATATGTAATTTATATATATATATATACATATATATTAATCGACTGATCTATGTCCTCTTGATCCTTTAAAGTTTAAAAATGCGTCCATAATTATGAGAAATAAAAGAAACTGCAGGAATTTATTATTACTATTACTATCATTTACTTAAGTATGATTTATAATTAGCTCAACACATGTAAAAGTATTCGTTTGTAAAACAGTTATACTCCATCATTGCCTTGAGTGAGGCTATCCTTAGCCCGACTACCTACCGAAAAAAAAACTAATTAGGAGAGACCTATGTTTCTGAAGCGATTCGCATTTATATTCAACCTCTAATAAGAGTTTTTACGGGCGATAACGGGTGTTTTACCGATATACGTACATACATTTATTACGTATGTACGTTAATAGTAGATATAGTTATAGCCATAGTACAATAAAAAGTTTATTACATAATTGTAAGAAACTTTGACATAAAATTTTCGAAATTTAATGACAGGCATTGTGTCTCTCTATTTGATTAATCGGAATTCAATTTACGGGTTCCCTCGTTGAAGATTTCTGCGGTCGAATCGTTGGATGATCAGAAATTCTTGTAAATAATTCATGTTTTGAAAGGGAAAAGCGAAAGGTTTATTATCTAGGCTCATGCATCGGATTGATGATTGTAAATAAAATTATTAGACACTACATTATATAACATCTATAAAAATGTCAGAAATAAATGAAAGGAGCTGTAATTATAATTTTATTGAATTTATTTATTTTGATTAAGAAAGCCATAATAGTAATTGATATAGTAACTATCCTTGTTAATAAATAAAATACGAGCTAGTTTCATTAAAGTAATAATCCTTATAGATATTTTAGGTGACGGAAGATAAAAATGTCATCACCAGAGGTCACGACCGTAAAAATATTTGGTAACTACGAAACCCAAACGATTAAAAGCTATTGTGCAACCGTAATAGATGTCGCTACATTCGTGCAAAAGCAAATGGCGGATCTATGAAGAGTAAAACTCGGTGGCTGGTGTTGAATGCTGAAAAAGCTGTAGATTTAACTAGTGTCAGAGTAAGCCGGCGCATGGCTTGATATATGTCCGCTCATTTTAATGCCGCAGAAGCAATATCCGCATCAAGAATCGTGTGAGAGGCGATCAAATTTTCTTAGTATCGCTACTTCAATTATATTTTACTTTTGGTCACATCAACAATTTACCGAACAACAAAATAAGTTTTCTCCTCGGTCGTTCAGCGAAGAGAACCTGACGCGTACGCGCGCGCATGTACGAAACCGTACACACACACAAGCATTCGTACCATCCATTTTCGTTAAAAGGAAAGACATAAAGAAGAGTAGTAACGAGAGAAACTTATGTTACACGACATAGGCTGCGGTGACATACATAGGTCGAGGTGATAGACTCGTTTCTTTCGTATTTCATTATATCGATGGTAGTAATTAACTATTATTGTTCATAGCGTGTATGGTAAGTAATATACACGGATCATTAAACGAGGCTCTCGTGTTCGTAGTGACGATCGTTGTTTCGTCGGTTATACCAGTCCTTTGTTTTTAAAATCCTAGGAAACTATAATCGGCATTGCATACATCGGAATGGAAGAACATGACGAGCAACGATACGTGAAAAAACGTTCGTATGCGGCGTGAATCGCCGGACATGAATATCGTTCAAAGCGATAAAAATATTCACTGTATCGTTTGGAAATTCATGATCATTGAAGAACCCTCCTTGTCTACATTTTCTTAAAGAATTTGAAGTGTATGGAGCCAGATGCCTTGAGTAAAATGGATGGTGAGTAAAAAGTGAGCGGTCGCGGATGATTCAGTATTTGTCGTAAAATCGCCCATGTGGCGCCATGAATAGGCAGCCATTGTGCGCCCTTTGAGGCTGCCTTTCGATTCTATACGACTCTGTACTTCTATATCTGTAACGAACGATCGAGAGTTTGGAGTTCCTTTTACGAAATTATCTAATGTTCGGTTCACGAACGCCATTTTTTGGACAAATCATTGGACACGTCTCTACGTGAACGTGCGTGTGTGCGTGTACGTGATTCTACCGAATGCAGACTTCCTCATGATCTCTTGCGTGCAATTCCTACCTAACTCTGCGCCTTGACTCTTGGTAGTGTCGTCTATAATACATATATGACGTGCTGCGTTGTGTATTTAAATGATAGTACGATATTTTAGTGTTTTACTAATTATTGGAAGAAAAGTGTGTCGTGGTTAAGATTTTGACTCTAAAATAGTTTCTTTTTTAAATGTCAACGATTTGTGTTAGTGTTGTTCTTGGCATAATACCATTAAGTCAATGGAGAATCTTATCGTGTTTGTAATCGAGGAACAATAGATCGACACGATTGTCATTCTTCATTTATTAACATTGATTTTTCTACGAGGAATGTGAAATTTTTACTAAAACGTTAAACAAAGACTGTCTAATATTACGTGTGTTTGGTGAGACGCAAAAAGATAATGATGTGAAACGCGTGTGTATCTATAATCAGTGCCCGTAAACCGAATTACGCGATCTAATTCGTTTTGTATCCTGGGTTCTCGCAGTTCCGTCGGCCATATATGATGTTCCCATATAGTGTCGCAACATTGTGTAACATATACCGAGTGTTGAACAGCAGTGTTGGCACATAAGCTAAGAAAATAATTTCCAGTGTTATGTGTAAAAGTTCAACGATTGAAGATCGTTGATGACTCGCAAACTCACTAAAACGTATATGTTTAAGTAAGGTGGGTAATATCTTTGCTAGTCTAACAAGTACATATGAAAAATACGTCGTAGCTACAAGTATAAGTTTGTGTAATGGCTATATATTGTGTCGTTATTTAAGCTTTCATTGTGAAAATAGTTTCACAATGATAAAAAAGAAAAGTTTCACAAATTTCATTAGAGCTACGTTTCTGGAATAAGAGTTTCATGACGAACATACGGTCATTTGTTGGAATACCTCGTTATATGGATTTCATTAAGCTCCGTGACGAATATTAAGATCCTTGTGCAAAGATTATTGTTACAATCCTTTATTATATTTTTGTGATATAAATAATTCTTTTACTTGTATTAAATCTCTAGGATACTTTGTAGTTAGATGTAATATGGAACAAAAATGGCGGTGATGTAAAGCTGCGCGTAATGGCGGACATTTGGGCATCTACGCGTAAAATCACAGTTTATACTTTTTCTTTAATAACTATGGTTAATATAGCTAAACATCGTATAAAAAATTTTAAAAAAGTTAGGGTTTACAATAAATTGTTTTTTTATCATTTCAACTTGTTTTTTTTTTTAACAAATATTGATATGTTTTAATGTAATAAATAATGGGTTACATAAATTTGTAGCTTTAATATGTCCTACTGCATTCTGCTTCTATAAATACTACGCACATGCGCAAGTCTATCACGTGAAAAATTTATTGAGAATTTTGTCGTACGAGATCGCACAATACAATGATATTCTAGGAAGCTACAAAGTCGCCATCTAGCAGTTTGAACATTTCTCGAATGTCTCCATCTACTTCCTTCTTCTTTAAACGGCAGAACTACATTTGATTCGCGCATATTGAAACACAATACGATGTAGAAAGTTTTCCGTTAAAGGAAGGACGGTGGTTCAATCTATTGTTTCTAATTATTATCCGTTTTACGTTGGAAAGTTTATACTTATTTTATATAAGTAAGTGATACTTGTAAGATTTTTCTTGCTTTTGTTCTTGTATACGACTCTTAACACAATCCTAGTAGTTCCTACGACAAAAATCTCTGGACAATTTCTAACGGACTGATTATATATAGAAGTAAAAATAATTTCTTTTTATACATCGCTATTATGTAATTTTGTATGTCAATACAGGTAAATTAAAAAGTAATACAAGAAAGATGGACGAGTACGATAAAAAATTTGCAGAGATGCAAAAATACATTCCATTTTTAGAAGCTATGATCGAGAGATTACAAAACGTCAAGGATAAATCAAGGGAGATTCAGTTGCAGAAAATGCAAAGTCTTCACGGAATTTTGTCTAATAGTAAACGGAAGTACGTCACATATAATCTTAAGTATTAACACTAGAACCATCGACATTCCACGTATACTTATTTTCATCACATTTATCTAGTTGACAAGAATTTAAACAATTTTATTTGCAATTATTAATAAATAATATCAAACGAATAAAATAGATAATAAATTAACACTAAAGTAGTTTTATTATAAAAAAATTTTGAAACAAGGAACATACAATCGATCAGTATGACTATTTCGGTAGTTTTAGTGTTAATTAATTTACGCGGCATATCTAGTTAATTATATATTGTCATTTTTATGCATGCATACGGATGCAGCTATATGTTCTATGTTATTCGTATTATGTTAATTAGACTCGTCGATGTATTAAGTATATACTGATAGTTGATTCATTAATGGAACAGGTTAAAGATCGAGACATTACAAAGATGTGAAGATGTTTTACAAAAGCTGCATAATAAAGTGGAAAAGGTAGGTACTCTGATGTATTTCTTGTACATATGTAGATTTATGAAATCTATTAAATTATTATCTATTGCAATGTTGTGAATATTTTTTTTAACGAATGAAATGTATATTTCGTGATCGCGTTATTTTTTTTTGTACAGCTTTATTATTATATTCTTTGTTTAAATCTCCATAGATTCATATAGAACTGATATTATTTCTGTTTTTCTTTTCTTTCCCTGTTCTTTTTACATATATTCACTATGTATATGGGAATATATCACTATATATGCGTAATATACATACTTTATAAAATACTATTTAAAAAACTATCTTCGAACGTTCAAAACCTTTAATTTATTACTTAGCGATAGTAAAACTAATTATCAATCGTACATTTGCATTATATTTTATTTATTATTATTATTATTCCGCATATTGTATTAAAATGTACTAGCTGCTTTACGTATTATTCAGTAATCAAATGCACCACTGTAGATCGCAAATTGCACAGTTACGGTTCTACGTTAGCTCTATAAGTACTATTTGCACCAACTTAAATTTCATATCATTACTATGTAAAATTGATTATTGGTCAATGGTTTATGGTTTGAATTTGCAATTGTATGCTATAGAAGAACTATGTAGAATAGATCGATTATGTATGTTCTCTTACAAATTTTAATAATATCGCTTATATGAATGTCTTTCTCTATCGCTATGTATATTTGAGATATTTCAGGCTTCCGTAGTGCATGTTTTATTTGTGTATTTTAATTATTCTAATTCGACACGAGTTTCAGGGAAATGCCCCCGGGTTACACGTGCCGAACAAAAAAAGCGGGGATGCCTCTTCGCAGCCCGTAATGTATGTATATAAATTCTAAATGTTGGAGAATCTAATAATTAAAAGATTACACGATATTTGTAATAATTATGTGCAAAATGAATTATGTATGTTTTGTAATTTGATCGCATAGCAAAGTAATAGGATTAACAATTTTCAGTACATTGTGCGATAGTCAAAATCGTAAAAAGAAAGCCAAAGATCCGTCGCAGATCGAAGTGGTCACAATTCATTCATCAGTGGAGGAAACTCCAGCAAGTCCGAGTCCTCCAGTTAGTCCTGAAACGATTCCTCAAACAGCACCAATAATCATCCCTACAGAGCGTAGCGTCGATACAATATTGGAAATCTCCGATAAACATGTTAATTCGGACGAAGTAGATATGTTACACAGTATTAAACCTATTGTTATCCCGACCGAACGAACCTGTGATATAAATAGGCAATCTCCGAGTTTGAAAACGATTGATCGGGAAGATAACGATGAACTAACATGTTCCGAGTGGGACATGTTAGAAGAATCAGAAGTACAAAGTACAAAAGGTAGAAATTGCTGGAAATCTGTCGCTTCTTGTAGCGATGATGTATCAAATGCAGCAAAACTACTGGGTAATAGTCTATCACAGAAAATTAGCGACACGCCAATGCCAACAAAGCCTCGGCATATAGCCACGGTTCCGGTACCTTCATTGGGGGGTTCCAGAAGGCTTTCGTCGGTTTTAGAAAAAAATATGTTAACTGGTCTGCATCTAGATACAATTACAACGAATTCTGGAGCAGAATCGCCCACGAACGTTTCAGAAGTTCGACTGTCATCACCCGATCCTGACATTTTATTTCCTAAGTCTAAAAATGTATCACCAAGGGCAAAGGATGGATTTTCCACGTCAAAACCAAATTCAAAATCGGCAATGCCATTGCTCGTTTCACCGCCACCCGTTTCGACTGAACCACCACTCTCTATCGAAGATTTAGCCGAATTGCTCAATGAGGAAGGAGATGCAAAAAATGATAAGCAAGATAATCAATTGCAAGATAATGCAGATTTAAAGAGGTCGGGGTCAGGAAAGTCAGGAGAAGATATGTCCAAGAAGGATAGCGCTAAGAAGACGTGTAGTAACATTGACATAAATACGTCGAAACAACTTTTGCTCTCCCAAGACGATATTGATCGCGAGAGTGATAGGCGTTGGGAAGAAGTAGACAAACATATAGTCAAACTTACTACAAGGAAGTGCTTACCAAATTTGGGTCAAACAACATCAAATACAAAATCAGAAACATCAAAGTCAAACGAAATAAAAGGTCCATTGACCAATCAACATAATTTTCCCCTAAACGTGGAAAAGTCTATTGATCACAGGCATCAGTCTTCTTCGCCATCTTTTAAGCCGGAAACGCGTTATGCAGAAAACTATGAGAGGCATCCACGTCAATCGCGTGATAATATGAACGACAAAATTCCGAACGTTCATCCTCGTCTGCACGACGAAGAAATAGGGAGTGTGCATGTCCCGCACGGTGGTCCTATTATACAGGATGATAGAAATACCATGCTGTATCAGAGACGTTCACAAACTACTAACGCAGGAGATGTACCTAGAATGGATCATGCGGGTCAGCAAGAACATTTTAATAGACAACCGGTTAATCCACCTTTATGGCCACCCTCTCACCCTTCTTCAAGTACAAACGATTTTTGCAATCCTCAATGGACTCCACCTAGTAACTATAGCGGAATGGGTGGTAATCCTATACAAGGTATGTCAATGCCTAACCCCATGTATCAGCATCCAATGGGAATGCACCAAGATACGTGGAATTCCGGAGTTCCCAATTCTGCTCCCATGGATTCACATCCAATGAATGATTCTCCAATCAGACAGAATCATTTCAACGCGAACGTTATGCCTGGTATGCGACCGTTATTAAGTAGCCCTCATTCACGACCTCAAGAAATTAGTCACGATGATTCTTCTCTTCCCATGAATACATCGATAATACCGCCTTTACTATCGCCTACAAATTTTCCAGTAGCTTCTCAGTACAGAGGCTTCCATGATGTTCCTTTCGATAGGCCCGTTGACTACCCTATTGCAAGGCAATCGTGGGATCAGTCAATGAATAGACCGAATGATGCGTCTTACCGAAATGATCCAGAAATAAGTTGTAACAAGTTAAACGTAGAAGGAATGATAGGAATGCCTAATTCTTATCCAAGACCTAGCACGCCTTGTCCTTGGACTAGAGATAGAGATCGCTGTAACCGAGGTAGAGGTAGAGATGGGTATTATAATGACAACAGATGTCGAGGAGAAACGAGAAATAATTTTAATCGCGAGGGTCGACCTAGACTTGAACGTCCTCGAGACATGCATACTGATTGGGATAACGGTAATCGGTTTAATAGAGATAATCGTATTGCGGTCTCCGAGAGAGATCCGCGACTTAGAACAGAGCACGGTATATCTGCTCTCAACTCGAGTCATAATCGAGAAGGTAACACTAATTCTGTTAGGGATCCACGTTTAACGAAGGATAAACATTCGAATGCAACTAAATTTAAGGACAATGCATATCAAGAAAGAGACCCCAGGAAACGTGCGATGTCAACTTCGACACCAATATCGGCATTGCGGAAAGTTAAACAGAAATCAAAATCGAAAAAATCTGAATCTCAGAAACGTGACTCGGAGAGCAGTAGTGCCAAACAAGCGAGTGAGAAGACATCGAAAGACAAAATGCAGTCACCACTCGAGAGTCTATATGGTGTTATTGATACAAAAGGTAAAAGTAGTCAGTCCTATGGACTCCAAAAGTTCAAAATACCAAAGATCAAACGAACGGAACAGTTGACACATTCGACTAGTCTCAATGAAGAGAAAAAAGCGGATGCCGATAAGTGTTCTTCTGAGAAAGATGATACGACTGCTGAAGTTACAAGTAGTAGCGATTTACCTCATATGGAAGAAAACTGGGATTTAGATGACACGATCTCGGAGACGATGGTTTCAAAGAAGGAAGATGCTGTAGCGATAGAGCCAACAAATGTAGAAAGAGATGTTAGCTCACCAACAACGTCGAGTGTTAATAAAGATGAATCCAAATTTGCAGAACCTGATTCGATAATGAACACGTCTGTTATGTCTCTCGAAAATATAGACGGTATGAGAAAAGATGACACAGAAATAGACGGACTTAAATTGAAAGACGGAGTTACGCAAGAGTGGATTGAAGGGTTAATTAGAAAATCTTTAGAATTTGGGGAAGGAAAGAAGTTATTTGAGCAAGCTAAATTAATACAGAAGTTGGGTGAAGCGTTAGAGGCAAAGAAATTGAAAAAGATTAAAAAAATTATTGAATCCGAATCTGAAAGTAGTAGTTCAGATAAGGAAGAAAATATTGAATTGAAAAAGGTACAGTTTAAGAAGAAGCGACGTGTTATCGTTCCGTCTGATAGTTCTGACGAGGACTGTTTAGCTGAAAGATTAGGTATTTTAACTGATTTAACGAATGAAAAGAAAGAGAATGAAGAGCTTGATAAAGATAATGGTACGTGTATCGAGAATAGTATCATTACCGAAGAAAGTAAAAAACATGTAACCTCCGATATTAATGAGTCTATCAATACAGATCACGATGCTAATATTAATAATTCAGAAAAATCGTGTACTACTTTAGAAACAACTGAACCTGCTGTTAAGGATGATGAAATTAAGCATTCTGAAACTAGCGACAATAAAGAAGAAATTGAGACAAAACAGCACGATATAGAAGGGGCGCAACAATGTCATAAAGAACCAGATGTAAACGAGCAACATGCAACAGTGGATGATACTTCAGCAGACACTGAACTCACTGAAGTCAAAGAAAGTGGTTCAAAAATGTCTAAACCAAAAACTAAAAGAAGAAATTCGTTGGAGATGTTACAGGAAGATATTAGAGAAATGTTTATTAGCGAAGGTGTGGTGACAGCAACAGGTCATCGTATGTGTCGAGTTATGAAAGAAAATCAAGCGAGTGTTGTCACGATTCCATCTACAAGTACTCCAAATTCAACATCTAGAAAGACTGAACCCTCGAAGTCACTGGATAAACAAAACGCAGAAACTGATAGTGAAGAACAAGTGTCGAATACTTCAAAATCGAGGAAAATATCCAAGACTCGAAGTAACGAGAAGTCAAATAAAATTAAATCTAAAAGTAGAAAAGAAGTTCAGCGGGTTACAAGGCAACGTTTAAAGGAATTAAATTTCAGTTCCGATAGCGAAGAGGATCAACCGTTATCCCTGCGAACATCTAATCGAGACTCGAGTAGTTCTAAAAATCCTGATGTTTCCAAAGCAGATGACGAAAAAGATCATGATGCCGAAGTCTTACGCAGAAGTAAACGAGTACTTCGTAAAGAAACTGCGAAAGAGCGACGAGTGGTTGGTGAAAAAACGAATGTTTCAAAAATGGATTCTTCAAAAACTATGTTTGATAGTTCTTCGGACGAAAGTTTTGGTATAGATGTGGCTGAATTGACAGCCGCTGTAGACATTTCACTCAATACAGAAAAACAACCGAGTCGTAGTTTATCACGGGGACCGTCACCCAAAGATAAGTCAAATGTTCAGAATATTTCCAAAAAGAAGTCTAAAAGAACACGTTCATCCATTCTTCCCATCGACAAAATCGATGATATTATCACGTCTCTCACAGACGAAGAAAGTGTTATTTCAGACATTTCTATGTCAAGCAGTATAACTTCTGGAAAGAAAATGAATAATAATATTGATAAATCGACTAATAGCGAAGAATTGTTAAGCGATATTTTAGTAGGGCTGACAGGGCCTAAAACGAATAAAAATATTTCTCAAGTAAGCAAGGTGAGTGATGCTGACGCTGATGCCGATATCAACGATTCAGTGCGTATTGAGCCACGCCAAAAGAAAGTCTCAGGTAATAAGGAACTTCCTGTGGTTATGCCTAAAAAGAAGAAAAAGAAATGTAATTGGCAGATGGGTATTTTATCAAAAAAGAAACGGAAAAAGGCTGCAACTTTAATTCAAACAGAATCTGACCGCGTTGTTCCGGAAATTCAGGAAACACTTGAAAAGATAAGCATCCAGAAGGACAAGCCTACAGTTGCAAAAGGATTAGAAAGTTCAGTAAAAAGTATTTCCGAACAAAATGATGTCAATGATAAGGTTGCAAATGGTAAAGAAAGTGATACATTAACTTCAATGGATCCTACAAATGTGTGTAATGTGCCAATATCGTTACCAGCGGATGGTACTGTTTCTAAAATAGAAAACAAGAGTATTATATCTACAACAGATGATAACGAAACATCTATGAACAAAAATGTTTCCTTGACATCCAAAAAGAGTCAACCTGAGAATAAAACACAGCTTAATTTAGATATAAAGCAATTAATTGAATATGCTTGGACAGGTCAAGAAAGATACAAGTGCTTATTATGCCATTTTCGTGGTAAAAATATAGTCCACCATTATAAGTTAAATCATCCTGGCAAAGAAATTTTAATATCTAGGTTGCAATTAACAGAAGCCAAAGCTGCAAAAGAAGAAGTGAAACAGAATAATTACGAAGAAACTTGTACAAGGTTTTCAGAGAGAAAATCTTATTCATTTAATTGCAGAATTTGTTATTTTTTTACTGAAGGATTAAAGGATGCTGCTATGGAAGCATTTTACGAACATTGTACAACACATACTGGCGAATATAGATTTCAATGTAATAATTGTTCTTATCAAACTGTTACTAAAACAGCTATGCGTATCCATTATTACTCAGTTTGTCTGAAATATAGTGATACCTTCAATGAAGCTATAACTGAAGACAAAATACCAGCAGAAAATGGTATATATGGATACTTGTGCTCAGAATGCAATTATGTACAATTAAAACGATCCAATCTTGAAACACACATGGAAATATGGCATCGGAATGTTGCAGATAGTAAAATTATAAAGATAAATATGTCTACCAAAGTAACCGATGTTATAAGTTCAACGGTCACTGAAGGTATGGAAGTAAATTTACAACCAAGTTTTAAAGTTGAAGAATGTGAAACCTCTTCCAAGTCAGAGGAACAGCAAACAAATGAAAAACAAAAGGACGATGCACAAAACATTTCCATTGATTGTGAAAATGCTGAAATAAGAGAAACACAGTCTATTCCAGAAGAAAAAGATCAAGAGGGTTCTAATAATCAGAAATTAGAATGTATAACTAATAAAAATTTGTCAAGTACTGCATCTAAATGTGAAGAGCTGTTAGCATCTGACAAAGGATCAGAGTTAACTATATCCACTACTGTTAGTGATAAATTAAGCGTGTTTGTATGTCCACCCGAACTAGAGCATAAAGAAGTAGAAATTCAATTGGAACGAAAGAAGAAAATGCAGGAGATTGTTAAAAACTTTGGAATTAAAGTACATAAAGATGTTTCTGAAAAGGGAAAATCTATTATTGATACTCTTAAAGATAAAATGAAAACAAATCTACATAAAGAGGATGAACAGACTAAAGATTTAATCTCAACTACTAGTTCCTCCGAACTATGTGTCCCAAATGATCCTGTATCTTCTACAACTCCAATGTCATTTCAAAGTAATTTGAATATGACAGAATCTTGTATATCAGATAATAGGGCAGTAACTAAGAAAAACATATTGAAATCTAATGAATTCAATCAAGCAGAAGACCAAGATAAAAATGTAATTCAAAATGATTTAAGTCTTGGTCCTGAAAGAACAAGTGTTCAAGATCTTTCGATACCTGAAAATATTAGTAGTAAAGTCATTGAAAGTGAAATTGAAACAAGTGATAATGAAACCACTAGAGAATCTGCAACTGTTTATGATTCGGACTCTAGTAGTGAACAATCTGATAGTGAAATAGCCACAGACGTTAATACAATTTTAAAAGAGACTTCTAATATTGCTACATCATCAAAAGATCCAATGATGACAACCATTCAAAGACTCGCGGCTCAACTTCAAAGTACCAAATCGCTCGATGAATGTGGATCTGATAATTCTGCGAAAATGCAAACTAAAAAAACGTCTATCTCTGCATCTATACCAAAACCTCCAAATGTTATACCAATTTCAAGTATTAAGCATTTGTTAGGGAAACAAGATAAAAAGTTTCAAGAGACAGCAAAACAAACTGTAGATAATGTCAATGAACCTAAAAATTTCATCAGATTGAGACGTCTAAGTGGTGATATGCTTTCTATGCCTTCAGAAAATCAAGAGGATACATTATCTTTAAGTGGTAGTAAGTATAAATGTTCATCTATTACAAGTATGCTATTTTGTATATTATAACATTTATGTATCATTTAATAGGTGGAAGCCAAGCTGATACTTCAGGTGATATATTACAAACAGATACAGAAGAGGAATGTTCGTTTTTGAAAATTGAGAATGTAGTTAGCCTTGCTCCCTGTACTGATAATGTTGAAAGTGAAAGCACAATTGTAAGTATTGTTTAAACGTATTTAAATGTTGATTTTGAATAATATGAAATCGTGTTATTATTCCACAAAATTTATTTACTTATAGATAAGTGACATAAGAAAAGCTGTTGAAACTTCACCGGTTAAATGTAAAGGCGTCTCATTGCTAAAGAAGACAACTCCACCTCTTATTTTAAAGAGAATAAATTCTACAACTATAAGGCAACCTGTTGCAAAAAAGAGTACTACTCAAGAATCTGTAAAATTAATACCAGTCCAATCTTTGACATCTGCATCTCCAATAGTGTCAAATGCTTCGCATACCACTAATTATGTACCAATTGTTCCTAAGTCAAAGATAATTCACATTGAGCATAACAAATTACCATTTCAAGTTTCTGTCGGTAAAAATACTACTATTGCACCAAAGCCTTCACATAATATTGCAGGAACGGGATCTGCATCTCTTCCAAGTGTAAATTATAAAATCCTTAAAGTAGTTAAAACATCACCCATCTTCAAAACAAAGGATTTGTCATCACAATCGGCAGTAGTCAAATTAAAGTCTTCAGATGCTTATACTGCTATGTTAAAGCCTACAAAGCTTAGCCAGTTATACAAGTGTATGGGTCGAGATTGTTCTTTCACAGCAGATTCTGTAAATCTGTATTACCAACATTACACTCAGCACAGTATGTCTTTGAATAAAAAAAAAGATAGTACTTCAAATGATTATCAAAAGTGTGCCTACTGTTACATGGTTCTAAATGACTGGACACAAATGAAACAACACATAGAGGAAAAACATGCACATTGTCGTTATCAATGTAGTAACTGTTTCTATAGAGCAATTGCACCATCTTACGTGCAAATACACCAGGTATATTAAAGTATCAAATTTGTTATAAAAGTATACTTTAAAATATATTATATTATTCTTATTTATTACTTTTATTTTCTTTTTTTTAGGCAATATCGCATCCAGGTAATCACGTTGGTATTTTATTAGGTAAACTGATAAAAGAGCTCCCTGCAAAAGAAGAATATAATCGTCATGATTACATACAACCATTTATATGTCAACATGGTTTGTACATTTTTCTTATTTAAGATAAGATTTATTTACAATTCCTTTCTTTTTGGATTTCTTTATTCTAACAAGATGAAAACAAATAATATTACTAATTTTATTTTCAGAATGTGCGAAAGTTTTTTATATCCCAGAGACATTCATATCACACTTGAAAGCGAAACATTCGACCAATTTATCTGTTTATAAGTGTCACCTGTGTACTACATCATGTTTAAAAATAGAACAACTCATAATAGTAAGTGTTTAAAAATATAAAATTATTTATTAAAACTAATATTCTATATTTATAACTTTTTATCATTTACAGCATTACAAGATGCATGGAATTTATAAATACCAATGTTTGTACTGTCTAAATGGTGCAGATTCATTTAGTGATATGCTAACTCATTTAAGCATATTTCACTGTACCCGGTTACCCCAAATTCTTGAACGTTCTTTACCAACACAGGTGTGTACTTCCTTATCTTAATATTTAAAAAACGAATTTTTGAAGAGATTTTTATGTATACCTTATCTATTTTTATAATTGGAGAGAATTATGATTTCGATCTTTATTGAAATTTTAGGCATCAAGAAATAAAGATGTGATCGATCAACTTATAATAAGAACTTTAGACATAAAAATACCAACCGAAGTAATAGGAGTAAAGAATGAAATAGATAAACAAGAAAAAGATCCGGAGTCTTTATCTTCTACTTCTTCTCAATCACTGGAAGAAATTTCTATATTGGATGAAAAAACAAATGATGTATCAGAAAAGAAAGTGATTAATTCATTTTCAACATCTATCGTTAATGAAGGTAGTTCTTCAATTTTAAAAAAGTACTCTAATGCTTATAAAAACAACTCTGCAGAAACAATTCATGAGTCAAACAATGATACGAATATAACTCAATGTGAGGATAAAAAAGCAGAATTGTTTACTTTATCACGAAGTTGTGCTTCTAACTTAAATCGATTAGATGGATCTCCTACACCTAAAACGAATATAGCATCAGAAACAAGTAATAGTCATAAAATAAATTATCATACTTCAAAACATATTCTTCATGAACCTGAATTACAATTATTAGCTGGTATTGATGGAGACACAAATGCTGTAGATCCATTAGGAATATCTGGTACACTAGATTGCTCTGATGAATTCATCAATGTTAACCTTTTGGACAATCCTAATTTTTTGAAAAGTTCACATGACAATAGCAACTTATCTGTTAGTAAGAAACCCATAATTAATGAAAGCAAAACGGATGATAGTGATATAGAAATATTAGAGCAAATTGAAACTTCTAAGGATAAGAAGGAGAACAAAGAAGAGAAAATCAACAAAAAATCTGATGGATATGTGAAAAATCCGTTAAATATAAATTCTACTGAGAATAATACCAAAAAGCAGCAATCAGGTATACCACATAGTACAGAAACCTCGAATAGTTCTAAAGATTTTAATGCAAATTCATCGAAGACGCGAGATAAATCAGAAAAACCATTAACTTTGGAGGATATCAAAGATACAGGGTTTACAGGAAACAAATTATATAAATGTGGCTATGATGGTTGTAATTATAGCGCTTCAACAGCAGCTATTCTTCGAATACATGTTAAACAATGTACTCTTGGAGGGATGGATAAAAATTTAAATTGCATACATTGTGGAAAACGTTTTGTAAAAATTGGGTTCTTACTTGAGCATTTAAAATTACATGGATTAAAACGGTTCGGTTGTTCGTTATGTAAAGCACGGTGTACTGTTTCCTATCAAGCTATGGCTCATATGAAAACAAAGCATAAAATTCCATACAGTAAAGTATTGCCTGCTGATCCAGAAAATCCTTCAGCTGATGGTCTTTTTATTGTACAACCCATAGTAAGTAAATAATTACAAGACAGTATGATAAATAGCATGTTACATCATCTGATAATAAACATTTTTTCTTTACCATTTAATATAGCTTTCTAGTGGGGAACGAAGAGGTAAAAAACGAAAAATGGTAAAGGTATCAGAAAAAGATACTGAAAAAACAATTGATATTGAAAAGTTAAGTTTTGGCCCTGATGAAATAGAATTATTGCCCCGCCAAGCGATATATAATCGTGAAGTACAATGTGCAGTCTGCCCTTATACCACCAAAGTTAGGACAAATATTATTAGACATCTGCAACTTCATGCTAAAGATGAAACTGTACCAGAAATCGGACCAGTAAATCCAGTTCCTTGTTTAGATAAAAAAGAGAGAATGTTTGATAAAATGGTCAATCTTGCAAGTAGTTCTCATCAAAACGGACGAATGGGGGGCAAACCTAAAGAGCCTTCAAAGGACAATGATGAGAGTTTCATACCAAAATTTGTGCCGGAGCATAAAAGGTATATATATTATTTACACATTGTTGTAAATCGATTTTTTTTTTAATATTTCCAAAACTTTACAACACTGACATTATCCTATTTTATTGATAGATATGTATGCAGTGTAGCCGAATGTAATTATCTAACTGTTGATGAAGCTATGTTAAGATATCATTTGAAAGCGTTGCATTCAGATGAACAATATTTTCGTTGCCCACATTGTCCACAACCACCTCCGGGTCAAGAAGCGCAGAATATAGCAATAGACAAAATGGGAGTTCATTTAAAAATGCATGATACCAGACTTTATAAATGTTCTCATTGTAATCATCATCATTATCATAGGTTTGTAACACAATTACAGAATATTGTTCGCTCGATTATATAATTTTTATTTAATAGATTGGATTATTTAAACATATGACAAGTGTAAAAAGGAAAACTTACAGCTACAATATTATTATTATTTGTTTTCGTTACTACTGCGTCTCAGAAAGATGATCATAACAAATCGAGATGAAAATACGTAGACAAAAAATGTTCATTCATCTTTTATATTAAATTTTGATGTTTTGATCTTGAGTCTTGTTATTATATTAGCTGCAGCTGCACTTGTCAAATGTTTTACAAACAGTATAAACTATGTAATTCGTTTCATATACTCTCTGATAGTAATGAACTGTTGTTTAGACATATTATAGAAAGGCACCTTTCTGATAAGCATCCAGAAAAGAGACCATTTGTTAAAGTAATCAGAGAATTAGAAAGCACAGAAAATATTCAACAAACAACCCAAGATGAAGTAGAAGAAGACATTCCGGATCCAGACGGTAATCATTGGAAATGTAACATTTGCGAATATAAATGTGTTTACAAAGCAGAAATGATCACTCATGTATCTGTAAGCCATGATGAGAAAAATCAATTCAAATGTACTGCATGCTCTTTCAAGACTAGTGGAAAAGTACTTTTTGAGCAACATATCACTAGTAAACATCCAAATGATTCTAATGCTGATTATGTCATGGTATATCAGAGAATAAAAGGTGTTAACAAAAAATATGGAGATTCTGCTGAACAAGGAGGACAAGATGAACCATTTGATACTACTCCTCTTTGGAGAAGGGATATGCCTCGGGTGAGGCATATTCGTGGTATCCTTTTAGAGGATGAAGAAGATACTTTAAGTACAGAAACTTCTACCAAAATAGGAAAAAGAAAGAGTGATACAGATTTAGTCTCTACAAAACCAGCAAAAATTAAACACGGAAAATCAGTCTCTCTTGATGAAAATAAGCATTTTAAGGAAAAATCAAGACGTTCATTATCTTGTGAAAAGACTTCTACTGAAATTAATAATTCCGACGAAATTACGAATAATATTAGTAATACACTTGAAAATACAACATTGAAGGTAAATTCATCTATGGAACTGAATGATTTTAACGATTCAGATGTAGGAAGGTTTGGACCTTATGGAAAACCTGTGGGTAATATGTATTTATGTACATTGTGCGATCAATATAAAACAAAGTATAAGCATGACATGCGGGATCATCTTTATAGAGAGTTGAATTATGCGAGGTAAGCATTACATTATAATATTTATACTGTTAGATAATGACAATTTATTAACATTCATTTAGATGGCATTGCAAAGATTGTGGATTTTTATCAGTAAATCGTAATGCTTTGCTAAAGCATTTTACAAGACATCACAATGGAGAACGGCCAGATCATGTACCACTTTCTCCAGATAATGCTATTGAGAAATGGGTATGTCCAGAGAACTTTGGAGTTAATATAAATTCGTAAGATTACAATGAACTTTTTAATTTATAGGTCAGTACTCTACTCAAGAGACAAACTGATATAATGAGAGGATTGCCACTGAAACAAGATAATAAAGATACTACAACTTTGCAATCTAATACAACAGAAGCTATATTATTAGAACCTACAAGGAATAAGACCTCTATTACTAAAACTGATCGCGGTATCGTTAATAAAGTTTCTGGTAATGTGGAGCATGTAAGTTCGAAGAAGAAAATATACCATAATGCTATTAAGGTCACTAATAGAAATAGAGACATAGATATATATAATAGTGATAATATCGATGATGATGATGATTATGACGATGATGATGATTATGATGATGACGATGATGATGATGATGATGACAGTAAAAATCTCGTCATTGCTATTAAGGATGATGATGAATCGTATCAAGAAAAGGATGAACAAGTTTCACAAGCGGATGAATCTAAAGGTAGATTTAATGAATTTTGTAACATTTCATATTAACAATACAGTGGATTTCGCTTATTTGACCCATTAGTTAAGCAAGGTAGTCGTTTATTTGAGACAAAGTTCAGAGAATAGAACCTAATCAAAAAAATAGTGATATTTCGCGTAATCAGGATAGCATCTTAATCGGGCTAAAGGACGATAGGCCCGATGTGCTCCAAATAACCGAAAACCACTGTACATTATAATTTTTGTAGTAAAAAGATGTGGATGCATTACTAATATAAATAATACTGTGTACAGATCTACTGAAGAATGATACAGATAAACCTCTTGTTTGTAAACATTGCAACATGAAGTTTGCTAGATGGCGTGGATTAAAATTACATGTTCAAATATCGCATTTAAAACGTCTCGGATTCTTATGTCCTTATTGTGATCGCAGTACTAATTCCGAAGCTTTGATGCGTCAACATATTCGTTCAAAACATCCTGGCTGTATTGAAAAAATAGTTAATAACCCTGCTGCCGGTGGCCCAGAGTTAGATGATGAGTTCTGGAAAAAGGAATATGGTATTGTTAGTCCTAAAAAACATTCTAGAAAAAGAAAAAGAAAAGTAAGCGATACTTTTACGAAAGATAAAATTGATCGTATGTCGCACGAAGCACAAGAAAAGTGCAACCAGTGTGGTTTTAATGCTATGAGTTTTGCTGGTCTGAAAGTACATATGAGGGTACATGCTCCAAAAGAAGTTTTTAAATGTGAACATTGCACTTTTTACAGTTCTATAAAAGCACAACTTCGAGAACATTGTGAATTGAGTCATCCTCAAAAACCATTTCAAATTAAGGCTACATCCATGCAAAATGCAGAATCTACTAGCAGTAATATTAAAGAACATAAATACCAGAAAGATAGTGAAGATAGTGATGTAAAAGGAGAATATCGGAAAAATGATTACAGATCAAAGAAAAAATGGAAATACTCTTGCTACTACTGTAAAGTGCAAAGTACTTCCTTAGATGCTTTACAAAATCATTGGATTTTAAGTCATAAAACTTCAACAGCTTCAGGTGAATCACCTGAAGTGACAGTAGATCTCCCATTCAAGTATAAAGAAATATGCAAATCGATTTCACATGGACACAATTCAGAAGACAGTGAGGATACAAAAGTGGATGTAAGTAGTAATATAACTCTACAAAATATAAATAATAGTAATTTTAAACAAGGATGGATCTGTCAATGGTGTCAAGAGCAATGCTACTCTGAAAATGCTATGAAAGCACATCAACATATGTTTCACTCTCATTTACGATTTCATTTTAAAAAAGAAGATGGAGAAGAGGTGTATAAAGAATATGTCTGTCCAATATGTTCTTTCACAACAGTTTTTATTAATGACATGAAAAAACATGCGTCCAAGCACATAAATCTTTTTAAATGTAAACATTGTGATAAAACCTTTAGTAATTCAAGTCAAGTGGAAACACATAATAGTAAAGAACATCCAAAATTAGAACTGAAGATAGAAAGTATAACGAATTATAAAGAGCTGTTAGAAACGATAATGACTAAAGCTAAGGGGATTAGCAAGAATCAGAAAGTGATGGAAGAAGAAACGAAACCAGGCAAAAGTTTATTAAATACAAAATTAAAAATTCGCGCCGTTGCCAGAAAATCGACAGCTATGCCAACTATACGTGTACGTAATACTACATACAAAGTAAAAGCTGTAGCTCGAAAATCCACACATCCACTACCACACTATCCTCCTAGTACTAGTTTCTGCACTAATACTTATAAAAATGAAGATAATCATGATGCAAATGAATATAAACAATTTTCCTTTTATGGAATTCCATCAAGTCCTGTTAATTTAGGACAATTAAGCACATATATGGTAGTTGGAGGCCATAGAATGAAGGTGAATTGTACTACACTTGCTCAGTTAATAAATATTAATCCACAGATAAAACTTAAGGATATCAAGTATGATGTAAAGTATATTTCAGGTTTTTCAAAAATAGAAAAATAAATTTTGTCAAAGAAGACATATTATTAACAAAGCATTACTGTATACAGGATAGTAATTTAGCAAGAATCTCGGATGGTGGTTTGATACATAATAATATGTGATCTAAATAAGTAGATGTTGGCTTTTATTAACAGTATTGGTATATCTTTAATAATATTATGCAAAAGCTTTCATTTGCTTTGATTAGGTGTTACATTATCCTTTCAGTAATTTCATTTTATATCAATTAATGAAAAAAAATGTTGTTTTATATACACGTGAATACTTGAAATAAAAAAATACATAGGCTTTGTTTATTAGGCAATAAAATTATCTATAATTCTCTTGATCTATTACTATTGTTTTTATAATATTTTTATAATATAATGCATCGACATAATCTATTAATGAATCGTATTCTGAATTATTCTATTTTTATCACATACGACAAAGCAAATGTATACTAGACAATTTTTATTTTCAGAATTCAATGTAAAAATGTAAGGCATTAATATCAATATTTATTTTAATGTTTTTTTTTTATTGTGTTTGCTGCATTACATGTAAGAGTTATCAGTTCTATCTTTCAAGGTTTAATAAAACCAACAAGTACAAAGCAAGTATATATTTTATTACTTTTATTATAATAGTAATTATTATTATTAATATTATACTTATAATTTACTTATATTTTTACAATATGTTTATAACAATATAAATATAATATATTATAATTATATTATAATATAATTATATTTATATAATAAAATACATATAATGATATATATTAATTATATAGTAGCATATCCTTTTCCACGCAGGTGTTACCACATATTTCAAAATTAGTTAAAAAAAATTATCTATCTCTGACGTTAGTTGCTTCCGCACATCATCTCCTTTCTTTTTAAAACATTGCCGTAGACTTACGGAAGTTATATCTTTATTGTATAATATTATAGATATGGTTCTTTTACTTTGGAGACATTGATCTTTTAGAAGAGGCGATTACATACAATTATCATAGAACTTTTTTCAAGTTCGTTCAACCATTTAATTGTATTTCGCGCCTCTTTCTGAAGCTCAATTGTAGACGTTAAAAGTCGATTATTCTAAAATTGCTTTGGCAAAAGTCTCCTTATCACTAATAATGAGTAAATCATAAAATGACATGAAGGTCTTAAATGTTCGTTCACCCTGCGGTCGACTTTATGCTATCAATATTTACACCCTTACTTTTAGCTATCAATATCGATGCATGTCTGGTGCTATGTACAGAAAAAATTTGAGTATCCAGACCGTTCTTGGCTAAATTAATGAATTGATGTTATTTGTAAAACAAAAAGTTTTTTATGCAGTATGGAAATATCAATGTTAGACAATAGTGTTATATTAGAACAGATTTAATAGAATAATGCGTTGCACATTGAATGAATAATTGCTATCGATTTATCAGATAGAATGAAGTTAAAAGCTTTTGCATTATATGTAAATATTTTGATACAAAGTAATGTTTTCTTGGTATCGTAATTATATTTAGATCCCAATTTTGTGATAACAAATAACTTCCAAAAAGTAGTGAAGTATGAATGTAGAAAAATTTGAAAAATTGGGCTGTAACAAATTTATCATTTATCTTGTACAGAATAATAAGGTAGTAACACTATAAAAAAGAAATCGTAATATAAGTATTTATAATTACTTGCTTTTTGTAAATAATGAACATATCCATTACATGGAAATAGAAGTATTTGTGACTAGATCATGTATTATTAAACAATAATACTTTTGTCCGATAGATACAAAAAAAACAATAGGGAAAAAAATGGAATAAGAAACTATTTTACAGTATAAAAATATAAGACTGAACGGTATCCTAAGTATTACATTAAATATAACTAATATAATTGTAAATATCCTGTATCATAAATGTTAAATAAATATTTTTAATTTTTACAATTTAATAAATTTTTAATAAGAATTATAATACCTTCGCCATTGCAATTTTCTTTCCCAATCTACTTTATTTCAATTTAATTATGATTGAAGAAAGTATGCATGTGGAATTTTTCGAGTTTCACGTATGCAGGATTTATCTCTTTTTACATTCTATCAATATTAAGATAATATTTCTATTAGGAGCATAAAAATATTTAAACTTTATTAATTTAAAAAAAATTATTTTAAACTATGTAATGCATAATAATCATACATTGAATATCATAGGTCATTAAATGGCAATATTAACTATTGTTAAAGGATATTACATTGTTTTAAGTAAATACGACCTATTTTTCATTATAATATTTGACAATGGCAAGCGAAACATCCAGACGGTGTATAAGTCCATGCAAAAGCATGAGATGGTTGAGTTGGGTCTAAATTTAAAGAATCTTCACTTTCTTCACTTAGGTCCTCAATACTAAATGTATCAGTAAGTTCTTGTTTGTGTTTCAAAGACTCTTTTCCTTTTGATAATGAGAAAAGAGTTGTTTCATCATCACTAAAAAATATATTTTATTTTGTTTTAATTAAAATTTGTACAAATGTATACTTAACTTTTATACACAAAAATAAGTAATTATTATAATTTAAACAATAATTATTTACAATTAGGTGGGTTTACCTTTCACTTCCGCTGTGCCAATATTCAACTAAAGGTAGATTTTCTTTATTTTTACACGGTATAGGCAATCTTTGTATTGACATCAATCCATTAGTATTGTTACTGCACATGTTTGTCTTTGACGTCTCATGTTTAGGAAGCTTTATATACTCAGAATTGTGTTGAATTCGTTTTGCTTGTTCAATATGTGCTTCTATGAGAACATAGGAATTATAACAATTGTTATTTGTATTACTTGTATCACAATTATACAAGATACCATACTATAATATGTTACAATATTTTTGCAAAAGTTCTTTCATTATCTAATACGTTGTCTTTAAAAAATTCTACTAGAATGCAGTAGTAAATCTATAAATTAGTAATTATGAATAAAATAAACAACTCATTGTATATATTAAATAAATCAACATATTGCATACCAAGCTTCTTTTGCCATTGTTTAGTAGAGCTTCGTTGAGGAATTTGAGTTTGAATACTGTTGCAGCTACTATCGCTTCCCTATAAATGTTCACCATATTTCACATTAATTAATTATTTACAAATATTTTAATCATGCGTAAATTATGAGAAATTCTATTAAAAATTAGAAATTTTATAAAACCTTTATTTACCAGAAAAAGTTTTTCATCTTCATTGTGAGTAATTATTTTTGGATCACTATCAATTCCACTATCTTCCATGACAATAAGTTTTTGCTTTGCAAAAATATCTTTTACTGTTAACTCACCTGAAATATATAAAATATAATATTATTTCTATGCTTCTAGTTTAACCATGTAATATTCTACCAACAGTTTTGAATATTTGACATATATATGTGCATTGATATAAGTTTTGAGTAAACTATCGCCTTGAAATGTCTAACATAAATTTACATATTAATATAAATATTAAAGTCAGGCATTTTGAACAAAAACATGAATAACAAGTGAAATATATATTGTTTATGTGTTATCTAAAGCTATTATAAATATATGATTAGGTTTTAATATTTACTGTATTAGATGGTCTAATGTTGATGGTCTTAATATTATCATGATACATACATGTATATTATATAGCCATAATATGTTATATACTATAAAAAGCTTTTGAACATTCTACACAAAAATCTGGCTGCAACTTGTTGGAATGCTTATGTTACCTTGGGATAGTCCAGTATTGATTTTCTTTCAATCAAATAACCACAAATACTGACTTATAAGCCTTATCATTTTTACTTCGTAAAACGATTACATATAAATCTATAAGTATTATTTTATTGATTATATGAGATGTACATTTATATTTTAATATATACATAATGATATGAATTTTATTTTATAACATAAGAATCAGTATTCAACATGCACTAGGTCTAACATATATTTGAATATATACATCTCTTATTTAATATTAAAAACTCTATCTAATACATATATGTTATGTATTTCCGAGTCTTTTCTACAAAGAACTTGTGATATTTCATTAAAGACAAGACAAAATTTTACTAGTCCCCAGCCCCCATATTAGTAATGTATCCTTAGCAACCACAAATGAATTTTTATTGGGCATGAAGAATAAAACATGCAGAGCTGAGCAAAAGCGTTAACAAAATACTTAAATTCTGTCATTAAAAGACACAGGTGTATTAACAATATAATATAAAATGCTGACATTTAATTTTGATATAATACAAAATCTTAAACTTGGTTAGATTATACTTATGTGCTATATTTAGTTAATAAATAAGAATAAATTTTCTCACAGCTCTGTTTAAGTACAATACGTCAATTATGGCTCCTACAATACCCAAAAGACAACCCTCCAAGGTTTCAGAAACAATGAAAGATGTACGTTATTAGAGTATATAGTTTGGTAAACATATTTTTACAAATTAATAGTTAATCATTTTTATATGTTGATCAAAAATTTTAGTATGTTAGTTTGAAAAGCCGCATGTCGGGTATAAGCTTAGCTGGTGGAGATATGGATTGGATGCGAGGGAAAGTTTTATTAAGACCAGATGATCAATTACAGTTAACAGAGGCAGTACGTTGAACTTATTCATATTATTATCATGTACAAGATATAGAAGTATTATACACTAATATTTTAGGAACTTCAAGAAGAAATTGCTCGAGTGCTTACAATACATAATACACGCATCCCAGATTCGCTTGTTGAATGGTCTTGGAAGTCAAGGGAATTTGTAAGACTACCTGATCCTCCCAATATAGTAACTGTATTGAGTGTACCTGGTACTATACTACGTAAAGACTTGGAGGAAGCTAAAGTGCAACTAGCTGGTGGTATTATAGGTAAGAAATTTTATATATATATATATATATATATTACATTAATTATAAAAACTATAATGATTAGAATCATTTAAAATCATAAATAAAAAATGACTATTTACTATATACATTAAAAAAAGTGCATATAGCGATTAAATTAAAGTGTTTTCTTGTAGCCGACAAACGAGATGATGAGATCATCCATACCTCTAGACAAAATGATGTATTAGATAAAGCCAGAGATGAAGGTGTGTTTCAAAATAATTCAGCCTAAATTTAAAAGTAAATATTTAACTGTTATACTATCTACTTCCTGAATATTATAAATGAAACAATTGAAATAACTGCAGAATATGAAGGAGAATATGAATATGAAGCAGAAATAGACGAAGATGAATTTCACAAAGAAAAACCTAAAAAAATACCGAATCAATTCAATTTTTGTGAAAGGGCAGCATTAACATATGAAAATCCCATAAGAGTAAGTGTTTTATTTAATAAGTATTTTACTGACGGATAAATATGGATTTTTATAGGACATGAGTACACAAACTATACCCCCACCCACAGCAGTATTTAATACACATGTTTTCCAATGGACTATTTTTGATGAATATCAGGTATATAAATAATATATAATAATATTCTTAAGGGTTTGTCAAGTAACTCGTTTTTATAAACTTGTAAATGTGCAGGAAGATTTCATGCATCAACAACGTGAAAGAGAAAAGGAAAGAAGAATGCCAGTTACCCATGGACGAAAAGAGGATATTAAAAAAAAAGAACAATCAGAAAATACTGAAATGCTTGGTAGAATGCTTACAGCAGCAAAAACGTTAGAAAGGATGGTAAATCAGAATATATTTGATGAGATAGCGCAAGGTGAATCTGGTTATATACGTTACATTTTTTAAATTGTTTAGAAGTTTTATTTTATTAAAGCATAACATTTATAGATTATAGATATTGGAATGATCCAAGTGATGAATATAAAGATGGTGAAGGCTCTTTGTTACCATTATGGAAATTTAATTATGAACCAACTAAGAAACATGATATCACTGATGTATGCTTCAATGCCAGATATTACGATCTATTTGCAGTAGCATATGGAGCATGTTAGTAATAAGTAATTGAATTTTATAAGTTTATAATTATATTATAAAATTTTACTATATTACAGTGTCATTCAATAGTCCTATAAACAATGGTTCAGTTTGTTTATTTAGTTTAAAAAATCCATCATACCCAGAATGGATTTGTCCAATAGAATCACCAGTAATGTGTTTAGATTTTAGTGTTCAACATCCTCATTTATTAATTATTGGTGAGAAAACTCCAAATTTTCTTTTATGAAATATAAAAATACTGTACAATTTTAGTATAACAAGAAGAAAGTATTAAATCACATATTTTTGATAAAGGTACAAAAGATGGTTCAGTAGCCGTATATAATATCATGTTACCACCAACTAGACCACAGTATAAAAGTAATGATGTTACTCAAAAGCACGGAGGTATTGTATGGGAAGTATGTCATACTACACAATTATTTAGGAATGGTTAATAAAGAAAAATTAAATTATTAAATGTCATTTGGATTGTCTTATTATAATATTTGTTAAAGGTTCACTGGGCACCAGATACCCAAGAAGGTAATTTAGCATTTTATAGTGTTAGTGTCGATGGTAAGATAAATCACTGGATTCTCAATCAAAAAGATCTTGGTTTAACAACTATTATGACATTATTTCTTGATCGACCATCTGTACCAGGTCCTGATGGCACAATGATAACACTCAAAGGTATTTTGTAGGGATAATAATGAAGTTTTATTACATTTCATTGCTAAAAATATTTGATAATCATTAATGATTCAATGTAGGTTGTGGAACCTGTATAGCTTTTTATCCATCAGATGAAAACATATTCTTAGTTGGAACTGAAGAGGGTACTATATACAAATGTAATACAGCATACAGCAGCATTTATGTGCAAACTTATAATGAAGCGCATAACATGCCAGTATATCGTATAGTTTTCAATAAATATAATTCAAATATATTTGCAAGTTGTTCAGGGGACTGGAGGATTAAAATATGGGAAGATGGAAGACTGTAAGTTTTATGTTAATAACTACTATTCATAGGTTCATATAAAATAAATTATACTTTATAAAACAAATATTTAATTATTTAGAGATCCACTATTTATGTTCGATCTTGGTGTTCCAATTGGTGATGTGCAATGGGCACCTTATAGTTCAACTGTTTTGGCATGTGTATCAAATGATGGAAAAGTGACTGTGTTTGATTTAAATGTAAACAAGTACAGACCAATTTGTAGCCAAGCAATTGTCAGTAAAAAAAGGAATAAATTAACAAGACTTGCTTTTAATACTAAACTGCCCTTCATTATAGTTGGTGATGACAAGTAAATTATATTTAAGAACATAAGTATAGATTTATTATATATTAGTAATAATTGTTATAAATATAATAAATATTTCTTAATATTTTGTCTAATTAACAGGGGTACTATAAATGCGTTAAAGCTATCACCAAATCTTAGATTGAAAGTAAAACCAACAAAGAAACAACTCCACTTAACAGACTCAGAATTGGAGTGTATGAAATTAGAAAAACTATTGAGTTTTGTACGTGAACCACCTGTATTGACCCCACCAAAAGATGAAAAATTATAATGACAAAAGTAGCACGCTGCTTTTCAATTATTGTTAAAATTTGACAAAATATATCTAATATATTCTAAAACATATACAAAATTGGCATTTTATACATAATATTTTCGGGACAATTTTGTTATTCTCATCCACCATATTAAGAAAGTAACCATAAATATTGTAGCAATGTACTTTTACGGAAGTACAAGCAATTATTAAATATTATAAATGTATTTTTTTGCTATGAGTAAGGAAGTCCGTGGCATTTAAAAGATATTTTTTTAAATATTCAACAATAATACTATACCACACAATAGACATGCCTCATATATGTGTATACATATTTCAAACATTTAAAGTCTAAATTGTAATTAAACTAATCAAATGCACTACATTTTGATGAACATGATGTAATACATATATATGAAACAGAAAATGCACGCACGAGCGCGAGTAAAATTCTATAATTAAATAAATAACTGTAAATATAATAAATATTTTATATAACATATGTTTATATATATTATATACATACATACATAAGTAAATATCTTGCACTTAAAATGACTTTTTTAAAAAATGGCTTGACGACTCATTTCATTTAAAATAACTTCTTTTAAACGTCTATGCGATTATAAGATAGCAGATGTTATTGAAACATGCATGTCATCATTTGGCACGAAATGTATTTATATTACCTTAATTTCGAATAGAAATGATAATATGTAAACAGCTATTATTCATTTTCAATCTTCCATGTTGGCTTAAGATACAATTTATTATTCATTATAACTTAAATGTTAAATGTCAAATTGAAGCCCTTATTAATCAAAAGTACATTGGCTAAGAATTATTCCCTTAATATTTAAACTTCCATTTGCTAGATCGTTGCATAATTTTTGTCATGTGCTTTAATTAACAATATACTACCTATTATTATCTACAATTTATCAACTTTTCAATGGGCAACTTATCAGTTCCTGATACAACAAAATTTTTCATTTTTTTAATGAACAAATTTAACGTTGAATATTAATTATGCAATAATCCAATATATAGTAGTATTGGCTACATATCAATTCCCTGTCTTACTAAATGGAATTTGGCATTGGTTATGAGATATCTAGGTCATCTTACAAAATTATAGTAATTATAACTTTTATTAATATAAGGAATTCTAGTAGAAATAATGACACAATATAAATGAAATTTCGCATGGCAATAATGGAATCTAGTTAAGGATGATCATACCTGGTAGTTTGGGATTTTCTACTACACCTTTGAAATATTTTAGCTCTAAAAAATCTCTAATGTTATTCGGACATGGAACTTGTCTACCTGCAAATTCAATAGTTGACATCGGATGAAGAAATTGCTCTGGAAAGTCTTCATTCTTCATAAACCATGCATCTTTAACCATAGATCCATTTTTTGCATAAAATGGTAATACATTTACATGTAAATTATTGATTTTTGAATACTGTACTTTAAAGAATTCTCCTTCCGTTGCTTTTTCCCAAACAAAACCATGATTATCTACAGTAGATTTAATTTTGGCTTTAACTAGCCATGGAGATCGTTCTAAATCAAATCTATTTATTCCTATTTGTACTTCATAATCCCATGGCAAAATATCTCCATTTCTCATTGCACCCAACAATGATGTTCCCTCTAACCAGAAACGAATACCAACTTCCTCTAACTTATCAAATACATGATGAGCAACTTTCCTTAATCCAGCAAGACAACAAGGAGGTGTATACCGATTCTGATAAAGATACGATGGTATACCATTTATAACAGATCCAAAACATCTAGATGTTTCCCTAGAGCACCCATACCATTCAATAAATGTGGAAGCCCTTGTAACTTTCTTTATTCCTAATTGTTTAAACATTAATCGCTCACGGCTTTTATTTAATTGTTCCACCTTCCATTGGGTCTGTTGATTTCTATACAATGGTTTTCCTTTACCGAACCGATGATCTTTTAGAATGTGAATCTATCAGTGTATGACAAATTTGTGCTTTAGTATATTATCTATTCTATATTCCAATATAAGTTCATATTATAAAAAACAGATCAATAAATATGATATGGTAATTAACTAAGTGACTTACTTACCAGTTTAAACCATAAAATTTCACAAATAAACACAACATGATGGTAACATAAACACTTGCACATAAAAACAAAACAAAAATAAAGGCATTATAAATAAAACTTTATATAGATATACTTTTATACAAACTGCATAAAAGTCACACAAAGTCCATGCATGTAATTAAAAGTTTGCATGAATTAATTGAAATTAAAAAAACAAATGGAGACGTTAAACAAATTATCAATTAATAACATATCTTTCAAGTAATGTTAAATAAATATCATTAGATATGTCATTAGAATCTTGAAATTTTATATACAGTCTGGTCAAAATAGTGTTACAAAAATGAATTTGGTATCTTCATTAGTTTCTGACAAAACAGCTTGTAACACCTTATTTTGACCACCCTATATATGCATAAAACTAATTACCTTTGCACCAATGGCTGCAGTTTGGATGTACAATGCATCTGGGAAAGGTAACAGAAATGGATCAGATAGTTTCCGTAATATTTTGGCTTCCAATATCGTTGCATGTTTTCCAATAACATAATCACATTCCGCATTGGAAGAATAAGCAAGTTGTAAGCTCCATTCCTTAATCTTCAAATTTACAGTAAGACAAGATAAAGTAACTTTACCTACAGGTATGGTTACTATCCTAAATTCTGATGTCTGTACAATAGCTTTCTATAAAAAGTAAAACAAAATATTTTATTAAATACAAAATATAAAAGATTCTCACTTTATATAAGTATAATTCCCAATTAAGATTATAATATCCAATGTTTACTTGTATAGTTTGCCTTGTGGATATACGGCTAGCATCAGGTAGAAATAAAACATATTTCGTACGTATATAAAACATAGGATTTCTTTCTTCGTATGTTTTATTGAAATCCGTTTGCAAAGTAATAAGTTTAATATTCTGTAATGTTTCATTTCCAAAATGCAATTCCAAAGGAGGATATGGTAATTCATCGCATACTATTAAAATGGGAATGCTAGGAAAAGAGTTTAAAACAGATTCTACGGTAGTTACTACATCATTGTCAAAACTTTCAAATTGACGTATAATAATAGTAACAAGACGAGACAGGCGGCGATAGAACTTTTGAGGTGGATCATTTGTTACTGCGCCAGGTGTCAAAAGTCCTAATGTATTTTGTGCAGCGAATAACCTCCATATTCTATGCCAGATAATTATATTTCCTAACAACGCAAGTACCAGCAATGTTCTCACGAAGCTCAAGCGCATTCTTATTGTACACGATGAAGTCACATTGTATTTTTCATTTTTTATGTGTAATCTCTCACATTATCAGTATTTTGGTTATTCCCTTACAAAATGTCATTGTTTCAAATCTATTATCTCTATCAGCAGGCTGTGGAAACTCCTTACCCCCACCACCTTGGCAATTTAACGTAGTCCCCGCCGTTCACGCATGCGCATTGTGGAAAATAATCAACTGGAGGGCAGCACTAACGAACGCAAAGCTGCCAACCGTGTTTATTGCTTCTGTTCGTACAGTAACTAGCCCGCCAAAGTCTAGATCCCCGAGTAGAAGTGTAGTCCCCGCTAGCCCCTTAAACCTGTTAACCCGTTAGCCTTTTAAACCCGCCAGCCGGCTAATTAGAAGGGGCACATGAGATACATACATGTTAAAAAAGCCGCCTGTTTAATAAATAATGAGATAGATTCATTCTTCGAAATTATTATTTTTTTATTTTACTTTTAATTATATTTGGGTATCCTATAATCAGATAAATTCGTCAATGGATATTAACTTGCTGAACAGAAGAATGGTTCGTGAGGAAAATGGTTTACATAAAAGAACGGGTTCATTTTAACTACAGCGCGCTACTGCTCGTGCACTATTACGCGATAACTGTTGTCTACTAGTATGTTTAGGTGAATAAATGACAATAATTTGATTATTAATTACCATCCTATAATTATAGAAAGAAAAAATTAACAAAAAAAGTCTCTTCTTTACGAATATGCAAGTCGCGTTTCGATAGTAAGACCAGTTCAGAAGTTACAACAGTTTAAATCTTAAGATTCATCTCAGTATAAAGTGCAATATAATAATATGTTATTATTTATTTTATGTGTATTTGAATAATATTTAAGTATGGTATTTATTTACAATAAGAATTATTATACATTATAACAAAAGTGCGTCCGATGTATTAAAAGTTATAATTATTCTATGATTTATATTACTTTCCGACTATTTGTAAAAATGTACATATATAAAATTGATACAAATAAACAAAAATAAGATACATTGCAAAAAATACTAGAATTTTTAATTGAAACCATGAATTAACCATCCAATTCCCTTATTTGTTCAACTTCTCGAGTTATTGCCTTTTGACGAAAACTCCATCAATGGAGAAAGTATCAGGAGAACATGAGCTACAAGGAGAAATTCGGATTTCAAGACCCACGCAAGGAGAAATTCGGATTTCACGTGCCACTTCTTTAAATAGTATGCTTTCCTGGTAGAAATCCCAGTTTACGGGGAATTTGCCGAATCGCTGAGAATCGAAAAAGTAACATGAGAACGTGAGCAGCAAGGAGAAATTCGGATTTCAAGACCCACCTCTTCAAATAGTATGCTTTCCTGGTAGAAATCTCAGTTTACGGGGAATTTGCCGAATCGCTGAGAATCGAGAAAGTATCATGAGAACGTGAGCAGCAACGAGGTATTCGGATTTCACGTGCCACCTCTTCACATATTATGGTATCCTGTTAGAAATCCCAGTTTACGGGAAAATGTTCCGAAAGCGTTCGTGAGAACATTGGCAGCGCCATCTAGCGGTGGAGAGAAGAGGCGAAATTTCATGCGTTTGCAAGGTGTTCCTTTAAAACACTCTCCTGGTCGCTATAATTAACCGATTCTTATGAACGATACCTTGTTGGAAAGCTAAAAGAACGGGCTACAAAATGGCTATTATAGAATTTTTACAATACCTCACTTTCAGTCTCTAAATCGCACTTAAACTTTTCAAATGTAATTTCTATGATGATACTAACGTTAATAATAAAATTTGTTATAGCTATCTTATAGCTTGTTCTTATAGCTTTCCGACGAGCTATTGATCGTAGAAATCGATTAAGAATTGTGATCAGAATTAATTTTTAAAGTAAATCTCTCGAAAGTCGATAAAACAGGGTCTCAATTGCACGCTGGCGCCATCTAGCGGTGGAGACAAGAGGCAAAATTTGATGATTTTTCAGGGGGGTCTTTAACAAATTCTCCTGGTCGCTATAATTAACCGATTCTTATGAACGATACCTTGTTGGAAAGCTAAAAGAACGGGCTACAAAATGGCTATAATAGAATTTTTACAATACCTCACTTTCAGTCTCTAAATCGCACTTAAACTTTTCAAATGTAATTTCTATCATGATACTAACGTTAATAATAAAATTTGTTATAGCTATCTTATAGCTTGTTCTTCTAGCTTTCCGACGAGCTATTGATCGTAGAAATCGATTAAGAATTGTGATCAGAATTAATTTTTAAAGTAAATTTCTCGAAAGTCGATAAAACAGGGTCTTAATTGCACGCTGGCGCCATCTAGCGGTGGTGAGAAGAGGCAAAATTTCATGCATTTGCAAGGGCTTCTTTTAAAACACTTTTCTGATCACAATTCTTAATCGATTTCTACGATCAATAGCTCGTCGGAAAGCTAAAAGAACAAGCTATAAGATAGCTATAACAAATTTTATTATTAACGTTAGTATCATCATAGAAATTACATTTGAAAAGTTTAAGTGCGATTTAGAGACTGAAAGTGAGGTATTGTAAAAATTCTATAATAGCCATTTTGTAGCCCGTCCTTTTAGCTTTCCAACAAGGTATCGTTCATAAGAATCGGTTAATTATAGCGACCAGGAGAGTGTTTTAAAGGAACACCTTGCAAACGCATGAAATTTCGCCTCTTCTCTCCACCGCTAGATGGCGCTGCCAATGTTCTCACGAACGCTTTCGGAACATTTTCCCGTAAACTGGGATTTCTAACAGGATACCATAATATGTGAAGAGGTGGCACGTGAAATCCGAATACCTCGTTGCTGCTCACGTTCTCATGATACTTTCTCGATTCTCAGCGATTCGGCAAATTCCCCGTAAACTGAGATTTCTACCAGGAAAGCATACTATTTGAAGAGGTGGGTCTTGAAATCCGAATTTCTCCTTGCTGCTCACGTTCTCATGTTACTTTTTCGATTCTCAGCGATTCGGCAAATTCCCCGTAAACTGGGATTTCTACCAGGAAAGCATACTATTTAAAGAAGTGGCACGTGAAATCCGAATTTCTCCTTGCGTGGGTCTTGAAATCCGAATTTCTCCTTGTAGCTCATGTTCTCCTGATACTTTCTCCATTGATGGAGTTTTCGTCAAAAGGCAATAACTCGAGAAGTTGAACAAATAAGGGAATTGGATGGTTAATTCATGGTTTCAATTAAAAATTCTAGTATTTTTTGCAATGTATCTTATTTTTGTTTATTTGTATCAATTTTATATATGTACATTTTTACAAATAGTCGGAAAGTAATATAAATCATAGAATAATTATAACTTTTAATACATCGGACGCACTTTTGTTATAATGTATAATAATTCTTATTGTAAATAAATACCATACTTAAATATTATTCAAATACACATAAAATAAATAATAACATATTATTATATTGCACTTTATACTGAGATGAATCTTAAGATTTAAACTGTTGTAACTTCTGAACTGGTCTTACTATCGAAACGCGACTTGCATATTCGTAAAGAAGAGACTTTTTTTGTTAATTTTTTCTTTCTATAATTATAGGATGGTAATTAATAATCAAATTATTGTCATTTATTCACCTAAACATACTAGTAGACAACAGTTATCGCGTAATAGTGCACGAGCAGTAGCGCGCTGTAGTTAAAATGAACCCGTTCTTTTATGTAAACCATTTTCCTCACGAACCATTCTTCTGTTCAGCAAGTTAATATCCATTGACGAATTTATCTGATTATAGGATACCCAAATATAATTAAAAGTAAAATAAAAAAATAATAATTTCGAAGAATGAATCTATCTCATTATTTATTAAACAGGCGGCTTTTTTAACATGTATGTATCTCATGTGCCCCTTCTAATTAGCCGGCTGGCGGGTTTAAAAGGCTAACGGGTTAACAGGTTTAAGGGGCTAGCGGGGACTACACTTCTACTCGGGGATCTAGACTTTGGCGGGCTAGTTACTGTACGAACAGAAGCAATAAACACGGTTGGCAGCTTTGCGTTCGTTAGTGCTGCCTTCCAGTTGAGGATTTTCCACAATGCGCATGCGTAAACGGCGGGGACTACGTTAAATAAGGCTCCTATGCTTATGCATTGAGTTACAACACCCTGTCTATCAGTATCACTTATCACTCATAGCAGTAGTTGCCAATTGTTGCCAACCTTTAAGCTTGTCTAAACCAGTGTCTGTGCCACGGAGAGGAGAACGATCGCCTCCTATGCATTGACGTTGCGTGTTCCAACCTTCTCGTAAAGTTAGTCGGCTCGTAAATTTCTATATGTGGCTTTTAAGTGGTCAACGACTGGGGATTTAAGCATTTAATCCTCCTGTAACTTTATGGGGAAAATGGAACAACCCGGCCTGAGTGTCCAGACCTAAGTTCACATCGAATGCCAGAAACTTATTATACTTTGATGTTGGTAATATCTATTCATTCGTTTATGTTGTTTTTGCATGAAACGTCAAGTTGGAGAGTTCTCGTTGGTATAACCGAAATAAACTGTGATTATCCGTGTGATAAATAATCAAATACTCGTTCATATAGATAATTCCAGCGTAATAGAAACGTTACATTGCCCTAGTCATGCCATTGCATAGATATACGCACGCTATTTTATGTAGAATCCCTCTTTCGTTACGAACAAGAGGGGAGGTCACGCTCGACGAGGCTAGAAAGCAACATTTAGCTTTAGCGCAATTATTACGGGAACTCGATATTGATGTGGTAGAAATGCCACCAGACGAAAATTCGCCTCTTTGTGTTTTCGTTGAAGATATTGCAGTTGTTTGCAATGGTATTGCTCTCATCGCTCGACCAACTGAACCTTCTCGTCTAAAAGAGGTAATACATCGTCCTTGCCATCGAATTAACTTCTCACTTAACTCGTACGTTGCTTTCAATTGTCGCCAGACTTTATCTACGACAGTGATATTTATACATATTACATTTTGTACATCAATGCTGTGTTTCAAATTTGCATTCTCCTTTGTGTCTCACTTGTTAAAATATTATTTATAAATATTAAAATTCATAATACAATACTAATCTTTAAGTAAGAATTGTAATTTAATTAGATAAATTTACTTAATTTCAGATCGACACAATTAGGGCTGTCCTCAAGAAAGAATTAGAAATACCTCTAATAGAAATTGCAGACAAAAATGCTCGTTTGGATGGAGGGGATGTTTTGTTCACAGGTAATATTACAAATTGTTATAAGGTTGTATGTTAAAGTTTAAAAATTGTATTATACTATCACTACTATGATGATGGTAATAATCATAATTATAATTATTATTATTATTATTATTATCATTATCATTATTATCATTATTATCATTATTATCATAATAATAATTGTTGTTGTTATTGGTAATTATTACAAACAAAAATATATAAACTATTTTATTTTAGGCCGTGAATTTTTTGTTGGGTTATCACACTTTACAAATGAAGCAGGTGCACGTGCAGTTGCAGCAGCATTTCCAGAATATCCTTGCGTACCTATTAAGGTCAGTTAATTGAAAAATGTCCTTATCCTTTTACATTAGAAATTATTATATAGATATTTTATATGGGTATTTGCATATCTGTCGTATATTAGAATTATTTTATTTTTATTAATATTCTAATATCAATATTCTAATATCATTAATAAAAAATGAGCTCATTTGTTCAAATAACTGCTAGAATGACATCTTAGGGATGTTTACGTGCTACTAATGCCTTGTGATGTACATACATATGTTACTGTACATTCATGATATTCTTTACATTTAATTTACAGCACATTACCTAATTATAAAATATGCAGTGCATATCATGGAATCAGAATGTATTGTTATTTTAGAAAAAGGAATCATGTTCATACAACATATTTTTCATTATTCATTTAAGGTGGGTGATGGTGGCGAAGAGGTGATAGTGGAGAGTCTTACCTCAGCCCCTCTTCAGGTTTGGGTGCACTAGTTTGACTCTCGTATGCATATTCCATTGGGAAAGAATACTCACGAAATTAGAAAAATGATTGCACGTCTTATAAAAAATTTTTATTTAACAAATATTCTGTAAAACGTGATGCAGAATATTTAAGTGACGCTTTACAATCAGAATTGATAATGCAAGTTCTAGCTTAGCATATTCGTGCACATGAAGTTCATAGCAAAGTTACTCACTCACCTTAGCACGCATTCCATTTATTATCAACTTCAGTATCTTTTGCAGAAATAATCATTGCTCATTGATGCATAAATGCTTGTGTCTTTGTACATGAAATATTTATTAATGAATAGTAGCTACAATATACACATGTACAATATTTTCTTTTTATACACTAATAAATAAATAATTTATTTAGTTTGAAAGAATAATCACATAAATTATTATATACAATGTTTCTGTTTTTTATTTTTTAAGGTTGCAGAGTCTAAACGCTTGAAATCATTAGTTACCATGGCAGGACCTGATGTCATTTGTGTTGGAGCTGGCAAAGAATGTCAAGAAGTTTTGAAGGTAAGTGTGGCAGCTGCTGCAAGTTTCTCTTATAATTTAGTATTTTTCAACAGTTTGATTAATTTACTACATATATAATATAAATATTTTCAATTCATTTCTATGCAGAGAATTGAGAGAGAAGCAACATATACTTACCAGACTTTAACAGTACCCGAAGATGCTGCTGCAAATGTTCTATATGTTAATGGAACTCTCATACATCGATCAGAGGATGAAATCCCACAATCAAGTAAGGTTTTTATGGAAAAAGTTGAATTTCCAACTAGATCATTACCTATGTCCGAATTAGCTAAAGTTAGTTCTGGTTTATCATCTTGTTGTTTATTAGTGCGTAGACCCAGACATATTCGCAGTATTTAAACAAAAAGTAATAACAAGATGTATAATCTCAGTTAAATACCTTGTATTTTAACAAACAGAAGAAGTTTTCTTTGTATGACTGGACAGATATTAATTTTATTAAGCAAAGTTGATCAATCGCTATAGATTTTATATCATTTTGATATCTGGATGTATAAATTTAACAATTATGAAGATTAATAATATATTTAAGTTTTAAACATAAAGAGAGAGCTAATATATTTGTGTTCAAAGTAAACATGCTGGTTTACATTGCTAATAAAATTATTTTATGTAGTTTTTGTACTTGCCATCTATTTAAATATTTACTTTTTACTCATTGATCTTATTACAATATTTACAATCATTTGTAAAATTTTGTTATATGGTAGCAATGTCATGACTTCTACTCTTGTTACAATAACTAGTGTCCCTTCTTATTTATAACTTTTTTCCTAAGTACTCATATTTATAAAATATTACATTTTGCATTTAAAACTGATAAAGGACAGTATTGCAGCCATAAATATTGCACAATGTTTCTATTATGCATAAGGGGTTAGAATAAAGATATTTCTAGCATTGCAATATTTGAGCAAAATCAAACTTTGATATTTAGTAGAACGTAGGTTTTATATCAAGCTATATTAATTACAACTTTTATAACATAAAAATAAATTTTTTTCTCCTTAATATTCTGACCCCATTTCGAAATTGTATTTACAACTAGTCTATAAAATGTGTTCACAAATTATACAATCAGAAATTTTACATACTTCAAAAGGTGCACTTTACATTATCAGCTAGATTTATATACATGACTTTTAAGAAGTACAGAAAAGTACATTATATATATATATATATATATTATTACAGCTATGTCTATATGAAAATAAATATTAGCTTGGGCAATTGATATAAAACGTTTTAAGTTTTATTTATAAAGAACTATTGAACTCTTTTTATCATTATCTGAAGATATATAAATTTGTACTGTAATAGATTTACAAAAACATCATATGCAGTAGCACCAATAATTAAGGTTCACAAATTTATATTAAAATAATATAATTTAATTTACTTTACAATAAAGGCACCGAGCTTAAGATTCTGTACAGTAATACTCAACCTGTACGCAGTAATATATTATTTTATATTTTGCAAGATGATTAACCCCATACAGTATGAAAATGCTATAATTAATAATATTATTATTAATCCCTGCTATTTCAAATAAGTATAATAATATTAAGTATGATATTATAACTCCACTTTCATTTTATTTTATCTATTATCTGCCTGTAATAGAGACACAAGCTTAAAATTATTATTTTCTGGAAAAATTAAAAAATCTTGGATTTCTTTAATTCTCTACGCATTATGACATAAGTATAAGCAACAATTATGTTTAAGTTGCTTATTTACCTGTACTTGTTTAGTGTTTTGGACTTGAACAAAATACTATATTGACAATATTTAGTTATATGCATTTATTACCAGAAGAAACGTTTAAATTGAATCTGTCCTTTATAGACAGGAAGTACATTCATATGTTTGCTTTTGTATTTGTAAAATGTACATTGTTTTTACAAGATTTTATACAATATATTCTTCAATATACAGTTTTTTATGTCATAAATTGTTTCGTAATACACACAAATTTAATTGTAAATTTTCAATAATACATGGAGCAACATAATTTTCGTACAGTAGGTGAATTTATCCTATCTAGTTGATGTATAACTTTCTCTTCGAGAATAATGTTGAAATTGTAGAATTGAAAATGTAGAATTCTGAATTCTTTGTAAAATATAATCTTTCTCTAACATAATGATTCATCAATATATATTAAGGAACAAATGATAAAGTCAACAATAAAAAGAATGAATGATGATACAATGAAATAGTCATTTATTACTATTGTCAACATTTTTATAAATTTTATAAACATTATCATCGAGTCTTCTTGCTAAAAACAATAACTTATTTGTTGGAAATTTTGAGCATATAAAGTAAAATGTTTTCTTTAAATATATTCTATTTTATAAATTATTTAAGACATTAAAAAGAAACTTCAAAGATACATTTAATATGTATCGATGATTATATATTTCAAATATTAAATGTTTTCGAAAAAGCGAATTTTTAAAAATATTTTTATTCGTGTCTCCACTATATCTATAAGAATCAAAATACTTTTTTGTAATAAGGGAAAGAAATATTTCTTTTTTCAGTGGAGGAACAGTAATATATGTAAACACATTATTAAAAAAATACTCTTTATTGTTATGTAAAGTATATGTCCCTGTTATATGACTCATGCATATCCATTATTTAAAAATGACGTCATGTACTTATTTTTATACATACAAAAAGATTTTCAGTATTCTACCATCAGGTGTCCTTCCTCCACTTCAATAACTTCATTATGCTTACATAGTTATGATAAGCAAATTTTCATTTAATATAATGCTATCGTCTTATGGATCTTACCCGATATTTTTCCTATGTATTCAGGAATAGAAGGTTAAAACAGATGTGTGATTTCCTCGAACAAGCAAAAATGGTGGCATATCACGTGTAAGAGACTCGAGCCAGGCCATATAGAGAGGTGCAGATACAGCACCTTTCCGCGGCATTGGCAATGTCCTATACATGAATATAAACATAAGTATATGTCAGTTAATATGCAGTAGAACAATAAAATAATATGAGCCACTTAGTTTGCAAATAGTATAAGTTCCTTTTTCATGATATTAATTTTTATGAAAAAATAAGACGAACAGATCAGATTACAAGCATTAATGTCATTGAAACTTTTTTTTCAAAATTTGAACTTATACCACTTTCAAAATCAACCTTCATATATACTTACATAACAACTAAATTTGCTTCCATAGAATTTTCCAGTAATAACTCTCGCAGTCGAAGATGTCGGTTCGTTTTTTCTTTCATTGCAATAAGTTCGGATTCTTTTATAATACCTAAAAATGCAGAGAAGAAAAGATTCTTTAAAAGTTATATCTATATTCGATTATTATGTGACCAAAAATGAAAAATCAAAATCAAATACAATACCATCGTCTGCATCTTTCGCAGCATCGGACTGTTGAAAGTCTGTGATCAATGAGTCAAAGAAACTTTTTGTACTGCTTTGTGCTGGTTTTGATATATCTGGTATTACTTTCAATGCCGAATAATCTATTCGAAACTTCGACAGAAGACTTGCCATACTAAAATAATTTTCGATTATGTATACACCTAATTCTGTTTTTATGCGAGCTGTTTTTACATGACTTTGATATAACGCGATTAAAAAAATACACTTTGCGATATATTTTGCCAGTTTTTATTCTACTAAAATTAACTATTTTTGTTATCTTTTGTGAATATGTATATGAATTTTCTTTTTGCTAAATTAGTATTTTTTATTTCATTTTTCTCGTTTTTCCTATGTAATACTTTATTCATAAACATATCTTATAAGGTATTTAAATAAAAAAGTGTGCAACGCACATAAAAATAATGAATTTGTATACTTTAATGAGATTATTTTAGTTGATTTTTCAAATATAGAACCAATCTCCTTCTTTTATATGGATACTGTATCTTTTTTACATGGGTTTTTTAGGAACGTATTTATCGTGTAAAAACAGAATTAGGTGTAATATGTTTTTATAACAACAGATTAATATAAATACTTGAGAACTTACTTTCTTTGCTCGTATTCTAGTTCAGAATGTTTGTTCGCCAATGCGAAAACTCTTAATCTGCTATTCGACCAATTACGTCTTGTACTAATTATATAAGGTAATAAAAGTGTTAAGCCACCATCGTCATATAACCACCACACATCTATCGTGCCTTTCTTCTGTTTCTTTTGGAATTTTGTAACAGCATTAAATATCTCCTTTGTTAAGGGTGATATATTCGGTTGATTTTCGCGTTGCTCGCTCGTAATCGGATTTGGATATTCGTTAACTGCTCTGGAACGTTTCGGAGCAGGGCTCCCAGGAATTGAAACGTCCGAAGTACTACTGGCTGGAAATTATATAAATAATTATAGTATGATAATAGAATACAAATGAATACATTTATATACCTTGACTAAGCTGAGAGAAACTTTGATTTGCTGGTATTGCACTGAGTGCAAATCTTTTTTGTTCTTCAGCTTCTGTTATGACTCCACTGCTATCTAGCCCTTCCTTGATTCGTAAAAGAGCTACAGCTATATGCATGTCTAATGCTTTGCTGCGAACGTTTAAATTTTATAAAAATACTCGTCGAAATTTGTATACCAAAGTATAAAGCAATATCAATTTACTTACTGCATAACGTTAAAGTACATATTCAAGTCCTCCCGGGAACAACATGCCCAATCTTGTTTATAACCCATTAGCAAAATATTAGGTTTCATTTTTCCCAGACCGGCAGCTTGCAAAAGAGTAGTAGCACCGTCTTGGAAATTTGCGCCATCGACCACAGAATAAAACGCCTTGATTTTATTCGCTCTAAACCACGAAGTACATTTCGCTATCATGTTATTACGTGTTTTATACGATATCGGTGTCTAGGGGATACATATATGTAAGTGTCGGTCAAATTTATTAAATAACGAACAGCGAAGTATATCTCGATCAATTGATTTTAATTATTCATACCTCTATAATGTGCCCACAAAGAAATAAACTTTGATTTTTCGTAACATGATGGGCAAAATCGACTAGCGATACTCTTGCGGATGGAGGTCCAGTGAGAACTAATAATTGGGGTCTATAATTCTTAACATGTTCCTCTACTCTGTCCAACTGTTGAATCGCAGTTAAGGCATTATTGTACGATTGAGCTTGCGTGGTAGAACCCCAATTTACATCTGTAATACAAATATTCAATTAATCGACCTGAAAGTGAAAAGGTTGAAAAAATCAGAATTAGTTCTTTCGAAAGAGCACGTCAATTATTTGTTGAACTTACCAGGCTTTCTATACGAGACTACCAAATATAACGCTAGAACTACGAACAAGGTAATCAAGGCTGTCCACCATGAGATCAGGAACATCACAGAAACGCATAGAACAGAGCCAGCAAGACTGAGCCACATGTTGTAATACTAGAATGTATCCAATTGCATTTGTATGAAATAATACCGTACCAAAGTAACTTCTTTTTCAAAAATTGTAATATAAAATTAAAATATGTATACCTTAAATGTTGGTCGCCAACCAATTGGTTTTGCTAGAGAAGCATGGAAAGTACTGAAATTGATAAGAGTGTACGCTGCTAAGAAGAAATTTGATATTAACGGTGCGATAGCGTTTAACTCCCCTAAAAAAAAAAGAAAAAGGTTTAATCGATAATACATCGTTAATACAAATACAGATAGAAAACACAGATTGCGTGTGTCTACATATGTATGCATTTACCAATTAATATAAAACCGACAGCAATGATAAAAGTAAGAAAGTATCCACGAATGGGTTCCTTGTCTTTGTCTCCGCTGAACCAACTGATTCCGGGGTAGAGATTGTCAAGGCAGAGAGCTTGAAATACTTTCGGTGCAGAGACCAAAGAAGCTAAGGCACTTGAGAGCGTTGCTGCGAAACATCCAGCATAAATAAAGGGACCAAAAGCAGATACTAATTCGATTACCTGTAAATGATCATTGCTGTATTCATAAGCGGTACATCTCTTACAAATGGTCTATTCCAATGAAAAACTCAAACCTGAAAGCTATTGTGGCTTCCATAATCACATCCAGAAGTACAATTGAATTTGGTACCGTATACGCTCCAAACAGTTTCGCTCCAATTTCCAGCAATTGTAAAATTTTCTTCCGAAGTATCATTCCTTACGTCGAGAAGCGATTGCACGTAAGAGTTATTAACGGTTGTTCTTAAGTCATTTATATCACCGGAAGCGTCTCGCATGACACTACCTCCTACCATAATTGCCATAAGGATATACGATAGTGTTGTTAATAGTATTGCGAGTAAAGTTCCCTTTGGTATCGCCGATTGCGGATCCTGTTGGAAAGAGAGTAGTATAAAACGGTTATAATTTCGGAAGGTTCAGATCGCACACTGAACGAAACTTTCAATGCGTATAAATGAGTTTTATGAGAAAGAAAAAGAGACAGAAAGATAAAGTTATGCTGTATACATATATATAAGAAATGTTTTCTGCAGACGAAAGGACTAAATCACCTTCAAGTCACCGGATATATTCGCACCTGCCAGGATACCTGTTGCTGCTGGGAAGAAGATAGCAAGGACTGAAAAGAAATCATGCTTCACGCCTTCGCTTTGTCTGTAGTTCGAATGCAAATTTTCCTTGAATAGTTCAGCTAGAAAAGAGAATACAAGTAATTCATGAAAGAAGCACATGGACGATCGCATCGAGCGTAATAACAGTTCAATAGATTGAAGTACTTTACCGTTATATCCAATGAATCCTTTCGCCCTCTCTTCCTCGCTCTTAGGCCCTATGAAGGTACCGATCATGAAATCAGCGATAGCAATAAGAAGTATAATCAGAAGACCGACTTGAGCTTTCGCTTCCCACTCCAAACCGACCATTACGATCAACAGAAGTAAAACTATAGTCACGCAACCTGTTAATGAGAAGGCAAGCATCGTGACACGATTTCGAATAGATTTATATTCACTGAAGATATTTTTAACGAACCTATAATTTTGATGTCTGTACTAGCACAGTCCACTATACAAACTCCGTTAGACTTAAGACAATCAACCATACTCTCGCAGAATCCAACTACGTACATCGAACAGGCAACGGCATTCGCTAAGGAAAATATTAATCCTATGGAACCTCCAAACTCTGGGCCGAGTGAACGGGATATCATGTAATAGGTTCCACCTGTTATGAATAATAAATCAGATAAATTTGCACCGACAGTATGCATATACGTACATAGATACTGCACGATTTTACGTACCTCCTTTTATAAGACCGTTCGTACTAATCGCCGACATGGATAAAGATGTAATGGTCGTTACTACCGTCGTCGTAAGAATCAAAAGTATAGATTGTCCTGAAATTGCAGAAATATCGCGTTTCATTCTTTAGAAGAATTGTCAATATCTACGTTCGCGCATATCGTAAAAATCATTACGCATGTACTTTATATATTCACCTATGCCAGTCTGAGCTACGACCCAGGAAAGTCGGAGAAATAACATAACACCCCATATGTTTAGAAGACATCTCATTAAAACTCCTTGAATCCATCCGAATTTGATACCGGATACAGGTAGCTTTACTTCCGTTATTGGCAATGTATTCGAACCGGATCTCTAATGCGATATAAAAGAAATTATTTTTTATATTATCAGTTCGTGTACATCGACGAGGAATGGAATATCTCACGGAATATAAAATTCTCCTAGTCAGACGTTATCGTTTTACGAGCAAAACCTATTGTTACTATACTTAGACAAGAATAATCGTATTTTCATAGAGCGATAATACGTGTTATAGTTACATAAACTATAGGTGTTGAGCGCATTAACGCTTTACTTACGCGAAAATAATCGACTTCGTTTCTGTTACGATAAATGTAATTGATAAACGTGGCTCAAGGTCGAGAATCGACGCGATTACCGCGCGATTACTCCGATTTATTTCGAACGATCGTGGGATCGTGGTTCAACGTTGTAACACGGTGGATGCATGCAAAAATTCATAAGATAAAAAGAGAGAGACAGAGACAAGCACATCGGATTCGCATCTCTCTACGCAGACGTTATGCGTAAATTGAGATTTAGAGGTGGTTATCGGCATTGAAGGTGATTCGTCTAGAGGAAGGGTCGTCCGCGAGTCGCCCAATGAAGACTAACGATTTACGTAACAACGCCTCGCATATCGTACATACGTCATACGACGCCCAACTTTAGAATGCTTTTTTACTAATAAAATTTGGATATCAAACGTAGAATCGATAGAGATCAAGCAACCTCGGTGATTTCAAATTACTCGCTTCGAGTTTAGCCGCGAGAAGAAGCCCCGATGAAATAGTGGCATATCCAATAAACGAAGGAGAATCGAACAATCCGATTGTTGTTTTTCAATGTCATAACAGAAAATCATGGTAATGGTACGAACGCTCGCGCTTCCACGTTAACTTTCCGACGAACGACCCGTCCCAGTCAAGAGAGAGAGAGAGAGAGAGCGAGAGAGAGTATATAGCGACTCTTGACAGAGACGCTCGTTTCGTCCAATTATTTCCCGTTATATCCACGAATATCTTGCCTTGGACTCTACTATAATTGCAAAATTATTCTTGCACACCTCCGCAGTTCCAATCTCGTGACACTTTGCCCTCTACAAATAATGCTCGATGCACCTTTTTTTCCTGACCGGTCCACGGCATGGTCCACGTTAACGTAGAAAAGCGTCCATCGTCTTGATCGTGTCAATGTAACGCTACGTGGATGCGTTACGCGCTTAGACATTTCGTGACATGTGCCACGATAGTGAAATAATAACGAACGCTTAACCCTCGTGACATAATGTATTCGAAGCACGCGATTTTCTATATTGAGTCCGATGTAGGTATGCCGGACAATCCGGATCAACGACTGGTGTTTCCACTTTCTGAATCATTCACTCGTGATCGAGCGCAATTATTACGTTATTTTATTGTTATCCAAACGGACGCACCTCGTTCAAACGTGATTCGCTTGAATAAGAATAGAGAAATGTTAAAAACCACGATGACTCATGCCTGATAATAATCGTCCGTTACGATGATTACTTTGTGCACATATTACGTTGGCCTTCCTTACGGATCTCGTTTAAACATTTAACAACGCCGCTACTAGGAGGGACGTTCGTCGAAGACGCCGAAAGGAAGCGGATTTTAAAGAAGTCTCTCTCTTTCTTTTCGTATTTATTTATAATAAATTATTTTTCAATATCCCATCTTCGATTAATCGTTTCTTAAGAAACATTCTATGAGCGCAAACCACTCTATACATATTTAGTAGGAAGCTTGCGTTTCATAAAAACCGTCGAGCTGCACGAGACTCATGAAACATTTATTAGGACATAATACTGCGCTTGCTTGTAATCGCTCTGTCTGTTAAAAAACCAACCGATCGTCATTACTATTATCGTTAGCATATGGTATCCCTCCAACACGTTTTAGTCTTTCTTTCTCTTCCGTAAATGCTCGTTCGACGTTGCATATGCTTACTAGCATCTCGTGTCATTTCGAGTCTTCGCGTTCCTTCACGTCCGAGCGTATCAATGCGAAACATCTGAGTAGACAGAGCTATGGGCGTTAAAGCTGGAGGTGGTTGAGAGAAGATAACAACGAATCTGCTTGAAATAGTGGGATTTGGATTCGTTGAAAAACGATTCTTCGAAATAGAAGACTATTCATTTACACGATAAAACTTATCTCCTGCCGTTCGTCGCGTTAATAACGAGCGTGGTCGATCTCGAAGAGTTCGTCGCAGTTTCCAGATGATGCTTTAATTGACCGACCGAACGTGAGGGTCTGCGTTTTGACCCAACAACGCTTGCCAAGCGCCGAGTCTCATAGACGAAAAAATGTGTCACGTCTACGTGACACATAGTACTATACGCGGTATCCTCCTCCGCGATCGGAAAAGTCTATCGTAGAGCGATGCATCGATATGTAAGACAACGTAATGAGTAAACTTTCTAACTTTGGCGACTACGCTTCTCTAGCACCTAACATATACCTACGGTGACCATACGCTCTTTATTTAAGAGGACGATCCTTTATTTGTTCCGTTCTTTAGCTTGATCTTTAAATTTATTTTTTTTTAATAAAATTGCTATTTTTGTCCTATATTTTTTAATCAAAATAATAAATCGAATATTGGAAACATAACACTATCATTCTTTTCACTAAAACTGACTATGTAGATGTGTGTGATTTTTTTAATTACATTATTAATGTGCGTGTATCCTGTAAATATGTATGTACATACTTATATATCTATATACGTACATACATGCAAACAGTATCTACTATGATTTTATGGCTCAACATTCTTTAGGTAGATTGGTTTGTTCACAAAATATTGTAAGTATTTTATGTTCAGACGTGTAAAATTTTATATAATTTTTGTCTTTATTTATTAATTTTTATTTTGAATAACCGTTATCGTAACATTCAAAAGAAAATGTATAAAATAATTATATTTTTCTTTTCCTGTCCTTTATTTTGTTTTAAAAAAGTATGGTCACCGTACATCTATCCAACCACTCTGGTTGTAACAGTGAAAAAGAGTCTTTAATATAAGATAGTTAGAAACGGATTTCAAAGTTATGCACATTCTCTAGATACCATGCAACGCAAGCACGCTAAATATGTCCTAATTTTTGCAACGCCACAAAAATTTGAATCCTTCACGTTCCATTCTTCAGAAATTCTTTAAAGCACGACTCAAGGTGATAAATGTACGTACAATTCGACGATCCGTTTATGCAGCTACGGAAACTCTCGAGAAGTAATAAATTTGTACGAGGTGGTGAATAAGTAAGAAGTCATGATGGAAGACAGCGCGTTGTTTTTACAAACCACAACGTTTTTCTATTTTTATCAACTCGTCGTAAAGTTAAAAAAGAATAACATACTTAGTTGTTATCAAGAAATGAAAATAAATTTTCGAAAAGCCTCGAATTCTTTGCAGAATTACATACATATGTATATTGTTAGGTAATTGCGTAAACATCCTTTCGTTGCATTATGTCAATCGGATTAAAGCGTAGAGATAAGAAGATCGGGGAACGATATCGATCGGATTAACGTCGAGACGAGATCGACTATTTTTATGGAAGGTAAGAATGTTCGTGTGATTCAACGTGCTTTGTAAACCCGAGCGCATATGTCCAAAGCGACTGTATAATTTAAGAGGCTTTATAAAATGATTTACCTTTCGTGCTTGAACGCCGTTTGTTAAAGTATCGAAAGCCAATTTTAAAAGCTGCTAATATCTAGCAATAGTATTAGACGGTATGTTCTGTAAAATCTTTATGTTTTTCCATGATCCACGTTCGTAAGGAAAATTGAAAAAAAGACTAGGAGGCCTGTTTCTCACGTCTATAACGAAGGAAGAAACATTGGATGGGAGAGATGGGTGCATTAACAAATAAAAGGGAATGGTTCGACTCGCGTTACCTTGTTAAGAAGGGTAGGATTGTGAAGTTCGTCGAGCGAGGGTCTGTGAGCAGCCTGGATACTCATGATATTCCTGTAATTGTCGAGCCTTGGCAAAGCTTCCCTCGTCATGTGTCTCAAAGACTTTTTTGTTTCCTGTTCACCCAAGAGGCTGGTGCGACCTTCGACGCTGTCCACTCGGTTCACGTGGAACCTCGTTCTCCTAAGCGGATTCAGCTCCACCGTCTCGGAATCCGTCTCTCCGTTTATACCGTTTTCGTGCGCCATTTTTCACTTTTCCTAATTCCCTTTAGAAATCCCTTTGGTACGGTTCCCTCGACGACCTTGACCGATCTTTACGGAATCCTCACCGGTTACCGACTTTCTCCGAATTCCTGTTAACAAGAATTATATCTTAGTTCTATTCGTCATAGAAATGGAAATAGGAAACGTAGAGATGCAATCCTTTTTCTACGAAAAACGATCGACGAACGATCGACGGGCGATTGACGTGCCCTTGGCCAATGAGCACAATTAGTTAACGAGTACCGCGTGGCTTAGACAATTATGGAATTACCCTTGTTTACTGTGAGCGTGCATAATTACTCTTCTCTGGCACGTTAATGCGAGAGTCATTTAATCATCGAATTAACTACGCCTTGACACGGTCCACGTTTCCAACAGGAAAGTTCTTCTTCGTACAATTATTATCTAAGCCTTTAACACTCGAAACTCGGTTAATTAATCGATAAAAGTAGAACATAACTCGCACGTATCATCCTTAATTTCTTTAAATTTCGAACGGCAAAAACATCGTTTAAACCTGTAAACTTAACGATGTTCATGTATATTCGGTCGATTCGACGATGATCGATTTCACGTTTGTCTCTTCGATACGCGATATATCGAAACTTGCTCCGAAATAAAGTGACCGTTTTGTTAATACATACGATGTTCGCGAATTAATATCTCGATAATTTAAAAATAAGTTCCTATCTTTAAATAGAACGAGATAATTAACATTTTGTAAAGAAAGCTTTGAATGGTTAATTAAATACATCGTCCCAACGTGTGTATGTAAGTATGTACATATATACATAGTATATGGAAACGAAGCAAATGTAGATTAAGCAAGATGTCTCCTATTTGCATTTCTTTCGTCGCCAGTTCATTAACCATTTATATAAATTAATAGCGTCCTTGAAATGTACGGCAACAGTTCGATGCGATGAGTTGTCGGAAGACAAACGCCTTTTACGTTCTTCCCCTGACCCCACATGCATGGGCACATAACTCTCTTGCAACTCGAATGCATCGTTGAAGAGTACGTGTAGGATTTTTTTTTTTATAAACGAGATCGATTAATTAATTAATCACTTCTGAATCGTGCTCGAAGGAAGAGCAAGGAAAAGATAGTTAGTTCTCGTGAAGTGGCATTAACCCGTACCTCTAAAATAAGATCCAAATAGACACGCATGCTTGAACACGCGAGGAAAGAGTTTTCTAGCGTGTACGGAATTCGAGGGAACGTGAGTAGTCGTAATTTCGAAGGAGAACGCGATCGTGGCTTTGCCGGATACGTAATGCGTGATCGCTCGATCGTAGGAAAAGGAAACTCGCTCGTCGAACGATCGTGATCATTTTATAAAGAGCACTTTTTCGATCGCGTCAATTAAAATAAATAGAAATGACATAACGGAGCAAGGGAAAAGTAACGAAAAAAAAAAAAAAAAAAGAAAAAATCAGAAGAATAGCAGGAGTTGGAATAAGCGCGGTGGAGGAGACTGCGGTCGATCTCTCCGATTACGACTCACAGGTGAAAAATAGTGTCCCTTCGTCCTGGCAAGAAGTAAAGAGAAGTATCGTTGAAAAAGGCGTCGCACCTTTTTCTCCTCATAATGCGCCGACGACGAGGAGGAAGAGGAAGAGGAGAAGAAGAAGAAGAACTCGAAAACTCGTTCTCGACACCGTCCCTCTTCTAACGGCGCCAATTCCTCGCCATTGCGTGCAACGTTTCACTGAAAATCATACGGCAAGGGGTTGAGTTTAAAGGGAAAAAAAATGCGTCTCAACGTGCTTTGGCCTCGCATTAACAAAAGAACCTTTGAATAAGGATCGGTTATACTTCGCGACGAGAAACGCTAAAGCGAACCCGGATTGATAAATGATCGCTTCCGTTGTTTCCCTGCTTGGAAAATGAGATTTCGAATTTTGTTCTTTCATGCATTTTCTCGAACGGTTAAGTGCGTACGCCTGCGTATACGTGACACCACACACACAAGCGCGAACACACAAACATATATACAGGGTACAACCATAGTAGATAATACTACCCCTTTAACGTCTAACCTCCTACCGATGCAAATACAATACCCATATTTTTTCGTCTTCGATTCGTACCTTTCTATTTCAAATCGTATACAGCCGACGCCGACGACGAGTTCCGTTATAAATAACGATACGATCGCGCTTCTCTTTGAACACGTGCGACCACTACATGCGGATTCCACCGGGCGCCGGGTGTAACAAACGCTTCTCGCGTGCGCGACTGAAAAAAAACTCGGAACTACCTTCGTGCGTCTAGACGACGCGACAGCTCGACTGTCACTGAAAACCACTGGGGAGTAGAGGCGTCGAGCGGTTACCCTCTCTCTACCAAGAATACCGTTAGCATTACCACCCCCTACCATTCGCTTACTCGCAATACTACTTCAGTCACAAATACTACGACAGGATTCCACTCACACGAGTCTCTCTCTTATTTCCCTCCCTTGCGCTACGTCAGAACCGAAGCTAACACGTGCACGTGTACGCATAACTTAAAACCTCATTTTTAAATTCAATGTTACTTTCTTAGTTATATAATATTGTTATTTATGCTCTAATAGTAATAGACATATTTATGTAATAAACGATCAAAGAAACCTGTTATGAGCGTTATTTATGAAAACAAGATTATAAATAAAAATACATACATCGTATTTCTTAAAAATATATAAAAAGTAAAGTTATATTTGCAGTGAAATGCATCGAGCTTTATGTACAATTTTCTTCACAACTTTTTAATTATCACTGAAGCTGTTAAATACAAGTTCGATCGCCGCTTGAACGTTTCCGTTTGTAAGTATCAATGCTTGGACGTTAGTATCGTCGTCTTGAAGACCCATTTCGTGCATTTGAGCCAACTGCCTCTGCCAGTCCGTAGATTCTGGTAGAGTGGGATGTAACATAGGTGGTAACGAAGCTGGAGCTGTCGGAGCTGGGGTCGTTGCGAATGCTTGTTGCATAGCTTGCGTAAACATTTCGGTTGTGATGACACCCGAATTCGTGCTACTAGCCGATGTAGAAGATGGAGAGTTTGATAACGGGAAAGTGCGCGTGCCTGCCCTTGAGAGAGCAGCCGCGAGTCGTGCCGAGGTAATGGCGTTCGATGGGTTCGCAGATAAATTTGATGGTTGAGTAGAATCTGAGGATTGAGAAGAATCTCCAGCCATCTCTTCGTCGTCGCTCAAATTATGTAAACTGTAAGAGTAACCGGTAGGTTGAGTATTCAAAATGGATGAGTTAGAGCCGGTGGTTGCATTATTTTGTGCTTCCTCGTGTACAGCAGCAACTAAATTTTGTGCTGCTTCGAAAAGTACAGGATGTAACTCTGCGATCCTGTAGTATAATGACACAATGTAAATATTAGAGTTAAACGACATAATTATTAGGAAAGTAAAAAGATTGAAAAAATATATTACCTTTTAATAGTATCCATATCTGTAAAATGAACCATCAACTCAGGATCTTGTAACATAGCAATGGCGACAGAATCTTCTTGTAATCCAGGAGAAGATGATATAATGTTATCTATAACTTCTGGCCTTTTGCTTAAGCGCTAAAATACATAATGTAAATATATTTTTTACCTTAACATTACCTTTATGATCCACCATTTACCTTAACATTATCTTACAAATTAATATTTATTCTATTACATTATATTATTGATAATTACATGTAAAGCGCTTCTATATCCAGGGTTTTCGATAAAAGATTTAAATGTAGAAGCTAGCTGCGCGATACTTTCTTCGGATATATATTTCAGTGGTACGGGTGGTTCTGTTTCCTTTTTCATCAAAACGTGTATCATTGCACCATTTTTGAGTCCGCAAGATTCTAAAGTTGCATCATCTTCCAAAATGCATCCGCAATATATAAGCTCTGTTTAATAACATATTATTTTCAAAAATAATAAACATATTAAATTATTAAACAAATATTAGAAAAATTAATATTCTCTTACCGAATGATTCCTTGGATAGATTAGTTTTTGCTGCAGTCTTATGCTTTAGATCCTCCACTCTATTTTTCAAATTAATATCGCGTAATTTGACAGTTGTCAAGCTTTGCGAATTAAATCGTATACCCAGTACTAACTCTGATCCCATTGTGTTTTATTAAATTAACCTTTAAAGAAATTTAATAAGTGAAAAAGTATTTTTGATTCGTAGTAATATTTAATGATCCAGAAGAGATCAAATAAAATAACATTATAACAATATAAGTCACGCACTGTTTTTTCAATTTAAGCAGTAATAGCTTAACAAATCACATCGAAAAAACGCCAATTCATACGTTCGTTCTTGGTGTATGTATTGTATAGATGGCGATTCGCTACATTGTTACAAAGAATAATTTACAAATTTATTGATAATATGAACATTTAAATTGATTTTAACCTCGTCATTATGAAATTAAAAATTAGATTTCAAAACACTTTTCAAAAAATGCATTAAATAATATTAAATAAAATGGGCGGTGATTTCGTACACATTCGGAAAGGTCTTATTAGTTTATTAATTTTTGGTCAAAGTATTTTTGTTTTGTGTAAAAACTACTATTTCACCATAAATGTTAAACAATGCAATCAGTAATTTGAAATTTCTTTATAATGATTGGATAGAACTATCACACATGACCCGCATGCAGTCATGCAGTTGTATTTGACGTGTGCTCGCGTTGGAGTCGTTCGTTACGGATTGGAGCTTAATTCCAAGCCTTACATCTGAGTTTCCACTCTGATTTTTATATAAACTATAATACAGTTACTATCGGCAAGCAACAAATAATGTCGACTATGGAAGGTTCACTAAGTAAGTGGACGAATGTTGTAAATGGTTGGCAATATCGGTGGTTTGTTTTAGATGACAATGCAGGCTTATTGTCATACTATACTGTAAGCATTTTTTAAATTTACTAAAAATTTACAAACAATATTGATACTTTTTTGACAGGTTACACCCTTTATTACAAAACTGCGGGTTTTCTAAATAATTTAATAAACATTTTATTAAATATTTTTATTTTTACATTGTATAGATCAGAAAGTTTGGAGATAGAGAGATTTATACAATTGAAATACAATAATGACCTATGTTTACATCTGCACTATTCTCTTAATAAGTAATTGACAGAATTTTTATACGTTATTAGACATAATACCCTTTGATACTCCTTAACTGTATATAAATAATAAGGCTATGATATAAATTCCTTTAATTTTCAGAGTAAAGAGAAAATGATGCGTGGAGCTCGTAGAGGATGCGTAAGATTAAGGGGTGCAGTTATAGGTATTGATGATGAAGATGATAGTACATTTACAATAACTACATCATCATATAAAGATGATCCAAAAACTTTCCACTTTCAAACGCGTAATGGTGAGGAACGTGAACGTTGGGTCCGTGCTTTAGAAGATACAATAGTGCGACATTCACATGCGGTATGATAATGTATAAACTATTTTATTTTCTTGATAATACATTATTTCGTAGAGATATATACAAAAATTATGTATGGAATTTAGAGATGGGATCCAAAAAAATCACCTCCCAAACAAGATTTTAATCGCAAAGTGGCGGAAGCAGATGCATACCTTCAACTCCTAATTGACCAAATAAAGCTAATTGAAACAAAGCAGAATAGTCTAGAAACAGAAAATGATGATAACCAACAAAGGTATGCTGCAATCTTGACGCAAGCAAATGCAATGCTTAATTCTGTTAAGCATACGATTGTCCAACTTCAGATTGCAAAGGTATTGTAGATGAATTGTAGTATACCGTTTACTAAAATTAAATTGTTATATATTATAATTAATTTCAAAAAATATATTTAAAATACTAATATGCTATAGAAATTATATTTATACATTTTTGTGGATAATTTTAGAATACAGCTATTCCTGTAAATGGTATATATAGAGGACCTACAACTGATACGATACATGTTACACCCCCCATGACTCAGGGTATTTATTTAATTAATTGCAAGTTAATATGTTATTTTGATTTTTTCAATACCGATTTATGAAATACTCGTAGTTCCAGCTACAGAACCAGAATCAACAGTAGAAACTGGTATTGAATTGGGTTCGGAATGTACAGAAGCTAGAATACCTACTTTAACCAATGGTTGATATTTTACTATTCTTACATATATAGGGTCTATAACTAAATTTTATCATCTTAAATATTTCCATTTTAATTCTATATAACCCTTAAGGGAACCATTACATACATATTTCCATTCTAATACAAAATTTGGAAAACATGTTTCCTAGAAAAATTAAATAATTTTATGGGATCAATAGAAAAGTAAAAATAGTTTTATTGCCTTTCAAAAAGTTAATGAGATAACAAAATCAGCTTGGTTTTTTTAAAGGGAATGTTATATTGTATTTATTTTTAAATGGTAGTTATGTGTCATAAGCCATTGAATTTCTCCTTAAGATAACTATCATTTATCATTTATAAATAAATCGAATATAACATTCCATCTAAAAAAGTAAAATTTATTTTTCATTTTATTAATCTTTTGTAAAATGAACTAAAACTATTTTTACTAGATAATGGCCCAATTAAACTATGCAACTTTTGAAAGAAATATTTTTTTGATATTTGTGTTACTAAAGAAATATTTCAGATGATAAAGTTAGATGATAAACCCTGTAGAATAAATATATTAAACTGTTATATTTATATAGATCATTAAGTGTACTTTCTTATACTTTAGTTGTAGATAGAGACCTGCCAGTGCCTCAGTTTTCATATTCCTCATCGGATGAAGATGAAGATTATTATGATGCTGCTGATGAAATTTCACCTCCCTTGACAGCACAAAGTCATATCATACTGTGAGTATCTTTATTTTATTTTGTGATCTAAGAACAGTAATTTAATCATTTCCAATGTCATCTTCATAAAATATTAGAAGAGGAAAAATAAAATTGCATATTACATACTGTTAGAGAATTGTGAAAATATAAAATGTAAACATTAATTAGTACCATTCGATATCAACGTTATATAGTAGACGACGTGAGAGTGATCGTTTGCAATCAAGCTGGGAACATGTTGGAGATACGCGTAAGCAATCTCCTTTACCACCTATAAAGGGGGATGGATCTGTGGACTATGATGGTAAGTGATTATTCATTAATATTTTCTTTACACAATACAATAAAAAGGATACAAAGATGAAGTGAATTCCTTTGTCGAGTATTTTCATTGTGCATAAAAAGAAAACAATATTTTCAAAAGAACTTAACTTTCTTTAACATTAACTTTGTATTTATTTTTGGCCTAGACGTTTATAAAAATAATTGGAATATAGAAAACCAATATGTCTTTTACCATCATTACCATTTAGATGAATGAAAATTTAAAATAATAAATACACTTTCTTCTATTTCTTTGACAATAATGAAATATATTGACCACGAAAACGTTTTTAAATGGTCGATAACACAGATTCGTCGTAATTGACTTTACCGATCGCTATGATTATTGATTAGATAGTATGTCACATAATACCTATATGAAACACTGTGTTGTAGATAGTCGATTTTCTCAGCGAAAATTAATAACTAATTTAGAAATAACAGTTGAATTTAGAGTGAAATATTATAAAACATGATAACAAGACTTCATACAAAGTTATATGAAAATTGTATTGAGTTTTCTTCCATATATTATCAAGTTATTGGACAACAAAGTATTTTGTGTCAAGTATAGCTGATTTTGACAGAAGTGAGAGTTTTTAGGAATGGATACTAGTTGGTATATTTTACAAAAACAATATGTTGAACACAGATATAAATAGTAAGTCGAACATTTATCCTTCAAAAATGCAAGGTTAAGTTGATCACAAATACTTAACAAATATGTTTGTAATTAGTAACTTATTTTTAAAATTAACATAAAATTGCTATTAATGTTTAAATATTATAATTGTGCTATCATTTTTTTGTTATAATAAAACACGTTTTTTTTTTCTTCAGCCTTGTACGAGGAAGAAAGCGAGACAGAAAGTTTGTATACATTTTTAAATACTTAAGTATGTATAAATGTTTTTAATGTTAAATAACTTCTGTCTTTTTAGTGGATTCCATGGAAAGCCATGGATCTGTTGTGACGCACCTTTTATCTCAAGTAAAAATCGGTATGGATTTAACTAAAGTTGCTTTGCCTACCTTCATTTTGGAACGTAGATCACTTCTTGAAATGTATGCAGATTATTTTGCTCATCCTGATCAATTTGTAAAGTATGTCCATATCTAAAGTATAATGTTATAAGAATTTTTAAAAAATGTGATATTAAGGTATGTGAAAAATTGTAGCATTGCAGATATGCCTACACCTAGAGAAAGAATGATACAAGTAGTCCGTTGGTATTTATGCAGTTTTCACGCTGGTCGTAAATCTGGTGTAGCCAAGAAACCCTATAATCCTATATTGGGTGAAATTTTCCGATGCCATTGGGATCTTTCTGATAAAAGTTGTACAGACGAAGGAAGTGTTGATGGCAAATGTGTAGCAGAAGGCCCAGTGCCTTGGTGTAGAGAAAATCAACTATCATTTATAGCAGAGCAAGTTTCTCATCATCCGCCAGGTATGTATTGTGTGGAATAATAAACAATTTGTAGTTATATTTTTTCTTATAGTCTATATATGTTGTAGTGAGTGCTTTCTATGCTGAACATTATGCCAAACAAATAAGTTTTTCTGCACATGTTTGGACAAAAAGCAAATTCCTTGGACTTAGCATAGGAGTACATAATATAGGAAAGGGTTGGGTAAATGTGCTACAACATGGTGAAGAATATGTTTTAACTTTTCCAAATGGTTATGGCAGATCGATTCTTACTGTTCCTTGGATAGAATTAGGAGGAACAGCTACAATAAGTTGTGCACAAACTGGATATCATGCAACAGTAGAATTTTTAACAAAACCTTTTTATGGTGGAAAACGTAATAGAATTACTTGCCATGTCAGTCAACCTGCAGATAAAAAACCATTCCTTGTCATAAACGGAGAATGGTGTGGAGCTATGGAAGCAAAATGGGCTGATGGTGTAAGTAAGGGATAATTATTGTTAAAAATGCCCTGAAACAATCTAATTTTATTAAATGTAATTATAGTATGAACACTTAAATGCATACATTTATAAATATTTATTTCTTATATAAATATACATTTTTTTGTTATCATTATATTGTTTCTTATTTTAGCGAATTGAAACATTTGCTGATGTAAGAGAACTTCAAACAGAGAAAAAATTAGTTAAACCAATATGTGAGCAAGAAGAATATGAATCGAGAAAGGTTTGGCGAGAAGTAACCATGGGTTTGCGTATTAATGATATGGATAAGGCCACAGCTGCAAAATGTGCAATTGAACAAAAACAACGAGATGAAGCTCGTCTACGTAAAGAAAGTAATATAGCATGGCAAACAAAAGTAGGTACAATAATTACATTAAAAAATATTGTTCTTTGTTTTATAATAGCATTTGTAAGATATACTACTATTTTATTCTCTAGCTTTTCAAAGAAATCAAAGACAATGGTTGGGCTTATGTTGCACCACTTTCTGACAGATTATCTATTTCACGCAATGAGACAAATACGACATAGAAATCTTCATACGCGTGCTCGCATGCATATATATATATATATATATGTGTGCATAACTTGATTGCAAAATGAAAATGTAAGTATTGCAGCTAGAATGTAATGTTTATGGCCTAACCTTGGATGGGGTAATTTGTGAGTTTTGTTTTGAGACATTTACGTTAAAAATATATAATCAGAACAAGCAGTTAAAAGTAATAATTGACCTTATAATTTCAATATATAAACTTTGATTGTACAAACAAAACGGATGATGCAAGAAATAGAAATTATTTGCATTAATTACAGTTAAATATTACTTTTTAAGACTTATTTTTAGAGATATATCTTGCATTGTAAATGTCTTATATAATTTGTACGTAATTTTTATAAGTTAATATTGTTGATTTATGTAATTAAAGGAGAATTTAAGAATAATCACAGTATTCACTGTAATTTACTTTATAAGTAAAACATTAATTATATATTGTTATATATGTATAATTTTGAACATAGCATTGGTCATTAACAATTTAATGTGTCCTGCTGTTTCAGAAATCTTTTTAAACTGAAATAATTTATATTAGGAAAACCATTTCAAGATTATTAAATTTCACAGACAATTACAATCTAAACACTATAAACTATTATCTTTGATACGTGTACATCTTAATCTGCATCTGCATGTTTATAATATATTTTATATTCTTGTCTGCTAATAGTTCAATAACAGTTTTAGAGTCATATTAATTTAATGAATATTTATACAATTGCATGATTTAACAATTTTCATACAAATTTATACAAAAATTTCTTTTTATAGAAGTTTTCAAATGTAATCTGGATGGATAAAAATTATACTCAACAACGTAAGCCACAATTTCTGTTTATATAGATATATATATAGAGAGAGAGAGAGAAAGAGAGAGAAAGATAGACTAACAAAGCAGAATATAGTATTTGTTTTTCTCAATGCCCATAAAATTATACATACACATACATAAATCAACAAAATATAATAGGAAAGTGAAAATTACGTACTTGTATTTTAACTATATGTATGTTTTACTTCAAAACATACAGTAATTAAACACAATTGTTAATGCTTTTTTCTGTCATTGTATCTTTTTCTTGCATCATATTTAATTTGATAAATAGAAAGCACTCCCAAAAGTTACAAAAATTATGAAAAAAATATAATTTATATTTATTTTTGTAACTGCTATATATGAAGCAGTGATACAATGATATTTCTAAATAAAACTGAAATGTAGTGCCACAGAGTAGAGAATATTGTACAATACAGTCTAGTAGTATATTTGTAGAGATAAGCTATGTTAAGAAAATTGTAAATCAATGATTCAATAAAATGTTACTAATTTGTTCAAATGTGACTTATATTTCATTCTATGTCATATACCGTGTATATAAATAAAGTTCAAGACAGCACATTTTTTTTTCAAATCAATTAATCCACAATTTATTCTGTATTTATAAATCCAATATAATAATCTTCAATGGTTCTATAATATTTGGGAAATCGTTTTGTTGATAATAATAAACAATTTAGTCCAGCTTCGATCATAGATAAACTTATGTCATAATTCTTTCCATTGATGAAACACTCCTTAGGTAAAATCGTTTTATCTGTTCCATACTTGTATAATACTTTAATTACAAATGTTTCTTTTAGATAAATGTTATTACTGCTGCAAATTGCATTTGTTTCCATAAGTAAACTTAGTCTCATATCCATTGGTTTAATTACAATGTAATGAACTTGTTCAGCTAATGAACATTCTAAAATAATTTCACTAAATATGTCATCACCAATGGAACTCTTAATAAGTGTTATAAAATCATGAAGTGGTTTAGATGCTTCTTTAACAAATATTTTATTAGAATCTAATTTGTAATCAACGCAGCAATCCCAAATCTTAAATGAATTATTTTCGAACTGAATTCCTATATTTAACATACATCTATTACATAAAATATTTCTTTTATTTTTTTTATAATTGTTAAGGATATTGCTATTAAAAATTGAAAAAAATGGACCATAAAAATTATCTACTTCATTTGGATGTAATAAGTCTGTAAAATTTATATCATTTTTGCAGCAAAACCATTCCGATGGATCAAAATCAATATTAGGAAATGGTAAAACTTTTTTGAAACAAACCCCACTAGAAAAAATATTCTTGCAGCAGGTACACAGTATTGTACACTTTGAATTTTTAAACATCTGTTTTTCATTTAAAGTCTGTTCTAAACTTTTAAATTGTGTTTTTGTATTTGTGACTACTTCTCTTTGAAATGATCCAAATTCTGATTCTGATGGTTGTGTATGTAAACGAAAAGAAATCCATCTATTTATTACATTCAAAGAAGACAAGGATGATGGTATAATTTTTATATTTGGTAATGAGATATAGGTTACATTTTTCCCTACTGATAATATAATGCTCTCTTCTAAGAGTTTAATTTGTATTTTATCCAAGGTTATCTCCTTTTGCATAAATAAAAAAACTGTACAAGATCGAAGACGAGGCCTTGATTCCACTGTTATAAGTTCCATATTTCTTGAAGTTAGAGTCACTTCGTTTCGTATCACGACAAAACTCTACCCGCATTATTTTAGAAATATATGGGTATTGCTTACAGTACTCTTATTCTTCATATTGCTTACTTTTCTATATCAAAAAAAGAAGTAACATTTAGTTTATAAAATGTATATGCATGTAATTCCGTACAAACTCGATTGTATTATACTTACATACAATTCCATATGTATATAAAAATTAATTGTAATTTTGAAATTATTTTAAGTCCATTTACACGGGTTTTTATATGCCTATAGCTTCCAAATATAGAGTTTCGTGAAGTTTCTATTTGATTTTCTTTTGAAAAGCATACAACTTTCAGTACTTTAAGAAAATATTCACCAATCAGCTAACTTCTTCTGCCCGCCATATATGTGCAGCATTTCATTGATTACTTTGGTATTCTGTTTGGTATATGAAAACGTCCAATGAAAGAGCAACTTAGTACATGGTATGCGCATTTCTATTGGTTATATCAAAATTAAGAACGGTTAGTCTGGAGCAGACTACAGCGAATCATTGAAATGCTCAAGAGATAAATTTGAATATTAACGTCATGATGTTCGAAGCGCGACCGTTATGAATAGTCTATTGTTAAAAGATACAGTGAAGTTATAAATCACGAATTACAACTATTCGATTGTATGATTATAATTACGATTTTACTTACTTTAATTGTGTTTTTCATATATAAGTGGTATATTCATTTAAAGAATGATAAATTCGAGAAATATCACTGTATTCATTTTGAACAAGCTGACAGCGTATCGTTGTTTATAAAAATATTTATTTAGTAATCAGAATTTGAACAGTGCACATGGATATCTTTAAGAAAAAGAAAAAATATATTCTAAATGGCAAAGACATCGGTTCCTGCTAAACTAGTTTCAAGAGAGCACTAAATTATAAAAAATTTAGCAAGAAATACATAAGCCATAGTAAGTAAAAAATCATGAAATACATATGCACTTTTTTCTGTGCAATGAATATTTTTTTAAATATTAATAATATTCTAGTTAGGAATTAATTACTTTTTTTATAAAGGTCACACATATTATACAAAGATGTTCGAATACAGCGACAAAGCAAATGGAAAATTTAAGTCGCCATCTAATTCACAAGACGAGCGTGAAAAAAAGTCATTTAGAAGCAAATTAGAAGCATCTGATAAAGAAAACAGTAAATTGAAACAGGAATTAGCAGATCTAAAAAATATAAATTTGTCAGGAACAAGGAAAAATTTAGGTAATTTGTATGGTATATATGTTTCAAACTTGTCCAAAAACATTTGATAATATTAATTCTATATGTTTAATATATATTTATTTATAATAGGTGATCAAAGAAACTTTCAAAAATCTCCTCAGCTGGAAACTAAACAATTGCATGAACATAATTTGGAAGAATCTTCTTTTGAGTTTAAATTATCGAAACATCAACTATTACAGTCAGATAAATATTCAAAAGAAAAAATGGAACTAGAAATGCAATTGGATCATAAAAAAAAGGAAGTACAAGAAAAAAAGAAAAAAATTCTTGAACTTCAAGATAAAGTTCGAGAAATCTCACAATTAGACTATCAGTTGGAGGAAAAAGCTAAGAGACTGGAAGCTTCTAATAAAGAAAGGGATAAACTAGAACGAGAGTTAGTTACAGCACGATCGGAGTTAGCAGCGATCAAAAGGACATTAGGTATTTCTTTATAAACTAGTCACGAGTAATGTAATAGAAATGTTACCATTGATGAAATAGTAGCCATAGTGTTCCATGTTCGTAAGAAGGTTATATACTCATCCTGCAACATTTATAGCTGCATTTTTTAAATATCACTATAAAAAGTAGCATGTATGATTTATAATATAAATAATCATAGAACGTTATTAAAATTATAATTGTATAATGAGATTATATTATAATGTATAATCTACCATAACCAGTATCAGTATAAAAAATAGCAGTATCAGTAAATATAAACAAATTTGTCTGTATATAATTCTTCTTGATGAATTCTTTAGAATTGGAACGACAGGAAAGAAGAGACTTGGAGAGTAAAGCTCTTGCTCTTATAAAAGATGCTAAGCGTAAATGGGAAAATGCAGAAAAAGAAAAGATTATACAACTTAATAAACATATAGAAACTCAAACTACACGCATAACAGAATTATGTACAAGTAATAATGAAATGAGTTCAAGATTACAGAGAGCAGAATGTGAACTTGAAACTGCAAATGCAGAATTACAGAAACTTAGAATCTTTCAGGTTAGTTTTATGTCCATATTTTCAAGTTAGTTACAAAACAAAATAATAACAATTATTTGAAGTAGCAATATTATATGTAAAATTTACCACGTAGTACACATGCATGATTGTATAAAATTTGTATAACAGACGCAGTACAAGGAATCTTTAGCAAAAACACGAGAGCTCAGTCGTCAAAGTGTTCAAGGTGTTGAAACAAAATTAGAAGAAATAGCAACTCGTTCACACAATCAGATATCTGAATTACGTGCAAAATTAGATTTTGAGATATCAAGAAATACAGATTTAGAAACCAAATTAAGACACGAACAGGATTCAAACCATTGTCGTCAGTCAAGACTTAATGTTGCTTTGGAACTAGCTCAAAATGAACTTAAAGATTGTCAGGAACAATTGCGTGCAATACAAGCTACAATACCTGTAAGGGATACAGAAATAGAAACTTTACGAAAACAATTGCAAGATAGAACTAAACAGTTGGAAAATGCACAGGTATCAGAGCAAACATATGCTAATATGCAAGAACAACTTGAAAGATTAAAAGCAGAAAATGAACTACTCAAGGAACAATTAGAAGTGAGAAATTATTTTTATTTTTATGAGTATGTGCTTATATAAATACTGATTATAGATAAATAATTGTTTATTCCTATCGTTTTTTAGGCAACTAAATCTGATTTAAATGATACTATAATAAGCTTAGAACAAAATGAGACTCTTGCTTTAAATTTAGAACAAGCCACACAAGACAAAGCTGCTTTGCAGAAAAGACTACAAGACTCCCTTGATAAGGAAGGTATGTTTTAATTAATTGCATTATATTGTTTTTACACAAATATCTATATTTTTATTTCATTTATTCCATTCTTCAATTTTAATTTAGAGGAACATTTACGCAAAGTTGGTAATCTGGAAGAACTGCTAAAACGACTAGAACAAAGTGTTACTAAGTTAGAAGCTGAAAATGCTAGTCTAAAGAAAACTGGATATTTAGAATCAAGTACTAATGTAGTTTCTACAGAGCACATACTTGAAAAGTATTCCCAATTGCAAGAACAAATACCAAAATTGGAGCAACAACTTGAAACTTTAAGAGGAAATGTTGCTTCTGAAAGACAACTAGCAAGGCAGGCACAATTGAATTTATGGAAAAAAGAAAAAGAATTATCAGATTGTAATTTGGATAAACGAATTGCATTAAGAGAAGTGAAATCAGCAGAAGGAAAAATTAAAACCTTGCAAGATGACAAACAAAAGTTATTAGAAAAATTAAATAATAAGACAAAAGAAGATGAAGAGAAGTCAAAAAAATTATTGAAAGAATTGGATAGTGCAAAAACATCTTTAGCAGAAATTACAAAAGAAGCATCGAGACATAAACAGCAGGCAGATTCAGCACAAAGGGTAATGTTATGCACTTGCTTTATATAAAGTTTAATGCTGTATATTATACTTATCCTAACTCTTATTCTTTTTTCATTTTTTTATTGTTTCTAATTACAGGCATTGACACAAGCTAATCGTGAGATAGAAGAACTTCAGTCTACAAGTGCTGCATTGAGGAGAGAGATAGATGCAACACGTAAACAAATGCGAGCATATCAGGATCACATAGATAGTCTCAATACAGAAAATAAGCGTTTGTCGAAATCTACTGCTAAAAGTAATGAAGATAAAAGGGAATTGGAAGTAAAGATAGAAAAGCTAGAACAAGAAATTAATGGCAATGAACTTAACATTGAGCTTTTGAAAGAAACTTGTACTGTACTTGAAGAACAACTAACAGATTATGAAAGATTGACAAGTGATCATGAAACTCGAGAGAATATGTTAATCCAAGATAAGATGAAGTTACAAAAAGATTTAGAAGCTGTGGAAACAAAACTGCGTGAAATACAGACCACACAAAATGAAGAGAAATCTATAAGGTTGGCAGCTGAGCGTAATGTCCAAAGGCTTGAAGCAGAAACAAATGATATAGAAAGTGAAAGAAATAATTTAATTACACAGAGAGATCAATATAAAAAACTGGCACAAGAACTAACTGAACAGGTTGAATCTTTAAGTAGTAGATGTGGCGATTTGGAGTGTGACCTTTCAGAAATGAGAAGAGCACTAGAAACTGCAAAAGCAGAAGCATTAGTTGTTAAAGAAGAAAGTAGTCAACATTTAACGCGTTTACATGAATTGAAAGAAATAAACTACACACTTATGAATGATTTACAGAACAGTATAGACCAAGGTCAAGATCTTAGATTTAGAATATCAGAATTGGAAAATGTTTTAGCAGAAATGAGACAATTCTATCAAGAGAGAGAAGTTAAAGCTGAAAGTACTCGCCAACAACAGACAAAGTTGATAGACTATCTACAGTTAAAGTTAGAAGAATGTAGTAAGAAGAAGAAAACCATGTGTGATAAAATTCTTGGCACCAAACAAAAGGAAAATATCCCCCCTAGTGGAACAAGTATGCCCATTGGATATCGCGAGTTAGAAAATCAACTTACTAAAGAACGAGCAAAGGTGAAATCACTAACCGAGCAATTATTAGCATATAAGGCTATGCATGTATCTGCATCAGCACCATCTTCACCAGAGATAAAAAGGCCTACGACACATGTAACGGAGACGACAAATGATATTTTGACTAAACGTCTATCATCACAGAGAATGGGACATAATATTCCACATAGATTTAATGTTTCATTACCGATGCGTGCGGGAAAATGTTCTGCGTGCACAGATCCTATTCAGTTTGGTAAACGCGTAGCTATTTGTAGCGAATGTCAAATAATGACACATTTAAAATGTTCATTGGCTGCTCCTGCCACATGCGGTCTTCCTGGAGACTTCACAAAGCAATTTCGTAAAACCTTAAAAGATAGTGATGATAGCCTATCATCTTTAGGTGGTAGTGTTCAAACATTGTCTATTGATCAACCAGATAAACCTTGTATGGTAAGTTTTTTATTAAATATGGAATAATTTCAATTTAATTATTTCAATTAAGATTATTTTGTATCTTCATATCAAAGAAAAGAATATATGTAATTTATTTGATTTATTATTATTCAGATGTCTCACGATGTTCGAAAGAATGAAAGTGGTATTGCAATGGAAGGTTGGGTAAAATTGCCAGCACGTTCGAAATCATCTTGGGAAAGTAATTATTTGAGATTAGAAGGATCACGTTTATGTATATACGATCATCAACCTTCTTCTGGTATGCAACCAGTACATACTTTGAATCTCAATGAAAAAGATGGTTTTAATATTGTGGATGATATACAACAGGCTGAAGTAAAAGGAACGGCAAAGTCTGATTTACCTTTCATCTTTAGAATAGAATCTAATTCATTGACAACTTGTTGGCCTACCTCTAGACTAGATATTATGGCTTTAAGTCAAACTGATAAAAAAAATTGGGTAAAAGCGCTGACGATAGTCACTAGTCAATATTCATCGGGTAAAGCACTGAAAAGTGAAAAATATCAAACAATTCTCAGACTAGAAAAACATCAGCTTGATTTAAATTGTGCAGTAGATTTAGTGGAAGAAAACGTTCTTTTGCTGGGTGCAGAGGAAGGATTATTTTCATATTCTGGGGCAAAATCCAGAACACTTACAGCAATTCGTGGAGTAAAAAGAGTACATCAGCTATCCTTACATCCTCATTTAGATATAGCTGTAATGATAGCTGGTGAAAATAGGCAATTGGTATATTGTTCTTTGAGACAATTAAGAAGTAACTCACTTGCAGCAGAATGTTCTAGACCAGCAATTAATACAAAAGCTGTTCTGACTGGCTCTGAAAGCTGTCACTTTTACCAACTGCAAGATACCTTCCTTTGTGCTGCCTTTGCATCATATGTAATGTAAGCTTTGCTCAAATAATTTCATGTAATTTTTGCTAGGAAATTTATATATTATGTTATTTAATTCTGTTAACATATAGATTATTTAAATGGGTTACTGAAGAGGATCACGGAGGATTTATAAGAATTCGTGAATTTGAAACACCTAAACCTTGCAGCTGTGCTATATTTACAAAAAATCGCCTTATTGTTGGGTGCAACAAATTCTTTCAAATTGATCTTAATAATTATTATGTTGAAGGTAAGATACAACCTATCAGGACAAATATATATTATGATTGAATGAAATTACCATTGCAAAATTTAATTGCAAATGATTATGTAGATTTTCCAGAAGAGGATGACAGTTCTGTTAAGGCAGCATTATCTGGTGTTGCCAGGCTTGGAATTTTTCCAATTTGTGTTTTAAATATAACACAGAAGCCTTCAACAACAGAACTTTTGCTTTGTTACAATGAATTTGGTGTATTTGTTGATGAAAATGGTCATAGAACCCGATGTATCGACCCAACATGGAATCATTTGCCATTTGCTTTTGGTAAGGAACAATTATTACTACATTACTACATATTGCTGATATGTGAATACTCAAAAGAACCGTGTTATATCAAATTTATTTTTTCAGCATATCGAAAGCCATATTTATTCATTATACACTTTTCATCCGTGGAAATTGTAACATTAGATGCAGAAGCATATACTTTATCATCTAAAAGTCCAGAAAGAACTCTAGTCGAGCTTTCAAGCATACGATATCTAGGCGTAAACAGTTCTAAAGGAATTTATGTTGCAGCCGTAAATTCTTTCCTTGAGTTATTAAAAATAAAAGGTTCCTCCAGTATACCTGATTTAAATGGCAGTGTAACAAGCTTCGATACATCGTAAGTAGTCGCAACACACGTTTCGAACTAATCTCGTTGTCTTATAACATATTGTAATCCTTTTGTTTCTTGTAGAACTCCAGATGACGATAGTACTTCAGACTTCAGTTTTACTTCAAGTCTTATGGAAGCTTTGGATGGTCAAGGAAAAAAGGTACATTTTGCTGATGTATCTAAACATTGAAATCTCTCTTAATATTCAATACTTAATTATTCTAAATCGTTGTCATTGTATATCTCATTCTTTGATACCACAAAATGTAGTGATAAATATTTACTTGAATCATATATTCATAATTAACTATTACTTGATTATCGAAGTGAAACATTATTTGAATTTAACTATTTTATTGGTATCTATTATTGTATCAATTATTATAAGACAGTACGTTTCACCTACCAAACAATATCAAATAAGAAGGTAACCAAAATTTCGGATTAAAGAAGACCGTTACATAATACTAATTAATATTTAAGTATTTCATTTCGTACATATTTATAAGTATTACGAAATAAGGTTTTCTTTACGCATAATATCGTATTATTAATGGAATTAAAGAAGTACAAAGTTAACGAAGTATAATAATTGTTTGTACTATTTCAGTATTAGGTAAAACAAATGAAAGAATAAGTTAACGAATGTAGTGACATATACATATATTTTTTATAATATAATAATTAATATATTTTTGACACTACACGTCAATAAAAAGTGTTTAATTTCGTAATTTAATGTAAGACGCTGCAAAGACAATAAAGATATTCATTGTACTTTTGTATATAGCACAGATGCGTATTTTATGTAATACCTTGTTTAAAAGTCAACAAAATTAGCAATACTTCTGTAAAAGTACGTATAAAGCTAACGAATGAATATAAAACATCCTTAAAACACTATTAAACAGCACTAATGGTTGTGTAGGTAGGGTCATTACGTACATATGTAATTATGTAGAGTTATGCGACATCCGGCAACCCTTGACATTTATATAGTTGCATCCGCGAATATTCATTGAGGGTGTAATTTGATTCAAAGAAAAACATTCGTCAGACAAAAATGTTATATAGTCAACATTCTATTTTCAAGTTCATTACCCTGTTACCAAAGATTTTTGTATATATGTAGTTACTGAAGTCGGCTTAGTTTACATCTATTTAAAAAAAAAACATAAGGGCCATCATTACGTTCTTATTTAAATAATGCACTCCGTTGTATGTACTACACAAAATGCTCTCTTAGGTAATTAATAAATGGCGCTTGTTCTATTCGTTCGAAACTTCCTTAAAAAAAAAGCGACGCTTCTAATTTTTTCGAGTTTTTATCACATCGTCGATGATTTAAGTTAGTGTGCCGAGCATTGATAAATATATTAATATTCAAATAGACAATTTGTATTTATTATAGCGATATGTAATCTAAAGAATGCTTTGAAGCGAAAGCCGTTTTTTATCATTTATAATTCAACTTTAAATTTCACATTTCTTTCTTTTCGCGCATATTATCTTGATTATCAGAGCATACCGAATAATGAAAATTGTTAAGTTATAAACGAGTACTATAAAGAATTAGACATGTCGAAAGGCAGAGATTTATTTCTTTTTAGTTTGTTTTCTGGAAACCAACGATTTCTAAAATCTATACAGTAGGTACCAAAAAGATACGGCGTACCGGTTCACGTTAAGTTAGCGTATAATGAAATAGACGCATGAGTTGCCCAAGGGTCAATTTGAAATTGATTACCATTTAAATAAGTTTAGAGGAAATTCCGAAGAGAGCGAATCGTACCTTCTGGAGGGGGTATAGCGTTGTTATAAAAAGGGGTTCATCGCTAATGAATCCCCCAATTGTGGAGGCAGTGTCGGTTTCGGTTGAACGTACAGTTTATTGAAAGTTCTGTTTGATGAGGTAAAGACCTGATACGACTATCGAAAGTTATATGCTACGCAAAAAAGTGACAATATAAATATAAAAAGAAGAAGATAGATTTACGAGCCCTCCACTTCCTCTTCAACCGACGTGGACAATTGGAAAGCATCATGAGTGGGTATGAGAAGCCGAAAATGTTTACCAGATACGCCGATCCAGCTCCAGGCGAAGAAGTGGTTATTTCCGGTATCGCTGGTAGATTTCCGGAATCCGATAATATGGCTATATTTAAAGAGAATCTTTTGAACGGCAAGGATCTTATTACGGATGACGATCGCCGTTGGAAACTAGGTATGGATTACATATCGGATCTACTTTTTCTTCTTAAACAGAGGAAGGAGGCTTTATCAGCAATTTTTATTGCCCTTTTCGTCAGATCACCCGGAAATTCCGCAGCGAATGGGGAAAGTCAACAACATCCAGAAATTCGATGCATTATTTTTTGGAGTTCATTTCAAGCAAGCCCATACGATGGATCCTATGTGTAGAATTTTGCTCGAGCATGCTTATGAAGCTATCGTAGATGCTGGCGTTAATCCAAGACAATTGCGCGGCACAAATACAGGTGTATTCGTTGGTGCATGCTTTTCGGAATCGGAGAAAACGTGGTTTTATGAAAAACTTCAGGTAATCGATCTATGAATCACTTTGTGATCGCTTGTAAGGATGAGTTAAATAAAAGATACGTTTTAAATTATAGATAAATGGCTTTGGTATCACGGGCTGCAGCAGAGCTATGTTGGCCAACAGAATTTCATATTGGTTGGGTGTAAATGGACCATCATATACCCTCGATTCCGCGTGTAGTTCGAGTCTTGTCGCGATGGAACATGCCTATAGAGCTATACGCAGCGGGCTGTGCGATTCAGCGATTGTCGGTGGATCAAATCTCTGCCTTCATCCATACGTGACCTTACAGTTTTCACGTTTAGGTATTATTCGAATAATCAATTCTCTTTTATATTATTATTATATTTCTAAAATGATACGTTCGATCTTTGCTATTCCTTAAACTTCTTTCGTAGGTGTGTTATCTCTCGACGGTAGTTGCAAGTCTTTCGATGAAGATGCAAATGGCTATACGCGTAGTGAAACAATCGCTGTAATATTTCTTCAAAAATCAAAGGACGCTAAAAGAATTTATGGTACGGTCGTACATGGGAAAACAAATTGTGATGGTTACAAAGAACAAGGAATAACGTTTCCCTCTAGTAAACAACAAGGAGTCCTTTATGAAGAATTCTACAAAGAATGTGGCCTACCAACGACTTGTCTTACTTACCTGGAAGCTCATGGTACCGGAACTACAGTTGGTGATCCTGAAGAAATTAATGCCATAGATCAAGTCTTTAGTCCGGGCAGAACTACTCCTCTTAAAGTTGGCTCCGTGAAATCAAATTTGGGTCATTCCGAACCCGCCAGTGGACTTTGTTCCGTTGCTAAGGTGCACTATATATTTATTTTAAAAGTCTGATAAACAAGACAGAAGATATTTGTGACATACAAGGGGTATGCCATTATTTGCTTAAAATATTTAATGGTATCATTTATTTTTACAGGCAGTTGTAGCAATGGAGACAGGCATAATACCGAAAAATATCAATTTCAAACGTCCACGGAAATGCATAAAAGCTTTCGCGGAAGGACGAATCAAAGTTGTCTCCGAGCCGACTCCGTTGGATGGTGAATACATAGGTATCAATTCTTTCGGTTTTGGTGGTGCCAATGCTCACGTTTTAGTCAGGTCACATCAAAAAGAGAAAATTAATAAAGGATTGCCAAAGGATGATTTACCTAGGCTTGTAACCATTTCTGGCCGTACCGAGGAAGCAGTAGAAGTATTATTGAATGATGTACGTGAAACGTATAGATCCCTTCTAATAAAAAACAGTATTTAGAGATAATGATCCTGTTTAATAAGAGCATCAATATAATTTTAATATTTTGTTCGTTTTCATAGATCGATAGCCGACCGGTCGACGTCGAATATATTGCCCTTTTACATAATGTTCACACCGAAAAAACACCAGGTCATTTATATAGAGGATATACGATAGCCGGACAAACATCTGAGGATCGGATAAGGGAGATTGAACATTATCCCGGTACAAAGAGACCGATATGGTTCGTCTTTTCTGGAATGGGATCGCAATGGTCTGGAATGGGTATGGGATTCTTTCTTCTTGTAAATATCAAGTTATTTTGAAATAATAACTATTGCAATTATTACACGTTAAAGAATTTAAAATTCAACAGGTGAATCCCTGTTGAAGTTCCCCGTATTTGCCAAAGCAATAGAAAAATGTGACGCCGCGTTAAAGCCGCGTAATATAAATATTTATGAAATTATAACTAAAAAGGACAAAAGTATATTTGACAATATCTTGCATTCGTTCATCGGAATTGCTGCGATTCAGGTATTTTTTGTTAACTGTGAAATCTAAATTCACATTGAAAGATCCAGTAGGTAAAGATACAAATTTAACTTTACAGATCGGTTTGGTAGATCTTTTGAACTCTGTGGGAATAGTACCCGACCACATTATCGGACATTCCGTTGGTGAACTTGGTTGTGCATACGCAGATGGATGTTTTACCGCGGAACAGATGATATTGGCGGCATATTATCGAGGAATAGCTTCGAAAGAAACGAAAGTAATTTATGGTTCTATGGCTGCGGTTGGTCTTGGTTACGAAGACTTGAAGGATTTGTGTCCTCCAGACATCGAAATCGCGTGTCATAATAGCTCTGAAAGTGCAACCATTAGTGGGCCAGCTGATTCTATGAAAATATTTGTGGAAAAACTCCAGGTTCGTTTGAAAGTTAAAGCAATTTTAAATAATACCTCGGTGGAGGTTTTCTCTGCATGTGAGACGAATTTTAGCTATCGTAGAGCTGTCATAGAATCATAAAATATATTTATTGTTTTATAGGCAAACAAGATCTTTGCTAAAGAGGTACCTTGCAGTAATATACCTTATCACAGTCGTTACATCGCAGCTGCTGGACCAAAACTTTTGGCATACCTGAAAAAAGTGATACCAGAACCGAAATTGCGAAGTCAAAAATGGCTGAGTACATCGGTACCACGCAACGAGTGGTCTAACAACGCTGCACGATACTCATCGGCTGAATATCATACCAATAATTTGTTGAAACCAGTACTTTTCGAAGAAACAGCAACCTCGATTCCTAACAATGCTGTTACCATTGAAATTGCGCCGCACGGTTTACTACAAGCGATTTTAAAAAGATCATTGCATCCAACGGTAACGAATATTGCATTAACCCGACGAAATCATAAGAATAACATTGAAGTTTTTCTACAAGCATTAGGAAAACTCTATAACATTGGTTTGCAACCTGATATCGCAAAGTTATATCCGCCGGTAGAATTTCCAGTTAGTCGAGGCACTCCAATGATATCCCCGCATATTAGGTAAGGTTGCACTAGAAATATGAAAGATTTTAATAATTTGAATATCGTTGTAAAGTAACATTTTGAAATAATAATGTATTAAGGTGGGATCATTCGGACGATTGGTACACAACGTCCTACAAAATGCAACACAAAATAGTTTCTGGTGAACGGACAGTCGAAATATCGGTGAACGAAGAGGGTTTCGAATACATAGCCGATCATAAAATCGATGGTAGAAATTTATACCCTGCTACAGGCTATTTATGTTTAGTATGGGAAACTGTGGGTCTGATGATAGGAGAACTTCACACGGAAGTGTCGATTGTAATGGAAGATGTAAGGTTTAATCGAGCTACTACTATTTCCAAAGATGGCTTATTGGAAATGATCGTTATGATCCAAAAAGGTATATATTCTTAGTCGTATGGATTATGTTTGAGACATGTTTTACATATACGTATAAATAAAAATTAATAGGTAGCGGTAGATTCGAAGTGGTCGAAGGAGGTGCGGCCGTTGTTACTGGAATGATCCGTGTTGAGAAAAATATATCAGCGGAAAAGATGCCCACCGATGTCTTAGCGAACGAAGTTGACAATGACGATGAAGTAATGACCAAAAAAGATATCTATAAGGAGTTCAGACTACGTGGTTACCAATACACTGGTTTATTCCGAAGTTTGCATAGTGCTACAGTTACAGGAAGTAAAGGGCACATCGAATGGAAGAATAATTGGGTAACATTCATGGATAACATGTTACAGTTGCAAATTCTTCATATGGATACTAGAGGTTTATTTGTACCGACGGGAATTCGAAAATTAGTAATAGATGCTGGAAGCCATCAACGTTATCTTCGAAGTTTGCCCATTGAAGAAAAATGTAAATTTTTAATGTCACTTAGCTATTCTTTTTATATCGATCACTTCTAACGTTGATTATTTTTGTTTAGATGTTCCTGCACGAGTATTTAAAAATTTCAATGTAATAATAGCCGGAGGTGTGGAAATACATGGTCTTAAAGCTAGTGCGATAGCTCGGAAGAAACCAATGAGTGAACCGGTTCTCGAAGAATATAAATTCATTGCCCATCGTGATCAGAAAGAAATACCGTTGCGCGAAATGTTAACGTTATCTGCACACATTGCACTTGAAAATCAACAAATTATAAAGGTGAAGACTGTAGAACTTATCGAGGATACCGAGGATGTACCAGTAGAGAAACTTGCCTCTCCGCTGCTCTTAGAAATTTTATGCGATCTACCTTTGATTCAAGCGAACGTGAATCTTTTTATGCCTTCGCAAACATTCGAAGAGGACCAATTGTCTCAGAATATCGTAGTTTCGGAACCAAAAAAATTGCAGACGGATGGTACCGCACTAATAGCAATTGGGTCCAATCTGCTGACGACAGAAAAAGTCGAAAGTATAAAACAACTTTTATCGTGCTTGAGAGAAGGTGCTTTTCTTTTGTGTCGTGAAAACGTAAATAAAGCAGTGGACTTTTCGATTTTAAAGAAACTCGAGTTAGATATTATTTTGGAGAAGCGTACCTCCGAGGAATCGTTGATACTACTCAAAAAGAAGAATAGAACTCCAAAAACTACTATATTTATTAATGTTAATAACAACGAATTTAGTTGGCTGAACAAAGTGAAAGATATACTCGACAAGGATGAAACAGAGACTTTGGATCACACAAGAGTGATACTTGTTGGTGAGGAAAGTTTTGAATCTGGTCTTTTAGGATTCGTTAATTGTTTACGAAAAGAACCCAGTGGTGAAATGTTCCGAGCTGTCCTAATTCAAGACCCTGAAGCTCCCAAATTTTCTTTGGAACATCCTCTTTATTCCGAACAGCTAGAAATAGATCTCGCTATCAATGTTTTACGACCTGGGAACGTTTGGGGATCATACAGACATCTGCTACTTCCACCTGTAGAACCTAAGCCCGTCAACTTCGCCTTTGTTAATCAATTGGTATGTGAAGATATTTTATAAGACTATACAAGTTTTTTAAAACACATTATTTTAATGCTACAATAACTTTTCTTATCAGACACGTGGAGATTTAAGTTCACTCCGTTGGCTCGAAAGAAACCTTCCCGATGACTGTCAAGAAAACAATCTTACCTATATTTATTATGCACCTATAAATTTTAAGGACGTAATGTTGGCAACTGGTAAACTTGCAGCAGAAGTGGTCGTACGCAGTAGAAAAGCTTTAGAGAACTTACTTGGATTCGAATATAGTGGAATCACCGTTACTGGTCGCCGTGTTATGGGAATTGCCAGCAGGTGAACTGAGAGCAAATCTTGCTTAATATATGTAGATATTTCGAACATCTTCAGAAATAATTTCCTAATATTTTCATTATTTAATTCCATATATAATACGATATAATATAAAATAAACTATTTATGTCCTCTTTAGATGTCTATCCAATCTCCAAACAGATAACTCTATTCTTGCATGGACTATACCTGAACATTGGAGTTTAGAGGATGCAGCGACAGTACCTTGTGTGTATAGCACATGTATATATGCCTTTTACGTAAAGGGAAATCTGAAGAAAGGACACAAAGTACTTATTCATTCTGGTACCGGTGGTGTTGGTCAAGCCGCAATTAATTTAGCTCTTGCCGAAGGATGCGAAGTATTTACTACTGTTGGTACACCCGAAAAACGTAAATTCATTCGAGAAAACTTTCCCAGTATCGATGATGATCATATTGGAAATTCTCGAGACACGAGCTTCGAACAATTAATTTTACATAAAACCAATGGTAAAGGAGTAGACGTCATTTTAAATTCTTTATCAGAAGAGAAACTTCAGGCGTCTGTGCGTTGTCTCGCTGAAGGAGGACAATTCTTAGAAATTGGAAAGGTGGATTTAGCTGCAAATAATTCGTTAGGCATGGAAGTCTTCCTACGGGATATCAGTTATCACGGCATAATGTTAGATACGTTGTTAGAAGGAAATATTACAATGCAAAAGGTATTGGTAAAACAAGTCGAAAAGTATATGAATTCGGGAGCTATCAAACCACTGATTAGGAAAGTCTTCAATAAAAATCAAGTAGAGGAAGCATTCAGGTATATGGCAGCCGGAAAACATATAGGAAAAGTAAGTTTATATTTGTTGCTTGTTTATTCTTTTACTCGAATTATTAAGCAGAATCTATTTTGCGTTTCGTAGGTAATGCTAAAGATCCGTGAAGAAAATGAACCACTAAACAATCCCATCTTGGCTCAACCTCGCTACTTGTGTTCTCCGGAAAAGAGTTATGTAATACTTGGTGGCTTGGGAGGTTTTGGCTTAGAATTAACTGATTGGTTGATAATGCGAGATGCCAAAAATATTGTACTAACGTCACGGAATGGCATAAAGAATGGTTATCAACGTATGAGAGTTAAATTATGGGAATCGTATGGCGTTAATGTTGTGGTCCTTGCTGGCCGTGACGCGTCTAAACGAAAAGACTGCGAATTTATTTTGAAAACTGCGAGAGATTTGGGTCCTGTTGATGGTATATACAATCTCGCAGTTTGTTTAAAAGACGGTATTTGTAAAAATCAAACGTCAGAAAGCTTCGAAGTATCGTTTCAGGCAAAGGCTTGGGCCACAAAATGTTTAGACGAGGTGTCTAGAGAATTGTGCCCGGAGCTTCGACACTTTGTAGTATTCTCTTCTAGCTCGTGCGGAAGAGGAAATGCCGGCCAAACGAATTATGGTATGGCCAATTCCGTTATGGAAAGAATATGCGAAAAAAGAGTAGAAGAAGGTTTGCCTGGATTAACTATTCAATGGGGAGCGATAGGAGACGTAGGTCTTGTTGCGGATATGCAACAAGATGGTAAAGAATTGATCATCAGTGGTACTCTACAGCAAACGATATATTCATGTTTAGAGGAACTCAATGGATTTTTACTACAAAATAAACCAATTGTTTGTAGTATGGTAGTCGCTGAAAAACGAGCCGGTAGCTCTGGTTCGACTAATATCGTAGATACCGTGTTAAACATAATGAGTAAGTTTTATACGAGCTACAAAATTTACTGAATTATTTGATATATCTTTGCGATGTAATTTTAATAACGTCACGTGTAACTTCTTAACAGTAAGAAATTGTTATTTTAGGTGTAAAAGATTTGAAAACTGTGAGTCAACAAACATCCTTAGCTGAGCTTGGAATGGATTCTATGATGGCTGTAGAGATTAAGCAAACCTTAGAACGTGAATTTGAAATATTCCTTACCCCGCAAGATATTCGAAGTATGAACTTTGCGAAACTTATAGAAATGAATGATGCACGAGCAGAAAAGAACAAGAGTAATAAAAAGACTCCGATCGAGGTGATAGGTGGTACGAAGTTGTTGATACAACTGTTTGGCGAAAAACTTTGCACCGATGTAACTGTCCCGCTTGATACCAAGCCGGAGATAGGCCGGAGCGAGATATTCTTTGTTCCAGGAGTCGAAGGCTATGGTAGCGTTTTTAGGGCATTAGCACCGAAAATTAAATCGCCTGCGACTTGTTTACAATTAGCTTCAAATTATGAATATAAAACTGTGCCAGAGATGGCTAAAGCACTGTTTCCGGTATGTTTACTAGATATTTGATTTAACTATTATAGAACCTTATATAAAATATTATACCGTGTAGGATTTATATAAATTTATGTGTATATATGTATATAGCATCTATTGGACAAACTTAAAGGTCGAAAAGATTATACACTAGTCGGATATTCATTTGGAACGCTTGTAGCTATTGAACTCGTACGACTATTAGAATCCGAAGGGTTGAATGGTCGACTGATTTTGATAGATGGTTCTCCTGAATATATGAACGCGATAATAAGACAGCACATATATCCGTCGGAGGATGAAGATTTGGAAAATAGTGCCCTATTTGGTATCATGGACGCATTTATACCTGCGAATAAGGAACAGGTTCGCTATTGTTGCGTGAGAATATTGTTTTCTTCTATTTTTGACAGATATACTAATTTTCAAATATTACTCTACAGCTTGCAATCGGTTTGAGTAAGTGCAAAACATTGGACGAAAAAATAAATGCATTCCTTGATATGATACCTTCCGAACACAAGAATTTAATATCGCAAGAAATTCATAGAAATGCTATTATTACGTTTTATACGAGATTGCGAGCAGTTATGACCTATGTACCAGAACCATTGCAATACATAAGAACACCTATTACGTTGATAAAGCCATCAGTAGCAACTACGCACGACATTTCAGAAGATTATGGACTACGAAATGTAAGTTTTATAGATATCCATAGACAATAAATATAATAGATATTTTTTATTAAATATTATCTCATTTCAGATTACCGAAGGCAAAGTGGAAATGCATGTTGTTGATGGTAATCATGTCACAATGTTAGCAAATGAAAAAGTGGCAATGATAATCAACGATGATGATCAAGAGGACCCTGAAGAATTTAAAAGAAGTATAATGGCGAACTGCAATAACTTAATGGCAACAATAGCTGAAATAAGCGGGCCTAAAAGATCGTAAAATTGATTCATCCAAATAAGTTTGTTTTTAGTATTCCACAATCTTGCCTAATACCTATTAAAACACTTTATATGTACATTTTTTAACTGACAAACACGAACTTTTTTTTACGCGAAATGGGATATCAAAAATAATTTTTGTTTAAATGATTTTTATTCATTTTTAAGTTAAGAGAAAACCGTAATTCAAAGGCTTTTTCTATGGAGTCAGTGATATTTTTGTATGCGAATTCCATTTACACGTAATTTTCAGGAACGTATCTGCGCGTAAAAAAAGGTTTATGTGAATTCAGACATATATACTTACATATATCGCGAATTTTTGTAAACTCCACTCATCCATAGTAAAGAGAAAGTATCAAAGTCAATTGTTATACCTTATAATGAATAAAAAAATGCGAATCTTTATAATTTGATCATTTTTAAATAAATGCATATACGCGAGATTTTACTTATTTTTATTGATAGAACAAATGCATTACCGCGAACTTAATCTATACTATTTGGAAAATTTAATCGAAAGATTTATAAATCAAAGGATCATATCTTTATTGACTTATTTCATTTTATCACTAATAACTGCACACGGGAGTACCATTAAAAGGATATATGATACGATAGATACAGTTAAATTAAGACATTAAAGAAACACGATATTTGTATATGTATAATGTATGGAAGGATAATATGAAATATTCTATCGCATACTGTATCTTATATTTGATTCGATTTTCATTCCATTTTGTATAATCATTTTAATGAACTTAAGTATGCAAGAAACAAATAAAGATTCTTATTTAAAAGAAACAATGAATAATGGGCTATATTTTTTATGTTTGATAAGATGAGATGCGTTATCCTACATTTCGAATTATGCTAATTTTAAAAATGAAACAATCTCATGACATATATACACCCACAAACAAAAGTTAAAGTATGAAGCAATTCTTAGAGAACTTATGAATATATCCCGTTTTATGAAACAAGTACATTCAAAAGACCATTTTCACATTGGACGTAAGTCTGTTATGATACAATTAGTTAAATTTCCGTTAGAAAAATAGTCTTTCGAATGTGTTTATCTCACGAGATAAAACATAGTTAAAAGTTTTTAAAAAATTATTTTGTTTCTTTTCGCCGCGAGTATATATACATATACACATGCATACATATTATCACGTGGAAGATTTTCATTCTCATACAAATTTTTTTGAAATTTTCTACAAAAGTTATATAGTTTTATGAGCGCTAGTGTATAGTAGAAATCGTTTGTTCCATTTCCAAAAGTTAACTAGATGAAAAAAGCAACTTTGTTATTTTAAATGGAATTTTATATTTTATTTATTTATAAATGATAACTATTTTGAAGGCAAATTTTTTCTATACCATAGCCTCATAAAATTATGCAACTTTCGTAGGAAACATTTTCCCTAAATATGTATGATAATGAAAATATTTTAAGCGATAAAGTTAGGTGGTACAATATGAATGTATGTATGTATGTATGTACGTATATATATAAGAAGTAATGAAGAGAAAAATAAAAAAATAATACTTATTAATTAACTGGCTTGCCAATTCATTATATAAACTTATAAAATATGTGATTGAAACTCAAGCTTTCTTACCGTATAAACATTCACTCTCTACTATGTTTAAAGAAGAATAATAGATTGCATATATTTGAGTCCGGCGATGAACTCTTTCACTTTTGCAGAGCTAAAAATATGCTCCGGAGTAGCGGCTTTTCGAGAAGTAAGAAATATTTCAATATATCTTTCATAATTCCATTGGTTCAAATGAAGTTGATTGATTTAAATCAGGAATGCCTTCGCTATTGTTATTGTTGTTGTTATTATTATTGTCATCCGATGCACTTGGTATGGGCGTCGGAGTATCTCTTGTCGGTAAAACACGAAGATGTTTGCTCGGTGGTTCCCAAAGAACTAATGCCATTGAGGGCCTCTCCCTAGAAGATCAGCAATTAAAATTTTTTTATGCAATTTGTGTCAAATTTAATATAAATCACTAGATTTAAATTCGTCGACATAGGAACTTACAATTTAGATAAAAGAGTAGACGGGAGAATGGGCTCTTGTTGTAATCGTTTCAATTCTTCAGAAAGAACTAATCTCGGGCTTTTAGAATGATCAGCATCGACCGCATTCGCAGCTTCCATATCCATACCTAAATTAGGCTTCCCAAGGGGAACACTTGCCGACGTAGACGGTACCGGATCTGGCGGAGAATGGTACGTAGTACTGATATGTAAATCTTGAAAATGCGCAGCCATTTTTTCTTCCGTTATTAGTTGTTTTGTTTTTCTCCTGTTAAAATATTAAATTATTCATATTATTTATATCCATAATAATGATAATTTTCTTATCGGAACAAGACAAAAAAAGAAAAATGAAATTTACGTGTCGAGCAAATCTGGAGTTTCCAATTTTCTTTTTTGATGAAGAGAAGGTGCAAAATTTTGTTCTCCAGTGAACCGGATCAATTCAGGTTGTTGTAACGCCGGCACGCTCCAAGGTATAGATAGAGTTGGCACTTGGGGTATTTGTGACCAAGAACCAACTTGCTGCGAAGTACTTTGCTGCACCATCATGTGTTGAAATATCGATGGTGGTGTATGTAAGTGTGTTCCACCCATTGTATTCTATAAAGAAACACAATTTATATGATACTTAAAAAACATTTTATCAATTCGTGTATATACGCATGCGTGTAACAAACATAGCTGTATCTCTCTAAGGATAAATCATAAATAATCTTAAATAATATTTGTACCCATACAGTTATACTTATAAGATCAGCAAACTATATTAAATAAAATTAGTTACTTACTGTCATTTGGAGCGAAGGTATATAAAACTTGGACTTTTATATTCCAACTTGAGGTTTACAACAATGACATGAAATGAGAGTATGAGATAAAATAACTACTCAAGAATGATCGTCAATGTTAATAAATGCTACGAAAAATAAATTGATGTTCGTGACGTTGAATCGTCAAATTTATTTTCCGTCTCGTCCCACGGACGCTAACCTCTTTCGCAGTTCTTTGTAATAAGTAGCAATAATATCAAAATACGAAGGCGTTACGACATAAAAGTCGTTAAAAACAGTCAGAAAAGAGAATACAGATGTTCAAATTTCTTCCTCTCACTGTTATTGTATTCGCCAAGCATTCGACAGCATAACTGGAAGTAAATCTCGCATTTCCAGAAAGGTCGCGCAACTACTCGCGATTTGTTTTCGTCCTTTCTTCTACGAGGCGCTCCGAGATGCGTTTATGTCAACGATCATTCATATATTTTAAAGCTTTGCGTGTACACAGCATAGAAATAGAGAGCAAAACCTGTGCGCAAGGCGATAATTAATTAGATTCCTTGACAATAAACTGTAAAGCTAAAAAAATAGCAAGAGCGTAAAGTAGTGCGTCTTCTGTTTCGTCTCAAACAACACTAACCAGTATTGCCAAAATTCAAAGTACAAATTCCTGCTAATAAACAACCACTTCAAAAAATCTAAGAATTCGATTGTAGTTTATTATATTTACGTTTCGATGTTATACAACAATATCATTAATAATCATTAATTTCGTTGCAATGATAGTAATGATTAAAAGTCCTTGTAAAAAAATATTTCGTACGCTCGAATGCGCATGTCACCATGACGTCACGCGCAAGCGCGATAAGATCCCATTTCGAAATCGCTGGGACATATCCTAATTATAGTTAAATATTGTTTTACAAAATTGACAAGGACAGATAAATATAATATACCGTCATGGTCATTGAAATTGTGCATTTTAAATTGCACGTTAGTCACGTTCATAAGTTCAATCGGTTAGTTTTACATTTTTCCTTAAAATACATAAAAAAAAACCTTCAATCTCTTATCGCATTATTTCTATGACATTCAGAAGTACAATATAAAAGCGATTTAATGTTTTAACGGACAGACAAGAAACCACTGATAAAACTTGTAGAAATGTATAGAATAAAAATGAAGTTTTTAAATGTTACAAAATAGTTTATTTCAGTTAGCCTGTAAAGAACTGTTTACGTTGCACGTTCGCTGACTTTTACAGGGCAACGAACCCAAGTTATATGCCAACGCGAAGCCTTTCCCCTCGCACTTGTGCCTACATTTACATAGTTTTCACTTTTATCAATTGGAACGGTACCCATATACGAGATTTTACCCATATCTATGTACACCGATACATAACTAATCGCTAGACTCGAGTCTCCCTCAAAAATTCCTCTTGACAAAGTAAATACTTACGTAATTGGTCTAACCATGCGAAATCTTGATACAGTACCTGTTATTCAGAATGGTTACCGCATTCTTCGATTTAAAGTAAGAGCGTATGCTCTCGCGAGTATAGATTCGTGCGCGTGTGACCGCGAACCTTTTACAATTTGCACGCGCTTGGCTCGCGACATTGGAAAGAAAAGGTGTAAATTGCTCGTTCGCGAAAGAATCACGACCGTCCACGTTTTATTACGTGCTCGTTGAATGCACCGATGCATTCTTTTTTCCATCGCACGAAATCGAACAATTACGTACGCGCTCGTAACGTAAATTATGGACGAGACGATACCTCTTCCATAAATAATAACGAGGCATCCTCCACTAACTTGTATTTACCAGCGCGTGCCATTTACTTCGGGGTGGTTACTTCGTGGTAAAATAACGAGACGCGTTGCTTTAGCATACAAATAGCCTTCGTCGTTCATTCGGAGCGTATCGCAGAGTATATCACAAATGGGAAACCCGTAAGAGTCAGATTTTTCTTGAAACGTTATACTTGGACTTCGTAGAATCCGTTAGGTGGAAAATTTCAAAGATGCGATTTCACCTTCTTACGATTCTCTCGGATAAAAGGATATAAACGGAGAACGGAAAAGAAGGAAGAGGAGGAGACTTCGCGTACTCGGTTATTATGCGATCGACATAGCTCGGAGGCGATTAATACTATTGTTATGATTCAGAGTGGTATAACGTGACGTAGTATACACCTCGGCGGTCGAGTCGGTCGAGGTAGTCGTCGGTCGTCAGTTCGCGTCGAGCCGCGTCAAACCCGCTAGTTTCCGGTCTTCTTCTTCCCTTCTCTTATCGCTCGACGATTCTCAATGGTCTAAGGACGCGAAGAAAACAAATCCGGTGAAGTTGTCGGTGAGCCTCGTGCGATCGTTTTTAGTGCGCGACATTTGAAATAGTATATAAAGAGACTTTAAGGAAATGAACGATCCTCGTGCGAGAGTAAAAAGAAGTTGAACGAATAGCGCCATGTCGGAGGATAATAATCCAGAGTCACCCGTTAAAATAAGGAGCGCGAGCTTCGATCGTATCGATGGCGAGAAGCGCGCGAAAAGTTGCGCGAATTCCGTCTGCGCGAGTACGGAAGAACTGGTACCAGGTAAATCGAGTAAATCAACGCAAAGTGATATATCTCAATCGAATTGGAGATACTCGTACGGTCCTTCGCAAAAATCTTATGGTTCCTATCCGCAGCAGCAACGTTCGACGTCCGCGTTGCATCTACCAAGGCAAAGCCATTATCAGATAAGCGAATCGAGTTTTTCCAGTTACAGTCCGAGGAATACTCTGTGCACGGCGCAAAGCGAATTGGTATTATCAGCTAGGAGTAGAGCGAATAAATATGTCACGTTGGACATGAGGTCCAACATCGTAGGGACTTCACCACATATTTATATGACTCCAAATTCGAGTAATTATGCGCCAGGAGCCGGATCACCGTACACGTGTTGTTGCACTTGCACCGGTCCGCAAGCGAACGCATCCGCGTCTCCTTCGATGGAGGATCAAGACGGGCCTCAGAGTCTCTCCTGGAGGAGATTGCACATGAGCAGAGCTAAATTGAAAGCTACCGCAACAACGTCCGAGCTTTTGAGCGGTTTCGCAATGGTGAGAGCTTGACCGATCGCGCGAGCATCGATCTCGCGTTAGACCCGTTTTCTCGACACACTTTTCATGACATCTCGGCAAATGATCTCATCGGATTCCTCTGTGATGTATATGTGTACATATATATCGCTTATGATATACCTGTACACACCTACACGCCCGTTCGGTTTACCTTTTACCGTACAGAATTTAACTCTTTCGAAGATGTTGTTACCGAGAGCAAAGTCTATCTACGATTACACAACGTTTCCTGAAAATCATTAAATCAACGTCAACGACAATTCCGTGTAATCTTTGAGTCCCATCTATGATTATGCAAGACAAACATCGCTTTCTTCTTCTTCAATATATTTTAGCGCGAAGCTTGAAGAGGGAAACGCCGGGATTTATAGGCTGACAATTAATTCCAATTTATACAGGGACGATAGAGGGGATTTGGCTCCCGCCAATCGGCATTAGAAGGATCGACGTTCTCCCCGTTGTTATAATTTCTTATTATTTGTATTAGCTCGTATTTTTTGATTGAAGAGAGCAAAACCGATGATAACGAGTCGTAAAGATATCGCGTAATTCTCTGCTCTTTTTCGAAAGCGTATTAAATTCTTATGTTTTCTTATGCTTCAGGTGGCAATGGTAGAGCTACAAATAAACGATCCAACTGCGGTACCCGAATGGCTCTTCGTTATGTTCGCAGTTTGCACGACGGTGTTAGTATCGGTGCACATCTTCGCTTTAATGATAAGCACATATCTTTTACCGAACGTAGAAGCTATCAGTAAACTTCAAGTGTCGCGTCTTGTGACGGAATCTCCGCACGAAAGAATGCGCGGCTTCATAGAGTTAGCCTGGGCGTTCTCGACGGTGTTAGGATTGTTCTTGTTCCTTGTAGAAATAGCGATACTTTGTTGGGTCAAATTTTGGGATTACTCCTTCACCGCTGCTACTGCCAGTACTATTATAGTAATACCGGTACTTATAGTATTCGTAGCCTTTGCCGTCCACTTTTATCATTCTCTCGTTGTCTACAAATGTGAAACATCGATATCGGATATGAAAGAATTAGAGAGTATAAAACGAAACTTGGACAATGCAACGATGAGTCACACCACGGTATAGCGAAAACAAATAGCGAGTAGATTTTGGAAGTGACGAAATTTCGAACTTGTTTATTCAAGTGCTCGAGAATTATGAAATAGAACAAGATGGGTATTCCCATTGGATCTGTATTCCTACTTTTGGTTTATAATAATTAAGTTTTATAAGAACGATCGTCGTACGCGTAGTAGTGGTGAAGAAAGTACACGTGTAAATCTGTTTAATAAATTTACTTCTTAAACACAGCCAGTGGAAAATGGCTATGCATCATTATATATAAAAACGTACAGAGATGTACACGTCAGAATCAAAAGTTGCAACGGAACAAGCAGGCGGACTTTTTTTTTTTCTTTTTAATATTGTATCTACATTGTTCGGCATTAAATTCCTATTGCGATTCCATTTTCAACTTTTCATTAAACACGATGGTTGTACGCTTCTCTTTCTATTATATTTAATATAACCGGTATACGGATTTTTCATTTCTCCCTTTGAATTTCGAAAGAATCGAAGGATCGTTTTACGCCCTTGTTTTACATATATATATATATATATTTAAAAATTGACATAACGAACAGTTCTTTTTTTTTATAGAATTTCAGACTTTGCGCGAAGATCCGTAGTAAATAATTATAATTTTCTTTTACAAATTCAGCCAAAGTCCGATATATATGTACACACACATATACAGGGTGGTCCACGTAACTTGCACATCTCGAATAACTGTTAAAGTATGCGTTGTATGAGAAAATGTTGTATACAAAAGTTCCGCTCGTAAAAAAAATACATACACTACATAATGTGCCCCTTCAAACCATACAAATTTTGTACACAACATTTTTTCATACAACGCATACTTTGAAAGTTATTCGAGGTGTGCCAGTTATGGGAACCACCTTGTATATACATATATGTGTGTATATATACATATATTTATATAATTTAAATGCCTGACTTACATAACGCATTTTCCATTATTATCGTAAACTAAGTTGTGATTTAATAATGCATTAAATCTATATTAGATTCTTTTTTTTTTCTTTTATACAAAATAACATTTATGGATCAAATTAATGTCATAATGAATAATGAAATGAAGATTTTTAAACGCTTGCGGATAAAGAACGTGTCGCGATTTCGTTCCAACCGTAGAAGCGTTACCATTTATATTTCTGATTGCACGATATCTCAAGTGTACATAATTTAATCTAAAAATATGGTCCAATACATATTCTCAGAGACGAGATCTTATTTTCAAGAGTGGGAAGAAATTCGTGATGTAAATTTAAATTCCTAGATTAATTATATGTACAGTTGAATGATTAAACTAAAACTTATTCTCTATAGACTTTTTATCGTAATACACATAGACGTGATCAATATGCAGTATCAAAAAATCAAGTTCCAAATGCTCTCGGAAAAATAAATCAGTATTTATCAAGGACACGATCCGACCGAAGACGACGTGTTTTGTAATTTATACAATTGTGATAAAAGGAAAACTTGCTTGTGCTATGGACAGGTAGAACGATAGAAAGCAGAGGAAGTATTAGATAATATTATGCAAAAATTAAATAACTTATGTACCAAAAAGTGTATTTAATTTAAAATATTTTCACAACTAGACACTTTGGATCTATTGCTAAAACACCATCAAAGAAGCAGATCGATCGGTAGTAATTTAATTCTAGTACATTCAGCATAAAACTGAAATCGATATCCATAGTAAAATTTTTACAATTTCCAATGTCTTTTTTCACGACGCTATTTAAAATGTTTTTGTTCTAACTATTCAATTGCCGTAGTAACAAATAACACATTGCCTTTATTTAACAGACTCGATATAAAATCACATATGTAAATTAACATATGAGGAAGCGAATCAAATACTTTTTGGTTTGTGTCGCTATTGTATAAAATAATTTAACGCTTACTGCCATTGAAATTTTTTACGAGACATAAGGAAGTACTGTTACAAAAATGTAAAGTTGCGTTTAGATCAAAGCGCATAGAATCATGCAATGCATTTACGAATACTACGAATATCGCATACAAATGCATGAATTATAATCTATATTGAAAAAATTTGCAATATTCGTAAGTGTTTTAAGAAGTTCTTCGCCTATCGCGTTGTTCGGAGTTATCGATCTAAACGCATCTTAACAATGGTTGTTAAAGTATGCTTATTTTGAGACCATAAAATTATACTCTAGTATCATGATAGAGATATAAATTTTTCAACATTTGTCACGATACAATAACATAATGTATGCTTTAAGGAAATATAAAATGAGCTATTAAGTCATATCCATCTGTTTTGCATAGTATAAGTTCAATCGATAAACACTGATTATTTAATCTGTATGAAACCACGAATTATTTGATCTGTATTATTATACTGTATTATAGCATACTGTATTATGTTATACTATTTTATACTATATTGTATTATACCGCATTAATTTAATGTTATGTAGTATTATACTATGTCGATCTACTATGTTATAAATTGATACAGGCAAAAGTTAAAGGAAATTTGTCTTTGAAAAATCTTTCGATAAATTGATTTTTATACACATTATTTTCAGTCTTGTCTTTAAATAAACATATAAAGTCTTTCAAGTATCCTATCCATAGCAAGAGCTTAGGAAGCTATTCAGAGAATTAATTTTTCTTTACAATTGGGTAGTTCTTCAGAATAAAAACCCAAATATACAGTTCGTCTTTAATGATGTTTTTCACTGATTTTTTTTTAAATCAATAACTTTCCATTATATCGTTCGTTGAACAAGAAAATTTTATAAGTCAAGCATATTCACAATGCCAAAGCGAACTGGAACTCTGAGTTTTTTAAATTATGAAAATTATATATTTACATAAACATTGCTTTGTTCTATACTAACCTAATTTCAATGAAAGTCACAACCTACTCACACATATTCACTGGATTTCCAATTAAATTTTCAAACCTACTCTAGTTTAATCATAACTCGGCGCTACGTACAATTTACCAGATGCTTCATAAATAATAAATAAAAAAAAAATTCTACACAATCTTTTACACGAAGCATCGATATAGAGTGGAGCGATCAATAAGTATTTTTCATCTTTAAATAAATTACTTCAACATAGTGAAGTTGCACATTTTCTTAAAAAAAAAAATAATAAAATTGAAATAACAAATATGATACACTACAATTAAAAAGTAAGTAGAATTTGTTAGTCAAAAATAATAGCGTTTATAGATTGGTGTATGCAATACATTTTAGAGTACTTATCGTTTCCTCAGAATTATATACTGCATGTAGCTTACTCATACTCAACACCAAAACTTTACACTGACAAAATATGAGTATTAGATGGTATTTCAAAAATATGTTTGAAATAATCATTCTTTCTTGTTTAAATGTATAAAAAAATGTATAAAAAAAAAGAAAAAAATAAGAAAGACTTGTGCATAACTATACTCCACTCTTAACATTAGCTTTTTCATGAAAATTAATTCTACGAGAGAAATCTTTAGATGCTCTACATAATGTGCAAGTTGATTTTTGAACATGTATTACCTTTTCTATGGATTAATGATATTAGAAAACTGTGAATGCGTCATGTATTGGACACATTTTACTTACTTAAAATGATACTGATAAAGACCAGAACTCAAAGTTAAATGACGATGAATCTTGTATAATAATTTCTCAAGAGCCATGGCTCTTGTCAAACTTCCATATATTTAGAAGGTTGTTGAGATATGAATGGTTCACTCCACATTCGACGCAAGTCTCCCTATAACATTACAATTGGACTCTGAAGTATGTATATAATATGTGGACTTACATATTGAAGGAAAACATATAGAAGAAGTTTATGTAATTAAAATATACCTTTAGATAAGCCATCGTCAGTAGTGGCAGAAGGGTAAAGGGCACGAGATATAGTAAGGCAGGCTGTGCAGCTTTGAACACCTCAGAGCTTACAGTAGCAGTGAGTAAACCAAGAAAATAGCCAATCAAGGAGCAATGAAAATAACTAATACGACTGAGGTGTCGTGGTGGTGGAATTCCTGTTTCGCAACCACCAGGCAAGAGCTGACTCTTTTTATAAGCATCATATCTCAATACGAAGCAAAGTAAAAGACCTGGCATAACGATATCACCAAGACCTAACACTGAAAAGTGTCCTGCTTGATGCATCGAAGGAAACATCAGCTTTCCTGGCAGAGGAAGTTTTGGAGCCTCCCTAGCTACACCACCTAAGTGCAATCTTCTGGCAACAAGACTTACTGGATTATCAGCTGGTCTAGTTGCTACCTGTAAAAAGTAATATATTTTAAATTATCTCTTTTTAATAAACACTTGGAAAATCTATATTCATTAGAGAAGAGGTTTTAAACGTTCGAGTAGGTAGAAACCATGCAAGTCATACTTTTGCAATAAAGATAAAATGTACGACTCACCTTAACCATTACGTTTGCGCTAAATATATAAGACGAAAAGAAGACCCAGAAAACATCATAAATCAAAAGTCCAGTTAATAGCAGAGTAGATACTTTTAAACTTGGTAATCGAACAAATGCAATGAAGGTTACGCAAAGGCCCATGCCCATTGCATCCATGAGTAACCAGTGTCCTGTCAGTACCCATATACATACTATGCTCACACTGAGTGAAAATGAAAGTAATTCTGCTCCTGTAAATCTCCCGCAGATGCCAAAGGATATTTTGTTTCCATCAGAGCAGGGTCTAATTATATATTGACACATGGGTAGCAGAAGAAATGCCAAAGCAACTGTAGCTGTGACTGTAAATATAATGCGTGTATTATGTTATTTCATATTATCCCATAAAGAATATTTTAACGGATAATGATTGACGCGATCTAGTAAACTTTTTCCAAGAAAACCATTCGTAAACTTACTGGCTGTACATATCGCTAAGAGCATTTGCATGCTATCAAAAAAGAAAAACATGACGAGTAGAGAAATGGAAGCACCAAGAGGTAGACAAAGAGCATGCATCGTATCTAAGGTTTGGACTCTTCCTCCGTTAGCACCACCTGTGTTTCCAGTACTACTATTACTCGAAATTCCAGTCAGTAAATTACTACGTTCCTTCTCCTTTTCTCTTTCCCTTGCTTCCTGTTCCATGTTTAAGGATCGGAAACTGCCATAGACTATCAATAGAATTGAAATTAGGAAAGTGGATATCCTAGATGAATCCATTATGGAGTAAGCCCTAAAATATTTGTAAATTAAAGTACATAAATATGAATTTCAATGGAATAATTTTGCTAGATTAATTAATTTTGGAGTAACAGAATAAAACTAACCACTGATAGTCAACTTGATACGTGGCCATGTTTAGAAATGCTCGGCCGTAGCACACAGCGCTATGCTAGGACACTTTGTGTCATTTAGATGTCCTTTAATATACATTCCATTTGCACTAATCTATGTTAGATCATCTGTAGGAAAAACTATAAATTAATTAAAAAGCAACGTTATTTTTGTCTTAAATCACATACAAACTAGCCTGAAACGAAGTTCACGTATCGCGCATCACACTCAACATTATTGGCGAACCAAGCTAGGCCTCCTGAAACTTCGGTCACCACCTTCGAAAAACAATGCAAAATAAATTATTTTCTTCCAACGCGTTATAGATAAAAAGCAACTGAGTTGTACTGTTGTTAATTGAGATTATATAATATACTTGTATAATGAAAAATTAGAAATGACAATGAATTATGGAAAGAAGAATATTCTGAATGGCAAAATAAATGAGACAGCCATTTTACCACGCCAAAGACTGTTGTCATTGTCATTAATGATTACAATCATTTTGAATTACGAGCGACGATTGCTTCCACAATACACGGAAAGTAATAGTTTCTTTCGTCCACTTTCAAACTTTCGCTGACGACTCGGTGTTACTAAACCAAACACGGTAACGAAACATTACTCGTACATAACTTGAATTCGTGACAACTACGGAGTTTGACAGAAAAAAGAAGAGATCACTCAAACTACAGTGTTTCTTCGCTCGATCTCATCATTGTACGAGAAAGAAACTCGAGGTAATTGTAAAGCAATTTCCAAACGGTGAACGTTCACCATTTTGGTAAACATACGGGTCACGTGACTGGCCCTGGCCCCAAGAGGTTGCTACTCCCTTACCCCAGATTGTATTTCGACTGACGATTTTCCTCGATCCATCCACCTGCCTCTCACCTGGGCGATCCGAAGCTTGGCCCATTCGCGTTTCTTCTCATCACCTCATCTGTACGAGGATCTTCCTACGTAATTTGCGTGGTGAAATGCGAAAAGAAATGTAGAGAGAGCGTGTACGAGAAAAGCGCGATTATTATCGCGCGATCGGTCAACCAGCACAGTTAACTGCACAGGTCAACCGTTGGTGACTGCTGCCGACTGCTGGCGACTGCTTGACAGGCGCAGGCTCGCTAGAACGCGCGTCCACTGGATGCAAGGGATTGCTTTACGTTTAGCAACATAACTTGCCTCTATCTCACTCGCGAGTACACCTGCTTTGTATTATCTTTTTCAGATTTATGAAACCGTGTCTTGCGCGATTGCAAAATATCTTTTCGCACGGATCTTCTACAGCTCGAAACTCGCAAGATTGATCGAGCAATCGCTTTGGTATAGAACAACACATTATATTATTACCGCCTTTATATCATTTATTCTATTATCTTCCTTTTATCTCTATTTATTTTAATAACATTCTTATGATATATATCACGCAAATGTTTATTAAGTACGTAGAGAATATAGAACATCATTTCCCTAAGTTTCAAATATTATATGAAATTATGAAAGGGAATATCAAAGTTCATAATATACGGGAAAAGATAATCTTTTTTTTTTACACTTGTTTTCTGATAAGATTCGCAAAGATATAAAAATGAATTACTTTGTAACATGCTTTTTCTACCACATTCATGTAAACCTATCTTGAAGTATTAACGCTACTCAGAGCGCTCTCTGGTGGCTGCAATATACAACACACTCCCATGCGCCGACTGAATTTAAGTTTGTTGTTCGAACTCTTGTCTGCGCTTATCTTATTCCCTCGTGCTTGCGCGGTCTCTACTTGTTGCACGCTTCGATATTAATAAATCTCTTTTTTTCATTATTTACGAATAAAGTAAAACTTTGAAGATTAAGAAATTTAAAGCTTATTGAGAAAATGGCGAGCTATCACAAACCAGAGTTGAAAACCATTCAGGAATTAAAAGACATCGCAACAAGATTAAGGATTCATTCGGTCGAGGCCACACAAGCCAGCAAGTCCGGGTAAGGCTTTTTATTCGATAATGCGTTAGTATTATTAATGGATAATTATCGTGGACAATATTTAATCATGGACTATATAAAAACTATGCACTTGGCGGTTTTATCGATAATCGCGGTATTCTTGGAAATTTGGAATTTCGCGCCTAAAATGTGTTAGAGTCATCGGAAATTGCGATAGCAAATTACAGAGCTAATGTATATCAGTTAAAGTGACCTTCGTTCGATATAAAAATCGTCTGGAAATTAAAAGTGACGGGCAGAAATGGCACGTATTGGTGTAGCACGTTGCAGAATAAGACTAAAATTTTGTTTGCTCGTCCATCTTTGAAATCAAAAGATTGCGTGATAAGTGAATTTTCCGCCGCATTTATAGACATCGGCAGATAGAAATCCATTCTTTAATTAATTATGAAATAAAGAATACTTTGATTTTCCCTGAATACAGTGGATTTTATAGATCCTTCCTTTCGTTACGAAAATCTCATAATACCGGCATTATTGTCCTCTTTTTTTTCTATTCATTTTGATCGATATTTTTAACGATAGATTGTACTTCTTTATCAATATTTCATTCACGTTACATTTCGTACTGAAATAGAAACGCCCGATATTGTATTATTAATTTTTGCATTTGTAATAACGCAACTCGGGGTCAAAGTAGTTTTAAGACCTCATATTTATGCATTTGTTTGTTCAAGATATTACGTCACACATGAATGCAATGTAACATTTTTATACTTCCTCTCCTCTCAAATCACTTCAATGCCAGTTCAGAAACCGTCGGATTACTTATTATTTCTATTATTAGTTAAACAGTGGCATTAAGCGTATAATATGACGCAAGTAATTATCACTGTATTTAACGCTTCCAATTATCGATGAGAATCGATTAAACTGTAAACGTAAATGCATTGCAAAAAGTCATTTCAGAAGTTATTTAGCTCTACTGATAAAAACGCTTCGTAACAATGGCATTTACCGTCGCCTGTACTTACACGCATAATGGTTATGTAATCTATGTATGTATATATATATACTTGTTATTATTGCATGAGCATATATATATTCATATAAAACATTTTTGTGTTTACAAATTAAAGATTATGTCAGATATAAAGTAGAAAAAAAATATCAGAAGGGCAGGTGCACGTGCAAAAGAATGTAGGAACGGAATCTCATATTCAGTTAGCTTGGCAGAAATTACGAACGACTGACTCAGCTTCGTTATTTTTTCCAACGAATTGGAATTTTAAGAGTCGAAGGATAAAGTAGAGGTAGGTATTTTATGATACTTGTCCGTTCATAGATATCGGCTGAGATTGGATTTGTGCGATGTTTTGCGCGGGAAAAGTGCTTTGTTCAAAATTAGACTGGATAAAAAAGTAATTTGGATGTTCTTCTCTGATATCAGTGAGGTAAAATTTGTTTAATTTATTGTGCATTTAAAAAAAAAAAGAAATAACCCGTTATCAACATCAATTATTGAGACGACAGCGACGACTCGGCGAAGGGCGCAGTTTCGTCGAGAAACAGAATCGAACGGGACGAATGCACATACATATGCTATGCAAAATATGGAGATAGAAGAATTAAGAGATATCGCTAATAAGCTTCGTATCGAGTGTATCCAAGCGACTGTAGTTTCTAAAAGCGGGTACGGGATTTTATTGATAATATTTATTTCATGTATAATACATTACGAGGAACGATTCTTGTGCTCTCGTTTAATCGATAGAAAAATAATGGAGAACTTGTTGCGCGCGATTATGGCCACGATACAATTTTTAAGACATACACCAAATTTAAACGACTGATCGTACGAGATGTGTGTATGTACGTAAATCGGAACGTAGTAGCACGTGTTACGACCGGATGTTCCGCGATCGTTCGATGTAAGCGAATACGCTAGTGGCAGGGAAGTAAACTGGTAGGGGAAATTTACAATCCGCAAGTAATTCGTCATAGATTTTCTTGCCGGCTTTAGTTATCGAATGTTTCTCGTGAAAAGAGTTTACGAGAGGTATAACGATTCCTATTCAAGATGGTATCTCCCACAGTGGTAACAATGTTGCAAGATGTAGCGAATGGACTTCGCGTGCAATGCATAGAAGCAACCGAGGCATCGAAAAGCGGGTTTGTTTTTCATTTACAAGTATATCTTATCCTTGAAAACTTATTTTTTCAAATATATCCTAGTCATGTTCACATTTTTCTTACTCTCGCGCTCTCTCTCTCTCTCTCTTTATCTGCCTTTCCTGTGTGCGCATTTTTCAGTACTTAACGATATAATAATTGTATTTGTTGTTAAGTACGCGTAACGAAAGTGTTGTTTCTTAAAATTTATACGAGTTTTACTACATCTACGTTATATAGCTATATACGTAGAACAAACACTTCTACTTTCAACGAACTACCTTGTACGCAACTTTGTCCTTGAACAGGTATATCGTCCTAGAATTTTACTGTTCACTTTACGATACTATTTTCTTTCGTAAGAAATATTGGTATAAATAGTAATCCATATTAACGATAAGCAATAAATGTTACGCACATGTTCCGCGGACGTATGCTAAGTGCGAGAATTATTATCAATTATTAAAGTCGTTGAAATAATTATAGATATCAATTGTTTTGTTGTATTATTTCAAGTTTTCAAATTATTTTTCGGAAAAAGCGTATTTAATCTCGTATTTATTACGTGTATATCGATAGATTACAAATGTTATAATAGATTACTTATTTTTCTAATACAATATAAGATCAATGTAGCAACATACACCAATCTCAATTTCCATTCTTATAATTAGCATCCTCCCGTGACCTGTTATATCACACAAGTTAGATAAATAGAACTTTGACCTTGATAAGAACTTGTCTTTGTAGAAGTAAATACAATCCTTATATTAGAATTTAGAACAGTTTAAATTTCTTTCTTTCTTTTCTTCTATTATTGCAGACATCCTACATCATGCTCTTCCATGGCAGAAATCATGTCCGTTCTTTTCTTCCACACAATGCGTTACAAAGTATCAGCCCCACGTGATGCAAGTAACGATAGATTTGTATTGAGTAAAGGACATGCGGCACCTATTCTTTATGCAGGTAAAATATTATATAAGAAATTATTTATATAATGAGAAAATTATAATTAAAATAAAAACTATACAAACTATTTTCTCAATTTTATAGCATGGGCAGAAGCTGGTCTTTTCCCTGCCAGTGAATTACAGAATTTGCGGAAGTTTGACAGCGATTTAGAGGGTCATCCCACGCCAAGACTTAATTTCATAGATGTAGGAACAGGATCTCTAGGTCAAGGTCTTTCTGTTGCAGCAGGCATGGCTTATGTAGGAAAGAATTATGACAAAGCTAGCTATAGGTATGCAAATCAAATTTCAGATGTTTAGTGATCTATTTTAACGGAATTTACAATTTTTATCATTTAGAGTATATTGTGTAATTGGTGATGGAGAAGCGGCAGAGGGTTCTGTCTGGGAGGCACTACATTTTTCATCTTATTATAAATTGGATAACTTGTGCGCTATATTTGACATTAATCGCTTGGGACAAAGTGAACCTACTTCGCTTCAACATAATATGGAGGTTTACCGTAAAAGGCTTGAAGCCTTTGGTTTTAATGCTTTAGTCGTTGATGGTCATGATGTTGAAGAACTTGCTAAGGTTTGTAATAATATAAAAATTTTCATATATGTATATTTAAAAAAAGACATTTTGCAAATGTAAAGCTTGAATATATTTATTCTGGTAGGCATTCCACGAAGCGCAAAATACAAAAGGACGACCTACTGCTATTTTGGCAAAAACATTTAAGGGTAAAAATTTCCCCAACATAGAAGATTTTGAAAATTGGCATGGAAAACCTCTTGGAAATAAAGCCAATGAGACAATTCTGGTATTATATTGCACATCATAATACGGATTGATAATCATTAGTAATCATTTATTTATTTGTTAATTACACATTCATTGTGTTTATAGCACTTGACTGGACTTTTACAAAACGTTGGTACTTTAGGACTACCCCCTCAAAAACCTTTAGTGGAGGATGCACCTGTAGTGGACATCAGTAACATTAAATTGGCCTCACCTCCAAGTTACAAAATTGGAGAGCAAGTAGCCACTAGATTAGCTTATGGTACTGCTCTTGCGAAGGTTTGTCTATTTATGACTTCTCGTTTTATCGAAAAGCAATTAAATTTACTAAACTGAATTTCTTTTATTAGTTAGCGAAGCGTAACCCACGCGTCATAGCTTTGGACGGAGATACCAAAAATTCTACTTATGCCGAGAAAATAAAGACTGTCGATCCAACTAGATTCATCGAATGTTTCATTGCTGAACAAAATCTCGTTGGTGTTGCCATCGGTGCGACTTGTAGAGATCGAACTGTTGCTTTTGTTTCTGCATTTGCTACATTCTTTACACGTGCCTTCGACCAGGTAAAATTGTAGTGTTATTATCATATAAAATAGTAACTTTATGTTACTTATTAACGTTATTTATTCTAATCGTACAGATTCGTATGGGTGCAATTTCTCAAACGAACGTAAACTTCGTGGGCTCTCATTGCGGTGTGTCGATTGGTGAAGATGGACCGTCTCAAATGGGTTTGGAAGATATTGCTATGTTCCGCGCGGTACCTGGATCAACGATATTTTATCCGAGCGACGCTGTTTCTACCGAACGAGCCATTGAATTGGCTGCTAATACGAAAGGAATTTGCTTTATTCGTACGTCGCGTCCAGCAACGGCAGTTTTATACAAAAACGAAGAAACGTTCGCCGTTGGGAAAGCTAAAGTAGTGAGATCTAATGCAAAGGATCAAGTCCTTGTTATAGGTGCTGGAATAACTGTACACGAAGCTCTTAAAGCAGCCGATGAGTTAACAAAAGCTGGCATAAGTATCCGTATCATCGATCCGTTTACTATAAAACCTATTGACGCACAAACGATCATAAAGAACGCTAAAGAAACCGGCGGTAGAATTGTTACCGTTGAGGATCATTATGCCGAAGGAGGTCTAGGAGAAGCAGTGACTTCTGCGGTTTCTCTGGAACGAAATATTATTGTTAAAAAACTTGCTGTACCTGAAATACCACGATCTGGTCCTCCTAATGTTTTAGTGGATAACTATGGCATTAGCGCGCGTAAGATTGTTACGGCGGTACAAGAAATCTTGAAATTATAATTTTGCGATACTTGCTTCACAATGGATGGTCACATAATATGAAGAAGCACACGTGAGATGTGTTCATATATTGTTACATTTATAAATTTATAAGTTTATAAGTTTCTATACAAACAGATTCCAGAGGAAATTTTATGAAGTAAAACGTTTCGTTCGGTCTCTAAATATAAGTTACTTTCTGCGTGCATAATATCAGATAAAAAAGTTAATAAAGAAAATGTTTATTTTGCCCTTAAGTGTTGGTTAACCGGCAAGGAATCGTTTTACTCCATATGTATGCTTTCTACAAATTAAAATTTGCAAAGAACAAGTCTACGAAATTTGTATAGTCTACATAATCGTTTTACGAGTATACATGAATTTGATACATATATTTTTTGTAGATTTAAAACTATTATAGTTTTCATTATGAAACTAATCTAGAGAGATATTATAATGAGAAATTATTTAAATATGTTTTCAAACAGCTTTATTATTTATTGACCCTTTAAATTTTCCTGAGCAAAATCGATGCGCCGTCCGATGGGTACTCTCATGATTGTATTTATATGCAGTGATTCCATCAGTAAGTTATTATTTTTTTACACTCCCGCGAAGTCAAATGCTTTCTATGGTTTGTTACGCAATCGTCCAAAAAGTTGAAACTTATTACTCGTTATTTTGCTATTTAATATTGCAAAGTTATTTCTTATTTTTTAATTTTCAGAAAGCATTTTTACTTTTGGGATCACAGTGAGATCAATTTTCTAATTATCTTTCATAATTCTTACGAATGTGTATTGTAATTTTTGGGCCTGTACTATAATTCTTCATCTCTTTTTATATAATTTTGTTCCGAAAGTTTGAGAGCGCTGGTTATATGGAATATTTCATTCCTTACTATTGACGACACTGCTTCTGCAAATATTTGAGGTTATAACGTTGATCCGTAAATGTCGTATAGCCTTTTCGTGTTTACTAACAAATAAATTATGGAGAAAATCGAACATTTGTGGAATGTAACTCAATATTTGACAAAGCTACAATGTCCAGAAGCAAACAGATTGCAAAATGTTTATATGTAAATATAATTCTTTTCGTAAAGTTACGTGCTATAATTACATTAACCTAACTGAATGTTTTCAGAGAACGTTGTAGAAATGCAGCTAATGACGTTGAATTACCAAGATCATGTTTTGGACCTTCGACGATGTGTTCTCATTGCGGGTCTCTTTGGACTACTACGGATCATCAAGTTCGGATATTACCTGGAAGAAAGATCTCCAGTTCTGTGGCTAAGATGGTTAAAAAAAATACCGAAGGGCTAAAATTACCAAAGGTTCGATCTACTTTAGTAAAAAAGTGTAAAAAGAATGAAATGAATATAATAGCAATAAGATGTTCTATTTGTTCGCATCGAACGGAAATACAATTGACTAAACCAAAAAGGAAAATTGTAGTCTCCGATGATACGTTAGAAAAGTCCAAAAATTTACATAAGAAAGTAAAAAGAAGAATAAAAGACAAAACGGTCGGGTTAAATATTTCTGGAAATATAGCTCCAGAATTACGGTCAAATAAAAGTAACAAAACTGTAAGGGATAGTACGATTCGATCGAAAAGTAAGAATTTAAATACACCAAAGCTAAAGAAGTTGAATATAAGTAAATTAAAAGATGTAGTAAGTCAGAACATGACACCGCATAATAGGAAAAGTTTAACAAATTTTTTAAAAGACCTTGTGTAAAAGAAATAAAAATGAATCATCCTATTATACCAGACGATTATGCATGCCCATGTAACATAACAGTTTATTGAGCTCTGGATTACTTCCTACATACGGTTGGTACTAATAAAATAAACAGGTACCGCATTAAAATATGTGGGACTTATATGTTTTTTTTTATACGTTTTCTTAAAATCTTGAAGGATTCACGAGATTATTTCCTATCATTCCAGTGGAATTTCCTTTTGTACAATCTGTAAAATAGTAATATATACCTGTGATATGGACAATTTTGACAAACAATTTATATAGATAAATAAATATAAAATACGAAAGACTTGTTGGCAATTTAGAAGGTAAGTCTATTTCAACGAATAAAAGTTACGTTGCTTGTAAAATTGTTGATTATCACGTTTTCTATTTCCTTTTTAACAGATTATTTCGGTGGAAGGATTAAGATGAAAGGGAAGGGTAGGAATTGTTAGTCACCTGAATACACGCCTGGAGATAATCCCGCTCGGACATTTCCTGGTCCTTTGCAGGGGGAACTTTTCCCCGTCGGCGCAACTCTTGCTTGGCGTCGTTCAAGTCAAAGATGGCCACAGGGTCCAGCTTGCCTTTGAGTACCAGGCCCGCCAAGTATTCAATGTAGTGCTGCCTGCGGGGAAAAGTACCCAGATGTTAGTCGTGCCTTGTACAGGTTTCGTTTTTACCTCCGTCAGATCTTTCCTGTAGTGCTCTGGATCGCGCCCGTACCAGTTTGGAGGTAGTTTTAAGCCGGCTCGTCGAACGCATGTCTCAAGATCGTCTATATTCAACAGTGGAAGAGGTTCCAGCTGCGTGGAACGTATCTTTCGAACAAGATAGTCGACGTAATGGATCCTGAATACGGGAGAGATTGTAAGCATTCTAGGATGGACAATTAATTAGGGATGATGGTTTTTGGGATCGTTTGGAATGTATATCAGGATACAAAGTTCGCGAGATATGTAATACGATAAATACTTTCCTCGTTCGAACTTACCTTCTCTGACTTTCACGAATAGCTTTAAAAATTAATACGATATTGCGTTAAGCGTGTTAATTAATAATACGAGTGGGTTAATCGTTCGACCGTAAAGATTCGTATTAAACAAATTCTCAACCTGCATAAACCAGCTTGTCCCTCGACGACGTCGGAATTACAAATCGCATCGACAACACCGGCTGGTGTTTCCTTTTGCAATTGAACTTTACATTTCCGTTCTCCTACCGGATCCTCGGTATCATATTCAATACCATTGTCTTTGAGTAATTGCTGTAATTGCGCAGGTTCCTTGTCACGAAGGTAGAAGAGGCAATTTCGTGGATGATGAGCATGAAGGCCTAGCTTTGCGCAATATGGACTGATCGAGCATTTAGCGCCCATAAGGAAGGCTTTACCGCACCCGCAACAAAATTCAAATTTGCATTGACTGCACGTAAAGTGCATGCAACCTATAACGATGACATACTCGTTTAGAATCTATCAAGAGTCTTGGCAATTTCTTCAAATATGTTTTATATAGTGTACCTCCTCGGGATAAAGAATATCGAAATTTACATTTCGGGCAATCGATACCATTGTCTGCCAAGTGTTTGGCTAAACCAGCGGCTTGATTGTCCGGATCGTTTTCATCCTTCCAGGCTGCGAAGTGTTCGCAGGTTATGCCTTCGTGTTGCTTCTCCCACTACAAATGAATTAAATCGTTAACCGTTCTCGTTGTAATATGTATTACACGTTAACGATGGTCGAATATTTATATACATACGGGCTTTCGACAAAAGGCACACGTTATAGACTTGCAATCCGGACAGATGAGTCTCTTGTGTTCCGGATCCGCGTAAAAGCCACTCGAGCACTGTAAAGTTGATCAATTTATTAGAATGCTATCCAACGATGATTTTCTCAAATCAAATATAACAATCTCTTCACCTGAATACACCATTTAAAATTCGGATCCTGCATCAGAGTACGATCCCTTAGCTTCCTTTGAAACAACTCGTGAATAGGTGAATCCAAAAGAGATTTTAATTGAATGTCCAAATTACTGAAATATTCTAAAACATCGTCCTCGTTTGCGTCTCTTAGATTAGGTTCCTTGCAAAACGGACAGACAGCGTCTATAATACTTCTATCGCTAATCTGAATGGTGAAGTAATTTTTCGCGCATTCGTTGCAGCAGCGATGCGTGCACTTCAACATGGATACCATCTGAAATTTGAATTTCTCTCGTTATTTCCATCGAAACGAGTGGCACGCGATCGATGCACCGACCTGACTCATAGCGTAACGTCCGGTACAAAGTTCGCACTCTTGTTGCAAAAATGCTAGGGCAGATTCGACGCTACCGCACTCCTTAGCGGCATGAATCGCTTCCGCATCTCCAAATTTTAGTGCTAAGAGACTGGCAGCTATCTCGGCCTCGTCATAATTCGATGCACGTCCCTCAGCTAACAATCTACGTGCCGTTCTCTATGAAATGAGCGCAAAGGTAAAGGGGATTCAATAAAAAGATACCAAACGAAATTCGTAGCATATTTATTACATTCGATTCTCGTTATAGACATCGATCGAACCAAGGCGATCATAATTAGGAACTATTAGAGATAAAAGTATTTAATGAACATGCCATGGTGTTATCCGATACGCGAATATGACAATAGAACGATGATGACAATGATGATAGCTGCGAATAGACTTTGTATATCGCACGATGAAAGGATTATTGCATATGATATCAACGTTTAATCATGCAAGATATTAGATGCGCATAAATTGTTTGCACCAACGTCTAGAAACGAGCTCATTGATAACGATTTAGAAAAAAATAGATTTTCATTCGAAAGCATGAACGGACGAACGCAAGTTTTATGCTTCGATGTTAAAGATGTGTCTTGTCAGATGCGTAAAAGAGAAGATATGGCTATTAAAGACATTTTCTAATGAGGCCTTCTTCCTACAACGATTAAATGTTAGTTATCTGCTGCGAGAGAAAGAGAGAGAGGCAGAGTACTTACCCTTAAACAAGCATCCTAAAAGATAGGAGATTATTATTATTATTATTAAGGCTACTGCTAAGGCTAAGAGATAATAAAGATTAAATCGGGGCACCGTCCGCTCAATTTTAATTAGTTCGAGCTGTTTGTAGACATTGGGCTATCGGCATCATGGGGTAATTAAGTAGTCAGGCTTTTTTTCTTTTCTCTTTCTTAAGTCTACTGACCTCCCTTTCCGTTTTGGGAGATGACTCTCTTCTAGCGTTGACATTTTCAACTTCGATACGCTTCCTTCCCGTTTTTTCTTCACCCTCGAATCGACGAATGCAACTGGCTACCAAGGAGAATCTTTTCTTTGCTACAGCATCTTTCGTATCACGTGAAACCTCCTTATCTTTATTTCTTCGTATCCTTTTATCGTTCGTATCGACGACCTCTCGTCCCGTTCTAACGTTTTTTATAACTTTCACGTTTCTTTTATCGTCGTTACTTTTCTTATCCACTTTTGCGATTCTGGTCGTTGTATTTTTCGTCGACCTTTTAACGTCGCTATTCGTACCTTCGTCGGTACCGTTCATTGAATTACCTTCCGTTCTATCAGATATCGAGGCAGATCGTCCTGGTCCTTGCCTCTTTTCTATACTTCCTTCATTTGGTACGTTCGATGAACCTTCTTCATTTTTTTTTATTATCTCTTTTAAGCGATCTTTATCGTTAGCTATTTCGTCTATCTTCGCGAAATTAATTTCAAACGGTTCCTCTCCACCCGATACAGCTTCTTCAAATATTTCATCGCTCATAGACGATGAATCTTCGTTCTCTGAGTCTTCCCTCGCATCCGTCGGGTCATTGTCGTCCAGTTCATCGGACTCATAATTTGATAATTCGGCTTTTATAGCCTGCAAAGTTTTTTCTATTTGAGCTTCGACATTTAGTAGATTCTCGACGGAGTCGCTTTCGTTGTTAGAGCTGGTATTAGAAACGTTTCTCATCAGTACCGTGAAATGTTCCGATTCCGATGAACTGTCGAAAACTGAACTCGAACCCTCGACGTCAGAAATGTCTATTTCCTCGTCTTGCTCCGAGTTTGATTCCTCTTCTTTGTCATTCGACGTTTCTATTTCGCTAATTTTCATCCGTGATTCTTCGTCGTTCTTTATTCTTTCTTTCCGTTCTTCGATATCGATTTTGTCGTTATCTTTTTCAGTCTTCTTGTCAGCATCGTTATCTACCATTTGGCTTTCACTCGATTCTTGAGCGTCTTTGACTTCAGTCACAATAGTTTCCTTTTCAACGATTATTTCCCGTTTCGTATTCTCTTGAATATTATTGTTCCTCGTATCTTTTGGACTCATTTTGAAAATAGTTTGACGAGCAACGGGTAACCTCGTTGGAGTTGATCTCAATATATTTTTATATTTTCTTTCAAATCGTTTATCCTTGCATGCAGTCGTTGACAAATTTTGCAAAGACGTCTTGCATCGTGCACTTAAAATTGGAATTTTCGAAGCTAATTTGATTTTTGGTTTTACGTCACTTTTCTCACCTGTGTTCCCGAGTTTTTCGAGTTCTATCGTTTCATTCTTAATATCCTTAGTTGTCTGAGATCGTGTAATCGTTGATTCCTCGATCGATTTGCTATTCGCCGTATTTATCATCGATTTGTCAACTTCGATCGTTTTTACAGATTTCTTTGTATCTTCCGACTTGTTGCCACGACCATCTTGCAAACGCTCCGTGGTAGACTTCAAACGCGCAAATTCGGCCTGCGTGATGCTACTTTTGAAGCCGATCGGTTTCTTCATTATTTCAGCAGCCGCTTGTCTCGCCTTTGCAAGAGCAGTGGTCCTTGGAGCAACGTTAATCTTTGTGGAAACTTTTTTTGGTAGAACGTTAATAGGCTTTTTTATAATTTTAACGGGTGATTTCCGTCTTGTTAATCTCTTGTTCGGCGATTTCGATCGTTCTTTGCTAACGTCTTTCCTCGGTACCACGTCCATAGGTGGTTCCTTGATTTCAATTTCGTTATTACTCTCTTCGACATCGTCAGATTTTAAACATATCACAGAAGGAACGATTAAATCATCGTTACATTTGTCTATAATCGCATCTACAGTTTTCTTTTCACGTTCAAACGAATGAACTTTTTCCAATTCCTTGATCGGAGCACAACCATTCACAGTTATAATTGGAGACTCTGATATGTTTATCTCGATTACACCAGGCGAGACGTTATTGACATTCGATTCTGGGCAAACTTGAGGAGACGGCTGCACCGCAAAGTTCAACTTTTCTACGAAAGACGTTACCTCGTAAGAAGAAAGTTTCTTATCGTCGATATCGCGAACCGTCTGTACGTCCTTTAATAGCGGAGATAAAATCACTTCCGTTATGAATTCCACGTTTTCTCGCGCTGCTTCTTGAGATTTATTACCGTCGATCCCTCGCTCGGTAGTTTTCATTTCTCGAATCTCGGAAACGACGCCGGTCGCGTCTGATTTTACTTGGCTCGAAGAATCGGATAAATTTATCGGAGTATTGTTATTCGAATCGAGAAGATCGTTCGATTCTGTTCGTAACGAAAAATTGGAAAATTCGTCGACGAATTTAGAATCTAATTCCCGAATAGACGCGATAAATGATTCCGATCGACCGGAAGAATTAGAATCGTTTAAAATAATACTACCCGAAGAGACGTTGCTATTTATATCATCTTTCGCGATATCCGAGATGTCTATTAAATTCGAATGTTGCTCGTGGTTCGACATTTTAACAGGCATCAATATCGGTACATCGATAATTAAATCGTCTTTGAATTCGATCAAATCGTTAGTTTGACCGTAAGTATCGTTGTTAACAAATGAATCTAAAATATCTTTCGATGTTGAATAGTTGGTAATAGAAAACGATCGCGTATCGGGCTGTTTGTTATCAAACGTTAAATCAATCACAGGGTTATCAGGTAACGGGAAATTGTCGGAAGAGTTATTAGCTTCCTTTGAGCGTGATATTAGATCTATGAATTCATCGCTCGTCGACGTCTTAGTTATATGAGATTGATCGTTTGAATGTTCATGGTTTATACGTAAACTTACATCCGATAGTTCCATCTCCATTTTCATCGTATCCGTTTTATCATTATTTTCTACGTTCGTTCCGTTACTCGTTGGAACATCTTGCAGATCTATCAATTCCATACTCGCATCTTTAATTTCTACGATAACTTCGGAATGCACGTCCACGTATGTGTCGGTCGTTTTCTGTGATTTTAAGTCATGACATGATGATGGCTCGTGATGATGATGATTCGCGTTTGTTAATAAAAAATCCGAGGGGTTTGCAGTTTGATCAACTATCGTGTTCCACGCTATGTTAGTTTGCTGTGTAGAGTTAGCTTCAGTTCGATCCATACCTACCGCTCGGAAGTCCTTTAGTTGTTCCTCCGCCAAAGCGCACGAATCTTTCTCATTCGATTGTACGTCGTTAACATCCGCTTCCGTGGAAACGTTATTTTCATCGTTTTTCGTTTCGTTTTCAGATTTATCGATCGATATCATCTCTTTTTTAAAAGTGGACGTGGGAACTGCATTTTGTACGTCGGTACTATTTATAGGAACTCCATCGTTCGGTCGATCGTTTGCATTGCTATTTGCAATACCATTTTCATCTTCCGTTATCGTCGTTGAGCTGGAATCGACAAGATGAGACGCGAGTTTAGAGTCATTGCTTGGTTTTATATCGGTCTCGATAGTCGACACCGTGGATAATTTCGGTGATAACATCTTCATGGCAGCCACGAAAGGACCTATCATTTGCTCAGGCAAAGATTTAACAGCCGACATTAATAACTTCACCGTCGCGGGCTCCGATAAAGTACTTATTTCGGTGGATTCTTCGATATTTTTGGTACTCTCAGACTTTAAGAATTCTTTTGCTGAAGAATTCTCGTCAGGGAGCAAAACCATCGGGGATGTTGCAGTTTCGCTCTTTTTCGTAGCCATTGTTACATCTATTATTACGTTTTCATTCATAGATTCCATCATGTTATTATGTTGTATATTTAAATCCGATTGCTCGATGATATTTGTATTTTCTTGAAGAGAACGATTTGAAGAAGTGCTTTTTTCATTCTCCGACGATATCTCGTTAGGTAAGGGGCTTCCATTTTCATTCTTCGACGTCTCTTTTGTCATTGCTTCGTTCTCTTTTGTAACAACCTCGTCGTAATTTATTTCTATAGGCTCGGAACGAGGAGAATTTAAATCTTGCTTTTTCACAACTTCGACTTCATTCAAAGGTACTATTTTCGCGTCGTGATAATTATCACCGTTCTTAACATCATTTTCATTGGTTTTTGTTTCTTTGGAAGTTTCGTCGGTTTTAACTGTGATTTCTCGCGTCCTTTCGTCTTCCGTTAAGTTTTCATTACTTGCTACTATTTCTGTAATATCATTCTCTTGTTTTATCGATTCCGTTACACCCGTTGTTAATTCTTTCTTTTCGCTATTATTATCCGCTATTCCTATTTCTTTGTCTACTATCGTACTCTCGTTAATATTTTCTAGCGGTTTCGATAATACGGTTTCGTCGATCGTGGGTGAGTCGTTCCGGTTCGAGCTGCTGAGCAAATCAACCGAATTATTACCGGGGGTGTATAGAGGGTCTTTCTCGTATTCCCAATTATAAGTCATTTGTCTTAGCGCCGCCAGCTGTTTCGTAAAGTCGGTCTGCAATGCGACGAAATTGTCAATAATTGGTGACATTACCTGCTTCTTCGCCTCCGTATCCGTAACATTGGTAATCTGTTCGAGAATCCTCGATGCACCACCAACGATACCTGCCGCATCTACGAACGAAAATGTTTTAGTATCAAGTAGGTTTTCAAAAACGCAAAGAACTTTGTTGAGTAAAATGTTTGATTAGATTCTACATTCTTTTCTACGCGTGCCCTTTAAACTTGTTAATAACTGATTCCTACTTTTCTGTACATATATTTTAATGTGGTATATTTTGGCTAATTTCTAGAGACAAGAGTTCAAAGGAGACAGTAGAGAAGACTATGCTAAATTTGGAAAACATTGGATACATTGAAAACCTTATCCAAGATGTAAAATGATTTCACGCAGAAGGTTACAGTTGTTTTTATTATTATATTATTTTAATATTACATATTTTCTTGAAACATTATATAAATATGAAATGAATTATATAAAATACCATTTCATTATTGACTAATATAGGTGATACTACAAAAAGCCAAAAAACGATTCCTGTTCTACTGACCTCCCTGTGGTGCAGCTCCATCGTTTTCAACCCCGACTGGAGGGCCCCAGATTCTCATTAAAAACGGCTTGAGCTGATTTTTCTGTAGCTCGAGCAAAGCGGCGTCGACGACGCCGTCATTGTTATCGAGAGCTTTAACGACTTCCGCTATCGTATAATTGCCCTTCGCCATAAGTTCTGCGCACTGAAAGTAATATCGTAAGTATAGATACTAGGTGTCGTTCGAAATGATGTTGACGATCATTTAAACATTTCTTACTTTGTGCTGTCTACGTTGAGTGGCAATCGTAACAGCATTCCAGACGTCACCTTTAACCGACCTCAAAGCATCCTTCGCTTCGTTGATAGAGAGAACACCGATATTGTTTTCTCTTTGTTCTTTCCCTTGAGTATTTACCAAGATCTGAACTGCTTCGATCGAGCGAGGCCACTGCGTTCTTAACCATTCGAACGGATTCGACGCACCCTGTGCCAGTGCGACCTGCACGTCGTCCGTTGAAAATCCTTGCCTTTCGGCTTCTCGCAAGAGCTCAACGATTTCTAATCCTTGTCTTGTCAAAGTAGAAACACCCTGAGTAGAAGAACTTGGACCAGCTTCCGTGAATATCGGCTGACTGGGTTCCTGCGACAGAATAATATCGAAAATTGTAAAAAGACATTCGGCTATCACCGAGCGCAACGAAAGCGGTTAAGCCGTTAACACGTGATTAACTTCGTGATTAAAATCGGAGGTTGGGTAGAGGTACACTTGAAGAAGGGACGAACAAAACAATGATCATCCTGCCTACCTACGTTCACACCGAGGAAACAAAGTCTTTTGTTAGAAACATCGGGTTAAGGGAAACTATAATTATTCTGCGTACAAGGAAGAAAAAGGAAGAAAACATCGTCGAGAATTAGGAAAGGCAAGTAGCGTGATTACCCTGGAGCGATAATAGAGGTGGGAGGAGTCGATGGAGTTTCTTCGAGTTCGATCTCTGCTCTGTATTGGTATCGCTTGTCGAATATATTGATCCTGGATTGTCCGTGGATAAAGATCGGGACTGTTTGTGAATCTGGTTTGCTCCTGGAACAGACGCTCCGTATCGTTTTTTATTACTAATACAGATAATAAACATTGATAGATGAATGAAAAGCTACAGATGACAGGGTCTATTCGGTTAGAATTAAATACGTTAAAGCAAATGATTCGTTCTTCATTCTTCTTCGTTGATCTTCCTTCCGATCGATAACGAGTTAACACATTGCCAACCGCTTAAATCGCCCGATCGAGTGCTAGGCACAACACAAATTAGATTTAACACGTTTATTATTTATATTGGAGTTTATAAATAATAAACTATTTATTGAGTATTCGACTACTATGTGTACAAGAACGTGCAATGTAAATGGAAGCCAGCCAAGCCTGTAATGAACGCGTAATAAACGGGTAATGAACGGGAAGTTATTTACTCTTACGCTAATGAACATTTATATGCAGAGATGATGTCTATATGCGAACGAGGGAATCTCCTCGACTAGTTGGCAGCGTGTTAATATGCCTTCTTATCGCCTACCTCTGCCTCGCTATCCTCGTAAGATAGAAATCCTTTGGAGGTTGACATAGATCGTCGTAGACCGCTACCTCCTCGCGGAAGGAAGTCATACGTCTGAAACATTCATTTCTTTTCCGTCGAATGAACGTTCTTGTAGAGACACTACGTTCGACGTCGTTGCCAAAAATATCGAGAGATTATGTATAACGAATGTAGAGAGTATTCGCACATTTTTAAACTGAGACGACTTTGGAACGTGTATAATCTATCTATGCAATTTTTTTAACAGGGTTAAATCAGTAGTTTGCAACTTTTATTTATTTGCATTTATGTAGCATTGTTATTTCTAGTTTGTTGTAACTGCAGATTAATATTATTGCTGCTTTCATATCGTTCAATTTTTCACATATGATGATTCTAAGGGATGGGAGGTTGGGACTTCTCGTTCCTTCTGCTTTCCTAATTCCCTCCAATTCACTGATTAGTGCACATACGACCTTGAACTATATATCTCTTTCTAGAACCATAAAAAAGTAAGCTTTGTATTTGACAAATTTAAAGCGACTAACGGAAGGTTAAAAGTATGCAGGTAAAAGGGTCAATCATATTTATTTCTTAAATTAAAAGAATGTTATAATATAGTGTCATACGATAGAAAATCCTAGGTTTTTGGAGAGTTCTCGATATACATACTTCGTATGATACATTATGTGACGTAAAACATTTTATAATAGTCCCTTTTTTTATTATAAACAGCGTACGAATACTTTCTAAAATCCGCTCTATATCGAAATCGTGCATACTTGCGTGGAGATGCTCTGAGGCGGTGGAGACGTGCCAGTCGAGACTTTACGACTCGTCTCGATTTTATTCTCGACCTTCGATTTCTCAGCCTGCTCTACGCGTTCGTCGACGTCTTCGGGGGTTGTCCCTTTCGACACGGATAACGTTAATGTCGAGGGTGTCGAAGTCGCTAACAAGCGTTCGTCGTCTTTTTTTTCATAAGACGTGGCCGATGCATCGGATAATTTAGCTTCAAGCATAACTGTGGAATTTTCTGCTAGGCTTAAACCTGAAACCGAAGAATTATTACATCCCGATGAGAAGGGCGATGGAGTATCTAACTAATTCTCTATTATTTCAGGCTGCTAACTTTCCTGCTCGCAAGAATATACCTACGTCAGTCTCAAACTCGCTACGGATTACCGTTTCTTTCTTTTAATCTCTATTTATTCATCTTATTCGGGTCGATAATCACGTCTTTTTAACATTCTGTATAATTTCTTTAGAATTTTACTTGTTCATTTTTTTTGGAGTGTAAAGGAATGCACAAGTCAAATGCGTGTTCGTGCTTGAAAACTTTGTCGCTTGAATGAATAATAATAATAACAATGAGCGATACCGATCAGATAATCACGGGTGAAATTTCAAATACGCCTACGCATTTGACTTTCACGAAACACGTGTGTGAAACAGTTTGCATGCTTCTTTATTATTCATTCAAGGGATACACATGTAAAGGAACAATAATCGGCTGTTGGCAAAGACAAGTGCGGTAAAAAAATATTTATCGAAACATTATGAAATCTCGTGAATGCGAAAGAAGGCTACGAGAGAAAGAGACAGAGAGAAAAGAGACTAAAAGAAAGAGAGAGAGAGAGAGAAATGGAAAAATATGTTTAACGAAGGAGCTGGCTCGGATGTAAGAAGGGTTACACGTTAAACTTGCCAACGTCATTTGGGTAACTTGGTACCGAAAGAAAAGCTGATTTTTCGTCCCGTTCTACCTTTGTTCTTAGTCGATCCGCTGTCACCGCTTTCTTCGCTATTCGAGATTTTCAAAAGATTAATTTTCTTCTCCAAATCAGGACTAGGATCCTTGGTAGTACCAGAGACTCGTTTGCTCTCGTTGTCAGTACTCGCCTGAATCACTTCTTCATCATTGTCCGCGTCTTCTGTCTCGGTTGGGGGCAGAGCACTGCTTCTGGTTTTGCAGCAGATCACGCAAACGCGTTCGGTGACTTTGTTTATAAAGGTACAGTGCTCACAGGACCACTCGTCGCCTGGTAATTCTATCGAGTCTTTCCTATCGCCAAGAGGATTTTCTTTAGATAAGTTTGCTGTTTGTTTCAACGAATCATTTTCTTCTAAGCTTGTACCCTTCTCCAGAACTCGACTCGCTTCACTAGCCCGAGACGACGCGTAAGATTCGCGATCAACGCTCAATTCCTTCTTACTCTTCGTAATCGCCCTTTCATCCTCTTCCCTTCTTCGCGATGCCTCACGAGACGGTATTTTCTTGAACGTTTGATTCGGGTCCGTCTCGATGGAAGACCGCCTGGAGCTACGTCGTACGGATGATCGTTCCGTTTGCTCGAGCGAGTCCTCTCTCTTTAAGGACGATCTTATCTTTGCCGAGAGGTTATCCGAATCCTGATTTCGCTGGTCTCGCTTCCGTAATGTAGAAGTTTCATCGATATCGGTAGGAACGTTTCGTATGGAACGCGAAGACTGTCGTTCGGATTCGTCCTGATCTCTTCTCAACGTCGTTTCTCGCGAAGGTGTCCCTCTTTCCGGTTCCACAGACGTCACTCTCGAAGTTCTCTGCGCGAGCGACCTCCTCGAATCGTCTTCTCCTCTTAACGAGTCCTTCTTCGAAAGTATCTCCTCGCCGTGCAAGGTACGACGCCTTTCGGATCGTTCGAAATGATCATCAGAGATACTGGAGATCCTTGTTCTACCAGCTGTATTGGATTTCCGATCGGACAGTTCCTCGTCGGTGCTTCTTCCTCGTCCTCGTTCGTGTCGTTGCTCGTGGTAGTTGCTTCCATTTTCAACGTTTCGTAGGCGAGAATCGATGGTGTTTCTTCGAGAGTCCTCGTAACCTCTCGAGGACATCGAGTATCGTCTGATCGATGGACTCTCGGACCATTGTTCCTCCGTGCTGGTCATCCTATCCTCGGACGTCAGTCTCCTAGGAAATTTGAATCAATGAATAACGATGATACCCTTAAGGATACACGCGATCGATACCAACAACTACATAGACTACTTACTCTCGACGAGTTCGGGGCAATAAACTCCTACTGCCTTCGTTATCGTGGTAAGTCCTCTGTCTCGTACTCCTTGGCACGCTACCACGTCTGATGCTTCTCGATCCACGAGAAAGTCTATCGTCCAAATCGGATTCTTCGGAATCTTCGGAACTCGCATCCGAGGGTGATCCTGGCGAGGCTCTTGATCTGGATCTCGAGACGATAGACTTTCTGGATTTCATACTTGGCGATGGTGATGCTTGTCTGGACCTTCTGTTGGATTTCAAACTCCTTGCTGGACTCTGCGGCCTCGACAAAGTTCCCGGATAATGCGGTGGTAACATTTGGGACGGATGGTACCCCATGGGATAAGGCCACATAGGTGGGTGATTCAAGCTCAAGGTCGAGCCACCCATCGATCCGTCCCACATATTATTCGCGGGGTACCACATCATTGGCATACCACCAGGACCTAATTGTGCCATTGATTGTGCCTGATACATGGATCAATATTTGTCTCAATGAAAAGTAATTCTCTTGTATACGTGTAATGTATCCTGGCGAATTCTAAGAATTACCTGATGCATTGGACCAAGATTCCACATATGCGGAGTCGAAAGATCGCATACGCTGGCTGACTGCATCATAGCTCTAGGAGGTGGAGGTGGGGGTGGTAGAGGTGCCGTTGCTCTCGGACTTCCAACGTTAGGTGGTCTGGGACTCGTAGTGTCTCTTGATGAAGCATCGGATGGTGTACGTCTACGTCGATTCGCATCTTGAGCCCTCATCGCTTCCTGATACCTCCTGTATCTTTCCTGAAACGTTTTATTACGTAGTTTTACAACGAGTCCCGTAAGGATCTTTCGCGAAAGAGATACGTGGAGAGAATAAAGTATACCTGCAGAGTGGACATCTTATCGGTACTCGGTCCTGATGTTTCGATCGTGGAATTAATCGTAGATCGTGTACTCTTCGTGCCTGGAAAATTCGTTGTCTCTCGCGTCATCGTCGACGAAGGGCCACTAGCGTTGGAAAGATCACGCTTCGTATTTCCCACTTTCTCGATCAATGATCGATTCGTACCTCCTTGATTCTGCGCGAGCTTGGCCTAAGCGCGAAACTTTAGCTTACACGTTGGACTTGGATTATTTCAATATTCGCAATATCGTCCGTGAATGTAAATCGTCGAGTAAATTGTCTTCGTCGATACGCATGTAAGGATTAAACGGAATGATGATTCTCCTAAAGTGATTTTGTATACTATACATATGCTGCAAGTGAATTGATTTTAACAGAGACAAGCTTTACGAGATGATGGCAGTGGCTGGAAAGAATCAGAACGTATATACCCTATGTTTTTGCGTGTAAACGTCGTCCTGTAGGAAGATCGGGAATCGGTACCAGTAACGGTACGGAAAAGATTACGAATGAAATGGGCGCGTTACCGTTCTTATTCTAACCTGCCATATTCACTGTTTTTTAACGAGGCGATGATACCTCCTTGCCGATTGTTACTTATATCATACTATTTGCCAATCTTTTCCACGCCGTTACCTTCTAACGGAAAGAAAGAGAGAGAGAGAGAGAAAGAGAGAGTACGGGTTCAGTGAATACGGCAGTCGTATCTTTCGGTAACATGATGTATTAGAAAAACAATGTGAGGGTGTTACAATAAAATCTGTAAAATAATTCAACGATAATAAAATATCGAAGGGTAACAACAATGTTCGTTGCCTCGGTGTGACGTATCTCTAATGATAATGCAAATCGCCGTAAAATATTACGAGTAAGTATATAAAGATCCGTCATTATAACTAGGTGTCTGCATATCTAAAGAAGGAAACCTGGGTTATTCAGAAAAATAGGGAGATACACGTATGCAGTGTAAAGGCATTGGAAAATTTAAAAGGGGAGAGTCATCGTGTCGTGGGAAGAATTGAGAGGGATATTAGGAATTAGGCCAGGATGCAGCCTACCTGAGTGCTCTTGCGATTTCTTCTCGGTGGTGGCACGGGTGGTGGACCGGCGAGATTCTCGCCTTTGGGTGGCAGAGGCGGTCTGCTCTTTGCCGCCGTGTCTGTCATGATCCTTCGTCTAACGTGAGACCTCCTCTTGGGATGCTTGTGATTCATGTCGTCGCAGGCCTCGCAGTAATTCTCTTTGCAGGTGTCGCATCGCGCGAAAACGTTCTCGGTGCCGCACAAGGCACACTTGTTGTATTTCATGATGGATGTTGGGTCGGGAGATGTCTGTACAATTTTCTGGGGTGTCCCTCGAATCGGGAATTCGATGATCTCGTAGTCGGGGTCACCACAATCCCCGGAGAGCGACGGCGGTGGTATCTTTGGTGGTGGTGGTACTCGTTCCTTCCGGTGGTCGTCCGCATCCTTCTGTTGTTGCGCCTTCAATAATAACGATACAAGCGTTACGTCGTTCTTTAAACGATCGGAGTTGATAAGACCACGGTTGTTAAAACATAGTCAAGTCATCTCAAACAATTTATTTGTTTTCTTTTCCGATGTAGGTATCTACTAATTGTATCGATCGAAGCATCGATTCTATTGAAACGATACAAGTTTTTAATAAAAGGCATACGAACGTACCAATACCCAGTGTGGCATGGTTCGTGCCATACGCAATCGCGTGGATGGATTCGAAATGGCCATGGGCCGCCATTTTTCCGCTCCCGGATTCTGTAAAAGCGGTAGAAGAAATTTTTATCGATCAAATTCCCTTGTTAGAGAAAACTTGGCTTCTTTTACTCCGGAAGTGTAGCAGCCTTTCCTTTGATCGGTTATATTTACGGGGGAACGAGGAACGTCGAAAAATCTCGGTTCCGCGTCCAGAAATAAAAGCATAATGTCGTCATCTCGTGACACACAACGTTCCACGACATATTCCTGGACACGTGTTAGGTACATGAATAAGAACGCCGATAAAAAGCGGCAAGTTAACACGGAAAATGATCGAATCGAAGGAAACGCAATGAAATTTCGACGTTTTCGCACGCTGTTACGTCGTCTTGCGACTGCAAGACGGGTGAATTAGATTCTCGAATTAGAAGGTATCTTTAGAACGTTTACTCCTTCTCTTCCCTTTCTACATGGCTTGTCTCTTTTGTTCCGCGCCACTGTTTTGGACGACCGAACGTATTTTCTTTGGTGCCTATTTTCCTCAAAGCCTTTACTTCTTCTTCTTATTCTTCATGTTTCTAATATCGAGAACGCTTAATCATTTAACATCACTCGAACGTCACTTATGCCGCTGTCTATCCGCGAAACTATGCCGCGTGGAACGCATCCTTTTGTTCTGACTCAGCGTACCAATTAAAACGAGGGGGATTGAAGGAGGAGAGCGATGTAGAAGAAGAAGAAGAAGAAATCGATAGCAGCTTCACGAAATTGTTCCTCGATGAAATCGCGAATGCCCGAGCAAGTTGGAGACGTTCCAAATTCTAGAGACCGACGTACAAATTCCGTCAATCTCTTCAGCCATCTCTCGTGGCTTGACTTTCTTCTCGTCAATTATCAAATTTTCCTGCAAACTTAAACAAATTGACGGCTCGTCTTTGAATCGATCACGTGATCTCGAAAAAATCTAAACGGATGTAAATCGGTAGCTCTGCATGAAATTTCTCGCAGCGGCACGATGCACTGGCCGAAAATAGACACGAGTGGCTCTATTCTCGCGGATATTTACACGAGCTTTCGCGGAAACACAGACGTTATGCGAAAGATTCTTCGCATGCAGGTAGCACATCGAGGCACGATATTTCGCGATACCACTTTCGTTCGCTGAAAAAACGATCGGTTGGGCCATGAAAACAGAGAGAGAGAGAGAAAAACACTGTTTGGGGATGAAAGGATTTCACTCACGTTCATGTGTAGCTCGCGGAGTCGGGCTCCTCCGGTTTTTCCTCGGGAACTGGCCGACGCGCTACTGTTCTTCTTACCACACTGCTGCTCGTCGTCTACGAGGACCCGTTGCATTGCCACCGCCGAAATCTATTTCCGTAGCGTGCTTGCTGGACCGATGCCATCCTTTCTACCGGAGTCTCCCCGTTCGCGTAAATATATCGCGATGCCTTGTACTAGAAGACGACGACGTTTCTTCCATTCTTCTCGCTCTTTCATTCTATTTCTTTTTCTTTCTCTTGCTTTGCCTTCAAAATTTACAGACGAGTCTCCGTAATGATCGAGGGTGAACGATCGCGTTCTCGTCGAACTCGACTCGCCAACTTTCTGTTAAATGTCATTCATAAATCGATGCGTCGAAGTACGAATAATTTTCGTCTACGTACTTCGATATTACGATTTGAAAATTATAGAAGCTTTTGTATAACACGATAATTTGGAAAAAATTAACAGGAAGTTTAAAGTTCTACAGCTGATTCAGTTATGTTTGATAAAGTAAGTTCAGATAGATATTATGTCATAGATATTATGACACACCATAGGAATAACACTTACGGTATAAAACTTATTGTAATGAAATCAATCAGTCTTTATCGTTTATTGTAATCAAGAAATCATTCAATCATTCAATCATCATAGATATTATGACACACCATAGGAATAATACTTACGGTATAAAACTTAATGTAATGAAATCAATCAGTCTTTATCGTTTATTGCAATCTAGAAATTAATTAGGTATTATAAAGTTTCAACCAAATCGAATTTTTATGCTATACCTCAGATTTATCTGTATTTCCAACGATCGATTATATTACCGAAAAATTGACGAACTTGTTATTATCCGAAAAAAATAGTTACTCTTTCCAAGTAACATCCCATAAAGCTTGTTTCTTTGGGCGGAGAATCGTTGATCATTCTCGTTAATTGCGCATTGTGGTTCGGCCTACCGCAAGATCGAGCGCACCGCGTATGCTCGTGAGAAAGATCGCATCGTAAACGTCATGATCGCGGTGTGTATGCGTTACGGAAATGTCATGAGAAAGATATAGTAGATTGATTTTTACGCGTACGCAGAAGTTAGCGTATACGTCATCGATATTTTTACGATCTTGCGTTCTTTATGGAGTTCAATGAAAGTTTAGGTATGGGTGGAAGAATGGAGATAAATATCACGGAATTACACGACCACATATTTATTTAGAAAAGGATACAAAAAAATATCGCACGTTTACATGACTAGAGAAATTTGCATTTTTTTATAGATCGCAACATATATCCGTGGTCTACTTTCCACGTAGGAAGGTATCGCGTAGGCGACTGGATCCTACGCGTATAGTTTCCTTGCTCCTACGAAGGATCACTGAAACGAAGAGAAGATAGATCTCGTCTCTCCGAGATGGTCCTTCGAAGAAATCGAATCCGATCCATAGTGGGAGCTACGTACGAGTTTCCACTTTTTCTCGACTTTCATCGTCGAGTAAAGAAGGAAGAGAAAGAAGAGGATCACCGGGAAAGATAGATGTTAGCGAGGCGAGAGTCTCTCCGAGAGTGATCGGACATACCACTCCCGAGGACTGGTTCTCGAACTGTAGCGCCACCTGCGCGAACTGCCGTAGCTCAAAATGGCCGTCCCTCTCACCTCAGACCTTCTCGGTACGTCGACGGAGGCAGGTGGCCGATTTCAGGCTGAATCGTCTCGCGTTCACGTCGTGCTCGGTGGCAAGACCACCTTCCAGCCGGTCTTCCACCGATCCAAGTTCCTACCGGAAAGTTTCACGTCGATCGGACGCGTGCGTATACGATCGCGCGCGCGTGCGGCTACTCGCGCTAAACGTCGAACGAGGTACCGTCCTAGATAGATCGAACCTTCGATTCCGAACAGGTGGCTGTCCGGTGTTGGCCACGCTCTCTTTATCTCGACCTTCCGTTTTCTCTCTCTCTCCTTCCTGTCCTTTTTTTCTCTTCTCCGTCGTCCTCATTTCGGCCTAGTACGCGCGAAGAAAGTGCCGCGAAGTAAGAAGACAAATTTCGGTGCCGTCCACGAGAGAGGTAGTACACGATAGATACAGTTGGTACGTTCGGTGATTTCAATGCACGGTCGTAACCTCCGCGGCCGTAACCGGAAGAAAGAAACCAGCACGGAAGGATTCCGGCGAGCTTTCGCGAAAAGTTGAAAATCATCGATGTCTCGGCGTCGATTCTTCTCTCGTCGTCGTCGATGAGAGGATAACAGTGCTAGAGAACGAAAAAAAGGACTACTATTTCTTTGGCAATTATTTCTACGGTGGATACCAAGTGTTCGAAGGATGTTCGTACGCGAAGAAGAGATTCGTCAGTACGAAGAGCGAGGATTATGAGGACGCGTAAGTATTTTGAAGGAACGTGTAGCGATGCCGTTGTCGCGTTCTCGTGGAGAAGAAGCTCGCGGGGAGGGAAGAAGAATCTGACCTTGCGTCGATGTAGCCTCCTTCTTTTTTCCTCCATCGTGCTCCAATTGCTTCGCATTCGCGCGCACGCGCGCACACCGGTAAGAGAGAGGGCTAACGTCGCGAGATTGTGCCTCGATGATCCTGAGGACGCCAGAGGAATCTTGCCGAGATTCCTCGAAAGAATTTCTCCTCTCGATCGAGCTCTTTCCTTTTTTTTTTTTTAAGGTCGAGACTATCGCCGAACGGGAATTTAACATCGATCGATTCGACGAAAATCGCAGTTTTGTAACCGGGTTAACGCGCGCGACTTTGACCCTTTACTTTGGCTTCTGTATCTTTCTCTCACGAATGCTCGTCTTTCTTTGGAATTTTTGCATCGGAATTCCATTGAAGAAAAACGAAGGCAAGAGTATTACAGAGTATCGTTTAGGAATGTTAAGTAATAGGATTAATTATCAGAATAATCAATTCAATGATTTAATTTCCTCGTCAATGATGCCCCTAATTCAAGTCTTAGTGGAAGGAAAAACCTTTTTTTTATAAAATTCGTACGATGGCACGTGCGTGCGTGCTCGGTCGTGTGCATCAAGTAGATATAGTCGATAAGTAGTTACAGGAAAAGGTGTCCCTGGATGACGGACACCCGCTTGTACTACCGTACGTTATCGGAATGCGGTGAATAATTATGAAGCGTGAAAGCTGACACTGTCAAGTAGATACCGTATCCTCTTCTCGATGACTACGAATATTCGAAATTCGACTTTCGCAAGAAAGTTTGGAATCGTAAGATCGAGATACGATTTGAATCGCTACGGTTCTTTCTTGTTCTTCTTCATCATCTTCGTTTGGCGGATACGTTCAGAGGAAGTCGCGCTCTGCCTCGACGATTTCGATCGTACGATTCGTGTCGGCACGATGAATTGTGTTCTCTTTCTCTCTTTCTCACCCTTCCATTCTCTTGTTTTTCATTCTCTTCTTCCACTCTCCTTCCGTATACAACATAGTAGAAAGCGGGCATTCTATCGGAAAGGATTTCTCCTAAAATCGTCGCGGTTAATTATGCGCGACGATGCATCGAAACCTCGCGAAAGTTCTTCTTCGTAATGCAAACAACGGGCGTAACGTTAAGACTGTATATTTTTCTGCTTCGTTTCGTCTTCTCCATGCAAGATCGATCTAATAAGACTCGTGAACGAATCGAAGATTTCCAAGTCGTTTCGAATCAAACGGTATCTTTGGATAGGTTGGCTCGGATTGTACGACACAAAAAAGTGAGGATGAAATGTAGGTAAATTTAATGGCCGGTTCTTGCTCGATCGGACACTTCGAGATCCCGCGTTAATACCAGTAAATTCCGTGCGTTCCGGAACTCCCTCGATATTTTTCATTTCCACGAGCGACTGCTCCCGTAATTTTGACTTGACTCTGCAATTAAATCCGCGATAAGTAATATTTATACGAGTAGCAGTGGGCTTGGAATGTATCCAACATTTTTACGAATAAATTCACATTTTTATTTAAAAAATCATTATTCATTATTACGAGTTAAAGGGATTACCTGTAAATAAATAAAGAAAAAAAAATGATTTCGTTGATATTACGTAGCGAGAGAAGAAAGCGCAGATGTAAAAGTCGTGACGCGAAGTAGATTAACGAGAAGAAAGGTGGATGATCATTATCGGGGCAGACGCGACACGCATACGTCGCCAGTTTATTCACGAAACTAACGAACATACGAGCGAACGAACGAACAAAATGCTTTCTCTCGATGCGCCTCGGTATGCAAGCGGTCCGCGTGCTCGCTCTTCGGAGGCGGAACTTTCTGAAACGTCTTTTTTTCGCGAGCTGCCTACCAATTTTTTTCCACTATTTCTTTTTTCTTTACCGAGTAACGTGCGATGCAATGATTTCCATGATATCTCCGACGGACGTATACGGACGAAAAGCCGTTCCTGCGTTTTAAAAAAGATCTCATTTTCTTTATCATTCATTTTTATTTTTTCTTATCATCTTCTAACAATTCTATAGTTTAAATATACCTATAGGGATAGACCTCAATCGATGATGGTTATTAATTATCGATAAAACGTTCGAGTTAAAATGTAAACACGCATGTATATGGTCTAGAACGGATATAGGGTAAACGAGCTGAAGCTTTACTAACTGTAAAAGACACGGATCGACCAATCATTTTCAATTCGATTTCATTCTAATATCGTTAGCGGAGAATACGTTCTCGGTTTCCAAAGCTCGTTTCGGGCGTGTGCATTGCGGAAGGAAGGGTGAGAGAGAGAGAAAAAAGTACAACGCGTACGGGCAGAGCCCGTTCGTCGGAAAAATACGATGCGGTGATGCGTGAGAGAGTTTCGCTTCGTTGCTGCAGTTTCGCTCTATATGGTTGTCAACCGTGTCGTAATTGCTATTGTCGCTCTCTGGGTTGCTAGTACGAAGATGAATCGAGAAAGAGAGAAAAAATGGAAAGAGACGGATGGAATTGTAGCTACGTCTCTATCTTTCTGTCTTTTAAGCATTAACGTTAAAACTAGACATCATAAACTTCGTTAAAAATATTCGTCAAAGGTTTTATCGATCTTTGGAACGTGTATTCGTCTGTGTACGCGAAGTTCCGTCGAGGTTTTCGAAATTGATTAATCGGCTTTCACGCGAAAAAGATCAACGATGGAACGTTAACGGCGCGAAGCGAGGAACGATCGAAGCGAGTCAGAGAGAAAATCTCGGCAGTCTCCATTGTCGGCATATCGCGGTCATTAAGCGTGTTGTAATTGCTCCTGCAATCGCTCGCCTAGACGTCTGCTACAAAGTAAGAGGGAGAGAGAGAGACGGACAGAATTATCGACGATGATTCGTTGCAAAAGTTAGCAGGAAAGTGTCGGCGTACAGCGGCCTCTTTATCTAACGTATTCCGCCCCGACGCTTGTCATAGATTCGTAACGATGACACAATCTTCCGGAAATCGTTTTCCTTCGTCCATTGAACGCCTTTACGCAAGTTCTTTCGATGAAATAATACGCGCATCGAACCGAGGATACCGAGCGTAAGAGGTCAGGAGGAAAAGGAGACGTTGCTTATTAATATGTTGCATCGAGTATCGAATAGATTTGATGTATGAAAGATAAGACATTGGCTCAGGATACGTTTTATTCAAATTGGTTGAATATCCCTTGCAATGTCGAAGGATCAATGTGTCTTGTAAAGAAATAATTTTTTTAATGTCGAGATGAAAAATAAAACGCGGTACTTTAAATGTTTCAAATTTAACCTTTATCAGGATAAAATGATTATTTTATAACACGAACGAATGAAATGAATAATTTAAAAATATTTTATTTACTTCAATTCATTTTATTTATGTGGTAAAATACTTTTTTTAATTTTAGCTCTTTTTCAAGATATACAATATAAATATGTTTGCAGGAAATTCTTTTGTTGGGGATTCTTTTCATTAGAAAATAATAAAAGAGCTTCGGAGACTTTTATCCGGATTAAGGTTAAAACCCTCGCTAACGTAACATGTAACATATACATTTAAAAAATATACATTTTCATAATTCTCTTAACGACTTTCAAACGTTCCCAGGTCGCACGAAGGTTTCAAGAGCGATTGATCGCGAGAGAGGACGAAAGACAACGGCAAATTGGGCACGCGTCTCATAAAGAACGAATAAAAAAAGAGAGGGATCATGTATCGGCCAAACTTTTACGAGAGCACGTGTCTGAGATGCGCTCAGACCGTGTACCAGGTCGATAGGGTCGGCCCTTTGAAGGACTTTACCTTTTTTCACGCGGGTTGCTTCAAGTGCGCGATCTGTGGGACGAAACTCACCCTAAAGACGTACTACAACAACCAGCATACGATAAATGACAAGGAGGTGTACTGTAGCAGCCACGTGCCGAAACCAGGACCGGGCACCTTGGATGGTTCCAGTGTGGGCATCAGGAGCGCTCTGAACGTACCGAGAAGCGGTTACGTCAACGAGCAGATCAGAGCTGGCGGTGCGTCACCGCGTGCGGCTTATCCACCTTGGTGAGCAAACCTCTTCCTTTTCTATCTCTCTTTAATTGCCTTCACCAACCGTACGGTGCCCGTAGAGAGCACCGCTTCCATGTTCAATTTTTCCGCACTGAGATTCGCCGTTCGATGTTTCGCCAAGCGCATCGATATAATCTACCAGCGATTTCCTCGCTTTCCCTTCCTTCCTTTTGCCTTTGGTGAAGTCTAGCCGGTCGGTGAAGCGTGCCATAGAAACGGTTGCTTCAAGATCGAGATCGTCTTCGTTAAATTAGCTCCGCGTTGTAACTTTGTTGACAGGATCATTGACTTTTCGAGGTTCTTCCCGTTTCAAGTATCATCAGCATTATACCGATCGAACGATTCATTCTAATAAATTTCATAAAAAGCACGATGATCGATGAAAGTAGGAAGAAATTATGGCTGTGCTTCCGAAAAGGACTTACCTTTGATTGGTTTGAAATTTTGTAGAAACCTTCTATTAGTGACCATAAAATTAGTGTTAAACGCTTTTATTTGCGTTAAAGCGTTTTTTAGGTCCGAATTTGACATCCTTAAGATTTTATTATTCCCATCTATACAGGGTGTCTAGTTCCAGGTGTCCAAGCGGAAAACTACATGTGCACATCAATGATTTGAGTCAAAAAGTCTAATACTATTTTCCGAAATTCGGCACAATTGAGTAGTTATTAACAAACAAAGATAGGCTATCACGGCAAGCAGTGACATGTAACGTTGTTTATTGTGAATTGTTCCTCCTACTGCTTCGTTTCTTGATTAGCTTGATTAATTATTAACTCGTTAACTAAGTCGAATTTCGAAAAATGGTATCAGATTTTTCGACTCAAGTTATTGATGTGTACATGTAGTTCTCCGCTTGGACACCTGGAACCGGACACCCTGTATATGTTGGATTGGGCTGAAATTTTGTACAAACCTTCCGTTAGTAATTCTAAAAGCACTGCTAAAAGGATTTTTGGCTTCTTGCATCCGTTCACGAGAAGTTTATCCGAAATTATAGAGGCATCGTTTCTCTCGAACACCGAAAACTTTTCGCGTAAATGCGGTTACATATCTTTAAGGAATTTCGCAAAGTTTCTCGTCACACCTTTGTTTTACGTTTACCTAGCTCATGGGCAGCGTGTCATCGCGTGCGTATGTACACGTTGCATTTACAGCCGACAAAAGAGGAATCTACTTTGCATGCGATCGATGCCGCTTATTGTCCGACTTTTTATGCTTGCACGCGTAAAAGTCGGATGCGCGAATGGGGCCTAAAGTGGCACGAACGAAGTACGTAATACCTAGTCGAAGAATTCCTTCTACTGTACTATCACGCTCTCTCTCTCTTCCTATCTATCTATCTATCTTTCCTTTATTCGCTTCCTTGAGTGAGAGAAAGAAGGAGAGAGAGAGAGAGTGACCAAGAAATAAGAGAAAGAGGTAAGGCTACTCGAGGAGAGATCGATGTATGCGTCTGTATGTATGTACAGGTAGGCGTCTGTCTCTTTTATACAAGTAGCACGTATATATACCTACATATGTATGTGTTTTTCATGCAAGAGAGAAAGATAACGCATTACTTCGCTACCTTAAGCGTATAAACGGCCTGCCATAGTGGGAGGGAGAGAGAGAGAGCATGGCAAACGCTCTCGTTATATCGTAAAACAGATAGAAAGAGACGAAATTTTTCTCACGGCAACGTAGATATCTACCAACGTTTTATAAAAGATTTTTATCAGCTGCGAACGCAAGGAAGCTATTGAAAAGCGTGCATTCGCGTTAGCTGTAGCATCACGCGATATCAGCGTGCTATCCGTTGATATTTATAGATATATAAACGCGAGCGTGTTCGCGAGCATGCTTAAGGTATTTAGAATTGTAGGTCAGTTCGTAAGGGGATGCGAGGGAAACGTTAACGCGCCGGTTTTCCCATTAAAACGCGTAACACCGCTAGCCGAAGGAACTTTCGAACGCACCGCTTCCACTAACGCGCACGCTAACTTTACTATATAACTACTATTAACGTTAGTCTACCTGTTGCGCGCGCAATGAAACTAATTTTCCGCAAGAGAAGTTATGTGGACTCCTACTCGTCGTAATCTACATCGTAATCGCGAGATACCTCGCGGTCTCTTTCTTTTTTACCTCTTCGTTTAATAAAAGAAATTGTGTTAAATCTTTTTTCCGCGTTTAGAGAATTCGTAGGGGAGAGATTTGAAAGGATGTGGGCGTACATCGAAATGAATCGTTCTAAATTTAGATTTATCCGTTTAAAGTGAAGTAGATACGGTGAGTAGACGAAATGAGTTTGTCTATTTTTTATCTTCTTGCAAAAACTTAAATCGTTTGGTTCAATTATAAAAAAAGTTACCCTGCTTTATAAGGTGTTCGAATATTAATGCGAGTGACCGTATTTGTCGTTGACGTGATTCGCGGCGAAGATGATTCCAGGCAGTCTGTTGATGCGAAAGATAAAATTTCAACGGATTCGTAAAATATAATATATTATGAAGTTATTTTCTACTTAAGATTTTCTTTTAAATTTTATTTCCTAACACAAATTAAACTATCTAGTAGATATTGAAAAATAAAAACACGTAGGTCCGATCCACTCGACGAAGTCTATTTTTTCGATTCGAGCAATGTATTGTCGTGACTGACGGATCCCGCTATCACCGCGCCGGTTCGCGTAACTGGTGGAGGGTTGTTGTTACGGCCTTGTTTACGAAGGTCATCGGTTTTTGTTTTCGGCTAGAAATCGAAGTATTCGGACGTTTGTCGTGGGCGAATTGTAAAATGAATTAATATTTGTTATAAACGTTCCTGTTACTGTTATTTGTACTTTCTCTAAATATCCCTAGACAAATTAAAGTTGTTCTATCTTACTTGGACCCGAGTAACAGTATGTATATACATGGGTGCCTACTATGTATGCTTTCCCACGTGCCCATTAAAGTTTAATAGTAAATCTCGAAAAAGACCGTTCGACGGGTCAGTCATTGATGGCTAGGCCCGTTGAATCGATGGTACTAATCAAGGCGTACGTTCAAAGTGAGTAGGGCGAAGGGCAACGGTAACGTCGAGCCAACCATGTCCTGTTCCTTTTCAGAAGCCTATCGTTGGGAAGCGAGATCGTCGAACAGCGTACTATTAGAATCAACGGTGTAGAGAGACGTGATGTTGCACGACGACAGGCGGCATGCATAATTGAAACTCACCCTTTCTCTCTCTCTTTCCCTTTTTCAAGAGATCTTTTGTCTCGAAGTCTTTTCATATCGCGTTTGAGCGCAATTATATCGTGACAATGGTAAAACGAAGACGATGTTATCGATAATTCAAGTTTTATTGTCTTATATAGAAGCTACACCTATAACTATCTACCTCATCTTTTCTGCACCTGCTTATTCGTGATCACAATTTTACTTTTCATCGATAAAAATATCGAAAGAATTTAATAAAATTCTTTAAAAATTACGTTAAAAATTTGTAATATTCGCGGCACGTAATAATCTCCCCCGGCCCTGAAGAGATCGTCTCCGTGATTTTGTTTCAGTTACGATAATGTAGACTCGCCTAATTATGGTAGGCACCTGAACGGACACGGTTCACCACCAGTGACGAACTCGTCCCAGGGGCGTGATTATCACGGTGGCAGTGGGGGTGCTTCCTCACCGTACAACCATCATCAGCAGCACAATCATCACAATCATCATGCCACTCAGGACGGGAGTTATCAGTATGGGAGATTCGACGCGAGCGCGCTGCACATCGCGCACGCACTCAAACAGACGGAACTTCAGAAGGGTTATAGCAAGGCTCGCGAGAAGCCCATCGATTATTATCTGGTGAGTCATTCGACGTACGTTGAAACGTATGTATACGATCAACGTGTAGGTACGTTCTCCACGTACGCTCAACGAGGAGAGCCTGTGGTCATCGCCGTATTAGGACGAGAGAGTTTACTATGTCGAGTCCTCTCCTCGTTCGAACACGAGATACGCTCTTACGCGCGGCCTCCTTATTTTCAATCGAGACTATTTCGAGCTTTCGCCACCGATTCGAATATTTCGAGAAAAAGGGTTTAACTTAGGCGGTCTTTTGGATTTTTCTAATTTTATTTGACATTAAAAAAAGAGAGAAATAATCTTACCAAGCTGTAGTAACGTTGACATCTCTTAAAGATGTCTCGAAATATATATCTTCTATAATAGATACAATCTTATACTCGATGTTATCCTAAACAGGTTCCCAACGGCGCATAGGTATACGCTATGATTTCCTAGCGGTATTCTTATTGTGCTACTCGGCTGGCTCGAGTAAGCAAAGTAAAGGATTTTTCTGTTGCTTCGAAAACTTTTTCTCTGTTATCTACAATTTTGGATTTTATTAGTTCAAATGATTTTTTATTTAAATAAAAGAGAATAGGCTAGAGACGATCGTGTTGAAGATTTCAAACTATCACGCATCAAGTCGGCTGGATTTTAATCGTGATTCGCACCGTCCTTGACTCCGGTTTACCCGATTGGAAAAAGAACCATCTTTCTTCTCCTTTCTCTCTTCCTCTCCGTTAGCCACTAGCACGTTAAGCGCATTAAGCATTTTCAAAATATCGATCTCGTCGGACAGGAGATAGCAACGAAGAAAAGGTAAGAAAGAAAAAAAAAAAAGAGCCTCGTCTCGCCTTTTTCCTCCCACTTTTCGCCTCCTCTCGGACTTGGACAGAAAACGGAGATAAATCGTTCCGAGCGTAAACCGGTCTTGGAAGTTTCAAGACGAGCCTGGAATTCGACGTACGTACGTTTCTGCGAGAGGCGCTTCGCTTGAAAAAAATGGCGTCTTTCCAAAAGGAAAAGAAGATGAAAAAGAGAGATGAAAAAATGGAAGAGAAAGAGACGAAGTAGTATTTCGCACTGTTGCTCGGCGAACTACCATGGATACTTTAAAACAAGAGCGGAATGTGTAACGCACGCCTCGCGGCGACGGTGTTTACATGAAAATGAGTTTGCCGCCGCTTTTCCCATCGGTCGTGAACAGGCGAAACTTGGACGAGAAGGATAAAGAAGAAGAGAAAGAGGAGAAGGGTAAACCGCTAGTCGCTCCACTATCGCCGCACGCGTTTTCTCTTCTTAATCCGCTTTCGCGCGTTGCGAGGTGAAATAAGATTTGGTGGATCGCTGCCGTTTTGTCAGGATATCTGGTGAATGCCAGCGTGGTGTTGGCGTCGGCACCGGACTATGTATGGCTATGCGTAAAAGAAACGAAAGCGGCGTGGGCCCCGATGACGCGAGACACGCGTTACGTTTCTTCTCCTCTCTCGGCCCTTTTCCACGTGAATGGCACGCGAGTGGAGTCGACTTGCCGCCGCCGTCGGAACCCCGCATGAATTTCGATATCTTGCGTGGGTGAGACGGTGTGACTCTTTTCTTCCATTTTTTTATAAAACAGGCGTTGGATATGCTCGGTAAATCGAGATTTATTACAAATCTGTATAGGAATTTTTGTTATTTTTCACGATAGTGATATTGTTAACCCTTTGCTTTATAATATCGTGTGAGACACGTGGTTATAAATTTTGAGACGAGGATAAAAAGCACGAGTCAAACTCATGGTTCAATTATTCCAAGTTAATTTTTTTATTTATTTGCTTTTTAGTGTTCATTAGTCTCTGTTTAAACAAGCTTGTGGTTGATTTTTTCTAAATTTCTGGTATTGATTTGATTGAGTGTCGAATTAAGTCATAAGGCAAAGGGTTAATTTACCTGCAAGAATATTCATTTAGGGAAAAAGAATTTTGTTTATTTCAGTGTTTTATAAAATTCACTTGTTAGATGATAATACTGATAAATTCGTTTTATAAAAGAAGAGAAAATTATTTAGGACGGACGATAGGGAAATTTGTCTCCTCCGTAAAATTCATTTTTATTGTCTTTTGTAATATTCCTTCGCCGTAACTGGAAGAATATATCTGCGAATCGATCGGTTCTCAGGCCAAGAACTTCGTTTCCTTGCTAAGAAGAAGAACAATGAGTTTCCCTCGTTACTCGAACCGTTAGCACGAGGAAGAGTCCAGAGTACCTCGCTTTTCCTGCCACGCGAAAGCGGAAGGAAGAAAGATTTTACGTCCATGCGAAAGGGAATCGTTTCCGCAAATGATTTTAATTACGGGATCGTTGCTCTTCGAGCTGGGCTTTTATAAGAAAATTATCACTCGTACGTGCTTCTTTGAATTTATTTAAAACTTTCGAAATACTTTATCCGTCCTTATGCTTTATTTCTTCTTTTTTAAGGGACAATGATAAAAAATTTACATTCTATTTTTTCGTCTTATTTTACGTAAACGGAAGAGGGTCCCAACTGAAACGAAATATCCAACAATATAATGAATTTTAGTATAAAAATAAAAATCATTAGATACCCACAATGTTTCTTTCGAATTACGTAAATATATTGCACTATTCTATTCATATTTTTTATAATTCACTTGCTCTCGCCTTTTTCAAAAGACAAGGTGCAAGGTCTCGAAATGAAATTCTTCACAAAACATAATGGTATGCGTCGAGGGCTCGCCTTCGTAGAAAAGCCAATGCTCCTTGGCGGTCTCGCCTTATCCTCATTCGCGGTTATTCGAATGAGCGTGTTCGTATGCGTGTGACGTAATCGTTGCTGCGTGGGTATCTCTTTCTCTCTCGCACACATAAAACTTTGCTAGGAACGCTCGTGTAACGTTACGAGCATGGAACTACTACTGTTATAAAATTTACAGGTTTATTAGCAAGTGGATTACACAATCGAGCACTTATACGATCGAACGTTAAAGCTCTAGATTTGGGAGGTAATATCGATTCGAGATGATCTCGTTTTTTCTTTCTTTTTTCTTTTTCTCTCGTGCGAGGATCAAGATGGAATTCGATTTGTTATCGAAGTAGATTCGAAGTAAAACTTTGAGAAGAACTACGAGAAGGAAGAAAGCAGAAATGCGCCGTGAAAGTAGTTTGAGCAAAAAGTGGACGACCGCGAGACGTAGACCGGCGCGTTTGCTCGCGCTGATTGTGACAAATAAAGAGTACGTATATATATATATATATATATACGTGCATATATATATAAAACTATACGGTATATACACGGTTATATCGTGCAATAGGGGGTCCTTAATCGCAACCTGCTGTACAAAACCTGTTCGATAGAACGAATCGATCCTAGCAAAGTTAATGTTAGAAACAGTAGTTGGCCAGTCGTAGAAGCGAAAACTTCTTTTTAAACTTCTGTTCGTGATACCCTCGGAACGAAGAGCATCTATCTAGATCGATCGTGCGAGATTCGAGTGATGTGGCGGTTTCGCGAGGGCTCGGAGATTCTTGAAAAGGTCGATTTTGTCAGCGATACGTAGACCCAGATGTTTTCTTGCTTCATAGTTTATTATAAAATAATTTGTTTCTCTGATTAAGAAGGTATTCATAGAGATTTTTTTTTACCAGGATCGAGACGAGCAAACGCGTCTGGAGATGAAACATCGCAAGGAAGAGGATGATCTATACAGAAAGTTCGCTCATCATCGAGAGGAGGAAGACCGACGAATTAGGGAGGAATTTAGAGTGTGTATACATTTTTATTTTTCTTCTTTACGTTTTACTAAGAAAGATAAACGTTTTGAGAAAGAGTAAACGCTTTATCGTTAAAAGCCAAAGTAATAGAAGTTAATCGATTTATCGTCACTCTCCGTCTCTCTGTTTACTTTACAAAATGGAATAAAAAGGACGAGTGGGAAAAGGAGCTCGAGCAATTATCAGCGAGGTGGGAGCGCGAGAAGGGAGGAAGAGTGCGTACCCAACAATTTCAGCAGGAGAAGGAAGACCTGGAGAAGAACATGACTCTTCGAAGAGACAAAAAGAAGGAAAGTCTCACGAGGAAAATGTTGGAGCATGAGCGGTACGTTCATATTATCTAACTAAAATGCCAGTGGCTTATAATTAGGGCGATGCTTGCTTGCATAACGTTATCATTTCGTCGTAATCGCTCGATACTGGGTTAGAACCTTATGCGTTTACTTTGAAGATTCAACGGTGAACGATTTAAATTCTACGTCTTGTTCCAATGAAAAGAAGAAAGGTATCATTTTGCATTCCGAGGAGAATTGTTTTCTTTATAAACCCCTTGGCTTATGATTTAATTTGACACGCAATTAAATTAATATTAGAAATTAAGAAAAAAATGACATGTAGTCACAAACAATACAGTTCACAAGCTTGTCTAAACAGAGACGAACGAAGATTAAAAAATCCAAAAGAATAAATAAATTCATTCAAATTGAACTATGTAAAACTCGTAATATCCGCATCACGAGTCTCATTCGATATTATAACGCAAGGGGTTGACAATAATTAAAAGTTTCGAAGAGATGCCTGGGATAATAAATTTACGTTTGCCTGTTGATGAATTACAGAGCAGCGACCGCGGCACTGGTGGAGAAGCAAAGTTCGGAGATGTTGGAACTGATCAACGAGGCGAGAAGCGAGTACATGCTGCAAGAGAGCTTGTATCTTGACGAGGGTGATGGTTACACTCAGGAAGCACCACCTCCTTACCCCTCTCGAGCACCACCACCTCAGCCACCCGCTCTGGCAAAGTATCATATTTACAATGATCCTATGGAATTCGCGGATATGGACCAAATTGCGATTTCGGTAAAGACATTACTTTAAACGAGCTAGCTCGAAAGAAATCAATGCGATTACTATCATTTGTCGATTAATTTTAGGTTGCCCAAGAGGATCAAAAGACCTTTACCGACCTGGTACGTCAGTTGGTCAGCAGATGTGGTTCGGACATCGAGAAAGCGAGAACGATATTTCGATGGATCACCGTTAAAAATTTAAATACCATGCAGTTCGATGAGAATTTGCGTGGCGATACACCAATGGGACTGTTGAGAGGGATCAAACATGGCACCGAAAGTTATCACGTTCTTTTTAAACGACTCTGCAGGTAGAATTTTTGGTCGAGTAGATATAGTTTTACAACGTCAAGCATTTCAAGACCCGTTTGTTTTTCATATTTTCTTTAGTTATGCCGGCTTGCACTGCGTCGTTATCAAAGGATACAGCAAATCCGCGGGCTATCAGCCGGGTGTTTGCTTCGAGGACAACAGGTTCAGAAATAGTTGGAACGCTGTTTACGTTGCTGGCGCTTGGAGATTCGTTCAGTGTAACTGGGGGGCGCGACATCTCGTAAATGCCAAAGAAGTTCCGCGTCCTGGCCAACCAAAAGCGAAAAACGATAGTCTAAGGTATCTAAGTATCAAAGCTTCTCGTATCATTTGTGCCTATGTATGGGTATAGACGATTTATAAAGAGTGAAATATTATTTAGGTACGAGTATGACGATCACTACTTCCTGACGGATCCAAGGGAATTCATATACGAGTTTTTCCCGCTTCAGGAAGATTGGCAGCTACTAAAACAACCGATTACGCTGAAAGACTTCGAAGAATTGCCATTCGTACGATCGTTATTCTTCAGGTAGTAAAACGATTTACCGATTTGTTTGTTTTTTCGAGTATTACATCCTCTTCTTAGATTATGTTTTTGTTTTAAATACTTGGAATAAGTAGGTAATAACTCGTCCCTTTATTTTAACGGCGAGTAGCGCGCGTAAGATCATACAGCGACGCAAAACCGTTCGGCGAAAGTACCGTTCCGTATAAATTCTGTGCTTGCAGATATGGCCTTTATTTTCCGGATACGAACACAAATGCCGTTATGTACACGGATTCGACCGGTGCTGCGACCGTAAGAATAGCGATGCCCGCGCATATGCAATCCTCCCTCATCTTTCACTACAATCTCAAATTTTACGATAACGATGGCGATGGCTATGATGGGGTTTCGTTGAAACGTTTTGTGATGCAGGTAAATAGATTTATAAGTAACTCAAATTGTTTAAATTCGAGTGTGTAATCGTTTTTATAACTGATAAAATACTGTTAAAATTTAAAATATAGTGTTTTGTTCGCGTTGTCAGTTGATAGTGTTAATTAACAAGTAGATATTTTTATAACATAGTAGCGTATGTATACTACTCATGTCACAGAATTATGATAAAGTCCTTAAACAATGGCAAATTATAACTTGAATTTGCCATTTTATTGTATAGAACTACCAGACACAAACAGTATCGTGTCAGTTCCGTCACTTACACGCTCTTTGAAACAATGAGTCGACCATCGAGAAGTCGAGCGTCTCATATCGATTCGAAAAATATTTGCAGTCGGTCGTTGGGAATATCGTTGCATTTCGAGTGCACGCTCCGTGCTCGGGCGCGTTTCTCCTGGACATATTTGCGAACGCGGTCACGCCGAAGGAGTACTTGACTGGCGAGCCGATGAAGTTCAAGAGCGTATGCAAATTCAAAATCGCTTGCGAGGAGCTTCAGACGGTGATGGTGCCACTTCCGGATTGTGCCAGTGGCGAGTGGGGTCCAACGAAGGCTACCAGACTCTTTGGACTAATTCCTATTACCCATCAAGTTCGTTTATACAATTAGATATTACTATTTCTAAAATAACGAAAATAAATAACAATTCGTTTATTTTTTTTCTAGGAAGCACTGGTGTTCGCTGGACGAGAGCTGGAGATACAATTCCGTATGTCCAGATTGCTCACTGATTTCATGGCGACTCTTCACAAGAACGGTATCGAAGAAAAACGATTATCAAAATATGTTGCGCATTCGATCGCCGACGACGATATCGTCACCTTTTCTATAAGCTTCCCGGAGGAGGGCCAATACGGTCTTGATATTTACACGAGAGAATCGCCCGGGCCAACCACGATGCAACACGACGTGTCCGGTGAAAAACACTTGCTCACTCATTGTTGCAAGTATCTTATAAATTCGAGCAAACGGAATTAGTTCCGGAAACACAGGATGCAATATTCTTTGCGTTTGCTCAGGGGGTTTTCGTAGCCGTGATCTACGCTCGAAATATAAAACGGGCCAGCTATGTAGCGCACGGTGAAAATGAAGCGTCAGTCAGACGCCATTGTCCTTGCTCATTAACGATCTCCGTCCGACGGCTCGTAGGTATACTTAAGTCTCCTAAAATGGCAATTACGTACCGGATAAACCGGTCGAGAGTCTTCGAGGTGACGCTACGCTACCTCGAGATGTCGCAAAACTATCATCTTGGCAAACGATTAACATAATGAGCGCTCTTTCTTCTACGATTAGTCGCTTCTCGCCCTTCGTAATGATCATCCCTCGGATGGAACGAACTCTTGGCTTTTTCTTCGAGAAAAGCACGACTCGTTTCATCTGAAAATGATGAGAATAATAAAATGATAAGGATTATACAGAATTTTTATCGTTATACGGATAATCCTCGAATAACACGATCAATCGGTTTTATACAATTCAAAATTAGTTTTGTTATTCCCGACTTAGAATTCGTGCGTATTCAATTATTATTCGACTAGGTATATAGAATTTTTGATATTATGCTATAGATATATCATAGCATCAATTTCATGTTATTTTCTGAACCGATTCTTTCAATGATTGTGTTATTCGTACTCCGTGCGACTCGACTGCCGCGTTATGCCGTCTATATAACTTTTCATCATTCGTTCGTCCCTGGTGACTCGAATTTCGCATTTTCGAGAGACATCCGTGCAATCATTCCTATTTTTATATAACATTCCATTTTCGTCTCTAACGAAACAACCACAGGCTTCGTTTGAAACAGAAATTATGAATCGTGTCGTATGCACGACGCGTTATTAACACGAGCTACCTCCAGAGACATTTTTCTTAACTGTAACGCGGCCTTTTTATTGTACTACGTTTAAACGACGATCATTCCACCAAATGTATTTCGAACTTCGATCTTAAAATGCTTTGAAGTTTAAGGTAAAAGAGATTTGCAATTTGTCGTAAGTAAAGTTTAATTAGTAATAATAATAATAATATTAAGTAAATAAGTTAACACAAACACACACACACACACACTAAGTGCGCTTTCCTCACAATTTCGTCGCGAAACCTCCGAACTGGTTCTACGTTCGCGTTCTTATGGCTTTCGGTTAGGTGGTTGGAAATACGAAAGGTGCTCGTCTATGTACATAAGTTTATTATTTATGCATGTACGTATTATAAGACGTATTATTAACGTTTAAAACTTACGCACGTCGCATCGGAGAATGAGAACGCGAAATAGGAATTTCACCGTCGTCGATGATTCCCGAATACACAAGCATAAACGCACGCACGCGCGCACACAACTACACACGCAGGTGCTATAATTTATCTTTCCTTCGCGCGACATCATATATCTTGTTTTTATTTTGTCTTGTTAATTTTTTAATATTAATGTTTTGTTGTTAATTAAAATTTTAACGACGCTTATACATAAAAGAAGATGATTGGGAGGTGGGAAATTGTGAGAGACCTTTCAGCACCTCCCAAAATTTTACTCGTTGATATAAGTATAACTCGAGCTTATTATTATTGTCTTTTTGTTTTATTTTAACGTTGATAGTCGGTATGTAAATTAATTTTTTTATAAATATACATAAGTAAATATATATATATATAAATATGAATATAAATAAATATATTAGATACACGATGAGAAATGGTATCACTGTATAAAGATATAATAAAGAAAATTAATACCTTTAAATATCGTTATGCGTTAGACAGGCCGAGAGTATAGTAGAGATCTTTAATACCACCTAGCGAGCTGCACGTAAAATGGAGTTTTGAATTATGACTAAAGATGGCGCGAGGGCAACTTTTCATTTGTAAGTCGTTCGTTATTTCGAATGTATGGACGTCAATATACCTATCCTGTCTATACATATGCATACAGGGTGGTCATGATGCGTGATCAGCTTGGAAGCGAGAAAGATACTGGTTTCAACCAAAACAATTGTTTATAATTTTGAAAATCCTGCTTTTTCGACTCATATTTATTAGAACTTTTTTTATCATTGATCGAGCATTATTTTTTATTTTACATGCAATGTGAATTTTTGTCCCACGGTTCGGGGGCCTCGAAGCCCCCTTACCATTTTAGCGTCGCATGCGACACTGTTGGTTCGGGCTAGAATAACACAACAGCGCTACCGAAACGGTAAGAATTATAAGTAATCATAGAGATCCTAATTAATTTTCACTGACATGAATAAAAATACGAATCAATCAATAGAATCGTAATTTAATGAAAAAAATCACAGTAGTCGTACCATATTTTCCATACTATATTTATAAATTAATAACTTTTTATATATATGTTACGGTAAAATTCTGAAGTCGTGATAATGTGCCGATTTCCCGGTAAATGTATACTCTTACGTCCTCATTTGGCGAATGTACATTGGGGTGAACATTCAATGCACATTTCTTTCTATAAACTAAGGAAAAGCATATTATATCGAAAATGAATAATTATATGACGAAACCTACACCGGAAGACAGACGCCACTCATACCGAAATTTTGAATTTTCAAGCCCGCCTTGCGCTAAATAATGTACTGCGTATTGTGGCGCTGATCGTCAACCGTTTTCCGACCACGAGTCGACGTCATGTTGGTCAGGTTTCGCGGTCTCCTCGTTAATAACAGGTAATTAGCATATTTTTTCGAACGTACACCTTTCTATAGTACATCAAACGATTACTAAAGACTCGATCTTCATAGGAGAGTGTACACGAGATGAAATGTTGCCTCGTTTAAAAAATATTTGCAAAATTAAGATCGGTGTCTTGGCGCGCTTTCCGCGAGGTTCTTTGTCTAAAGCCGGGTTTATCCAACCTCCTCATAAAGTTATTCCTGCCCGTAAATGTCTATACGTGCCTTTGAGTAGTAAACAACACAAAAATTCAGGAGGAATCATCAATTCACTCATCGAGGGACAGGCCAGAGCTATTGTCAGCCTACAGCGTTTTTAACCTACTTCGATGATGAGCTTCTACATTTTCAACCTACTACGGATCAGCCTCCCTCAATTTCAACCCACAGCGCGGACAAGTGTTTTGGAGACGTCGTAGATCTTCGGAAGTAGTAAGCTAAACAATTTAAGTCCCTCTGGTGCCCGGTCATACCGAGGACGAAAGGTCCGAACGGTACGGGTTACTGGTTGTAATTTTCTGATTGTTTTGTAATTGTTCTGATTTTTATAATAATTTATTTAAAAGCAAATTATTGGACGTATCAAAGTGTTGTGATACATATTAAAGTGCGTTAAAATTATTTAAATAACTGAAAATAGTATTAATAAATAATTACATTTTGTTAAATTTAAAATCAATTTTATTTAAAAGCCTGTATTTCTTAAAATACATACAATTACATTAGATTTTGATACGAAATGTAAAGATTCAAAACGCGCGCCACCTCAGTGCTGATTATCGAATTAATGAACTGGTCGATAAGTAGATCGATAATCTATGACTAGGACCTATCGATCTAGTACTAACACTTTCTCACAGTTACTTATTCTTCCATACACTAATGAAGCATTATTTAGAAACGTCTATTATTTTATATATTTATATATATTATATTGTAAATATTTCAATATTTTCGAATAATAATATTGGGAAATTTCAAATGATTAGATGTCCACCATGAGCGAGGTGGCATACTGCGCATGCGCGTCGTTTATCGTCAATTGTTTCAACGACCGAGGCGATGCCATATTCGTTCGGCGGGTGCTATCAAGTTGAAACAGGTTTCGCGCCGTCCGTATTAATTACAGGTAATAAGTATATTTTTTCTAACGTACATCTTCTTCTAATATAACAAACGATTGCCGAAGACTCGATCTCCATGAGGGAGTACTCGCAAGACGATACGTCGTCTCATTTCAAAGATATTCGCGAAAATAAAAATCGACGTCTTGGCGTCCCCTCCGCGGAATATTGCGTCATTTCTTTCTTTTGCAGTTTCATCTCTTATTTTTACGATGTCGAAATCTTTTTCATACTTTAATGATAGAAAATAAGTAATTAATTACTTCTTATGCATAATGTATTATATTTCAGCATTGTATATATGTGTGTGTAATGGCGCGGGGTGGGGGGGCCCCCACCCTCCTCTTTTTGCACATATATACGTATGTATATTACGTACTAATTCACCTTGTATTTTTCAGTTTTCACAAGTGACAAGAATCGACCGAATTCAATACGGAAAAAAGGTTAGACATCGTTCTTCGCTCGAAGCTGGCCTACATGATACGTAAAGGTAAGTCTACTTTAAAAAAAAAAGTAGGAGCGTGGCTAACTCATGATACTTTGGTGAATACGGAAGCATCAATCGACTTTTCTATATAACATAAATTTATCTTTCAATATTTTTTTCTAATACATTTAACTTTTACTTATAATTGTTTATTATATTGATTAATAGTAATTTTACTATCATATAGTAAAATATAAATTTTTTTTCAGCAAATACAACATCCTGAAATCAGTGGATCACCCTCTAGACGTCGGGTCCTCATCGTCGGTACCTCATTTTCAACCTTCTGCGGATCAACCGACGAAAACATCAATCGACTTTTCGGTATAACACACATTTTATATTTCAATATTTTATTCTAATACGTTTAACTTTTATTTACAATTGTTCATTACATTGATCAATATTAATTGTACTATAATATAATAAAGTATAAATGCTTTTTCAGTAAATGGAGCATTCTGAAAACAGTGGATCATCCTCTAGACGTCGGATCGTGCAAGAATCTAAAAAGGCTGAAGTAAGCAAATTTTAACACTTATTTGTAATTAATAAATAATTATCATGTATTATATTCAATGTTTGTTCGACGAATTAAATTCTTTTGTCGTGTCTTATCATAGGAAATACGGAAGTAGTGTCAATGCATCATTGAAGATCATTGAGCAGATATCAGATTCATCGTTGGACGAACCATTTTGATATCAACCTACAACGTTTTCAACCTACTTCGATGTCGACCTACCTCATTCTCAACCTCCTACGGATCAACCTCCCTCAATTTCAACCTACAACGCGGACGAGTGTTTTGGAGCCGCCGTAGAACTTCGGAAGTAGTGAGCTAAAAAAATTTGTCCCTCCGGTGCCCAGTCATACCGAGGATGAAAGGTCCGAATCGGTACGGGTTACTGGTTGCAATTTTGAAGTAGTTAGCAAACGAGCACGACCATGAGTAAATTCTTTTGAGAGTTTATTCATGAGTGGAATATTTCTCTTTATGTGTTTTTTTATTTTGTGCATGCTGATTTATATTAGTTCAGGATAGGGCCTTCTCGCTTCAACGCATTAATGTTAATAATTAATAACATACAATTATATGTACTTTTTTATTCGTTTTGTTTTTCGTGTTATTAGAAAAGAAGTCGGATGTTTGTCAACCGACTTCATAAAAAGTGCGTGTTAAATTTAACATGCTTTGCATCGTGTTTAGTAGTTATAAACGTGATCCATTTCGATATATCGATATTTTTCTAAAATTGGCGAGAAGGCATTCGCGACAGATAGATTCTGGACTACAAGTTACAATGTATCTTTATTCTAGATATTAGAACAGACACTTGTAGAAAGGAGTCGTCTGAGGATTTTTTACAAAATATAATAAAGATAAAGTTTTTAATTTCCAACAAATACTATAGTTGACTTTTTTCAGAATATAGTCTTTTTATATAAATGAAACCAAAATTCAATTTTTTCAAGCAAAGAAAAGAATAGAATCATCCCGTAGACCCAGTTTTTAAATTAATCTTTTCTAGTTCAGGATTTTCAGCATTTAATGTACTAATTCCCGTTTCTCCCCCCTGTACTTTTGGTGTCTTCATTTATGCGTGAGCCCAGGTGCTACTCGCACGAGTGAAGAACGATTAGTACAGGTTTAGTTTTAAGATATCCCTTTCTTCAGCGACTGTCAATGCGTTAGCGATTGTGCACGATGTACCTTGCACTTTGTGTGCGTATATTAGGTGGTGGATTGTACATCGTTTCGCGAGAATTCGAATCATATTAATTAGTATACGATAATGTGCATACAAAATAATATTTTTGGTCGTTTGAATATTAGAATCATCATATTGTAATAAACAAAAAAAATACTCGTATATTACTAGTATGGTTATATGCTAGTATGTACTAGTGTTTACGTTGGAAGTAAGTAATTAATTACGCAATAGTCGCTAGCCTTGTCAGTCGATTACAGCAATTGGTACGTACCCTCTTAGTATATAAACCAATCAGGCGCGATTGAGCTGGGGTGTCGGAGGTGCTCCGGAGCACGCTCTCTAGTGTAGGCTTTTGCACCCTGGCGGTATGAGAGAGAATCGTGGAGTGTGTGTGTTGGTGTGCTTGCTTTTTTCAATTTTTTAAATATAGGTTCATAGGTAGAGCAACATAAGTAGAGTCCCTTCTGTATGTATGAGTAAATAATTTTAAGTAGGTAGGGCTACGTAAGGCGTTGGGTTCTGTAATTTCCACTCCTATTTTAGATATTTTGCAACCATTCTGCGATCTTGTAATCAGTATCAAACGCCTCAAAAGACTTTGCTAATTTTTATAAATAAAATTCGCAAAGATTTTGAATGTGTCGGATATTTAGTATTAAGTATATTGACACTTTGCACGTACGTGACTTTTACAATATATAAATTTATCATTCATATATTTATTTAATTAAAATTGCAGTGTCCTGTGAAATAGTAACTTCGAACTTACAAACTTTTAAGTGCAAAGGGTTAATTTTAGTTCATAATAGGTTCATCGATCGGGAAAAATATCTGCTGGGGCATTCGAGTAAATGTGCCTGTGTAGATGTGCACGATCATTGGGCTGTTTGAGTCCACTGATCGTCCGCAGGCTAGGATAGTTGGCGGGATAAAAAATAGTCTTTTATTTTTCTTTGTTTATTGTCACATAGTCTTCGGTATGAACTTTTATTTAAGACGTTAATTTATCATTCTACGTACGTAAGGAATGCCCTTTAAAGCAGTGTTTAACGCACTAAGCAAAGAAGAGGCTATATGCCGAAGAGGCCCCCACAAACTGTGGCTCAAGAGGGCAACTATCAATGTCGAGTCATTTTTCAGAGGTGATCGGCATATCGAACCCTTTGAAAATGGCTCGTGATCTTATTATATTATATTTTAGTACGATGTTGTATTTGCTCGTCAGTAGTTTTGTTGCATGCGTAGAATAGTAATGCATGCCTTGGAATTTTGACGTTATAACTAATTCTGTTTTCTTTTTGTTTCAGACGATCATCGAGAGTCGTCGAATCAGTAATGCATGCCTTGGAATTTTGACATTCTAACTAATTCTGTTTTCTTTTTGTTTCAGACGATCATCGAGAGTCGTCAAATCAGTAATGCATGCCTTGGAATTTTGACATTCTAACTAATTCTGTTTTCTTTTTGTTTCAGACGATCATCGAAAGTCGCAGACAACTAGTCCCATATTCCTGTTTTTTAAAGCGCCTATATTGGCTGCGTTATGTACTTAAACATTTTTTATTTGCACTTTAAAGGCATACGCTATTGTATTGGTAGCGACAGATCTTTTTCTATCTACGTATTGATATTACCGACTTCGATTATTAGGTTGAATATGATTCTCCAACTCACCGCACTATATTGTAGAGGGCGTAAGATAACCAGTGTTTGTTCGCACTAACGGCATTTCAGTACATAGGACACGAAGTCCGCTAAGATGACAGGTCTATTCTTATATCTCGTCTGTCACCGTAGAAATTTTGAATTCTTTTTTTAATTACCCCTTTATATCCATATATGTCAAATGGAATAAGTTAAAAACTGAATGGTATGATTTGATTTGAATTATTTTCGTTTCATCGAAACCTTCGTGTTTCAAAAGAGGATATTTGTCGCGTTGCAAAGCGAGCGAATAAGAAAAGCCAGAAATAAAGTATGCGAGAAACGCGAAAAGGAAATTCATCTTTCTTGATTAAAACTCGGAAACGCTCGGTTCGCTCGTGGAAAATATAAACGGAGCCGTAAAGTTTCGTAACAAGACGAGAAAGAGAAAGAGTAAAAGGAATAAAGAAAAAGAGACAGAAGTAGTTCTCGTATTCTGGGTCTCTCTCTCTCTTTCTCTTTCGGGCGTTATTATTATGGAAACTAATTATCGGATGCGGCTCGTGCATTAGTTCGACGACGAATCCTAATTTGCGGTATGGATTTTTTATTTGCATTCGCATTCGAGTAGTCGTGGTACTGCGGGAAAATAAAAAGAAAGAAAGAAGAAGAGAGAGAGGAGTAGCTGCGTTCGTAAGCGCGCTCAAGAGCACGTTCGCCACGCGCATTAATTAAATGGCCTCCCTTCCTTTTCGCCGCCCCCTTTCGCTAACTTCCGGAATACGACTGACTCGGAATTGGAGAGAAGACGACGAGCTAAAAGAACTTTTTCTTTTCCACCACCCGAACCCCTTCTCTCGTTCTCACTCTTTCCCTCTTCGCGGAGTTTTCTCGCGGAAGAAGGGACGATTTTCATCGCGGCCATCGCGCTTGCGAGCTCGTTCTACGATTTATCCTACGATAAGTACGGAAATTACAATTAGATCGTCAAAGTCGTCGTGGTGAGGATGATGATATAATAAACGCGACCCACCGTTTGCAATTTTTCAAACATATTGTTTTGATATGTAAAATATGCGTTTTGGAGGCTAGCCGCGCGTTAAACTTCTTGTAACGTGTTTAGATTGCGAAAGTTCGATCGGACGATAACTCGAGGCGCTCCTGATTATTCACCCTTTTCCCACCCCCGTTATACCCAATTCTTCTTGCGAAAGGGAACACCTGTTAAGTTTGGCTAATTTTGCGATAAAGCTACGCGCGAAAGCCCGTTCGCCATTTGAAATGCGAGCCGTGTATCAATAGTATCACCATTGCCGCTGTTCGCTACCGCTAAATCAACTTTAGCTCGATGAAAAAGGGTCGACAAGGTGATACGCTACTCGTACGCGTTGCGAAAAGGGACTATGGCCTTATTTTTATTACTCCGGGGTGTTGTCGTCGTCATTCGCGCGAGGAACGACATCCTTGATGCGTACCTCTTCAAAATTCGACTCGTAAATCAAATTTTTTAGTGCAACTTACCCTTCAGAACACTTCGTTTCGCTTACGGTTATTACGGAAGTAAAGTAATAGATACTCGCTTGTAGTATGGATTATTCGTTCGTTCTACAATCTTTTAGCGATCATTAATTTATTTAAACAAATTTGTTACGAATTTAGCGTCATGGTATTTTCACGGTAAAAAGTTTAACTTCTAATAACATAAACTCCACAAATCAAGGAAGAAAAAAACAAGAAAATGGTAAAAAAGCTGTTTAAAACAAATATGTTATTCAAATTATCGTTAGCTTTATTAATATGCATGTTTATTCCACTGAAGGCGTAAATATTAACGAATTAAGAATTTTCGATAAAGTGATTTGCGATTATACTTCCGATAACTTCGCTCGAGGCGAGTTAACTCGTTTCCCCCATTTAAAAGATTTAATATGTATAATATCTCGTTCGAATCGGTCCATTAGAGTACACTAAACAGAATGTATCCCGGGATGCGATAGAACATATTTTTATAGACAAAATTATACGATCTAACTTTTACCAATACACGAGATCCCTTACGTAACGTTACTTTGTATAAGAACCATTCTACTATTCGCGACTGAGAAATCGAAGCTTTTAAAATTATTAACACCGAGGAAAGTATCGAAAATCTGTATAAAGTTTTCGAAGAAACGAAGGAATATTTAGGATGGTGGGTACATAACGAAGAAGAAGAATAATTCAAAAAGAAGCCTCTAGCCTTGGCACGCGTCGTCGAGTATTTCGTTTACATAATTGATGGGGGTACTTTCGCTCGGAGCAAACCGCATATTCCACTATATATTCCGCAACGAATCGTTGTATTTTCTCGCGTACGCGAACTTCTCTGCAACATTGCGAGGGAAGGGTGGCGAAGGTTTCTACGTGTATGTGTGTCGTTCGAAATGCGAACGAGGGGCGAAAGCTATCGCGATTTCGTGGCGAGCGTAACATTCGTCAAAGTGGCGCGCACGCCCACCGGCTTTTCTAATCTCGAAACTCGCGCTCGCATCTATAATGCATGCCGGCTGTGCGAGGGTATTTCTAATCCCATGCGAGCAGCCCTTCGTAGACTCGAGATAGTCGAAATATCGGGAGCATCGATACGCTTTCCTCTCTTCTCACGGATGAGTCACTCGCTCTCTTTCTCTCTCTCTTCAATAACATTCCGCTCTTGAAAAACGTCATTTATTCGTAATACACGAAGCTCTATCGCCCTTTTCCCAAGATAAGGGTGCGTTTTCACGCTCCTCGCCTTTCTAACTTCGTAGAAACGGTGGATGCATTATTTAGGGGACAATCGGGAAAGATCTAACGAGATTTTGATGATCCTTCGAATACTGGAGATTTTTTACCTTCGAATCAAACGAATTTGTGATATCCGATCGACACAAAAGTTCGGAATGTTGAAGTCGGATTGATCATTGATAAAGGGCAGAAGAACGATGGGTCACAACCACAGTTTCTCTTACTGTATCTTTATCTCTCTTCGTGAAAGGCAATGGTGAGCAAGGTATTAGGTCGACCGTGCTCGAAATTACTTGGTCGAAATAAAATGCCATACCAAAAATTCTTGAGCTAGGATCGACATAATTTTCGAATGTAAATCGGATCGAGACTTAACTTTCTCTTAGCCGGACCCTGCACCGTGCTCTCCTTTCTTCCAGAACGATTTCTTTTTTTCTTTTTTCTAAGAGCGTGAGGAAGAACGAAGGTGAGGAAGTTCCTCTTTTTCTTGTCCTCGGACAGATGCTCTTGGATTTTCGGAGATGGTGACGAGCCGATAACGCGGTTCGAAAGGAAATGGAAAATGGCTGATGAAGCAGCCGGCCAGTTTTTCGTGGTCGTATTTTTACGCCCGGAGGGCCGAGTCATTCGATGATGATGGAATGGTTTCCACGCGACGTTCGCCCTCGTTTTTCGATCATTCTACTGACAGAACTTCGAGGAACGTGGGACTACTTAGAGATTTCTTGAGAGATAGTTTTAATTACATATTGGAGAGGCTATTAGTCTCGCTTATATTCGTTTTGTTTCAAACTGGTTTGTTTCTTTCAAAACATCTTTCAGTAACTTTATGAGAACCTATACGCAGATTAGGTATATGAGATCAATTGGTCACGAAAAAATGCTGCAGGAAGTATTAGGTCGTTTGATAAGTTTGTGGCACTTTTGAAATCTACATCGCTCTATTTTTGAAAGTAGTATTATTTCCAAAGCAAAGCTTAAATATGTGCCATTTCATTGACTCATCTAATACTGTGCTTGTAGAAATTTTTAAATTCCATCCCGTCTAAAAATTTTAATTTTTTTATTAATAAATGTGCCGGAAATCGGCACGAACTTATCAACGAGCCGATAAAATATTCTCTGAACCGAAATACTCCTATTTTTGAGAATATCCCGTTCACCGTAGATATTCAAATCCAATGAAAATCGCGTTAACGAAGCTAGCATTATTTACGACAATTTTCTCCTAAAAATAAAAGTATACGACTCGATCGTATATTTGAGAGTTTAATCCAATCGACGTGATAGCTCGATGACCGAACTCGATGCGTCGAAGCTCGTTCGCGCGGTTCTCGTTTGATTTTTCGACGTAAAAAAAGAAATGTGTGGGGTGAAAAATACATTAATTTGTAATAACGTATTTCGTTTGGTTCGCAGGAAGATCCGGAAAATCGTGCAGAACCGCGAGCGAGGCGAAACGAAATGTTCGGTCGTCGTTATTTCATGCAACATTCGAGCACGCAAAAATGAACATCCACCTATTCCTTTCTTCGAAAAAGCACGACACGCCTCTCTTTCTCTCCCTCTTTCGTTTCGTCCACCATTATGGTGATATAATGTACAAAGACGCCTCAGACTTTTTTACGAGGGACCGTGCAAAATTTATGTGCAATATGTGGCGCATCTCGTGTGCGAGAATCGGGACGTGGTAGTGGGGAGGTGGAAAAAGAATAGGAAAGGAAAAAAAAGAGAGCAAAGAAGAGAGAAGTCGCATAAGCATAGCCATATAATGTCGACGACAAGAGTAGGAAAGGAGGATATGAGATATTACAACTGTCGAGATTTATGCTACCGTTAAATAAATCTATCTAAGCGTGTCGGTCCTGATTAACTGGATCTCCGAATGAAGTGACGACACACTCTCCGATGTTCTTTCGAATAAGTACATGTACATTTCAGGAAAAAAAAAAAAAAAACTATTGGATCGAACTTCCATTAATTCAAAGTATGAAGAACACTTGGTATAATTTATTGTGCTACTATACTAGGTAGTTAGACATTTGAATTTAATGCAAGTCGCTAAACCTACTTTGAACTACTCTCCAAACTTTACGAATTAAACAAATAATATTAAAATTCAACATTTTTCTAGAATAAATCATTCTATCAACAATCCGGATGATTCAACAATTCCCGTTATAACGACGTTTCCATAATTCAGTAATATCGATCGGATGAAAGAGTGGCTTGGAACGGAGAGTATGTATGAGATACTTTCGATAGTTTTGTTCCATCAACGCGAGCGTATCGAGACGGAACAAAAGGTTGGCGGGTTCGTGTTCCCGAGCGCGCGAATTAATCCGGCGTCGTGAGCCGAGCCTGGGTCGCAACCGTACGCTACGTTACATTCGACATCTCGCACGGCTGAACTTACACGCGATCGCGAGGAGCGTGCGTCCGATGCGTTATCGTTGAGAATATAATTCGTCATATTTCTAACGAGAGCTGGCTTAAACTGTATGTACACGGCACTGGCCGATACACGTGAAATTAACCCCCTTTTCTGTTTTCAAAACGTAACCTCGTTCTATAGAATAACACACTCAGCGACATGGGACTCATCGATGATCATCGAATGTCATTATCGGTCATAAATAGGATAAGACGTAACATAGATAATATGATAGAGAATTCTTCCATATTTTTATTATAAAATTATTAGATCGATCATAAATAGGATAAGGCATAACATAGATAATATGATAGAGAATTCTTCCATATTTTTATTATAAAATTATTAGATCGATCATAAATAGGATAAGGCATAACATAGATAATATGATAGAGAATTCTTCCATATTTTTATTATAAAATTATTAGATCGATACATAAACATGGTTTATGTATCACTCTAACGTTTTGCATACCTTTTTTTATCGATTTTGTAGTCGAAGTGTTAATCGTGTATTTCTATCTTTACTTTCATAGCTTTTACTCTTTGAAATAATGCCAGTGTTGTAATTTGATATCACAGGATGTAGATTATAATTTGATGCTTCGAGAGACCAACACGAAGCTTCACTTCTTTCGGGAGGGTTGCAACGAACGGTTGAAATCTCACCCTGCTGGAGTGGAGTCACTCATACTAGTAACGAGTGATCCATTTAACGATACGCGTTGCACTTGCAACCGTGAGATACACAAAAAGCTCATTTGGAGGTTCTCCTCCTCATTGCCATTATACCTACCGAGTCGCAAAGACTCTCGTGTTTTTCTCTGGCACCTTCTCTCTCTCTCTCTCTCTCTCTCTCTCTCTCTCTCTCTCTCTCTCTCTCTCTCTCCCTCCCTCTCTTTCTCTCCGTCCATTTTATCCAGGAAAAGCGATTCCGAGCATCGGGATTGCGGGTCAGCTGTCATTTCCCAGGCAGAATAAACAGCCGTTGCGACCATCATGGTCTCTCACTCGCTCTTTGTCTCTTTCTATCTCTCTTCCTCTCTTCGTTCTCACGAAAACCCGTTCGTTCGACCATCGGTCAATTTCAGAGACGCGGAACGTTTGCTTGGTTATGATATGCGATCTTTTTGCTCGCCGCGTTACCGAGTGACAAATCGCGGTGCGTTTCGCGCATCGCCGCTCCTCGAAATTCACTCGTTTTACCTACCATCCGAAAATTAATGTCCCACCTTCTGCAGATTTTATTATTCGACCGTGCGGAGAAAGAGAGACACCGATTCCGGCACGTTTCGTTCGTTTGTTCGTTCGTTATGGTCATCGGAGAAGAAACAAATATCACGACTACATGCAACGACCGTCGAAAGTATTCGCGCGTACGCTTTTTTTAATGGTGAGCAACTTTTTGCAGAATAAACGAAGTGTCCTGAAATTGTGAGTAGATTTCGAAAAATTAATGTACCGCGCGACCCGCGTGTCTGCATGTGTGTCAGACATTTAAAAAAAGTCATAGGTACAACTGTTGCTCGCGATAGCACGAGGTAAATTGGAAAATATCGATTTTTCAAATATTTTATTTTTACGAGTGCATGTATCTCGCATGGCTCGTCAATATATCTGATACTTAAAAATATAAAAATTGACAAAGTTCTGAAACGAGGTCGGCGATTTTTCAGACTGATTCAGCAAACAATCGATACTTTGCTGCTAGTTCAGTAATAACGAGCCGGTTTAAGTTAATACTATTATTATTTCAAGATATAGTAGCTATTCACGAAATGAAAAAAGAACTTGTAAGAATCACATTTCACAACATTACTGTAACTCCTGATAACGATCCCTGGCTTTTCAAAGTTTTCGACATACCTGCTACAGCTAATTAATTCTTTGCCGTGTACTCGCAATTTTAGAATACTCTGCTTTCGTTCTCCGAAAAAGTTATTCAGTCATAAAGAGCGTACGAATATTTTTCACGGTTGTTGATGTACTTTCGTGAAATATCATTCGCGATGCAGCTTCGAAAAAGTAAATCACAACATGGACGCAGAGACATCGCGTGTAACGCGCATAAATGTTACATATATTCAGGCCAGCTAACACGCACGGACGATCGTTATTATCCTAATGCATCCGACTGAATTCCTCGCTCGTTGGGATAGTGCTCAGCGTATGTATGTAACGGCCGTATAATTACACGTAGGTAAGGATCTTAGGAAAGTCTAATAACTATACTTGTTCTTGGTGACCACGCATCGGGTAGTAAAAAAGATGAGTTTAGCTTGTCAGATTTCAAAGTCGTCGTAAAATATTTTTGTGTTTACTTCAAATAAATATTAAAAAGAATATTTCAATATAATAAAGTAGCTTCAAACGGATGTTAATTTTCATTCGGGGAGTACAAAATTAGCATTAATTACTTAAGCTGTTAGTTAAAATTAACTACATAGAGCTAATGCTAGTCAAATAATTGAAAAAAAAGTTTAAACACACAGTCGGTTCGTTTGAATAATTTTTTAAATCTGTATAATTAAACGAGGTCTCAATAAAAAACTTTTAATAAGTTATACCTTGTATTTTCCAATTCTGCAAGAAGCTGTAGGTATTTACTTTCGAACCAAGGCATCGTTTAGGGTACTATGTGTTTCAAAAGAGTTTCACACGGTTTTATAAAGTGTACAAATATTTCCTACTCTCGTTGTATCTTTCTAGTCTTTAGATAACGAGACATTTACGATCGTCCAAGGTGTCGAAGGTATATACATACATATAACATAGGACGCACCTCTAAAATTGGTACATCCTAAACAGGTTCCAGAGTTAGAATGTAGATTCGAGTTCCGATAAAACAGCATCGGTCAGCGGTCAAGTTCGAGCAAGTTGGCGAGTCATTTTGCGTTGGCCGGATCGGTAATGGAAATCCATGGCAGATAATTTCGATTTGGTCTTGGACTCTATCGGTGGTGCGAGAGTTGGGACAAGGAGGAGGAGGTAGTAACCGGTTTTTATCGAGACCGATTATCGAACTTTTTAACAATCCATTCATACGAAACGTTTTTGTCGACTGATTTCGAGGAATCGCTGGACTGACAGCTGTCCGTTATATATATATATATATAGGTAACGTATATATATATACATACCTGTATAACAATTTTCTGATTGCGAGACGGCGGACTTCTCACATTCGGGCCCAATCAGCCGATCCTTTTTGCACTTATCCGGGAGGCTCCTCGTTAGAGAGACGTACGATATACTCGGTGTGACTTTTATCGCTGGGATAATTAAGTTTGATCGCGTAAACGAGCAGTTTGTCTACTTGGTGGATCGATCGTAGGAAAAAAAAAACACACACAAGAAAAAGAGAGAGAACATTTTCCCGAGTCTTCTGTCATTCTTTTATCCCTTTTTGTTTCTCTCTCTTGCTCTTTACCTAATGAATCGATGACCATCGTACTACGCGCGCTTCAAACGGAATTAGGTTATCGTTCGGCTCGCCACATAAATTCTCGAAAAAACAGTCCGCGAGTCGGTCGAACTGCTCGGCAAAAAACTGTCGGCCGCAGGTGTGTTTATGTTCGATTTCGAGGATAGGTCAGTTACTTTTGCTCTTTTTCATACGATCAAAGAGTACCATGGAAGAACGCGCGCGCCGTCTTTTTTAAAGCCGAGCAAACGGAACGTGTCGCTTTAAGGAGATTGTCCGATATTTCTCTCTCTCTTCCATTTCTTTCGAGGAGGAATGAGACAGAGCCCGGAGCGATGGTTATTAAAAATGAAAGGATTCGATTTCGAGCGCAAAGCTTCGCTTAATAAGAACGATCAATTATTGATCCGTTGCGTGACTTCATCGCGATCGTTTCCAATATCGCGTATCATCCTTCGTGAAAGATCAGGAAAAAAATGGAAAAAGAAGGAGAAGAAAAGAAAATATTACGAAACAGGGAAGAAGATACGATTGGCGTATACGTATATGTACTTACGTAAACGTAAGCGGCTGGTTGGTGGCTTTCGCAAATTGAAATTTGCTAGCCGTTGGATAATCCACGACACGATCGATCACTCGAAGGTTTTATCGCGTGGACGCTCGACGATTTGCATCTCATGAGCATGGAAATTCACTTCGCTTATTGGATGGCTCACCGAGCTGTAAGCCAAAGCAACCGGTCGATCCAAAATCGATCCTCGCGCGGTAGAACGCCATCGAGTTTCGATGCTTCGCTCGATCGTTGGCTAGTTCGCTTCTTCGCGGGTCTCTCTACGAAAGGAAGGTCTACGGCTTCGTTGGATCGTTTTAAATTGATTTTATTATCGTTTGAGAACGTTGCTGGTACCTTCGCCGTGCTTTTCGAGGTTTCACCTTCGCTCTTTCCAGCTTCCCGATATTCTATCGCTCGGTAAAAAATGGAAATTATTTTTCTGCATCACGAATCAGATTAGTAGCAATTGTAATCCATGATGGTGTACCGATAATACGTTTTATCCGATCATTTGCCAAATTGATTAATTCCACAAAATAGAAAATACAAAGATCAATGAAATTAATATAAATTTATTATTTAAAAGCCATAAAAATGTTTGTCATTTAATGGTGCTTTTGGAAGTTTAGTTTAACTTTATAAAGTTAAACCTCTATCGACTGCTTTGACAATGAAATTAAGAAAAATTTTATATGTGGAGATAATCGTTTTGGCCCGTGCATGGCTCAAACAGAGAATATTTCGAATTATCTATACCTATTATACTTTCTTTTTATTATCAAGATTCGTGTTTCCTTTTATCCCTTCATTCAGAATGATTCCTCGAACAGTATCTTTGAATAGCATTCGTTTTAATGATTTCGAACATGCTTCTTATTTTTCTCATCTTCTTTATAATTCCAATTTGTATTGTCGTATTCGTTCGTTTTGTAATATTATTTTGATTTGTGCCAGCAGATGGACATAATAAACTTGGTCTATCCATCTATTCCCATCTCCGAGGCATTTTCGTCACAGTGGGGGCGTCCGATCTCGTGGTCGTCGACAATGAAAGCTAAATTCGAGCTTCTCCTTTCCTTCTCCAAGCGAGCTATACCTCGTCCTTTCTCAGAAGAAAAAGTGTCGGCGGTCGTGAGGACACGCTGGTGAACAGAGAGCGAGTCGAGGAGCGAGAAAGAGAGAAAGAGAGAAAGAAATAGTCGAGTAGGGAATGTATAAAGAAGGGAAGGAATCGGCAAGAAGGAGACAACAATGAAAAGAGAGTCCTTGGTGCACCCCGCTGCCCGTCAATCGCCACAAACTTCTTCTTGCGTTTTGTGTCACCGCGGTAGACCATTTATACAAACATGCCTATATGTTTTCCCAAACTTTTTACCTGACACAAGCACACCCCGACAGTCTGGCTCATCTTCGTGTACGTATCTCCGTGTACGTGTCTGTGTATTTGCTGGTGCGTAACCCAAAATCTATAATTTAATGCCTCCTACGTGGACGACGGCGATTACGAGGATTCTGACGTGTACCGGGGACTCTCGACAACCTCGATGAGATACGATCTCTGAGTTCTCCTAAGACGAGTAATATTCGGAGAGAATCTTCTCTGATGGAGCTACAAGGCCAGTCGCCAGTCAGTTGATTCCAAGAGACTTGAAATTAAAGGAGAGTCCCTTTGCGTTTTTATCCAGCGATTCTCGTCTAGCTGTGGACAAATACCAGATGAATTTTCTTTGGAGTTAGAACGCCGTGTTTGTCGTTTGTCAATCCGTCGAGATCCATCGAATGATGTAAATGTTCCTTATCGCGATTGCGCTGGTACTTTGATGAGGTAAACTCGGCGTTGGAGTTAAGATTAAAATTATTTCTTTATAATAAATAGGAAATTCAGATAAAATCTCTTATATTTTATTTATGTAATGTTACTTAACAAAGTGTTTGTTATCGATCATCTGTGCATTCTAACGAACCAACGTACATTTAAATGCATTTCCTTCGTGGTTACGGTAATCTTTTCTTGTGAGAAATATGAAACCGCAAGAAACTATTTTTCATCCTAGATTTCCCCACTCTAGCTGCACTTCCTAAACTACAAAGCCACCGTTATCGATCTCAACGAGGAACATCTCTCGCGTGTAAATCCCGCAGATGTAGCAAAAAAAAACCGTGCGAAAGAGAAAGAAAGATCTCGTCCGATCTTCTCATAGAATCGAAATATCCAAGAAGGAAGATGGTATCGCGTTTGCGCCGAGATAATTCTCTCCGTAGCGAAAGCAGCGAGTAGAGAGCCATGGAAGATCTCTTTCGGGACTTTTGCCGGAAGATGAGCATCCCTGGGAGTGTTTCTTGCCCGGCACAATACGGAATAATAGGATTACATAAACAACGGCAACAAGGCATTGTGGTTTGGAAGGAAGGTAGGTAGGTAGGTAGGTAGGTAGGTAAACGAAGGGAAAAAGGTTAGGTAGGTAGAGGCCCTACGAGAAAAGGAATGGGCCCTTTAGGTGGACCCAGAGAAGCACAGTTGGTCCTGGACGACGACACTCACAGGATTCTGTAATTTCGCTCACGATACTTTGTGGATTTCGGACAATAAAAGCGGCCACGCTTGTGTCGACGCTTTCGTCGATCGCGAAGATACACGGTCGTAGCCGTTCGAAGTTGCTTCTATCTCTTTTCTTCTCTCTTTTTTCTATAGGGGCGCCTGGTAAACCCCTCGGCAAAATTCCACGCCGGATGGATGCGTCTAGGCAACACCCAACGTCAATGGCTGGTGCATTGTCAAAATATTGGCGTCGATCGGATCGTGCGAGCTATTGTGCTCTCGCCACCCTGTTTGCTCCAGGCACTGCCTGACTTTTACCCAAAAGACGGGAGCGTCACGGGGTTCTAATCAAAGACGAGACCACCTTTAACGGACTTCTTCACGTATTCGTGGTTTCCGTATCCATGGCATTCTTCCTAATCGATTTAAGAGTAGAAAAGATCGTTGGTCGTCGATGATTTTCTTGTGGATACGTTCCTAAGTTATTACAATGATTCGAAAGCGTGTACGACCATATAACTATAAGAAATCGGATTGGATGGCCACGACTTTTTCTATATTTCTTTGCGTTAGTATACCGGCATATGATTAGTTTCGAATATCATAAATCTTCTTTACCTTTTATTTCACGCGATAGGCCAGTTTGACTTCCTAGAAGTTTATATTTTTATAAGATCCTTCGTAGAGTCATCTAAAAGTCAATAATGTATGCACGGTGCAAAGTCTTCGACTCTACGGGGAACTATGTAAGAGAAGAGAGCGGCTTTTTGCGGTTTTGCGGTTCGCCAGTGTTTGCCACTGCGTTGCCTCGGCCGATTACGCGGCGAACGAAGGAGCAAGCGAGCGAGCAACGATACTTGCCTTTTTCTAACCAATATCGTGGAATTACAGTGTGGACGATTTTGCGAGAAGAAGAAGATGGAAAAGGAAAAGAAAGACTGTTTTCGTGGTATGGACGATCTTCGAACTCTCTCTCTCTCTTTTTCTTCATACACTATTCTGCTTTTTCGAGAAGTCGCTGGTAAAAGCAGGAAGGCAGGTATTTACCTACTTCTTTTCAATTCGAATTCGACGCACAATTCGGTACATAATTCGGTAGATAATACGTGGTCCATTTGGCCTGGCTTCGCGGTTTTGCGGTTCGTAATGGCCCGGACGTTGATCGATCGGCCGTATGTCGTTCGTTTTTCTTCCTCCTCCTTTCCATTGGCGTTCGTTTAATACGGCTACGAACGACGATAACCCCGATAATAACAGCTGGCGACACGATTCGCGTCGATGCGAACGCCTGGTTCTCTTCTCGATCACGAATTATCGACCCGCATAGTTGTGCGAGAATTTTCGAAGGTGCGAAATCGATACGAAATTATATCGCGGAAATTGTGTTACTCATCGAAAAAAAAATTCTAGAGACTTTGAAATCGTTTGAAGAGTAGATGGTTTATTCACTATTTCTGATGATTCTAAAGGATTTAAGGAATAATGTAACCTCGGATAATTAGAGAGGATTGCTGATGGACTAGGAAGAAGGACAAAAAGATGGTCGACAAGTCATTAGGAAATACAGTTAGGGACAACAATTTTTTGTTTTTTGTGTTAAGGAAAGAAAGAAATGAGGAATAAGGATTAATAAAAAGGGCATACGGTGGTGCAGGTATAAGAACTCGTTGTCGCGAGTTTTATACGTTAAAGCTTGTGCCCTTATCACGAATCTCTTCTCCTTTTTCCTCTTCCTTTCCCTAGCAGATAATTCGAGAAGTCGAGAAACGAGAAGGTGCCGCGAGCGAGAAGCCAAAGAAGCACATAGAAATCGTTTATCGTCGATCGTTCGGCAGAGTCCTCGAGCGAACCGCAAACTACCAGTCATAACCGCGACGCGGTTAGAGTACTTTTTAAAGGAGTAACTACACCCGATGCTGACCGCTCTATCCAGAATAGATACCGTGTGTGTTTGTGTGTGTAGATATGTCCGCGCGTACCTCCTCCTTCTTGTCGTCGTTGTCGTCGGTCCATTACGAGCAAATAGACTGTTTTGCCGGAGGTGTGTGTGTGTACCTACGCCATAACGCGAAAAGAGATAAGTGAAAAATGGCAAGCGATTTCGAAGAAGCGTTTTCCCTCCTTTACGCGATACCGCTTCTTTTAACCATCGTCGATAATGATAATAATCACAATAATGAGAACGAAAAGAACGCTTATCCCGTTTTCTTGTTATCGTTTTTTTTTTTTAATTTTCTACTCTGATTGTATCGTTCTTTGTCGCGAAGAAAAATGTCGTTTCTCTTTTCTTTCTCTCTGTTTCTATCTCTGTGGAAGCTCCAGTTTTGGCTTCGTATCGCGAAGCAATCCCCGGAGGTTCTTCTAAGCGGCTCCTAAATCAGGAACGCGTTTTATACTGTTTGCCGAGAGTATTAACCGCATTAAAGGCGGCTTCACGAGATCTCATCTGCATGAACGTCCGACATACGGCGAACCAGAAACGATCGCCGTCCCATCTGCCTCTCCTTCTTACCCCTTTCTTGTCCCTTCCTCTCTCTCTCTCTCTTTCGTGGTGAAGAGCTTTTCGCGACGACGCTTCGAGAGGTAGGTACGAGGAGAGACGACGCGCTGCGGTGTCCCTCGTTCTCCCAAAGAAAATTATGCAAATCGTTGTAATCGAGACTCCTCGAGTGTGGACTTTCAAGATGTTTTTCTCCACTTTTTTTTTTATTAAAGAGCAAGTTGCTTGGGTGTTTTCTTTGACGATTGAATTTTACGAATTATCTACGATGAAATTAGTGTAATTTGTTTAATAGCATCTTGATGGGATTTATAATGATAGGCATTAAATATATTTAACTTTGGTATTTATCAGAAAGCATTGATTTGTTTCCGTGTGAGTTGTCTTTTTAAGAAGAAATATTATTAGATATTAGTTATTCAATTACATTTATCTAGATATATCGAAACGTGATTAGTTTTAAGGGTAAATCTTTTCTAACATAAATTTACATAATCTCGAATAATTTTTTTTTGGTATTCATCGAGACTCTCATAATTAATCATAAAATATTACCGTTCTTCTCTCAAACGATCTCCGTCTATAAATATCGAACGTCAAGAATAAGATAAATATATGATGTATAAAAATGATATCCTGAAATATTCATTAAAAATGTTGAAGAACTTTTCAAGCGATCCAATAACAACGAGAACTGTATTATTATCGCAATCATCGTGGCCTTTGTCCACTACGAGTAAAAGAAGAAAAAGAAGAGGAAGAAGAGCGTGTAACGTGTCCAATCGTCCTGACACCGCACAGAAAGCCACGAAACTCGACTCTAAAGGGACTAACGATATTGCTTCGTGCTCTGCCAGAGACAGAGAGACGTGGGAGGAACGAAAAGAAGAAGGAGGTGGATGAGGAAGAAAGCGAAGAAAAGTAACCGAGGGTACGTCCGCGTTCGTCCTTCTTCTGCCCTTTTAAAGTCGCGAAAGTCCGGCTCGCGCACCTTCGTGCTTCCAAAGTATTCCTTCTCTGACTTAGACCTTGCGTATACTCCTTCACCTCCTTCTCTCTCTCGCGTGTAGAAGCATACATACATTCACGCGTACGCTCGCACACATCTCCGATCGCCTCTTCCCTTTTGTTCGTCCCTCTCGAACGAATACGAGAACGAAGCGTGACAAAATGCAAAGGTGCGCGTACGCGGGACTTTTAAGAAAGTATCCCGCGTTTTGTCACGCAGCAACATTTGGACGACATTCGTGGCAAACGAGACGTGACGACGAGAACGAAGAAGAAGAGACAACGCCGAGGATTGTGTGTCTACCACGAAAGAAAGAGAAAGAAAAAGACCGATTCCTTTTCTCAAAAGAATATGCTGCTCACAATGGGCACAGAGCACGTCGGCGAGAGCACACCTTTTATTTTTCGGATGTTCTCACCGAGCGCGTTCTCCGAGCCGTTCTGAATCACCCCGGTCTACTTAAGCAAAGACATACGTTACACCGTGCACGCATGGTAATGAATTATCGTTGTGCTTTTCACCGAGAGGGAGAGGGCAGAACTAACGCCGAGAACGAACGTTGCTTTTCCTCTTTCTTCTTCGTTTCGTCCTTTCTTTCTTATTTGCTTGCTTGCTTTTTTCTTCCAACAGCGTCACATCTTTTGTCGGTGTCTCTCGCGTGGGTGTTCGTTAAGAGAAAGAATTCTCGCTGACGATGATCGGTGACGTATCTTGTATCATTTCTTTTTTTTTACTTAAACAATGCAACGGGAGCAAAATTGGAGATAGAGAAAATTTAGAGAAAGAGAGAATTGCAATCAATACCAGAGCAAACTGCATGCAATTAATAAAGAATGGTGGTTGAAATAGTTTAAAATATTTTGCTGGGCAAAATTTTCAGTAGTAGGGGCCGATTTTTCCGAACAATGTCAATAGGTTAAATATAAAAGGCGGCAAAAATCATTTTTTCCCAGCACAATGGGTAAGTTAAATCGAGTCCTGTTAAATAATTTATTATTATTCGTAAAGCCCTCGATAGTTCGAGGTACTAATGGAGAACGTTAAACGAGTACCAACCCTTCGGTCTGCTCCCTTTTTTTTCCACCCTTCAACTTAATCAGCCTCATTCAGTCCACCGCGAAACAACCTGCCACATGGTGGCCATTGTGCTTAATACGCGCTCACGTACGCACGAGTGTCGATAGTCGTGTATATGCGTGTGTTTTCTCTTTTCTAAATGCATGTATATTGCTTATATGTATGATGTAAGTACGCACACATGGAAATATAGGGAGACAATGAGAAAGAGAGGCGCCCGGTTTGCGCTATCACCGTCGACGCGAATAAACACGGTGATCGCCATATGCACTCTCTTCTTTCTCTGTACCGCTTTGTCGTGGTATTAGGTATTGTCATCCGGCAGCGTCGTCCACTCGAAAAGCGGCCCCGTGAAAATTCAAGCCGGCCCCGTACAGTTCGCCCACCCCTCTGGTCGTCGATACGCGACCGGATAATAAGCCTCCGGAATACTCGTAAAACGCGCGATCGCACCGGCTGTCGCTGTTTAGGGAAATCGACCGAGTCGAGCGGAAAATTGTTAGAGTTCGCGGCTCGTGAAAGATAACCCTCTTGATTTAATGCCACAGCTTAGTTGAATAGGTAGGAGGGATCGTCGAATTAATATTAATTGAACGATATTAGATTTTGTTAGATTAGATTCCAAAATCAAGTTGGCACTTTATGCAATTAAAAAAATTGCTTCTTATTAACACTAAACCTACCGACGTTAAAGGCATACTTATTTTCATTACATTTATCTATTTGATAAATAGTTAAACAAAAACATGCTTTTTGCTATCATTAAGAAATATTATTGATAATACATTTCTATGAAAGTGATTTTATTATTTAAAAAATCGAAAAACAAGAAACGTATAAAGGGTCATTTGATCCGTCTTGGTAGGTTTAGTGTTAAGTAAATGATTTTATTTGAAATCATATAATTATTGTCTATATTTTCCATAAGAGTAAAATATCTATTTTATTATTGTATTATACAGAATAGTCCGTTACAACTTTAAAAAAGAATTGGTATTTAACAAATTTTAATCATCATAAAGCTCCCTTTGAACCATGCTATAGGTATTAACAAACAAAATTTTTAATCGGACTACTGGCAACAGAATAACAACCTCCCTGTATAATATTCTATTTTTAAATGCGTCTCACTTACGTGAGACAGACACCTGTACGCATAATCGAATATTATTTTACAAATGATGTTCGTAATCATAGCAGAATAGAAAGTTTTACGAGTCATAGAAACGCCGAGTAGGTATTACTCTTTCGCGTGACTCGCGTTCGCTCGAAAACCGTGCGTGTTCCGTGGCTGCGGGTGATCATCGAGGCACAATGATCCGTCTGTCGAAATCCAACGGATTTTAATTGACAATCGAATCACGATTTGGGTAAAGTGCATAGGACGGCCCGAAACGAACGACGACGAATGCTTGTAGATAGTACGTGGATATACGCTCGTGTGTGAGAGCGCGCACGAGCGAGTTCTCTCGAGAGCGAGAATGGTGATAATGATGGAGATGACTACGGCACTCGCGATGATTAATGACTATCGGCCGGCTAACGGTCGTGAGGTCGACCGATTGAATTCGATTTGTCTTCCTAGAGAAGCCTTCTATATAAACTATCTTTTAATCGTGCTTGCTCATTTTAATCGTTTCGCCGCCTCCGACGCGTACCGTAATGAATTTATAAGACGTCCCGAGAAAAAGGGATCTTTTTCCAGAAAAGAATGGCCGTTAATCGGCGAGTGATCGATGGATCGATAAATTGGTAAACTGGACCCGTCTTTGTCCCTTTCCATATTTTTATCCTCAAATTGGGCGAGATCCAGAACGAATTCATTCTTTCATTTCTTGGTCGCGCCTCAAAATTCGTACCTTCATCATTTAACATTCCACGGAACGCGTCCACTTGGCGTTCGCGTTTAGAATCGTCCGTTCCGACTCGTTAGCATATATAAACCGCCTATTGTCGCGTTCCTTGCATTCCCATGGAAATTGTAAGGTACACGGATGACTAACGTGACCCATCTTGTTTCTACGATCTTTTCCTCCTACGGAATTTCCGATTAATTTATCCTCATCCTCCTTGATTTTCTTACACAAGCCACGTTGTATTTCCATTCGATTACTCCTCTTTTTCAAAGGGCAAAGTCACCGAGCGACTGCAGCGACATTTTCTTCTGCTTCAAAATCGAAAGAAGAAAATTATATTTATAATACAACCCTCGGGCGTCCCGTGCGGTAGGAAAGCGAATACTACGGAGGAAAATTAAACCTTCCGTTTTGAAGTTTCGTTTACATCGGAAAGCTATAGTTTTTTTTTCAGAAATACGTCACTCGTAGTATTAATAGAAATTGAAGATAGAACCTTTTTATGGTTGGTATCTCATAGAATCGTTATAAGGGTTTGCGATATTGTTTCTCACTGTATACAATAATAATTTATATATTACAATATGAATGAAAAAGACATAAACTAGTCACACAATTCGAAGAAACGAATCTCCTCGCTGTCTTCGCGTATATATTTCCTGGAAAAAGATGGTAAAAAGAGTGGAGATAGATGTGAACGGGAATATTAGTTATCTATACCATTTGAGGAACGTACGAAAGCGTATCTTCCTATACGAAAGTAATATTACGCAAATGCGGTCAGTAAACGTCCAACGGCACGTCATTCACGGTTAAAAAATTATTCTTATCTCGCGATCGGTCGTAAACCTTCTTTAACGCCGTTGGTATACGATCATATCGATCATTTCGAGCGCTACCCACTGCTATTGTAAGTACCAATCAGTCACCGTAGCGACTTTTATTGTAAACCTTAGGACGGTCGTTAAAAAGAGAAGAAGAAGAAAAAAAAAGAGAGGAAGGGTAGAATAGTACAAGAAAGAGAGAAGGAGAGAGAGAGACATATAATTTACTTTACAAGTTCCGTGTCGTCTATTGCGGCCATTAAGTTTGGTGGGTCGTAGAGTGTACCGGAATGTCGATGGTTAGATACGAGTCGACGTCTCTCATTGGAAGAGACGAGACCCATAGAAGGTACGTACACGAGAAAGGTGTATGTACAAAAAGGAAAAGTTGTCACGCCAGCAACGAGGGACACATTTTCGGAGAAGCGGACATTTTTGGCGTCGACCTAACATCGGGAACGAGCTTGTACTTATCGATCAAAAAGAAAGACTCACGATTTTTTAAAACTTCCTTATAAGTTGTTACCTACTTTTTTTTTATAAAAAAATAATATTAAACAGTAAAGTATTACCGTGCGAGAGAAAGGAAGATTGTGTTCGGTAGCTGAGAGCGAAGGAATAACGAAGTGTCAGGGATCGTATCGGTTAATAAGAATCTCGACTTGGAGGGTAGCAAGGTGCCTGTTGTTTCTCTCTTCTTTCTTTCTCTCTCTCTCTTTCTCTCCCTCTCGAACGAAGTGTTCGCGTTAGCGAGAAGAGAAGTGGGAGCTCGTTCTATGAGAGCTTTTGACGCGTTCCAACGCGTTCGGCTGTTTTGTCGGTGAGTTTTTAGTCTCGAGCTAACCGCGGGACGTCCTGTTTCTTCTCAGCGGTAACTCGACGTCCCGCGGCTCTTACCGAAACTCTCGCCAAAACGCTTTAAAAACCGGATACCAGTGTGTGCTACACACCCTCGTTCTCTCTCTCTCATTCTTTTTCCAACATAAACCATCTTTTTCTTTCTCTTTCCACTTCCTCTTCTTCCGTTTCCAAGCGCACGCGCGCGCGAGTACTCGCGCCGCCACGCTCGTGATGGATCGGACTTGCTCGTCTCCTCTTTAACCGAGAAAACTTTCTACGTCCCTTACCTTTATTCGCGTCGAGTATCATCGAGACACACGATGATCGATCGATCCTCTCGTCTTTCTCGATCGATCCTTGTTCTTCCTCTCGAGATCGTCGAGAAAAATGTAAACGCGAATTCATCTTTTCTATCGTACCTTCTTTCGGCAATCCTTTTGAAAAGAGGACGATCGCGTCTGAAATTTGTTTAAATTCTTTTTTTTTTACAAATAAACTTACAAGGGAACATATCCAACCCGTATACACCAATTTGGATGAAACTTATGTGAGGTATATTTCTCAGAAAAATATTTAACATGTATTTTTTTATTGGCAATCATGTTTGTTGGAATGGTGTAAACATCTTTTACATGTATATTTGAATTGAATTTATACTTAAAATATCATTCTTTTACTAGATTCAAGAAATTTCAAAAAACATGTTTGCAATTTTAAACTTTGACAGCTGTTTTCACATCTTCAACATGCACGATTTCTCGTAAAAAAATACGTGTCAAATATTGTGTTTTGAACTATGGGTTGGATCTGTTCCATTGTTAGTATTTTTTTTTTTGCATCGAAGGCTCGATTGGTAGCCACTTACGATTAATTAATATAATTGATGCGTATTTCGTGTCGTTTCTTTCACAGGGCTGGCTTTGAAAGAGATAAAAAGTGAGTGGAAAAGTAATTATCACCGGGCTCGTAAAATTCGATGCGTGAGATTGGCGGGAGTAGCCCCTCTTACTCTCTCTTTTTGTTTCACATACTCCCATTACGTTATGGCCGGTATTGTAATGGAAGATAAAACAGTTGGTGGGAAATATTGTAATACATTATCTCTGCTACCGCGTTACGGGCTTTCGGTTTCAATTAGGTATCCTCCTGTCGGCAAGTATGTTATCAGCTCGTTAATATATTTTCTAGACCACGACTAACGAGCATTTGCTGCAGAGCAATGAGTATTTATAGCGCGAACCGTAATACGATCGGGCCGATAGTGGCCCTGTTAATTTTATTATGTCGTTCCGCATTAGATACTCGCGATATCGACACCTTCTCTACCGTTGTGGACCTATTCGCGTGAGTTAGTAGGTCCTATCGTCGTCATTGCTCGTTCGTTCTCCCACGCTTTAAGGGGGCAATTGGGAGTATAACCATACCCCGAATATTCCGGCTTTGATTAGTCCGGTTTCACTACACTCGTTTGAAATTTACAAAAAAAAGTTTTTACGTGAAAAAAAATCTACTAAAAAGGACTATGCGAGGTATCGCTGTAGTTTGAAAAACAAACGAATTTGCGATTGAAAGAAGATATTTCAAAAGAAATAGGAGTAAAGAGGGTACTAATATTTGTATAACTTAGCACACATATCTACCGTAGGAGAACACAATTAATTCGATGAAATATTTAAAGCGACGATGGGTAGCAAAGACTCGTTAAAAATTGATCCTCTCGTTAACCACGAACGATAGACCGTCCACGTGTCGTACGTAAAGAAAAACAGATTACGGGACAATGAGTAGAAAGAGAAGAACGGAATTATGATGTTGCGATCGTAATGATCGGTAAACTTTACAGAGAATTTTATTATAACGCGTTCATCACGATATATCTAATGTTTGCAGTCTCGGTGACGCAGTTTCGTGTAACTCGAAACGAAAGGAAAAGGTACTTAACTAAATGCGACGAGGATAGAAGAGTTATCGCAATTAAGATGATCCGCAACATAGGGCTCTCCGGCTCTCGAAAATTCATAAAAGGTGCTTTTATCGTTCGAGCACACGTAGCGCACGTAGCACCCTGTAGTCTTATTCCGGGGGGCCTTCTCTCGCTCGAATGCCGTCTCGAAGCGGCAAACTCTACTAAAACTGAAGTGGGTGCTTTGCGTGCTTCCATAATGAAGCATTTGCTACGAAAAGGGAAGTGGATGCCCGTAAACAGAAGTAGATGGTTGTAATCAGCGGTATATACGAAGCGACTACTAACTCGACTACTGGTGGAAGCCTAGCACGCGAACGTACAAGCGACCGAGCGAGTGGTCTACACAGCCTCCGGCCGTTCTCAGCGTCACGATATTAAATACCCGTGTAACGAAGCGTCCTATCGAAACGTTGCTACTTCCTTAGCCAGAGGTGTTGCTCTCAAATTACACCGTGTACGACCGTGAGTAAATTTGCTTCTTCGAAGACCATCGGCAACGACTTTATATTCTCGAACGATCCTCGACTGCTCTCGAACGTGCTAGTTTCCTTATCGAAGTTTGCCAATATTTTCTTTCCTCTCTCACTACCTCTCTCTCTTCTCTTCCCGTTCTCGACAATTTCTGGCTGATCTAGTATGACAGAAATAGAGCTCGTGGCAACGTTCGAGAAATCAGTCGTTCTCGAAAGTTTATCGCGTTTATCTAGATCGAAATGGCCCAGGAGGATCCATCGATACGAATTGGCTGGTGTTACATCCCTGTTGAAGTCACGAATATCACCGAGAGAGGAGATATCGAATTAATGGCTTCTCCATGGGGTGTAACAAGAGAGAGAGAGAGATCCTTTTGGTAATAATCAAAGCACCGATTCTTGCTTTTGATTCGTGAAAAAGCACGTTACACCCCTCGGCAACGAGCCAATGTAAATCCCTCGCACGCGCACTTACAAATCCACATTGGCGGAGATGATTTAAAGAGAAGAGAGGCCGACCCTCGTTTCTAAAAGCGACAAAAGGGCCGTCGTAGTCTCGTCCCCTACGTCCTTTTGCCTTAAAATGCGAACACGTCGAAGCTTAAATCCATCGAATTTCGACCTACCCTCGGCGGAGACTGCCTCTCTCTTTCCCTCTTCTTCTCTATATCCTACGCGTATTATCGCGTATCTCTCGATCGTTATTCATGGCCAGCTTTGCTTTAGCGATACGTTTTTTACAACGATTTCGGAAATAGTAAAACGTTTGGGATGTTTCACGGATGGCGTAGGTATTATGATATGTTTATTTTACTTCGTTAATACATTCAATAGCAATGGAAAAAATACGAGTTTGATTTTTGTAAGATACTTTATAGAAATTAAAAATTAAAATATTCAAAATTAACACTACGTTTACCAAGAAGGTCATGTCGACCACTCCGAGTTCACTTTTTATTAATTTTCTCCAAGAAAATTCTTGCCGTATTTTATGACAATATTTTAATAAATTATACCTTATTTGAAGTTCGTTTTTGCTATTCTAACTTCATAATAGTCCATTTTTACTTCTTTGGTAGAAATAGTTATGTCAACTCATGGTAAACTTTGTGTTAATAACTACTATACTTTACTTTAACAAAGTTCAGATAAATAAATTTTCTAACAGAAACAATGTAGTAAAAGAAGTGAAACGATTCGCGAAGAGCCTGAGATAGAAGAATGGAATTTCTCTCTCTCTACGAAGTTTCCATCTTCGTAGGTTAAACTTCTCCTATCCTCCTCTTTTCATGAACTTTACGATATTCTCTCCTCTTTCTACATTATTATATTCTTACGTCCTCCCAAAGTTCCGTTAGATCTAACTCGGTACAAACGGAAGGAGCATATCAATGACGAGGGTGTGGGATCGTTTGAAGAAAGTTTACGCGATCCATGGAAAGAACGTAGCATATAATAGCTAGCTAGCTAGAGAGACGTTCGAGGCACCGTAAGATTTTCCTAGGTGGTATCCAAAGCTCTCGTATTCAAAATTCCGGGACCGCGTCGACCCGCTGACGGAAGTCCAAATGACCGACCCTCGAATATATTTCCCTCGGTCGTTCATTGCAGACTACGAATACATTAAACTTTATTGCTCCGGAGAACATCTGCCTTTTCTCTCTCTTGCGCGCGCACTCTCGCGAGAACGACGATAATAAATGAAAAGACAAGTGGGTTTCCTATTCCTTTCTCTCTTTCTCGACGACTTCCGTCGTTTATTCCGATCGCTCGAGCAGGGAGCGAACACGAAGGGTTGTTTAACTCACCCCCTACAATTTGATAACATAAATTCCAAAAGATCGTACTTCTTTTTTATTCATGATTGTCATTTGGGTGGAACAGTCACGTGTCGTCATTCAAACTCTTAATAAAGCGACTTCCGCTGGTACGGAAGTTATAATTAAAAATAATTATAAGATAAATTATAAATTAAATTCAGTTAAATAAACATGCCGCTATGAGATGTGAAATTCTCATTTGCCATTATCAATAGTATGTGTCAGTGTGAAAATAACATTCGAAAATGAGATACGCAAATACGAGCTAACTTTATCTAAAAATCACAATGCATTCTAAAGAGTTAACATTCTTTCTGTCTTTTTTCACTTACATTTTATAAAAGAGATGAAACTAAGGGAAGGAATAAGCGAAAAGGTTTTCTTTCTCCCTGTGAACAAATTTTGTAACAAAAAAAATAAAGGAAAGGGAAAGAAAAGGGTAAACAGTTCCCCTTCTCCGTCTTTCTCTTTGTCGATTGGAAGAGGGATCGGGAAAGGCGATGAACGCTCGAACCGCCATCCAAGAGGAAGCGCGTTTATTCACAGCAGCTTCTCGCACTCCACGCGTTGCTCGTCGTCGTTCCACCGCTGTCGTGATGCAGGAGAGGAAACGTAGGGGCGGTCTGCGAGGGCAATGTGAGGGTAACGCGAGGCGGTCTCAACATAGCTAAAGCTCCGCCTTGCGAAGCCGGCCTACGCGTGCCACGCGACGTTTAACGCGTTCGAGAAAATCTACTCTAGTTAGGTATATTAGGTTATCCCAAAAGTTTCTTTCGTTTTATTAGTAAATAAGAGATATAGTATATTGTATGTTGAATTATGTACGTTTAACGTTTAACAGATACGGTTACATGTTTGTATATATACTGGCAGATAACACGATTGAATACATGTAATGAAAGAAACGTGTGGGACGACGTAATAGATATCAAATACTTCTTACGCTGACTCCATATTCTACAAATGACCTTGTAGATTGTTTATTGATTCTGAGTAATTCGGTTCGGTAATTCTAATTGAGATTATGGAAGTGTCTTCAAAAGGGAATCGCAATTTCGGGAGGAAGAAATTATTTGGAAGAAATATATGACCACTTTTTTAATAATTCGAACTATTGTCCAAGACGAACATAAGTAAAATAAATTTGACAACATACATACAGTCGGCGGTATATATGGCTACCCAGTATAATGTTAGTAATAACAGAAATACTATAGAAATTCTCATACAATTTAATTATCGCCAATTTCATACTGGGTAGCCATTTATGCCGCCGACTGTACATTCGTAAACTTTTCGCGAACAAATTTTTTTCTAATTTTCACATTTTTCCACTTCCCTCGATCCCTTTTACTCTTCATCTCGTCTTTTTAATAGACCGCGTCCAGAGCTCAATTAGAGTTTTTAATACTTAAAAGAAACGTAGGTCGAACATCTTTAGTAGCAGACTCTTTCCAACTAAACATGGACACGTCGAAGAGCTAACTTCGATCTTTTTAGGTCCCATGCTAATGCCGCCCCTAAGACGTTTCGTGACGCGATACGGTTTTCCGTCGTTAACCTCCAGTGACCTCGGTCAGAGTGAAAGTGCAGCAGCGAGCGCTCGAGTACAGGCGTGCGCGCCAGCTTCGACCACGCTTAGTCGCCTGCATTCCCCTTCATCGATTTCCAGGACGGAAATCCTTAACTGTCGGCCTTCTGTCGATGAAAGAGGAATGGTGTAAGAAAAAGGGTATAGTTTTCTTCAAATTCTTCTCGCGCGAAAAATATTCCATTCACCTTTTATTTTAACATAAGAATATGCTATTAACAATATATTATTTAAACTAATATTAAAATAAAACAAAAGCATCTATAGAAAATGCGTAAGGATTCTTCGGAAAACGTCGAGATTTCATTCCGTGATGTTTAGTCGGCCTGATAAAGTATTCCGATTGCGGTTCGCCGGCCGGTTAATTCTCGAGCGAAGCGACGGGCAAGTGATATCACGTTGACAAGCCGTAAATACATAATGAAGTGTGGAAATCCCGTGCGATTAAATCCATGAATGCCTTCATACGTCATCGCGAGTACACGCGGCGTTCGGTCGCTTACTCGGCTTCATTGTATAGGCTTCGAATTTATAATCCCGAACGCGCGCGCACGCTACTGCTTTACGCCTGCAGCAGCTCTGATTCATCCTGCTTGCGAGAGATCGACGATTCAACTAAAGGGACAGGCTTCCGAATATTGTTTAACCCCTTGCCATATAATATCGAGTGGAACTCGTGGTGCGGATGTCACAACAATGAGTTGTACGTGGTTCAATTTTAACAAATTTATTTTTTTGTGTCCTCTTGGATTTTTTTGAGCGTTCGTTAATCTCTGTATGAGCAAGCTTGTGAACTGTATTGCTTGTAACCACATTCCTTTTTTCTCAATTTGTAATACTAATTTTCTTTTTACAAATATTTTTGAACAATTAATCTCATTGAACGATCGTTCGACTAATAAAGAGGGTGGCGCGATCGACCGAAGGGTCGGTGGAATATCGAACGGTCGAGTTCGGAACGCGATCGCTGTAAGGGTCAAAGGTCAAGATCACGAGGCGTAGGTAAAGGATATCGGGCTCCCTAAAAAGAGTCCTTAGTACCGCCTCTTGATCGTAGATGGCGCCAAAGGTTCGAGCTGTTTCGTTGTTTTATTCCTTCTCTCGGAGATAGGCCCTACGTACCAGGCTCCCGTTCGATCCTCGTAGAGGAGGATGTTTTACGTAGAAAACAACTGAAAATCGCAGTTTTGTTTTAACGGAACTTTAGCTCCCACATAACTTCGATGTTACGTGCTCGTTAAATTTTCAAATCTCGTTTCGAAACGTGCTACTTTTTACAGGACGAAAGGGCACCGCTTTAAATCGCACGTCGTCCTGTTACGCGCACGGTTCTTTGAAGCTACGTCGATTCGTTTCGGAGCTATCCATTAATCAGGAAGTTGTTGAGCGAGCCGATCGGCAAGTTTGAGTTTCAACGAAATTGATTTTGCATTCGAAATTAAACCCATCGTATTTATATGTATATGTATACATAGATTATATATGCCATTATATTCCTTCAATTGGCTTTCCGTTAGTTTCTATTAAAAAAGTACGCGTGTCGCTTCATAGAAAGTAAATCCATAATTTTAAAAAAACTGAAACAAACTTACGACGAAATATTTAATACAAAATTTCTACTACCATCATCATTTCTCGTATGAATTTGAAAAAAGTTTTTCCCGAAAATTCATGAACGAGAAGCTACCCTATAAAACTAATAAACCGAGCCAAAAATTCGTGCGGTTTATATGTTTCCATTTACATTTTAAAATCCACACGAATGTTTCGGACTTCCCAAAGACTTCTTTATTATTAAACAATCGCATATGTCGAACTTACGGGTGGCTAAACGAATAATATAATAGATTCTTTTGCAAAAGATTAAAAAAAACGATCGGAGAATCTTTCTTTCGAAGTATCGAAAAGGTAGACGGATCCACAGGCAAGAAGAATAGGTAGAGTTTCGGTCCGCGGTGCGAGGGAAGCCGCTTGATGAATGCGTGCTGGTGCGCGCCTAGGAACCAGTTTGGTGTTTACCTAGTAAGTAGGGTTGTCAGTCAGCTGGCTCGTTGCATCTTTGCCGGTCGGTGTAACGTCTCGTGCCAGAGCGACGATGGTCTGGCTAGCGATCGAGCCGATGTTACTAATGGTGGTGGTGGTGTGATGGTAGTGGTGGTGGTAGAGACGATGGTTAGGAACAGAGAAGGAGTATGTCTTATGGTGGGGATAAGACGGTAGTGGGGATGGCCGCACGTTGGCAGTCATGCAGGGTGCGTTACCGTCGATAGAGCGCGGATCCGTTCGGACGATCAGTTGCTCTCCGACTACCGCGGTGGAATGTCGTCGGTCGCGAAAGACTCGCGTCGAGGACAAGCAACAACAACGAGAACGCGATCGTAGTATAACTCGTCGTTGTATAAACTATCTCGGACGGTAGTGGAGAAGCGATAAGGTTCGATAGGTGTCTGTTTGTTCGAAGAAAGAAATTTAGTGTTATGAGATCGAAGTAGAACGAATGGGTTCGATCTCTTTAAAGTGAGTTTATGAAGTTATCACTTGGTTTTCTTATTATTATTTTCTCGTGTGCACCGAACCATCGCTCGGTTAGTGTCTCCGAGGTGGCGACTATGCGCGCGTGACGATACGAGGATCGACGAAGCGCAGTCTCGTAGGAAACGCTCGGGGAAATCTCTTTCTTCGGTGACGCGTTGGAGATAAAGGAAGATTCGGAGTGACGAGAACGAGTGAAAGTGAGAAAGAGAGCGAGTTAGGAGGAGGAGATAGACCGAGTTAACGATGGAGATGACGTTTCTACGTTCGGTACTCGGCCTAGGCCTTTTATTGTGTTGGCTTTTGCCGGACGATGGCTCGGTCTTCTTGGTCGACGGCCGGAGTATCACGAGTTTGGAAGCACCGAGCGGGTGCGAGTGGCGTAGAGAGGAAGACGAGGAAAGGACATTGGCTTGCAAAGTGAGGACGATAGCTAACGTGCCTGGTCTCATAGGAAATCTCTCCGCCATTCAAATTGACTCGATAACCTCTTTGGGATTGGAATGCAGCGACGTTCTCTTCTTCGAGAGTCAGGTGGAGGGCCCTCACGGGTTCCTCTCGCCTTTACCAAGACTGCAGAAGCTTCGTGTGGACTATTGCAAGATTCGTTATCTACCGGGTGGCGCGTTCGCTTCCGCGCAAAATTTACAAGGGCTGTCGGTTCGTACACACAACGGTGATTGGTCCGCGATGACCCTAGAACTTCATCGGGACGCTCTTCGCGGTCTTGCCGATCTCGAGGAGCTCGATCTCGGCGATAACAATCTTTGGACGCTGCCGACCGATCTCTTTTGTCCCGTCCGTAGTCTCTCGAGGCTGAATCTCACGCGCAACAAGTTACAGGACGCGATGTCTCTCGGGTTTTCCGATCGTTTGGAGTCATGCACGCCGAATCTTGAAACTCTGGATCTTAGCGGGAACGATTTGGGCGCGTTGCCCGATCGAACGTTCGCGGGTTTACGAGCGTTGACGGTGTTGAAGTTACAAGAGAACGCCATAGCAGCGGTGGGCGATCACGCGCTGGCCGGTCTACTTAATCTGAGATCGTTAAACATGTCGAGCAACAGGCTCGTGGCCCTCCCACCGGAATTGTTCGCTAGGACGAGAGAGCTACGCGAGCTGATACTGAGTAATAATTCTTTGGCCGTGCTCGCGCCTGGATTGTTGGACGGCTTGGAAGAGCTGCAGCTTCTCGATCTCAGCGGAAACGAGCTTACAAGTCGGTGGGTGAATCGAGACACCTTCTCCCGGCTGGGCCGTCTCCTCGTTCTCGATCTATCGTCCAACGCCTTGACGAGGATCGACTCACACGTCTTCGAGGGTCTCTACAGCCTGCAGATACTGAAACTCGAGCACAACGAAGTCGATACTCTGTTCGACGGATGCTTCGTCTCTCTCACCAATCTCCACACGTTGACACTCTCGCACAACAAGATCGCAAGATTCGAGCCCAGTCACGCGCTCGGTCTCACCGCGCTGGAGCAACTCTTCTTGGACGGCAACAGGCTACGAGCGTTGCATCGTCGCGTTTTCGCCAATCTCACGGAGCTAAAGGACTTGTCTCTCAGTGGTAATTCCTTGACGGAGATACCGTACGCCGTACGAGTCCTTCGTTCGCTTAATACGTTGGATCTCGGGAACAATCACGTGTCAAGGATCGACAACGAGTCTTTCGCCGGTTTGGACAAGCTATACGGCTTACGTTTGGTCGACAACAAGCTGGAAAACGTGTCTCGTGAAGCGTTCTCGACCTTACCGGAATTGCAAGTGCTCAATCTCGCGAACAATTTCATTCGTCACGTCGAACAGAGCGCCTTTGCGAAAAACACGGTCCTACGAGCGATACGTTTGGACGGGAATCGACTGACGGAGATACGTGGTGCTTTCACGAGTCTCTCGACCTTGCTCTGGCTGAACGTCTCGGATAACAAGCTCCTATGGTTCGACTATAGTCATTTACCGTCCAGCATAGAGTGGCTCGACATACACGCCAATCAGATAAGCGAGCTTGGCAATTATTACATGGTACGGAACGCTCTGAACATAAAGATGCTCGACGCCAGTTTCAACCTCGTCACCGAGATATCCGAGGCTAACGTGCCGGACAGCGTCGAGACTCTCTTCCTGAACAACAATAGAATCCGTACGGTCGCTGCCGGTACGTTCCTACGGAAGACCAATCTTCAAAAGGTCGTGTTATACGGGAACGAGATAAAAAATCTCGAAGTGGCCGCGTTAAGCCTGCAACCGGTACCCGAGGACAAGGACTTGCCTATATTTTACATAGGCAACAATCCCATTCTATGCGACTGCACGATGGAGTGGCTGCCACGAATAAACGAACTCGCTCGACTTCGTCAACATCCACGGGTTCTCGATCTCGATTCCGTCAGCTGTGAGATGGTGCACGCGCGCGCGACACCAAGGAGACCGTTGCTCTCGCTAAAATCGAAGGACTTTCTCTGCCGATACGACGCTCACTGTTTCGCTCTCTGTCATTGCTGTGACTTCGACGCGTGCGACTGCGAGATGACCTGCCCGGATAACTGCTCGTGCTATCACGATCACAGCTGGTCGAGTAACGTTGTGGACTGTTCGAACGCTGGTTACAAGCGAGTGCCCGAACGAATCCCGATGGACGCGACGGAGATCTATCTCGACGGGAACGAGCTTGGTGATCTAGGGAGTCACGTTTTCATTGGGAAACGTCGCTTGGAGGTGTTGTATCTGAATAACAGCGGTATCGCGGCGATTCACAATCGTACGTTCAACGGTGTCGGTGCTCTGCGCGTTCTCCATCTCGAGGATAACGCGTTACGCGAGTTACGGGGTTTCGAGTTCGATCAGCTGGAGCGTATGTCCGAGCTCTATCTCGATCATAACGCGATCGCGACAGTGGGTAATTCTACGTTCAAAAGAATGAAGAATCTCGAGGTGTTGCGTTTGGATGGTAATCGTATCGTGGACTTTCGCCCGTGGGAAGCTTTGCCTAGTGTCGGCGATGGTACCAGGGTTGCCCTCGAGGGTAACGCTTGGAGTTGCGAGTGCGCGAATATGGCGAGACTTCGCGGCTGGCTCGCGGAGCATCGTGGTGACCCGGAAAAGATGTATTGCCGTGACGGTGTCGAGACATTGGCTCAAGCGATGAAGAGATGCGGCGACCCATCGACCGAAGCGGTCAGTCGTGGTATCCAAGAGATTCCACTTCTCGGTGGAAACTTTGTGCCTCTGCTCGCTGGTGCTCTCGTAGCCGTGATCGCGGTGTGCCTGTTCGTCGCGTTGGCCTTCGCATTTCGACAGGACGTTAGACTATGGGCGCACGCTCGTTACGGGCTTCGACTCGGTAAAATGGCTACCGGTACGGACGACGAGCGAGATAGACTCTACGACGGCTACATCGTTTACAGCGAACGCGACGAGGATTTCGTTTCACGACTTCTCGCTGCAGAATTGGAAGCGTCCGGATTGACTCTTTGCCTTCACTGGCGAGATTTACCACCTGCGAGAACTCAAGAAACCGTCCCATCGGCCGCGGCAGCAGCGAAACGTCTCCTCGTCGTCCTTTCGCCAGTTTTTCTCGCGAACGAGTGGCAGCACGTTGAATTTCGAGCGGCTTTACGCACGGCACTCGAAAACGTTCGGCCAAGTTCGCGAAAAACCCGCGTGGTCGTTCTCCTAGCCGCCGAGGCTCCGGCTCGCGATCCGGAACTACAGTTGCTTCTCAGCAGCTGCACCGTTGTCGTTTGGGGTGAAAAGAGGTTCTGGGAGAAGCTCAGGTTTGCCATGCCCGATTCTATGGACAAAAGGCGCCGCGACGCCGGCAAGAGGTCGAACGATCGTAAAAATCGTGTGCCCGCGAGATACACGCCGGCGCCGACCTCCGCGGCTGTCGACGTTTGGAGCAACGCCAACGGCAAGCCTAATGGGGTCCTCCTCGCGCCGGTTCACGCACCCACGCCGACGCCCACGCAGTCGACCTACGTCAGTTCGGCCTCCAGTAGGACCGAGGACGAGGACAGCGGTGCCGAGCACCAAAACAACCATCACCATCATCATCATCATCATCAACCTCAGCACTCCGTTGCCGCTCCCAACGGTAGACCCACCAGTGTCTCATCGAGAGGCAGCCATCTTTACAGTACCATACCGGAACCACCGGTCGTCGTGGTGCCCTCAGCTCCACCCGGTGACGCCTCGACCAATCCGCGTACTTATTTCGTCTAGTACGAGGGAACCACGATGATTTCGATGATTCGTAAGAGAGGTACCTTCTCCTTTGCACCACCACCGCCTCTTCTCCTCGCTCGCTCTTCCACTAGAAATCGTACGCTAGACTACGACGAGGATCACCGCTACCGGGAATGGATCGCGCTGGATCCGCGCCAAATCTTTCCTCGATTCTCACTTTCTAATCCTGCGGCGACTACTTGCACCCTCTTCAAAGCGATATTTTAAGTTTCATTTTCCTTCTTCCTAATACCCCTTTACCTCGATGTTTATTTGTTAAAGTAGGGGGTCGCAACGTTTTCTTTTTTTTTTTTTTTCCTCTTATGATCGACGAACGATATTATTTATTGTTTCCTCTTTATCGTTTAGTTCTTTTCGTAGATACGTAATAGGGTATTTTCTTTAATCTCGACGATATTTATTTGAAAAGTTAATATTTTTCTGCCGAAGTACGAACCTTTGCACGAGACGCGCGTAACATCGAATCGAATCCCGCCTTTTTGTGTCACTGCCCCGCTAGCGATAGCTCGCGAGTAGTCGTATAGGAAATCTCCTTCGTAAAATCGATTCGATGCTCGTTCGGGTCTCGTAAGTCTCGACGGAAGGAATTATTTCCGTCGAGCGTGCGTTATCGAACGGAAATGTGATTTTCGTGAGAATCCGTTCGAAAGAGTCGCGTTCGCGCGTTACGGAAAAACTCGACAAAGGATCGTCCCGTTTCTCTTTTTCTTTTCTTTCTATTTCTCTCGTTCCATCAGTCGAGAGGACGAACTTTGAGACTCTCTTTAGTTTTCTTTGCTTCGAGAAACGAAAAAGACGATAAATTTCTTTCTCTATTGCGCTTACTCTTTCATTCCTCCTCGTAGGTACGTTCGTTCGTTAGTTCGTCGATCCGTGATAAGTCGCAAGCGACAAACGAAGAAAGACGGTTTATCCTTTCGTAACGGGTTTTAGAATATAGTGTAAGTGTGGAGGAGGGAGAGAAAAATTTTCGGACAAAGTATAAAAAAAAGACACACACAGACGAACACTTCGTGAGAACCTCGTTCCTAAGATTGAACGGCCGTCCGGTGACGGATGCGACGGTCGCATAACGCTTATTAGTATGTAAGTCGAATTCTCTTGTAAATAGTGTATCTAATTTTGTAAATACTCACGTTCACTTCCGAGCACACGCAGCGACAGCGGGCCAGCATTTTCAGTATTTTAAAGACTGACCGCACGCGTCGATACGTCTCTTCTTAGTTTGTAAATCGATTTTGCGTTATAAATACGAATATAAATAAAGAAAGAAAGAAAGAAAGAAATATATATATATGTATATATATGCATATATATATAGTATATACTGTACCGTACCGTACCGTATTGTTGTAAATACGATCATCCGATCACGCATCGTGTATTTGCAGTCTGTAAAATGAGTATTAAATTAATTGCCACTTTCCATTTCAGCAAAGAAGTCATGAGAAATAAAGACGTTTGTTTTATAAATATTAGCCTTTGGATTCATTTCACCAAGAAATATTTCTAAATTAAGTTACACGAAATTAGTCTCTCTGGTTGTCATCGTCGACGATACATCAGCGTTTATTTCATAGTACAAGATACGTGAGATATGCTAGAAGGCTCGAGGAAGGAAACGGCTTAATTTCTTTCGAAGCTACTTGAAATTCCAAGAGGGCCGTCTTAGAAACGCCGTGCGGACTTGAACGAGCGCTCGCCAAAAGTCCGTAACATCCAAAAGGGAAAGAGGGTTCGGGCGGCGAGCGTTGGGCGTGCCGAGTCGAAGGGACTATACACGGTGTGTCCAGCAGCGAGATTTAATCGAGGCGACTGCGGCAGAACCTTTGTTCCAAGTTGCTCTCTAGTCCAACATCAACCTCTATTACGGTTCGCCAAATAAACAGACCGTTTTACCGGGTAACTCCGAGTAACGCGAACGGATACCACGCTCGACTGTGCGAGAGACTCGAAACGTTTCGAAACTCATCTAGACTCCACTTTAAAGATGAGATATTAGATTCTCTCTCTCTCTCTCTCTTTTCGTATCAGTAGATACAGTTTCCCGTTTTCTATAGTTAATTAATTTCGTATGAGGAGTGCATCGAACTTCTCGTTTGACCTTTCGATCGAATTCGTAACGTTGTATCGGTATCTTCTGCTTCGATAGAAGGACGAAAAGGGATTAGGAGAAACCTTTTTTCGTTCGTTCTTCTTTTTTTCTTTTTACAGGTAGGACGTGGGGAAGAAGGAGGATCCGAAAATTTCTCGGTTTACTCGTCGCATTACTCCCTCCGGTCACGTAGCTAAACGAGATTCGAAGGCATAAGTTACAGTTCGTCCGTAGGAGCCAACCGTGAATCGCCTTTTTAAAGGGACGCGGTATAGCCCGTGCCAAGAGAAAGAGAGAGAGAGATGAGAACGGCCGGGGCGAAGTAATAGTTTTATCGAAGAAGCTGGAACCAGGGGCCGCTTTCTCCGCTCGTTAGAATATCGCCGCACGTTCCGTTAAAGGGGAACATGGACGCGAGACCCGAGCCGGCCTAACTTCCCGTGGAAACTCGATTACCCGTTCAACGATCGACGATAATTTTAGCTCGATGCCGAGACGCTTTTATTTCCTCGTCCCTTTCGTATTTTTTGATTAAATAAACGAGAGGCGGTTCGATCGTTATTTCTTTCAAAAATAATCCTCGATATTTTCTTGTTTCTAGCTAGAAAGTAAATTTCGCACAACATTTCGTATTCAATATAAATGATACTCGTTTATTAATAAAAGTATCTGCTTCAGTTTTTTATCTTGTTTGCAATATCGTAGAATATGTTTGCACGTAACATTGTCAGGGCTCTTCGTTAGACGGAAATGAATAGTATTTATTCGCTAACCAAAATAACGACGAAACATACAATTAGTTTGTTCGATATTACGGTTCGCGGTTAGTCGAGACTTAATTTCTATGTCATTAATTAAATATTTATTTCCCCTTTATACAAACGTCTCTCAGACTGTAACTTTGTTTAAAAATTATTCTTTCTATATTAGATTATATCCTTTGTATCAAAAGAACCGACCACTGCGTACTACGGTAATTAATTAAAAAAATGTCGATTTTCCGATTTCAAAGAAGAAGGTGAACGTTGTAGCCGATGGTCTTGTATAGCTCGATGCAAGACAGACAGAGAGAACCAAGAAAAGTAGAAACGCCCGTTAGCTATGCGGAAAAGAGTGTCCTCTCCGCGATGTTAATGACATCGCGACTTTCGTACGCTCACCCGGCTTAATTACATTTATCCAACTTCCCTCCGAGCGAATGCGACAACAACAAAGATAATAACGGTAATAACGGAACGTGATATCGAAAACGAGATGCATCGTAGGACATAGGTATACGATATAATATATCTTTGGATGTAAGACGAAACGACATTAGTCATATGTTCGAGATGTTGCAGTTTAAAGTTTTGAACATGAATTTGTTATCGGTATCCAACTAAGCACAACATCGTTATTTTTTAAAGAAAAAATTCTTCTTATGCATTTCCTTCTTCCGAGAACATAAATACTATCTTTTTCGTCTGGATCTACAGTGGCGGTCAACGACATAAGACCGCCCTTTAAAACGAAACAATTTTTTTATAATTAAACCGAATGATTTGAGTTTTTTTCGCAAGAGAATGGGGTCAACTCACCAATGAATGAACACTCCTTATTTTTTTTATGTATAACATTAACATTGATAAAAATATAATATTTTCTTACTGCATTCATTCATTACTAGAAAACTTTTCATTGATAATCGCAAGTGTTCATTCACAGGTGTTTTTGGGCTTTCCAGTAGTTTCTATTCTTTATTTCTATACATTTACGAAGATGTACCCATTAAAGGTCATTTTCAATATTTTGAAGTATTTTCTATAACATTCATGCATTCAAATAAAAATATTAGTAACTTATTCGATCTTATAATTGTCCGTGAAGTGTAGAATCGGCTTAACCGTTCATTCACTGGTGAGTTGACCCTAAAAGGATTAGTTTACTATACGTTCTATTTTTGTTTATTTCGTATTTATTAACATATTTTTATATCAATTTACAGAATCATAGAATCAAAAGTCGATAATTAATTGTTCACTTGTTTCTCGACGATAAAAACTTCCTGCAATCCAGCTGGAACTTGCATGGATGCGTGAATGACGGGTACGATATTTTTACAGGTACGGGCGAATATAGAGATGGAGCGAGAAAGGGGGAGATGAAAAGAGAGGGTGATGTTTTCGTGGCTTTCATCGAGTAACCGCCGTACAGGTTTCTCTGTCCGATGGGACGGCGGGCACGGAAATTGCATTAAATCGCATTCGAGCTGTGTTTGCTGGCCTCTGAAACGGAGAACATACCGCTCGTCTCTTTCCCTCACGTTGCTCCGTCCGTAGCGACCAAGTACTTTTGTGATTTATGCACGCTTCGTGTACCATTTTTGCGCCCGTTTTGCTTTAGGGACGTTCGGTGTGCGCCGGACGTTCGATGGTACCTTTGAAAAAATAACTCCCATACGGTTCTATGAAAAGCCATGCCGATTCCGATGATGGAACGCGAATCGTTCGATCGGTCCTTTCAATTTCGACCACTTTTTTCCTCCGGTCCCTTAATATCCGGATATATCGAAAAAGAGTACTACGTAATTGAACGACTGATTCGATAAACGACGAAAATTTCACGAGTTTTAATAAAAGTCTATATAGATTCTTTGATTTTTAGGAAAATGCATGACAACGTGGGTTTGTTTCGATCATAGAGCACGATGGAAGCGCGAGTATACGAGCAAACGTTCGAGCAAACGTATACGCTTTTGCATCTTGAATCAGACGGCACATCACGTCCATGACGCGTTTAATAGGTTAACGACTGCACATCCTTTTCGCGTCGCCTTGAGTCTCCGTGCGGTCAATACCGCCTTCGAATCAGATTTTATATGTATTTTTCATCGAGCTACGAACGCGGATGGACTTTTTGAAATACCTAGCCATAGGTAGGTATTATATCGGATTTCGATCAATTTCGATCGTTATCCTCTGCGCGTGTTGTACCGTCGATAGAGCCGGCCCTGTAATACCACACACGCAAACGCGAACAAAACCATCGAACATCCATGAAAACTTTTTGCTTTTCGATCTACAAAAATTGCATGAATGAAGTTCTTAAATTAACTGGAAAATCTTGAAATAGACTATCTTCTTCCGGCGGAAGAAGAACGTTCAAAATTGAGATTCGGTATCTATGAATTCGCTTAATCGGCACGTTTCGAGTAGACTGAAGCGTGGAAGTGAGCGTACTCAAGAAATAAGAGTAGAAAGAAGAATCGAGGAGAAGCAGGGAGGGCCTAGAAATGTTATTCCTCGCACGGACCCGCCTTCGAAGCTTGTTTCGGGATCACGTCGTATGTTCTTTCGTCCCTCGCTTGTCCGAAGTCGAGAGACGCGCATTGATCCTCTAGTAAACGGCATCTCGTACGGTCCGTGGCATCGATCCGTGCGTGGTACGATTCTTCTCCTTTTTTTTTTTTTTTCCTTTTATACCTCTTTTTCTCTTTCACCCTTTCTCTCTCTCTCACTCTTTCCCTCGTCTTCGCAGAGGCGCCGGTACATCGATCAACTGTCGAAGGACGAACCGCTAATTGCATCGGCCACAATATCTTGATCAAAATCGAACGCGGGGCGCTGGAATTAATTAGAACGATGACGTGCTCGGTCACGGCTGGGACCGTGTACTCTCCGAGGTAAAATCGACGGGTTTCGTTGTTACGACGAGATAGTCTATCTTAAGTGAGTGATATTCCCTCTCTCTGTTTATCGTTCCAAAAAGAAATCGAAGAAAACGAGAAAGAAAGAGAAACGACTTTACGACAAACAAATCGTTAAGTGATATCCTTTAGTGTCTCTATCTCGGAACAAGGCACACGACTATTCCTTTATAGATAATTCCGGTAGAAAATGAGATAAAAAAGAAGAAGTCGTCATCGTCGCGAGAACGAAATTTCCTTGGCAATTATATTGCCACGCTTAAGAGGAAAGGCGAGAAGATCGAGCCGGTGGACGACATTTGGAGAGTCATTCTCCTCTACTATCTTTCTCCTTCTTACTCTTTATCTATCTCTCTCGCACTCCCTTTCTTTCGTTCTCTCTTACTCTTCACGGCACGGAATCACGAGTTATTCCGTATTAAGTGCCCATTCTGTGAACCCTCCTCCGGCGTGCCTTATTCGGACTGATTACACCATAACGGCCATCAAGTCAATTTCCAAGTCGGAGTTTCGACGCTTCCAAAACCTCCTGACGAGGCAAGCGACGCGAAGAACTGCATCGTAATAGTACGAGCCTCCGGATCTTATCTGTAATATCGTACTTTTGTGGGAGCGTGAGTCAGAGAGAGAGAGAGAGAGAGGAAACGTCTCGTCGTTTGCAGCCGTACTCTGACTCACGTAAGTGGAACTCGCGCTTCCTTCGTGCTTTGAACGTTTCCGTCAGTCAAAAAAAGTCTCTCTCTCTCTCTCCTGTCTCTCCCACTTTCATTATAGGAAAACGAGTGAGAGAGAGAGAGAGGAAAAGAGGAGAAGGACCAATGTAATTTATAAAAGCGATCGATCGACAAATTACTAGCCTCCGAGCGTCGTTGCTGCTTAATTAAAGCAATTAAATCATTGTCCGCTCGTTCGGCGAAGCGAGAAGGCTGACGTTTCGAAACCACGCGCGTTCGCTAAGTGTTTGGTTACGAACATTTATAAAAGAGAGAGAGAGAGGAGGAGCGTTAGAAAAAGAAAATAATGATATTTGTCGAAAGTTTATTTCGTTTTCGACTAATGGACGAGCGATCGATGTTATCTCGTTGTTGAGGTTATTGTTATTATTATTAGTATTATTACTATTATTACTATTATTTCATTGCTACTGTCCATTAGAAGGGTACAAATAATAACGCTTTTATTTCATCGGCTATGCTACAACCGTTGTCCCCTCTTCATCCGTCGTTCCTATCGGTCTCAACGCCGACGACTCCGCTGTGTAGGAGCACCTTTTTCTACGTTTTCCGAGTTTGCATACTAATTAAAAAGTCTAATCGGGGTTGGCTATAAAACGCAGCGACGCGAGAGATCATACGGTGGATGTGCTTGGAGGAAGAAAACAAAACGCTCTCTCTCTCATTCTCTCTTTCATAACGGCTTTACGATAGCTGCCGATGCTTTCCGAATAAATTACTTGGCTGTACCGTGGTAAAAAGAGCTTTTTTTATAAACTTTCAGCAATTAACGCGATTGAACGGAACGTCGCGAGTACGATGGGTGACGTAGGTAGAGTGGAAGTTCGTAGTCGCACTTTCACAATCGAATTAATCAAAAGAAATATATATGTGTATGTTGCTAAAGTGAGAAAGTAGAGGAAGGGAGAGAGAGAGAGCTTTATAGTGTATGTGAATTATTAAAAAAAGAAGTGGAGAGGGTTTAACTCGCGGAAAGACAAAGCTCGAGCGAGAGGTCGAGATATTTTCGAAAAAAGGGGTTATCTCGTAAATAGCCGCCTTGGGGAAGTGCTGCTTCCATTGATGCTGTTGCTAGTAAGAGAATGGCGGTATAAACTTCCAACGGTAGTTTATCTCTAAGTATTTTTTAGCGGTGATCGCGATAGGAGTGATATCGTACTTGTCAGGATAAATTCTGAAGTAATTCTGAGAATGCTTAAAAAACAGCTAATAGTTATTGAACTGATACAAAATAAAAAATGCATTTTTTTAAGTAATTTGTTTTAGAAAGATCGAAGAAACTCTTCGATCGCGAACTTACGTTAGCCACGCGTTAAGTAACTCGGGGGATGCCAACATATCTAATTCATAATTATATTTAAATTGGTAATCGTTCCTAATTAATAAATCACACTCATACATTAATAATCTCACCGGAATAAACAAGAAATAAATTGTAGCGAGCAAACGTTAAGCGCTAAAGAACGACTCTTCCCGATGATATCTAAGAGGAAGAAAAAATAAAGGGTAAGAATTACAAAAGGATGCATGACTACGGGCGGTTTAGAGAAAAGTAAAAAAGAAAAACGAGTAGAGTTGAGAGAAAAGAGAATGGAAGGAGTAAGGAGAAGAATGAGAAGAAGAAGAAGAAGAAGAAGAAGTGACGATGCTTAATTCGCAAAAAGGTCTCTCTTATTAGCCCCTAGACAGGGAGGCTTTGGAGAAGGGCACTAGTGGACGTCGCGAGTATCGCTCCAATTGCCGGAGACAAAGGGAAATACGAAGGGTAGGGAGGTAAAGGGTGACTCGAGGGTAAGAAGGGCGGGATGATGTTCACTCCCTCTCTCTTTCTCTCTCTTTCAGTTCGTAGTACGAATAAAACGGACCATTTGGCAAGGGCAAGTATAAGGGCAAGGGCGTAGGGTAAATATGCCGGTTCTTCGTGCTCTTCGACCCCTCCTTTTCTCCCCCTCTCACCAAAGGAAGCCGGAACGGCCGCGGTGAAACTTACTTCCGAGTCTTTACTACCCGCCGTTCGCTCCTTCGCCGGTGTTATTCCAGCCGTAGTGTGTGCCGTGCCGCGAGACTTTTCAAGGAAATATTACGAGGCTACGGGCTACTCTACTCTTTCTTCTCCCTCTAACCCTTACAAATTTCTTAGCTCCGTCGGATACGTCGACGAGAAGTTTGAACTTCGTTTATAGTTTTCTCTTAGTGGTTCTTCATCGTAGAGTCGCTAAAAAAGGAATGCTCGTGTCTCGAGGAGTCTTTTCAAAAATATAGTAGAACCTCAGTTATCCGAACTAATTGTGTCCATGACAATCACATTTTTGGGATAGTCGAACAACTCATGTTATTATTAAATTTCAAATGAAAAATAAATTTGTTTTATTCATCTTTGTTCGCTTAATCTTTTTGTCCTGCTAAATTGCATATTTTTCTTAATGTTAATAATTACGCGAGAATACTTTCTTGTTGGGCTTTATACCATCCAATGCTGTGATTGGTTAACCGATGTTCGGAAAATCGAAGTATTATACCGTAATTCAAAATGTTCCTTCCTTCCTTCGTCCGAATATCATCGAACGTGAAAAATACACCATAGCGAGCTCTCGAAATTTTCCGTCAAAGTATGAAAAGGTTGACCGCAAAATCCATAACGCGTTCGGTATTACGTCCGTGCCTTTATGTATATACGTATATCTATATGTATATATATGCACTCGAATGCACTCGCGGACGAAATAGAGAAGGCGAGGAAGAGCCAGGAGTCTTGCTGGATATCTCCTTGACGTTGGGAAACTATTCGCGTGTGAAGTATACATACGTACATATATACCTATAGTATATACATATATGTATATATTAAATCCGGCGACGGTTTTCCATGCGATCAACCAAAGAGGTAGTTGCTCCTTGGACTTAGACTTGGCTACGATAAGACACGTTCCCTCTTTCTTGTTTCCCCTTTCTTGTCTTTCATCCCCTTCCATCTTTCGATCTTTCACGCGAATATAATATTCCGTAGAGACAAAGGGAATCGAAAACCAGTGAAAACTAATCTTATACTGGAATTAAACTTACTGGAGCCATAACATTTTTAATTAGTCGTGTCATAATTTAAAAATTATGATTTTTAAACACTTTACTGTTTTAATATTATTTTCAGAAGTTTATCATTTCTTGTTGAAAAGTAGAAGCTAGTTTGATTTCAATTTTTTTTTTTTTTAGTACATTTACGTTACCTCATTTTGCGTTGCAAAAATCGGGTACCAAACACACGTTGCAAATAACGACTAATTAAAAATTAAAATCGTCCAGTCGATTCGAGGAATATCAACGAAGTTAATGAAATATTTCTCGTAATTGTGATTCGTCGATTAAAGCTCGAATCGCGTAAGGACAAAGCTCGTTGGAAAGCGATCGAATTTCTCGAACGAACGTCGGTGGTTAAACGACGCATTTGACACCCGCAAATTCCATCCCTCTCACTTTAGATCTACAGCGGGAACGATCCGAATCTCGTAGAAAGCAAATTCACGGTCGAGTCTATGGACAATCGAGGATGGTGGTATGTATCCAGACACCGCGTGAGAGAAAGAGAGAGGAGATCTGTGGAAAATAGGAGCCGAAAAGCAGGGTGGTTTCGTTGCCACGACGACGATCCAAGCCGAGGAATCATGCGGTGACAGTTTCAGGGATAACAATTCGCGTATTCTACGCGAGAGCTGCATAGTTTCGTTTTGTGATCTTCCTCGAAAATCACGTTTCAAGCTGGCTTCGCGTACGGTGCTGTGATTCTTTTTTGAAAAAAAAAACGTTATAACAACTTCGGCTCATAGAGGATTAAGAACAAGTGAATACGAGTGATATTTATGTTCAATATCACCTTTAAGACATAATGTATCGTACGTTCGGATAACGTACCAGTAATCCTTCGTGTACGTACGTAAACATTTTCTTTCTTCGTCATATATCGACAAAATAAGATAGAGCGAACGAAGAGAAGATAGGTCGTCGGGATCGGAGTCCACGGGAGGCTCTCGTTCGTACGAGAAGTCCCGTTGAAAATAGAAGCCGAAAAGCCGGGTGGCCGCGCGTCTAATCCGCGTTCGTCTCGCTCCGCACGAAGATATTCCGGCAGTTCGTGCGTTCGAGCGAAACCGCCTTTCACGATGCTCCTTCTCTTCCATTCGTCGTCCTCTGAGAAGCCGGTCAGTCCTTTTCCTTCCGAGATTTTCGAGATGCCAGGTACAGCTGTGATTTTCTTCCTTTTTTGACATTCCATGTAGATATACTTCAACTGCGAATAAAACGTTCCTCTAGGAAATCGATTTAATATTTGTAACCGTGTACGAGTCAATGTCGTACATGACTCGATCCCACTCGACGTTATATCGAAGTTTTATCTCACTTTGTATATATTTGAAGGGGGTATTACCGTCTAGAAGTTGGTTTTTTTACATAATTTTTAGGAATTAATTTTGCGAAAACTATCAAACTTACAGTGCCGGGATTTTGGACGCATATTAAGACATATTTCAACTAGTAACACAAATTTTTATAAAATATTTTCTTAAAATGTATCAAACACAAATAACATTAAAAATGTAAAGTGGGCCGTCGCTGTAATTAACATAAAAAATAAATTATGCTTTTTCTTGTTACATAAAGATATTAAATCAATGATGCGTCGCATCTTTATTAATAACTTTCTATCAAACATCTATAATTTCGATTTCCACATTGGTTCTTTAGACCATGTTAAACATTGTTGACTTCATAAATTACACATTCTCCTTCAAACAATTTTACAAAAATAACAATCTCTGTAAAAAACCTTGTACAAAGTACGCGACGGCCCGCTTTTTTCGTAAACGTTAAATATAACATTTTGGTACACCTATCAATTCAGGTTCAATATTTAGTATGTTTGTATAAATAATAAATAAGTTTAATTTTTCGAAGGTTATGCATATACAATTTTTAGATAATTTTTTAAAATTGTTTACATATGTGCAGTAGGAATAAACAAATTTATTTTACTAATCTTTAATCTACAATTTAAACCCACCAGTACATTTTGTGATAACATTTAATTTATTAAACATTTTAATGAATTTATTCAATTTCTATTGTTTCTTAGTTCATAAATAACCGTATAACGTAGGATGATTCTTCTAGTATGATAATGACCTGAATCAAGTACATAGTTCATTTTCCTGTTAGAATTGCTCCACCCCATGTTTTCAATTCAATTATTAAATACCAAAAAGAAGGCTTCGCAGATTGCCAGGTTGTATTTTTTCATTTTTAAAAAAAAGCGGGCCGTCGCGTACTTTGTACAAGGTTTTTTACAGAGATTGTTATTTTTGTAAAATTGTTTGAAGGAGAATGTGTAATTTATGAAGTCAACAATGTTTAACATGGTCTAAAGAACCAATGTGGAAATCGAAATTATAGATGTTTGATAGAAAGTTATTAATAAAGATGCGACGCATCATTGATTTAATATCTTTATGTAACAAGAAAAAGCATAATTTATTTTTTATGTTAATTACAGCGACGGCCCACTTTACATTTTTAATGTTATTTGTGTTTGATTTTACATCATTTTGTTATAATAAAAAATTCTTGTTTCAATAAAAAAATAAGAGCAATTAGAAACTACAGCGACGGCCCACGTAACATTCCTCTTATTTTTTTTTTTCTACATACGTAGACTATGATGTTATTATTTTCTATTGTCTCTCGAAGACAAATACATACCTAAGCTCCATTCGACGATCTTTGGCGATTTTTTAGCTACTTTCATACTAGATAGTGTTCTTGAGTTCGTACTCACTAGAAAACTCTTAGGGATCCGAAATTGTATGCTTTTAGAGCAAAGAAATCCATACGATTCCAAATGAAAATTATGCATTTCGAGGAAGATTGCCGACGTGCCGGTCGTATACTACGATCTTTTTCGAGGGTACCAGGTTAACTAGAGGACATGATATATTATATTACAATGTGTATAATCGATGTAATAGGTGTACAATGATGGAAAAATTTACTGAAAAAGTACATAACAGATGTGGTATGCATTCAGACTTGTTGCAATATTATTCCTAAAAACGTCTACGAAGATATGATAGTTCGCTCCGCTCTGAGAAACTCCCGGAACGTAACCAAATGAACTCATCTATACGTTTACACACAGCGAATTTTACTTATTACTAATTCGAATCTTCTAATGAAGTAAATAAGTAAAATTATCTGAAAAATTACATTAAGGGATAGTTTGTTCATATCTTTATTAATATGTCGAATGGGATTAAAATTAGTAAGTACGTGTTTCTAACCTGCTTGATAACCACTACCCTCTACCTCCTGCGTGTGAAGGACGTTATAACAAAAAATTAGCAACTTCTTCTTTTCTAAAAACTTCGATAGAATTAACCACGTTTTCGCTTAATGAGTTACAAGTCTACTGTCTTCCTTAAATATCCCTTCTAACCGCACATATTCTCTACGTTTCTATAGAAAAGAAGATCGTGACAGTACCGACGGGTACAATAAATAAATAAAATGTGATAGGTTAAGAATATCGGCATGTCAAACATTCCAGCGCTGGCTAGATTTCCACCTGATGTCGACGCTAGCACTACCGGCTGCTAGTGGCGAATTTGGGAAAGTGGACGAAAGTGATATATATTCGTAATATATAGATATACTCGCAATGTTAACGAAAAGGTCGGAAAAAAAAACACTAATAAATTGATACTTTAAAACACATAAATTAGATTATTAACTTATCGGAAGTCGCGATCCTAATAAATTATATATCAACGGATAGGAAAAAGTTTCAGGATTATGATGAACCAAACCAAAATTATGTAGCACTTCGCGTCGATGAGATATTAGCATTTTAAGGTTTCCCCCTCCCTTGAAATTTCGATTTTGCTGTAAATATACCACCGGCGTTAGTCCTACTTTTTTGCGACGGACAGACCTAACTGCCGTTAGTCTGTAATACATGTTATGCGTTGTTACACAAGTTGTGGCTTGAGAGACGCTGGTCTAATCGGGCGAACGGGTTGCGGCGATTCTAGTCGTCTGAAACAGAAGCACAACATTTTTTTTAAATCTATATGAATGTAGTTATCGTCTGACCTAAAAATTAGTAAGTACGAAATTTTTTAACGAAATCGCAGCTGTCAAAATTAAACCTTAAAATTAATTTGAAAATTAAGGTTTAATGTTCAACCAAAATTAAATCAAACGTAAATATTTAAGAGTATATGAGAAATCAATTGAAGTGCCTAGGTTGAAAATACATTAGTAAAGTTAAAAAATTCATTCGGGTCAGATTACTGCGAACGAGACCGAAATTTAGTCTGCTTACGTTCGACATACTTGTTATTATATAATTCACTTTAACGGATATTTGTAGTCGTGCTTCATAACAAAATAGATTTATATATTTAATAACTCGTCGAGTTACCCGTCCTCGATATTTTCATTTGTGAAATCGTACAATTTAAATTAGCCGAGAGGTACTTTTGTAACACGGTTCTTTCTATATTCGGTGAACATTAAAGTTTAAACATTTTATTTGAACCACCCTGTATGTATCTATCTGTACAATTTTGTCGCATATGCCGATACTTATCGTTAAAAAATTGCAATCAATTTTGGATTCTCGTATCGAATAAAAAGAAGAATAGCCTCGGAGTCGAAAGAGGTCAGGAACGTTTCCAAAAAAGTTTTTCAAAGAAAACTTTCGCTCGTTTCGTTCGTCCGACTTCACCGATATTCCATTTGTTCAGAACGTGCTCAAGAATGAGAGAGCGAGAGAGAGAGAGAGAGATGGAGGGGGGATGGAGGAAGTAGAAGAAGAAAGGGAACGGCATCAGGTGGTTTGGAAGACGAAGTCCGAGCGCGTACGCGAGTTTGCCTACGACCAAAGCAAAGTCCGAGTTCTTCAAACAGGAAGCGGAAGAGAAAAAGAGAGAAAGAGAGAGAAAAAGAGAGAAGGGTAGACCGATCGCGAGAGAAGTTTGCGCGAGCATCCTTCCCTCTTCTCTTTCCCTCCCTGCTCTGCCTCCTATTGTCATCTAGGAAGAACCTCTTCACCTCCAAAAATATTTGTCGTCTCTCGAGAACGATATTTGCTCGACACCGATTCCACGCACACAGTACGTTCCTATGAGAAAGAGAGAAACTTCAAGAAATATCTTGTATAATATAGGATGATGTATGTAATAAGGAATATGAACGGTTTTTATCTATTGATAAAATCATTACAGAGTTCTAAATTTTATACCAAAAATCTCTTTTAAACAATTATATGCATCTCCAACACGATTTCCAATTGAACGGGATAATCACGTAACATTAGCCGATAATGTAATGGCGTAATACGAGTTAATTGGGTTCGAATTTAATTGAAACGATGATTGTCGAATAAATTTTACATAAATCGATATAAACGAAAGTAAAAGAAAATTAATTGCTACGTTCTGTACATTAAACTTTACTTTTACTTGGATAGTTAATCCTCATATAACATGGTAGATAGGTTCCTAAAAAATACCGTGCTAGATGAGACCCACAAATAACTAAGTACTTTCATTTTAATAACCTTAATTTAATAAATAAATACATACATACGTTAAATAGAAGAAGTACAGTGTTACTCGAAGGTTTCCGTAAATTTCTGTTCATGTTACAATACAATTGCAGTTTTCTAAATCTTAATTAAAATATAGTACCTATGCACGATTTAAATAAATGGAAAAAAGCCAAGTACCGGTGATCATCGTCTCTATGTTCATTTAAAAAAATTTCTATCGCATGTCTAGTTTCTTAGAAAATTTTTCAATCTTTCCCTTCTTTTTTATTTCATTTATAACGCGATTTCAACATCTGTCGTTCAAAAATTCGCTCGATTTCCTTTCGACTTTAACATCGAGTTCGAGAAGCCAGTCCTACTCCAAGGGCAAAAGGGATCATCTCCGGTGGTGGTAGTAGTCCTGTGGGAAAAACGTGGAGAGATTCGTCAGGGATAGGCACCGAACACGTGTTCGTCTGGCGTGACCAATTTAACCGGATACTACGTTCGTTGCCGTGCGTTTTCTAGCTCTAGGTTAGAAGGAGCGCCACCATCGAAGAGCATAGCTACCAGGAGCGGTATCATTGGCAATAGCAGTGGCATCGCCACCCTCTACCTAAGAAAACGACGACTCTTCGCGTCCTTTCGAACGAAGGAACATCAGTTGCACGCGCGCATCTGGATCATTGTCGGTGAGATCCGTCGAGAGAAATAATAAAGGGACAAGGATACGGAGGGGGCGGAGGTAAAAATCGTTTTGAAATTCGTGCCACCGTGACTGCTAGCTATCATCGAGATTCATTACCATTCTTAGTTGCATATCCCCCTTACATATTTTTTTTTTACAAGCTTTTATTTAGTTTGGCTTGTTTGCGGGTATGTTCTGGACTAATCTTGTAAGCTAAATTTGATCCACTTTTATATATCCAGTAATTTAGATGAAACAGATATAAAAGATTGTCGTGTGAATAGAAAAGTAAGATACAAACTTAGGTACTTATAATCTCTCTCGAACAATATTAACCCGGTGTGAGTGAGGTCGGGTATATTATACCCGGATGTTTATAAAATACTTGATTTCTTTACATAAAATTGAAATAAATAAATCAAATAAATAACAAAAGTAGATATTTAATGATGGATTGAGTTATTTTTGTAATCAAATTATCCAATTTAATATATGGGTATTTCACCTCACTTACGCCGGGTTTATGATTTTATACTACTTTTTATTAGAATCCATCCATTTGAACTATATCCACTTATAAATAGCATTCAGCACTTTCACAGTAAAAAAATATTCTTATTCTTGCTGTTTTAGTATACATAATAATCTTGTTTTTCATACAATTTCTTCTCTTTTTCTTTCCATCAACAGATAAAATTCGATCAAACGATATTCCACGATCTCTTTTCACCTATCTACCCACACCGGCCGAGTCATTATAATTAATTAATCCAACTTTGTCAGCGCGATGGCTTCAGATCTTTCATTAAGATTCCGCACGATAGACGCGAGATGCGAGACGTGCGCGCTGCTGAGATTTCTTTTGAGCTAAAGTAACGGAGAGTTAGGGTGAATGTGAAAAGAAAAAGAAAGAGAGAGAGAGAGAGAGATGGGGGAGGAAGAAGATGCAAGAGGGAGTCGCTTAAGGCTCGTACAAATTAATCAACATACGCGCACACGAGTTGGAAATTATTCGGAGCAACTCTGCTTGAGATGCATCGCCGATACGCAGGGTGGAAACGGTTCCGAGCGTGATTATGGGCCGTGAGAAAGAGCGACTTTTGCGTGCCTCGCTCGTTTAATCGAACTCGGTCGCGCGCTGAATAGACCCTGCTCTCGCTCGCTCGATCATAAACTTAGATTTCATAAAAACTCGCCTGCCAACCAGACGAACGAACGAACGAGCAGCTTATTCCGATTTTGTTCGTTCCGTTTGATTTAATTGACCGTAATGGATAGGGGCTATCCGGCCCTAGCTGGCAGGGTGGTCCCGTCAAAAGATTTCCTTCGATTATGACGTATGACGCTTAACACTTTGACTCGGGACTTCTAAAACGTTTCCCTTCCAAAAAATTTCCCGTGACCCGCGTCGATGAATGGTGAATAAGTGTTTTGCAAATTACCGAAACGAGTGATCCTATCGTGCCGACCTAAATTAACGTAACCGTCGGGAAATTAGAAGTACGGTTAATCGTTCTGGGATTAAAAAGTATGTTCTCTCCTCGGGACTCCGTAGAACATGGCAGGCACGGGGCAGGATGTTAATCGAGAGCACGTCGTTAAGCCTTCTTCCTTTTTATATAAACACACTATCGCAATTATCGTTAATCGTTCCTAAGAGCACGCGCGCGTTCAGAGAAAAAAGGTGCGGAGTACGACGCGCGAACGGTATAGATATGCGGGTATAAGTGCATATACGTGTATACACGTAGGCGTGTAAGTATATATGGTCAGGGAAGGAACCTTAATGCTGATCACGTTCAAAGAAATATTTACCTGAATTCCTGCCCTCTAATTGTGAGTGCCAGTCGAATCACCCACGGTAAATCGAACTGGCAGTTAAGTACTTCGCGTTAGCCCAATCACGACTCGTTTCCTCCGAAAGCGACGTGGTAATAGGTTTGCCAAAGTCCGTTTTAATGACTCACAAATAAATTTGTCTTGGTACTTACTTTAAGCGTTTACGCGATTGGAAGAATATCGCAAAATGTCCGTTTTTATCGAGAAATATTATTTATTAGACTATAAAAGTGATAGACTCGATTTGTAATGTATAGTACACCATGTTTTTTATATCAATGATAAATATCTGTATCAGATGTGTATACTATCGATGGTTTAATAGTTATTTCAATATTTTTATGTATAACAGATCTGATAAAAATGCTTTTATTAGAGAAATTGTAGAAAGTTATTCAACGTGATCGCTAATGACCTCGATATTGATACGACCATTATAAATAATTTAAAAAATTACACGGTCCGTGTGCAATAACATTCGTTGAAACTTTGACACGTTTCGGTATACCTACGCTTTGAAAATCTTCCAAAGAGATGATTTTTAAAGTATAGAATAGGCGACATCTGGCTTGATCGCCTTTAAAATTTTTACGTCGTCGTTGGAGGAACGGACGGCGAAACAAATCGCGGACCGCTTCAGGTATCTCGAAAGCGTGACGATTAGAGACGGATCGGATACGAGCGAGGGAAGCGAAAAGAAGAGGGTCCCGTTGAAGAGAATCGGAGAAAAGCGGAAAAAGAAGAAGAGGAGGAAGATGAAGCGAAGCTCGCTCGAAAGGAACGGAGTAAACACGCGTGACGTCCCTTCGAAATCGAGCGGCGAATAAAGAAGAACGCTGCGTTACTCGTACATGCGTTGTACGTTCTTCGAAAACGACGACAAAAGGGAGGTCTTTCTTTTTTGAAAAGTCCAGCGAACGCGTTCTAAGAATTTTCAAACCGAAGCTCGCGTTAGAAGCGTGTTAAGAAAAATTACTAATCGGGAGAACGAAAAATTGCATAGAAATGACAATGATTTATAATCGTACTTAACGTTACATTTCTAAACTTTTCTAAAATGATTCAAACGACATCCACGTTCTAATAATTTTATAAAATCTGAAAAGTTCTAATGAAATTAAATCCCAAATTCATAAATTTATTTAAATACAAATCTGCTGATATCGTATATAAATTTATATTAATCTAATTTACATGTTATATTATTATTTTTTTACGGATTAACATTCAACGCGAGAGCACGGATCGATCTTATGGTCGTAATCGACGAACGATCGACATGCTGCGAGCAATTTAAAAGGTTCATTTCCATTGACGATATTTGTCGTTCACATCGTTGAACGTGCAGTACCGTTATTATAATTATTATTTTATGACATTATGATAATCATCGTTAACATAGGAAATGGCAAATTTCCGAACGATCGCGTTGTGAATATGTATCCGGAGTTATTGTACCGGGATAGAAGCTTTCTCGCGTTGTACGCCGTGTTCGTTAATACGTTCGTTAATTTATACCGGGCAAACGTCGGGCTTTGTTTCGAATCGTTAGACGAGCATCGTTAACATCGTCGGCTTCCTTAAAATCTTACGTTATCGTCGTGAAATGAAAAGCTTTAAAGTCCCGAGCACGATGTACGCGCGCACCGGGTTGAAACAAAAGCAGTGCACGCCGTTGCTTCGACTTTTCTCTTCTTACAGAAAGGAGAGGTGGATAGAGAGAGAGAGAAGTGCACTCTCCGAATAGCGAATCGTATTATTCGCCGACGCGTACAATGCTTCTATAAATAACTGTTATTACGTCGCGGAGCGTATCGGTGGACTTAAGCCGCGCATGCGCTGTGGAATCCAAATATGGGCGACGAAGAAGGAAAGGTATTTCGAAAGAATAAAAAAAAAGTGTGAAAGAATAATAAAAAAAGAAGAAGCAGGGACTCTTCTCGTGAGAAAGTCGAGAACGTTGACCTCGAGGTATCGTTTCTTTCCTAATGTTTCGTGTTTTTTTGCCGAATAATACGGTTCGTCTGTTTCATTATTTGTGGTTAAACGAAGTCAACCCTTATGGATGGGAACACCTATTATAGTCGATATATCTGTTTGAGAAAAATTTTTTGATAGATGGACTTTATCCTCTTTAACTCTGAACGCTTTATATAAGAGTTAATCATGAAACTTTATTAACCGTAACGGATACGTATGAAGCTTAACCCTTTGAGGTACAGAATTTTTAGAAAATAAAAAGGCCCATGTTGCACAAAAATTTTATTTGTTTTTAAATTGAACAAGTCTTTATTTAAGTGAAAATAATATATAATAATATAATAAATTATAATATATATAATATAATATAATATAATAATAATAATATAATAAAAATATTTAACTGAAAATAAACATATATGCACGTGGCAATTGCTAAATTTTGAGATGGGTCAAAAAATGTCCTACAGTGCATATTCACACATCAGAATGGTAGGACACTTTCAATACCACCGTGCCTCAAAGAGTTAAACAAGGAAAGTTACCGAGTTTCTACAATTTTGCGATATTTACCTCATGCAATCGTAAGAGCCAATCATAGGATAATCGAGTATAGAGCATAAATGGATTAATTCTCCGCGTAAATGAGAAACGTAAACTTCGATCAGGATTTCTATTTCCGAAGGAAGGTCTATGTCCGTGGGCGAAATTTTGCTGAAGGTAGATGTCCGAAGAGGAGAGTGTCCCGAAGGAACTGGTAAAAACGCGTGACGTCCCTGCGATCTAGCTATATAGCCTTGGTGGACCACCCGCACGCAAGCTGCGCGTCACCTTCTTTTCTTTCGCCCTTCTCCGGCACTTCATCGACCACTCCTCTCTCTCTCTTTCTCTCTCGTCCATACTCTCTTTTACTCCCAAGCCGCTTCTTTTGCGGGCGGGAGGATGGAAGCCCGCGCGGATTTACGAGTTTCAACGGACACCGGGTCGTCCCTTCTTCCGCGATCGAACTTTGACCTAACGTCCGTCTAGTCGTTTCGAAGCAGATTTATTTACTCGCTCGTACGACGAGTAACAACAACGTAGCTATTCCCAATAACAAAATAACAAAGCACGGTTCCGTCTCACCGGCTAATTTTTTGATAAATCGCGTGTCCGTGCATAGATCCCATAGGCGTCGCAACATAAGCGTCGGCTCGACGAATTCCCTAGCGACGCGTACGAATTTATTTATTTTATTTATCGCGAACGGTCGCGTAGCCGACACGATGGCACTTTTGGGAACGCTACGCCTGTCGAACGGCTGGATCCGCTCGTGCTCGATTCTTTCGAAAATCATGTTTTATCACGTTCGCGTCTTTATTTACGAACCTGGCTCGTTTTTCTGAAAACACGTTCGACGGTGAGAGAAAGAGAGACGTCGCGCGGAACGGATGACGTCGTCGGTGAGATCGTTTCATCTCGGAGTTACATCGAAAGGGAATTGAGGGGCAAAAAAAAAAGGTAAGGAAAAAGAAGATAGATTCCTTGAGAAGGAAGCTCATGGAAAGGACGGAATCGTATCTCGAATCGCGACTCCGCGTTGTCGTGAACTTTCATTTCACGCCTGGCCAGACGTACAGCCAGTCCGTGCTACAGCTGTTTTTGACAAATCCACTAATCGTATTTCATCCCTTCTTGAACTCGCCCTTTCGACCAGTCACCCGTCAGATTCGACAAATTCGCTGCGAAAATATAGCCTTCCGCGTATTGGACGTACTTTCCCTATATGATCAACGACACGTATTTATAACAACATATTTTGTAAAGTGTCTGAGAAGAACGAATGGGCTATAGTGAAAGAGAGAGAGAGAGAGATGACAGATTTTATGGATAATATGCGTGACAATATTAGACATAAATAAAGCATACGGTAAGAAAGGAAGAGCAAAAATAATGTTAACACTTTCCAGCTTGGCGTTGTCAAATAGCAACATTTCTCTGCAATTTATCAAATAAACGTAAAATCAGAAAAAATTTGTTTTGTGAATATAAATATATAGTCTTTTGCTCGTTGCATCAAAAGAATTTGTTTTATCAATTAACTTAGGTTGCAAAGGGTAAAAAAAGAGCAAAATCAACACGAAGTAGAACGAGAGAACTGTAGCTCGGCAAAGTAAATAACTAATTATAAGTAACGAGATATTGGAAAATAAATGGTAGTAACATAACAAAGTAAATACAGTAGAAAGTGGAATGGTAAAGGGAGAGAGAGACCCACGTCGACGGCGTTAATATTCTCTACGAAGGGAACTTTCCGAAAAGGGACAAGGACTATCGCGTCGGTAGTCCTTTGTTAAGATTTAGCTCGCGGGTGGAGTACGCCGCGTGATAAATTTCGATTACGTGGTCGAAGACCTCGTCCCACCACCATTACCACCGTGGAGAAATAAAAGCATGAGAAAGAGTAAGAGAAGAGAGGGGGAGAAAGGATTGGGTAGGTGTTTTGGGCAGACCGCCGGAATAATTAGAATCGAAGGAAAGAAAATACCTAAGCCCGTCACGTAACCTCGCGCATTCTCAAAGGAGAATACGTCGGGAAACGTATTCAGAGTTGGGGTGGTCCGAACGTGCGGTAAGAGTCAAAAGACATTACCCACAAAAGGGACCAAAGGGAAAAAGGATCCTCCTTTCTCACAAAGCCGCGAAACGTCTTTCCGCTTACAATTAGAAAGCGGATTAGTATAATGAGCTTTTCCTCCTTCCTTTTCTTTCGTTCTTTTCTTTTCAATTTTTTTTTCTTTTTTTATTTGCTCCACCCTCTCTCTCTCCCACTTTCTCTTTCCGTCTCCGTTTCAAAGTACAACGCGAAGGTTCGTCTTTCGTACTCCGTCGTTGTCGTCCTCGCCATTGTAGTACCTACGTGCCATGTTTTTTTGTAAGAACCGCGCGTGTCTCCTTCGTGATTATTAGAATGCCTCGTGCCACCGTGCCACGCGAACGTGCTCCTCGTGCCTTCGTTATCGTGTCCGTGCCTCCTTCCGGCCGAGGAAAAATTTTTGGGAAACGGAAGGAAACCTTACCTACCTCCCTACTCTCTCGTGTCGTTCGTCGCTATCCTTCATTAGCATAGCTTTGTATTAACGCGTTTTAGACCTTCCCGTCGTACGTATGTACGTAAACGAGATTAACTACGAGATTAGGTGGGTTCTCTTTGACCGTCGAAACGTAGAACACGCTACGGGAATTATTTAAACTAATTTCCTTTCTTGCTTTTCTTCATTTTTCGAGGAAGGACGACGACAAGAATGGTAGGATCGGCAGGGAAGTTTAAATATTCGACGGTTTCTCGCGTATCGTCCGACTCGTCTTTAGGGAAATTTACTCGCCGAGTAATAATTCAAATTGGCGTTTCAAGAAGCTTCTTTGTTTTAATGGCGTGCATAGTACAAACTAGTTCTCCGAAATGCGCGTGGAAAAAGATGAGGGAGTATCAAGGGTATAAAATAATAAAGCGATTAAACGAGTTGAGAATCGTGATCCGGTTCGTCTCGTCGATTTACGAATGGAGAAAGTCTCTCGTTTGGTACTCGTAGCGGTAAGACAACCTAAGAGTTGGTGGGGATAATACTCGGGGTTACCCTGTGGTGATGCTCGTGCATCGTCGTTACGTGCTCGAGGAAGGAATGAAGAAGATGGTGATCGCTAAAATCATTTTCCCTTCTCTTCGAAAGGAGCTATTCGGCTTTCAACGGCGACTCTCGAGCGGTAACAGCAATTTCCACTATGCCTCTTCTTCTCCCACCAGATGATTTTTTTTTTCTTCCGATCCGGGACCAACCACGGTGATCTACAAGTATCCTGCTCGCCGTAGGACATCGTTACGTTAAAACGTGACGACCCTGGGAAGGAATATCCGCCTTTCGACTCCTCGATCACCATCCTTACCACGAGCTTCGAATCTTTTGCATCGGTTCGATAGATCGTAAAAGGGAGGAGTTCGTAAAATGCGTTTACCGATCGATCGCGGAAATCGATTCTTGTTTTATTCCTTTACGAGTAGTACTCTGGATTAGAAGAGAATAAAAAGTATTTCTCTATCCACTTATGGTGAAAGAAACATAAAACGCGTGTCTATTCCATTTCATTCGAGTCGACTTCTTATAGCGAGAATCCCTTTTGGAAAGTGTATGAGATCTCGTTTTCTCGCTTACACTTGTGGTTTTGGGAAGCGACACATTTGTCACGAGTCCCTCTTTCTCTCATGCACTCAGGACAGACGAGGAGGCTGAATACGCTGTCGAGATATGGAGCGCGGTTTTAATCCAGGTCCTAAGCACACACGCGTCACAATGTGTCCCAAGGATCAAATACGGATTTGGCTCCGTCCAAAGTCGATACGATGCCACCCTACATATACAATATATAGATACACATACTATATGTATATCCATACACAGCCGGTATGCAGGTTTCTGGGTTGCGTCCAAGTAGATTCAGACCTTGGGAATCCTCCGTATGGATATAACAAGAGAGTCTGGTGAAAGGGCAGCCGACGAAAAATTCTCTCTCAGCTCGACTTTTCGAAATAATTGGCTACGTCATCGCTGATTAAGGAGGCGATAACTCGGGAACACGAAAGAATTTTCGTGGAAACGAACGTAGAAGAGAAAAAGAGAGTGAGGAGGAGAGAAAAAAGTTCGATAAAAATCGTAGGAATCTGGCCGAGTGGTGGTAAGGGTCCGAGCAAAATTTTCTCACGAAAGGGAAGCGATCTCTCTTCACGATCGGGGGAGAAGACTCATCGAACGTCCCCGCGAGAAAAGAAAAATGGCCGTGACGGGAGGCAAAGTGCAAGCGGAGAAACTGCTTCGTACTCGTTCCGAACTACGCGAACGGTGGTGAAACCGACGCGGTTCGTCGAAGTGTGTGTACACGCGTTTGGATAGGGAGAGGTAGTACTTACTTCGTGCTCTCGACTCTCGAACCGTCTCGAAGAAGAAGAAGAAAGAAAACGGTGAGTAGGGAAGAGAGGAGGAAGGGTTCGGTTAAAAGGGCGACCCGAGTCGAAAGAAGGGAAGGGCCAGAGTCGTTAGCTGGCCCGAGGCCATGGACGCCATATTTTATTACTTAAACGGCATGCCGGGTAGGTTGGTTTGTTGGTTAAACAAGGAATTAATGCCGCGGTAATCTGTCATTATGGATACTCGTGCACGAGGATCCGCGGTTGCATGTTTCATCTTTCTCTCTTTCACTCTCGTACACCCTAACGTACGTCTGCGTTCTTCGTTAGCATGCAGCCATCTCTCTCTCTCTCTCTTTTTCTCGTATGTAGGTATGCACGTCCAACGGCCTCGTACCTCTTTGCCGATAACTTCCGATTGGCTCGTTAAAAAGACGAAGAGCAAAGGAGAGAAAACGACCGAAGCCTCTTACCTACGGGGCTGGAGTGTGCGTGTGCGTGAGTACGTTCGCGCTAATGTAAGTACCTATACACATAGACGTCAAATGTACGAAGGTAGGAGCTCGTACGGGGTGTGTCATTCGTGCGCGATGCCATCGGCGATCCATCATCGAAAATGGCAGGGATGAATAATGGACGAATCAATGTTGAGTTCGCAATCCTTTTCTCTCTTTCTCTCCTCCTTTTTTTTTTTGCAAGCGTGCAAAAGGGAAGGATGGTTTCCTTCCGTCTACGAGTACCTACCAATGACTGATTTTTCGGTGAACGGAGAGAGAGAGAGAGGGTGAAGGGACCCTTCGAAATTTATATGGCCTGCTATCATGAGACTATGACGAGGTAAATGGAGAAGTTACGCACGTAAATACGGTAGAAGATCCCGCATGTCCCGCGAGAAACAACGCCGGGGGTCGGATTTTGTTTATCATGATTTTTAAAAGAGAATACGGTATACATACATATGCGTACCTTTTGAAAGGCACGCTCGTGTACTTTACCAAGCACATTTCGGAGAACATTTATATAGTCTCTTTGACTCTGTTAGACAATGCCGCGATGCAAAGGTCGAGGATTTTCTTTTTTCTACGACGGAGAAATCGTCGCGATCTTTTAAATTTAAGAGAATGAGAAGGTCAAGCTGAAATTAACGCGAGTCGCTCGATCTTATCGCTCGAACATGATAAAACGGAAAATCTGAAAATTTTTGTATAAAAATAATTCTAAGTAGGGTAAACCTCCCAGTAACTGGCCACTTTAGCACTCTGGCCAGTTCACGTTAGTATTTTGTTAAAATGGGTCACAATATTAATGTTTTTGCTCTTTTATAGATTTGAATTATTATTAAGTAAAACAAAACAATATTAGGTATATAAATTTTAATTGTTCGAAAAATAAGAGTACTCTAATAGTAATTGACCACGTTATACAAGTATCATTTGGACACTAAGAGATCAAGGTACATCACAAAAATTTATAGGGACTTAAGCCAAGTGGCAGTTACACCTCGTTTTACCCTAATTATTAATTTTTTTAGGATTTTGTTCTAGAAACACTTTTTGGTAAATGTTTTGTTCAAATAAAAAGAAATTTCTAATAGGACTATAGTGAGACCGGATTATACGAGGTATTGGTATACAAAATTAAAAATAATAAAGTTATTGCGAATAATGTTTCTTTAAATTCATGTATTTGAATTGAATTTTCGCGATCCAAACAGTTCGCTCTGCGATCAATAATTTAAGAAACACTGGTATAGACGAAACGTTAGACGGATCTCGGTACGCGAGATACATGTAGGTATCTACGCACGCCTAACGTGCGTAGTATCGTAGAGAGTAGGTACCTTCGTTGTACAGGGCATGTTCTCGTATCTATAATTTAATCCATAATCCTTGCGGCCGGGTGGAAACTTCGAAACGAGAGAAACTCTCCGATATGTTCGTAGAAACGCGATGCACTTAACGACATTCGAGAGCTCCTTTCCAGCGGAGCTTGCAAAGGGGCGCAAACTTTTGACCTGTTATGCTTATCGAAGCATATCTGCTACTGTCCACCACCAGGCGCATACACCCTGTGCCATCTCGTACATCGAACGTCGATAATAGTTCTTCGGATCAGGTGACGCCCGCGAGTAATAGGTTCGTCTATCATTTTTTCTATCCATCAAAATGAAATAATATGGTCTTATTTTATTTAAATAAATAAAAATTGGCCGAGTCCAATTCATAGAAAAAGTCTCATTAAAAACTTCAAGGACAATCTGGCGGTTTCTCGTTTTAACGATTTTTTTAATAACAAGAGGTGTTTAGAATCATGGTCTGACAACATATCGACACCCCCAAGGGAGATGGTTGTAACTTAGTAGTAACACACTATGTCTATCTTTGATTCTAATGGCAAAAATAACTCTTTATCCCATATTTACAATGTGTACTGAGTTCACATCAAACCAACGATTACAGACTAACGGCAGTTAGGTCTGTCCGTCGCAAAAAAGTAGGACTAACGCCGGTGGTATATTTACAGCAAAATCGAAATTTCAAGGGAGGGGGAAACCTTAAAATGCTAATATCTCATCGACACGAAGTGCTACATAATTTTGGTTTGGTTCATCATAATCCTGAAACTTTTTCCCATCCGTTGATATATAATTTATTAGGATCGCGACTTCCGATAAGTTAATAATCTAATTTATGTGTTTTAAAGTATCAATTTATTAGTGTTTTTTTTTCCGACCTTTTCGTTAACATTGCGAGTATATCTATATATTACGAATATATATCACTTTCGTCCACTTTCCCAAATTCGCCACTAGCAGCCGGTAGTGCTAGCGTCGACATCAGGTGGAAATCTAGCCAGCGCTGGAATGTTTGACATGCCGATATTCTTAACCTATCACATTTTATTTATTTATTGTACCCGTCGGTACTGTCACGATCTTCTTGTCTATAGAAACGTAGAGAATATGTGCGGTTGTGCGGTTAGAAGGGATATTTAAGGAAGACAGTAGACTTGTAACTCATTAAGCGAAAACGTGGTTAATTCTATCGAAGTTTTTAGAAAAGAAGAAGTTGCTAATTTTTTGTTATAACGTCCTTCACACGCAGGAGGTAGAGGGTAGTGGTTATCAAGCAGGTTAGAAACACGTACTTACTAATTTTAATCCCATTTGACATATTAATAAAGATATGAACAAACTATCCCTTAATGTAATTTTTCAGATAATTTTACTTATTTACTTCATTAGAAGATTCGAATTAGTAATAAGTAAAATTCGCTGTGTGTAAACGTATAGATGAGTTCATATGGATACGTTCCGGGAGTTTCTCAGAGCGGAGCGAACTATCATATCTTCGTAGACGTTTTTAGGAATAATATTGCAACAAGTCTGAATGCATACCACATCTGTTATGTACTTTTTCAGTAAATTTTTCCATCATTGTACACCTATTACATCGATTATACACATTGTAATATAATATATCATGTCCTCTAGTTAACCTGGTACCCTCGAAAAAGATCGCAGTATACGACCGGCACGTCGGCAATCTTCCTCGAAATGCATAATTTTCATTTGGAATCGTATGGATTTCTTTGCTCTAAAAGCATACAATTTCGGATCCCTAAGAGTTTTCTAGTGAGTACGAACTCAAGAACACTATCTAGTATGAAAGTAGCTAAAAAATCGCCAAAGATCTTCGAATGGAGCTTAGGTATGTATTTTTCTTCGAGAGACAATAGAAAATAATAACATCATAGTCTACGTATGTAGAAAAAAAAAAAATAAGAGGAATGTTACGTGGGCCGTCGCTGTAGTTTCTAATTGCTCTTATTTTTTTATTGAAACAAGAATTTTTTATTATAACAAAATGATGTAAAATCAAACACAAATAACATTAAAAATGTAAAGTGGGCCGTCGCTGTAATTAACATAAAAAATAAATTATGCTTTTTCTTGTTACATAAAGATATTAAATCAATGATGCGTCGCATCTGTATTAATAACTTTCTATCAAACATCTATAATTTCGATTTCCACATTGGTTCTTTAGACCATGTTAAACATTGTTGACTTCATAAATTACACATTCTCCTTCAAACAATTTTACAAAAATAACAATCTCTGTAAAAAACCTTGTACAAAGTACGCGACGGCCCGCTTTTTTTTAAAAATGAAAAAATACAACCTGGCAATCTGCGAAGCCTTCTTTTTGGTATTTAATAATTGAATTGAAAACATGGGGTGGAGCAATTCTAACAGGAAAATGAACTATGTACTTGATTCAGGTCATTATCATACTAGAAGAATCATCCTACGTTATACGGTTATTTATGAACTAAGAAACAATAGAAATTGAATAAATTCATTAAAATGTTTAATAAATTAAATGTTATCACAAAATGTACTGGTGGGTTTAAATTGTAGATTAAAGATTAGTAAAATAAATTTGTTTATTCCTACTGCACATATGTAAACAATTTTAAAAAATTATCTAAAAATTGTATATGCATAACCTTCGAAAAATTAAACTTATTTATTATTTATACAAACATACTAAATATTGAACCTGAATTGATAGGTGTACCAAAATGTTATATTTAACGTTTACGAAAAAAGCGGGCCGTCGCGTACTTTGTACAAGGTTTTTTACAGAGATTGTTATTTTTGTAAAATTGTTTGAAGGAGAATGTGTAATTTATGAAGTCAACAATGTTTAACATGGTCTAAAGAACCAATGTGGAAATCGAAATTATAGATGTTTGATAGAAAGTTATTAATACAGATGCGACGCATCATTGATTTAATATCTTTATGTAACAAGAAAAAGCATAATTTATTTTTTATGTTAATTACAGCGACGGCCCACTTTACATTTTTAATGTTATTTGTTTAGATTTACAATAAAGGAAAGATGAAATATTGTTTTATCGTCTTCCGCCGTCCATAGCGTGAAATACACGGATTTGAGTTACAACCTTCTCTCTTGGGAGTGTCGATATTTAATAATTATTAAAATCGATGTTGTGTACTATCATCTAAACAATTACCAATTTTTTTTAAATAATTCAGACATGACATGATATTATACTAAAATAGCATTTTCATTCAAAACATTTTTTCCTTATAAATTTTTACATTCAACGGAGAGAACATGAAAGGGGATACTCGAGAAATAGCCATTCGTTCCCCCCAAAAAAATAAATAGAAAGTCTCTATTTCCTTTTACGCATTTCTCCTTAATTTTTAATTCCTCCACCCGCGAGAAGATTTATTTAGTGCCGTGCAAGCAACGGCGATGGTTTTAACCTTTCCCGGTCCGCCATATAAAACTTCGTTATAACCAAGGGTGACTATCTTTTACCCGCATGGACGTGCGCTCTTACCGATGCGCTCTTAGCAATAATAATACCCCGCTGGCTTCCGATCTTTTTTTTCACCGGACTGGGACGAGGGACAAGCGCATGTGCGTCTACTACGCGTGTTCACGCGTAATTGCATTCGAGAAGTACGCTCGTGACCGAGGAATGGAGGACGTAACGAGGACTCTCGCGAGTTCTTCTCGATTTACGCAAATTCCATTGCCTCGTTTCGATAATTTGATCTTCTTCCGTTCGTACGTATACTTCCCGCAGGGGAAACACGACCGCGACAGGCCGAAAAAAAACCTTTTCCAAAACTTTTTCTTATTATTACTTAATAATTTATTTCACGGTTGGGAGAAGGATATGTTATTAATAGACTGCGGATATTTATGCAAATGCATATGAATTATAATTCATGATTCATCAAATATTGCAAGTAGAGCTGATAACTGAATAAAAATATGTAAAATATAAAGGATATATGTAACATATTCAATGATTTGTCTTATATGTAAAATTTTAAAAACATACGCAATAAGAAAAGTATGTATTTGCATAAATATCGGCTATGAAATAGTTTTATACAAATTTTTATTAAAAAAATAATAAAAATTAATACAGATATACACAACAGAGTACCGGTCCATTTTATAAGATAATATTTTTTCTTCTTTTTTTTCATATTTTAATACTAGAATCGTGTGGTATTCGGCTAGAAAATGTAAAAAGTTGCGAGCGGTATCCAGATAAGGCTGTCGCGTCTGGTCCACCAGTTGCGAAAGTGTTATCATCGATATGAGCAGCCTCAAGGGTAACGTGAAAATTCGAGGACCTTTTTGACAGGGAGAAAAAAGGGCAAGAGAGGGAGGGGGACTAACGATTATACATAATCGATTCGTTCCACTTTAGGTGAGGTCCCTGGATGATCGGGTGCACCCAGAAAGGTTATATGTACATCGTGGAATATATACCTTGTTAGAGTCGTCGATTTACCGACACGTCACTTAGGAGCGATAACATCGAGGCGACGTCGTCGATGCTCTCGCGACGATGAACTAATGGCGAAGAGAGAAGCCAAGAAAGGAGACAGAAAGATAGAGATAGAGTTAGAGAGAGAGGGTAGGAGGGGGAGGCAAGAGAGAGAGACAAAGAGGGAAGCAAGTCCTACGTCTTTCGTATCACGGAAGGCAACGAAAGAGAGAGATAGCACGAGTATATGTATGACGAAGGTGGTCGAGATCGAGACCAGACAATTTAATTGTTCGAACTTAAATGGAGAGCAGCTGCCTTCTCTCCCGGCTAACAAGCCAGTAATAACCCGCTTCTAAGGTCTTCTGCTTCTCATCCTCTTCTTCGATCTCTCCTTTTTCTCAACGAGACAGCAGAGGGAGAGAGAGAGGATAGGATAGGGAGGGAGCGGTTTGACCATGACGCCCATAACGTTACCTTGGATTTATAAACGAGGGCCTATCCGTGAAACAGCAGGTGCTTCCGTTGCTTCGGACATCGCTTGAGAAAGAAGGAGAAAGAGAGACAGAGAGAGAGAGAGAAAAAATAGAATCATTCTCTTCCTCTCGTCCTAATTCCATCTTAATCAGGGGGCTCGGTTCGTTCTTATTTTCGTGGCACGAAGGGTAGGACTTATATCCGTTCGAGAGAAGCTCGTGTCGCTAAATATCGACTAGTTTCTCGTTTGACACGCGTAGAACCCGTATAAAAGTGGGTAATACTTCTTTATTCTAGGTATGAATTTTTCTTCATGGATTATATTGTTTAAAAGGTTGATTGACAATTCTATAAATTATTTTTTTTTTTTGTATTTCCTTTGCTAAAAGTTATCAGTGATCTTCACGGTGTAAGATTACATGGTATTACACAAAATGTTTGTAATTATCTAATTTTTATTTCATTAGTCACTGATAACACCCACATCATTTGAAGAGTCGTCGAAATACTGACCAAAAGTAATATTCTCAAATTTAAGATAAATTGTGGGAATAAATGATAATAATATGATTTTATAATGATACGTAATTTTTAATGTTAAATATTGTGTACGTCTTAATTAATCAGAAATTTCTAGAATAATAATTAATAAATAATGTTCTAGAATAATGCGATTCGGTCATGTTTCTCGATATTTCGTATCTTCTAAAAATTTCGACTGGTAAACGACGTAACGTTAAATTGAAATCGAAGAGGACGATTCGGTGGTGATAAAAGCTCGAGCTTTTATCTTAGCTCGTAGCGACCGGTGCTCTTGGGAAAATCTTTCTCTCGACTATTCTTCGCACAGTTTCACGGTTTCGCGAACGCACCGATAGACGACGTAAGTTTTAAAAGCCTTCGAGTTGGAATCAATCGGAGGAAAAGGGAGGGAAAAGGGAAGATTCTTCGGAAAAACGGGCCAGGGCGACGCGATAAGGGAAGGAAAGAGACGGTCAAGAAAGGAAAAAGGGGGGACATGGAGGAGGGGGATGAATAGTAGGAGAATGATCGGTCGTCGGATAAGAGAGCTCGACCAGGACGAATTCGCGTATCGAGTACAAAAGGGTATCCCTTCGCACCCCTTTCCGTGAATCGCATTAAAACTTACTTTCCTGGAACGAGATAGATAGAGAGATAGAGAAAGAATGGAAAATAATCAGTCGTAGAAAATGAAGTCGAACGGAATCCGAACGGAACAAAACGGAGCAGGTTGGAAGCCTTAACGATTCGATGCTCGATCGATAACGTCGTGATATCGGTCATGGACGTTCTACGAGGAATACCTATGCGTCCAAGAGAAACAGAGAGAGATAGGAGGTAAGCAAAACTCATTTGTGTCTAGTTTATGCGCTCTCTTTGACCTGGAGCAGGAGAAAGCTAGCCAAACTTTTCTCTTTCCTTCGAAACGTTTGAAAATTGCGGAAAGCCTTCTATACATCTCTCTTTCTCTCTCTTTTATATACAGACACACACACACATACATTTTCTTTCTCCTTCTCTTGTTCGATCGTGCTCCATTTAAGGTAGAATTGCGGGATATTCCAACTTCTCCCTTCCGTTCCACAGAGATCCTTCGAAAATCGAGGAAAGGCATCATCGTTTCGCTCTTCACGATGGTAGATCTCTTCGTTCTTTGATGTTTCCTTCGACGAAGCTTTTCCGTCACTGAAGTTAATGAAAATGAAGTGCAACACGAATGAAGTGCACATTCGTGCAAACACTGTGCGTGGTGCTCTCGGTAATATGAACGATAGGTACATACAATATATAAAATAACCTTTAAGGTAGAATCTACTCGAACGAATTGAAACAAAAATGCAATTTTGGCATTTCGGCGAATATACAAAAAAAGGGAAGAAACCAAAATTTGCTGCAATTTTTTTTACTTCGTTTATAGATCATTTATTAATGAAACTTTAAACGTCAATACATAATATTTACCACTATATCTCGAAACAATTCGAGTTCTACAAGTAAATAAACACAGCTGTTACACTCTTCGAATTACGTACGAATAATAGAAGTTTTTGCATTGACGAGATACGATTATATTTACAATCACATTTCAGAACACGCATGTATCAAAATAAATACGTACGAGTTGACAATATTACCTATCAATTATGATCGTAATCATATCACGAGAATCGATAATCACACTCTTAATTCACGGTTCGGACTAATGCAACGATTTTATTGCGGGAGATGATATCAGGTACCTACAGATGATACATACATTCAAGTACGCAAAGAGGGAAATCCGAGAAAGTGGAAGAGGCAGCAGCACACGCGATATTATTGCTTCTCGTTGTACTACGTATGTACCTACTCGCAGTGAAAAACACACAAAAACGACGGACGAGGGCCTCGTATATAATAACGCACTGGACGAGATCGTTTTCTCGTGGCGCAGCATTAATAGTACTTATCTTCCGCACGGTACACCACGTGGTAATTATCGTCCAATCTTCGAAGGACCACCAGCCTTCCACGATATAATTCTTCCGAGTTTGCTACTTAAAAGCGTGCGTCTTTCTTTTTTCGGGCCCTCTTCTCTCTCTTTCTCTTACAAACACTTTTTTCTCGTCTCTCGTTTCCTCTCTGTCTCGCTATCCACCCTCGGAAAGGCGCGTACGCCGAACGGGATTTAAATTTAATTTAGCGCTTTCACGTTCCGTCACGATAACGAGCCCTTGACAGCCGATTATAATAATTATCGTAGGAAAAGGGGATATATTCCTCGTGGGGCCCAACGTGGACGCCGGCGATTCGTGAAAGGAGTCGTAAACTCAGGGAGATTAACCCGTCAACTCCGGCCAGAGTTTTGCCTTCTTTTTTCCCTTCTTTTTTTTTTCTCCTTCTTCCTTTTCCTCGCTTCTTCGTTCGGCTACCCTCGATACGCGTGCACATCGTCGTACCTTTCGTAGTTTTGTCATAAATTTTTTTTTCTAACCGAAGACACTCGAGGTATAACCGTGAAAACGAGCGTGTTGACTCGACTAGTTACTCGGAAGAAAAGTGCACAATTATTCATCGTAAAAGTATAAAACCATAAATCAAGTAATGCACGAGGGTTCTCGCTAACGTTTGCAAAAGGAAGGCTGGTCATAACCTTCGAAATGGTCGAAATTAGTCTCGTTAACGTATACGCAAAGAATTTACGAGAGTCGTGCTAAAGAAGAAAATCGAAGAGGCACGCTTATTATTATTGGGCAAGTATTTACGATGAAATTAGTTCCCGTTGTGTTTACTTTTTGCCCCCGGTCCACGCTTCCCAAAGGGCATAATCCTACGAATTAGGTATCGAAGGTTGAATTTATTTTAGAGAAACTCGAGGACTCGAGGCATTTTCGGCGAAGGTTATATTTACGACGATGTCGAGATAACCTGGCTCGAACACGCGCGCGCAAATATTTTCGAAAGTCAAGGAAGGAGGTAAACTCCAACGGAGGAAGAGAGAGAGAGAGCACGGAAAAAGGGTGGCTCGCACCTGCCCCAGTCGACTTCACCGTACGGCCGGTAAGCTACCGACGAAGTTAAACTTCGCGAAGTAATAATAACAAGAAAACTGAAAGTACCCGTACCAGAACTAATAGGGTATTTATTGCTTGTTTAGGACGAAGGCGAAGCGAGTTGCTTCGAAGGAAGAAGAGCGCGTTCATATCCGGAAAGCGAAAGCCGCCGGACATACACACACACGGGGATAGCACGCCGATTCCCAAGGTTGTGTCTTTTATGAGAGCCATTAGCCGAAAATGAAAGTCGCACGACTACTACGCTTATCTACGGTTCTTTCCTAATAGTTTACTCTTCGAATTGTTCGACGAAGGTAAGTGACGGCATCCTCAAACGTTACTACGTAACGAGCTTGGGTAATAACGTAATCGAGCGGCTTTTACGAATGCTTAGATACGTAATGATAGTTATCACGAACGATAATGCCATTGTAATTTTATAACAAGATTCGTGATTCGTTAATGACATGGTTTTAGTTGCGATTGATAGAAAGATTCTTTTAGGACTTTTGGTAAAATTCTATTTACATTCGCGAAACAAAGTGATCTTTTATCTTTTAGATATATTTCAAACGAATGGATAAAAAAGGAATAAATAAATTTGATATTTGAAAATGATTAGTGATGGACGGCAAGATAAGAATATCAAAATCTTGACAAGACTTTATTTTTCAAGACAAGATTACCAATTTCTTGTTCTTGATAAAATCAAGACAAGAAAAATCTATCGAAATTCTTGATTCTTGATAACTGAAACTACAATTATACGTATGTAATTATAATTTTATATATCGGGGTTATGTAATATTAAAGTCATGTTGAGATCCTCTCGTCTATTTTAAATTTTAAATAATTAAATGCAAAATTTAAATTAATTTGAAACAATAAACTTTATAATTTTACTGAAAACTGCAGTTTATTTTTAATATAAATATAGGAAATCTCTATTTTGTAATGATGTGCCCTAAAACGTGCTCTTAATTGCGTGCGTGAAGTAAACTAGAGACCTTAGCTTCGAAATAGCTTTTTAAATTTTCTACTACAAACATTTGTAGCTGATATAGAGTAATTTGAAAATGATCTAAAAATTTCATGAATTTTCTTGTTCCTTTAATTTTTATGACCAGTAGAATTAAAAAAAGATATTTTTCAATAATTTTTATAAAAATTTTTATTTATAAGAATCAAGAATCAAGACAAGAAATTGATTGTCAAGATCAAGACACTAATTCTCGATTGTAAAAAATCAAGACAAGACAAGTATGTTCGATTCTTGTCTTGCCTTGAATCCATCACTATTGATGAAAAGTTTAATAAAATAAGAACATCTATTTCAAATTCTATTCTATATCTATTCCAATAAGAAAATTTATTTCAAATCCTCGAGAAACATGTCGACAGTTTCTTTTTAAAAGAATGTCGGTAAAAAAAAGTTAGAGGAGCACGCGGTCTAAAAGACGAAGATAAGATCATAGCGAGGGGAAAAAAGGAAGGTGTAAGAACGGGATAAGATCCTAGAAGCCGGCAGATGTCAACGGTGGCCTTGACAAGAGAGAACGAGCTCTAAAGGGAACGCGCGGGAAGCGTCGACTCGCTAACACGAACGACGATGACCGCTTGACAAACCGGCGTGGATGCGAAGAAGGCAGCCACTTCACGGGATTCGAACGACAAGAGAGACTCGAGTAGGTCGAAAGTGTCAAAAACTCTTTCGTGTTTTGTGAAGTTCCCTCTTTGGAAAGTGCCTACAAAGCATGCATTCCCCTTTTTCTGTCTGTGTTTATTCGTGTTTAACTGTGAAGTTTGTCTACTTGCTTTTCACGTCAACGTTTCGAGTCACGTTATTTTACTATTCTTCATATATATTTTTCATCGCATTACTTTATCGCGTATATTTTTTAATTGCAAAGTATAGTTTACTGTTTTTCTTTTATAATGTATTTCAAGCTACATTGTAATTCATGTTATTTATAATTATCCGAAATATAAGTCTTATGTAGAATTTTCGTTCGTGAAAGACAGGAAAGTATACGTTCATCTTTAAATCATTGTCATTTTGAATCACCGTGTATTTCAAAAGAGACAGGTTTATGGGGTTTTCGAATAACTTCTACGACGAAAAGTATCCTATATTATACATATTTTGTAAGGGGTGGTGGTTTCTTCTCGTTAGACGAATAAATCATTTTGAGACACGACGGCGCAGTGGATAACAATGTATAGTACGTACCCTATACTTATTCACTACTCTTTATACGTTCGCTCTCCTGTTCGTGCCTCGCATAAGTTCCTCGAAGATTATAGATTATAGAACATTATGCTCTCTCGATAAAAACTTTTGCTCTCTCTCTCTCTCGCTTTTTCTCGTGGCATAGAAACGCGATCTTCGGAAGGAGGTCATTTAAATCTTCGTCGCTTTGACGTTAATCCACCTGCCCGACGTGACGCGGGCGAAGAGTTACGAACGACGATACTCGTCGTCGCCTCGAATTATCTTCGGTGTTCTCTCCCAATTACGCGTTTTACACGTAGCGAGATTAACTTTAATCCCATCGTGGAAGCGCGACCTAGAGTCTCCCCCTCCCTCCTTCTTTTTCTCTCCCTCATTTTCAAAGACGAATCGTTTACTATTTTTTGCTAGTCTCTTATCTCGTCACGTTTTATTACACGATATACACACTCACGATTTTAATACAAAAGCAGAATTCAATCTAAAAATAAATACACTAGTCAACAAAATTAAAGGAACAAGAAAATTCCTAAAATTTTTAGGTCATATTCAAATTAATGTATCTCAGCTACAAATGATCGTAGAGGAAAATTAAGCAAACTATTTTGAAGCTTAAGGTCTCTAGTTTTCGATCTTTGCCTTCAAAAAATTTTTTTTACCTTTTGTTATTTATGAAACAGAAGACAAATCACGAAAGAACAATTTGAAATTTTGAAGGCAAAGATGAAAAAATTAGAGACCTTAATCTTTAAAATGGTTTGCTTAATTTTCCTCTACGATCATTTGTAGCTGAGAGACAATAATTTGAATATGACCTAAAACTTTTAGGAATTTTCTTGTTCCTTTAATTTTTTTGACTAGTGTAGATCTATTTTATTTGCATTGTCCGTGGCATGGTATCGGCACCACGAGGTTTAATGGATATTATAAGGCAAGGGGTTAAATAATCTTTAAAATACAAGAATGTATTCGTTACATGCCAGGTTTTACGGTCCCAGGATGCATAGTCGGTTTGGTCCTCCGACCTTAACTTTTTGATAGATGTAGTTCTTTTTCCCTGTTGTTTAGATTTCGAACGTAGGTGAAGATCGTTGTGTAGAGTATAAAGAAGAAGTGGAAGAGGAAGGGATTAGCGGTGTGTTTTGGGCCCGTCTGTAGACTCATCGGTAAGGCTGATGTAGACGGACCCTACCCAAGACCCAGACCTTTTTGGCATTGTATATATTGGTATAGGACGTAAAACAAGCGCTTGCGAGAATATGGGATAATTTGTAGGCTATCTGGCGGAGGTCCATTGGTGAGCTTTTTGAAATAACAGGATGCAGGATCGCTCGGACGTCATTGGTTAAAGCTTCAAGTCGCAACAAATCATTCAGGTAATAATACAGGGTCCAGCGGTGCCCAGGTATTGTTTCCAGCCAATATGACTTCAATTCTACGTCTTGTAGTCCTTGATGACACATAACACTCATACAAGTTGTGTTTTTACTCTCTGTTGTCACGAAATCGCTTCAGCTTGTCCATTTGTTGAAACGGTATTGCCCGTGGCAATGTGTGTCTGTCCTAGCATACTTAAATATTCCGATATTGGCCCTGGGAAACTCATATCCGTTAAGTAAGCCCAGACATCTCCTTCGATACGTAGGGCTTCTTTTTTATTTTCATTTTGAACCACGTCAACTAGCATGGTATTAAGGCCAATAGTGCAATGATGCAAGAATACACAAATAAGCATCTTACGTCCATTTGGATCATCGGTTGCATGTAGATCACGATAAGTACGTTACACAAGATCCAGGAAAGTAAAAAATCCTTATTCTGGCCTCAAATTTGGTCCACGGGTATCGATCCCATTACAGGCCCCTATCTATCCCAACATTTCGGTTTGCAAATCTTGCGACCAAGAAGGGTTGAATCGGATCGAAGAAGATTCCGGTCTTCCTTTTGCATGAAAGAAGTAAAGAAAGAGAAGAGAGAGAAGCGATAAGGATTCCCCTTTCGTTTCTCCTTCGTCTGCTTCGCTCACAGGTAAATCAGCATCTCTCTCTTGCTTTCTCCTTCAGGTATCTTAAAGCTAGTCCTCTCCCTCGAGTGGGCCAATGTGAACGGGGCTTTGTGATGGCATAACGAGCGTGGAGTGCCTCTCCCATGCTCTCCGTGTAATCTGGTCTTCGGGTAATTGTACGTTATACGTCCGGAGAAGCTAGCGAGAGTTTGCGAAAAATCGCGGCTCATTCGGGTAGAGAAGGAAAGAGAGAGAGAGAGAGTTCCTTCGTGATTTTGCTTCGCGAGGAGTGGAAGAGGAACAAGAAGAAGATGAAGAAGGAGAATGAAAGAGAGCAAAGAAGCATCGGACGGAAGAGGTAGGGAAAACGAAAGAGAGGAAGAGAAAGTAGAAGAGGGGAGAAAAGGTAAAGAGTGGGGGCAGAGTGTGTGAGAATGCTATCAGCGGAGTCTTCTCGGGGCCGAAGGACCACACCGCGAGACCACCGTGCGTGCCTTCGGCCCTCTTCTTCGCCGATACATCCGCGATCAAACATCGACGAGAACGCTCGACTAAATGCTGCTTCACTTATTTCGCTTTTCCACAAATCCGGTTCAATACTTCTTTTTCGACTTTATACTCAAAATGGTTAGAGAAAATCACGCAAAATTGAGAAGATTTTTTAATCTACACCCGTTTGAGATCGTACGAGACATTCGTTTCTTCGGAACGGTAGAGGAAGAGTGGCATGAAAGAGCCACTTTTTGAAAGAGCCACTATCATTTACACAGTAGTTTTTGAAAGAATGTTGGACGAATTAGTTTTTGAAAAACTAGTCAAGTTTTTGTTAATCCAACTAGCAACCAGTGTTGCTACTTAAAAACTATAATTCGTCCAACATTCGTTCGAAAACTACTGTGTAAATGATAGTGGCTCTTTTAAAAACGTGGCTTTTTCATGCCACTCTACCCCTACTTTTTTCGACAAGATAATATTATCGGATTTTAGAGAATGGATATTGTGTGGCTTGAAAAAATAAGAAAAGTAGAGAGATAAATAATAATACCACTAGATGTTTCTTTTTGATAGAAGGACGAACGTGACACGATCCGATTTTTCTAAACGCAACAGCGCGCTTCATTCTTAATTGGTAATCCGTCCCGTTCGATCGACGGACGTAGAAAGATAAAGGGAAAGACAGAAAGAGAGACAGAAACGAACTCTCATTGCAGTGATCCGGATGAACGTCATAAATTCTCGCGGAAGAATCACGCGCACCGATCGAACGGGTTCTGCGCGATTCTTCCGCGTGATCGCGATGAAATGGCAAGGAGAGAGTGAGAGAGAAAAAGAGAGAATATATATATATATATGTATGTGTGTGTTCGTCTCTTTAATGGAAACGACTAGCACGATTTGGAACGACCGTGCAGTTTTCATGAGCGATAAACGATTCGAATTAAGCCGGAATCGAAGAAGCGGAAGAGAATTTATCTTCGTTACCCGTCGCACGAACGATATTAATCGAAGTCGTTTGTCTAACGGTCGTTTTTCGCGTTTCCTTCTTCCCCTTTCGTTTCCCATTGGAACAAGAAAACGGAAATGCTGAATGTTGATCGGAAAAATTCATACACGAGGGATTCGCATTTTTTGTTCCTCTTTTTTTACAACGAGCTAGATGATCTTTTCTTTTTCATTCTTGTTAAGTCACAGAAGGGAGTTACATCTACAGAAACTCATGGAGTATAGGAGGCTGCATTATATTTGATTTTGGAACTTCCATAAACCGGCAAATCACGGGGAAACCACCTTCGGAGGGTGGTTCTGTCGTTGTCCGCTGGCTCACCTGCCGCTTAACGATGCGCCGACAGGGGGTGCGAGAGCGAACGTGTCTCTGGTTAACCGAACGTATCGGAATCTCTGCTCGGGAACATTTTCATGCTACGTCGCCCTTTCACCACAGAGACAGACCGATCACTCTTGTCATATCTATATCAACTTACTTGGGGGGCGTACAACTGTATTGTTTACCTTTGATGATTTTTATTTGCATCAATAATTTTTTGATAATGGTGTACTTATTTCTGTCTTTTAGGTTCAATAATATTGCACCTGAGTTGCAATGTTACCATAGTTTTGACTAGATATCAAATGTTTGTTAAATATATTTTACAATGTTTGAAATATTGTTTAGTCTGCAGGAACTATTCACCTTCTGCAGTTTTTACAAGCAGGTTATGGCTTCAAAGTTTAACAATTAAGCCTTTAGCTAAAATATTATTGAATTGTCCAGGGAAACTATAATATTGGAAACTACATATAATATAGGAAACTATAAATATTGTTTAGTCTGCAGAAACTATTCACACATGCAGTTTTTATAAGCAGGTTATGGCTTCAAAGTTTAACAATTAAGCCTTTAGTTAAAATATTATTGAATTGTCCAGGGAAACTGTCAATATGCTTGTATAATGTTACTACACTTTAGCCTGTGTAGTTTATCCCAATATTAGGCAATATATTCAATACGAATTGTCAATAATGCCTCATTCTCACCACGAACACCAACGATGTCAATCCAAATATCACGGAGAGTCGTGATAATTTCGTAGTGATAAGATAAAAAAGAAAGACAGAGAAGTCACACGCGCAGGTGCCTTTGCTCCTATCAAACCCGTACAGTGGGTACAGCGAAAGAAGGAGGAAAGAAGGGAAGGAAAAAAGGAAAGTAAGTGTGTAAGTATGTGTGTAAGAGAGAAAGAGAGAGAAGAGACGCAAGAAGACACGGCGCCTTCCTATACCCCGTAGTATCCCTTTGTTCGACGTGTGGCAAGATAAATTCAGCTAATAAATGACCGGGGGCTATTTACCGTGGCGGTAGCGCCTCGTTATCCGACTCGTACCGTCTCCCTCCCTCTTATTCTCTCTCTCAGGCGCGTCTCTTCTACGTACGCGCGAGCATACGAGCGTGTGCGAGCGACTTACCGGCACGCACACGTGCGCGAGCCGTGTTTTGCAGCATTTTGAGCATGGCTTGGTATCGGTAAGAGGCCGATAAATCTTCTCTTCTCTCTTTCGCCCTCCCTCTCTCTTTCTCGTTGCTCCTTTCGAAGGGCTTCCAGAGTCATTCCCCGACCTTTCTCTCCTCCCTCCTTGATACCGCCTTGTCCTCCTCGTGTCTCTTTCTTCTTCTACCCTTTTACCCTGACTACGGAAGCTTCAAGAAGAAAAGAGAGAGAGAGGGTTCTACGCGTCGCTATATAAAAGCAGATAGGCAAGGTTTTCTCGAGTAGGTACACCTAGTCTCTATGTATTTATATCTGCTTCTGTATGTGTACGTTGATGTCATATGCGAGTACAGTTATGCCTCTCCTCCGTTTACGAGGGTGCCTGGCTAGCTCGTCGTGAGGATCGAGCCGCTATCGTGAAATCAGCGTCCGTCTTAATTATCGCCTTTAGTCTCTTTTCCTCTTTGTCTTCCTTTGCACGCTCTCCCTTCCTCTTCCATCGTATCCTCGCTTCGTCATTCTCTACTCCCTTCTTTTCTTCCTCTTCTTATTTCTCTCGCGAGGCTCTTAGCCGGAGGACAATATCTCCGGCCACGGTAGAGGCGGTGGAGGCGACGGCTCGCGGATACCGCGATATATCAACTTGCTTCGAGGCGTGATAGGGCGAGGCGGAGCCGTGTCACGAGATGGAATTCGCAAAAATCGGGTGTGCTTCGTGTCGAGACACTCGTCCTAGAGTTTAAACCCTTATACACGTTCTTTCTTTTTGACAAATATTATATTTGAAATGACTATGTAGATTCGAGAAATATTAGGTTCAACGGAAAGTACGTGCGCTTTTATGCTGTAATGTGCTATATAGTGTTTGGAAAAATTGATTTATTCAAATCATGGTACGATTTTTATTAGCTTCAATCATCTCTTTCAAGTTATTATCATTATTGCTTTTGATTACGTGAAACGTTCTGAATCGTCCAAGCTAAAATCTTCTGATCGAAATTTTTGGAACCACTTTTGACACATACAGTAGGGGACAAAAATTTAGGACCAGTCATAACTCTTTTAATAATTGAACTAAATGATTTGAAATTTTGCAATAAAATGAAAGTATTAGTTTACTAGATATCGTGTTTTCGTTAAAAAAAAATCGAAATTTTTTGAATTACATAGAAAATAAAAAAAAGTCATTTTTTCAACTTTTTTATCTGAGCCTATAATAAAAATTAAAAATTTGCTTTTTGAAGATTCAGGTGAGATATATGCATATTATAAATTTCATTTAAATCGGTTAATGTTGTTCCAAGCCACAAATGCTTAAAGATTGCAGAATAAGGTCGAAAATTAGTGATTTCGGCAGATGTCAGCGATTTTCGACTTTATTCTGCAATCTTTATACATTTGTAGCTCGGAAGAATGTTAACCGATTTAGATGAAATATTTAGGATGCTTATATCTTACTTGAATCTATAAAAGGTATTTTTTTAATTTTTATTATAACGTCAGATAAAAAAGTTAAAAACAAAGACTTTTTTATTTTCTTTGTAATTTCGAACATTCCGATTTTTTCAAACCTACGAAACTACGATATATAGGAAACTAATCCTTCTATCCTCTTGCAAAAACTCAGATTATTTGGTTCAATTATAAAAAAGTTATTCTGTTTTAAAGAGTGGCCCTAAATTTTTGACCACCACTATATTTAAAAATCACGATCACTATCGGTAGCTTCTCAATTCAAGCCATCATTTTCGTCTTATTAGTGATGGAGTCATGTTGACAATTTTAATTACCTAATAAAAAACATGTCGTAATTACGTCAGTTGATTTTTTTTGTTAATAACGCATTTCTTGGGTCTGGCAGTTATCTTACAGAAATATCGCGGATCATGATCATGAAGGAATAGTACGATAAAGTCGATAAAAGTTCGTACATTTTCTCGTTTCTTTGCCAATGTGAAATCTTACGGAGAAGATACCTTTTGGAAAATCCAGATAGTACCTACGAACCGTACGTTACGCCGCGTTGCGATATATATTACAGTTTGCCTATAAAATATTCGAACGAAGGATAAACCGAGATGCCGTGAGTTAAAGTCGCGTAGGTAGGTATACTACTTTGTGTAAACGCCGCTACGAAAGTATTCCCATCCTTATCTTTCATTTTTAACGCACGTTCACGACTTACTTTCGTTATATCGGAATAACTTTGAAATTTTCATCGGTAAGTCTTAACCATCTCTGAAGGAAAAGGAAATAAATAATTAGAAGTCTAAACCATTACCAAAGTTGACGATGAATTTCAGACGTATCGTTGTTATTGTAAAAAAATTTTCAGAAACCAAATTTTCTTCTTCGAAAAGTATTTCTTGTCAAAGCTATCAATAGAAATTGAGCATATCGCTATAATCGCCGTGGCAATTAAAAATTATGATAACATTTAATTTATTAAACATTTTAATGAATTTATTCAATTTTTATTGTTTCCTGGTTCATAAATAACAGTATAACGTAGGGTGATTCTTCTAGTATGATATGTTATATATGTTTCCAATTCAATTATTAAATACAAAAAAGTAGGCTTCGCAGATTGCCAGGTTTTATTTTTTCATTTTTCGAAAAAAGTGGACCGTCGCATACTTTGTTCAAGGTTCTTTACAGAGATTGTTATTTTAGCAAACTTGTTTGAAGGAGAATGTGTAATTTATAAAGTCAACAAAATTGAAATTGAAATTATAGATGTTTCATAAAAAGTTATTAATAAAGATGCGACACATAATTGATTTAATATCTTTAAGTGACAAGAAAAAGCACAATTTAATTTTTATATTTACTACAGCGACTGCCCACTTTACATTTTTAATGTTATTTGTGTTTCGTAATTACTGTAAAAAAATTTTCAGAAACCAAATTTTCTTCTTCGTAAAGTATTTCTTGTTAAAGATATCAGTAGAAATCGAGTATATCACCATAACCGCCGTGGCAATTAAATAATAGACGATAAACGAATGCCACGTTCTCACCTAGTCTGCTTCTTCTCTTTCGCTTTATCTCTCTTTCTTCGTTTAAATGGGTGCATTCGCAGTGGGAATACACGATTCCGCGTTTGGATAATTCGAGCCGGAAATGATGTGCCTTGTAACACGGTTTGCGGTTTGCGTTTCCGATATCAGCGTGTTTGTCGACCATAACGAAACCTCTAATACAGGAGCGCGTTTAAACGTCCGTCTCGTGGCTCTCTCTCTACCACCAAACTATTTCAAAGGGCGTTCAAAACTTTTTTCTTTTCAGTTTCTTGTCGAAGAAACGATAAGACGGAGGAACGAAATAGAAAAATAGAAAGAATTTAATTAATAAAATAAAAAAAAATTTAAGCAGGTCGAAGAGACTTTGGTAATCGCCGAAAGCCGCGCGAAAGGGCCTTAAGTCTTGAAATATTTACGAGAACTCGATTGTAAAAGAAAGAACAAAACAGAAAGAAAGAGAGAGAGAGAGAGTACAAAGAGAGGAGAGGGACAGAGGAGAGACGAGGGAGTAGCTTCGCGAAAAATAAAGATGTACCGGCAGCCAACCATTTTTCCTTGTTAATTGAAGGAAGCAAACCCCTTATACTTGGAAGATCACGATAAGCTTGGAGAGGAGACCTCTATAAGCGCGCGGCTTCTTCGTCGTTCACCTTCTTCTTCTTCTCCCTCTTCTTTCTCTTCTCCTCCTCGTCTTTCCTCCCCCTTTACCTTGTACAGTTCGCTGCATCCTGTCTGGTAACCATTTCTCTTCCTACCGCGTATACAAATACACCCTCGCATTGTCCAGGATAATGACGAAAAAAAGCGCCTCGACTTTAGATCGCAAAATTCTCTTCCTTCTTCTTCTTCTTCTTCTCCAACGACGACGACGAATCGTTTCTCCAGCGTTAGCGTGAGAAAGAACCACTATAGATAACGTTTTTGATCCTGATGTTATCATCCAACGATGCACCGATATGACTTTTGTCAGAGATTATACAATCATATGTTACTCGCTACGAGTTACACTCCAAACCAAGTGCAAAAGGGTTAAGATAGACAAAAATACATTTTCTTTCAAAGTAAGCTATCCTTACAATTTTACAACAAAATTTATTTAATATTCAAATATTTTGTCATGCAAAAATAATGTGATTTGGGCCACTGTCATAATCACGAGCACATCGGCACACATTTATTTCTCTCGATTTCATTTCTTCGTAATTTTACACTCCAACGCGCTATAGTAGTCGAAGAATACGAAGGAACGTTCAATATTGCCGGCGATCAAAAGAAAACTTTTGTAAAGAACGCTTTAACTTTGGATTATGTTTGTCACCGTGTCTGCGCCAATATTAGCACGATCTCACGTTTACATATACACACAAGCATACGTACGCTCGATGACTATCGACTTTGCTTCTCGAGAGTTTCCAAATTTCATGAACGCCAAAGGGCTAGGTACCTCTGCTCTTTCTCCGTTGAATTTTCTCTTGGGAATTTTCGCGATTGTGCAAGTTGAATCGTTTCAACCGGGAGACCACACAAATTTATGATTAATTATTTATAAACGAATAAGACGTTTCTCGTGGAGAAATAACTTCGGAAAACGATTTTTGGATTATTTAGAAACGATTGTAACGGTTCTTTATACAGCACTGGATGACAATTCTTATGTAATTTTTTAATTGGTTTTTACATAAATTTCGTAACCTAAAAAGAAGAGTACTATTTTAAAAGAAAATTGGCAAGTACATCGCTAAATGCGACGACAGATGTTAAAGAGCAAGCAGAGGTTGCTCCTTCCGATCGATCGGGAGAACCAAGCGAGATTCGTACTGGATCGTTCTACGCACGACGGCATATCCCTCGTGGATTAAGGGATTGCCACATGCCGGCACAAGTATCCCGTTGTCTCGGCACTAACAAAAGCTTCTTTCCGAAGCAACAGCTGTTTAATGATATCTACTGTAAAAGTTTGCCGATAGAAAATGAAAGGGAAAGCCGGTACCGTATCGGTGTCTCGACGTTGACGGTGTATTATCGAACTATCAAAGACTAATTATTAGCCACGATCTTTGGGAGTTTAGATTTCGCATAGAAATCTGAAAGAACTTGTATGTATTCGTCTGTCTACCGTCTAAGCCATCGATATTGATTTTTGCAAAAAGCATAATGTAATATCAATACGAAGCATGCATTAATTCTTAGCGGCACAGGATTCCAGATAATAAAATAGACCCATGTTGCACAGAAATTTTATCGTGTTTTAATGTTTAGTTTTTATTATAGAACTTTTCACTTGCTTATATAGAAACTTAACTTACCTCTACGATTTTTCACATAAAACCAGGAAAAAAAGGTTATCCCAATAAACCTTCCAGTTACAACAATTGGTGAACCATTATTGGCATGTTGAATGTTGCCAACACAAATGAATACATTTGTAACATTTGTTGAATATATGACCAACTGCTTTACGTAAATAAGGCGAAATATAGACCTATGCACATGCAGCTATTGCAACATTTCGGACTAAAAATGTCCCACCATGCATTACGGTGCATCAAAAAGGTGGGACACTTTTAATCCCACCAAAGAGTTAAATGATCACCTGAAAACTATTCTGCAGTTATTGGTAGCGTCAGGTATCTATGTATAATTTGTAATTCTTAATATTGAAAAACTTGTTACTGAGAAACTGAACCAAACCTATCATTAAAAAAAATGCAGAAATTCCATACATTTTAAGGTTTCCCCCTCCCTTGAAATTTCGATTTTGCTGTAAATATACCACCGGCGTTAGTCCTACTTTTTTGCGACGGACAGGCCTAACTGCCGTTAGTCTGTAATCTTAGAATTCGTGGGACACTTCTAATCCCACCGTGCCCCAAAGAATTAAATGAACACTTGCAAACTATTCTAGGTATTGGTAGCGTCAGGTATCTATGTATAACTTGTAACTTTCAATATTGAAAAGCTTGTTACTGAGAAACTGAACTAAACCTATCATTAAAAAAATACAGAAATTCAATATCTTAAAATTCGTGGAACCGACCTCGTTATAGATCCGATTAAAAAAAATGATTCCACATATCGCGAAGCTTTTGCGAACAAGTTAATTACACTCTCAAACGAGCCCCGTTCATGTTCCAACGAGAGCAAAGCCAATTCGTAAGCCGCTGGTACCAGACGACGAGTCGAAAGGGAATTTATATGAAATAATTTGCTCGTGTGCGCGTAAATACGCATGCTTGCGCGTAATCCAGTATCCCGAAGCACGAATCGTTCTTGCGTCATAATGCACTTTACCTTCGCCGTCGACACAAAGCGAAGGTCCCGGATTCCTGTTTTGCGTTCGGCCATTCGACAGGTTTTAATCCTCCTGCCTTTTGCCGGAAGAGCTCACGATGGCGGTTCGTATCTAAGAGCCGAAAAAATGCCCACTCCAATTCCCCCCCGAAAACTTTCCAGACTGTAGGAAATCCAACGCGTACGTATACGTGAAACCGAGTGAGCGCGTGCGTGTCTGTTTGCGCGAGAGAGGCGAGTTTCGAGACAGTTTCAGAGGCAAAGGCCCGATACCCTCCAAGCGTGGAATTATGCTAGCCTGGTTGAAAGGGCTGTATTCTCTCTACCCCCCGATCACCCTCGCGCGTATTAATTCTTTCGTTAATAATACCTACCGTGATTATATTCCATGAGTCCCTCGAATTTCACGTTATTACGCTGTAGATTGTTATAGTTACACGCACGTGCGTTACAATTATGTCAACGTTACGTATTCCATTGAGCGATATTTTCTGTTTCTTGCGTCTACGAGGAGATCGCGAATTCGATTAATTGGAAAATGGTTGGAAATGGAAGCTAATGTTAGAGATCGGAGTTAAATGGTATTAGGCGAAGCATAATATATAAATAACGAAATATGTGTGAACCTGGCTTCGCCCAGGTGATATGTGTGATTATAATATTCTATATTTAATTTTCGGTAATTATTTTGATATAATTGAAAATATTAACACAACGGATAGCCTTTAACCAGCTTCAAAAGTTCCTCTGTATTGTGGTGAAAACCCTATTAAAATCGGTTCAGTAGTTTTTGAGTTTACCTCGAACAAAATATATCGACTTTGCCTTTATATAGACAGAGAAGAAGAGAAGAAGAGAAGAGATAGAGATAAAGAAAAGAAGAAGAGAAGAGATAGAGATAGAGAAAAGAAGAAGAGAAGAGATAGAGAAGAGAAGAGATTTGATGCACTTTTCTGCATTGGTGCACCAGAAAAATACGAAGTATTCAAACTTATGGTTGAAAAGTAGATAGACAAGTGTTTGGTAGTTGGCAACGACAATAGATCTCAAAAAACTGCATCAATCGGTACAGTCAAAAATATACAGAAAAAAGTCTAATTGCAATGTTCCGATGCACCAATGCAGAAAAATCTACAAAATTATCTGCATATCACGCACCGCTTGATACCATGAAGCTTCGATCTATATTTGCTAATATTCCCAATCGTACATAAGGTACAATATATTTCAGTTTCATTGGACACCCTCCATAATACATTTCAACGTGATTTTTTCTACATCAATTATTTCCTTTTTTCATTATTCGATTTTAGTGAAAGAACGGTTTTTTGAGGGAGAAAATTCGTCTCTCTCTTCGACGACTCGAAATTATAGGTCCGTAGAAAAACGTCGTTACGAGCGGAAATCCTTCGTCCTCGAGCGGCCATGTGCCGCTCGACGAAAGCTTTACGGTATCAAATGACCCGGATTTTCCCAGACGCGACCCATTTTTTAGGGTCCTCCTTTTCTCGAGAAAGAAGATGTCGCGTAGGTACGTACGCGTATATATACGCAACGGTTCGCTGCGTGCGTACGAGTCCGAATGAGGGAGAGAAAGAAAGAGATATTTCTCCCTTTCCTCTTCTTTCACTTCTTTCTCGTTTTCTCTTTTCCTTTCACGAGACATTAATTTGGTTAAAATATACGCCAGGTCGTCGCATCGCGTAATGCTTCCTTAACGCGCGAACGATCTCGCGTGAAGCCGTCGCGTTATCCGAGGGCGACGCGCAAATTTTTTGGGGAGGACGTAAATCGGCGAAACGTTTCATCGAGAATACGTTTGATTTTAATCTGATCTTCGTGTTGTCGTCCTTCCCCGAACGTAACTTTTCCTTCTTTATCGAGCTTCTCTCTTTCCCTCTTTTTAACTCACTCTCTAGATTCAAAAGCGAGATCGCTACGTAAAAATTGCGTGCCTTCAAACGATCATATTTAACGAGTAAGCTAAAAAAAGAGCGAACCGAGACTGTTAGGTGCTCTTCTCTCGTGAAAGGAGCAACCACGAAACGCATTCGGCTCTTTTGATTACGAAACGTCGATCTTTCGTTCGCGAGACACTTCCCTTCAAACTTCCCTCATTGATTTATGATGGTGGCTACGCGAGCAGCGAATAATTTATGGATCGTGTATCTTACGAGAGCGAAGTCCTTTCGTTACTATTAATCCTTGATTAATTTCGTACGGGCGACGAGTCACTTCCCGGATCGACTTTCTTCAAGTAATCATGCTTTTTTCATTATCTTCGTTCATTATTATTTCATTGTATATAGGTACCTAATTACTGCTGTCTTTTACAATTTTTAAGAATTTAAACCTTTTCACGCCGAGCGCCGGATATGTACGGCATTGTCTAACATTGGCTTTATCTCGAGATTCTTTTTTGCTCTCGAGATTTAAATTGTGTCTAGGTTTTAATTTTAAGTAATATTATTATTTCATTTAAATCCTTTATCAATGAGGCGCCTGCACTTAGGTATTTATTATTATACATCGAGTTCTATTTTAACACGAAAGATACGTTCTCAGAGAGTACGTGTAATAAAAATAGTAGTAGATATATTTTTTTCAATCTCTTTTTCTTTCCATTATCTTTTTAATAAAAAAAAAAGATTATTACTTTATTCATTGTTAGATTCCGTCGTAGATAACTACTCACTCTTTAACGTTTGTACAAAATTAACAAGTTCGACACGAAAATTAGAGACTCCATTTTTTTCAAAGTTGAAAAAGAGTTTTTATTCGTGTAAGACACGAGTCGCCATTGAAGTTCGTAAAAGAATTGAAAGGATGAAACACCAGCCTCCACGGCGAATGTTTAAACTAAAAAAGGAGCGAGATGTCGGAAGAGAAAGATGTTAATCAAGAACTCGCGGTGAAACGTTCCGAATAATTATTTAGCGTACGAGCGCTAAGTTTCTCCTCCTTTCGCCCCTCCCAAGCAACATGTCGGTACACCTTAACGATCGTATTATGCTAATGCGTTCAAACGGCGTCGAGATCGCGGAGTCGACTCGCTACGTCCAAAAACGTCTTTGCGTTCTTTCCGTCGGCCGAATGAATACGTAATAACGTTTATGTCCTATCAAATGTTTCTCTTCTTGAATTTCGTTAAATGTTACACGAGAGAGAAAGTAAAACGTTTTGCGAGATGTTCATGTTCACATTTGGATATTCTCGACTATAAAATAGATATTTAATGGCTACCAATTGAAATAAATCGTCGATAATCGATACTTCGACTAGAGAGAAGGTTTTTTACATATGCGTAGGAAAAAATATTTCCCTTTTATTACATAGGGTAAGGTTGCTCAAATCGTACCTGTTCTATATTTGGAGTCTTTTTTATAATTTAGATTAATTTATATGACAACACAAAGATTTTTTCAGAGTTGTTCTAATAAATTAAAACAATATTTACACTAGAATCGAATAGCAAATATAGTTTTTATATATTTGCTAAATACTCATTCTTATGCAGGATTTTTCTTAGGGGGTACGACTTGAGCAACCTTACCCTACCCTTCGATATTCGATGATATCTCGATATGCGGAGTGCCTTGGCTGAAGAAGGCCAAGTAAATATTGTCTTTGTTTTTGACAATATGAGACATATTTATATCGGCCTTGTACGATGTATATGTTTGTGACCTACCTTCCGTGCCCCTTTGCGTAACGTCTAAATTGTTCAGGCAGTCTATCAACGACGGTGATACCGATCAAACGTATCTACGTCTCTCTTAAACTAGCGTTTTTATAGTTTAACAGGGAAGAGTAAATTGAGAACACCTCTACACTAGTGTTTTTTTTAAAGATCTTTGGTATTCTTAGTCATAAGAATATGTTAAAATATAAATACATATCTATATGGTTCCCAGATGACCCTGAAAAACAGAAATGTGATGAAATTGTAGACCAATGTTAGGATGATAGGTACATGAACATATTATCTAACTTATAATATTTATAATGTTCATACAACACCGAAATTTAGACGAAATAAACAAGAGTTCAGTTTAATACAGTTTCGATATAACACAGTATAAATTTTCGCGCTATACAAGGGTTATCTCCGTTAATTAATTAGTCCTTGACACGCTACAACAGACTTCTACGTAAGCGAGTTCGACTCACGAATTTAATCGAGGCATAGATGAACGTGGAGTCCAACTTGATGGACCGTAAATCCACCGAAAGATTTTCTCATCGCGTCATCTCTAGCGGAGTCAGCTCGCTCGAGAGAGAAAAAGAGGGCGAGAGATATAAAAGAAAGGGAAGAACAAAGCGACGAGAAGAAGAGAACGCAAGAATGGGAGAGGAGTCTTCGGTAGCGAGTACAGAGATGTTGAGAAAGAAACCAAGACTCGGACCACGTGTGAAAGAGAGAGACGATGATAGAGGAAGAGAAACGATGGAACGAGAAAGAGAGAAAATTGGGAGAGGGGAATATAACGTGGACTACACATCACCGTAGCGTTACGGAGTTACGTATGAAGCCAATTAAGCAAAGGCCGCTTTATATCTGCTCGTCGTCCGCAAGGCTCTACATTTGGAGGATTTTAATTAAACAAAATGAAACCACGAGAAAGGAAAAGGGTAAGAGGGGAAACCCACCGAAGAGAGAGAAAGAGGTAGAGTAACACACGAACGTGCCACGTATCTTCGTACATGCTCTCAGCTGCATAAGTTTCAGTATGGTTTTCGGCTCGGTCTCGACGAGATGTAACGCAACAGGAAGTTGGAGAAGTAAAGAGCTTTACCCGGAAACTGTTTCTATTTTTCCTTCCCTATCTCCCTTCTTTTTCTACTTAAATTCGCCAGGCTTCCTTCCTATTCTTCCTTCTCGTTTTGTGTCAGTAGCAACGGTGGACTAGGAATAGAATGAGAAAAGAAGATACGCAGATCAGGAGAATGTAGAAAAAGAAACTATCTAGGTATCGAAAAATTCGTTGGATCTACCTGTTTTCCAATTTCCAGCTGACGACCCAGTAGGTACTATTACTCGAAAGATCGGATCCCGATGCGCGCGTTCGATACAAGACGTTTCACAATATTGTAGGCTCATACCCTATCTCTCTCTCTCTTCTCGTGGCAAAGGATAGATACAGGAAGAAAGAGATAGATACGTTGGTGGATGGATAGAGAAAGAGAGATAGAAAAGGAAAGCGGAAAAGAGGGAAAGGCCTCGGTTTAAACCCTCGTCACCGCAAAACTCGGAACGGAATCGAATTCTCAGGGCATCGAATGACAATTTGCCGAGATAGAGAAGTAGAAAAAGACGGAAGGATAGAAGCCGAAAGAGATAGAATGAGGGGGCACGGGCTCGGAATAAAAGAACGAAAAGAAAGGAGTTCCGATATGCCGGGCCAGTGTTCCAGGGAGATGTTATCTTGTCGTCGCGGCAGGGCCGTACTACGATGAAAAGGTGCCTTGCTGCCGTAGACCAGAGCAACAACCGAGTAGGTAACCGGCCCTTAACGATCGTGTCGCGAGCGGCCGCGCGCGCGAGCGCATTCTTCTTGAAGGAGTACTCGCTCGTTCGGCTATCCACTCGCGATCCGCTCGCTCCGATAGTTTCGACAGAGTTGCAATTTGCTCGATGCGAGTTCTCTCTCTCTCACTTTCTCACTCGGTCTCTCTCTCTCTCGTGCCGGCTTCTCCTCGGCGTTGCCACGACAATAAGATCCTTATCGGAGCACAGTGAGTTTCTTCTTCTCTTATTTTTCCTCTTCGACTACTTCACCCCACCTCATCCCCTCGTTACTTCCGCTCTCTCTTCTTTTTTTGCTTCTTTCTCTCTTTTCCTCTCTCGTTCTCTCTCTTCTTTCTTTTATGCAGCTGCCGAACATCGCTCGCGTTTTCGCCCACGCTCCAAAGATTCACCGAACTACTGCCCCCCCACCCCAAACATCTCTCTTTCTCTCTCGTTCTTTTTCTCCTATCGCAAAGTTTTCTAGCCCTCGAGCCTTCAAAGACACTCCGAGAGAAGAGAAACTATCGGCGATAAAAAGAATGGATCTTTAATAAATAATGTACCGGGTTTAGGGCGTACCGTGGACACGGCTACCCATTGTAAAGCTTTCCTCTTTCTTTCCCTCCCTGAAAATGGGTGGGATGGATAGGAAGGAAAGAGCTGGAAAAGAAGTTGAAGATGCTTTCGCGAAGAGTAGCCCGCTTTACGGTTCTCTCCCCCCTCCTTCTTCTTCTTTCATTCTCTTTCTTTTATCTGAAACAAGAAAACGACTCTTACATACGTTCGTCGTTGGTTCTTTTCGCGCGCGCAATCGTAAAGGAAACATAGAGCAAACCGGCTAGGCGATTTTGAGTCCCGTCGAAGGATCCATAGTCGCTTTGGATCTTTGAATCTTGAATTCGTAGGAAAAGAAGCCAGGCTTCGAGAAATATTAACGAGCGTGGCTACTGCCCTTTTCTCGCTATTCTACGCGATAAACTTTATCGCAACGAACGTTTTCGGACTGACGGAAGTTTTAAGACCGATACGAAGTACCTCGAGGAATTCCTCGAGGAAGGTACGATAGAATGCCTGACATGATTTTTTGATTATCGTTGCTCGAATACGAGAAATGCGATTTTGAGGGATTTTATCCCTCGTACTCGGTGTCGAGTGTGACCAGACCTATAATCAATATTTTTTACATGACGGTATAATATTTAATAACTGATTTAAATGAATTTGGTTATAAGTAGCTATTATAGATGCTTAATTTCTTTTTGGTTATCTATAATCATTAACCATTAGAGGAATTCTTTTTGTTACGGATAACTTTTATCGATGAGAGAAATGTTTTCTGGTTATTGATAAACATTACCAATGGGGAATATTATCAATCACAATATATTAGACAACATTACTAATGACAATACATTTTGTTGAAAAAAAAGATTTATTCGCAAGCAGAAAACATTTCTCTAATCGACAAGAGTAATCCCTAACGAAAAGGATTCCTCCAATGGTTAATGGTTATAGATAACGAAAAGTATTTCTTTAATGGTTAATGGTTATTCGATACTTATTATAACGAATGGTTATTCGTTACTCGAGACTTATTTTTTTGTAATTATTCCATTTTCAGAAATATTTTTAAAATATTTAATGATGACTAAATTATTTTCAATTTTGAGTAATAGATTTTTTTCTACAAAATTGGAAGATAACTCTTATTTCGGATCTTGGTGTCACTCGACAAGACCGATGTTTATGAAAATACGATATCGAGTGTCACTTAATGCTCAGTTTTTTTTAGTACCTACTCGCAAATTTTTCTTCGATTCACCAACCAGCAATTCGAACATATTTTTGTTCACAACGTATCGAGTGATAAATTATTTGATACAAAATGGTATAATGTTGGAGTACAAAGATTCGAATATTTTTTTTTTAGAATTTATCCCTCGCTCGTTCTTTATCCAATCAATGTCTCATTTGATCAAAAAAGAATATACGATTCGTGTTCGAGGGTTTTCTTCCTCGAAAAAAAAGAGTTCAATAAACGTCGATACACCGCGGAAAGACGTAAACCAGAAAGGTACTTTTACATTGCAGGCGAATTTCACGGGAAGAGGAACGTATGTTCCGATCGAGGTAATAACGCAATGAAGGTTATTTTGTTTTTCTATCGAAACGTAATTACGATCCGTTCCGTTCCTCGACTTTACTCGATTTCCGATTTCCTATTTCGACGATCGCTATACGAAGATTTTTCCCTTTGTATAAACTTATTTCTTTAACTCTGAAACTATGCATAATAAACAAAAATTGTTCTGGTAATTTTTATTCGGTTTGACGAGAACTATGAAAATATCTAAAAACTAATACCACTTTCCATTTAAAAAATTGGTGAGCGTTTCCTTTTCTTCCCCTAAACAGGGACAATTTTTTTTTTATTGTATAGTTTATTCTACATATATTGATTATATGTTATATCGCATGAAATGTTAAATAACAATATAGATATATCCACCTATTTGAAAATTGTCCCAGGACAAACATTATTCCCAACACTCGTTAACCTAATCGTTATTAGATAACGAAGCCTCGATCATAGGACCCTCTGCGGTGGATCGTAATCTTTTCTAACGAGAAAATAGTTTGAGTTAAGTTCTCGACCCGGGAGAACGAGCGTATCGTCCGAAAGGACTTTATTAAAATCCATAGAGTGAGCGGAGGATAGGAAGACGGGGGTAGTAGAAGGAAGGAAAATTATATAGGAAGGATAATTGAAGGGGCAGGTGGACGAAAGTGTTACGACGGGCAAGGAAAGCGGGACTTCGAGGTTCTCTCCTCACACCCCCTCTCGAGTTTAGCAACTTTTTCCTTCGACAAAACTTCGTAGGAATCCAAGGGCGGAACGCGAGCGAAGATATTGTCGTGGCACGCTCCATTGAAATCTTTCCGTTCCGAGAGAAGGTGGGGAAAAGAAGCGACGACGACGGGCTTTTCCTATTTTGAGCCTAAGCGAGTTTATCTCCCTGCAGCTAGTCCCTTCCTAATCGATTTTTTTTTCTAACGACGTACTTCTTCTCCCTCTGTCGCCTTATTTTTATCATTACGTTTTTTAGCACATATATTATAAGCATAGACGTGGTATAAGAGAAAATATTATACATTTTAATAGCGGTTATTAAAATTTTTCTTTTAGTATGTAATAATTAGACTTCGGATATTTATGCAAATGCATATGAATTATAATTCATGATCCATCAAATATTGCAAGTAGAGCTGATAACTGAATAAAAATATGTAAAATATAAAGGATAGATGTAACATATTCAATGATTTGTTTTATATGTAAAATTTGAAAAAAATATGCATTTGCATAAATATCCGCAATCTAGTAATAATATACCTAGATAAAATTCGATCTAAACATTATAATGGTTGGTCAAGTCATTGTTTTTAAAAAAAGCAATTAGAAACAATTACGGTTGAAAAATACGTCTAGATCTTTGAGCTAAAAATTCAACATTTAGATTTTTTAATTGGTGCGTTAAGGGGTTAATAAAGAGAAGAAAACAAGCAAAATATAATTGAAGAGTATACGAGTACCGATCTAATTTACGATCGAATTTTCGTAAAAAGTCCAAAAACATAAGTCATCGTTGGACCGTGCTGACCGCGCTAATTAGAAATGCTCGCTTCGTTTAATTAAAAACGTGTGTTGTTCTGAAAGCTAGGGGAGAAGTAATAGAACAAACGAGCAATGAAATACATATTTGAAAACGCACGGGCATGCTGGAATATATGTATTACGTTATTATATAAACAAAATTTAATAACTGAAAGTAAATTTATTTATGTATCGATCCAACATAAGAAAAAAAGGGAAAAAGTAATCGGAGATGTAACTCACAGATATAAAGTTAATTATTAAATACCATTTATAAGTTTAATCGCTTATTAAAGAAGATGTATGTAGATATAAAGTGAAAGGAGAATAGAACGAAGGACATACTCGCGAACAATGACCAACCGTGCGCGGATAAGATCGCACATAACCGGAAACGCATTTAATTCTTAATAAGCACGACGCGCGGTGCCGTTGACACGTAACGCACACGCACGTAAAGTCCTTACGCGTTAGACAAGACTAAAGAAATCGATGCTTTCGGATTCGAGTTACTAACTCTGCTCCTGTATCTTTCGAATATAAAACATTGTTGTGCTGATATTGTCCGTACAATATCATTAGGAGGGAAGTAAAAAAGATCTAGGTTGGAGCCAGTATCGTAGCTTAGACTTATCGAGTGGGCGTAAAACGACGATTAATGAGATAGTCGGACGTCGACACGATTTATAAGCTAACGTATGCATCTCAATAATTATTAATTTCAAACTCGACTTATTAACCTTAGATTACTAAATTATCCTGCGGGTGACGTTGTTACTAAACATTTGTAAAATATACGACATAGAAATAAAACAGGAATAAATGAAAGAATCACAAACTTTAATTATTTTAGGAGTTACAGTTACATTTTTTGAGTTTAAGGGATCACATAATAATGAAAATAGTATATATAAAAAAAACACAAATGATACTTGATTACAATGACAGCGCGTGGCACACTGTCGGAACTAATTAGGAAGGTACTGTGAAGCGGGGGACGCGGGAATGACGCGAACTTTGTTTTTTCTAGGAAATCTAGTAATCTAGGGTTCCTAGTAATCTAGGGTTAATACTTATACTAATTTAGAGCGATCACCCACCGAATTTAGTTTCTTTGTTTCTCTTTTTTCTTGAAGATTTAGATTCACCATCTTCTTTTTACCTTTCCCAACTTTCTCGTTCGGAACGCCATAAAAATTTATCGATCACGGCACGCTCTTTCTTTAGAGAAAAAAGAGGAAGACAGAAGAAGGAGTAACATTATATAGTTCGTGCGAAGAGTAAAACGGTAAATCTGGGTGTCTTTGTTTTAGAGGCAAGCTTAACGTTCGCGTTAACGCTCGCGTCCTTTACGACCGTAATCATGGATTCTCGAGAGAGATAGAGAGAAAAAAGAGAAAGAAAGTCGGCGGCCTATAGTAGCGGTCAGTCGTTGTTCCAAGGACTACCCCTGTCTCCTCCTATCGGGAGACATAACCGAGAGACTATAATTTACTAGCGATAAATTTCTTTCCTCGACTCGAGTACACGTTTCCGCCTTTCCGATTGGACTCTCTCTCCCACTCTCTTTCGCAACGAGTATTTCGAGTAGCATGAAGGAAACTCTATCGTCCTGCATTTTTCTGTTAACTTTGTTTCTTTTTTTTATATGAGACCGTTTAACCTCTTTACGCCCTTAGCCACATATGTGTACGCTTAGTTTTAATTTATTATAACGACGACTAGCCACATAAGTGGCTATTTTCTATTCTTCTATTTTATTTAAGTGGAAAATTAATCAAATCTAACTACACAAGAAATTCGATAATTTTTCTAACTTTAAAAAAAAATCGTCCCTGAAGAGGTTAAAGCGAGATTCGATAGGAATATGGGAATACATATCCGAATTGTTTCCCGTGAAAATGTCGAGTTAACTTTTTATCTAAAGGCCAATAACTTATAAAATTCTATTTAACTAAATATTAAATGAAAACAATGATTTTATTTATAGAGTTCTATATTACAGATAATCTATAAAGTTTTCCAACCGTAGACACGTTATAGAGTTCGATAAACATGATAAAAAATGAAAATGAATATCGACAATTCTCGTCTCTTATCCCTTGTTTTAATTAAACATAGATCCGAAATTCCTTTTCGTCTCTATTACCTTTCCACTTCATAGGAGCGCAACACGCTAGTTCCTTACTTTACCGAATGTCTGTTGACCAAAGTATTCGAATAAAGCAGCAACTACAGCATATAACGAATGAACGAAACGTTGAACGTTAAGGATTCGGGTTGGTAGAGGGGTAGAAATGCAGGAGAGAGAGAGAAAAAGATAAAAGTCGATCGCACACACCGTGGAGCACATACGGAATTTTTCGAGTGGACGGAAATCGTGCGAGCGCTCACGGCGTTCTTTCTATCCTCGTTAACCTTGCAATCTCGGATACTTACCGCTCTCATTATCCCGCAGCTACGAGCTCGCGTGCCCATGAAACTAACCGTTTCCTCTTTACGACAGCGGAGCGTTAGTAACGAAGCCTTCCATAAGCTACGAGAGGCTCGACTCGCGATATTTTTCATCCGTTGCGACATTTTTCTCCCTCCTCTTTTTTTTTTTGTGCTTCTACCGGACCCTGCGCAACATCCCCGTTGTCTCCTCTGTCGCTCATTAGGCCGACGTTCAACGTTGTTGCTCCTCCTGTTGCTCCTATTTTTATTACGCTCATCGTTCAAAGATCTTGCGAATGGTAGGTAAAAATATATTACGTATCGATTTATTCAAGCACTCGTTGGAAGGAAAATTAAGTGGAATTTATAATTCTTTCTCTAGTAGAAACATAAGAGCATTTATCGTAGATACCTACCGCCAGGACTGTAAAAAGATAAGGAAAAAAAATAGATATAGATTAAAAAAAAAAACATTGAATACCTTTTTTTTTTCTTTTTTAATCGACATCTGCTTTTTCCATGGCAATAAAAATCAAAAGAGGTAGACAGGTGGTTACAGGGTTTCAAATGATATGGTAGACGAAACGATCGTGATTTCAAATCGATCGGAAATATGATGGCGTGAATCATGAGAGTTTGAATTAAAATATGAACGTGTAACAAGGTGTAAAGCTTTCATCGGTTTTCCACCCTCGAATCGGTATTTCCTTTCCCCGTGTTCCACGAGGTTTAATTGGTCAATTTAAGGTACGATCGTTAAAGCCACGATTTCATTCGTATAGGTACCACGTATGTACGTTTCTTCTACTACTGTTACAAATTCGAGTAGTATCGTCCAGAGAACTACCGAAAATCGACTCCACTATTCCTACGAATAATCGCACGTATGGATATCGCTTAATTGCGAGAACGTTTCTTCCGCACGTGACCATCGTACCACACCCGTAGGCGTTTACGCGCGCGCGGACAACTTGCGAGCACGTAGAAAGAGATAGGTAAACGGATATATGTGTGTAGGTATGTACGTACCAACACATATATCTTGGTATCCGGAGCGTAACCGTCGAGTAAAACTGGTTCCATGGAATCAATGGGGCTCTCGCTATCTGATCCACGGCACCTAGTATGTGTCACCTACTGTACAGATAACCACATTAATGGTGTCCCACGGAATGTGACCCACTGTGATTTACGGGAAACCGAGGGACCGGATTTCTTTTTGCTCGGACACTCGCCGACCCGCGGGTAGAAAGGGAGAGAAGTAGATGGAGAATGAGAGAGAGAGAAGGTAAAGGGAGAAAGGGACAGTTTCGTCGAAAATTAACTCGATCGAGTGGCAGATAGCAAGACGAATGTATCGCCTCCGCATCGCCTTTTCCACGCTATTTCTTTTCTTCCTTGGGACTACGGAGGCCCGAAGCGATTAATTAAAAGTAATAACCTTCGAAACGATCTCGTGAAAAATCGAGTTTCATCCTTGCGACCAAGGAAAATAAATTTCTCCGGTGTACTTACGTGTATCTACTCTATTAAACTCGTCGAGTAGTTTACCAAAGATGATAAAGTTTTATTTATATGCTTTAACCCTTTGCAGTTGGTGTCGAGTGTGACTCGACAAGATTGATTTTGAAGATAATACGATGCCGAGTGTTCTCTGACGCTCAATTTTTTTTGTACTCGCAGATTTGTCTTTAATTCGCCTTCCAGAACCTCGAACATATTTTTTTTCTTAACCCTTTGCCTTATAATATCGTCTGAGACTCGTGGTATAAATTTCGAGATGAGGATAAAAAGCATGAGTCAAACTCATGATTCAATTCTTACAAGTCTATTTTTATTTTTACTTGTTTATTAGACACTGTTTGGACAAGCATGTGATACGTTTTTTCTAAATTTCTAGTATTGATTTGATTAAGTTTCGAATTAAATCATAAGGCAAGGGGTTAATGTAGCTAATGATATATTACTTGAAATGTAATGATACAGTATTGGAAATATGTCGTCTCAGAGGCGACACTCGAGTGCAAAGGGTTAAGTCATTCTTAATGAATTCTTCGATAAGGTAGATAACTTAGATTTAATTTATTCACGCGAAAAATTTAAGTAAATGAAAAAAATCAATCACTAGCAAAAGATAGTAACCTTGAACAGCCACTTGTGCCGTTTCGATCGATTTTTAAAGTTCGTTTTATTTAGATACGAGGAAAAAGCTGGGCTATATCCTACAACTAATTTGCTTTATCGAACTGGCTAATCTTCCTGAGATGACCGCTTTACGCGACTAAAAAAAAAACCATACTGATTCTACGAGTGCAATAAGAATTTTACGAGCCGGGACCTGTACGTAATAAGTCTTTTTATCTTTTGGCAAACGTGCTTTATTGCGACGTTAAAACACTGCGACTGCTTAAAGAAGACGTCAAGGTGTCGTCCTTCTCCATAAAGATAACGAATGCAGTTAACCGTGTCGGACCTCGAGCTCTTTTAAATATTACGCGATATTACGGGAAGAGGTTCCCTCTCTCTCTCTATTTCTCGACCGACCGACCCAGTCGATAAATTCCAACAGATATTTCCTTACTTTTAATTAGAACGTTTCCGAATGAGCCGAACGATATTTTTCCCGAAGGAAAAAAATTCCCTTCTGCCAGTCCCACTTCCTACAGGATATTTATCATAGGTACTCCAGTTCGATCGTTTAAATATCACGAAAATTGAATTCTAAAATCATACAAGAGATGAATCCGATTGCGTGATACCAAGTGCATGGAGAAAAGGGCACTGACGTAGTATGAAATAATTAAAAAATGCATAAACTTGTTCTACGTTGGAAAAACTTGAGAAATGAGGTAAGGTATACCGTAACTGATCGTTGACTCGTCTCATAAGTTAGTTAAAACGATAAAATTCGCTGAATCCATCTTGTCCCAGGTAGTAGATTAAATGTTAACATTATTCTTTCATATTCGGATTTAATATTTTTGTCAAGAACTAAACTGCTTCATTATATTCTAAAAAAAATAGTAGATAAATAATCATATGAAACGAATTCGTCTTTCAGTTATTAAATTTATTCAGGTAATGACCTACAAACACGTATACCTATATCTACATACTTTCTATATCATTGAACTGGATTAGTTAGAAATCATAATACGAGCGTATAAAAAATGAGTGAAAATCCAATGAAATGTTACCAACGATGAGGACAAAGAAGGACATTTCGCGAGCATGAAAGAAGAGACGCGAACCGACGAAACGACAAGAATCGCGACGCAAAGGATTAAAGCTTTCGCGTTCCCTCGATTTGGGACGAGCGCGAGACCTCGACGTTGGCTCTTTTTACCGGCGAAAGAGTAAACGCTGACCTAGATAAATTCTTGGAACAAAAAAAGGAGGAGGTAGAGGGAAGGAAGAAGCAGCAAGGGAGAAAAAGAACGCGAGAGGATGCACGCCTTGCCGGAATAAAAACGAGGTGTGTCTGTCTCGCGTTTGATGCTCGAGTGCTAGAAAAACAGTGACTGCAGGTGTTCCACCCTCTTCTCACCACCACCACCACCATCATCATCATCTCGTATCGCACTACAAGTGTTCGTTTTTGCAAAGCGTATCGCGGCTTTGCCGCGGGCGACTCACTTCGTTTATTCGACCACCACCCGTACGTGGAATTTCATAATTAGGCTAATGATACAATCGAAGCTGTTCGATGATCATTGTATTTTTTAATCAGAAATACGTGAAAAAATATATTCCCTGAACGATTTTCGAAATGGATCTTTTCATAATCGAATGCCGATATTTTGCAACTAAATTTGATTAATGATTTATCAGAGTATTTGCGTCGGTTCATACATCAGCCGTTGACCGTGTATGAAATAATAATAAAATGATACGATTTTAAAAGCGACATGTTCGATACCCCGGATGAGTAGGTATTATACTTTTATGAAAAATTGTTTTTCAAATGAAGCTGGAGTTACGAGAAAATAATATCAGGTATACTCGATATTCTTCATGCTGGAATAGAACGACACTCGTTTGGTATATTTTTTCACGAAATTAGGAAAGGTGGAGTTGATAATTTATAGTTATTCAAGTCATATATTTTATATCGTGCAGCTTCGTCACTCACTTACTACTTGCTTTTGGACCTACCGTGTAAACTGTAGGTATAATTTAGTATACTATTAAAAGCATAATTTTATCGAGCTTAAGTTGGGCTCTCTTCATTTACATACATAGTACCTATGCCGTTTTTATCGGTCAAGCGAGAAGCGCCGCAAGAAAATTGTCGATAACTATGTACATCTGCGATTCGTGTAAACGTTCACGAGTTAATTAATCGTTATGGCATGAAATATAACTATATTAACCATGTAGCTGAAAGAAGATATTCTAAAATTCTTATTTAGTCTTCATTCTAAACCATGGATTACCAAGTTAAGGGGGGAAATACCTTTATGCGGCCGAAAATAAGTCAATTTTTATGAATTTTTTTAGAAAGGAACATTTTGTCTAACATTTTCGATACTTTGGGTATTATTTATTAATAATGTTTACTATTACAGTGTATTTTTTGTGTTAAAAAATATTAAAAAATAGCGAAGTTATGGTACTATCATCTGGGACGGTCGCGGTATGAGTTGGAAAATGGCGTAAGTTCTATTGTCTGTTGTATTCATCTGAGACAAACCACAATAAAAAGTTGTATTGTTAATACACATATGGAGTATTTAAACCAAAAATAAGTACGTTTTTAAAGAAAAAGTTTAAATTTTACGCAAAATATTTTCGTTATTTTTCAGTAAAAACATACTTTTCTTTCTACAATTTTTTAAATCTTGTAGGTTTGGCTAAAAGGTAATACTGTTATTTACATGTATATACAATTTCAACGAGATCGGTCAAATATTTGTTGAGTTATCGCTTACGCCAATTTCCAACTCAAACCACGACCGTCCCAGAAGATAGTACCATAACTTCGCTATTTTTTAAGATTTTTTAACACAAAAAATACACTGTAATAGTAAACATTATTAATAAATAATACCCAAAGTTTCGAAAATGTAAGACAAAATGTTCCTTTCTAAAAAAATTCATAAAAATTAACTTATTTTCGGCAGCATAAAGGTATTTCCCCCCTTAACACGTCCAAGTAATTCTATCGTCCATAATCGTAACAGACGCACCAAGAATGTAATCCCGTTTAATCGCGAAGAAAACTTTCTATTTTAAATGTTCACGTTCGTTTTATAAAAATTGTTCTCTCTTTCTTTCGAGTCGAAGATCTGGATCACGTAAGGAACGTGCATCCGTGAACGGTTTGGGCAAGAGAATCGCATAGGATCTGGAGAGGACGGGTGACCGTCGTCGGATGCTGCGAGAAGAGACCAAAAAGAAGACGCACCGATCCCATTCAGCCGTGTGATTCGCGCTTCCCTCTTTGATATCATTCCGCATTCATAGGGAGCCGTTCGGGACGAAGATAAATCGAAGTCTTTGAAAGAAAATCGTAGTCTCTGACCCCTTCATTCCCCATCCTCTTTTCTATCGTTCGAAGGATACTCCTTTTCAATTTTATCTTTCCATGGGAAAGTCACGGACTCGTCGATCGACCTCTCTTCTCCGTTTTCTGCTTCTTCCTCTCGATGCCCTATTTAGCGGTACTAATGAACGAAACCTCGTTAGCGGCTTTATCACTTTTCTGATAACGCTGGCTGCCTGTGCGTGCCCTCTCGGTAATAGAGTTCACGACGCGTAGAGTATACCATTGGCTTTAAGAACGTAAATTACGTTTACCTCTGATGCTTTGTGTGGGTAAAAGTGGATGAAAGAAATTATCTGCGTATATAAAGTATGCGTATGTGTGTGCGGTACCTTGAAAAATTTGTATGACGTGCCGTCGGTTTCGTGTCGACAGGGTTCGAGAGGAGGGAGATAAGGCTTTCGTTAAATGGATTAAGCTACCGTAGCTATCGGTTCAAAGTTAGAGGGAGGGAAAGGGGGTGGATGATAAGGAGGGGTAAAAAAGTATTTCAACGTTCGAGTAATAAAATCCTTTGGATATTCTAAAAGAGTTTAAAAATAGTTTGAACTCGTTTCGAACTTGAAAATTTGCTGTTTAACTCGCTTGTCAATGCCCAAAATTCCCTACGTCTCTTTCTAATGTAATAATTAACACTTTTTTGTGACTACCGTTGTTTACTTATAATTTAAAATCGAGTGAGAAACGTTTATAGTATGAAAAATTGTCCAACCAACATAGCTATTAAAAATATACTTTGTAAAGCTATTGTTTCCGATGATGGCAACGTGCTACCGACATCATCTAACGAAGTATTGGATAGCACCGGACGAAAAATTGCCTTAGGGTCCTATTATATTTGTTATAAGAATACTTCTAAAAAACGTCGAGAAATATAATGAGCTTCTAAAAAAACCTGCTTGCGATGAGTATACCATTACAGTAAACTGTAACAAATGTGCGAATAAGTAAAATCAATTTCATAATTTATTTATTTATTTATTTATGAATATGATTCCATGAATTTTTGAATATATAAAATTTCTAAGTAGCTTTAATTATAAGAGATAAAAAGAATATTCGCCAGAAAATTGAGGAGTAGGATGCGTGAGGGTGCTTGTCGATCTCCAAGTAGCATTGAACAAGCGTTTAATCAACTTTGACCTCCATTTAGTACATTATTTTTCTTTTTTATTCATAACTCAATGCGGAAATTACCGTCAAATAAATAATCACCGTTGAATAAACGCGTATATTATCGGGAAGTTGGAAAATTTTTCAATAAAAATAATGAAAGAGTACGGAGTATCGACAAGAGTATTAAACCTGAAATACATTAAATATACAAGACTTGTATTATTTTGGTCTTAAACTATCCATAAATATTTAACTCATTCAAAAATAAAAAAATCATGCATTTAATGGTTAAGCATTTAACGCTTTGTCCCTGACGCGAGGTATCATTTAAATAGCAATGTATTAAGAAGATCATCATTCGTAGAGTTTACGATCGGGTCCTCGGGATAATTTTTTATCGAGCCTCGTTATCGATCCCAAGCCGCAAATAAATTAGCACCGAGTCGCACCTCGAGAAAAGGCATCTTCCTGTCCGCGCCGAAGCCCGCTATTCGCGCGATAAATTCCGAGTGAATTAGCATAATTCGATTTGGTCGAAGCAGCGGGAGAAGCAGACGAGACCGTCGATATATTTACGAATTCGAAATTTCCTCGTACCTACGTATATATACGAGTATGAGTCCCGCGTTTCTAGCAAGTCGTACGACGAATTCGAATGGAATAAAGGCTGGCTAATTTGAAAGTACGGTTTGAGCGTAGTCACGAAGAAAAGAAAGATAGAGAAAGAGAGAAGAACGGTGAGGCGTGCATATTAAAGCTCGACTCGTCGGAGTCATTCGAATACAGAGGAAATAACGTTTAATACGCTTGAATCGATCGTAAGAAAGTCCATTGTTCCATGCACGATGAATGCCAGTGTGCCGCGTTTCTTTCGTTGGGTGTGGGTGGGCAGAAGCGAGACCGGACATCTCGAGATTTCCAACGGTCGGAACGAAAATTTATGCGCGCGTGTTTCTGCCGTGGCCCTCGCAAAAGAAGAAAAAGTCGCTCGTCTCCCCCTTCTCTCTCTCTCTTACCAAGTTGCTCGTTTTCTTCGCTAAAATATCTGTGAAGGGAATTTTAGATTCGCTTCGTGAATTCGACTACGAATGGTTTCCTTTTCAGTGATTCTTTTACGAAAATGAAAATAAAAAATTATTTATCCTTCGAATGATTTTTCGTAGAAAGTAGAAACTCGATAATAGGAAAATTTCTTCGTTCGTTATCGAAACGTGGCAGAGACTGGTTGAATATACGAACCGCGACGCAAAACCTATACAAGAAGAAATATTCGACGCGAAAGAATTTCCGATAGAAATGTATGAATTCGCGAAACACCCCGAAATTCGACGAGAGGCATGAATGATTCAGGGCCTCGTGGTAGGGTAGGAAAAACCAGGGAGGCCTTGAAAATACGTTTTTGTACGATGACGTGATTCGCGTGATTTCTCGCGTGTTTCCATAACCGGAGACTGATTGTCTTTGTTGAGTGAAAGTAAGCAAACAACCAACCGAAATTGTATCAATAATACGTAAACGTTTGGCGATATGATGGAGTAGCAGTTAATTGTATATCATCGGCTACGTCGCGATAATTGGATTTAGTGCGAGAGTCACTACCGTGGTTCGAGTTTTAGCCAGCAATAATAAATACCTACACAGGTATTTTCATTATCGAACGTTGACGGTTCTCTCTCCCTCTTTTTCTCTATAGGCAGTAAAGTCCACGCGAAACGAGTCCCGGTGATTTACGATTTTACTCTTCCCATTCTTCTTTAACACTCTCATCCTCGTAACTATCTTCCGTCCCGCTTCCCACGATTATCCTTTCTAATTCAGCTAACATAGGATACAAATCATTCGATTTAACGCTATCAAAGAAAAAATAGAAATATTTTTCCAATTTTTGTCAAAAGGCTCTCAAGTAGATCGTGACATTATAGACATGTGACTTGAAATGAGCTGATCCTGCACAATGTGACAAGTACCTACATAGTGAAAAGAGATCAAAAATCTATTTTTCATTAAAATAGTTTTATTTTCATCTATTTAATATGTAGGTATATGAGGTTAATAAAACGAACATTTAATTTTTTTAACCAAAAATATATATTTTCAATACGATTGCATATAATACATCAAAATACAAATGAACAATAAACCGTTAAATTTCGAATAAATCCTTATTACACATCAACTTTAATAAAGTAAAAAGAAAATTCAAGAAATAGCACTCAGAAGCAGATAAAATTTATAACAAATCAAAGGGTATAGGGAGGACAAATTTTAGCAAAAAAATCAAAGCATTTAAATTTTATCTTCTAATTACTTAGACCGGAGTGATTATTATTATACGAAAAGAAATCCAAGATTTTTTAAATGAATTTTTTTTTACTTTTGACTACGAGTCGTGACAGTATAGCGATCGTGCGAGCTGGACCGGCCGCCGTAAATTTGCTTAACGATGCGAACGAAAAATATTTCTCTCTTTCTCACTCTCGTTCTATGTTTCTCGGTTAAGGAGAAGAAATATATCGTTCGGTGGGCCCCTTTTGTCGCCACGCCTAGCTCATTCTCCTTAAAAACCGCTGTCATTTCTGCCGACCGTTTCGGCTCGCCTATTTCTCTCTCTCTCTCTCTCTTTCTCTTTCTCTCTCTTTTCCTCTGCATCTTTTACCCCTTCTTCTTCTTCTTCTTTATCCCCACCCTTCCTATTCTTCCTAACCGTACGCCTTATGCGCCGCAGAAGATCCGCTACCGCTTCGATCTTTCGCTTCTCCACCCACTCGGCCCGTGTTTCTAATTACGAGGCCGCCACATTTTTCTTTGACCTACCATCGTTGCCTTCTCTCTCCATTCTTCTGCTTCCTCCACTCCTCCAACTTATGTTGGCCGAACGGCCCCGATCTCCCTCCAAAAGAACGCGACTTCTGCAGTCGAAAACAAAAATTATGGTTCACGTCTACGGCACTTTGATTCGAAAAACGTTTCTCTTCTACCTTCGCGTTGTATCCTCTTTCTTTCTTTTCATTCTCGTTGAGAAAATTCTTTGATCCTTCTCTTATGTTCTCGCTTCGATTCCATTTGATACTTTTTTGCGAGAAGATTCTCTTTAAAATGTACATTCCTCGATGTATTTCTTCTCAAGATTTATCTCGAATTCCTTATATGTTATTCGATGTTTTTGATTTTCTTTTAAACAAAGATCTTCGAAGTCTATTTACGCTTCTATTTAACGACTTTACAAGCAGTCGATAATTCAATCGGTTTTTCGGGAATCGTTTTTTTAATACAATTTTTACGTCGAAAGTGTTTTACATTTTTCACAGTTAGCGATGTCTATGTCGGTGATATTAAATGGTATGAATATTTAAAGATGCGAATGCAACGCTCTGCTAAATTTTCTCAAGGATTATTATCCTTTTACCTCCATTAAAAGTACTTTTAATCAGTCGGCTAAGCTTCTCGTAACTTTAACGCTTTCTACCCCCTCCCCACCAACTTCTCTTTCTTTTTCTCTTTTTCCTATCTTTTCCACGTCATACGTCCTGCCCCTCCTCTTCGCTCTTTCCCTTTTTTCATTTCGCGTGCCAACCTCGCGTGGAATTTTCACGTCGTTTACCCGTTGACGTTTACGTTACTTCGAGGGAGACTACGAAATCCCTCTCGGAAAGGTAACGTCGATACGGCGGACGGATTCTTTCGTGTCTCGTACTTCTATGTCCGTTTTTGCGAAAAATAACAGGAGAAAATGTTTTGTTTTTAAACAGAGTCCAAAAAATATCGGACTCCCGCTTTTTCTCGGATAATATACGAACAAAATGTCTTCAATTAAAGTTTAACGATTGCTAGGAGTCTATCGAAATCCGTAAAAATTAGTCAACTACCCCTACCCCCCACCTACCCCTTAGGATAAAAGAGATGGTAAAAATTAAAAATGAGAATTCCTCTTTTTTTATTGCATATTTTCAATGTAATTCAATTTTTGATTTTAGATTTGCTAATTCGAGATTAAAAAATCTTTTTTTATAAATTCAAAATTTGTGTAAATTTTAATATTGTACGTACAAAAGTACCGAATGATCGAAATTAAAGTCTAGATCGTCTAACGAAGAGATCGCGAGCAAGCTTAGTCATTATATCGATGGAAGAAATTAATTACTCTGATTTTATGGAAAAGCCTATAAACGAGTTTGAAAAACCGTCGGTACTTTACAAAACGCGCTACAAGACGATGAATGGGGTCCTTTAATTTCGGCCAACGATTGGAAACGAATGGTTATATAAAATTGTACCGGGAGCACATCCACTCGTGCGCTCATTGTAAGTGCATTTCGTTGTATAAGCTCGTTGCTTCATAAATTTACCGGAGCGTCCGTGCGTTATCGGCAGACTCTCGCCGGTCGAGAGTTAATATAAACGGAACGGAAAGGAAAACGGTTCGGAGAGAGAGAGAGAGAAAAAGAAACTTCGTTTGATAAAAAATATCGAATGAATATATCGTTTCGTATGTACACTTCCAGCGGTAATAATGAGAATCGAACGGTTGTATCGGGGCAGAAAAATTAAGTCGGAAAAATACCGGAACCAAACCGATTGACCTGAACGGCGCACAGGGAACACAGACGATTATACGCGAGATTAATGAGCGGAATGTTCGTTCGAAATCCACAAAAAGATCTCTCCGGATGGACATCGTCGGAAAAAAAAAAAATGAGAGAAAGAAAACTGGTTTTTCGACAGGGCCAAAACCAAGGGAAAATCAGCCTCGAAAATATCGTCGAGCCCCGCCTAGATCGTCCCTTTCGATCTTTCTTAAATATCGTCTACGGCAAAGTATAGATTATTTTAAAAATAGACAGAGAGAGAGAGGGAAGGAAAGATGCGGAAGATTAAGAAGGAAAATAAGTAAAAGAAAGGAGAAGTTAAGTAGCAGCCTCTGCTCGAGAAGCATCTCGCGTGTTCCGCCCATTTTTTTTATTCCTAATTGTATAGTAAGAAAGGAGATGGAAAATAAACGGTGAGATATGAAGAAGGAATATAAAGAAACGTTGGAAAGGAAGAAACGACTCGCTTCTCACCTGTTGTCGCCGTTGTCGGTCGTCGTTTTCGTCGTCGTTGTCGTCAATTTTGTCGACAGAAGAATATATAGTATATACGCGAAGCGCGAAGAAACGGCTGCTGCATTTTGCCAGGCTCGTCCAGTTTAACGTAAAACACCGAGAAGATAATCATCGCGGTGGGACAGTCGCGGCTGGCATTCGAACGAGCGCCGTTTCTTTGCCACCTTTACAACGGGCCGACGAAACATTTCCGAATCTAAACTCACGAATAATCTAAAACTATCACCACGGGGCCTCGTACCTACTACCTGTCAGCTCTTCGGCTAAAAGAAACTCCTCCTCTTATTTTATTTTCTAACGAGACGAGACTTTTCGAAGGCAATGTTTTCTTCGTTAAAAAGGATCACGTAAATATATTGGATTGTTATACAGGGTGGACCAATAACTACTAGCAACTTAAATATAGTAATACCCCGAAGTTATGCGATAAGTGGGACTAACAAAAATCGCGTAAGTCGGGATACACTTTGCATTTGAGGAGGGAGATACCTTTATGCGGCCGAAAATAAGTCAATTTTTATGAATTTTTTTAGAAAGGAACATTTTCGAAACTTTGGGTATTATTTATTAATAATGTTTACTATTACAGTGTATTTTTTGTTTTAAGAAATATTAAAAACTTGCGAAGTTATGGTACTATCTTCTGGGACGATCGTGGTTTGAGTTGGATATTGGCGTAAGCGATAACTCAAAAAATATTTGACCGATCTCGTTAAAATTTTATATACATATAAATAACAGTATTATCGTTTAGCCAAACCTACTAGATTTAAAAAATTGTAGAAAAGAAAGTATGTTTTTACTGAAAAATAACGAAAATATTTTGCGTAAAATTTAAACTTTTTCTTTAAAAATGTACTTTTTTTTTTGGTTTAGGTACTCCATATGTGTATTAACAATACAACTTTTTATTGTGGTTTGTCTCAGATGAATACAACAGATAATAGAACTTACGCCATTTTCCAACTCATACCGGGGCTACCCATAAGATAGTACCATAACTTCGTCATTTTTTAATATTTTTTAACACAAAAAGTACACTGTAATATTAAACATTATTAATAAATAATAGCCTTTCTAAAAGAATTCATAAAAATTGACTTATTTTCGACCGCATAAAAATATTTCCTCCCTTAAATATAACAACAAAAATATAAATTTTGTTTAATATTTTTGCTTTCATATTGAACAAAAACAATAAAAAAAAAGAGGAAAAAAACAATATCGCGCACTGTTGTAAATCGCGTAAGTCGAGGTATTACTGTATCTCTTCCGATTCTCCAGAAAATTCGGTACCTAATGAAATCATAAAAATGATACAGAAATTAGATCGCAACAATTAAATTATGCTTTCCATGATATTGGCTCATTTAACGAGGCAACGAAAGAGTTAACTACCACGGAATAAAGTTCGACGAAGCGTCCTTCAAATTTACGGCACGCGATAAGGCCGATTTAAGTCGGTATCAGAGAGACGAGTTCCCCGTATAGAAACGAGTCGTAGGAAGGCGCGCAAACGCGCATACTAGACGAAGCGAAGTGCAATGAGCGTGCAACCGCAAAGAGACGGGAGATGGTACAGTCGGGTGTAGAGGGAAGACTGAGAGGTTTGGGGGGGGGGAGACTCGTGGGAGGGTGGGTGGCCACCCCTTCAATTATGCACGGTCGAGTCTTAACGCGAGGCGAAACGTTTGCGGAGCTTTAAGATTCCCTCACTCTGGAAGGCAACCTTTAAACGAGCAAGCGAGCGTGCCTAGCTCGAGCCAGTTAGCTAGCAAGGCAGTCAGCCAGTGAGGATATCCGCATGCAGCGTTTCTCCGAGTTACGGGAAAGATTAAAAGGATGGTTCTGCTCGTGGTGGCTATCTTAACGTACTGAGATGGAAGGAAAGAGAGAGACAAACACGAAAACCAATTTTTTCCCTCTATTTTCCTGTCTCCGCGTTGTGCCTCGCTTTTCTGTTGATTAAAATAAACGAAAATATCTAGTGAATTCAGTCCGAAGAGAATTATCGTTAAAAAAGCAGTTTCTCTCTTTTCTGAGAAAGAGTCAAGAGCAATGACTTTGATTCGATCTTAAAAATTCAATTAAACTTTCCGAAGAATGCGACTAGGAATGTACTTGGGAAAGGGATAGAAAGAGCAAAAGGGGGAGATACGTACTAGGAAGAAAGCGTAAATCGAAAGGATCGGGCTTTTAGGACAGTTCTTTCCCTTCCTTTTTGATATTCCAACGGGACGAGCACTAAACGGTTCCTTAAGTCTCTAAAGACGAGCTCGGTCCGGACATATTGGACATCAAACAAGACGAATGGCGAACGTTTCGGTATCCGTCGAGCACGTTCGAAGGGGAAAAAAGAGATGGAGAGATAGAGAGAGAGAGAGAAAAGTATCGACACCGATAGAAATCTAAGCAGCGGCTGCCTCGGGAGGGTGCCTAATTAAACTTTCACCCGATCGAGCCAAGATACCGAATATATCCCTTCGAATCGTTTCTAATCTTTCAATCTTTTCAGCTCGCTCTCCATTTCCTATCTCTCTTCTCCAACTTACACGCACCACCTCCCCCTTTTTCTCCTCTTTCTCTCTATTTCAAGTCGAAGATAGACGTATCAGATTTCCAATGGTCCTGGCATACGTAGTCGACCTAAGGTAGATTAGATTTTAATAATGCAATTTGGGTTTACCGTGCCCTCCGCATAGATATATATGTATACATCTATAAAGTGAAGGATAGAGAGAGAGGGAGGAGGGGGAAGAAGGGGAATGGTAAACCGAGGGACCAGAGTGCGCCGACTGGTAATTGTCGGAATTCGATTGGACGCGGAAAGCACACGGGTTGGAATTCAGACGGCCCTAGGCAGAATCCTGTTGCGGTTGCGTGCAAGCTCGAACGTATTTCACGCGTATTTCCGACTCTCGTGCCTACCGTCGTCGTCTTGGGAGACGAAAATTTTGCTTTGGACCAAAGCGAGAAAGTGAGATAAGACGACAGGGTTCTTTGATAAAGGTCATCGTACCGTCTCGGCAGCGTGGAAAGATTTGATGGATTTCCTGGTTAGAAAAGGGGGTGCTTACAAGCAAGATCCCTTTCCGATAACGATTCTTGATGGATGCTGCCTCTTGTCTCTCAACGACGATGTTTCTCTTTGGAACTCGATGAAAAGAAGTCGTGCAGAGGGTTCGATTTTTTAAAAAATTAAATTCAACACAAATTTTCAAAGACTACTCTTCGTTCATACATTTTATGGTTTACTTTACCTTCTCGTTCTTTTTCGTTCGACTTCCGGCTCGTTCTTCGTCTTATGCGAACGGTATGAAAGCGTTACGGCTAAACGATAATAGTTTCTTAACGGATAGCCGAAGTTTAAGAACGAGAAAATCAAATACTCCGTGAATTAAGATTCAAATGAGATTCATCGGATCCGCTCGGGCAAACACGACAAAGCTTTTCCTATTTCTCTGGGCCCGGAGAGAAGTCGGTGAGAATTTTTATTCGCGTCGAACTTTAGATTATATCGCGCGCCGTCTCGTCTGTCGTCGTCCACCTACTTCTCACTCCCTTTTTTTTTTTTTTTTAGAAAAAAGGGGGAAAAAAGCATAAAGACAAAAAAAAATGAAGGAGACAAAAACGGAAAGCTATTTCTTTCTTTGGAAAGGAGTGAGAAGGAATGAGAAAAAAGAGGGAGAAAAGAAGATTAAAAGGATGTAGCGAAAGGAGGAAAGAGGGAGACAGAAAAAGAGCAGGAAACTCGAGAAGGTTCTGATTTTATGCAACGCGAGTGCTTAATCGATCGATATTAACGCGCGTTTCGCGCATGAGAGGGCGAAAGGGAAGCACGAAACGAATATAAAAGCCGGCCGAGCGGTAATATTTTTAACGCGGTTCGTAGAGCTCGGGACTAGCGAGGGAGAGAGCCCACGAGAAAGCCCGAAAATATTCCATCGGCGACGATTAATACGTTCGCCTCTACGATATAATAATTTATTCCCCTTCCTTTCTCCGTGGTACGATACTAGAGCAGCGGCACCAAGGTAGCCCTCGCACGTAGTACCCAACATCGAATAGATACATCGGGGGCCCGGAGAGAGACGTTCTATCAACGTCACCGCGAAAAAGGTTATCCTAACGACGACCGCGTCCGGGTCGCCTCCGTTTCAAACTACTACCACACTACCATCACGCTATACTTCCTTCGATCCGTCTTTTCTGCAAACGATACGACACGGCGTAGGTACGATTATTATTTATTATTCGTAACGGCGTAGGTACTTATCATGAGTACATGGTCGGTTTGATGTGTTATAATTTTGAAAAATATGTAGGTATATATTTTTAACCACTTGTGCTACCAATGAACTATTTTTTTTTAATTTTTATTTTGTGTACATGTCCCATCGTGGTTTGGGAACAAAGCACGTTATTTTAGCGCAAGTGGTTAAAGACAATATTTATACAGGGTGTCCGGTTCCAGGTAGTCCAGCGGAGGACTACATGTACATATCAATGACTTGAATCGAAATGTCTAATACCATTTTCCGAAATTCGACTTAGTTAACGAATTATTAACTAACAAAGATCGGTCAATTACGGCGATTAACAAAAAATGACGGTTCACTCGAGCCCGCAGCTAGGCAAGATATGAGGCGGTAGGAGGTGCAACCCACGATAAACAATGTTTCATGTCGCTGCTCGCCGTGATTGGCTAATCTTTGTTAGTTAATAACTATTTAACTGAACCGAATTTTAGAAAATATTATTAGACTTTTCAACTCAAGTCATTGATGTGTATATGTAGTTTTCCGCTTGACCACCTGGAACCGGACACCCTGTATATTATATGTAGGATACAGATATATACTAGACTCGAATTTTGGATAAAAATTACGTTAAATCTAAAGAGTGAACAACCGTTTCTGCTTCCTACCCTACCGAAAATTCAACGCTAAACACTTATATTCAATAAATTTAAAAAATCTCGTAAAAGAAAAATACACTTCCTTTGAAAAATATGAATACCCTAACAACTTTCCAAGAAAGCCAATATTTCCTTAACTCAAGGCATATCGTAATCTTTAGGAACAATGTTTCCGCAATAACGATATCAGTTTATAACAAAAATATTTGATCCGATGATAATCGCGAGTCGAACGAACACGTTGGTTAGCTGGGAATCGAAGCGGAAGGAACACACGGGCCGAGCTCGCTCCTTTTCGTTTCGTCGCCTCTCGAAAATCGACTTTCGAGTTCGAGCACGCGTGATCGATTATCGCATAGCGTTCTCTCCTTGTCGCTGTCGTCCCTCGTATTCACGTCGAGCCATTCTTGTGGTACGGTTGCCTCTTCGAGAAACACGGATCGCTCTTGTCACTTATGTAAAGTCTCGTCCGTGCCATTCGACGAAGATCGAATTTGAGAGGAAGATCGATTTTTTCTTCTTCTTTTACAGCGTAAAAAGATCCATTATCGCGTGATCGCGAATGGAAAAGTGAAAAATTATGATCTCGAATTCTCTTTCGGAAGAATATTAGGTGAGAAGAAAAAAGAAGAAGATGGTACGAAAGCGTGCAAAAGCTCTCAGATTTAAGTGTCGTCCGGTGGCTGGCCGCAAACTCCGACAACGTAATTCGATTCCATGGTAAAAGGGACGAGGCGCTCGGTAATCGGTGACCGTAAGCGGTCACACCGAGGTAATCCGAAGTGATCCACGTTCGTGTTTTACCGCGGACTTTACGCGCGTTACCGCGCGAAATCGAGGAGCTTTTTCTCTTTCTCTCTTTTTCTCTCGCAAAGACCTTTGGTAGAGCCCCTAGTAATAAGACTAGAGAAGGAGGGGGAGAATAAAGTAAGAGGATGGCTCGCGTGACCCCGATTATCTTTAAAGAAAGACCGCGTTGTCTCGTAGAAAATGGGATGTACCTTACCTATCTCGCTTTCAAACTTTACTCGTTCGTATACGTTCGTCTTCGACGTGTCGCATTTATCTTTTTTCACGGAGCTAATTTAGTTGGAATTTTCTATGGAAAGATATACGTATACCGTTTGCTTCGTGGAAATAAGAGAATATGGAGTAAGTATGTGAAATTTAATGAGTTAAAGTAATTCGAATAGAAAAGAAACCTGTGAGTTGAAAAATGATGACAATAATTAACCCAATAGCTTGGTTAATTACATTACCGAGCCAATCTAAACGAAAAGACGATAACTAAAGGTTATGCCCATAAGCCTCTACAAAATATCTCATAGATCGGCTACACATAAATCACGGAATGTACGTACCTATAATGATACAAAAAACGAAGAGAGACAGAAAGCGAAAGTACACGGAACGCGGAGGGAAACTTCTCGGGCAATTTAATACGATCTAACAGGAAGAGACGCGCGCGACCCTCCGCGAGGATGCGGTCAATCCGTTCCTACCAGTCCGTGCGTGGGTGTTCGAAGCGAAAGAGATCATCTACCAAGTGGTATACGCGCACGCATCCACCCTGATGAAAAAGAGAGAAAATAAAAAAAAAAATGAATTATTATTTATTATTTGATTTTTTCAAAACAAACGAAAATCCTTCTATTATTTTGCAAAAACTCAAGACGTTTGCCCGAGTCGAAATTTTAACTTTGGTTTGACCCTCCAATGGTTAAAAGCGGACATAACTGCCATTTGGAGGTTGAAACCGAAGTTTAACGATTAATCGAAACTTCGATTTGACCCTATAAAACCTACGTTTTAGGCTACGTAGGTTTTGGAGGCTCAAAACGAAACTTATAAGCTTTGTTTTGACCCTCCAATGGTTAAAAGCGGACATAACTGCCATTTGGAGGCTGAAATCGAAGTTTATTCATAATATATATAGATATATTGTTCTTGTTCCATAAGCTTCACTTTTAATCTACAAACTTCTAAAAGAGCATTTTGGAGGGTCAAATCGCGATTAAAATTTCGACTCGGGTGGTTTAATTATAAAAAATGTATTCCGTTTTAAAGGGTGTACAAATACTCGTGACTCCCACTCTATGTACGCATGTAGATATGTATGATCAGCGGCTCGTTATCCGTCATTACGATCTTTCTTTTCTTTGCAAGCCTTTTTTCCAACTTTAAAAATTTGTCTTTTTTCACCTGCTAACCTCGCGAAGACCGACTACTCGCCTGTTGCCTCTCGCGAGTAAATAAAGTAAACGCGAGCGAGTCCGTTCGTCGATAAAGGAGTAAAAAAGAAAGAAGAGAAAGAAGAAGGAGGGAAAAGATGGGAGGCTAGAGAAAGGAAGGGAGATAAAGAGGCGCAAGTGCGGTAGCACCAACGCCGGATAATTTATTATGGCATTACTCACCGGCGGACACCTCAATGGCCAATGGGTAGGCTGGCCCGGTGTGTAAGCGCTGCACCGTGTCCGGTGCCTCCTCCGCGCATAGTTGATATTATTTAAGCCTTCTGCTCGCGCGAGTACGGGGCGCCGAGATGGAGGTGGTTAGCGAAGGGAGAAGGAGGTGGAGAAGGCCCCGACACAAGGCATAGATCATCCTGAGACTCGCTGGCGCTGCTGCTATACCGGTTTCGTGTCACGCGTCTTCTCCTCCCTTTAGTCCCCTTTTCCTCCTCTTCTGAACTCTGCGAATTCACGGAGCGCGTTTGCGGGGGCAAACGACGAGGAATATTTTGCAGCGAAGGTGCCACGAATTCCAGGAAATTCTTATTTCTCTCTATCTTCGCGATTTTTCTCCATTTTCTTCCGGTCAATGAGACTCGCGTTAGGTACGTATAGGTTGAGATGCGTGCAAAGTGGGCCAGCTTGGATTTATGACAGAAAAGAGGCTGAGTTTCTGTAGACATACTAATTGTAGACAATTTTTAATTTGTATACATACTAATTTCGTATTTATTAGTAGAAAATTAATGAAAAGTTTTTTATTAAGGCTGTTCACCACCCAATACGTTTTCGCAATAACTCTCCTAGTCACCATTTTTGACCAATTTTGACGAACAAGGGCTTATTCGAAAGCTGGAAAATTTATTGTGACAAACAAAAAAAAAAAAGAAAAAAAAAGCGTCATCGCCCACTGTCTAATAGAGTAACCTCCTCCTTTTTCGAAGTCGGTTAAAAATGATTTCTTTGAAAGTTTCAAAAAAGTTTTTTTTTCGTCATACGTCTTTTTCGGATGCGTTTTTTGCCAGGAGATAAGTCTTTATTGAAAATCCCGTTTTTGGACGTTTTGGACAAATCGGGTAAAAATTGGCCAAACAACTCTCCTAGTCACAATTTTTTACCGATTTTGTCAAACAATGGCTTACTCGAAAGCTGAATAATTTCTGAGCAAGATGATCTTTTTCAAATTTTCAATAAATACTTATTTCCTGACAAAAAACGCATCTGGCAAAGATGTATGACGAAAAAAAACTTTTCTGAAAATTTCAAAATCTTTCAGCTTTCGAGTAAGCCCTTGTTCGTCAAAATCGGTCAAAAATTGTGACCAGGAAATTTTTTGGGAAAACGTTTCAGGTGGTGAACATCTTTAAAAAAATTAAATTGGTGTAGGTATAGAAAAGAAATCATGGCAGTGAATTATAATAAAAATTTTTAAACTTGTACCAAATTGTTGGAAGAACCGATCGATTTCGTAATTTTCTTCTTTTTAAATAATTGAAGTTTTCTTACATCTTTATTTCTATTTACAGAAAAGAACAGGGTTCTTTAACAAGATCCATCCACTTGGAGCGATGGACGTTTTAAAGCACGCACCGTGAACCTGCTCACTAGCTCGCTCGAATTTCGTTCGATCAGCTGGAAAAAAACTGTGTTCTAGAAATCGGACGAGCTAGGAGAAGCAAAGTTCAAAGGAAACTTCCTCCGGGTGGTTACACAAGGAAGGAGAAAAAGAGGAAGGAAGAAGGATAAAATAACAGAGAGAGAAAATGAGATAAAAAGAGTCGGAAAGAAAAAATCACGGCAATCCTAATATTTTACAATAAACGGTAATACAAGATTTTTTTATCGATACGGCTAATCGTCACACGTAACAGTACTTTTTGTTTTTAGAATCACGGAAATGCCGAGGAAATGATAACGACGCGAACGTGGAAGCACCCCCCGTAGATATACGCCGTCGAAGGAAAGTTTACGATCGAGCAACGCGTATTTCATTTGTTTTTGAAAAAGACTCGTAAAAAAGGTGGTCGCGCTCGGCATGCGCCATAAAGTGCCCAGTGGGTGTAAAGGGCTGAAAAGGGAGGGTTACACGGGCCATCAAGGTTGCACAATCTGTCATAGAACTCCGGTGCGGCGGCAACCTGTTGCTTCATTGTTACTCCGGCGACGTGCATACTAGCTCGGCTGCCTATACACGCATACAGTCAGTCATAGAGACGTACGTACACCTATACCTCTATCCACGTAGATTATATCCACACAAGCTTGCATATATGTGAATCGCCTCTCTCTAACGACCCACACGGTTACGCTCGCACATGGAAACGAATATAATACGTTACGTTGTGTGCGAACGTGTGCTACGCGGCTGCGTCGCATATCCGACCGAACTTATCCCTCACCCCTCTCCTTCTCTCTCTCTATTTTTTTTCTACTCTTTTTTTCTACTCTTTTTCTCCCTCTCTCCATCGCCACTCTTGTTAAATAAATCCGACCGCGTACCGATTACTTTTTCATTTTCGTTAGCACGCGTGTTATTTAATTTTTAATTTCATGAGACACTGTCTTTCCACGTATCTAACGTTAGAATTATCTATGAGTATCATTATAGAATAGTAAGTAGGTATAATTATCTGTAAGTGTATACTTTGATCGATTGAATAGAATGAAATCAATTTTAGTAGGTCGAAATTTTTCTTTCTTTTTCGCTTCTTGTTGGACGAACGACGGTTTATAAACGTTACGGGGGAAGCAATTTGACGAATAATTTGATTTGTATATATATTTTTTTTTAAAGTAGACAGAAGGAGAAAGAAAGTTGAAAACAAAGACGAAGTAATGTGAATGGGGATATGGGTGAGAGCGGAAAATAATATAAATCAAGATGGATAAAATATATTTTTGAATCATTTGCAATATGCATAAAATACATATTAAGATGTTCCGCAATAACCGTAGAATTAATGGCGAAAATAACATTTGTTTCGTATTTGTAGCAATAATAACATGAACGGCCACGGGAATGAGTCCATTACCTGCCGCAAGCAACGCCGATTAGCAACCCCAAGCTATTTCTGATTCCGCGATTTAGTAATTGCGTTGTTATTACAATAACATTTGAAACAAGAGTTGCAAGGTAGTTACGATTATTTTATTCAAATTATTACAAAAAATACGTTCACTAACAAAGGTTCTAAAAAGACAGCCTAAAAAGTATAAAATGAATTATCTTTTAAACATGTTGACAAATCTATTATTACTATACCATACGTAATTAAAAGAATATTGTTAATTAAACAAAAATAGTTCTACCTTGTTCTACCGGGCATCTATATAAATAAATAAATTTTATATTATTGATGACAACTTATTTTATAATAAAATGATTTGTATGTTACCTCTGCAACTTGACGCGATTTGCCAGTGTAATTTCTTTTCAAGAGCTGCGGTAATTTTTCGGAAAATAGTAAATTGCTTTCTGTAACTATTAAGATATTTATTACACGATAATATCTTAACACTTAGCCTGAAGAATAAATGATTAATTATCGATATTATTACATATACATGACTAGATTTAAGCACATATTTTTATCTGGTTTCTGTTCTTTCTCGTCGTCCGGGTCATGGTGAATACTTATTTTCCTGGTTGCAAGATAATTTATTTCATAAATGAAACGTTTCAATGGGATTTTCTTGTCAGTTTTGGATTGGACCCATGCTAGAAAAAGAAGCCGTATGAAACAGATTTAACGAACAACGTAAATCAAAGGTCGCACGGCAATTAGGTAGACGATGTAATTACGTGAAACGTGTCTTTAAAGCTTTTTGGAATATAATTACCGTAGGTTGTCTGAAAAAATTCTTATCTATGGGCACTACCTCTTTTGCCTAGGACACTATGATTTTTTAATGTGTTCCCATATGCTTCTAATAGTACTACTTTTAAAAATTTCTTCCAATTTCACTCTCCACTTGCTGATATAAAATTTTGTTCTATTTCTTTAATCGAATTTTCGTTTAAGTAAATATTGCACCTAGGCCATATTTCTTTCTGCAAAATCCAATAATTATTTTCCAATATCGTACTCACAATTTTAATGTAGATGTATTTAACCTACCTTATTTTTTCCGGGAATATTATAATAATCATGTAACTAAAATAGAATAGTAAAATTAACAATAAAGTGAATTTACTTAAAATTTAATTTTATATAAATAATTTCAACTTAAATTAAATGAATATGAAGAAATGAAACAGTTTATGTCACTAAAAATTAGCAGAAAGTGTAAAATGTCTATAAATACGTTCGGGCACATTACCTTGCTTGCTTTCAAAATTGAAAATAGACGGAAGAATCTCAACATTATTCCAATATTACATAACACCGATATATATACAATTATAATTACATACGTATAATTGTAATTTCAGTTATCAAGAATCAAGAATCTTGATAGATTTTTGTCTTGATTTTATCAAGAACAAGAAATTAGTAATCTTGTCTTGTCAAGATCTTAAAATTCTTGTCTTGCCGTCCATGACTACGGTTAATAAAAAAAAAAAAAAAATACGCCACTGTTTTCTCAAAGTCATAATCGTCGAAAAAAGCGATATCTACTTAAAAGACGATCCCATCTAATACGCTTACAGTCAGAGAGATTAAGGCGTAAACTTTTGCGTAATACCGGATCGCGTTTCTCTCGTGTAATCGAAGCTTGGTATACTCCAAGACAACAACGACAACGACGCCTAAGAACGGAAATTCCGATAATTTGCGTACTTTGATTAAACATTACGCATACGTAGCTATATACTTGCGAGTGAAAGTGGCCAATTTCATGGTGCAGTGAGCCCAATAAGGACGCAAAACGATTATTACGTTCTATATTGCGTAGCTTGCTCGCGCACGAGTCTCGTTCGATCATTCCATCTCTCTCTCACACACGTACAAATACACGTTTGCTTACAAGGGTACTTTTTTGTGCGGGATAATCCGGTAGATCGGTACGAGACGACAACGACTGTCTTTTCCTGTCTGCTATTACGATGATTGAGAACTTCGAATTTATCTCACGAGCATTATCGACCATACGAGTGTATGTATCCGTGCGAACATGTATTTACCCATGTATACGTACATGTATTTATATACGTTAAGTGTACGTACGTTGTACAACGTGCTCGCCGGCAAAGCCGGCTTCGAAGGACTCGCATGGATGTAGGACAAGCCGTGTGTCGCTGGTTGTCTATCCATGTATTGTACGTACCACTTCTGTCCAATGAACTACTACCCTGAAGGATAACCTATTACGACTTGTCGTACAATTTATGCTCGAAGGCAAAAAGTCCATACCGTGTGTCGCTCGAGATCATCGATAGTCATTGGGAAAACTCGTGATCGTTGTGCTCTCGTTGTTCGCGCGTACTTAAATTCCTTCGGGGGAATTTTTTTTCTTTTTCTTCTGTTGGATAAATGCAAATCAAGCTGTATACCGGCTAGACGAGTTTTCGAGAGACAGAAGGAAAGAACGATACAGAGACGTCAAACTCGTGGAATTCGACGAACGCGTTTGAACAACACCTTTTGCAATTTGCTCGCTCGAGTAAGCCAGAGTCGATGAATTCGATGACCATGAAGCAAAGTTCGATTTCGTGGCAAGCTTGTATATGTGTCAAAAGTACGTTTAGCCTCTAGCTTGATTCCACCCAACTACTGTGGACCATTATCGGTAAAAAAATACGTGTCCTACATTTTCGTTTGCTTTATAACTATGCAGTTTCATTAAAATCGGATGGTCCCACTTGGGTTGGTACACTTATCAGAGTGAATCGGATAGATTCTATCCTCGAAAAAAGACAAAGTTTTAAAAATCATTAAATAGAAATATATAGATACGTGAACGTGACGATGCTTCCTTTCTGATGGATTTTATACGTTCCATTTAATTTCGTTCGATGGAATTTCGAAAAGAAGACTGAATAATCGAACAGCAAAGTTATAACGAATCTAGCGATGATGGATGCAGTTATCATCGATTAGGAATCTCACGTGCAATTAAAGATATAGAGTTTCAACGAGAGTCGCGTTCTAAAACGGTAAAACGAAATCTCATAGGACCTTTAGACGAAACGAGAGTATATGAGGGTTTACGAAGGGTAGCAGCAAACCCTTCGTGGAAAATCCCCTCGTCATTGGACAAATTTCCAAGCGAGGAACCGTCGCTCACCCTTTTCGTGCACTCGAAAAGCCAAAAGCCTTCTCCGCCTTTCGCACGATCCAATTAAAAGCAGATCATTTCGGCGAACTTCCTTAACGAGTTATAGCCGATACCTGTGCCTTGCCATGTACCTACGTGTGTATGTATAATATAGTATATGTCCATATTTGTAAGTATGTATGAATTTGTATGGTAGTTGTTTAATCGATCCAAAATATTTACTACTTTCGTAGAATAATAATTATTAATTAGTTTTCTCGAGTCGAAATTTTAATCTCGGTTTGTCTCTCGGAAGCCTAAATAGTTTTTTTCGAAGTTTCTATGTGCCGTTCGAATTAAGACTCGCTTTTACTCTACAAGATACTGTGGGAGGCTTAAGAAGTTTAAATAGAAGTTTAACGAATGATCTATACTTTGGTTTGACCCTAGATAAGGCTAGGAGAGTGGGAATAAGAGTTCAAAACTGGGAGAGGTGTATGGAATTTTATAAATCTTATTTTTATATTTAAAAATCTTCATTTGTAGGGTTTGGAGGATAATATCGAAGATTATAAATATCGTTTTGAACCTCAAATGTTCAGAAGCTGACGTAACAGCTACTTGAAGGTTGAAACAGACGTTTATTCACCTGTTGTACCACGGTCCTACGTCCAATTTTATATGTTCGCGATGGTTTTCCGCAAAATTTGTAATATTAGTTTATGTATCGTTTACGAGAGAGCTTACGAACAAAATTTGCAAGCGTACGCGTCCCTGGTTGAAGCTTTACGGACGATTTGAACTTTTTCGCTACAAAAAGTATTTCTTACTTTAATCTATTGTGAATAGATTGATTTCTACTCCGAAATTTTCAAGCAGCTATGTTTGTATAGTTTCATAATATATTTAGCAATAGTAATCAATGGAAAGCAGGATCAAAGTTTTAACCTACAAATAACGCGATGATGGTTGCATAATTTCGTCGGGGTGTTGTACCTTGGGTTTAACAGTAGCGTTGTACCTTGGATAGGTTCAATACGTACAATATTTCACGTTAAAAATTAGAAATTTTATATTTTGTTAAAGAAAAATACAATTGTTGACTCTTTTTAATGTGAGAAGAATTTTATTTATCATTTTGTTAATTCTATGTTCAATTAAAAGAAAACTTGATATTATTTTATGTGAAATCTTTAATTTGTTGATGTGCGTCTTATTTTGTCGAATAGAGATTGAAATGTAAGGATTTTTTTATTGGATGGCCTATTCTAACCTAAATATACTCTAATACATCGATTATTATACATAGTGTTGAACAAAAACGAAATATTAGTGCATAATTAAATAAAAAAGAACTATGTCCAAGGTACAACAGGTCTAGGATCGAGGTACATCGGGGTGTTGTACCATGAATATAATTTTGTCCGTTTTCCTTTGAATGGTTATAATTGACATAAAATATATTGCTATTATTCTATACAAATTAGGTTATGTGTCTTATTAACTAACTAAATATGTGAGAGATTGGAAATGAGAAAATTATTTATGGTTTTTATAAAAAAAATTTGAGACCAAACATATATCCGAGGTACGACAGGTTCCCCTACATATTTTGCTTATGTCATAAGCTTCGCTTTTATCTCAAACTCCTAACAGAGCATTCTTGAGGGTTAAATCGCAATTAAAATTTCAACTCAGGTTCGTACTTGCAAAAAAAATCCTAGAATAGTTTGTCAAGAACGTATGTAAACTCATTTTTCTGGAAAATTCGTTAAAACATTCCATTCAATATGGCTTTTAAATCCTTCATACATCTTCGGTAGTTGCTGAAACTCTCGTACTCTCGACTTTACCATTCGAGGACTGTCTCCGTTAATTCCTCAGATCTGGAGGGTGAAATGAAGAAACCAAAGAGTAGAATCTAGAGCAGCTCGCGATGCTAATCCCGAGCTTCGAGGTGAACTCTAAAAAAGAAGGATTGAGAGAGAGAGAGTACCTAATAGAAAATTAGAGCACTTTTTAAACCAAAGACGTATAACAATGTTTCTTCTGTTTTTTAAAAGCTAATAATAATGCACTAATATTATGGAAAATTCAACAAGTTCCATAAAAATCCCATAATAATAAAAGATTGAGTCGTCTGATTTTATTCATGCGTATATGCAAAGAATATTCGACGTTTTCTGTCAAATCCTGTCACTATGCATACACCTTATAAAAATATTCTTCCGTATTGAAGTCGAGAGAAGATAAATATGCCTATGAAAGGCGTGTGTTACTAGAACGAAGCGGAAAGTGTCGGCAACGTGCCGAGTATCGATCCGCGGACCGTGGCCCGATTATGATATTTTATTGAACTATGATCGAATGCTTCCTTTGCTCGTGACTGTCGTTTTAAATATTCATTTTAGTTTATTTCTTTCGACTAAATTTCTTCTAACGCATTTCTCCATGTTCAATTGAATTTATATTAATTGCAAATACGTAAGTATATAAAGGATGTCCGAATGATTATCAACTCATTCGTCGGTATTAGCTGCACGTGCTATATTTACCGCACTTACTCTATTACATATTTTTCAACGATAGGCTTTATCCCAATAATACTAAATAACTTTTCTCCCTTCTGTGTCCCCTTTTATCTAAAAAAAAAAAAAAATAAAGGGCCGAGAAACTCTTTATTGTAATGAAGCGGTGAAAAGATTTCGGTCGACTCCCGCGAAAGTTTGTCGGCTCTCCCTCGAGAAAGTCTGGGAATTTGGCTGATATAGAGGGGCTCTCACTAAATTAAATGAGGGTGGTTTGCAGTGCTGACACGTAGACTCGTTCGTCAGAGCGTAACCGCGTACATCCATCCGGCTCGTCTTACTTATAGTTAGGGCCGCCGGCCCCAGCAGTAACTGCGGCCCCACGCTGCAAAAACACCCTTTCTAGGCGATCGAAATCGAAATCAAAACGCGACGATAACGGGCCGGTCAAGATGGAAAAAAATAGGCCAAGTGTTCGAGAAAGTGCCTCGAAAAGCACGTGACTCGACTAGGGAAAAAGTTCGATCCCTTATCGACGTCAAAATCCCATTTCACGAAATTTTTTCAGGGCCGAACGATGCTAATATTTTCTCGTTTTTGGCCGAGTTCCACGAGATCTTTGCCCTAAATGCTGCTCCCGTGAAACGTTTTTACTCTATTAGAATGTGGAGAATTTTTTTGGTACATAAAGAATTAGGTATTGTTGTTATTAACACCTGCGTAATATAGATCAATTCGTTTCTACTTTGTTATTATTAGAAGGGTTATTTTAACGAACGCAGAATCACTCGACTTGGCCTTCGCAGCAACATCATTTATTATTATAACATAGTATTAATGATTTGCAAGATCCTTTAACCAGTTAAGCATGTTTGACGTGTATACTCGTTGTGAAAAATATAAAATTGCCATTAACTATAAAAACTCGAAATTTTAATAAAATACAATAAGAATATTATTTGGTGGAATGTTTCCTTTATCTTACCAATAGAACTGCTAAGTATTTTATACGGAGGCGGTGGTGGGAGTCAGCCAAATGATAAGTAGTTGGTACATGTTTGGTCTCCGCATTAAAGATTGGGAATTACGCACAGAAACAAAAGCTCTCACCCCTTATGCAATGCCGTTTTTATCTTAGATAGAGATTCAGATTATATTAGATATTATTTTCTTTCTGCATGTGTTTTTCTCGTATATGTATTTTATTATTTTTTGAGAATTTTTAAATTTATAAAAACAATAACCTTTTCATAAATAAATTGTTAAGTTTCCATTAAATAAAAATGTAGTTCTTCCTCGTTTTTCATAAAATTTATAATAGGCCCTGCGTTCGACATGTATACAAGTCATGTTGGGGGGTTATTAAAACTAAATTTCACGCTTAACTGGTTAAATGGTCGAGAATTCGTTGAACGTAAAATCATTCAACGTCAACTACGATATGCACCTAATCATTATCGTAGTAATGAACAATAAATTCAAAACATGTCGGATATTCGATGACGATAATCGTTCGAAAATTTGTTCGGGAAAGATACTAGCTATCTACGCTCAAGAAAGTGAGATGGTAAAAAAAAGAAGTAAAAAAAAAAAACCGGAAGCTTATCGAAGGTTTTAGCGAAGGGAAACTTACGTCCTCGTACTCCCTGTTATGGAAAATATCGGCTTCCGATATTTCTCGGTGCTCGCTCGCGCGCTCGTTACCCCTTCTCCTCTCTTTTACCATCCATTTTTTTCCTCCACCTCCTCCTACCTTTTTCCCGTAATGAGCGTAGTGTTTTAACGCGATGCTTGATATTGTCCCGGAGAGAAGATGGGAAAAGAAAAGCTCCAAGTACGAGTTTTCTGCAACGTCGACTTTTCGTGGAAGCTATTAATTTTTTTCCGACGAAGAAAAAGAGAACGAGACCCGGAGAGAGGGAAACGTTTCTCCTTCTAATCTCTTACCGCGGATATTGACGTAAGAATGAATAATAATTCCGAGAATGCACATTCGAGGGAAAAATAACGTGTCGAGAGAAAGCGATTAATTCCAGCTCGGTGAAAGTGAAAGTTCAAACAAGGAGATGGGTACGAAACAATTTTAGATCATTCTAAACGAGATCCTTCTTCGTTGACGATAGACGTTGTTGACGTAAGAGAACGAGATAATTTTGAGAAATACTTTCGTATTAAATCATATGGTTAGAAAAAGCTTCGGATATAGCAGAACATATTTTTACTTCGACCGTGGTGGCTCGAATTAAAGCATATGCTATGACAAAGGTTCAACGTAGATAGAACAAGATCGCGAGAATAATTATTCTATTAAAAGCTACGTGATCGTGGGTCGCGAGAACGCGAAAACGGTAAGGGTTAATTAATTCTTTGACACGAATCACAAAAATTTGTTATTTGTTAATGCGTGAAATGAATGAGCGAGCTTTTTGCTTAACACTTGAAAATGCGAGGACATGGAAAGGTGAGGACGATAAATTATCTTATGAGAAATATAAAGTTAGCTACGTAAGTACGTGAGTAACGAGCTAGTGTTTCGTTTCAACTTGTGTAGCGATATGAAAGATAAAAACGAAGAATAAAAGAAAAAAAAGAAAGGATAATAGCCGTACCACTCGTTCGTTCAGAAATTGAACTTTTCGATAGCGAGTAGAAAAGTACGATAGAATCGGTAAGAAGACAGGATCGTTTGTTGCAAATTAAATTTCGCTTCGAAAACTTCGTTCTTTCGGTAAAAGTCATAAATATCGGTCATTTTCTTTCTCTTCTTGCATTCAAACATTTATCTAGCAGTAGTCTGCATCGTCGTGGAAAACGCAGTGGGTTCTCATAAAGTTATGAAAATGTAACTGATTATCCCCGAGCGTTCAACCATTTTAATATCCTTATGCTCCGTATTATTCTCCGAGTTATGTATATTACTTGCGATTAGTCGCTAGTACCGTAGCTAGCCGGCTGGCCGACTGCTGAAAGCATCGTATAACGAAAAAAAGAGAGAAAGAAATCGCGTGACATTAACTATGACTATTTTTATCTATCTATCGGAGAACGGATCATATTTAGAAATGAAAAAATATTTAGACCATCTTAATAACTCCAATTAAGCGAGTCCACACTGATATACGTTCCTACGCGCCGTGCCTGACGTACGATATGCGCCGTCTCTTTTCCACTAACGATCCTCGGACACGCCGTTATTAATAACGCGATAAATAATGTATGAAACTCTCCGTATCCATACGCCGTGCATAATTACGTGCGTGCATAATTATTCCGAGGATTTTGTTCCAAAATAAAACAGCAACGTGAAAAAAGATTCAAAAATTAAAGGAAACTGCTTTTGGCGTTACCCCAATCGAAAATAAGCTGAATGTGTAGAAAAAAAGCTCCTCTCTCGAAATCTGGGTGGACTACTCTTTTCTGATAGTAATGGAGGCAAGACAAGAATTTTAAGATCTTGACAAGACATGACTTGATTTTTCAAAACAAGCAAAATCTATCAAGATTCTTGATTCTTGAAAACTGAAACTACAATTATACGTATGTAATTATGTATTATGTAGTTATGTAATGTTATAATCATGTTGAGATCCTTCCGTCTATTTTCAATTTTAAATAATTAAATGCAAAATTTAAATTAATTCGAAACAATAGACTTTATAATTTTACTGAAAACTGCAGTTTATTTTTATTGCAAATATAGGAAATATAGAGTAATTTGAAAAGGACTTAAAACTTTTAAGAATTTTCTTGTTCCTTTAATTTTTATGACCAGTAGCATTTAAAAAAGATATTTTTCAATAATTTTTATACAAATTTTCAAAAATAATAAATCAAGGTGTGATAAATAAATATTTATAGATATTATACAAATATCAAGAATCAAGACAAGAAATTGATTGTCAAGATCAAGACATACTAATTCCCGATTGTGCAAAATCAAGACAAGTATGTTCGATTCTTGTCTTGCCTTGAATCCATCACTATTTTCTGCGAATTTACTAAAATTAAGATCAATCGATGACTTCGAAATAACGTAACTACGTTTTCATAGATAAAAATAATTGTTTATCGGAATCTCCTTCCGCATTCGTAGAATCTCTTGGTAATATCTTTAAAAGGTCATATAAATAGCGCGCGAGAGGTTAATTCGATGTTGAACTTGACCTTCGTTCGAGCTCTCTCGGTTATTCGTTGACTCCCTACTCCGTTCGCTCCGTTTAAATTAGAATAAAATTCGATTTTACGTCTTTTAACGGTCTTGACGTTTCTCGCGGTCGCTTAAATTAACGCCCGAACCAGTACCGTTCCCACGATCAAAGGTCAAGAGCAATAAAAATAACCGAGCGTGGGTACGCGAGTGGTTACAGTCATATCCGTATGACTCTTTTCGATAGAGAAGGAACGACTGACGTAAAGATTGCTCTAAAAAGTTATCAAAGTATTTTTCCCTCGTCTACGTCAGACAGCTAAACGAGGAAACTTGCATGGACAACGAATGGTACGTAATGAGAATAAGAAATAATGTAAAATAGGAGAGAAATAGGTGAAATAGTAGAGGAGATAGTGGCCGAGGAGATAGAAAAAAGAGGAGAGAAGATAGGAGAATTATCTCGGTGCCCGTAGGAGTATACTAATTTCCTAATTACTCGAGGCAAAGAGCCATTACGCCGTCTCGCGGCGCAATCTAGTCGTCACCTTTTAATCGTTATAACTTTATCGCGAAAGAGAAATACCTGCTACTCGTTCTCTCTCTCTCCCCCCTCTTTTGAACGTAACTCAAAGATACACGAGTACGGCTTACGTGCTCCCTCGCATTATAAACGTCCCGGGGTAACCAATTTTGCAAAATTACGAGCGATCCTGCCTCCGGTAACCCCAGCACTCGTGGAAACCGGCATTAATATCGAGTTCGTGTCGTTAAAATAGTATGGAACGGAGAAGTTTAAAGAGAGAGAAAGAGAGCGTAATTCAAAGATGGTCGAGGTAAGGTGTCCGTCTCGTCTCACCCGATATATCTAATAAATAATTTAACGAAAAATTCCATGAAAAATGTCGTAAGAAGGTAGACGCAACCCTTCTCGTCCATCCCGCTCTTCTTCCTTACCGTTGTACCTACCGTCGCACGCTATTTCGTACGTAATATCGTAAAGGGCACGTGGCTACATGAATTTTAAAGTTTTCAGGAAGAAGCTCTTTTCAGTCCTCTCTCTCTCTCTCTATTTCGTACACGAGCGAGAAAAGGTGTCTTGAAACACCCTTTCGAGTGTTTTCGAGGGCTGAAAGGGCGCGAAGTTTTAAGTGTTACCGACGGAACTTTTCGAAATTCTTGGAGCACGCTCAAGTTTTACAAGGATCGACCCTCTCATTCCCTCTTTCTCTTACTTTCCTTCTCAGCTTCTTCTTCTTCACTTCATCTTTCAATGCTTAAGAGTACGAGCTCCAGAATGTAGCGATGTCCCGCGTGATCTCGCATCGCTCGATGAATTTAAACGAGGACGAGCTAGCGAGTTAAACGAGCGAAAGAAGAAAGAAGCAACTCGATTGACCCGTTATTCCTCTTCTCGATATCGCTTTTGTTAAACTGAAACTAAATGCAATTGTTTATAAAATACTGGTAATATCGGTAATTCAAATCCCTAACACGTCGTTCCATTCAGAGATTACGGGAATACCTGTCCAGCTCGCTTTATTAAATAAAAGTAAAGATAAAAAGAGTAACGAGGAAGGATAGGGAGTGAACATAATTTGTTCGCCTTGTACGTCAGCATTTTGGATAATAATTCACGAGTAATGCGCGTGAAACGTCGTTGAAAATGTAAGGGAGCACCCGTTACACCTTTGCACGCTTAGAAACTCCCTTTTAGTGGTGCTCTTAAAGTTTCTAATGCTTTTTACGCTGCCTGTACGTGGCGCACACTATCAACGGTAACAGCGAGTTATGAATACGGAGCTGGCTTTCTAAGTGCATTAAATATGCGGCTCTGATAACGACAAAAGAGATTAAGAGAGCGAATACACTTCGGGGTGAGAGCGTGCGATATTCGCGTCTCGCTGCCGCCCGCGCTGGGCCGAAACTAACGTTTTCAAACGAACTGGAATTCCTACGTACACCTGCCTGCCGGGAGGAGAACGCGACGCTAAGAAAAGTAAAGTTCTCTACGCTCGTTTATTCCGCTATGATATTTTATCGCGAGCGCGTTTAACCACGAAGACGAGATAAAAGACGTAAAAAATACTAAGGAAAAACTCGTCTATTCGACTTTCATGTTACTTTATGAGTTAAAGTGGTACCAATTAACGAGTTTTAGTAAATTTGGAATCAGTGTTGAAAATAATTTTTAAATCGCAAGGTATGTAGGGGACACCGTATTCGTACCACTTAAAAACTAATGCTTATATTTTGGAGTAACACAAAGAAAAATTCATTTAAAACATGGTAATCAAATGTTTATTTAGTAACTAATCAACATCTTAATCAACTTAACCTCTTCAGGGACGAATTTTTTTTTAAAGTTAGAAAGAAATTATCGAATTTCTTGTGTAATTAGATTTGATTAATTTTCAATCGATAGCGATTGAATAATAGAAAATACGCTGGAAGGGATCAATAATATTAAAAAAAATAATATACACTTATGTGGCTAGTGGTCGTTATTGTAAATTAAAACTAAACCTACACATATGTGGCCAAAGGCGTGAAGAGGTTAAACAAAAATAACATAAACTTCTGATAAAATAACAATTTTTCAAAACGTTACGAAAGTACGATTTAAGAACATTTGTTCCTATATCGTACATGTATATTCCTAAATCGTACTTAGAAATTTAATCATTAAGTACTTTTCAGTCTTATTTACCATCTTATTTACAATTTTTGGTCTTTTAAATCAGGCAAACATTTTAATAGTCTTCTCGAATTCTTCGCAATCATTGCATAAGTACTTGAGGCTGTTTTTATCGACACCAGCGCGAAGTTCGTGTACTCAGATTTGGCACCGGGTACATTGAATCATATACCTATCTTTTTTTTTCTTTTCTTTACATACATTACAAAACCAACTTATTTTTATTACATTTATTTATTTGACGAATACTTGAACAAAAACATGATTTTTGCTATCATTAAGAAATATTAAAGAATAAATATTATTGATAATAAATTTCTATGAAAGTAAATCTATTAATTAAAAAATCGAGAAACAAGAAACGTATAGATAAAGGGTCATTTGACCCATCGTGGTAGGTTTAGTGCTAATATGACAGACTGTACTTAACATTTTCTAATAATAGATGCTCTCACTGCTGTTACTATATCCTAGTAATGGCAGTGGTACGATTTTGACAACTTTCCCCTATTTCAATCTCACGCGTATCCCATCCTTCGTAAAGAACATATTAATCGATAAATATATACAGCACGGAGTTACAAATTGTTTGTTAGAGAATATATAACGAAAGGGTCGATATCAGTCTCCTTGGGATCCTCTCGAAAAGTGGAAGTGAGGGAATGAACGCGGAAGGCTGATGCCGAGAGGTAGAGAAGGGGGATGTTTGAGGAGTTATAATCTCAGCGGCGTTAAAAGCTCGAGACTCGATGATGTCACCCCGACGAGGAAGGATTAGTCGCTTATCCACGTTCTCGCTTATGATGCCGCGAAGCGTATGAAAATACGCTCCGACGTGGGACGTTATTAAACTTGTACCTACTCTACTTGAAGCGGGAGCCACGCTGTCGATACCCTATGGGATGATAACGTCGTTCGACGTCGACACCGTTCTCTACGTTAAACTATTTTCTACATAAGATACGGTGTCTAACTAAAAGAAAAGAATCTCTTCCTACGTAATCGAAATTTTACTCAGGTAAAGTTTGTGTAATCTTTCTTGATAAAAGAGAGAGGTCGTCGTAGGAACGTTGATTGTATCGTAGAAATATTGAAATTTACTTACTCTCTCTCTGTTTGTCTCGCACAACGCTCTCTCTAAACCCGAAACTATCGAAGTTACAGAATTCCTATCGGAAGGTTAGGCCCGGGTATCGGTACAAGAAATTTAGCTAATATCGGACAAACCTTCTAGAATGTATGGTCAAGTATCGGATCACGGTAGAGTTTCGCCAAGATTGTAAATACTTTCGAATATGCGAACCAAAATTGATAACACGATCGTTGTAATACCGCGATAGAACGAGGCTATGGCACGTATAAGCGGCCCTTCGCTCGATACAACTGGCTTACATAAATACACTAGACGTTTCTATATTATTTCTTATATTCGATTCGATTATATATTTGTTATATTTGCTATATCTCGCTTTGTGTTCATTACGTTTATTTTTATCTGAATTTGTTTCTTTTTTCATTGATTTTATTTATCTAATTATTTATTTATACACGTATTTATTTATTTATTTATTTTTATTTTTACACTTATTTATTATTTATACATTTTTCTTTATACACTTATTTATTATTATTTACTTTTTCTTTATACACTTCTTTATTACAATTCAAATTTATCGTGTGCAAATTTGACAGCTGGCTTGCACAAGTTGCAACCATGAATGAATTCGAAAAAAAATTCGAAAAATTTACTTATTTTGTATTTATACACTTCTCTATTTATTTATTTATTTTTTTATCTATACACTTATTTATTTTAGTTATAGTATATTTATTTATTTTATTTCACCTGTTTACTTCTATTTATTTATTTATTATTGACAGTATAATTGTGCGTCAACCTCGCTTACCCAAACAAGGAATATTTTCCTTCATTATACCTCTCTGTACACCAAAGGGCATATCGCCCGTATACCCAAATATATTATTATATTAAACGATGAAAATATAAAAAGTTCGTGCGACTCGAGGGAGAAACTAGAGACCCATCCTATTCGAATATTTTCATCCACTAGAGCGGATGATATTTAAGGTGCATCGAAAACAACGGTGACCGTGGGACGATCATAAATCGTTCCGATAGCGTAACAGGTAGTCTCGAACGACCGTTCGTTGCGTACATCGACGTTCGAAAATCACTTATTTTTCCGTACAGCAGAAACATTGTTCGTTCGGTCGATAAATATAAAAATTTAACAAACTAATAACAACAATAATATTCAACATATTTGACCGATATTCGAAACAATCCGAATCGAACACGAACAGGTATCTAAACAAAGTTTCTAAAATTAGTTATTCAAAAAACACGAAACATCGTTTGGTATTTAAAACGTAACGATAGGATGCATGTTCTAATTTAAAGTTAAATAAATCTAGCGATAAAGGAAAAATGAGAGAGAAAAGAAAAAATCGATAATAACTATAATCATAACTCTTCCTCGATCCAACGATTATTTCTTGTACATCATCGAACGAGAGTAGCCTTAAATAAAAAAAAAAGGCAAGAAATTCGAAGCAATTTGCATGCAACATTTCGCGACAATGTTCGTTCGATTACAGGCCGTGCCTGTACGACAGGGAATACGTTTACACAACGTATGATTCGATTCGCGGAAGCGTCGCCTTCCTGGCACGTCCACACCGTGTACGGAAAATTAAAAGAAGAGAAGAAGCTGGAGGAACGAAAGGGGGAAGGTGGTGACTGGAGAAGGAATAATAATAAGAAGGGGGAAGAATACGCGCGAATACGAAACGACTCGCAGCGTGAACGCGTCAAAGGGAGATACGGTCGATCCTCTACGGGCATCCTGATTGCGAGAGAGCAACGTGTATAAAGAAAAAGAGAGAAAGAAGGAGAAGAAGAAAGAAAGGTCCCGAGGCACGCTCGTTAAAGGGGGTAAAAGCGTTTACACAGCGCCGTGTTTCACCGGCCGGCAATGTGAAACAGTTACACAATTATCGAAAAACCATTACGTCGAGACATTGACCGGTTTCATGCGAGGGCGGCTATGCGTATTCCTTTACGTGTAGGATATACGCATTTGGATACATTCGTGTGCGCGTGTTACGGGCCCCGCAGTACCCCCCACTTCGTCTCTCACTCTCTCTTTCTCTCTCTTTGGTCCAGCAGACGAACGCGTGATTTATAACTCTCGCTCCTCGTAAATATACGCGCGACAATATATCTTTCGGACTTGTCGTACGCGAAGGGCCAGGCGCGGGCTTTTTGAAACGAGACTTCCTATATTTATTCTCTTTAATTCTTTTGCTTCTTGTCGTCGTCTTCGTCATCGTTGTTGCTCTTACCGTTGTTGTTGTTGTTGTGGGGCGGCTCGTAGTTATTCCTTTTTCGGCTGTTTTTTCGATACTCGAAAACGTGACGAATACGAGCGAACGAAAGAGGGCTGGGCTCGAGATGATGTTGCTGTCGAAGTGGTATTGGTGGTGGTACTGAGAGAGATCGAGTTTACGATCCTCGTAAAATAAATCAATAAGCAGCGTTCTAAGGACTCACCAACCTCGCCTCCTCTTTTGCTCCTTTCTCTTCTTTCGACTCTCTTTCAGTCTACCTCTCTCTCTCGTCGACTGGATCGACGGTGGATACCTTGTTCCGTTCGTGTACTCGTATTCGAGCGACGCCTTGGAAACTTGGAATGCATCCTTATCGTTGCTCCCTCGGCGACTCTGCGATCGGCTGGCTTCCGCGAGAAGACGAGTGTGGGATCGTACGATGAGAATACATGGGAGACGGAGAGAAAAAGAGAGAACAAAGTTTATTTCATGGGAGTGAAAGTCTGGTATGGAAAAATAGTAGCAAAGTATTATAGGTAATGTACGTAGTGTATGGAAATGGGATGATAAAGAGGTAAGATGATAATAATTTTAATAAATGGAAGTTTATTTCGAAGTTATCAAAAAGTAAAATAGTAAATATGCTAATCTTGGGTATGAATTGTATAGTAATTGATTTTGTTGAGATTTATTTTCCTTTTTATGTTTATTTGAATTCACCCGCGCGATCGATTTGATTAATTCAATTTCCTCATCGATTTACATCGTTTAGTTTTTTTTCGACATGCCATCTACATTAGGGCGGGCCAAAAACAGCAAAAAAAAATTTTTTTTTAAATATAAAACGAACTAGTGAGGAAAAGTTGTGTATGAGGACTCCTATATCTCATACCAATATTGAGCCGGATTACAGCACGTTTAACTGAGCCCCTGGGGCCCCAAATTTTTTTTTTCATATTTAGTTTGGGCTTACTTGAAAAAGTCGTGTCCAGAACTGTTTAAAAATAAGTTGAAAAATAATTTTAAAATACAAATTTTTAGCCAAGCTCCGCAATAAACGAAAACTTGAATATCTTCGTGCAGCTCTTAGCTTGAATAAATACTCGGTACACAAAACTAGTTATTATATTAGGTATATATTAACCTTAGTATTAAATAAATCCAGAACTCACCACGTGGAGGTGGCTACACCTCGAGTTCCACCCACCCACCGACAAAATTATTTAAAAATCATTTGAAAAAAACTTTTCTTTTTAATTTTGATTTTAATTTTAATTTAATTCGTAATTTAATTCATTTCAATTTAATTTAATACGGCTCAAATTTGGTGTGGAATATTAAACATACCATTCACAACTTTTCCAAGCTAGCCACATTTAAAAATCCAAAATAAATTTTTTCGGCCCACCCTAATCTACATTCTGTATGTTCTATCGCATTGTAACTCTACTGCTCGACTGCACGTGTTGCACATGTGTATATTCTTAATGTAAATACTTATTAAATATTAATTCACGCAGTAAGATAGTCTGAATTTACTTTTTGGGCTGCTTTCACTTAGATTCAACAGATCTCATCCCCTATTTCTATAAAAATAAAATATTATTCAAAACTCAATACTAATCCTTAAATAGTAATAGCAGAAAATCCATTGTAGCTTTATGACTATCTCGAAAGAATTTATATAGCTTAATGTAGTACTTGATTTTGATACTAAACAGCAGCACGCTTTGTATGACCTATTTTCCAAGAGGAGATTAAATGCGATACGAGTTTATGTACCTAACGTATGAACACGTGCACGCCCATAGAATTTTCATGAATTTACGCGCCCAACTGAAACGATAGAAAGAAAGGAAGAAAATGAGAGAGGAGAAGGAGAGAAAGAGAGAGGGATCGTAAAAAGTCTCTGTGTCTCTTTCGCAGGAAGTATGGCAAATCGAACGCGATTAATTTCCTTAACCCTCGCTATAAATTCGCTTCGCGTACGGAGGCGAAGAGAAAACGAACGGCAGCGTCGCGTCGAGCCAGACAAAATGACTTGTCAATGAAAAGAAGATAAAGGGAAGTAACGAGATTCGAACGCGCGGTCCTTCGAAGCGGCATAAATCAATAGCCTTTTGAATAATGACGAAATTGCGAAAGAGAAACCGCGGGAGAAGCTGAGTCTCATTCGTTCGTTCGCGCGGTATCCGAATAAATTCTGATTTACGAGACTTTGTCAATTTTTCTTCAGCTTCACTCGACGTTACATCGTTTGAGAAAGAGAAACCCGGACCATCGACGATGTACTCGAATATAAATTAACGAGCACCAATAGGATAATTTCACGATCGTTGTTTTCGTGCGAGTTATCATCGAACTTATCCATTCGCGTTTTTCCAACGTTCACAAAAATCGAGACCCCCGGCTCGTTTTATCGTCTCGCCGGAAAGTCGCGTGACCAGGGGAGATACGCATTGCCACGAATCTACGAGGGTCCTCTAGTTTCTTTTTGAAAGAAAAAAAACGTCTAAATGACAAGGAGGTAAAAAGAAAAGTAAATTTTTACGAAAGAAATTCCGAGTCGAAATTTTAACTTCGGTTTAACTGACATTTGGAGGTTGAAACCGAAGTTTATTTACAATATATACAGGGTGTCCCGGTTAAAGGAGACCAGTTAAATATTTTCTTTGTTTCTAATGATGCGACAAACTTGTATAGTATACTTGGCATATAAAAATTTGTTTTTTTTTTGTTTTATAACATTCCTCTTTTTAAACTATTCAAAGAATGCCATAAAAGTTTGTCGCATCATTTAAAACAAAGAAAATATTTAGGTGGCCTCCTTTAGCTGAGACACCCTCTATAGATATATTGTTCGTATTCCATAAGCTTCACTTTTAATCTACAAACTTCTAAGAAAGCATTTTAGAGGGTCAAATCGCAATTAAAATTTCGACTCAAGATAAATACCGACTAAAAATTTGTCTATATGTACCCTTAAACCAAAAAGTTACAAATAATATGTTTTTTATTGCTTAGAAGAAAAGAAAATTATAAGGACGATATATAAAGTTATTGTTATTTAAATATTTACAAAATCGATTCACAATCGGCGAAAATATCGCGTCACATACACACCAAAATATAATCAAATCGATAACCTTCTCTTTTTTTTGAAATTGGTTAAAAATCATCAGCTGGACGAAACGTAAGAAAGAATAAAATTCTTTCCGCGAAAAGGAATCCACGAGTGACAAAAAAAGGCATCCAACAAAGTCGGACCCTCTCTCTCACTTTCAACTCCTTTTCTACGAAAATATGAGAAATTAAAACGAAACATGGCTTGGTTCGCGCGCGCAACAAGTTTTCTCAAGGCAAATAAAGCGCTTTGTGCCGGTGCACGGAGTTGACACTCGCTTATATACACATACGTTTATATATCTCTGCCCCCAATAAAACCTTATACCTGCTATAACCATATACATGTATCTATACATACGTCCCAACGTACATACATACGTCATACAAGCATATGACTACTTTTCGAAGGCGACAAATACCTATAACTGCATCGAGAAGAGACTTTATTGCGCCTTGCCGAAGTCTCGAGAGATTTCGAGGTTGGAGTTCTCGGAGAGGGCCCGAGAGAGCCGAAAGGAAAGAGTGAGGAGAGTGAACAGAGAGAAAAAGAGAGAGAGAGAGAGAGAGACTCCTCTGGGCCTCCTTAAAACCGGCCCGAACGTAGTTACGTGACTTGATCTACGACGGTGCCCGCGCACGACCGGCCTACAATGCCCATACGACGGCTGTAAATCTTAATTCCTCTTGCGCGTTTAACAAACACGAATCGTCTCCACAGAGTTTCAAACTCGTCTTTTCGTGAACCTGCCGTTTGTGTATACGAATAGACGCTGAGAGAGAGAAGGGTAAAAAAAAAATATTAAAGGTGCGATGCGCGCATTATCGACCTTAGAGAGGGAGAGAGAAACTCCTCTTACTCCTTTTTCCCACCAGCACATATTTTACCTTCGTCCGAAGATAAAATATATGATAACTCAAGCAAATGGATAAACGCGCGAGACCTCTCGAATTTCGACCCCCTAGAAACAGGTTAAAGATACGAGTCATACAACGAAACGACCAATTTTTTTTTTTTCATTCTTATTTTACGAGTCTCCATTCCTCCTGTCAAAGAGATGGAAAGAAGTATCTATCATAAACGGTTAACCTTGGCCAATTACCATAATTCAATCGTATTTTTTTTGTAAATAAGTATATACAAGCCCGTTTCTCATCTATCGAAGAAATATCGAATTTATAGCTCGCTTATCTACTAGTGATGGACGGCAAGAGAAGAATTTCAAGATCTTGACATAACAAGACTTGATTTTTCAAGACAAGATTACCAATTTCTTGTTCTTGATAAAATCAAGACAAGAAAAATCTATCAAGATTCTTGATTCTTGATAACTGAAACTACAATTATACGTATGTAATTATAATTATAATTTTATATATCGGAGTTATGTAATATTAAAATCATGTTGAGATCCTTCCGTCTATTTTCAATTTTAAATAATTAAATGCAAAATTTAAATTAATTCGAAACAATAAACTTTATAATTTTACTGAAAACTGCAGTTTATTTTTATTGTAAATATAGGAAATCTCTATTTTGTAATGATGTGTCCTCAAACGTGCTCTTAATTGCGTGAGTGAAGTAAACTAGAGACCTTTTATATTTTCTACTACGAACATTTGTAGCTGATATAGAGTAATTTGAAAATGACCTAAAAATTTCAAGAATTTTCTTGTTCCTTCAATTGTTATGACCAGTAGAATTTAAAAAAGACATTTTTCCATAATTTTTATTCAAATTTTTAAAAATAATAAATCAAGGTGTGGTAAATAAATATTTATAGATATTATACAAATATCAAGAATCTTACAAGAATTAAGACAAGAAATTGATTGTCAAGATCAAGACATACTAATTCTCGATTGTAAAAA